>CM038675.1:568958322-570206517 GCA_021605145.1 Aegilops bicornis
AACACTTGATGTATGTCTTGCCGTGTTTATCTGTGGTGACAATGGGATATCACGTGCCACTTGATGTATGTTTTGGAGACCAACTTGCGGGTTCCGCCCATGAACCTATGCATAGGGGTTGGCACACGTTTTCTTGACTCTCCGGTAGAAACTTTGGGGCACTCTTTGAAGTACTTTGTGTTGGTTGGATGAATCTGAGATTGTGTGATGCATATCGTATAATCATGCCCACGGATACTTGAGGTGACAATGGAGTATCTAGGTGACATTAGGGTTTTGGTTGATTTGTGTCTTAAGGTGTTATTCTAGTATGAACTCTTGAATATATTGATCCGAAAGAATAACTTCGAGGTGGTTTCGTACCCTACCATAATCTCTACGTTTGTTCTCCACTATTAGTGGCTTTGGAGTGACTATTTGTTGCATGTTGAGGGATTGTTATATGATATATCTATGTTATTATTGTTGAGAGAACTTGCACTAGTGAAAGTATGAACCCTAGGCCTTGTTTCCTAGCATTGCAATACCGTTTACGCTCACCTTTATCATTAGTTACCTTGCTGTTTTTATATTTTCAGATTACAAATACCTATGCCTACCATCCATATTGCACTTGTATCACCATCTCTTCGCCGAACTAGTGCACCTATACAATTTACCATTGTATTGGGTGTGTTGGGGACACAAGAGACTCTTTGTTATTTGGTTGCAGGGTTGCTTGAGAGAGACCATCTTCATCCTACGCCTTCCACGGATTGATAAACCTTAGGTCATCCACTTGAGGGAAATGTGCTACTGTCCTACAAACATGTGCACTTGCAGGCCCAACAACGTCTACAAGAAGAAGGTTGCGTAGTAGACATCAAGCTCTTTTCTTGCACCGTTGCCGGGGAGGCTAGGTAAGCGACACTCACACCCCGTCAACTAAGCTCTTTTCTGGCGCCGTTGCCGGGGAGGTGAGTGCTTGAAGGTATATCTTTAGATCTTGCAATTGAATCTTTTTGTTTCTTGTTTTATCACTAGTTTAGTTTATAAAATAAAATTACAAAAAAATGGACTTGAGTTTGTCTCATACGCTTCATCTTTTTAATATCTTTCGTGAGTATGATGGAAAGGAAAATTGTACGCAAGTGCTAGAAGAAGAATGCATTAAAATGCTTGGTACTAAATCTTTGAATGATGAGCATGATTGCAATGTTGTTAGTATAAACTCTTTGAATATCCATAGTACTAATGATGATTGCACTAGTTATGATGAAAATGTCTCTTATAAGCATGTTGATTTTTGTGGAGTAGATTGGATTTGCATGTACACACCAAATAGGGAAGATAGTTTTTGCAAGAGGCATAAGTATTTAGAAACTAAAGGTTTGCAAGAAAGTCTTGATGAGTGTGCTAAAAGATTCAATATTTTTCGCGCCCCTTGTGAACTTTGCAATGAACGTGGTCATTTAAATCTCCAATGAAAATTGTTTCAAGATCGAACCGTGTCCAAAAATTGTGATGAATTGATTTCCCTTGCGCATCATAATGAACTTAGTTTTCTTTTGGGGTATGAAGAAATGAAACGTATAACTGAAGGTATTCCAAAATTTAATCTTGATAGATTTCTTGATTTTGATCTAGAGAAGATTTATATGTTTTGTGTGGAAAATTGCATTGAAAATCCTTATATTGCCAATTACCTAAAGAAAAGGAAGCAAATAGAAGAAGAAGAGAATACTAATGAAAGGGAAGAGACTTCCCAATATCCTCCTATTATTTCTTATGATGAATCAGGTAACGAGGAGGAGCTTTCTATTCAACCAATCTCATCAATAAGGAGCTCAAAGAGGAAGGTGGAACCCACACATAATATGAAGAAGAAAAAGAAAAGAAGGAGCAACAAAGGTAGAAAGGTATCCCTCCCAAATGATGTTGCTCATATGAAAGCACAAGTGCTCCCTAGGTGGTTTTGGTAATTAATGTCAACATATCTCTTGTTGGACTAACACTTTTATCTAGTATGTTTCAGACAAGTTCAACAATGGAGAGGCATGGACTAAAGGATGTGGGAACTCCTTCAAGATGCTAAGGACAAAGGATTGGCTCAAGCTTCAAGCTCAAGACTCTTCATTTTACATTTTAGTGATCCAAGATCACATTGAGTCTATAGGAAAAGCCAATACTATCAAGAAGGTATGAGGTGTTGCTTAATGAGCCTTTTGCTTCATGTGCTCAGTGATATGCTCCAAAACCCTCCACTACTTTCTCACATCCACATATGACCTAAACCTAAAGTCCAACTGGGCCCTACCGATTATTTCTATCCGGCGCCACCGAGTTCAGATGTCATAGCCACTGCCACAAACCATAAGCAAATCGGTTTCACCAATAGGGATCTCGGTTTCACCGAGATGGGATTGTAATCTCTCTGTGTATGTCCATTACCAAAATAGGTCTCACCGAGTTTGTGCAATTGGTACTACCAAGATTACAATGCAAACTTTCTGGTTAGCTCATTACCCAAATCGGTCCCACCGAGTTTGAGTAATCGGTCTCACCGAGTTTGCCTGACCAACTCTCTGGTTAGCTAATTACCAAATTCGGTCTCACCGAGTTTGTGTAATCGGTCTCACCGAGATTACGTTATGCCCTAACCCTAACCAAATCATTCCTACCAAAATGCATTTCAGTCCCACCGAAAACCCTAACGGTCACTAGGTTTACTAAATCGGTCTGACCGAGTTTGATGATTCGATCCCACCGAGTTTGGTAAATTGTGTGTAATGCTTAGATTATGTGTGGAGGCTATATATACCCCTCCACCTCCTCTTCATTCATGGAGAGAGCCATCAGAACGAACCTACACTTCCAGCATCCTATTTCTGAGAGAGAACTACCTACTCATGTGTTGAGGCCAAGATATTCCATTCCAACCATATGAATCTTGATCTCTAGCCTTCCCCAAGTTGCTTTCCACTCAAATCTTATTTCCACCAAATCCAATCCTATGAGAGAGAGTTGAGTGTTGGGGAGACTATCATTTGAAGCACAATAGCAAGGAGTTCATCATCAACACACCATTTGTTACTTCTTGGAGAGTGGTGTGTCCTAGATTGGCTAGGTGTCACTTGGGAGCCTCCGACAAGATTGTGGAGTTGAACCAAGGAGTTTGTAAGGGCAAGGAGATCGCCTACTTCGTGAAGATCTACCGCTAGTGAGGCAAGTCCTTCATGGGCGACGGCCATGGTGGGATAGACAAGGTTGCTACTTCGTGGACCCTTCGTGGGTGGAGCCCTCCATGGACTCAAGAACTGCTACCCTACGTGGGTTGAAGTCTCCACCAACATGGAAGTACGATAGCACCACCTATCGGAACCACGAGAAAAACATCAGTGTCTCCAATTGCGTTTGATTTCTCCAAACCCTTCCCTTTACATTCTTGCAAGTTGCATGCTTTATTTTCCGCTGTCTATATACTCTTTGCATGCTTGCTTGTTATGGAATGAAAATGTTAAACTTGTGCCTAAACTCCACTTAAACCGAAAAGAAGTTAAAAACTGCAACTTTGGTACTTAGTGTCTAATCCCCCCCCTCTAGACACCTCTTCTCAAGATCCTACAAGTGGTATCAGAGCATTGGTCTCCATTGCCTTGGTTTAATCACCATTGGAGGAAGATGGATGAGTCTACTTCGGGGAGTCTTAGTCATAGAGTGCCTATTCTTGATGGAGAGTATTTTCATGAGTGGAAAAATGAGATGCTTGTGATTTTCAATCAATATCAATTGAACAAGTACATTGCTAGTCCTTGTGCACCTCATGTTGATCCTATGAATCCTACCCTTGATGAATCTATTGACATGACTAGAAATCTTAGAACTGTTAATCTTATCACTAGAGGCTTGCCTAGAAACTTGATTAGAATCTTGCCTACTTTTGAGTGTGCCTACACTATATGGAAATTTCTTGAGGAACACTTTCCAAATTATTCCTTAAAAAATCTAGATGAGATTCTCTATTAGTCTATTGCCTTGAGTAAGATGAATACTAGTGATCCTATGTTTGGTGATCGTCTATTAGAACTCACCAACCTTATGCGTGCCAAAGGAGATGTTGGAATTATTGGTGATATTATTTTCAAAGCTATAAGAATTCATAAGCAAGATCTTTGTCAAACTCACTCTAATGAATTACCCTCTCTAGGATTTGAACCACCACATGACGATGTTGAACATGGATACTATGATGAGGATGATGATAGTGACTTCGATCTTGATGATGCAATGAGACATTTTGTTCTTATGGCAAATCTTCGGGGATATGTGTCAGGAGGAAAGGAATGGGTTCTTGACAGTGGATGTACCGATCACATGACCGGAGATAAAGACATGTTTCGTGAGCTTGCTGAAAATGACAGTCCTCAAAAGTATGTCACTTTAGGTGACAACTCAAAGGGTAAGGTGGTTGGACTTGGTAAGGTGGCCATCTCACATGATAGCTCCATTCAAAATGTCATGCTCGTTGAGTCTCTTGGCTACAACTTACTTTCAGTATCTAGACTTGCTGATTTCGGTTTAAATGTCCTATTTACTGAAGTAGATTGTCAAGTGTTTCGTCGAGACAATCATAAAATGGTCTTTATCAAGATTAATGTAGAGGTGATCTTTACATTGTTGATTTCTCTAAAAAGGCACAACCTAAAACTTGATTCATTGCTAAATCCTCAAAAGGTTGCTTATGGCATAGACGACTAGGTCACGTTGGCATGAGAAACCTTGACAAGCTTATTAAAGGAAACCATATCCTTGGAGTTAACGATGTCATATTTGATAAGGATAGACTGTGCAGTGCTTGTCAAGTAGGTAAACAGGTTGGAGGAAGGCATCCCGTGAAGAACATCATGACCACAAGGAGGCCACTCGAGCTACTTCATATGGATCTCTTTGGTCCCAACGCCTACAAAAGTCTTGGTGGAAATTCTTTTGGTATAGTTATAGTTGATGATTTTTCAAGATTTACGTGGGTGTTCTTTCTCGATGATAAATCACAGGTCCAAAAGATCTTCAAAAACTTCGCAAGGAAGGCCCAAAACCAATTTGAAGTGAAGATCAAGAAGGTTCGCAGCGACAACGGAACGGAGTTCAAGAACGCAAATGTGGACACCTTTCTTGACGAAGAAGGGATTTCACACGAGTTCTCAGCTACGTACACACCTAAACAAAATGGAGTTGTTGAGAGGAAGAACCGGACGTTCATTGAAATGGCGAGAACGATGCTTGATGAGTACAAGACGCCGAAGCACTTTTGGGCAGAAGCGGTTGAGACAGCTTGTCATGCAACAAATCGCTTGTATCTTCACAAGCTACTCGGCAAGACTGCATACGAGCTCCTCACCGGTAACAAACCCCAAGTTGGATACTTTCAGTATTCGGCTCAAAGTGCTACATTCTTGATAAGCATCATCGTTCAAAATTTGCTCCTAAGTCTCATGAAGGTTTCCTACTAGGTTATGGCTCAAACTCTCACACTTACCGTGTCTACAACAATTTCACCCGAAAGGTTGAAGAGATGGTAGATGTGAAGTTTGATGAATCTAACGGCTCGCAAGTAGAGCAATTGCCAATTGATGTAGGAGACAAAGACCCTTAGGAAGCAATCCAAGACTTGTCTATTGGCAAGGTCCGTCCAACGGAGGTGAAGGAGAGCACCTCGTCTATTCAAGTGGAAGCTTCTACTTCACGACAGGGTTAACAAAGAGTTTAAATGGAAGCATCCACAAGTGGAAAACACCAATATGAAGAAAACGAGGAAGAACATCACGAACGTCAACAACCTCCTTCTCCACCTCGACAAGAAAACGACAACACCAACAATGAAGAAGATCAAGAAGAAGAAGAAGAACAAGATGAAGAAGATGTTCAACCGAGACCCAAGCAAAAGCTTTCACGAGTTCGAGCAAGAATTGCTAAAGACCATCCCGTCGAGCAAATCTACAATGATATTCAAACCGGGAGAATCACTCGCTCTAAAACTCGTTTAGCTAACTTTTTTGAAAACTATTCTTTCATCTCTAGCATTGAACCTATGAAGGTCGAAGAAGCATTGGAAGATCCGGATTGGATAAATGCTATGCATGAAGAGCTGCACAACTTTGAGAGAAACCAAGTTTGGACATTGGTTGAGAAGCCCGGCAACAACCACAACATCATCGGTACCAAATGGGTGTTTCGCAACAAGCAAGATGAAGATGGACAAGTAGTTCGCAACAAAGCACGTCTAAATGCGCCCAAGGCTACACACAAGTCGAAGGTATGGACTATGGTGAGACTTATGCTCCCATTGCTAGACTTGAGTCCATACGCATCTTACTTGCCTATGCTAATCACCATAATATCACTTTATACCAAATGGACATTAAAAGTGCTTTTCTAAATGGTGAAATAGAGGAGGAAGTTTATGTCAAACAACCTCCCGGCTTTGTCAATCCTAAGAAACCAAATCATGTTTACAAACTTCACAAAGCCCTTTATGGTCTTAAACAAGCTCCTAGTGCTTGGTATAAATGTGACCAAGTTTCTTCTTGAAAAAGGCTTTGAAATTGGGAAGATTGATTCCACACTTTTTACTAAAAGGGTTAATGGAGAATTATTTGTGTGCCAAATTTATGTTGATGATATCATATTTGGATCAACTAACCCTCATTTTAGTGAAAAGTTTGGAAAGTTAATGTCGGAGAAGTTTGAGATGTCAATGATGAGTGAACTCAAATTCTTTCTTGGTTGCAAATCAAGCAAACTAAGGAAGGTACTTTTGTCTCTCAAACGAAGTACACTAAGGATTTATTCAAGAAGTTCAATATGCAAGAATGCAAAGGTATGCCTACACCCATGCCTACTAGTGGACATCTTGACTTGACCAAAGACGGTAAACCAGTTGATCAAAAGGTTTATCGATCTATGATTGGATCATTGTTATACCTATGTGCTTCATGTCCCGATATTATGCTAAGTGTGTGCATGTGTGCAAGATATCAAGCTGCACCTAAAGAATGTCATCTTAAGGCTGTAAAAAGGATAGTGAGATACTTAATTCATACACCAAATTTTGGCATTTGGTATCCTAAGAGGGCCTATTTCGATCTTGTTGGCTATTCCGACTGGGACTATGCCGGAGACAAGGTTGATAGAAAGTCCACCTCGGGTACTTGTCAATTTCTTGGTAGATCTCTTGTGTCTTGGTCCTCCAAGAAACAAAACTCGGTATCCTTATCTACCGCCGAAGCGGAGTACATTGCCGCTGGTTCATGTTGTGCTCGATTACTTTGGATGACCCAAACTCTTAAAGATTATGGGATATATGTGAAACATGTTCCATTGCTTTGTGACAATGAAAGTGCTATCAAAATTGGTCATAATCCCGTATAACACTCTCGAACTAAGCATATTGAAGTTCGTCATCATTTCATTCGAGATCATGTTGCTAAGGGTGACATTAATCTTAAGCATGTTCGCACCGAAAAGCAATTAGCGGATATATTTACTAAACCCCTTGATGAGAAAGTGTTTTGCAGGTTGAGAGGAGAATTGAACATCATTGATGCTTCAAACTTGGAGTAGAAACTCCATTGGACACATGCAAGACATGAGCTTATCACTAATCCATGATATCTCTCTTATGATGAATATATTATATCTTGGATATATTTGTATCTTGCATGTTATCTAACCCATGTAGGTACTTGGTTGAATCAAATTCCATGAGATTGTAATCTACTCACATCTTGAGCAATCTCTACATCACCAAGTCTCTACCCTATGGTGGATGAAAACAAGGAAGCACGGAATCATTCTAACATATCCTTTTGACAAACTCTATGATTGAGCTTCATGATAGTCATTTTGGATACACAAGTGCTCTTCCTTGCAAGAACTAACCCATGTATGTAGATGGACTCAAATTCCAAGTGGTGCTCCCAATTCTTGATGAGCTACATCAACCTTGAGCAACCCACACAAGTTCAACTACATGGACAACACCACCAACCAAGGTATGTTATTCCATCTTAGAGAAGCTTTACTCCAAGTCATGAGCTAAAGCAACTCGATAAGATGTGAATACATCAAGATGCTTAAACGAAAAATGGTAACCCCATTTTGAGCTTAAACAATGAGTATGACCCATGATCAAGTGAACTCACTTGACTCCTAAGTCAATATACTCTAACATAGGTGACTTTGTCACCGCCCATCTCTAGATGAAGTTCTCTCGTGTTCTTATTTGTGTGTTTGCTTTTGTTTCATGCATATTTGTTTCCCCCTTCAAAAAAAACTTCATCTAGATTTCATTCTTTTCTTTATGTTTGCTCTGCTTTTTCAGCATCCAATTCATTGTAAATCATTCAGTTAATTCCTTGCAAATCTTTGTGAGACCTTTCAAGTCTAGTGAGCTGAGGTGACAAATGTTTTCTCTGCAGCGAACTCGGTTTCACCGATTTGTTGTTTTCGGTCCAACCGAATCTTTTCGGTACGACCGAAGCATACCACTCGGTGCCACCGATTTCCCAACAGGAAAAACAGTTTGCCACTTATTCTGTGTTTCTTCTGATCCAGCTCCACTCAATGAATCTTGTCCTCTACAAGCATCACAAATTTTCTCCAGTGCTTTGTGTTGTGACTCAAGGACCAAACCCATACACAACAAATTCCGTAAGACCCTTCTTGGAAATTGATGTCAAAGGGGGAGAGAGAGATCACATCAAAGCTTATCACTTAGAGAGATCACATCAGAGAGAGTATTAAGGGGGAGAAAGAGATCTCCAGGGGGCGAGAATACTCAAGTAGAAAGTACTTCTCAAGGATCCCAGATGCTTGGTTTTCAAGAGGAGAGATGCCACATGTCTTTTTGGGGGAAAGACATGTTCATGTGTGCTTATTTGCTTTAAGCTCTGTTCTTTTATATCTTTCAGCTCTGATTTTCTGTTCCCTATCTTCTCCCAATATCCCATGTTAGATTCAGGGGGAGCAAGAAATCTAAGGGAAAGGAATCAATCAAATTCATTGCATATCTTTACTCTTGGGGACATGTCTAATCCAATGTGGTACTTAGTACTCACTCTCTACATGTCATCCCAGTCTTGGTATTCTTGTGGTTTCTTACATTTGCTCTGGCTAGTAGATGTACCTGTGTTATCTAACCTTGTTTGTGCAGGTTCATTTCACCCTAAGCCAACTCAAGACTACGAGGTAAGTATATGCATCACACTCATGTGTATGAGGAATTCTTGCTGATGTACATACTGTTTTGCAAGAAGGACTCATGAGCATGGAGGTATTTTCTTTAATATTCTTTGATCTGATGCATATGGCCAAGATACATGTAACACATTGCCTACTCTATCATGGTTATGCTCTCACATGCTTCTATATTCCATATTCACATGATTGCATACATATAGGAGGAGCCTATGCTTGTTACATGTTTTTCCAAAGCTTTACTTGCTATTCCTTATAACTTTATCCAAAGCTTTGACGTATGTTGCCATCAATTACCAAAAAGGGGGAGATTGAAAGCACAAGTGCTACCTAGGTGGTTTTGGTAATTAATGTCAACATATCTGTTGTTGGACTAACACTTTTATCTAGTATGTTTCAGACAAGTTCAACAATGGAGTGGCATGGACTAAAGGATGTGGGAACTCCTTCAAGATGCTAAGGACAAAGGATTGGCTCAAGCTTTAAGCTTAAGACTCTTCATTTTACATTTTAGTGATCCAAGATCACATTGAGTCTATAGGAAAAACCAATACTATCAAGAAGGGATGAGGTGTTGCTTAATGAGCCTTTTGCTTCATGTGCTTAGTGATATGCTCCAAAACCCTCCACTACTTTCTCACATCCACATATGACCTAAACCTAAAGTCCAACTCGGCCCTACCAATTCTTTCTATCCGGCGCCACCGAGTTCAGATGTCATAGCCACTGCCACAAACCCTAAGCAAATCGGTTTCACCGATAGGGATCTCGGTTTCACTGAGATGGGATTGGAATCTCTCTGTGTATGTCCATTACCAAAATCGGTCTCACCGAGTTTGTGCAATCGGTACTACCGAGATTACAATGCAAACTTTCTGGTTAGCTCATTACCCAAATCGGTCCCACCGAGTTTGAGTAATCGGTCTCACCGAGTTTGCCTGACCAACTCTCTGGTTAGCTAATTACCAAATTCGGTCTCACCGAGTTTGTGTAATCGGTATCACCGAGATTACGTTATGCCCTAACCCTAACCAAATCGGTCCTACCGAAATGCATTTCAGTCCCACCGAAAACCCTAACGGTCACTAGGTTTACTAAATCGGTCTGACCGAGTTTGGTAAATTGGTGTAACTGTTAGATTTTGTGTGGAGGCTATATATACCCCTCCACCTCCTCTTCATTCGTGGAGAGAGCCATCGTAACAAACCTACACTTCCAAAGATCCTATTTACGAGAGAGAACTACCTACTCATGTGTTGAGGCCAAGATATTCCATTCCAACCATATGAATCTTGATCTCTAGCCTTCCCCAAGTTGCTTTCCACTCAAATCTTCTTTCCACCAAATCCAATCCTATGAGAGAGAGTTGAGTGTTGGGGAGACTATCATTTGAAGCACAAGAGCAAGGAGTTCATCATCAACACACCATTTGTTACTTCTTGGAGAGTGGTGTCTCCTAGATTGGCTAGGTGTCACTTGGGAGCCTCAGAGCAAGATTGTGGAGTTGAACCAAGGAGTTTGTAAGGGCAAGGAGATCGCCTAATTCGTGAAGATCTACCGCTAGTGAGGCAAGTCCTTTGTGGGCGACGGCCATGGTGGGATAGACAAGGTTGCTACTTCGTGGACCCTTCGTGGGTGGAGCCCTCGTGGACTCACGCAACTGCTACTCCTACGTGGGTTGAAGTCTCCACCAACGTGGAAGTACGATAGCACCACCTATCGGAACCACGAGAAAAACATCCGTGTCTCCAACTGCGTTTGATTTCTCCAAACCCTTCCCTTTACATTCTTGCAAGTTGCATGCTTTATCTTCCGCTGCCTATATACTCTTTGCATGCTTGCTTGTTATGGAATGAAAATGTTAAACTTGTGCCTAAACTCCACTTAAACCGAAAAGAAGTTAAAAACTGCAACTTCGGTACTTAGTGTCTAATCACCCCCCCTCTAGACACCTCTTCTCAAGATCCTACATCCTACTACTCATTGTGATGATGATAATTGCTTTAGTATTGGTGCTATCCATATTTTTAATGATGAGAGTAATTATGCTTATGATATGAAAGAGCCCAAGCTTGGGGAAGCTATGTTTGATGAGGATGAAATATTTGAGAATATATTTGCTGGAATTAATGTTTGTCCCAAGCTTGGGGATGCTATGTTTAATGAATATGATATTTTTAGCATCCCAAGTTTTGATATGCAAAGTTGTTATGATGATAGCATGCCTTGTACCTATGATGATTATATTGATGAAAGTGGGTTTGGAAGAGTGTCAACTTTAGGACGTAGTGATCCCACTATTTTGGAGGATGTTGAATCTTATAATATTCATGAAAGTGGATTTGGAAGAGTGTCAACTTTATTTAGTGACTCCACCATCTTGGGAGAGGTTTCAATTGATTATGATGAGAACGAAGTTGCTACTTATGATGATTATTGTGATGAAACTTATGCTATAAAAAGTAGTGATGATTATATCTAAAAATCTTGTCATGATTATGATTACCCTTTTTCTGAACTTTACTCTTTTAATGTGGAAACAATTTTTAGTGTTCAAGTCTCTTATGATACTCCCAATATTCCAAATGAGAAGAATTTTGCTTATGTGGAGAGTAGTAAATTTTCTATGCTAGTAGATCATGAAAAGAATGATTTAGGTGCTGGTTATATTTTTGAATTCATTCATGATGCTACTGAAAATTATTATGAGGGAGTAATATATACTTGTAGGAATTGCAATAATATCAAGTTTCCTCTCTATGTGCTTAAAATCTTGAAGTTATGCTTGTTTTACCTTCCTATGCAAGTTGATTCTTGTTCCCATAAGTTGTTTGCTCACAAAATCCCTATGCGTAGGAAGTGGGTTAGACTTAAATGTGATAGTCATATTCTTCATGATGCTCTCTTTATGTTTCAATTCTTATCTTTTATGTGAGCATCATTAAAATCATCATGCCTAGCTAGGGGCGTTAAATGATAGCGCTTGTTGGGAGGCAACCCAATTTTATTTTAGTTTCTTGCTTTTTGGTTCTGTTTAGTAATAGATAATCCATATAGCTTCTGTTTATATGTGGTTTTATGTTTTAATTAGTGTTTGTGGCAAGTAGAACCTTTGGGAAGACTTGGGTGAAGTCTTTATGATCATGCTGTAAAAAACAGAAACTTTAGCACTCACGAGATTAGCTTTAACTTTTTACTGGAGAGTTCTATTTAGTTTATTCTTTTTGCATATGATTACTAGACAAATTACTCAGGTCCACCAATTTATTTTAGAATTTTTGGAGTTCCAGAAGTTTGCGTTAGTTACAGATTACTACAGACTGTTCTGTTTTTGACAGATTCTGTTTTCATTGTGTTGTTGGCTTATTTTGATGAATCTATGGCTAGTAAAATAGTTCATAAACCATAGAGAAGTTGTAATACAGTAGGTTTAACACCAATATAAATAAATAATTAGTTCATTACAGTACCTTGAAGTGGTGTTTTGTTTTCTTTCGCTAACGGAGCTCACGAGTTTTCTGTTAAGTTTTGTGTTGTGAAGTTTTCAAGTTTTGGGTAAAGATTCAATGGACTATGGAATAAGGAGTGGCAAGAGCCTAAGATTGGAGATGCCCAAGGCACCCCAAGGTAATATTCAAGGATAACCAAGCGTCTAAGCTTAGGGATGCCCCAGAAGGCATCCGCTCTTTCATCTTTGTTCATCGGTAACTTTACTTGGAGCTATATTTTTATTCACCACATGATATGTGTTTTGCTTGGAGCGTCATGTCATTTTATTTAGCTTTGCTTTCTGTTTGAATAAAATATAAAGATATGAAATTATTAAATGGGAGAGTCTTCACATAGTTTTATAATTATTTAACTACTCATTGTTCTTCACTCATATCTTTTTGGAGTAGTTTGTCGTTTGCTCTAGTGCTTCACTTATATCTTTTTGAGCACAATGGTGGTTTTATTTTGAAGAAATAGATGAACTCTCATGATTCACTTATATTATTTTGAGAGTCTTAAATAGCATGGTAATTTTCTTAAATAATCCTAATATGCTAAACATACAAGATTTGTAAGAATTCTTATGAGTGTGTTGAATACTAAGAAAAGTTTGATGCTTGATAATTGTTTTGAGATATGGGGGTGATAATATCAAAGTCGTGCTAGTTGAGTAGTTGTGAATTTGAGAAATGCTTGTGTTGAAGTTTGAAAGTCCCGTAGCATGCACGTATGGTAAACGTTATGTAACAAATTTGAAACATGAGGTGTTATTTGATTGTCCTCCTTATGAGTGGCGGTCGGAGACGAGCGATAGTATTTTCCTACCAATCTATCCCCCTAGGACCATGCACGTAGTGCTTTGGTTTTTGATGGCTTGTAGATTTTTGCAATAAGTATGTGAGTTCTTTATGACTAATGTTGAGTCCATGGATTATACACACTCTCACCCTTCCATCATTGCTAGCCTCTTGATTGCAGTGCATTGCCCTTTCTCACATTGAGAGTTGGTGCAAACTTCGCCGGTGCATCCAAACCCCGTGATATGATACGCTCTTTCACACATAAACCTCCCTGTATGTTCCTCAAAACAGCCACCATACCTACCTATTATGGCATTTCCATAGCCTTTCCGAGATATATTGCCATGCAACTTTCCATCATACCGTTCTTCATGACACATTCATCATTGTCATATTGCTTAGCATGATCATGTAGTTGGCATAGTATTTGTGGCAAAGCCACCATTCATAATTCTTTCATACATGTCACTCTTGATTCATTGCATATCCCGATACACCATAAGGCATTCATATAGAGTCATACTTTGTTCTAGTATCGAGTTGTAATCATTGAGTTGTAAATAAATAGAAGTGTGATGGTCATCATTTAATAGAACATTGTCCCAAAAAAGAGAAAGGCCAAAAGAAAAAATAGAAGGCCCAAAAAAATATAAATAAAAAGGGGCAATGGTACTATCTCTTTTTCCACACTTGTGATTCAAAGTAGCACCATGTTCTTCATATAGCGGGTCTCATATATTGTGCTTCAAAGTAGCACCATGTTTTTCATATAGAGAGTTTCATATGTTGTCACTTTCATATACTAGTGGGGATTTTTCATTATAGAACTTGGCTTGTATATTCCAACGATGGGCTTCCTCAAATGCCCTAGGTCTTCGTGAGCAAGCAAGTTGGATGCACACCAACTTAGTTTCTTTTGTTGAGCTTTCATACATCTATAGCTCTAGTGCATCCGTTGCATGGCAATCCCTACTCCTTGCATTAACATCAATCGATGGGCATCTCCATAGCCCATTGATTAGCCTCGTTGATGTGAGATCTTCTCCTTTTGTCTTACGCACATAACTTTTGTAGCGACCCGACCTCGGGCAATTGAGCCTGCATGTTTCTATGCCATCCACTGGATCAGTATCTTTGCTTTACGGTACATCAATGTATATATCAAAGTGCAATCACATGCATAAATAACGTAAAACTGATATATACCTCATAATACTCAGCGGAAACAATCAAACGGGTGTGGAGTCCCATCAACGCCATCGGCGGAGTTGAGTGTAGACCGTAACCTGTCTGCACTCTTACACAGCCGGAGTAAAATATCTGCAACATGATAAGTTGCAGCCGTAGGTCAAGACATTGAATGTACGGCAAGATCACAATATGAGAAAACAGATGATAAAACTATACTATATGCAATATGGCTTTATGGCTCAGATTCGAGTTTTGTTTGCGTAAAAGCTGATTTTTTATTTTTACCTACATCAAAGGAATAGAATGAAGTCTGTACTAAGGAGTTTTCTATCATGACATGGTTCCACCAACCGATGTCTCATAGCCCAAAATCATCATAAGTTGCCCACAATTAAGTTATCAATCCGGTGTTGAGAGTTCCGAGATAGATCCAAGTCCAGAGGCTCAAATTGTCCGTAACCGGGACACGGCTAATCGATTAGGTTATAAACCCTCTGCAGAGGTTTGTACACTTTACCCGCAAGATTCGATCCCTCTTTTACGTTCTCGCACTTCGTGGTGTTTGAGAACAAGACGACCAAAACATGGTCTTCAAGAGTTCCTCGACCACTGTCCGGTACTCATCCCATCCTACCGTAGTTCTACATCCTGCTAGTACCGTCCCGCCAGAGTCACAACTAAGGTCAACCAAGCGAGCCCATAATGACTTGCGGTTGCACAGTAAGCTTCCGGGCATGAAGTATTCTTCCGTCTCTTTGAGTCTGGGTGAAGCTTTCCGCAAGATGTCATGGCGCTTCTCCATGCATCCCGCCAACCATCGGTTTCTCCAGGTGCCCGTCAACCGTCCTTCACCCAGTAGTGTGTATTGAATTCTTGTCTCGAGTCTTGAAGTCTTGAGGCCTTGAAGATGCAGTCCTTGCAGATGTCATCATGGAGTTGTCGTCATTGACGTAGAGTCCTCCTTTCTCACACCACTCCCGAACACTCATACCAAACCCCGTCTACTATAGCGTAGCATTTAAATAAAACGTCCGGGCTTGGTAACAGGTGATGGGTTCCTACCTCATGCATACTACTCAACTACAAGGATTCAATAACACTACTGAGGTGTGGTTTCAAGGATGCCACTAAATGCAATAAAAACATAGGTATGAAAGCAATGGTCAAAGTGAACTTGCACAGTAATACTTGATGAAGATAACAACGTCAGGAAAATGACTTGGTAGAACTAATCGTCACTCCGTTGAAAATCTATATAGTCAAACATAGCATTCACATAAGCAAACATCCTAGCAAACAATTTTAGCACTCGAAATAACAATCAAAACAGCAAGGAAAATCGATAATAAAACTCAAACAAAATCAAAAGAAACTTCAAATAAAACTACAAAGAAAAACTACTAACGAAGATCTATGACTTTGCTACAAACATCTAATATAGTTTTGCCGTAAGTAAAAACTTAACAACAATTAAAATACTAAACTAATAAATTAACAGAAAATAAAATGTAAAATAACTAATTTAACAGAAAGTATTTTTTTCCATAAAATTTTATTTGCAAAAAGAAACAAATAAAAGCTTTTATAAAACTCTAACTATGACCTATAGAAGGATTCATACAAAACTAAGGAAAATAATTTTTTTAAATTAAAAATAAATTTTCTCCTGTTGTCTAACAGAAACACAACTAATTTTGTCAAAAGTGACAAAAAGAAATAATTTAAAACTAATAAAAACAATAAATAAAAAGCTAAAACAGAACTAATATTAAAACAGTACTGTTTTGCTAAAAACCTAATTTAAATTAACCTGAAAATAAAATACTAAATACTACTGGATAAACAAAGGTCCTAGAGACCAGGAGCAAAAAGAATTAATTAAAAACCTATTTTTAAACTCCCGGAATAAGCAAAACAAGCTTTAATTCAAATCTGATCTAACTCAATTTTCATAAATCCAAACATAGACAAATAATATATTTTTGGAAACTACAGGAAAATTGTGATCTAACGCAAAACGAATCAGCATCATTGGACTTCTAGATCAAAAGTTATAAGCTAAACAAGAACGGAACTAAATCTGTTACGGAAATAAATCTGAAAAACGAGAACGGAGTTAGCTGTCGTGAGGCAGAGATGGCAGGAAGGAGACGGCGATGTGGAGGCTGCTCGGCGAGGGGGCGAGGTCGCTGGCGAGGTGGGGGTGGCGGAGGAGGGTCGGCGCTTGGGAGGTTCCAGGAGAGCTCCGGTGGCGTTCTAGGTAGGAAAAGGAGGGACGGTGGCGAGAAGGCTACAGGCGGAGGAGGCGTGGTGATGGGAAAAATGGAGCGAGGAGAGGAGGGGGTTTTATAGGCGGTCTCGGGAGGCGCTGGGATGGAAAGACGAGGGAGATCGGGAAGGTGGAGATTCCTGTCTCCATGGATATGGAAAGCTTCAGAACGTGAGAGGAAACAGAGGAAGGAGATGATCTCTTGTTGGGCTAGAATAGGAAAGTGCTTAATGGGCCAGCAGGTTTTTCCTAATAAAACGATTCCATTCCTATTTTTAAAATTAGGAAACTAAAACAATAAAAAGGAAATCAAATCAATTCGAATAAAGAGTTTTTATATACTAAAATTATCAGAAAAATAAAATGTAGATGATGAGCATTATTCCACGGCCAAAATAAAACTTAAAAAAATGTTTTTTGAAAATCCCTAAAGGCTTTATTTCTTTTGCAAATAATTTTTAAATAAAAACTTTGGTTTTTCTTGGCTCAAATATTTTCAAAATGCCCCTGATTTTGGAGGGTCATTTTCCTCCGCTCTTTCTTGCTTGCAAGAATGTATTTTTCGAGGTATTTCTCGGGAAGAAAAATAGAGAAGCAAGTGCAAATATTTGAAAGAATTAAATTGCAAAACTCCGTTCAAATTCTTTATAGTTGAAGAAGTCATGTCATCTTCTCTCATTGATTTTAATAGGATGAATTTGAATTTACCGGAGAAGGGAAAGTCATTTTATTCCCTCTCATTGAAAAGTTTTTGAAAAGGTTCAAATTTCACTCAAGTTTAATTCACTCAAGCAAACAAACAAACAATTCAATTAATTATATTAACATTCCAAAATTTGGGATGTTACATAACCCCCATCATCATATTCTATTCCACCCATAGTGCTATATCCATGGCTCGCGCTCATGTATTGCGTGAAGGTTTATAAGTTTGAGATTACTAAAGTATGAAACAATTGCTTGGCTTGTCATCGGGGTTGTGCATGATGAGAGCATTCTTGTGTGACGAAAATGGAGCCTGACTAAACCATATGATTTTGTAGGGATGAATTTTGTTTGGCCATGTTATTTTGAGAAGACATAATTGCTTAGTTAGTATGCTTGAAGTATTATTATTTTTATGTCAATATTAAACTTTTGTCTTGAATCTTACGTATCTGAATATTCATATCACAACTAAGAAGATTTACAATGAAATTATGCCAAGTAGCACTCCACATCAAAAATTATCTTTTTTATCATTTACCTACTCAAGGACGAGCATGAATTAAGCTTGGGGATGCTAATACGTCTGCAACGTATCTATAATTTTTGATTGTTCCATGCTATTATATTATGTGTTTTGGACCATATTGGGCTTTATTTTCCACCTTTATATTATTTTTGGGACTAACCTATTAACCGGAGGCCCAGCCCATATTGCTGTTTTATTGTTTGTTTCAGTATTTCGAGGAAAAGGAATATCAAACGGAGTCCAAACAGAATGAAACCTTCGGCAACGTTATTTTTGGGAAGAATATCATCCTGGAGACTTGGAGTTCACGTTAGAAGATCCTTGAGGAGGCCAGGAGATAGGGGGGCATGCCCCCCCTACTGTGCGCGCCCCCTGTCTCGTGGGCCCCTCGAGCACCTCCCGACCAACTTCTTTTGCCTATATAAGCCTACATACCCTAAAAACATCGAATATGAAGATAGATCGGGAGTTCCGCCGCCGCAAGCCTCTGTAGCCACCAAAAACCTCTCGGGAGTCCTTTCCGGCACCACGAGGGAGGAATCCATCACCGTGGCCATCTCCCGGCGCTCTCCATGACGAGGGGGAGTAGTTCACCCTCGGGCTGAGGGTATGTACCCGGTAGCTATGTGTTTGATCTCTCTCTCTCTCGTGTTCCCTCTATGGCACGATCTTGATGTATCGCGAGCTTTGCTATTGTAGTTGGATCTTATGATGTTTCTCCCCCTCTACTCTCTTGTGATGGATTGAGTTTTCCTCTCGAAGTTATCTTATCGGATTGAGTCTTTATTTTGAGAACACTTGATGTATGTCTTGTCGTGTTTATCTGTGGTGACAATGGGATATCACGTGCCACTTGATGTATGTTTTGGTGACCAACTTGCGGGTTCCGCCCATGAACCTATGCATAGGGGTTGGCACACATTTTCTTGACTCTCCGGGAGAAACTTTGGGGCACTCTTTGAAGTACTTTGTGTTGGTTGGATGAATCTGAGATTGTGTGATGCATATCGTATAATCATGCCCACGGATACTTGAGGTGACAATGGAGTATCTAGGTGACATTAGGGTTTTGGTTGATTTGTGTCTTAAGGTGTTATTCTAGTACGAACTCTTGAATAGATTGATCCGAAAGAATATCTCTGAGGTGGTTTCGTACCCTACCATAATCTCTATGTTTGTTCTCCGCTATTAGTGGCTTTGGAGTGACTCTTTGTTGCATGTTGAGGGATTGTTATATGATCTATCTATGTTATTATTGTTGAGAGAACTTGCACTAGTGAAAGTATGAACCCTAGGCCTTGTTTCCTAGCATTGCAATACCGTTTACGCTCACCTTTATCATTATTTACCTTGCTGTTTTTATATTTTCAGATTACAAATACCTATACCTACCATCCATATTGCACTTGTATCACCATCTCTTCGCCGAACTAGTGCACCTATACAATTTACCATTGTATTGGGTGTGTTGGGGACACAAGAGACTCTTTGTTATTTGGTTGCAGGGTTGCTTGAGAGGGACCATCTTCATCCTACGCCTCCCAAGATTGATAAACCTTAGGTCATCCACTTGAGGGAAATTTGCTACTGTCCTACAAACCTGTGCACTTGCAGGCCCAACGACGTCTATAAGAAGAAGGTTGCGTAGTAGACATCATCCTGCTACCAGATTGGACTAGCTGCATGATCCACGAGCACCAACGATCATCAAAGCCCCTATGCTGCATGATTAGCTGCAAGAAGGACCAATCCAGACGGTCATATGCTTTCTAGAAGTCCAACTTGAGGAAGACACCTTATGGCCACGTTCCCTAACCTCATGGACGATTTCGTGTAGGGCCAGGATTTCGTCATGGATCCGTCGGCCTTTCAGAAATGCCGTCTGAAGGGGGTGATCAAGCCACTCTGCTACAGGGTAGCGCATACTTTGGTGAAGATGTGCTCGAGAACATTGATAACCGTAATAGGCCTAAAGTGGCGAATGTCCGTAGCCCCTACTACCTTGAGGATAAGAGTAATGACACCATAGTTTATATGTGCCATGTCGAACGTCCCGATATAAGATTCATGGAACATAGACATGATCACAGGTTTTGGGACATTCCAGAACTTTTAGAAGAAGATCACTAGCAGGCCATCTGGCCCCGGTGCCGATCCCGCCTTTATAGAGGCGGTGGCCCTACCCACCTCCTCCGGCAAGAATGGGATAGTCAATTCCGCATTCTCAATATCAAAAACCCTGTTCGTCAGCGGCCAAACATTCACTGATAGGGAGACCCATTGCGGGGTTTTTCCGAGAAGAGATCCTTCTAGAAGGATTATATGTGGGATCTAATCTCATCCGGGTGTTCCAAGAGAGATTCTCCCTCCCAGAGACACGGGATTGAACATTTCATGCGGCGCCCATTAGTGATCGGCCATTGCCGATCTGGATCGATCACCATACTCCTATTTGGAAAAGAGGATATTCATGTTCCTTTGGATATCCCAGTAGTTGAGCTTGTGGTCGTGACTTCCCGGTATTGCCAGTGGTAGAGGAGACAAATTATGAAAAAGGAGGTTGTGTAATCGGTCCACAAAACAACACTATCTATTAGAGCTTTAGAGACAAACTTCATCTGATCTGATAGTAAGAAATATATAGCTATGTTAAACTTAATGTGGACGCATCATTTCATGTCAACTCCCCTGACTATGCTACTGAACCAATTCTGCAAAGTGAATGGGACCGTTTATTGGGTCTCCTACATGGTACATCCACTACGTGTGTGATGTCGAAGCTGCTGAAGCCGTAGCCCTTTGCAATGGTTTATTCTTGGCTAACATTATGGCGTGTAACAAGGTAGTTGCGGAATCAGCCTACTCGCAAGTCATTTAGGTGGTCAAGACAACCAAGAATTATTATGGTCACAATGTTGCAATGAGGCCCCTTTGCGGTTCGACTATGGGGATTTACGCACACAAAGAGCAGAACCAACAATCCACACAAGCGTTTTAGCTAGGTTCGGGGCACCGTGAGGTGTAAAACATTACTCTTGCTTTGGTGTATTGAAAGTGTTGAGCTCAAGTTACAAGAAGCGCAGCTTGACGGCAAGGTCTTGGCAGAGGCTGCAGCTACGCGTGTAATTGAACCAAGTGTCAACCTTTGTAAATGTAGCGATGGGCCTCCTTTTATAGGTTAAGGGGTCACCACAGTGGCAAAACAGTCATTACATGTTTGTGATAGTGGCTACAGTGCTATCATACCTAACCCTGCTGGATTAGGACAAAAGCATTAAATGCATCGTGAGGTGTCGCGCTGGTGATGATCTCTGGCAAGAGGGGTCTCTCCTTCTGTGTCGTTCATCCAGCTACCTCGTATTATCTTGACACGCTCTAGGGACAGGTGTCATTAAAGTTAACTCTTCAGCCGTGAGTTGACACGTGCCCAGACAAGGCTCACCTAACTACCTGCCTGCTCGACACCTATTTGACAAGCGATGGGCTGGTTATTGAGGTGGAGCGGTTTCAAGGTAGTGGGATCTTGCCGGTGAGTAGCTTGTTGGCAGTCTGAGTCTTGATCTTCAATACTATCTTACTACTTCTCGATGACCTGCCTCGAGGTCTTCTTCATGGTTTTATCAAGCAAGTCTTGAGTCTTGTATAAGGCTATCTTCCAGCAAGCCCTGCTGTTTGAAGGGCTACCACTGTTTGTGCACAAGTCAGGGTATGAAGGCAACTATGTCTTAGTACACCGACAGGAGCCCCCGGGCCTGGGCCACACACGCATGCGAAGCGTCGTTTGGGCTAGGCCCAAAATAGTGCACACACATGTGGCAGGGAATAATTTCCGTAATTATCATTTTTACCGCGCCCCCACGACGCACATTAAATCGGGACATGGGAGAGGTGGACTGAAACGGCTGCCAGGGGTAGTGCCTGAAAAAGCGCAGCCATGTAGGATGGTAAAGAGCCAGCCCCCGTGCCTTCCCCATAAGAAGGCACTCGCAAGGGGAACTGCTCATCTACCCCCCTTTTCCCCAATCTATCCATTCGCCTCCGTCTTCAATCTTGCGCAAGAATAGAGCACACTGCCTTCGTGTCGCTCCACTCGCGCCCTTCACCAATCTCTTCCTCCAGAAGCCGCCATGGTATGGAAGAAGGCAAGCAAGGAGGTTGATCCAGAAGCAGAGAAGAGGAAGGCCGAGAAATCTACACGACGGCGAGATAGCACCGTCTTTCCGCTGACTCTGACGGCCGATGATTTGGTGAGGAAGTATGCGTACATCTGGTTGAGCAAGACCAAGAATCACCCAGCCATAAAGGTTCTTCCAGGATCCACTCCACGTGCATACGAAAAATTCCACTTCTACGCCGGGTATTTTTACCGTGGGCTCTGCCTGCCCTTCTCAGATTTCTTTGTGAAAGGGATGCTGTCGTATGGATTTAGGCTGCTAGATTTTGCCACCAACGCCATCACTTGCATGTCCATCTTCGCGCATTTGTGTGAAAATTTTCTGGGGGTAGTGCCCAATGTTGCTCTGTTCCATCACTTCTTCGTCCGCAGGATCGAGAGCAATGCCCTCTCCGGCAACATCACTTGGATTCCAAGGACGAGAATAAAGAAGCACTATCTTGACGGCAAGGTGCACACCAAATGGAACGAATGGAGAGCGGATTGGTGTTGGATCAAGTAGGAGCACGCTCCACCTTTCCGCCATCCGAGAACCCAAAGAATTGATAAAGACACTACTTGGAGCAATGTTGGTCCAAATGATGCCAAGATTGGGATTGCTCTGTATAGGCTTCTCAGCCTCAAGGACGCCGGCTTGACCATCGAGATGGTGGGAGAAGATTTTACTCGCCGCTGGATCGCTCCTCTGTAGCACAGGGGAGGCCAAAACATGTGGGAGTACAATAATCCCGCTAACACAATGCGTTTGTACACAAGCCTTGTAAACAACTTGACGGTGGTGGTGCATTATTGGCTCATCTGTCAGATTTTCAACAAGACCTGTGAATTCCGCTTGCCGACAAAAGTGATTCCGCTATGCAACAATACCGCCAAGGATTACATCTTGGTTATGATGCCAGGGTGCAACTTCAAGGGTGTTCTGGACAAGTGGAAAGTGCTCACCAAGATAGAGATGGACAACTGGCGTGCCGGCCTGAAGGAAGAGGCTGTCAGAGTAGAGAATGATATGGTTCATCCTACCAAAAATGACGAAGCCCAGTTCCTCGTCGCAAGAATAGAAGAGGCCAAAAGGGCCGCTCGTTCTCGGGCAACAACTAAGGGTGCTGGCAAGGGAAAGCATACTAAAGGGCACACCGAAGAGCATGTCAAAGAACATGCTAAGGAGCATGCCGAAGAGCCCGCCGATGAATCCCCAGATGAAGATGAACATGCTGATGAGCATGGTGGTGGTGATGTGGAGCACACCGGAGAGACTGAAGGAGAGGAGGAGGAGGAGGAACCCTATGTTTCTCCTACTCACACCAAGACCGCCATCGCTAAAAAGCCTGCCGGGAAGAAATCAACGCGCATCGACCTATCAAGCGACAAGCTTGTCGGGGCAAAGGCAGCCGACAAAGCTTCCCGGGCACAACCTTCTCGGTGACAACCTCCCCGCGACGCCACCTCCGGCAACCAACTCCATCAATCTTCAAAGAGATAGGCGCTTCTCAGCCCCCGACCTCTTCAGGGACAAAGCACACCAGGAGCACTCCGTGTCAACTACAACTGCAGGTGTCGGAGACACGACACTCTAGGACGTGTCTATCCTTAGTGACCGCGAAGACGAAGAAGAGTGAGTACTTCATCTTTCCTTCATCAGTATTTCTGATTGATTATCTGTATCTGTTGCTAATTTTGATTATCTTGATTGACTTGATCTTGCAGGGACGAAGTGCCATTGGTGGAAAGGCATCAGAAGAAACCCAGAACCACCGAGGAAGGCGAGGCGACAACATACATCAATCAGGATGTGATCTCTTCCGATGTTGCTGGCTCTAGCCACCAACATGAGTCCAACCTCCAGTTCTCGCTCGCAAGCACCAGTGATGAGACCGCAATCATGGATACCGACAAGGATTCAGAGGGTAATCTGTTAGAAGAAGAGCACCAAGGAACAAATCCTTTGACGACACCTTCAACTTATGTTCCCCTGTCAAGTAGTTCGTCGACAAGGACCACTCATTTTAGGAGCGCCAAGAAGAGCTTGTCCACGTTGAGGACCCGCCGGCAACTGATGCCGACAAGGACCGAGTGATGGCAACTAACGTTGCCAGAGAAGAAACAAGATCTCCTCCACATGATCATCAAGGTAAATATTTGTCCAGGCATAACTTTATCCTTGTTGGTTTATCATTTTGTTTTCTTGAACTTGATCTGGATCTTGAATTTCCTTCTGCTCCTTGCCTTTCCTTTTCCATCTTGTATATTCAACTCCACCAAAAGAGGAGGAAGCCATTATAAATGTGCAAGAAATTGCAAAGAGCGTCGCTGATGAGGCTACCAAACTTTCTGCCGACATTGGGAGCGGGAGCCAGGAAAGCTGTCGGGGAAGCTGAAAAAGCCCCCGACAACACATATGTTTCCATTACCGCAGACGTTGAGATGGAAGAAGCCAGTAACGAAGAGCTAGGTGTCGTCATCCATCCTGCCATGCCTAAAGTGCAACCAACGGCAATCGGAGCACCTTCTTCAGCTGCTAGAATCTGAAGCCCCTGACTCATCTGATGATGGGAAACTTTTCCTCGAGGATGCAATTGCGGAGATGATCCTACCCTTGTCCCGCAGCGCCAAGGAAATGGACCCCTCCGACGACAGCTCCGCTGATCTCGCCTTCGTGAAGACCATGGTTGCTGGCTTCAAGGATGTGCAAGAACGCTATAGCAGATGTTGGGATAAACTCCAAATGCAGCAACAAGCTGTAGAGCTGGCCGAATGAAAGTTGGATGAGAAGGTTGAAGAAACCCGCAGGTGGTATGAAGAGAAACTTCAAAGCATCAAGTGTCACAGCCATAGAGTTTGCTTGTAACTACTGGCATTGCACCCATGCATCATGTCTAAAATTTATTTGAAACTTGAAATGGGGATTGATAAACCCTAGCACAAATGCAATTCAAATAGGTTCAACCAAAATATTTTCAATGACCTCAAAATATCCTTTTAAAATGTCCATGATTTATGGAAAAAGGTGAAAGCCTCTACCTGAGATAATGCATATTTTCCAGGACATTTTGGTCATTGAATTAAATCATTATGGTATTTCAGTTGGAGTTTAAAAGTTACCATTAAATATTGGTTGCTCCAAATATTCTGAAATTTATTGTGTGGTTTGAAAATAATTCAAATATTCCTCACAAAAATTTACAGAATTAACCAAAGTGTTTTGGTTGGTTTTTTTATTTGCAAACATAAAGCAGAAAATAGGAAAACAGAATTAATTAGAAAGGGCAGAGAGAGAGAAGCCCAACCACTTACCTCGTGGCCCAGCAGAAACGGCCCAGCCCACCAGGCCTCTGCCAGTCATCCCCCTCCTCTCGCCAGGAGGACGAGAGGCGCGTGCCCGGCGCCTGTGGCCACACGCCGTGGCCACCTCCTGCTTCCACCGACGTGGGACAGGCTCCTGGAGCCGCCACGTACAACCCCGACCTTCTCTCACTCTCTCCTCGTGCCCTTCCCTTTCCTCTGTCTCTCCCCGTCGCTCTTCCCTCACGCGCCTGAGCACGCCGCCGTGAGCTGCCGCGCCCACCGCCGTCGCCTTGCCTCCCCGAGATATCCAGAGCCTTCACCACCTCTCGCTTCACCTCTGCACCGAAGGAAGGAAGCACGGAGGCCCCGAGCAGCCGCCAGCATCGCCGTCTTCAAGCTTGACTCTGGCGCCCTTCTCCGTCGATTCGGCCACTCCCGCGCCCCGAGCCCGCTAACCATCCCTGCAGCTCAGCGGTGAGCCGTTGACCCGATTCCCCTTGCCCGTCGTCCCTCGCGTGCTCTAGCCCCGATCCCCAACCATGACCGAAGCATCTCGCCGCCGGCCATGGCATAGCCGTGGCTGCAGCCGCGCAAGCTCGCAACGGAGCTCGTCAGCGTGCTCAGCGAACCCCCAGGAGCACGTAACACCCTCCGATTTCTCCTCTAGTGCACCGTAGCATCGCCACCGCTGCACCGAACTCCGGCCGCCAGCGAAGCGGACACCCGTCGATATAGGTCTCCGTGACCCCTCCGGCCACCGGCGCGGACGAGGCTCGGGGTTCCAACGGTGCCATCCACGCCTCGAACCGTGGCACATGTCTTGCGTTCGAACCGCGCCGCCGTCTCGCCTCGCCCGGCGTTATGTCGCCCGGTGGGTTTGACCCATTTGACCATGTGGGCCCATACAGTCAAACCTAGATTAGGAGTTAAACTAATATTAGTTTAGTTAGTTAAGCTAATGACGCCGACACGCTGGGACCCACTGGTCGATTTGACCTGGCCGCCTCCTGTTGACTTCTTGACATCACACACGTCATCTTGGCCCGATTAATGATTTTCTAGAATTTAAATAATTCAAGAAATTCCAGAAAATAGCTGAAACTTCTAAAAGTCATAGAAATTAATCTATAACTCAGATTGAAATGATTTATATATGAAAAATTATCAGAAAAATCCAAAGAATCTGTTTATGGCATTTTTGAGCAACCTAAAGCTAATGTATATGACAATTTGAATTAATGGCATTTGAAATGCCTTAAGTGGAGTTTGAATTTGAATCTTGCGTTCAAACCAACTCCATTTAAATCATTGCTAGCTGCATTAGCTCAAATCACAGCATATTGACATGTCATGATCATGCATCATATTGTGCATTGCATTGATTGAGTTCTTTCTCATTGCGGTGTTGTTCCCCCTCGGTGAGCGTTGTTCGATCTTTGTGATCGATGACACCGATGAAGAACTATACTATCTTCGAAGTGCCGAGCAAGCAAAACCCCTTGTTCATTACGATACAATCCCACTCTCTCGCTCCTGCTCTCTTTTATTGCATTAGGACAAGAACGATTCATCTGTTACTTGTTGCGGTAGTTGAACCCCTTTATCCTCTGCATGACCTGTCATTGCCACGATAAATAGATGAAACCCACTAGCATGAGTAGGGAGTTGTTTGAGCCTGATGTGCCTACTCATTCATGCTTGTTCGTCATGCCTGCTATTGCTTAGAGTTGTGTCAGTGCGATTCATCGAGAATGAATTGGAAAGTGGTGAACATGTCCCTACGTGTGTGAGCTAAGTGTGTGAACACGATTTGGTAAAGGTAGCGGTGAGAGGCCATGTAGGCGTACATGGTGGGTTGTCTCATTGCAGCCGTCCTCGGGAACTGAGTTACGTGTTTGTGATCCATGAGCAGTTACTACCACACATTGGGTTCCGGTAACTCGACCCCTCTCGACTTATTAATCAACTTGATCTGTCCGGGGAGTTGCAACTAGTTTACGGTGTTTGTAGGTAGTGTTAGTAGTCTACCAAGTGGCACCCGATGCAATTGGGCTTGGGACGGACTAGGCACGATGTACGGTGTACCAAGTGGCACCCGGTTGGTGGGCTTGGGAACCCTGCTCACATTGTTTGGGGCCGTGGCGACACCCCTACGGATCTCCTTGCGGATGGAAGCCGAATAGGCGATAAACACAGACGAGAGACTTGTGTGGTTAGTCGGTCGTGGCCGACTCCCTCGCCCGACTTCGCTTGAAGGTTGCCGAGGTACATGACGTGTCTGAGGCCGATAAGTGGCGAGAGCATGTGTGAAGAAGTACACCCTGCGGGGTTATCATTATCTATTCGAATAGCTGGATTCCTCGGATATGGAAACTTGGACCCCTTGCATAGTTCATAGACAAGTGAAAGTGGATACTCTAAAACTCGCAAGATAAGCGTGAGTGCTATGGATGGCGTTCTCGTAGGTAGACGGGAGCGGATCCATAGTGGTGTATTGGTATGGTGATTATGTGGACTCGTGTGCGCCACCTCAAAAGAGTTACTTGCAATGTAGTTCGGGATAGCCATCGAGTCAAAGCTGGCTTGCTGCGGTGAAACTCCACCACCCCTTTGTTGATATCTTGATGCATATGTAGATAGTTCGATGTAAGTCTTGCTGGGTACATTTGTACTCACGTTTGCCTATTTTATGTTTTGCGGAGAGATGTCAGTCTCGCTAGTTGTTCCGTGTGGACTTCGACGTTTAGCTTGATACCTCAGCTACGATCTTGTGCCCTCGGCAGGATCTGGTAGATAATCGGGCTTCTAAGCTTTTTCATTTGTAGATGTCTGTACTCGGACATGTTAAGATTCCGCTTGTGCTTTGACTTGTATGCTCACGAGTGTTGGGTCATGAGACCCATGTTTGTAATATCTCGCTCCTCGGAGCCTAATGAATAAATATTTGAGTCGTAGAGTTATGTTGTGATGCCATGTTGTATTTACACATATTGAGCATATTGTGTGTATGTTTGAAATGCTTGGTATGTGTGGGATCCGAAAAACTAGTTGTTTATCCTTGGCAGCCTCTCATATGGGGAAATGTAGTCTAGTGCTTCTGAGCGATAGTAGTCCGCTTCTGACCGGTTCACCGGAGTCCTTGCTAGCCCAAAGACTACCGCTCTGGACACTTGACTGGCCGGCATGTGCTTCACTTCGTTCACTCGTGGTCCCTTCGCGGAAATGTCACGCGGTGACATCCGAGTCCTGCCTAACTTTCTACAGCCCGGGTTCACGAGTCCTGTTAGCCCAGTGCTACAACATACGTTGATGACCGACATGCTCGAAGTTGATTCATGTATGCCTATCCCCATGGGTTAGCGCCGCTTTGGGTTCACGACTAGCCATGTCGGCCCGGGTTCTCTGTCATATGGATGCTAGCGACGCTATAATATACGTGTTCCAAAAGGCGCAAACGGTCCCGGGCCATGGTAAGGCGACACCCGTGGGAATACCATGCGTGAGGCCGCAAAGTGATATGAGGTGTTACCGGCTAGATCGATGTGACTTGGAATTGGGGTCCGGACAGCGTTGGTATCGGCCTTTGTTGCTGTGGGTTTACCAAGCCAAACTGGTCGAAGTTGTGTCTAGAAATGCTTTAGTTATATAAGGGAATTGATTGTGGAAGGGAACGTAAGGCTCTTTTTACTCCTTATACCTCATGACCTTCTGATCTGAGCCATCCTTTTCTCTTCTATGGGGATTAAGAACTAGGCCTTCTCATCTATCTACCAGGATGACGTGTTACTAATCCATAGACTTTTAAGATAGTTGGTTTTACGCCCCAGTTCAGTTTCTACTATTTCCGTATGTTCATAGTTGGTCTCAAAACCCTGATATTGTGATGTTGAGTGGTCATGCCACCATTTTTGCAGGATGTCTCAAATCATTTTGAGCATTTACAACCGTTATCTTTGTCAAGAGTCATCCTGTGTTTCTAAACTATCGATGCATTTGCAAATTCTTCCTTCCTGTTCACGGTGTCCTTTTGGTCGGAATAAGCACACTAATAAATGCATTGAGGTACTCCTTGCCTCGACATATATGTTGGAGCTATTATTATGAACCTAGGTGTTTTAGGGAGTCACCTAGCAATCTAGCCATGTGTTGTGTTCCCCGTGTGATGATTCTGGCCATCAATCTCGTAAGCATCCTGTGATGCCACTTAGTATGTAGGTATTCTACTCCTGGGTTCTTGACCCAAGATTCACTCTACTTACCTCGTGTTGATAGTGTTGCTCGTACCTTTAGGATATTAGTAACCTTGTGATAGTCCTCGAGGTCCGTGGTATTTCCTTCTTCCAAATACCATGAACCAATAAGGCAGAAATTCTTTGAATTAAAAGATCATAATCAGAGTACTCTTGAGGAGTTCTCCATTCATAATTGTGACTCTGCCAGTTCTACCTTCTCCGCATGGGTTATCCGGAAGAAATGTTGAACTTTGCTCGACATACTAATCTATGCATCCACAACCCAAATAATCTTATATTCTCTGAGTTGTCCCCCTTCAGTTATATTCTGATCTTCATCTATCAATTGATAGTCAAGAGTATGTGTGCGATCGTGTTCATCGATGCCTATTATTCTTGTGGTCCGTTAAGCCATTCTATTCCATAATGACTAGGAGAAACAAACTCCAGTACCTCATCCATATCGGGGATTGGGTCAAAGCAGTTGTTATCCGCAGATCAAATGCAATCAAGCTTTTGATTACATTCTATCTGAAGTGTTACCCACTTTATGTCGAGAACATCATGAGAATGGCACCTTCTCTTATGAATTCTTGATGCGATGATACTCTCGCCATCATCGTTCATTCCTCGGTCCCGTGTTGTTGCAACGGAATACCGACAAATGAATTGTGATGTGTGAAATCAATACTCCTAGCAACCTCGTTGCTTGGTAGTAAATGGACAATAATTTCATTCTTAGCGTGTTGGTTATTGAATTATCATCCTAAGATTGATCGTGCTACCTAGTCTGTTTTTCCTGGTGCACCCTTCGATCAATGAGTTAGGATTGTGTCAATCCCTACTCTTACGATCATATCGTCTTGCCCTGAAAAGCATGATTGTTCTCGAGCCTAGTAATATATCGGTGGTTCGTGACTTTCCAAATATCTTCTTGGAAGTGCTACCAGGTTGTCACCTGACCGCTATGTTGAGTTCGTGATCAAGTTGGTTTCTTGTAAACCACCCCTTCTCCAAGAATCCGTGTTGGATATCCCTCAGCTGGTTGGACAAGCTAAACAACAACTTGGAGAGTTAGAAGATAAAAGCTTTGCTGAACTTAGTTCATCACAAAGGGATATCCTTGAGTATGCATGTGTGTTGAAGAAAGATGATATCTTCATCGAATGATCTCCGTGATCAGTTGTTGAACCTATTGTCTTATCAAACTTTGACTTGAGTATGGGCTATTAAGTCAAATCAGAACCAACGATGTTCGTAATGTTGTCTTACTCGTGGTTGATCCCTCGAGCATACCCCATTACATCTTTTGGTCTGACCAATGCTATCACCATGTTCACATGATGGCGGAAGTCGATGATATGGAAATTCCGATGAGTTGTTGTTGAGCCCATCAGCGACATTTTGTCTCCCCCATGATTCATGTTGAACATCAACCTAGTGTTGGAAACTTTGTAAGCAATGCCTTCGTGTTCCGTTCATGAAGCTTATGCTTGGATGAAAGAAGTGACTTTCTCCAAGTTCACGTGCATGAGGTGTAAGTTGCCGCCTGAATTTGAGAAAGGTTTGTTTTGTTTCCCTTGGAATCATCCCAAGTCCGTCATGCATACGTGCGAAGTATTCTATGGTTTGGTAGATTAATTACCTCCACTCCATATGTGTTCCTAGCACACCAAGCCACTGACTGATTTGTTCAAGGAAGAGAGGTCTATGCTTGGGATCTAATCCATGGACTTGCGTAAAGACTTTGAAATCCTTGATGATGGTTCCCGACCAGAACTCGATAGTGTTTTATTATAAGACTACTATGTGGCCGTTCTTGTCTTGGACAACATGCTCACATGTATGTAGCAGAACCAGCTCATGTTTTGGAGCTTACTATCATAGTTCATTCCTCGAGAGTCTCGCAACGCCATCTCGTCGAATTGTGTTGCAAACCTTCTTTTCAGACATGCTGAGTCTGAAGTATCCTATTTCCAATCGGATCTGAATCTCAGGCAGATATGATGGTTGGAACATTCCCAACAGTTGCATCTTGTTCCCAGCTCGCACCGCCATTGTGCCAATCCCCCATGGGCTGCCCTTTTCGGTAGTTGCTGTCCAATATCATCTTCAAAAGTGGACTTACCATGGGTCCCCTCCACCTCCAATGATAAGCAAATCATCCTTTGCGTTGTCTTCAACAAGGTAGTCCACATCATCCATTCTAGTCTGAGTATGTCATTCTTTCGAACTGTTTCAAATGATCGATTGTGATTGCCTTAGGCTGGTATAAAGAGTCTCAATGATCTCTATATCAAAACTAATTCTTTTTGCCACTTAAGGGAATATTTCTGCGGGTCACCTTCCTTAAGATGTCTCGTTATGGTATCATGGCTACTCAACTCCTCGCTGCGTTGACAACCGTTCACCACCTTCTTAAGTGTGGAATTGTGTCTACATAGTGAATCTTCGTCATCTGTTACACTCCATCCCTCTGGATGTATGTTTTAATGTCTCGCTCGATGAGTGATCCTGAGTTGTTCGATCCTTGAGAAGATCAATCCTAGTAAAGTTTCTTTCCGTCGTCATCACATGGATGAAGATCTCAAAAGCGAGGATGTCAAGATCAACGTATGCAACGAATCAACAACCTTATGAGGTGCAACTTGGATTGTGAAGATTGTGTTGGTCTTGTGCCCCTCTGTCTTCTTACCTCACGTCTTGAATCTCGGGACGAGATTCTTGTTTGGTGGGGGTGAGTTGTCACAGCCATAGAGTTTGCTTGTAACTACTGGCATTGCACCCATGCATCATGTCTAAAATTTATTTGAAACTTGAAATGGGGATTGATAAACCCTAGCACAAATGCAATTCAAATAGGTTCAACCAAAATATTTTCAATGTCCTCAAAATATCCTTTTAAAATGTCCATGATTTATGGAAAAAGGTGAAAGCCTCTACCGGAGATAATGCATATTTTTCCGTGACATTTTGGTCATTGAATTAAATCATTATGGTATTTGAGTTGGAGTTTAAAAGTTAACATTAAATATTGGTTGCTCCAAATATTCTGAAATTTATTGTGTGGTTTGAAAATAATTCAAATATTCCTCACAAAAATTTACAGAATTAACCAAAGTGTTTTGGTTGGTTTTTTTATTTGCAAACATAAAGCGTAAAACAGGAAATGTAATTAATTAGAAAGGGCAGAGAGAGAAAAGCCCAGCCACTTACCTGGTGGCCCAGCAGAAACGGCCCAGCCCACCAGGCCTCTGCCAGTCATCCCCCTCCTCTCGCCAGGAGGACGAGAGGCGCGTGCCCGGCGCCTGTGGCCACACGCCGTGGCCACCTCCTGCTTCCACCGACGTGGGAGAGGCTCCTGGAGCCGCCACGTACAACCCCGACCTTCTCTCACTCTCTCCTCGTGCCCTCCCCTTTCCTCTGTCTCTCCCCGTCGCTCTTTCCTCACGCGCCTGAGCACGCCGCCATGAGCCGCCGCACCCACCGCCGTCGCCTTGCCTCCCCGAGCTATGCAGAGCCTTCACCACCTCTCGCTTCACCTCTGCACCGAAGGAAGGAAGCACGGAGGCCCCGAGCAGCCGCCATCTTCATCGTCTTCAAGCTTCGGCTCTGGCGCCCTTCTCCGTCGATTCGGCCACTCCCGCGCGCCCCCGAGCCCGCTAACCATCCCTGCAGCTCCGCGGTGAGCCGTTGACCCGATTCCCCCTTGCCCCGTCGTCCCTCGCGTGCTCTAGCCCCGATCCCCAACCATGACCGAAGCATCTCGCCGCCGGCCATGGCATAGCTGTGGCCACAGCCGCGCAAGCTCGCAACGGAGCTCGTCAGCGTGCTCAGTGAACCCCCAAGAGCACGTAGCACCCTCCGGTTTCTCCTCTAGTGCACCGTAGCATCGCCACCGCCTGCACCCGAACTCCGGCCGCCGCGGAAGCGGTTTCCGCCCGTCGATATAGGTCGTCTCCGTGACCCCTCCGACCACCGGCCGCGGACGAGGCTCGAGGTTCCAACGGTGCCATCCGGCGCCTCGAGAACTGTGGCACATGCTGCGTTCGAACAGCGCCGCCGTCTCGGGCCTTGCGTTATGTCGCGGTGGGTTTGACCCATTTGACCATGTGGGCCCATACAGTCAAACCTAGATTAGGAGTTAAACTAATATTAGTTTAGTTAGTTAAGCTAATGACGCCGACACACGCGGGACCCTTTGGTCGGTTTGACTGGGCCGCCCTGTTGACTTGTTGACGTCACCACGAGGCGTCATCTTGTATGATTAATGATTTTCTAGAATTTAAATAATTCAAGAAATTCCAGAAAATAGCTGAAACTTCTAAAAGTCATAGAAATTAATCTATAACTCAGATTGGAATGATTTATATATGAAAAATTATCAGAAAAATCCAAAGAATCTGTTTATGGCATTTTTGAGCAACCTAAAGCTACTGTATATGACAATTTGAATTAATGGCATTTGAAATGCCTTAAGTGGAGTTTGAATTTGAATCTTGCGTTCAAACCAACTCCATTTAAATCATTGCTAGCTGCATTAGCTCAAATCACGCATATTGACATGTCATGATCATGCATCATATTGTGCATTGCATTGATTGAGTTCTTTCTCTGTTGCGGTGTTGTTCCCCCTCGGTGAGCGTTGTTCCGATCTTTGTGATCGATGACACCGATGAAGAACTATACTATCTTCAAGTGCCGCAAGCAAAACCCCTTGTTCATTCCGATACAATCCCACTCTCGCTCCTGCTCTCTTTTCTTGCATTAGGACAAGAACGATTCATCTGTTACTTGCTGCGGTAGTTGAACCCCTTTATCCTCTGCATGACCTGTCATTGCCACAGTAAATAGATGAAACCCACTAGCATGAGTAGGAGTTGTTTGAGCCCTGATGTGCCTACTCATTCATGCTTGTTCGTCATGCCTGCTATTGCTTAGAGTTGTGTCAGGTCTGATTCATCGAGAATGAATTGGAAAGTGGTGAACATGTCCCATCGTGTGTGAGCTAAGTGTGTGAACACGATTTGGTAAAGGTAGCGGTGAGAGGCCATGTAGGCGTACATGGTGGGTTGTCTCATTGCAGCCGTCCTCGGGAACTGAGTTACGTGTTTGTGATCCATGAACAGTTACTACCACACATTGGGTTCCGTAACTCGACCCCTCTCGACTTATTAATCAACTTGATCTCCTGTCCAAGAGTTGCAACTAGTTTACGTGTTTGTAGGTAGTGTTAGTAGTCTACCAAGTGGCACCCGTGCAGGTGGGCTTGGGACGAGACTAAACCTGATGTACGATGTACCAAGTGGCACCGGTTGGTGGGCTTGGGAACCCTGCTCACATCGTTTGGGGCCGTGGTGACACCGGCGGATCTCCTTGCGGATGGAACCCGAATAGGCGATAAATCTGGACGAGAGACTTGTGTGATTAGTCGTCGTGGCCGACTCCCTCGCCCGACTTCCGCTTGAAGGTTGCCGAGGTACATGACGATGTCTGTAGGCGATAAGTGGCGAGCGTGTGTGAAGAAGTACACCCTGCAGGGTTATCATTATCTATTCGAATAGCCGGATTCCTCGGATATGGAAACTTGGACGCCTTGCATAGTTCATAGACAAGTGAAAGTGGATACTCTAAAACTCGCAAGATAAGCGTGAGTTCTATGGATGGCGTTCTCGTAGGTAGACGAGAGCGGATCCATAGTGGTGTATTGGTATGGTGAATATGTGGACTCGTGTGCGCCACCTCAAAAGAGTTACTTGCAGTCGTAGTTCAGGATAGCCACTGAGTCAAAGCTGGCTTGCTGCAGTTAAACTCCACCACCCCTTTATTGATATTGTTGCATATGTAGATAGTTCTGATGTAAGTCTTCTTTGGGTACATTTGTACTCACGTTTGCCTATTTTATGTTTTGCAGAGAGATGTCAGTCTCGCTAGTAGTTCCGTGTGGACTTCGACGTTTAGCTTGATACCTCAGCTACGATCTTGTGCCCTCGGCAGGATCTGGTAGATAATCAGGCTTCTAAGCTTTTTCTTTTGTAGATGCCTGTACTCAGACATTTTAAGATTCTGCTTGTGCTTTGACTTGTATGCTCTGAGTGTTGGGTCATGAGACCCATGTTTGTAATATCTCTCTCCTCGGAGCCTAATGAATAAATATTTGAGTCGTAGAGTTATGTTGTGATGCCATGTTGTATTTACACATATTGAGCATATTGTGTGTATGTTTGAAATGCTTGGTATGTGTGGGATCCGACAAACTAGTTGTTTATCCTTGGCAGCCTCTCATATGGGGAAATGTAGTCTAGTGCTTCTGAGCGATAGTAGTCCGCCATGACCTTCACCGAGTCCTGCTAGCCCAAAGACTACCGCTCTGGACACTTGACTGGCCGGCATGTGTTTCACTTCGTTCCTGTGTCTGTCCCTTCGGGGAAATGTCACACGGTGACATCCGGAGTCCTGCCTAGCCTGCTACAGCCCGGGTTACCGGAGTCCTGTTAGCCCAGTGCTACAGCCCGGATTCATACGTTGATGACCGACATGCTCGAAGTTGATTCATGTATGCCTGTCCCCATGGGTTAGCGCCGCTTTGGGTTCACGACTAGCCATGTCGGCCGGGTTCTCTGTCATATGGATGCTAGCGACGCTATCATATCGTGAGCCAAAAGGCGCATAAACGGTCCCGGGCCATGGTAAGGCGACACCGTGGGAATACCGTGCGTGAGGCCGCAAAGTGATATGAGGTGTTACCGGCTAGATCGATGTGACTTGGAATCGGGGTCCTGACATTAAGGGAGAAGAGGATAAGCTTGCCATTGCTGGAAAGGAAACAAGGCAAGCTATCTGAGCGAGAAGCGTGGCTTAACGCAAGGGAAGAAGGTCTTGCCGCCAGAGAAGAGTCACTTGCCGCCAAGCTGCGCGGCAAGGATGAAGAGATCCAGAATCTACTTGCGCAAAGGACCGAAGAGCTAGAGCAAAACCAAAAGAAGGTTATATAAGCTCAGGCACTGGATCATGCTGGCAAGCTCCAAGAGGCCATCAAAGCTACCGAAGCCGTTGAGACCGTCAAGGTAGAGCTGGAAGCAGAAGTGAAGAAGCTCGAGGAAGATCTTGCTGCCAACAGCAAGGAGGTCCTGGTGCTCAAAGCAGATGCAGAGTAGACAGCACACACCTTGGTTGAGTTGCAAACTTCACTGTCCACCAAGAGCTAGAAGCTCACACCAGTGCAGGATGGTCCAAACGCGACACTATGATCAGAGACCCTTCGACGAAACTGTGTGCGATGCCATAATCGCAAACGGTGGTGTAAAAAACCCGTCAAAAAGGTGTAAAACATTTGTGATGACAGATGCATCAAACACGGTTCAGATTTTAGTTGCGTGTGCGATGCAGAGCATATGGTTCAATTCAATTAACTGTTTGGGATGACGAGGAACAAAAGAAACCGGCAGCCACATGAAGGCGTGTACGACATACAGCATACAGTTCACTAGGATGAACTGTGTGTGATTAGGCAACATAATGGAAACGGTTCAAGTGAACAAGATGTGTGTGATACGCGGCAAACAGGTCCGTAATCAGAAGTGTGTGCGAAGACCAATAATAACAGAGACGATTGCTGCTAATAAGCCATGTGATTTGCTCTGTCTATAGTAGAATAACATGTATATATATAACTGAAATAAACATCCAATTACATAAGTAACTATACAGATCATTCGCACACACCTCAAGAAACAATTGCATGCATTCTAAAGTAGGAGAAAGCGATCGTCTAGTCATCTACTTCTTGTGGCGCTCACCTGCCCTTTGCTGTGGCTCGATACCTGATCTGGGGCAGGAAGAAGACAGTTCCTCATGTCAACGATCTGCCTGTACATCTCGTAGCTTGTGTACGCGTCCTTGGCTGCATACTTGACGTGTTCTTCATCTAGTCTCTCATGCCCAACACTGTGCCAGACGTTCTTGTCCTTCTTGCTCTCTTCCTTCATCTTCGCATAGTAGGGGTCGATGATGGCCGAGGCGAGGTCAACCAGGGAGTTAAGTTTGTTGTTTTCGCTCCCCCAGACCTTGTAGTGGTGCTGGATGTTGACAAGATTCAGGCATTTCAAGCCCGAAACCTTGAGTGCTTGTAGATCGTTGGTGGTGTCCACCATAGCGAAACTGTAGTCAAGCTGTTGATAAACCTGGAGAAACGCTCGCAAGGCCTTGTGGCCAGGTGGTAGTGGTAGATGAGGACATCATTTCGCACGCACAACTGGGCAACGACAACCTTCTGATCGTGCCCGGCACGACCCATGGTGTACTCGAGGTCGAAGCCGACCACTTGATACTTGTCCTCGGCAAGGAACTGCTCCATAGTTTGGATGGAGCTCTCCACTGAGACCGGATCGTTCATGTACACCACCAAGGGAGCCTTCCCCCTCACATGGGTGTCCACAACGTGTTGTGTGGTGAACTGCCCAGCCTTGTCGTCGTCGGCCGCTGGGAGCGCCATTGGAGCCATGGGGAGCGCTATTGGAACGGCTGGATGTCCTCTTTGTATGTGTCCTCGTGGGTGTGCTTATTGTGTCATGTGAGACGAGAGATGAAGGTAAATGGCCACAGGAATAAAAGGGGGCCGGGCGGCGTGGATTCTCGGCGCGTCCGCATGGCCGCTTTTGCAGCGGGTAACTGCATCGTTGCGCCGCGCCCGGTGCAACTGCATGCACACAAACATGCGTGATCGTGCGCCAGCCCCAAACACTGGCAGCGCGTGTGGAGGGACAAGGGCAGAGCACCCGGAGGGACGCAGCGAGCGAGCGCCTGTGGCGGGGCGTGAGCCAGCGCGCGCCGCCTGAACCACAAGCAACCACACGCATAGAGCAGTTGAACACGCAGGAAATGGTCGCCTACAAGCTGGCCGACAGCTGCATCGCTGCATAGAGAGTGGCCATGTGCTACTACCTCTATCTAGTCTATAGTCCCCTTTATGTTCCGTGCCATACTTTGCCCTCAAATTTAACCAACAAAATGTTAATGCATGTTATAAAAATTATATAATTGGAAACTATGTTCAAATACGAATACAACTATATAATCTTTGGCGACGTGCATTCGTATTTTATTAGTTAAATCATACTTATAAACCAGGACGGGGTATAGTAGGTAATTAAATTGCAAACATTTTTTTATTAACCGTATGTGTACGTGGCCTTTCGTCCTCCTCTCGCACGTCTTGTCACCCGCTGCATGACGGGCTTACAACGCAAGCTTGCTTTCGGTAGCCGCGTTCTTTTGGCCAAACGGCGGCGCTAATGAATCGTCGGTGAGCCCGTTCCCGCGCAACCTCGCAGGTTCCCGCGCAAGCTTCCTGCCCGACTCGGTGAAATCCCCCAAAATCCCAATGGTCGCATTTTCCCCTCCCTCCTTGTAGCTTATCTCGTCTGCTTCTCCCACAATCGCCAATGGCACCGGTCCGTCATTGTCGCTCAGCCACTCCGCCGTCATCAGAGGAGATCTCCAGCTGGGAGGCTACACCGCGGCGGTGGCGCAGTCCCCGGCGTAGTGTAGTGCGCGTGGCGTCCTTGTTGGGTGTGCGCGGAACACCCACCACACGCTCCACCGCTGCTGCCCGTCGGTAGCTGTTGCCGGCCGCCATTGCCGCCACACCACTGTCGAAAGCCAGGGCCATCTCCCGGTCCGCCGCCGCGGCCCGAAGGCGGGATGTGGCCGTCGTGGCCGCCACGCCACTGCCGACCACCGTGGCCATCACCTGCTCCACCACCACGGCCCGAAGGCGGGAGGTGGTGGTCGTGGCCGCCACCACATCATTGGCCGTCGTGGCCGCCAGCCCACCGTCGACCGCCGGGGTCATCACCCGCTCCGCCACCACCGCCCGAAGGCGGGAGGTGGAGGTGGATGCCTGCACGTGCGTCAGCGACCTTGCGCGCTACACCGAGTTCCTACTGGAGGAGGAGGAGCGCCTCGTCGAGCACGCAAAGAGCCTTACCACCGCCGTGGCCACGACACACGCCGCCTCAGAGGCGAGGAATCAGGAGATCTACGAGGAGAACCACGGCTTCGAGAGGGGTCGTCTAGAGCGGCAGAGGGCGTTCAAGGTGAACGTCGTTGAAGCTGCAGCAGCGGCAGACACCGTATTGCAGTTGTCCAACTCGTCGGTAGGATCCTCCTCCTCTGCCTCTTAGTGAGCGCGCTCGGCAGAGGAGAGGCAGCCGGAAGTAGTACAAAGCCCCTCCGTAGTAGTAGTATTTAGGGGCTATTTTGTTCAGTTCATCTGACTATAGATGTGGTGGATCAGACAACGTGCCTTAAAATTAGCTAGTATATATAGTTGAACTAGCTATTTCAGTACGTGGTTGGCAACAATTGGGGAAAAGTTTGGTCAGTTCAGCTATCGAGTTGACCTGTTTGTATAAATTAAGAACGACTGCTTAATCTATGAATGAAATCTATGCTTAATTATTGGATTTTAGTTGCGAAAATTAGATACTGCTAGTGATTTTTAGCTTCATATTTTGACAAATCGCAGTGTTACAAGGTTGACAAATGGCAATGTTACTAGATCAACAAATGTCAATCTTTCCAGTTTGACAAATGGCAACATACCCAATATGACAGATGCAAATCTTACCAAATTGTTTGTAAGTGGTTGCACACGGGTCATCCAAATGAACTGTTTGCGTTGAAGAGATGCACAAATCCTACTCTCACTTTGCATACGGTGTTCTATCTAAAACGTTTGCGATCAAGAGCCGCAAAAATCCTGCTTGGCACATTTTCCCTTGGCTTCCTGGGGAAGCTCCCGGTTTGCATACGGCTGTTCTAACTAAAACGTTTGCGATGAGTGTTTTATATTTAAAAACCATTGACTATTTTTCAAAAGAAAATCATTTGATAAGTCTGTACATTAAGAGAGAAAAATGCAAGTTCGCTCAAACCATATCTTTCATCCAGTCGTACTGTGAATTTATATTCATATGATCAAGATACAATATTAAACCCAAGAAAAAAACTATTTCCGGCGGCGGCGGAGGCGGTGTGCCGCGCCGTCGTTGTCGTCCTCCGGGACGCTCGTTAGCGTTTGACGGCGGGGTCCCATGCCGCTGAGGGGGGCGCGTGCATGGAGTGGAAGGTGGGCAGCCATGGAAGTCAAAGGGCTCACTTCCCAGTGAGCCGGCGCAGCGCATAGCTCGCACGCTTCCCGGTGAGCCTGCGCATTCAAGGACATCTTGCACGCCTCTCGGTCAGCCTGTGCACCGGACTGCGCTCACACGCCTCCTGTTCAGTCAAGGTCAAGCAGTTGTCCACACGGCACCTGCTACAGCCATTAAAACCAAGACACTTGGCGTCACGTGAATGGTTAACATAACACACACGATTTGAATTATACAAATGTTTGAGATATTAAAGTGGCACCTGCTACAGACATTAAAACCGAGACATTTGACAAATCACAATGTCTCTTGGCTTAGCGCCAAAGTCTGGGTTTAATTTTCATATCGTATTCAATCTGAACCGTTTGCATTGAAGAGATGCAAGAATCCTGCGTTCAACATCTCGCACGCTTCCCGATGAGCCTGCACACCAAACTGCGCTCGCATGCCTCCCGTTCAGTCAAGCAGCTGTCCGCACGGCACCTCCTATAGCCATTAAAACCAAGACACGTGGCGTCACGTGAATGGTTAACATAACGCACATGATTTGAATTATACAAATGTTTGAGATATTAAAGTGGCAGCTATTTTTTCAAAATGGCCTTTGTTGGCTGTCATTATTCGAGTGCGCCTTCTCTCAAAATGGACAAAAAAATACCACAGCATGTCGGGTGCCATTCCAGGATAGCATGCCAAGTTTCATGAATTTCACACGTGTTTTGGATTTACTAGAATTTAAAAATAAAGTATCTCAACGTTTTGCCGGCAATCAACGGTGCCCTGGTGTTTGAAATTCATTCCCATTTCTTGCATGGGATCTAAGCATGCACCCAAGGACACATATTTGATTTTTCAATCAATTTATATGCAGTGGAGCATGTGCATGTAGTTCAAATTTGAATTATGCACATAAATGCATTGAAAACTCAGTTAATGCATAAAAATGTCCAAACGAACCCCGAAAAATCACAAAAATTGACACAACACTCCTGTTGTTCTATGTTGACATGAGAATTTTTTTGAAAGCAATACAAGGCAATGGATATCGTTTCGTCCCCAAAGGTGGGACGTTCCCTACCGAAACCATCATGCTTGTTGTGAGAAGCTCTAGTTTGTGAGAAGCAAATACCCAAACCTGCCCCAAATGGGACAAAAAATTTACCACGGCATGTTGATGCCGCTCCATGATAGCATGCCAAGTTTCATGAATTTCAGACGAGTTTTGGATTTACTAGAATTTCAAAATAAAGTATCTCAGTGTTTTACCGGCAATCAACTGTGCCCTGGTGTTTGAAATTCATTCCCATTTCTTGCATGGGACCTAAGCATGCACCCAAGGACACAGATTTGATTTTTCAACCAATTTATATGCACTGGAGCATGTGCATGTAGTTCAAATTTGAATTATGCACACAAATGCGTTGAAAACTCTGTTAATGCATAAAAATGTCCAAACGAACCCCGAAAAATCACAAAAATTGACACAACACTCCTGTTGTTCTGTGTTGACACGAGAGAAATTTTGAAAGCAATAAGAGGCAATGGATATCGTTTCGTCCAAAAAGGTGGGACGTTCTCTACCGAAACCATCATGCTTGTTGTGAGAAGCTCTGGTTTGTGAGAAGCAAATACCCAAACCTGCCCCAAATGGGACAAAAAAATTACCACGGCATGTTGATGCCGCTCCATGATAGCATGCCAAGTTTCATGAATTTCAGACGAGTTTTAGATTTACTAGAATATAAAAATAAAGTATCTCAATGTTTTGCCGGCAATAGATGTTGCCCTGGTGTTTGAAATTCATTCCCATTTTTTGCATGGGACCTAAGCATGCACCCAAGGACACAAATTTGATTTTTCAACCAATTTATATGCATTGGAGCATGTGCATGTAGTTCAAATTTGAATTATGCACATAAATGCATTGAAAACTAAGTTAATGCATAAAAATGTCCAAACGAACCATGAAAAATCACAAAAATTGACACAACATGCTTGTTGTTCTATGTTGACACGAGAATTTTTTTGAAAGCAATAAGAGGCAATGGATATCGTTTCGTCCCCAAAGGTCGTTTCCTACCAAAACCATCATGCTTGTTGTGAGAAGCTCTGGTTTGTGAGAAGCATATACCCAAACCTGCCCCAAATGGGACAAAAAATTTACCACGACATTATGATGCCGCTCCATGATAGCATGCCAAGTTTCATGAATTTCAGACGAGTTTTGGATTTACTAGAATTTAAAAACTAGGTATCTCAATGTTTGCGGCCGAGTGATGGTGGCAGGGTGTTTGACATTCATTCCCATTTCTTGCATGGGACCTAAGCATGCAACCAAGACCACATATTTGAATTTTCAACCAATTTATATGCATTAGAGCATGTGCATGTAGTTCAAATTTGAACTATGCACATAAATGCATTGAAAACTCAATTAATGCATAAAAATATCCAAAAAACCCGAAAAATCCCAAAAATTAACACAACACTCCTGTTGTTCTATGTTGACACTAGGAAAAAAATTGAAATCGAGAAGAGGCAATGGATATCGTTTCGTCCAGAAAGGTGAAACGTTCCCTACCGAAACCATCAGGCTTGTTGTGAGAAGCTCTGGTTTGTGAGAAGCATATACCCAAACCTGCCCCAAATGGGACCAAAATTACCACGACATGTTGATGCCGCTCCATGATAGCATGCCAAGTTTCATGAATTTCAGACAAGCTTTGGATTTACTAGAATTTAAAAGCCAGGTATCTCAATGTTTGCAGCCGAGTGACGGTGGTAGGGTGCTTGACACTCATTCCCATTTCTTGCATGGGACCTAAGCATGCAACCAAAGACACAGATTTGAATTCTAAACCAATTTATATGCATTAGAGCATGTGCATGTAGTTCAAATTTGAATTATGCACATAAATGCATTGAAAACTAAAATAATGCATAAAAATGTCCAAACAAATCCCGAAAAATCCCAAAAATTGACACAACACTCCTGATGTTCTTTTTTGACACTAGGAAAAAATTGAAATCGATAAGAGGCAACGGATATCGTTTCGTCCAGAATGGTGAAACGTTCCCTACCGAAACCATCACCATTGTTGTGAGAAGCTCTAGTTTATGAGAAGCTTATACCCAAACCTGCCCAAAATGGGACAAAAAATTTACCACGGCATGTTGATGCCGCTCCATGATAGCATGCCAAGTTTCATGAATTTTGGACAAATTTTGGATTTACTAGAATTACGCGGTGCCATGGTGTTCGAATTTCATCCCCATTTCTTGCATGGGACATAAGCATAAACCCATCGACACATATATGATTTTACAACCCATGTTGGCGCACCGGAGCATGTGCATGTAGTTTAATTTTGAATTGTGCACCTGAAATGTCTAGAAAACCAAGTTAATGTATAAAATGTTCAAATGAACCCTGAATAATTCCAATTCTTTTACGACACACATATAGTTGCATGTTCACTGCAGATAAAAGGTCTAGCAATTCAAACACTGTCCATTGCCACTGTGACCCCATTATGTAATTCAACTCAAGATGAAAAATCAAGTAGATCGCACACAGTTTATTATCACCAACCGTGTGAGGTGTAGCACAAAATATCCTGTCGCACCATCGGTGTATAGTACGCCTATGGCTTACGCGAGAAGGTGCGTCGGCTACAGTCCACAGCCGACGTCTCAAGCACACTAGCGCGTTCCCCAAATATCATTTCACTGCTCAATCATCGCCGGTGAAAGATGGGCACATGGACCCGCGTCGTGAGGGCAACTTCGGTGGCCCACTCCGGCGAGAGCGCAACCGCAACCGCTATGCACGTGCTAACAGGGTGCATGAGCCCGATCGCAATCTGCGACCGGGCGGCCACGGCAGCCCAAACGGCCGGTGTTGCTTCTCAGGTGGCGGAAGCAACATTTGCCTCAGGGATAGCAACTGGCGAGAGCGGCACAGCAGTTGTCCATTACGCAGCGGCGGCCTTAGCCCCGATGGAGGCCACCCACGACCATGTCGAGGCCGCCCACGCCCAGCTCGTGGCGGTCACCGCACAAATCGAACGAAGCTTCTCCGACAATAGTCGGCAACCCACGACCGAAGAGCTGGCAATCACCGAGAGCGTTCGAGCAGTCGTCCGTTCCTCCGCCGCATACCTTACGACGACGGAGCCCGTCCAAGCCCAGCTCGCGGCTGCCCACGCCCAGCTCGTGGCGGCCTTTTCCAAAGAGATGGCGGACGCGGATGGCGAGGTGCTTGTCGAGTATGGTGCGATGGATGCCATGGAGACCCTTCCCTAGGAGACCGTCGGGCGCGAGCTGGACATGGAGGCGGCGGCGGAGATCGACGAGCACCAGCCATAGTAGTACTCTTTGTTTTGTTTAATTAAGAACGCCGGTCTTTAATTTTTAGAGTAATGTTTAGGTCGGCTAGCTCTGTTTAATTGCTGAACTTGCTCGATTAAGAAGTGTGGGTGTGTTGTAGTCTCCTTTGTGTACCCAAATTATGCAATGACGTGGATGACCACTGTAACCATGGAAATTCAAACCAAAATTTTTGACGTTCAAACACATCACACACGGGTTAAGCTACCTGAATCGTTTTCGATGTTCACATATCGTACACAGTTCTGAATAAGGGACCGTGTCTGATGACACTTTGCGCGCCAGTTTTTTCGCTGAAGCGATTCCAAATTTTCGGCTTCCGCGGAAATATCTGAAGGAAATATGCCCTAGAGGCAATAATAAAGTTATTGTTTATTTCCTTATATCATGATAAATGTTTGTTATTCATGCTAGAATGGTATTAACCAGAAACTTAGTACATGTATGAATACATAGACAAAAACAGAGTGTCCCTAGTATGCCTCTACTTGACTAGCTCATTTACCAAAGATGGTTATGTTTCCTAACCATAGACATGTGCTGTCCTTTTATGAACGGGATCACATCATTAGGAGAGCGATGTGATGGACAAGACCCATTCGTTAGCTTAGCATTATGATCGTTACAGTTTCATTTCTACTGCTTTCTTCATGACTTATACATGTTCCTCAGACTATGAGATTATGCAACTCCCGAATCCCGGAGGAACACTTTGTGTGCTATCGAACGTCACAACGTAAATGAGTGATTATAAAGATGCTCTATAGGTGTCTCCGAAGGTATTTGTTTGGTTGGCATAGATTGAGATTAGGATTTGTCACTCCGTGTTTCGGAGAGGTATCTCTGGACCCTCTCGGTAATGCACATCACTATAAACCTTGCAAGCAATGTGACTAACGAGTTAGTTGCGGGATGATGCATTACGAAACGAGTAAAGAGACTTGCCAGTAACGAGATTGAACTAGGTATGAGGATACCGACGATCGAATCTCGAGCAAGTAACATACCGATGACAAAGGGAACAACGTATGTTGTTATGCGGTTTGACCGATAAAGATCTTCGTAGAATATGTAGGAGCCAATATGAGAATCCATGTTCCTATATTGGTTATTGACTGGAGATGTGTCTCGGTCATGTCTACATAGTTCTCGAACCCGTAGGGTCTGCACGCTTAACGTTCAATGACGATTTGTATTATGAGTTATGTGAGTTGATGACCGAAGTTTGTTCGGAGTCCCGGATGAGATCATGGACATGACGAGGAGTCTTGAAATGGTCGAGAGGTAAAGATCGATATATTGGAAGGCTATATTCGGACATCGGAAAGGTTCCGACTGCTTCGGGTATTTTTTGGAGTACGGAGAGTTACGGGAATTCGCCGGGGGAAGTAGTGGGCCTTAATGGGGCATACGGGAAAGGAGAGAAGGGCTTCAAGGGGTGGCCGTGCACCTCCCCATGGGCTGGTCCAAATTGGACTAGGAGGGGTGATACGTCTCCAACGTATCTATAATTTTTTATTGTTTCATGCTATTATATTATCTGTTTTGGATGTTTAATGGGCTTTATTATGCTCTTTTATATTATTTTTGGGACTAACCTACTAACGGGAGGCCCAGTGCAAATTGCTCTTTTTTGCCTATTTCAGTGTTTCACAGAAAAGGAATATCAAACGGAATCCAAACGGAACGAAACCTTCGCGAGGATCTTTCTTGGAACAAACGCAATCCAGGAGACTTGGAGTTGAAGTCGGAGACGCAACGAGGCGGCCCCGAGGCAGGAGGGCGCGCCGAGGGGGGGGGGGGGTAAGCGCGCCCCCACCCTCGTGGGCCCCTCCTAGCTCCACCGACCTACTTCTTTCACCCATATATACTCTTATATCCTAAAAACGCCGAGGAGAGCCACGAAACCACTTTTCCACCGGTGCAACCTTCTGTACCCGCGAGATCCCATCTTGGGGCCTTTTCCGGCGCTCCGCCGGAGGGGGAATCCATCATGGAGGGCTTCTACATCAACACCATAGCCTCTCCGATGATGTGTGAGTAGTTTACCACAGACCTTCGGGTCCATAGTTATTAGCTAGATGGCTTCTTCTCTCTATTTGATTCTCAATACAAAGTTCTCCTCGATTTTCTTGGGGATCTATTCGATGTAATACTTTTTAAGGTGTGTTTGCCGAGATCCAATGAATTGTGGGTTTATGATCAAGTCTATCTATGAATAATATTTGGTTCTTCTCTGAATTCTTATATGCATGATTTGATATCTTTGCAAGTCTCTTCGAATTATCGGTTTAGTTTGGCCTACTAGATTGATCTTTCTTGCAATGGGAGAAGTGCTTAGCTTTGGGTTCAATCTTGCGGTGCTCGATCCCAGTGACAGAAAGGGAACCAACACGTATTGTATTGTTGCCATCGAGGATAAAAAGATGGGGTTTATATCATATTGCTTGAGTTTATCCCTCTACATCATGTCATTTTGCTTAATGCGTTACTCTATTCTTATGAACTTAATACTCTAGATGCATGCTGGATAGCGGTCGATGTGTGGAGTAATAGTAGTAGATGAAGAATCGTTTCGGTCTACTTGACACGGACGTGATGCCTATGTTTATGATCATTGCCTAGATATTCTCATAACTATGCGCTTTTCTAACAATTGCTTGGCAGTAATTTGTTCACCCACCGTAAGATATGCTATCTTGAGAGAAGCCACTATTGAAACCTATGGCCCCCGGTTCTCTTTCCTATTATCTTGAATCGCTTTTATTTACATCACATCTCGTTTACTATTTTGCAATCTTTACTTTCCAATCTATACAACAAAAATACCAAAAATATTTACTTTATTATCTTTATCAGATCTCACTTTTGCAAGTGGCCGTGAAGGGATTGACAACCCCTTTATCGTGTTGGTTGCGAGGTTCTTGATTGTTTGTGCAGGTACTAGGCAATTTGCATGTAGTCTCCTACTAGATTGATACCTTGGTTCTCAAGAACTGAGGGAAATACTTACGCTACTTTGCTGCATCACCCTTTCCTCTTCAAGGGAAAACCAACGCATGCTCAAGAGGTAGCAAGAAGGATTTCACGCCGCTGTCGGGAGATCTACGCTCAAGTCAAGACATACCAAGTACCCATCACAAACTCTTCTCCCTCGCATTACATTATTTGCCATTCGCCTCTCGTTTTCCTCTCCCTCACTTCTAAAACGATTTTCGAAAACCTTTGCCTTTGCCTTTTCCTCGCCTCTTTCCCGTTCATCTCTTTTTGCTTGCTTCTTGTGTGCTTGGTTGTTGGATTGATTGCTTGTCACGATGGCTCAAGATAATACTAAATTGTGTGACTTTTTCAATACCAACAACAATTATTTTCTTAGCACTCCGATTGCTCCTACTACTGATGCTGAATCTTGTGAAATTAATGCTGCTTTGTTGAATCTTGTCATGAAAGATCAATTTTCTGGCCTTCCTAGTGAAGATACCGCTACCCATCTAAACAACTTCGTTGATTTGTCTGACTTGCAAAAGAAGAAAGATGTGGATAATGATATTGTTAAATTGAAGTTGCTTCCATTTTCGCTTAGAGATCGTGCTAAAACTTGGTTCTCTTCTTTGCCTAAAAATAGTATTGACTCATGGAATAAGTGCAAAGATGCTTTTATCTCTAAGTATTTTCCTCCCGCTAAGATCATCTCTCTTTGAAACAATATTATGAATTTTAAGCAACTTGATCATGAGCATGTTGCACAAGCTTGGGAGAGAATGAAATTAATGATACGTAATTTCCCTACACATGGTTTGAATTTATGGATGATTATACAAAAAATTTATGCCGGATTGAATTTTGTTTTCTAGAAATCTTTTAGATTCGGCCGCGGGAGGCACTTTTATGAAAATCACTTTAGGAGAAGCTACTAAACTGCTAGATAATATTATGGTTAGTTATTCTCAATGTCACACCGAGAGATCCACTAGTAAAAAAGTTAATGCGATTGAAGAGATGAATGTTTTGAGTGGAAAGATGGATGAACTTATGAAATTGTTTGCTAATAGGAGTGTTTCTTCTGATCCTAATGATATGCCTTTGTCCACTTTGATTGAGAATAATAATGAATCTATGGATGTGAATTTTGTTGGTAGGAACAATTTTGGTAACAACGCGTATAGAGGAAACTTTAGTCCTAGGTAGTTTCCTAGTAATTCCTCTAATAATTATGGTAATTCCTACAACAACTCTTATGGAAATTTTAATAACATGCCCTCTGATTTTGAGATTAGTGTTAAAGAATTTATGAGTTCGCAAAAGAATTTTAATGCTTTGGTTGAAGAAAAATTGCTTAAGATTGATGAGTTGGCTAGGAAAGTGGATAGAATTTCTCTTGATGTGGATGATTTGAAACTGAGATCTATTCCACCTAAGCATGATATCAATGAGTCTCTCAAAGCCATGAGAATTTCCATTGATGAGTGCAAAGAAAGAACCGCTAGGTTGCGTGCTAAAAAAGATTGCTTTGTAAAAGCGTGTTCTTCTAGTTTTCATGAAAATAAAGATGAAGATCTAAAAGTGATTGATGTATACCCTATTAAATGTTTGTTTTCCAATATGAATCTTGATAAAGACGGGACTAGAGATGAGTCAACTTTAGTTAAAAGGCGTCCCAATAATTCGGAGTTTCTAGATCTTGATGCAAAAATTAATAAAAGTGGGATTGAAGAGGTCAAAACTTTATATAGCAATGAACCCACTATTTTGGATTTCAAGGAATTTAATTATGATAATTGCTCTTTGATAGATTGTATTTCCTTGTTGCAATCCATGTTAAATTCTCCTCATGCGTATAGTCAAAGTAAAGCTTTCACTAAACACATCGTTGATGCCTTAATGCAATCTTATGAAGAAAAGCTTGAACTAGAAGTTTCTATTCCTAGAAAACTTTATGATGAGTGGGAACCAACTATTAAAATTAAGATTAAAAATCATGAATGCTATGCTTTGTGTGATTTGGGTGCTAGTGTTTCCACGATTCCAAAAACTTTGTGTGATGTGTTAGGTTCCCGTGAATTTGATGATTGTTCTTTAAATTTGCACCTTGCGGATTCCACCATTAAGGAACCTATGGGAAGGATTAATGATGTTCTTATTGTTGTAAATAGGAATTATGTACCCGTCGATTTCATTGTTCTTGATATAGATTGCAATCCTACATGTCCTATTATTCTTGATAGACCTTTCCTTAGAACAATTGGTGCAATTATTGACATGAAAGAAGGAGATATTAGATTTTAATTTCCGTTAAGGAAAGTCATGGAACACTTTCCTAGAAAGAAAAATCAAATTACCTTATGAATCTATTATGAGAGCCACTTATGGATTGCATACCAAAGATGACAATACCTAGATCTATTCTTGTTTTCATGCCTAGCTAGGGGCGTTAAACGATAGCGCTTGTTGGGAGGCAACCCAATTTTATTTTTCTCTTTGCTTTTTGTTCCTGTTTAGTAATAAATAATTCATCTAGCCTCTGGTTAGATGTGGTTTTGTGTTTTCATTAGTGTTTGTGCCAAGTAGAACCTTTAGGATAACCTACGGTGATAGTTAATTTGATCTTGTTGAAAAACATAAACTTTTGAGTGCACGGAAATAGTTTTCATAAATCACAGAAACGTGATTTTCAGTCGATTCTTTTTGCAGAAGATTAATAAACAAATTTCTTAGGACCTCCTAATTTCTCAGGATTTTTGGAGTAACAGAAGTATTCAAAAGTTACAGATTGCTACAGACTGTTCTGTTTTTGACAGATTCTGTTTTTTGTGTGTTGTTTGCTTATTTTGATGAATCTATGAGTACTATCGGGGGGGGGGGGGGGGTATGAACCATAGAGAAGTTGGAATACAGTAGGTTTAACACCAATATAAATAAAGAATGAGTTCATTATAGTACCTTAAAGTGGTGGTTTGTTTTCTTATACTAACGGAGCTCACGAGTTCTGTTAAGTTTTGTCTTGTGAAGTTTTCAAGTTTTTGGGTAAAGATTTGATGGATTTGGAATAAGGAGTGGCAAGAGCCTAAGCTTGGGGATGCACAAGGCACCCCAAGGTAAAATTCAAGGACAACCAAAAGCCTAATCTTGGGGATGCCCTAGAAGGCATCCCCTCTTTCGTCTTCATCTATCGGTAACTTTACTTGAGGCTATATTATTATTCACCACATGATATGTGTTTTGCTTGGAGCGTCTTGTATGATTTGAGTGTTTGCTTTTTAGTCTACCACAATCATCCTTGCTGTACACACCTTTTTAGAGAATCACACATGAATAGGAATTTATTAGAATACTCTATGTGCTTCACTTATATTTTTTGAGCTAGATAATTTTGCTCTAGTACTTCACTTATATCTTTGTAGAGCACGGTGGTGGTTTTATTTTATAGAAATTATTGATTTCTCGTGCTTCACTTATATCATTTTGAGAGTCTTTTAGAACAACATGATAATTTGCTTTGGTTATAAAACTAGCCCTAATATGATGGGCATCCAAGATGGGTATAATAAAAACTTTCATATAAAGTGCATTGAATACTATGAGAAGTTTGATGCTTGACGATCGTTTTGAGATATGAGGATGGTGATATTAGAGCCATGCTAGTAGAGTAGTTGTGAATTTGAGAAATACTGCAAGTGCATCTAGTGCCCCTTAGTGATTTTGGTGTATTTAAGACTTATAGGTTAAGGAACTAATGTGTTTATTAGTGTTCACAGGTCTATAAGTCTATGAGGAGTTTGATATTTACAGAGAAAGTCGACCCCTAAAAATGAAGTTCTTCAACTGAAGACTTTGGATTTCTGAAGACTTTCTGAAGACTTTGAAAGTGAATAAATTGGTGTGACCTTGAAGACTTGGTATTCATTCGAGGAACATGAAGCGTGAAGACTTTTGTTTTCGTAGTTTCACTTTCTCTTTTTTGAGTCATAGGAAACACCGTACTATTAAAGGGGGTCGAGGAAATACTAAGGAAAAATTACCATGTGATGCTCAACTCAAAATCCTACACCTACCAATCCCTTCGAGTGAAGCCATTGGAAATCTCATACAGTTCAGTCATATTCTTCAAAGGATGTAGACGAAGTTCTTACGGTCATTGAGGAATTTGTTCGACCGAGGAGTTAGGAATTCACCAAAGTCTTGGATTGCCTATACTGATGAGGAACATGATAGCCCCGAGGAATTTGAGCCTCAAATTTTTTGGCCGATTCTTTGTACTCTGGCCATTGTCCCAAAATATCTACCCACCTAACGGTCATATCATTGAAGGTCATTTATGTCTTAACATGTTGGGCTGCTCCCTAGGCTATAAATAGCGCCCCCTACAACCACTAGCTGGTTGACTGCTCCGAGAGAAACTGACACTTGTCATTTGAGAGCATCCCATCCTCCGAGGACTTTGAGCGAAAATCATCGAGTGAGGAAAACCCAAACCCAAACACCTACAAACCCAAAGTGATTGAGCATCACTGAAGAGATTGATCCTGTGTGGATCCGACGCTTGTTAGCTTTGAAGACTGTGCTTCTTCTAGACGGTTAGGCATCATAGTCTAGAGCATCCAAGAGGAAGTGTGGATCGCCGAGTGGCCGAGTTTGTGAAGGTTTAGAAGTCACCTGAAGACTTACCACGAGTGATTGGGAGAGGTCTGTGTGACCTTAGCTCAAGGAGAATACGGTGAAGACTGTGTGTCCGTGACTGTGTGTCCTCAGGTTTAAATACCTAGCCGCTCCAACCAGATGTACAACTAAGACAATAGTTGGAACTGGTCTACCAAATCATTGTCTTCACCAAGCCTACTGTTTCTATTTCCTCAACTCTTTCATTTCCTCATATCTGTGTTTGAGACTTTGACTAAAGACTTTCCCAATTTCTTCAGTTCAATTTCTTCAGTCTGTTTGTCTTCATCCTGTGTTATCCTGTGTTTACGCTTTCTGTACTCTGTGCCTGTCTTCATTTCATCATGATGACCATTCTTGTGTTCTGTTATGTTTACTTCTGAGTACTTATTCCATGCAAGTAGTTCTTCGCTAAGGAATTTCCTCACCCACAAATTCCTCGATGAAGAATTCATAAAAATTGCCTATTCACCCCCCTCTAGTCGATATAACGCACTTTCAATTGGTATCAGAGCAAGGTACTCCCTTGTTCTGTGTGATTTTGGTTTAACCGCCTGGAGTTTTAGTTATGTCGACCACATGAATGAAGATTGTGTCATGCCCCATCTTTGACGGTCACGAGTATCCCAAGTGGAAGGCCATGATGAAGAAGCGCCTCATGGCGATGAACAGCGAGCTGTGGACCGTCACTGAGATTGGTCTCGACCGATCATGCAAGATGGCGGAAGCTGATGACATTCGCAAGTACACTCTTCTCAACCTCACGGCGAAGGGCGCCATCCGCCTCTGTCATCTCAAAATCAGTTCATGAACATCATGCATCTTGATCATGCGAAGCTTATCTGGGACCGTCTCTCTAAGGTCTATGAAGGTCATCGAACCCGTCATGATCCTTGGTTTGAGGACTTCAAGGAATCTCTCAAAGCGATGACATTCGAACCAGAATCATCATCCTCTTCATCATGCCTTATGGCAAAAAGTGCTGAGGTAACTGAATGCTACCTATCCGAGTCTAGTGATGATGAATCTGGTGATGAATTTGGACCCAGCTATGTCAAACTTGCTTCCCTTGCCACTAAACAACAAAGAGCTTTGGAAAAAGTTCAATACATGCTAAATAAGAGCGATGATATGTTGGGTGAAGAAATGGATCAGTTAAAAAGCTTTGGCTGAAAGTCTTCAGAGACTTCATACTAAGTATGACACCCTTCAAGATCAACATAACACTCTCTTGTCTGATATGACAAGCTTTCTTATGAATTTCTTCAAAGAAAGCAAGATCTTGAAAAGCTAAGAGTGGGTTATGAAGATCTTCAGAAGGAGCGCGATTCATTACTTGCTCAACAAATCAGCGCTTCTCAGGAAGAATTTGTTCCTCCATGTTTGAAATGCATTGAACGTGAATCTGCTAATTCTTCACCTAAATGTTCAAATGCTTCTAATGTTACAAATTCTTCACCTGCCTCTGCTATCACTAATTCCTCATCTGAGGACATTGCTAGTATCACTGACGATGCAGGTTGAAGGAATTGTACATGACAGCATGTACAAAAGCCTCAAAGGGCATCAGACTCTTTGTGATGTGCTTAAAAAGCAGATCCTCAACATGAACCCTAGGAAAGAGGGTATTGCCTTTGAGAGGAAACTCAATGCTGATGGTACATATTGGAAGCCTGAGCAGTACCCCAAAACCTCATGGGTTGCTACAAAGGGACCTCCAGTTAATCCATCCAATTTATTTGGCTTTACATGTGAATCTTCTCATTCTACTTATGAGTCATTTGACTCCAACTATAAACTGTTCAAAAATCAGAATGGTGAAGTATTTGCTAGATATGTTGGCACTAACTGCAGGAACGGTTCCCCTATGAAGAAAATCTGGGTTCCCAAAAGGTGCCTTGAAAGTCTTCAGGTGAATGCCCTCATGACACCACCTGTGAAGAATAGGAACCCCATATCAAATTCTTCATATGGATCCAAGTCCTCATACGGACCAAATTCCTCACGTGGATCAAATTCCTCAAAAGGATCAAAGTCCTCATATGAATATCTTCGTGCTAACAACTCTGTTTCGCAGGGAAGAGCTAAGGGCTATGAATATGTGTATTATTCTTCAAACCATTATGTTCATTAGTCTTCGAAGAATTTCTATGCTTATTCATATGCTTATCCTAACTCCTCTTATGTGAAACGAAATGGATTAGCTTCTATGCCACCTTTCTCCTATGGAGCTCGCAGAGTGACGAACTCTTTGCCACCCCTTCAGATGTGGGTGGTGAAGAAAAAGAACTAATCTCTTCTCGGATCGTGTCTCGGGCGTGCGTAAACGTCTGAAGAATTTGCTGGAGACCTGAAAAGTGCCTGAAAGGACATAGGCTAATCATGAAGAAATGAACTTTCATTTCTCACGTCCTCATACTGCTTTATCTGTTCTATTACTTGATGAAATTGATCTGATGAATTCTGATGTCATATTCTTCACTGATGAAGTATATGAAGTTCGTAAGTTGCACTAATTCATCTGCAGGATAATCAACCCAAAGCCACCGAAAGTGGGTCCTTGATAGTGGATGTACAAATCACATGATCGGTGACAAGAATCTATTGATGGATGCTCCCTTATCTCCATCGCATCTGAAGCATATCATCTTCACGACAAAGGCAAAAGTCGTATTGGGTCTAGGTAAGGTTGCAATGACAAAGGATCGACACATGGACAAAGTCATGCTTGTCGAGTCCTTAGGATACAACCTCATGTCATCTCAATGCTTTGTGATCTTGATATGGTTGTTGTCTTTGGCAAGTATCGTTGTGTTGTGGTTATGGAAGTCGACAATTCCAAAGTCTTGAAGGCTTTAGGAGAGGAGACTTGTATATTGTTGTTTTCTCTGTGACCACAACCAGCCGTGTGCCTACTTGCAAAAGCTTCAGAAGGCTGGCTATGGCATCGACGATTTGGTCATGCAGGCATGAGGAATTTGCACACGCTTGCGAAGAAGAAGCATGTCATTGGCATTGAGAATGTCAAATTCCTCAAGGATCACTTATGCGGAGCCTGTGAAGCTGGGAAGATGACAAAGGCTAAGCATCCGGCAAAGACTATCATGACCACCACTCGACCATTTGAATTTCTTCACATGGATCTCTTCGGTCCTAACCATTATTCTGCAGTCTCAAGTGATGCATCTCAATATGGCTTTGTTATTGTTGATGATTACTCTCGATACGCATGGGTACACATTGTTACTTACAAACATGAAGTGCAGGCAGTCTTCAAACGATTTTCCTCGAGGGCTTCAACCAACTTTGGTGTGAAGATCAAGCACATCAGAAGTGACAATGGAACTAAGTTCAAGAATTCTGGTCTCGATGACTGTCTTGATGAACTTGGTATTACTCATGAGTTATGTGCTCCTTATACTCCTTAGCAGAATGTCATCGTGGAGCGCAAGAACAGGACTCTTGCTGAGATGGCTCGCACTATGCTTGATGAATACAAAACACCTAAATGCTTTACGGATTGATGCAATTGATACTGCTTGCCACATCATCAACAGAGTATATCTTCACAAATTCTTCAAGAAGACTGCCTATGAACTCCCCACTGACAAGAAACCCAATGTGAGTTATTTCAAAGTCTTCGGTACTAAATGTTGGATTAGAGATCCTCATCACAACTCAAAATTTGCACCGAAAGCACATGAAGGTTTTATGCTTGGTTACGGAAAGGAGTCGCACACCTACAGAGTCTTCAACAACGTTCTTCACAAGGTTGCTGAAACTGTAGATGTGCGGTTTGATGAAACTAATGGCTCGCAAAGAGAGCACCTACCTTCTGTGATAGATGAACCAGCACCTGAGGAAACTATAAAGTTCAAGGCTACTAAGGATGTCATCCTACCGAAGAATCTGCTGAAGAATTCATTCCAGAACGTGAAGAACGGCGAGCTAATGCACCTGAAGAAAATGCTGAAGAAAATGGTGCTGAAGAAAATGCTGATCAAATTCCTCGACGACAACCAGCTCATCCTCGCGTAGCAAAAGAAGTGCAAGTTGAAAAGATCATCGATGACATTGAAGCACGAGGTCCTCTCACACGCTCAAAAGCTTCACATTTATCTAACTTTTGTGGGCACTATGCTTTTGTCTCTATTATAGATCCCACTAAGGTAGATGAAGCATTTCTGGAGCCTGAGTGGATTCAGGCCATGCAAGAAGAACTACATCAGTTCGAGCTCAACAACGTCTGGGAACTGGTCAAACGTCCAGATCCTCGCAAGCACAATATCATTGGCACAAAGTGGATCTACCGCAACAAGCAAGATGAAAATGGCCTTGTGGTGAGGAATAATGCACGGCTAGTAGCTCAAGGCTACACACAGGTTGAAGGAATTGACTTCGATGAAACTTTTGCACCTGTTGCTAGACTTGAGGCTATTCTCATATTACTTGCTTATGCTAACCATCATGATATCACTTTATATAAAATGGATGTGAAAAGTGCATTCCTCAATGGTAAGCTTGAGGAAGAAGTATATGTTGCTCAACCCTCAGGTCTTGAAGATCCAAAGAATCCCGACAAAGTCTTCAGACTCAACAAGGCCCTCTATGGCCTCAAGCAGGCCCCTCGGGCATGGTATGATACTTTGAAGGAATTCCTTATGAAGAAAGGCTTCAAACCCGGTTCACTCGACCCTACTCTTTTCACTAAATCTTATTATGATGAATTGTTTGTGTGCCAAATATATGTTGATGATATTATCTTTGGTTGTACTGACCAACGTTATAGTGATGAATTTGCCTATATGATGAGTGAGGAATATCAAATGTCTATGATGGGAGAGTTGAAATTCTTCTTAGGTCTTCAAATTCATCAACATCGCAATGGCATATTCATATCTCAGGAGAAATACCTCAAGGATGTACTGAGGAAATTCGGCATGCAAGATTGCAAAGGTGTCAAAATTCCTATGCCCATAAATGGCCATCTCGTAATCGATGAAAATGGTATTGACTTTGATCATAAGGTATACCGCTCCATGATTGGTTCTTTATTGTACTTATGTGCATCTAGGCCAGATATAATTCTTAGTGTTTGCATGTGTGCCCGATTTCAAGCTACACCGAAGGAATCACACCATAAGGTCAGAAGCATATTCTTCGATATCTAGCTCACACACCAACACTTGGATTATGGTACCCCAAGGGCTCGACTTTTGATCTCATTGGATATTCGACTCGACTATGCTGGTGATCGTGTGGACCGCAAGTCAACATCTGGTACATGTCATTTCCTAGGACGATCTTTGGTGCCGTGGCCCTCGAAGAAACAGAATCACAGATCACCGCTTCATCTGAAGCCGAGTACATTGTCGTTGGTTCTTGCTGTGCTCAATTGCTGTGGATGAAGCAAACTCTCAAGGACTATGGCGTCAACGTGAAGAATGTGCCTCTGTTCTGTGACAATGAGAGTGCCATCAAGATTGCTCACAACCCAGTTCAGCACTTGAAGACAAAGCACATTCAGATTCGTCATCATTTTCTTCGTTATCATGTGTTGAAGGGCGACATTTCTATTGAGAATGTGAAGACTGAAGAACAGCTAGCCGATATCTTCACAAAGCCCTTGGATGAGAAGAGATTTAGCAAGTTGCGGTGTGAGCTAAATATCATAGAATCTTCGAATGTTCTTTGAAAATGACACTCATTCTAACACTTATGCAAATTGATGACTTAGATGTGCAACACATGAAGAAACGTTTTTCTTCAATCAATGAAGAATAACACTCTAAGTGTGAAGAAATTAACAAAGAATTTGATTCTCAGAACCCTACGACAATTGTATGCGGTGTCTGAAATCATAATTCTTATACGATGGGCCACGCCACCACCAAAAGTTGAAAATCTTCAATTTGAGTTTTTCCTCAGTTTTTGAAATTCCTCAGTTGTTCATTTTCTTCAACTTTGCATTGTCTTCACCATTTCCGTCGTTTTCTTCATTGGCTATATATATATATATATATATATATATATATATATATATATATGAGTGTATGTCCTCTACAAAGATTCACTTATTGCTATTTCTTCAAGTTGATATTTCGCTAAGTGAATGTGATCGGACCCTTCCCCTCTATACTAAACTCAACCCAATCTATTCACAAATTCTTCATGTGCGTTCTATTTGAAACTCGTTCAAAATCTTCACTGTGTCCTTGTCAGCTGAAGAATTTGCGAACGGAACATTAAAACTTATCTAATCCAAATTTTCGGCTTTGCCGCTCAAACCGTTCCGCTTCTCACGTAATACTTATCTATTCACCCACGATCTTACACGGTCTCCACTTCTCAGTATGTGGGTGACACATGTCAAGCGAATGAGAAGGGTCAGGGGCACGTTCGTCCAAATTCTTTGGGCGAACAGTTTTTCACCGTGGCTATAAATACCCCCTCCCCTTCCTCACTTCCTTTACTCCGCTCGACCTCTCTCTCCCACTCGAGCTTCTCAAACCCTAGCGTCGCCGCTACTTCATCGTCGCCGGTGAGGAAGAGCTTCACTGCCTCGACCTCGTCGCCATCGTACTCGCTCCGGCTGCGGAAATCTTAACTCCGCCGCTGCCGTAGCCGTCTTCCTCTGCCGAGTTAGGGCGTGGAAGATCTGCACAGACGAACTTCACTTCTCCACCTCACAGTTTGTCATGTTCTTCATTCAGGGTAATTAAAAGTTACTTTACTGCCCTCTTTGATTCAAATGATTTCTGCAAAATCTTCAAAGGTATTTGTTCTTCAAATTCTTCACACACTAAACACCTCACATATCATCTGTTCTTGATTCGTTTCTCTAAGCATCATTTTTCTTCAAGATTCCTCAATTGTGTGGATCTTCGATCTATACAACTCGAACCTAAGACAAAAACGCTTAGTGAAATTCTTCAAGACTCATCTGGTCAAATTCCTCAAACTTGTTCTTTTTGAAAACCTTCCGAGAACGAGCATATGACCTCTCCAAATTCCTCGCAACTATACTCATTCACAGGTACTCATGCCCACTTTGAATCACTAGGTTCTCATCAAGTTAACTCATTTGCAGCGTTCCTCGAAGAAAAGTTGCATACTTCTTCAGAGAATTCAATTGTTCAAATTCCTCAACTGAAGAAAATGGCTGATGGAAAGAAGCCACAGAAAGGAGGAACGAAGTCTGAAATCAATACTGCCTTTGAAATCCCTGATGACATATACAAAGACTATTGCACTCCTGATGAGGCCAAGTTTGGAAAAGAGGACAAAAATCAGCGCAAGGTGCGCATCCAGATGATAGAAAGGAGATGGGCAAGAGAGTGGAGGGAGTAGAGATATGTTACTCCCAAATACATGAAGAAATTCGCTCTAAATCCTCCATGCCCAAGACCTCCGTTGGCACCTGGCCAAGAAGCAGATCCTACCAGCCTCAAGCGCGGTGAGGATTATCCTGATGAATGGGCCAAGCGGCAGGCCAAGTTGGCTAGACAAGCCAGAAAGTAGTGAGGAAATTCAATTAAGACTCTGCTGCTACTGCTGCTGCCACTGAGGCCTCTGTCAAGCCGAAGAAATCCATGGCAAAGAAGCTTGCGCACAAGTCAAGTGCATCACCTTCAATGCCCTCAAGGCCAAGTTCCTCAGCAATGCCCTCACGGCCAGAATCCTCAAAGCCCTCACGGCCAATTCCTCATGCTACTCCTGCTCCTTCAAAGTCCTCAGCTCCTCCTCCAAAGTCCTCAGCTGCTCCGACAAAGTCCTCAACACCCGTGCATCTTGCCACGTGCCAAAGGACGACATGCATCTCCATTGCCTCAGGAGCTTCTGCTAGTTCCTCAGCTGCACCACATTCTTCAACGGGACCCTCTCTGCTGAAGATAAAGGCCACTGCTGGACGAGGTTCTCGCCCAAGTCCTCACAAGAAGCAAGCCGCCTTCCAAGTGCCGTCTGATGAAGACGAAGCTGATGATGAGGAACTTGCTGAAATTATCAAAGATAGGCAAGTCAGGGCCGTTAGAGCCAAGGGCACAAATGTGCCTCTACTTTTGGATCCAAAGTTGATCCTCGACTACATTGATCTCTGGCATAAGGACCCAAATACTCCTATGCCTAACTTCAAGCTGACTCCTGGTCAAAGTCGTATGCTGACTGCCTTCGTCCAAGAAGAAAAATGGAAATATGAGAAGGCCAGGCAGATCAAGAAAACGCAGTACAGGAAGGAAAAATTCCTGAAGAACAGCGTTGTCTCTATGACAACTGATGAGCTTGTGAAAATCCAGTCTGAAATCAAAGTCCTCAGCGATGATTTCAATGCTTACTATGCTGATTGGCAAGGAGCCAAGGTCAGGTTTGTAAAATTGACTGAGAAATTCACCTCCAATGTTGCAGCCCCATCACAACAAGAAAATCCTCAGGCTGAAGCATCTGCTCAGCCGACTGAAGAACATGCCAGCACCGCTGATGACATTTAGGCTGCTGAAGAAAATGTGAGTTCCAGGGCTGATGACTGCATTCCAGTCGCTGATGAAATTTCTAGGGCATCCACTAGTGGTGTGCGTGAAGAAAATGAAGAGGTCAGGGCAACTGCATCAGTTGTGCCTGAAGAAAATCAACCAACTTCCTCTGCTGCTCCTGCGCCTACTCCAATTCCAATCCTTCCATCTGCATCAGATGTGAAGAAGACCAAGGCTACTGAAGAAAAGGAAGGCTTCAGCTTCTTCAGATTCTTCAGCTCCGAAGAAAATGAAGTCTATGACCAGCTCATTTGCAAACCCAATTGATGCTGTTCCTATCTCAAACATGCCATCAAAGGAAATCGTCCCTTTTGATGAAGAATATGTGATCCCTAGAGATCTGATGAAGAAAGTCCTTCTGCTGCTACGTCAGAGCAGATGGATGAAGAAATCGAAGTGGATGAAATCCCTTCAACTCCAGCTGTTTCCTCGCCTATGCCTCAGTTTACTGCTGAAGAGGCCGGCGTTGAAGAAATGGAAGATGAAGATGTGGACATTGGCTGTACCACACCTGTGCTAAATGATGACTTTTGGGAAAGTCAGCACCCCAACTCTCCACTCTTCACACCATTGCAACAAATTCCTCAGTCCCCAGCAACTACAGTTCAAATGGGATATGATGAACCTCATGCCACACCGTATGTCCATGAAGAAATTCCAGCCACTAGTGCTGAAGAAAATGAAAATGAAGAATTGAAGACCCAGGCTGTCACTGGAGTAGAAGCTGAAATTCCTCAGCATGAAGAACCTGAGATTGCGATTCCCGAGGTGATAATGCAATTGACTGACACTCCTCAGCCCAAGCCAAAGGATCCATTCTCAAAGAAGCAGAAATTCAAGGCTGATGATTTCTTCGGCGAGCATGTGTTCTTCACTGAGTACAATCCTTATGATTCTGCTCGTCTTAGAAGGAAGCGCTTCTGGTCCGCTAGCCAAGCCAACTTCTATTCCTCACTACTTTTCAATAAGGACAAAGTCTTCGATCACGAGCATATTACTCATGTGGACATGGAATCACTGCCATGCTTCACACCTGTCCTCAGTGTGCTTCATGACACAGGCCTCCTCAACTTTTGCATAGACATAGTTGATTGGAATGAAGAACTCATTTTTCAATTCTACGCAACTTTGCACATCACAGGAGATGCTAACGATGTGAACTCCTGGGTTTTGGACTGGATGACCGAAAACACTCACTATAAGGCACCGACCACTGAATTAATTCACGCCCTGCCCATCAGTCCTCCACCTGAAGGAGCTCGTTGCATGTACCAAGAGCCTGAGCTTACAGATCACTATATGCAAGTACTGATGAAGCCATTGAAGCCCGGTCAAGCCTCAAGGAAAAAATTCCTCGTGAAGGAATTGCAGTATGTACCAAGGACAGTCTATCGCATTCTGACGAAGACTATGAGTCCAATCAAAGGCCACGACTCATCTGATGAGGAAATTGTCGGCATCATGAAGAATCTGGTCTTCAACATCATTCATGGCATTCCTGTCAACTATCACGATTTCTTCATGAGGACTCTGGCAAATGTTGCTCTTTCACCGTTTGAGCTGAAGCCTCAGGATTTCTTCATGAGGACTCTGGCAAACCTTGGATTATGAGATTCCTCAGAACAAGGTCTTCACTCAACTACAAGGCTTATTTTCAGAATCACCTCAGCTACTTGCCCCCGATTGAAGTCCTCAAGCGGACCTATTCTTCAGCTGACGAAAAGGACAAGGCACCAGCTGTTATAGATGAAGGCATTCGTCCATTGGATGGTCAGTTTCGCAAAGTTGCATCTTATTCCACCAATGATGACTCTGCCACTCATGATTCTGCAGCCCATGCCTCCAAGCCAAATCCTCAAGCTACTGCTCCTCGTGTGATGACTGACCGTGGGCTTCTGCTAAGTCTTCACCAGAAGGTGGATCGAAACCATAAATGGGTTAAGCGTCAGTTAGGTTCAATTCTTCACAACATGACTGCTACACATAATGCAGTGAAGAAAAACCATTACTACCTCCATGAAGTCTTCGATCGCACCTGGGCTATTCTGTCAAATGTATATGGTGAAGAAGATCTGAAGAACATGGGTCTCAAGGAAGACTTTGCCTGGTCTGCACCTCCACCGAAGAAATACAAGAAGGTCAAGGTTCCGTCCTTAGTGGCCAGTCCTATTCTTCATCGCGCGACACCGATGAGCATGAAGACTTGGACGACACTGCGGCAGGCCCTACTACGACAAACGACCCCAACAACACTGGCGCTCCTTCATCAACTTGATATTCTTCAGGGGCGTTAGTCCTCATTTTCGATCCTTTTGGTCATTCGATGACAAAGGGGGAGAAATTTGAGTTAGTCTTCAAGCGAGTCTATCTTGTATGGGCGTTTTTTTCTCTAAGTTGCAACTCTCGTTCTTTTGAAGACTTTGCTGGATCGAGTTGTAAACTTAAACTCTATGGTGGCCTGATACTTTTGCTGTTTCTTCTGCATGCTTATTCCTCGTTAATGTTATTGCACGCATGCTGAATTACATCAGTCACCATATTTCATCATGCATTTCAAGTTCTTCATATTTTATGTCAAATGCGTGTATGAATTACAAGATATAGGGGGAGATCTCCATGATTCAACTCTTCAAGTGTGCAATGCTTCAAAAGCAAATTCCTCACTATGCACATCTTCAGGGGGAGTTCTTCTATATCTTGCAATCAAATTCCTCAATATCAATATTTACACTTCATATGTTTATCCCCGTTGAAAACTTAACCTATATTGTCATTAATCACCAAAAAGGGGGAGATTGTAAGTGCATCTAGTGCCCCTTAGTGATTTTGGTGTATTGAAGACTTATAGGTTAATGAACTAATATGTTTATGAGTGTACACAGGTCTATAAGTCTATGAGGAGATTGATATTTACAGAGAAAGTCGACCCCTAAAAATGAAGTTCTTCGACTGAAGACTTTGGATTTCTGAAAACTTTTGAAGACTTTGAAAGTGAAGAAATTGGTGTGACCTTGAAGACTTGGTATTCATTCGAGGAACATGAAGCGTGAAGACTTTTGTTTTCGTAGTTTCATTTTCTGTTTCTTGAGTCATAGGAAACACCGTACTGTTAAAGGGGGTCGAGGAAATAGTAAGGAAAAATTTCCATGGGATGCTCAACTCAAAATCCTACACCTACCAATCCCTTCGAGTGAAGCCATTGGAAATCTCATACAGTTCAGTCATATTCTTCAGTGACAGAGATGAAGTTCTTCTGGTCGCTGAGGAATTTATTCTGACTAAGGAGTTAGGAATTCGCCAGTGCGGATTGCCTATATAGTGAGGAACATGATAGCCCTGAGGAATTTGAGCCTCAAATTTCTGACCGTTGCCAAGCTGTCCCAAAATATCTACCCACCTAACGGTCATATCATTGAAGGGCATTTATGTATTAACATGTCGGGCTGCTCCCTAGGCTATAAATAGCCGCCCCTAAAACCACTAGCTGGTTGGCTACTCCGAGAGAAACTGACACTTGTCATTTGAGAGCATCCCATCCTCCGAGGACTTTGAGCGAAAATCATCGAGTGAGGAAAACCCGAACCCAAACACCTACAAACCCAAAGTGATTGAGCATCACTGAAGAGATTGATCCTGTGTGGATCCGATGCTTGTTACCTTTGAAGATTGTGCTTCTTCCAGACGGTTAGGCGTCATGGTCTAGAGCATCCAAGAGGAATTGTGGATCGCCGAGTGACCGAAGTTTGTGAAGGTTCTAAGTCACCTGAAGACTTACCACGAGTGATTGGGCGAGGTTTGTGTGACCTTAGCTTAAGGAGAATACGGTGAGGACTGTGTGTCCTCAGGTTTAAATACCTAGCCGCTCCAACCAGATGAACTGGTCTACCAAATCATTGTCTTCACCAAGCCTACTGGTTCTATTTCCTCAACTCTTTCATTTCCTCATATCTGTGTTTGAAGACTTTGACTGAAGACTTTCCCAATTTCTTCAGTTCAATTTCTTCAGTCTGTTTGTCTTCATCATGTGTTATCATGTGTTTATGCTTTCTGTACTCTGTGCCTGTCTTCATTTCATCATGATGACCATGCTTGTGTTCTGTTATGTTTACTTCTGAGTACTTATTCCACTGCAAGTAGTTCTTCGCTAAGGAATTTCCTCACCCACAAATTCCTCAGTGAAGAATTCATGAAAATCGCCTATTCACCCCCCTCTAGTCGATATAACGCACTTTCAAATACTTGTGTTGAGGTTTGGAAGTCCCGTAGCATGCACGTGTTGTGTAACAAATTTGAAGCATGAGGTATTTCTTTGATTGTCTTCCTTTGTGTGGAGGTCGGGATCGCGTGATGGTTAACTCCTACCAACCCTTCCCCTAGGGGCATGCGTGTAGTACTTTGTTTTGATGACTTGTAGATCTTTGCAATAAGTATGTGAGTTCTTATTGACTAATGTTGAGTCCATGGATTATACGCACTCTCACCCTTCCATCATTGCTAGCCTCTCTAGTACCGTGCAACTTTCTCCGGTACCATAAATCCACCATTTACCTTCCTCAAAACAGCCACCATACCTACCTATTATGGCATTTCCATAGCCATTCTGAGATATATTGCCATGCAAATTTCCACCGTTCCGTTTATTATGACACGTTTTCATCATTGTCATATTGCTTTGGATGATCATGTAGTTGACATCGTATTTGTGGCAAAGCCACCATTCATAATTTTTCATACATGTCATTCTTGATTCATTGCACATCCCAGTACACCGCCGGAGGCATTCACATAGAGTCATATTTTGTTCTAAGTATTGAGTTGTAATTCTTGAGTTGTAAATAAATAGAAGTGTGATGATTTTCATTATTAGAGCATTGTCCCGTGTGAGGAAAAAAATAGAAAGGCCATAAAAAAGAAAGGCCACAAAAAAAAGAGAAAGGCCATAAAAAATGAGAGAGAAAGAGAGAAGGGACAATGCTACTATCCTTTTTCCACACTTATGCTTCAAAGTAGCACCATGATCTTCATTATAGAGAGTCTCTTATTTTGTCACTTTCATATACTAGTGGGAATTTTCATTATAGAACTTGGCTTGTATATTCCAACAATGGGCTTCCTCAAATGCCCTAGGTCTTCGTGAGCAAGCAAGTTGGAAGCACACTCACTTAGTTTCTTTTGTTGAGCTTTCATACATTTATAGCTCTAATGCATCCGTTGCATGGCAATCCCTACTCACTCACATTGATATCTATTGATGAGCATCACCATAGCCCATTAATACGCCTAGTTGATGTGAGACCATCTTCCTCCCTTTTTTGTCTTCTCCACAACCACCATTCTATTCCACTTATAGTGCTATGTCCATGGCTCACGCTCATGTATTGCGTGAAAGTTGAAATTTTTTGAACATACTAAAGTATGAAACAATTGCTTGGCTGAAACCGGGGTTGTTCATGATTTGGGTATTTTGTGTGACGAAGATGGAGCATAGCCAAACTATATGATTTTGTAAGGATGAACTTTCTGTAGCCACGTTATTTTGAGAAGACATGATTACTTTGTTAGTATGCTTGATGTATTATTATTCTTCTGCCAATATTAACTTTTGTCTTGAATCCTTCTGATCTCAACATTCATGCCACAATAAAGAAAATTACATTGATAAATTATGCTAGGTAGCATTCCACATCAAAAATTCCGTTTTTATCATTTACCTACTCGAGGACGAGCAGGAATTAAGCTTGGGGATGCTTGATACGTTGGAACGTATCTATAATTTTTTATTGTTCAATGCTATTATATTATCTGTTTTGGATGTTTAATGGGCTTTATTGTGCTCTTTTATATTATTTTTGGGACTAACCTACTAACTCAAGGCCCAGTGCAAATTGTTATTTTTTTTGCCTATTTCAGTGTTTGGCAGAAAAGGAATATCAAACGGAATCCAAACGGAATGAAACCTTCGTGAGGATCTTTCTTGGAACTAACGCAATCCGGGATACTTGGAGTTGAAGTCAGAGATGCAACGAGGCGGTTGAGGGAATCCTGGATTAGGGGGTATCCGGACAACCGGACTGTATACATCGTCCGGACTATGGAAGCGGGAAGATATAAGACTCAAGACATCGACCCATGTCCGGATGGGACTTTCCTTGGCGTGGAAGGCAAGCTTGGCGAGCCAGATATTATATTTCCTTCCTTGTAACCGACTCCGTGTAAACCCTAGCCCTCTCGGGTGCCTATATAAACCGGAGAGGTTGGTCCTTAGAAGGCCGATCACAATTACAATCATACCATCATAGGCTAGCTTCTAGGGTTTAGCCTCTACGATCTCGTGGTAGATCTACTCTTGTACTACCCATATCTTCAATATTAATCAAGCGAGAAGTAGGGTTTTACCTCCATCGAGAGGGCCCGAACACAGGTAAACATCCGTGTCCCTTGCTTCCTGTTACCATCAGCCTAGACGCATAGATCGGGACCCCCTACCCGAGATCCGCCGGTTTTGACACCGACATTGGTGCTTTCATTGAGAGTTCCTCTGTGTCGTTGCTACAGGGCTCGATGGCTCCTCCAGTCATCATCAACAACACGATCCCAGGTGAGACCTTTCTCCCCGGACAGATCTTCGTGTTCGGCGGCTTCGCCCTGCGGGCCAACTCGCTTGGCCATCTGGAGCAGATCGACAGCTACGCCCTGGCCACCAGATCAGGTTCGGAAACCTGAACTACACGGCGGACATTCGCGGAGACTTGATCTTCGACGGATTCGGGCCTATGCCAGGAGCGCCGGACAGTCACGACAAGCACGACTTAGACCTGCTTTCGGACAAAGCTCGGGGTATCACCCCCGCAGTAGCCCTGGACCTAAATCTGGAGCAGGCTGCGCTGCCTAAGGACGGAGGGATGGACCCCGTCCCGCAGGTTGCGCACTCATCAGCGATGGAGCCGAACACGGGTCTTACCTCTGTGGTGACCTGTGACTCCGGACCCCTGGATTCGTATCCGGACGTGGGTTCCAGTCCGCGCACTCCCGAGCCAGCCGAGCCAGGTTGGGCTCCGGTAATGGAGTTCACCGCTGCGGATATCTTCCAGCACTCGCCCTTTGTCAGGAGGCTCATTAAAGTCTCTCTCTTTGTCAGGAGGCTCGCAGCAGAACTACGTCCGGCTCGAGTGGGAGGCAGGCGATGAAGGAATTCGTTGCCCACCCACCACCCTCTTCATTGCCACGGTCGATGATTTAACCGAGGTACTGGACTCCGACTCCGAAGACATCAACGGTATGGACGACGATGCAGGAGAAGAACATGAACCATCACATCAAGCGGTGGACAACCACCTCTTCTTATGATATATATATATATATATATATATATATATATATATATATATATATATATATATATATATATATATATATATATATATATATATATATATATATATGGTGGACACTCCGAAGGAAACAAATGACGATGAGGCAACAGAGGATAAAACCTCAGGGAAAAAATCAAATAATGGGCGTCGTCGGCGCCACTCCAAGCCCCGCCATAGCAATACCGGCCCAGGAGACGAAAACAATCCGAATGGTGCCGAAGAAGAATACAACCCTGATCAGCCCGCCTTGAGCAGGCCGAGCAGAGGATGAGCAGGTCAGCCCGTAAGAACATGCGACGGACGAATACCCGGAGGAGGACAGCTACATGCCCCGTCCGAAGGCGAGATTAGCCTCGGCGGCCGAAGTTCGGGCGTGCTCGAGGATCCCGTAGAGCAGGAGCGCTTCAAGCGCCGGCTTATAGCCACTGCGAGGAGCCTAAAAAAGAAGCAGCACCAACTCCAAGCTGATCAAGACCTGCTCACAGATAGATGGACTGAAGTCCTGGCAGCCGAGGAATACGGACTCGAGCGCCATACGGCTGACCGGCCACCTCGTGGCCGTGATAAAACGGCATATCAGTCCGCATACCAGCCAACACCCCCACGCCAACATACTACGGCCCGGGGCAACAAAACATGACAACCAAGATCAATCTACAGATCGCGGGGGCGCGCCTCGGCACGCGACGACGGCATCACACGCCGGATACACCTTCAACAAGTTTGGCGGGCGAATATAGCCACCCGAGCAATTCGACCACGTAGCCACATAGCCCGGCATAGAGGCGCCAAGACCCTCTCGCTTCACCGACGAAGTAATGGATCATGAATTCCCGTAAGGGTTCAAACTCGTAAACATCGAATCATACGATGGCACAACAGACCCGCAGTATGGATCAAGATTTCCTTCTCCACATTCACATGGCCCACGGAGACGATCTACACGCCATCAAGTATCTTCCCTTAAGCTCAAAGGACCAGCCCGACATCGCTAAACAGCCTGACTAATTCCATTGGCAGTTGGAAAAACCTGGAAGACGCATTCCTCGACAACTTCCAGGGCACATATGTGCAACCACCTGACGCCGATGACTTGAGCCACATTACTCAACAGCCCGGAGAGTCAGCCAGGAAATTCTGGACTCGGTTCCTAACTAAAAAGAACCAAATAGTCAACTGTCCGGACGCCGAAGCCCTGGTGGCTTTTAAGCATAATATCCGTGACGAGTGGCTCACTCGACACCTTGGCCAGGAAAAACCCAAGTCCATGGCAGCTCTCACAACACTAATGACCCGCTTTTGCGCGGGCGAGGACAGTTGGTTGGCTCGCAGCAGCACTACGCCACATTCTCGCACTTCAATGGTCGCGACAATAACGGCAAGCCACGACGTAATGAACACAAGTGACGGAACAACGGCGACAACACTCAAGACACGATACCAACGCCGGATTCAGCGGATCCTAGCCCGGTCGGAAGAAGCCGTTCAAAAGAAATAATCGAGGACCGTCGATCTGGACCGCATCTTTGGAGTGCTCGTGCCAAATTCATGGCACCCCAGACAAGCCAGCCAACCGCACCAATAGAGATTGCTGGGTATTCAAACAGGCCGGCAAAATAAACGCCGGAGACAAGGACAAGGGGCTGCACAGCGAAGATGACGAGGAGCCCTGACGTCCGTACACGGGGGGACAAAAGAAATCCCCCCCAGGTGAAAACGATCAACATGATCTACGCCACGCACATCCCCAAGCGGGAACATAAGCGGGCACTACGGGACGTCTATGCAATGGAGCCAGTCGCCCCCAAATTCAACCCATGGTCAGCTTGTCCGATCACCTTTGATCGTAGGGATCACCCTACCAGCATCCGTCACGGTGGCTCGGCCGCATTGGTCCTAGACCCAATCATTGACGGATTCCACCTCACGCGCGTCCTTATGGGCCGGTGGCAGCGGCCTGAACCTGCTTTATCGGGACCACGGTCGCCAAAATGGGCATTGACCCTTCAAGGATCAAGGCCACCAAAACCACCTTTAAAGGTGTGATTCCTGGAGTAGAGGCCCGTTGCACGGGCTCTATAACATTGGAAGTGGTCTTTGGATCTCCGGATAACTTCCAAAGGAAAGAGTTAATCTTCGATATCGTCCCTTTCCACAGTGGTTACCATGCACTGCTCGGACGAACCGCATTCGCTAGATTCAATGCGGTACCACACTACGCATACCTCAAGCTCAAGATGCCAGGACCACGCGGGGTCATAACAGTGAACGGAAATATGGACCGCTCTCTCTGAACAGAAGAACATACTGCAGCCCTCGCGGCGGAAGTACAATGCAACCTCCTCCGACAAACCAATCCGGCGACAACAACTTCAAGCACCGTCAAGAGAGTCCGGAGCACCCCGCAACAGGATCATCAGGCACGGCAAGAGAGCGACTAGCAGTCCGGCCTCCGCTTAAGCCCCATCAAAGCAGCATTCGTGCCACGCGTACACAATTACGCACTCAAGATACCATGGGCGCAGGTGGAGGAGCAACAACGACTCAGTGAACAGTGCGGGATAACCGCCACATACCTTCATAACCCATCCTTCTTCTTTTTCAGGACATTGCCTTAGAGCAGCCTCTTCAGAAGAGCCGGATTGCCGGACTTACATAGGAGAGAAAACCAAGGAGGCAACAGCTTCACAAGACGTAAGAAACACCTGTGTGGAATCTATTTGCGATCGTTATACCTGTTTTATATATCCATACGCTGCCTGCCTCGGATAGGACATGTTAAATAGTCCTATTTATCTCCGCTTAATGCATTCATTGTAAACATACGCTTAAACGTATTTTCATCAATGGGAGATTATATATAGCGTCAGCCCATTATTCTTATTTGAACATTTTTCTTACAAATGTTTTTGTGATATTGCATCCGTACACTTTGGTACGGTCCGTTTGCCAGGGGCTTCCTATGGTGCCCCGTTCTATGGCAAATAAAGTCCGAACACTTTGAACAGTGCGGCACCCCGAACTTATAGCACTATATGCATCAGCTCCGAATCATGTCTTGGGTCTACAGTTGGGTTAGCCCGGCTCCCTTGTTTTGGTACCTTACGTTCTGTTATATCAGCTAAGGTAGCGCAGGGAGAACTACTGCCATTGTGTCCCGGTTCTTCCGGACGAGCACCTCAGTAGAGAAAGCCGAAAACTGACCAGCATGATGAGGCGAGAGCTGGTCGCCGTTCGAGAGGTCTTAAAATCCTTAAAGATTTTTCCGCTTTAGGCGATGAATAGGCCTTGTCCGATTTAGGCATATATAGCGCCCCAATTCGGCCCTCCGAATTCTAGGGGCTTCGTAGAAATTTAAAATTATAGACTTCTATGGCTAAGTGAAAGTTATAAAGCCGCATAGTCCGATTGCCTTGTTCGCTGCGCCGGATACCTCCTTAAGGGACCAAACATTTGGATAAAGAGTATCCGGTTTTCGAGAACACCCCAAAGACTAGTTGCGTGGGGGCGGAAGCCGACGACTGGCCTACTTTTAGTATTCTATAAACAGCCGCATAGAAGGTAATATTTTAAATCAAATAGTGCTACATAGCACAAGTATTTTAAATCAAATATTTTAAACAGACGCATTCTTCGTGAGGTCGAGCTCTCCCTGCGCCTGCTCCAGGTCACGCTTTAGTTCGGCAACCTCGGCTGTGCGGGCAGCAGCGGCAAGCAGCACGGCCTGCTTATTCACATAAATACTTATTAGACTCCTGCGGATTATAATTGACCCTCCGTTTGGCTTTTTCTTTCCAAACACCAAACAGAGTATCAGGGGCTACTACCTATCGGGTGGTAATTTCACACATTTTTATTACTTACCTCGAAGCCCGTCAGAAGGCTTGTGCAGGCTTCGGTTAGTCCGCTCTTGGCGGACAGAACCTTTTGAATCACCGCACTCATAAGAGTACGGTGCTCGTCATCCATGGAAGCGCCTCGAAGTGCTTCCACCAGACTGTCCGGCGCCGCTGGCGCGACGGAAGTCCTCGGCATGGACGGCTCGCCCTCCCTAACGAGGGGCTGCCCGCCTAAATCCGGAATCGTTAAGGGTTCCGGAACAGTGTTCGGTCGAGAGTCCACTTTGCTGCGACTCTCATCGACGCGATCCGCAGGGATCTTGAACCCCGCGTGTCTGACATTTGGAACTCCGCCTTGGGGTGTCTCCAGGGTCACCTCCCCCTGCTCGGGGAACCTTCGGGACAACACCTCCGTGTCATCCGCAGGCTGAGGAGTGGTGGCCGTTGGGAGTGAGTTCATCTCTGAAGCACTCAGAGACCCATCCGAAGACGACACCTCAGGATGAGCCCTGGCCGGACTGCTTATATGTTCGGCGTTATTAAACAGCTATGGAGTAAAATCACGGTAGAGTGCGAACACTTACGATCGCGCCAGGGGCTTCCCCCTGGGCAGCCACCCTTCCTCGCTATGAGCGGCCGTGGTGGAGTAGTCCGGAAGGGACGTCTTTCCCTTCTTGGGCGTCGGCCTCCCCCTTCGGGCGGTTTTCCTCTTTTCTCCTCCCTAGTGTGGGAGGTAGAGTTTCTTCTTGCTTCCCCCGCCTCCATGGAGGAATCTGTTTCGTCGTCATCGGACGACGTGGGTATGACGACCTTGCGTCGAGGGCCTCTCCCGGCCCCACGACCCGTCCCCTCAGGCCTCTCATCCTTTCCGGATGGGGCGGCTTCTTGTTCTTCTTCTTCCTCCTCTTCGGGGGAGGAGTGCGCCTCGTCGTCTTCGGACGAGGCTTCTGGCACAACCTTACGCCGGAGACCCTTCCTGGTCCCCGGGGCCTTCTTTTCGGCCTTCTTCTCCGGTGCCTTGTAGGGCGCAGGGATCAACATCTCTGTCAAGAGAGCATCAGCTGGGCCTTCGGGCAGCGGAGCCGGACAGTCAATTTGCTCCGCTGTCTCCACATAGTCCTGATCAAATATACACAAATACTTAAGACTCCCCCATGAATGTATTGGGAAAACCCGAACCCGGTGGTAGTCCCAAAAACTCACCGGACGCGGGGGCCGCGCTGCATGAAGTCCGCGGTCCTCGGATGTGGGAGGAGGTACTTCGGAGGCCTTAAACAACTCCTTCCACGCGTCTTTGTGCTTCATGCCATAGAGCCTCCGAAGCGTCTGGTGTTCGGCCGGGACGAACTCCCACAGATTGAATGCCGGCCTTTGGCACGGCAGAATCTGGCGAACGAGCATGACCTGGATCATGTTGACAAGCTTGATGTTCTTGTCCTTCATGCTCTTGATGCAGGTTTGGAGTCTGGTCAGCTCTGTAGGTTCGCTCCAAGTAAGGCCCTTCTTTTCCGAGGAGGTGAGCCGCATGGGAGCTTCGGATCGGAACTCGGGGGCCGCCGCCAAGTTGGCGCCGCACAGCTCGGTGATGTAGAACCACCCCGATTGCCACCCTTTTACGGTCTCCGCAAAGGAGCCGTCCAGCTAGGTGACGTTAGGCATCTTGCCCACCATGGCCCCTCCGCACTCCGCTTGCTGGCCGCGTACAATCTTCGGCTTCACGCAGAAGATTTGTAGCCACAGGCCGAAGTGAGGCCGGATGCGGAGGAAGGCCTCACATATGATGATGAACACCGAGATGTTGAGGATGAAATTCGGGGCTAGATCATGGAAATCTAGCCCGTAGTAGAACATGAGCCCACAGACGAAGGGGTGAAGTGGAAACCCCGATCCACACGGACGAAGTGGGCGACGAACACGACCCTCTCGTGGGGTCCCGGGGTCGGAATGATCTGCCCAGCATCCGGTAGCTGGTGCGCTATGTCTGCGGCCAAGTATCCGGCCGCCCGAAGATTTGCGATATGTTTTTCCTTGACGGTGGAAGCCACCCACTTGCCTCCTGCTCTGGACATGTTTAGCCATGCGGAGAAGACTTGGGCTTGGGCGCTGGAGCTCGAGGGGGCAAGAGTGGGCAAAGGAGGAAGAAGGTGTGGGTAAAAATGGGGAAATCTTATCCCTTTATAGAGGCGACGAAAGCGGTGTGCCTCCCCACTTGCCCGTTGGAAATCGCTTGCTTCCCAAGCGCCATGATTGATGATGTGTGGGATTACCCGTAATCATATTGATGAGAATCCCGTGATAAGGGGACACGGTCTCTGCTTTGAAAAGACGTGTCAAAGAAACTGCCTCGCAATATGCGCTGTGGCTGGTTGTGGGAAAACGGTTCGAATAATGACCCGACCATAATGACACGTCGTGTTGCCTAAAAAGCTGTCAGCAGATTGCATTTGTGAAATACCATTCTCTCTATGGTAGCATGTGAAGATCATTTTGTGGGTCCGGACATGATTTAAGTGTTCGATAATTACTTTGGAGTATTCGAAGATGGAACCTGCCCTGCAATGCCGAAGACAAGACTGCACGCGCGGACTCATCGTCATTGAAGCCTGGTTCAGGGGCTACTGAGGGAGTTCTAGATTAGGGGGTATCCGGACAGCCGGACTGTATACATCGTCCGGACTATGGAAGCGTGAAGATACAAGACTCAAGACGTCGACCCGTGTCCAGATGGGACTTTCCTTGGCGTGGAAGGCAAGCTTGGCGATCCGGAAATTATATTTCCTTCCTTGTAACCGACTCCATGTAAACCCTAGCCCTCTCCGGTGCCTATATAAACCGGAGAGGTTGGTCCTTAGAAGGCCGATCACAATTACAATCATACCATCATAGGCTAGCTTCTAGGGTTTAGCCTCTACGATCTCGTGGTAGATCTACTCTTGTACTACCCATATCTTCAATATTAATCAAGCAGGAAGTGGGGTTTTACCTCCATCGAGAGGGCCCGAACCTGGGTAAACATCTGTGTCCCTTGCTTCCTGTAACCATCAGCCTAGACGCACAGATCGGGACCCCCTACCCGAGATCCGCCGGTTTTGACACCGACAGCGGCCACGAGGCAGGAGGGCACGCCCAGGGGGGAGGCGCCCCCACCCTCATGGGCCGCTCATAGCTCCACCGACCTACTTCTTTCGCCTATATATATACTCTTATACCCTAAAAACATTGAGGACAGCCATGAAACCACTTTTCCACCGCCGCAACCTTCTGTACCCATGAGATCCCATCTTGGGGCCTTTTCCAGCGCTCCGTCGGAGGGGGAATCGATCATGGAGGGCTTCTACATCAACACCATAGCCTCTCCGATGATGTGTGAGTAGTTTACCACAAACCTTCGGGTCCATAGTTATTAGCTAGATGGCTTCTTCTCTCTCTTTGATTCTCAATACAAAGTTCTCCTCGATTTTCTTGGAGATCTATTCGATGTAATACTTTTTGCAGTGTGTTTGCCGAGATCCGATGAATTGTGGCTTTATGATCAAGTCTATCTATGAATAATATTTGGTTCTTCTCTGAATTCTTATATGCATGATTTGATATCTTTGCAAGTCTCTTCGAATTATCGGTTTAGTTTGGCCTACTAGATTGATCTTTCTTGCAATGCGAGAAGTGCTTAGCTTTGGGTTCAATCTTGCGGTGCTCGGTCCCAGCGATAGAAAGGGAACCGACACGTATTGTATTGTTTCCATCGAGGATAAAAATATGGGGTTTATATCATATTGCTTGATTTTACCCCTCTACATCATGTCATCTTGCTTAATGCGTTACTCTATTCTTATGAACTTAATACTCTAGATGCATGCTGGATAGCGGTTGATGTGTGGAGTAATAGTAGTAGATGCAGAATCGTTTCGGTCTACTTGACACGGACGTGATGCCTATGTTTATGATCATTGCCTAGATATTCTCATAACTATGCGCTTTTCTATCAATTGCTCGGCAGTAATTTGTTCACCCACCGTAAGATATGCTATCTTGAGAGAAGCCACTAGTGAAACCTGTGGCCCCCGGGACTCTTTCCTATTATCTTGAATCGCTTTTATTTACATTGTATCTCGTTTAATATTTTGCAATCTTTACTTTCCAATCTATACAACAAAAATACCAAAAATATTTACTTTATTATCTTTATCAGATCTCACTTTTGCAAGTGGCCGTGAAGGGATTGACAACACCTTTATCGCGTTGGTTGCAAGGTTCTTGATTGTTTGTGCAGTTACTAGGCGATTTGCGTGTAGTCTCCTACTGGTTTGATACCTTGGTTCTCAAAAACTGAGGGAAATACTTATGCTACTTTGCTGCATCACCCTTTCCTCTTCAAGGGAAAACCAACGCATGCTCAAGAGGTAGCAAGGGGGCGGCGCCCCCCTCCTTCCTTCTCCCCTCTTCCTCCTTCCTTTCCTTCTCCTAGTTGGAATAGGGAAGGGGGGGGGGGGGTGAATCCTACTTGTACCGGGAGTCCAAGTAGGACTTCCCCCCTTGGCGCGCCCCCTCTAGGGCCGGCCTCCTCTTCCTCCCTCCTTTATATACATGGGCAGGGGGCACCCCAAAGGCACTCCAAGATTTGTCTTAGCCGTGTGTGGTGCCCCCCTCCATAGTTACACACCTCGGTCATATTGTCGTAGTGCTTAGGTGAAGCCCTGTGTCGGTAACTTCATCATCACCGTCGCCACGCCGTCGTGCTGACGGAACTCACCCTCGTCCTCAACTGGATCAAGAGCACAAGGGACGTCATCGAGCTGAACGTGTGCTGAACATGGAGGTGCTGTGTGTTCTGTACTTGGATCTGTTGGATCGCGAAGAAGTTCAACTACATCAACCACATTACTAAACGCTTCCGCTTTCGGTCTATGGGGGTACGTGGACACACTCTCCCCGCTCATTGCTATGATTCTCCTAGATAGATCTTGCGTGATCGTAGATTTTTTTTTTTGAAATAACTGCGTTCCCCAACAATATCTACCTCCCCGCCCCCTCCCTCTTACCAAAAGCCACATTTCCCCTGTTTCCACCTTCCTTTCCAAGTTGAAACCTTCACTCCTTGCTTGCAGCGCCGCCTCCTTGCCGGCGACCCTCCTTCATGCTGCTCGGCCTCGTTTATCCCGGCAGGTAATCCACACCCGACCCCCATCCTCCTCCTCCTTCCACAACCCACATGCCCCGACCACCGGCACGAGCGCGACACCTTCCACCCAAATCACCGACCCCTCCACCAAATAAGCGCCGCCCTAAGCCATGGTGCATGTAGTATAGCGAGGATCTCAAGGAGCATTTGGTAGCGGAGAAGAAAATCGCGACCGCACGCGCGGATGAGGTCGCATGGCTGCCATTCGTGCCGACCCCCAGATCTTGGAGGAGCACCTTGCCATTTGTTAGCTATGCCGGTTAAGCATGCTCGGTCTACCTGTTGTGTGTGCTGCTCCTGCCTTTCCTTCACAAATTCTAGTGAATTGTGCTATCTAATTTTACCATGCAATCTGTTGCTCTAGTGTATATGTTCTATATGTCATGCAGTGTGGTGCTCACTTATTAACAGTTTTGTTAATTAGTTGTCATCTTTAGTTAACTGTTTGGTTCAATTCTGCAAATGTGATGTTCAATTCTTCAGGTTGCAATTTTGTATTGTCTTCCATGTCATAAATAAATAAAATTTATCTTTACAAAATACCTGAGAAACGAATACAATTGCTATATTTCCAAGTTGTCAAGCATGCTTGGTTTGGTTATACATTGTGCAATGTGGTGCTCAGTTAACATTTGGTTCATTTGTGATGTGGTGTTTAGTTAACTGTTTGGTTCAATTCTGCAATGCGATGTTCAATAGTTGTGGGTGCATACTATTATTGTATACCATGTGAGGAATAGATTGAATTTGGTTGTACTAAATACATGAGAAACAAATACAATTGCTATATTTCCAAGTTGTTAAGCACGCTTGGTTTGGTTAACTGTCTGATCTTCTATTAGGAGTATCTAATATTGTGCAATGTGGTGCTCAGTTAATGTTTGGTTCTGTCGGCGTTCTAGGAACGGGGGTCCCCAGACTTGCCTGCCTGCGGCGTGGCTCAAAGGGGGGCCCAGCACGGCCCATCTTCATCAACACAAGCTCAAGACCCTCGCGAGGGGCCAAGCCTCATGGGCGGACGGCTGTGGAGCTTCCTCGTGCACGACCTCATCAGCCGGGCTCGCGAGGAGGCGGAGAGATCAAGGCGGGTACCTCATGAGGTGCCCATGACGCAAGCCATGACGACCAAGGGCGCCCGGTAGGCGCCAGCCCACTGCAGTTGTCCTCCTTTCCTCTTTGGTGCAAAGGGAGCAAGCGCAGCGGAGCATCAAGCAAAGGCATCCATTTCGGTGCAACAAGACCAAGACCAGCCCAACGGCAGGAAGGAAGTCATTGTGGAGCCCAAGCAAAGGCGTCACCACCAGAGCCTTTGACAAAGCGAGGACCAACTTTAGTCAGGATAAGTGTACCAGATGTTGCCCTTCAAAATGGCCAATTGTTGGCGCCCTTCCCGCTCAATATTTGGGGAGAGGCCCAGGGCCTTCGCCTATAAATAGGACTAGCCACCCACAGGATAGGAGGGAGGAAAGAGGAGAATCAGATCAAGTAGCATCTCAAAGAGAGAGAGAGAGAGAAGGTGGCTGAACTCTTCCTAGCAGTTCATCGCCCCGGCCAGGAACAGACCCTCGCGAGGCTGTTCTTCCTTGTATTGTTCATCACCATCAGCCCAAGAGGCAATCCACCACACCACAAACTAGAGTAGGGTATTACACCACAATGGTGGCCCGAACTAGTATAAACCTTGCGTCCCTTGTGTTGTTCCTTTCGTAGTTTAGATCCTAGCGAGGCGGCGGGGTGCAGGTAGGTAGAGGGCGAGATCTCCGTGCGCACCCCAGTGTTCGAACCTCAAGGGTCTTCAGGAACCCGAAATCTGACATTTGGCGTGCCAGGTAGGGGTGCACCTGGATCCACCTCCTGCCACTTCGTGTCCCGTCGCATCGTCATCATCATGTCCGGCGACCAGGCGGGCAACCCCGGCCCCTGGGCGGCTTGGCCCGCCCACGCAGAGCCGCTCGCCTCGGGCGACCCCATGCCCTAGGCAGCTCGTGGTCCGCAGGGCGCTGCGGGCCGTGGGCGACGTGGACATGCTTCAGCAGCTCTCACGCCACGGCAGGCGCGGTCGGCAGCAAGGGCCTCCAACCATGCCGCGGCCGCAACGCCGTACACCCGCCGGGAGCAGGCGAACTCGAGGGCCGCGCTCACGGTGGCCCGGGAGCTCTTGCGGTGCAGGCTCTTTGGAAAGGCGGCACGTCTTTGCTAGAGCAGGTGGCAGAGCTCCTGGGCTTTGCCGCCTCGGGGGCTCACCCCTTCTGCACCCAGCTCCCACCTTAGGTCCAGGGCGGCCCGCGCTGGGGCTCCACACGCGTCTGTGGGCTCCAAGGCTACTCCAACACCAACGAAGCTGTCAGCACCGGGCCAGCGGCAGCGCTTCCTCCGCTCCCGGCCAGTGAAGAAGGACTCGCCACGACCCACGACCCCAGTGGGCCGCCGCGCTACCACCCCCAGGTGGGCGCCTCAAGCAGAGCTGCATGGCACGCGGAGCACTATGGCGCGGCCTTCGGGATGACGGCCACAGAAGAATACGTGCCCCACATGATGGACCAAGGGCACCGGCACGAGGGCGAACAAGGCTCGCTCCTCAGCCCAAGCTGGGGGGACGAGGCGACGGGCGCTGAGCTCTTCCAAGAGCCCCGTGAAGGCCCCACCGGCCATGCTGGAAGCGACGATTATCGAGTACCACTAATTCCTCAGGAGCAGGCATACGCTAATCATGGATCGCAGGAGGTGCAGTTCGCCACAGCGAGCGGCTGCCCCACTCCCGCAGTCTCCTACCCCTCAGGAGGAGGGCGTCGGGGGCTGCAGGAGAGGGGCCGAGATCCGGCATCACCACCGCGGCGTTCGGAGCAAGGCGTTCTCAGGAGGTAGGCCCTCTGCTGGGGAGGTGCCTCAGGGCCTGCCCCTGGCTGAGGACCCGTGGTCGTCGGGGGAACCGCTGGCGACCGCGCTACCCCATCGGCGGTGTCCTGGTTTCAGGTCGTCGTTGATGGCACTAGAGTGCGGCGCAAGGCGGGGCCCTCGTCTGGCGATATGAAGCAAGGCCGGTACCTGTGAAGAAGGCCCAATGCCTGTGAAGCTTGCTGCCCCGTGACACTCTCACGTAATAATGAATGGGGATGTACACGCCCCAGAGTCTCAGGGGTGCCAGCCTCAGGCCCTGGGGCTCCCTCCCACGCCCAGTGGCAGCACTTAGCTCCGCGCTGGTGAGAAGACGTCCAAGACTAGACTAGGTGCCGGATGCGGCCTTTTTCTGCTTTCATTGCTTTTCCCTTTGGTTGTCACTTTCCCCCGCTGGATTAGAGTTGGATTCGAATTTGAGATTTGCGTGTGTTTGAGGAAGGGGGTGCTTAGTCTCGTTCGAGCAATCTCTCGCGTTCGATTACCGCTTTGCCTCAGCTGCCTCCCTCGTGAGCCCCTCATGAGCGGGTTGGGCCTAGCTTATGCAGCCCAGATCGCCGCCGCCGCATGCTCTCGTGGAGGTTTTTACTGCAGATCCTACGGGTTCGATCAGAGACACTTGAGACGCCACAGTCCTCCATGAGCTATCTCAGGGCCCTTGCAGGACAAAGGTAAACTAGCCAGCCACTTGGCACAAGGCGTCTGGGTGATATAGCATCTACTAATACACGTAACACAAGTTTTACATGAGGGGCTCCTCCCAAAATGCTCTCACAACCGTCGTGGCAAAACCCGAGCTCTATTCGTGCGAGGTAAGGAAACAGGAACGATGCGCGTCGGTCGGATAAATCCCCAATGCATCCTCGGGGCACCTCCTGAATCGTTGTCGGCGTTCTTGGCCTCGCCATCGCCTTCGTGCATTGCCACCAGCGACGTCGGGGCCGTTCACCACGCCGCCTTCATCAGCAGCCACGATCACGCCATCGTTATCTGAAGTGAAGGCCCTGACGAGAGCGTCCACATTGTCCTCCACCCAGTGCGCCAGGTCATCCCGGACGGCCTGGGGTACTGGGGCTATGGCGGCGTCGAAGTCGAAGTGGGGGTCCATATTTCGGAGATGGCTGAAGACGCGAGAAAAGGTGCGCCCGAGCAGGGCGCGGCCGCTCTCCTCCACCAACCTATCGGCTCTGACCGACCGCGCCTCCAGCTGTGTCACCACGTCGGTGAAGAACTGAAGGTTGCCGACGTAGTTAACTGCGTGTGGCTCGCCAACAGCCACCTCGCAGATGTTACCCAAGGCTGTATTGGCTCTCTCCCGGAGCGTGGTGAGCATGGGGCCGTGCTCATGCTCCAAGATCCGCCGCTGGCGTATCTCGTCCGCATTCTGTCGCGCGACGGCCTCAGCCTCGTCCACCCGTTGGCGAAGAAGAAGCACCTCGGCACGGGAGGTAGTTAACTCCTCCTGCGCCACCTCAAGGGCAGCCCAAGAAGCATCGGCCCGCCAAGGCCACTTCCTCCTGCTTGGCCCTCAAGGCAGCGGTCCTACCTTCAGCCTCACTGGATCAACCCCAGCCTCCTCGAACTCAAGGCTCAAGGTTCAAGCGCACCGTCGCCACCCGACGTCCGACCTCCTCCAGGACACGGGCTTCCCGCGCAGCGACATCATCCTCCACCCGCGTCACCAAGCGCTCCCTTGTTTCCAGGCGTTCAGACTCGCATGCGCGTTCGGCGGCTTCCAGCGTCAGTGCCTCCTCACGCTTCTGGAGCTCTGCTGGGTTTCCTGAGCCATCTTCATCGACGCAAGGGCCGTCTCGTGCAGCTCCACCTGCTCCTCCAGTGAGTGGCATCGGGCCAGGAGTTCCCGCGCCCGCTCCTCCGCCGCCGGTCAGCTTCTCGAGCCTCCTCGACGGCCCGAGAACGGACCTCCCGAGAGGCCGCCAGCGACGCCTTGGCCTCCCCATTGTCAAGATCACGCTGATGGCGCGCAAGGGCGACGGCCGCCTTCAGCTCGCGCCTCTCTGCAGCCAGGCGCATGCCCTCGGCCTCAAGGCGCGCGTCTTCATCAGCGAGCTCTTCACCAAGCAGGCTCACCGCGTCAGCCGCCCTCCGAAGAAACCCTTGGCGAAGAGCGCGACGCCCCGGCGCCGAGTACGTCTTCCACACCATCATCCGCCCCCAAGCGGCGCCGGGGCCACGAATCAGCACTCCCCCCTCCGGGCGGCTGAGGCTGGCACCCTCGCCACGGGCACGCCTCGCCAGAAGCCCGGCCTGGAGCCAGCCCATCCCCTAAAAAAGAGCGCAGGGAATACCTCAGCCAATCACGATCAACGACCAGACGAGAAGCCCACGGCAGGCTGGCTATGCCACGAGAAGGCTCGAGAAGGAGGGACGCGAGGCGCGCGGGGCCGCGATGCGCCTCAGGATGGTTCGTCTCTCCGACCGGCCTCAGCACGAGGGCTCTGCTGCTCGGAGTGCTCGGTGGAGAGGGCGGAGCCAAGGGGGATGGCTCCTCAGCCATCTCCATGAGCTCAAGGGAAGGGCCTGCGAGCAAGGATCGATAAAAGCAATGTATGATCAGGAGCTAGAAAAGGGGAAGGCTTACTCATCGGTGGCGAAGTACTTCCTACGCTTCAGCAGGCGACAAGGATAATCGTCACCCAAGGCCTCCCTTCTCTTCTGGAGAGCCTCAAAGTCCACGAGGAAGCGACCCAAGAGTTGAGCGCATGGGTCAGCCTGCGACGAGGAAGGAGCGTCAAGGCGACCCGCGTCAAGGCGTCTACGATGAACGCCACGGTCACCTCACCAAGAAGAGTAATCGGGGCCCAGGGGCCTCACCGCAGGCATGGGCAGCTGCTCGCCACCCCCAGCCGCTGCAGCATGGGCCTCGTGAGCTGCTCCCTCAAGAGCGCCGCCTGGCGCCGTCACCCCGGCGGAGGCCCCCTCGGCCTCCGGCGGCCCATGCCCCCCTGCTCCGCCACTTGAGGAAGAGCCGCCGTGGCCGATTGAAAGGGCGGCCACCACCACTGGGTTCTCGCGAGGCCCCCGGAGGCCAGCGGGCGCAGCCCCCATTCATTGAAGACGAGCATCTGATTTACAAAGTCGCCCCTGTTCGGGCAGAGGTACAACAAGGCCCCCCCTTGCCGGATGCTGCCAGGGGTGGGGTCCCCAGTCAAGACCAAGAGCACCTTCCTCAGTGCTTGAGCGTCAGTCCTCTTCCCGGAGCCTCATACGATCTTCACGCCTACCGAAGGCCCACATCCGTGAGAGTGACGTTGGAGAGGGGCAACACGGCATAGCAGGAACTCCTTCACCACCTTGGGCACCGCCACGCCGAGCGCCTCAAGAACGTAGCGGCGCTGCATTTAAGACGAGCCGGGAACTTCGTGGCGTCTCTCCGCCCTAGCCTGAATTGGGGACAAGCGGCGAAGATGGCTCCGGCAGGGGCTGGGCACCCCTACGTCCACATACAGCCACCGCCATGGAACCCAAAGCGCCAAGCGGAGGAAGGCTGAAGTCAATCCTCAAGCCGCTTATTTGGTGCAGCAATGAAGCTCACACACCCGAACATTGGGTGGGGTCAACAAAGGCGTAGAGAGAAGAAGTTGCGCAGCAAGGCAACTGAGGGAAGGATGCCCATCATTGCCTCGCAAACAAAGGCGAAGACCGCAAGAAGAGTGATGGATTCGGGACCCAAATGCATCATATGGATCTGATAGTGGGAGAGCACGGCATTGAAGAAATCGGAAAAGGGGGGAACCAGCCCCGCCCACAGGGTGTCGGCGAAATACCGGACCTCGGTGATTATCCTGTCGATGGAGAAGTGGGACAAGGGCCAGGCCGTCGTCCGGCCGCATTCGTTGAAGATGGTGGCCAAAGCCGAGCTGACCTTGCCTGTGCCCTCTCGATTGAGTATGATCGACCGACGACGGCGGGGGCCGCCACGACGGCGAGCGAGGCGGAGGCACGGGCTTCTTCCCTCTTCCCTTCTTCGTCGGAGCCATGGCAACGGAAGGGGGGGGGGGGGAAGGTTTGAGTTTGGATTGGGAGCAAAAGCTGGAGTTCGAGAGGAGGAAGTGCGAGGGACTACGAGCAGCCGAAAAGGGGAGCGGCCAAAGTGCGACCTACGAGTCCGCCTAGCAAGGCACAAAATAAGGAGGCGCGGGGGAACAGTGCCGCCCATGTCCAATCAACCGCCACGCGGCGCCCAAGGCCGCATGCTGTTAGGGCCCGCGGCGCTTCACACTTGCCCCTTCGCCTCTCTGCTAGGCCAAGTCCGGGCGCGCCTTGGCCCCGGGGGCTACTGTCGGTGTTCTGGGAACGGGGGTCCCCAGACTTGCCTGCCTGCGGCCTGCGGCGTGGCTCAAAGGGGGGCCCAGCACGGCCCATCTTCATCAATAGGGAGCTTCCTCAGGCACGGCCTCATCAGGCTGGCTCACGAGGAGGCAGAGAGATCAAGGCGGGGTACCTCACGAGGTGCCCATGACGCAAGCCATGACGACCAAGGGCGCCCGGTGAGCGCCACAAGCAGTGATGTCCTCCTTTCCTCTTTGGTGCAAAGGGAGCAAGCGCAGGCGGGAGCATCAAGCAAAGGCATCCATTTTGGTGCAACAAGACCAAGAAACAGCCCAACGGCAGGAAGGAAGTCATTGTGGAGCCCAAGCAGGCGCCACCACCAGAGCCTTTGACAGGCGAGGACCAACTTTAGTCAGGATAAGTGTACCAGATGTTCTCCTTCAAAATGGCCAATTGTTGGCGCCCTTCCCGCTCAATATTTGGGGAGAGGCCCAGGGCCTTTGCCTATAAATAGGACTAGCCACCCACAGGATAGGAGGGAGGAAAGAGGAGAATCAGATCAAGTAGCATCTCAAAGAGAGAGAGAGAGAGAGAGAGAGAGAGAGAGAGAGAGAAGGTGGCTGAACTCTTCCTAGCAGTTCATCGCCCCGGCCAAGAACAGACCCTCGCGAGGCTGTTCTTCCTTGTATTGTTCATCACCATCAGCCCAAGAGGCAATCCACCACACCACAAACTAGAGTAGGGTATTACACCACAATGGTGGCCCGAACTAGTATAAACCTTGCGTCCCTTGTGTTGTTCCTTTCGTAGTTTAGATCCTAGCGAGGCGGCGGGGTGCAGGTAGGTAGAGGGCGAGATCTCCGCGCGCACCCCAGTGTTCGAACCTCAAGGGTCTGCTGGAACCCGAAATCCGACAGGTTCATTTGTTGTGGTGTTTAGTTAAATGCTTGTTCAATTCTGCAATGCGATGTCTAATTGTTGTGGTTGCATTCTGTTATTGTATACCATGTGAGAAATAAATCGAATTTGGCTGTACTAAATACATGATAAACAAATACAATTGCTATATTTCCAAGTTGTTAAGCATGCTTGGTTTGGATAAATGGGTTTTCCATGTGGCTTGAATTAATTTGATGAATCTGCAATGTGCTTATTTTTCATCAACATATTTTAGTGATAGCATGCGAACCCTTACTTAACCTCATGACTAACTACCTTATATGTGTTGTAGGGAAACAATGGGAAGCACTGAGGTTTACAATCGAGATTAGCACGTGCATGGTCCGTTGTCTAATAGCATATTATTGTGCAATTACATGATCCATTCTAATATTTAGGTTCTTAACAATTTGGTCTTGCACATGTAGGTCCTGCTGTCAGAGATTTTGACCCACTGTTCGACCCTTTTTGCATATGGGGAAATGAGTTGTCCATGAGTATCAATCAAATCAAGAAACTGAGAAAGATTGTTAGGATAAAGAAATTAGCGACATAAAATAACAAGATCTTTGTCTACACAATGAAGAAGACATCAGTTCACTACAAGATGGTACTAACTATTATACCTTGCCTTTTTTTATTCCTTTGCCCCATTTCCAATATAGAGAAGATATTTATGCACATCCTTGTTTTTCAGGTCTTTCCAAAGCAGTTCACTAATGGTTACCTCTCAAACCACCTCTATGGCAGGAGGCGAGGAAGGTTTTCATACAACACCCACGGTTCAATATTGAAGTGTTCCTGAAGAGGACGAATGACGGACGGTCAATCATCCACAGGCACTGGCCTAAAGTTGCAAAGACCTTCAACATGAATGAAGGCTCAATATTCGCCTTTCGCTTCAGCAGTTTTCCAGATGAGATGCATCTGTCTATATACCGTCTATGATGCTAATTCCGAAAGGTTCTACATGTTGCATGTGAAAAACTTGGTCTTTGAGTGCGGTTGTGTAATGGGGTAGCCGAGTGTCAAGCTATATCATGTTGTACTCTGATGTATTTCAATTATGAAATTCCGCTTCCTTAATATGGAAATGAAATATATTATGTGCTTAATATGAATGTCAATTATATTAATAAATGGATTATTAATAATTGGGCAATTAGCCTGCTAATGGCTAATTAGCCTGTGATAACCCACAAGTATAGGGGATCGCAACAATTTTCGAGGGTAGAGTATTCAACCCAAATTTATTGATTCGACACAAGGGGAGCCAAAGAATATTCTCAAGTATTAGCAGCTGAGTTGTCAATTCAACCACACCGGATAACTTAATATCTGCAGCAAAGTGTTTAGTAGCAAAGCAGTATGGAAGTAACGATAACGCTGGCAAAAGTAACAAGAATAAAGATTGTAGTGATTGTAACAGTGGCAACGGTAAAGTAACTAAGCAAGGAGCAATATGTAAAAAGCTCGTAGGCATTGGATCGGTGATGGATAATTATGCCGGATGCGATTATTCATGCAGCAGTTATAACATAGGGTGACACAGAACTAGCTCCAGTTCATGAATGTAATGTAGGCATGTATTCCGAATATAGTCATACGTGCTTATGGAAAAGAACTTGCATGACATCTTTTGTCCTACCCTCCCATGGTAGCGGGGTCCTATTGGAAACTAAGGGATATTAAGGCCTCCTTTTAATAGAGTACCGGACCAAAGCATTAACACATAGTGAATACATGAACTCCTCAAACTACGGTCATCATCGGGAGTGGTCCCGATTATTGTCACTTCGGGGTTGCCGGATCATAACACATAGTAGGTGACTATAGACTTGCAAGATAGGATCAAGAACACCCATATATTCATTGAAACATAATAGGTTCAGATCTGAAATCATGGCACTCGGGCCCCAGTGACAAGCATTAAGCATAGCAAAGTCATAGCAACATCAATCTCAGAACATAGTGGATACTAGGGATCAAACCCTAACAAAACTAACTCGATTACATGATAAATCTCATCCAACCCATCACCTTCCAGCAAGCCTACTATGGAATTACTCATGCACGGCGGTGAGCATCATGAAATTGGTGATGGAGGATGGTTGATGATGACGACGACGACGGATTCCCCTCTCCGGAGCCCCGAATGGACTCTAGATCAGTCCTCCCGAGAGAGATTAGGGCTTGGCGGTGGCTCCTTATCGTAAAACGCGATGAATCCTTCTCTTTGATTTTTTTCTCCCTGAACGTGAATATATAGAGTTGGAGTTGAGGTCGGTGGAGCACCAGGGGGCCCACGAGGCAGGGGGGCATGCCCAGGGGGGTAGGCGCGCCCCCACCCTTGTGGACAGGGTGTGGGCCCCCTGGCCTTGATTCTTTCGCCAGTATTTTTTATTATTTCCAAAAATAATCTCCATGAAGTTTCAGGTCATTCCGAGAACTTTTATTTCTGCACAAAAATAACACCATGGCAATTCTGCTGAAAACAACGTCAGTCTAGGTTAGTTTCATTCAAATCATGCAAGTTTGAGTCCAAAACAAGGGCAAAAGTGTTTGGAAAAGTAGATACGACGGAGACGTATCAACTCCCCCAAGCTTAAACCTTTGCTTGTCCGCAAGCAATTCAGTTGATAAACTGAAAGTGATAAAGAAAAACTTTTACAAACTCTGTTTGCTCTTGTTGTTGGAAATATGTAAAGCCAGCATTCAAGTTTTCAGCAAAGATTATGAACTAACCATATTCACAATAACACTCAGGTCTCATGTTTACTCATATCAATGGCATAATCAACTAGCGAGCAATAATAATAAATCTCGGATGACAACACTTTCTCAAAACAATCATAATATGATATGACAAGATGGTATCTCGCTAGCCCTTTCTGAGATCGCAAAACATAAATGCAGAGCACCTTTAAAGATCAACGGCTGACTAAACATTGTAATTCATGGTAAAAGAGATCCAGTCATAGTTATACTCAATATAAATTAATAGTAATGGATGCAAATGACAACAGTGCTCTCCAACTGGTGCTTTTTAATAAGAAGATGATGACTCAACATAAAAGTAAATAGATAGGCCCTTCGCAGAGGGAAGCAGGGATTTTTAGAGGTGCCAGAGCTCGATTTTAAAATAGAGATAAATAATATTTTGAGTGGTATACTTTCATTGTCAAGATAACAACCGAGAGATCTCGTTATCTTCCATGCTACACACATTATAGGCAGTTACCAAACAGAATGGTAAAGTTTATACCCCCCCTCCACCAACAAACATCAATCCATGGCTTGTCCGAAACAACGGGTGCCTCCAACTAACAACAGTCCTGGGGGAGTTTTTTGTAATTAATTTGATTTGATTTGAGCCTGGGACTGGGCATCCCGGTGACCAGCCATTTTCTTGTGAGTGAGGAGCGGAGTCCACTCCTCTTGAGAATAACCCGCCTAGCATGGAAGATACAGACACCCTAGTTGATACATGAGCTATTCGAGCATACAAAACATAATTTCATTTGAAGGTTTAGAGTTTGGCACATACAAATTTACTTGGAACGGCAGGTAGATACCTCATATAGGAAGGTATGGTGGAATCATATGGAATAACTTTGGGGTTTATGGAAGTGGATGAACAAGCAGTATTCCCGCTTAGTACAAGTGAAGGCAAGAAAAAGACTAGGAAGCGACCAACTAGATAGCGACAACAGTCATGAACATGCATTAAAATTAATCAACACTGAGTGCAAGCATGAGTAGGATATAATCCACCATGAACATAAATATCGTAGGGGCTATGTTGATTTTGTTTCAACTACATGCGTGAACATGTGCCAAGTCAAGCCACTCAAATCATTCAAAGGAGGATACCACCCTACTAAACCACATCACAACCATTTTAATAGCATGTTGGCACGCAAGGTAAACCATTATAAACTCCTAGCTAATTAAGCATGGCATAAGCAACTATAATCTCTAATTGTCATTGCAAATATGTTTATTCATAATAGGCTGAATCAGGAACGATGAACTAATCATATTTACAAAAACAAGAGAGGTCAAGTTCATACCAGCTTCTCTTATCTCAATCAGTCCATCATATATCGTCATAATTGCCTTTCACTTGCACGACCGAACGGTGTGTATAATAATACTAGCACAAATGCCCGTGCGTTGCAACGGGAGACATTGTTACCCGTCCCATACATCCACATACTTTTGTTTGTCTCACCCAACTCTCCTCCTTCTCTCCCTCGGAATCCATATTAAAATTAATTCATATTTATGCTTTTTCACTTCAAAAATATGATGTCTGGAAGGTAAAGAGTTTACAATGCTTGTCGTCATTTTGTCGACATGTTGCCGCCAGCAGTAGGAGCAGACCCCACTCGCCAACATGATGCACTGTGGTCGCATTCTCTCTACTCTCTATTCCTGCCCCCCCCCTCCGTATCTCTATCAGTGAATATCTTAACTGTGAGCAAGTCCCATTGAGCCCCAAATATTTTTTCCCCTAATAAATATTTAATTACAATATTTCACTCACTTTTAATTATTGTATCTGATAATATATTCATAATATGTGGTAGGCACGAACATTAAACCATGACAGTAACAACAAACAAAAATAAGTAAATTCAGAAGAAAATAATTGTATAATGGGTGCTCATTCAGAAAAAACTTTGCACTCTGTAGCACACATAGCAACATCCAGTAGCTTCTGATTGGTACACCCATTAAAAAAAAGCAAAGCACCAAAAATCCCCACCGAGAGAGCTCCTTATCCACACAACCTGCTCGTCATCATCCAGCGCTAGCTTCTATTCTTCTCCGCCCGCCCCCCTCCCCCCGCCCCATCCCAATTCCTTGCATGCTCCAGCCATACCCCGTCTCTCTTCCCTCCTCCACCACACAACCAACCGCCGTCCTGTGGCAGCGCCCGGACCGAGCACGGATGGATGTCCTCCCTCTTCCCCGCCTCAGATCTCCAGCCCCGTCGCCTGAGGCGCTCGCCACTGCCTTGCTGGTCGCCGCCGCCTGAGGCCCCGTCGCCCCCCGCCGCAGCCTTCGATCGGATCGGGAGAGCCCCGGCTCCCCTTCCCATCCAACCGCTCCCCCGCGCCCACCTCCGCTCCACCGCCGCCATGATCTTCGCCGTCGCCATCCTGTGCGCACTGCTGAGTCCCGCACCGGAGCCGCTCCCAAGCCCGTCGGCCTCCTCGTCGCGCCCGTTCCCGATGCGCGTCCGCCGGCCCTCCTCGAACCTCGCCACGGGCGGTGCCACCCGGATCCGGCGGGATACGCCATCGCCCGGCTCCTCCCCTCCGTTCCCACCGAGATCCGCGCTAGAGGGCCCCTACGAGATGCCACATTGGGAAGGATACCCTGGAAGAGGCCGGAGGGGACTGGCAACGGCAGACACCAAGCGTACGATGGACGCCGTCGCCGTCGGGATGGCTCGCCGCAGCGGCATCCTCCTCATCCTGATTCTCTCCACCGTCGCCGGCGTGGCCTCGGGGTCCGCACTGGTGGGTGACAGGTGCAACGCGGGCTCGCAGTCCCCATGCGGCGCCGGGATGCGCTGCGCCTCCTGCTCCCCGCTCGCCGGGGCCCCTGCTCCGCCACCTCGTCCACCCTAGAGCCACGCGAAAGGGTTCTTTTTTTACCGAATCGTTTTTCCTAGAGCCACTTACGTAGGGAGTGCTGGTTCAATTTCTGAAAAAGAGAAGGGAATTTTTGCAAAAGTTCCACGACGGTTGTGCGGGCAGAAACAGTAATTGCTTTATTAGTAGGTAAAGGATAGTGCACGTGCTTTGGACTAAGCTGGAACCTGCAAGCATTCAATAAACAGGAGAAGACAAGGCAATATGGGCTGTTGGTTAAATCAACAATAATGCATATAAGAGCCACTTCAACATTTTCATTATGGTCTTCTCCTCTCATCCCCAAGGAAAAGAAAAGTAATCTTTTGGGGTTTTCTTTTAATTACTAATACTACAACATGAAAAGTAAACTAGCTAAAAGCTACAACTATTTTTTTGGTTTTTCTTAAGGTTTTTCAAACACACAAGAAGAAAGCTAGAAAAAGGAAAATAAACTAGCATGGATAATACAATGAAAAAGTATGAACACCGACAACTAGCGTGCATGTCTGGACATAAATATAATGTCGGGGAGAAATACGTACTCCCCCAAGCTTAGGCTTTTGGCCTAAGTTGGTCTATGGCCACGGTTGGCCTGGCGGATGTCCAAAGTTGTAGTTGGGGTTGTACTGAGAAGGAGCCTTGGGGTGCCACTGGTTGGCAACCTCCTTCGGATCCCACTAGTAAACAGACTGTCGTGCAGGATCAAGTTGTGGTTCCGGCTCTGGCTCTATAACTGATGTGGGGTTCTGGTAGGCATGTAATGCCTCCGGCTGAATAAGATACTTGCCTGAAGATAAGTTAAACAAAGAAGGAGCAGGCAAAGTAATAGTCTCAGGGTGATTTTTATCAAATAATAATCTGTATTTAAGCTCCTTTTTCTTGTTCTTAACAATAAAATCATGTGCTACCATACTCTTATAGTCTAGAAAAACAGAAGGCAACAACTTTTTCCTCATAATGCCTAATTGGTATGTTAAAGTGTGCAGCGAGGTGCGAGGCGAAGATACCTCCCAGGATAGGACCTTTAGTACGGTTCAGATTTAACCGCTTGGCAACAATAGCGCCCATACTAAAAGTGTTATCACGGAACAAGGCATGGCACAAAATGATAATATCAGGGGCACTAAGGTTGCCACAGTTTCCGTGACCAATTAAGCATCTACTAGCAAATATTGCAAAATAGCATAGAACGGGAAAGTGTATGCTAGTAATTCTTGCATCAGAAACCTTCCTCGTTTCCCCTACAGCAATTGTATGAATAAACCCTTCCACATCGTTACGATGTGGTTCCTCTACGCTGCCCGAAAAGGGCAACTTGCAAACCTTACAAAATTTATGAAGGGGCATCTCAATATACTCATCATATAAATAAAAATCCACCAAAGGTGGTGACCTCGTAGCATGGAAATGAAAATTTTGCACAAAGATGTTAGTGAGTAGGAGATCTTGCTCACACCGGTCATGAGGAAGTCGGTGAGGCATGCATTCCCAGCCAAATCATAAAAATCATCATGAATCCCAGCTGCTCTCAAGAACTCATCACAAGGCCATTCACACGGCCGAACCTCCGTGGTGCGAGGGAGATTATATTTAGGCCTCTTATCTTATTCACTTTGCTTATCCTTCGAGCTTCGGCTCGAAGAGCCCCTCAAAAATCTCTTCATCATTTTCTGAATTGTTTTGAAATTTTTAGTAACTTCAAATAAAGGTGAGCCAAACTCAACAAAATTGATAGCAACTACTCCCACAAGTGCCTAGAGACTATATCATGCATTAGAACTACTTGGGACCATATAAATTTTGACATGCAAGCTCAAGAACAGGGTCACCTAGGCAGCAAAAATTTGCAATGAATAAAGCACTAGAACAAAAACTAATTGGACCATTGGAGGAGTCACATACCGATGAACAATCCCCCAAAGCAGTTTTGTGAGTGGAGCTTTGGGCTAGGAGATCGAAAATCGCAGCAAAATGAGCTAGAACTCGTGCTTGAGCTGGCTGGTGATTTTTTTGGGAGGAAGAAGGAGTGTGTGGTGGCTGGAATAAGTGGAGGGGGGCCACCGTGGGTCCACAAGACAACGGGGCGCACCCAGGGGGTGTGGGCGCGCCCTGGATCCTCGTGGCCAGGTGCTTGCTCCCCCTGCTGTGTTCTCAGTGCCAGATATTCTCTAATATTCCAGAAAAAAAATCATATTTCAGTTTCGGGGCATTTGGAGAACTTTTATTTTCAGGGTATTTTTTATTACACGGATAATTCAGAAAACTGACAGAAAATACTATTTTTGCTTTATTTAATCTAAATAATAGAAAGTAAAAAGAAGGTACAGAAGGTTGTGCTTCCTAACTTCATCTATCTCATGCTCATCAAAAGGAATCCACTAACAAGGTTGATCAAGTCTTGTTAACAAACTCTTTTCGAATAACATGGAACCGGAGAAATTTCGAATAACACTAGGTTACCTCAACGGGGATATGCACATCCCCAACAATAAGAATATCATATTTTTTCTTGACAGGAGGAAGAGGAAATTCAAAACCTCCAATAATAATAGTTGGAATTTTTCCAATAGAATTGATACTGTGGACTTGAGGTTGTTTCCTCGAAAAGTGTACCGTATGCTCATTACCATTAACATGAAAAGTGACATTGCCTTTGTTGCAATCAATAAAAGCCCCTGCAGTATTCAAAAAGGGTCTACCAAGAACAATTGACATACTATCGTCCTTGGGAATATCAAGAATAACAAAGTCCGTTAAAATAGTAGCATTTGCAACCACAACAGGTACATCCTCACAAATACCGACAGGTATAGCAGTTGATTTATCGGCCATTTGCAAAGATATTTCAGTAAGTGTCAACTTATTCAAATCAAGTCTACGATATAAAGAGAGAGGCATGACACTAACACCGGCTCCAAGATCACATAAAGCAGTTTTAACATAGTTTCTTTTAATGGAGCATGGTATAGTTGGTACCCCTGGATCTCCAAGTTTCTTAGGTACTCCACCTTTAAGTGTAATTAGCAAGGATGGTGGAAATTTCAGCTTCCGGTATCTTTCTTTTATTTGTAACAATATCTTTCATATATTTAGCATAAGGATTCATTTTAAGCATATCACCATTGACACGCATACTAAAAGATAGGTCTAAGCATTTCAGCAAAGCGCTCAAAATCCTCATCATCCTTTTTCTTGGATGGTTTGGGAGGAAAAGGCATGGGTTTCTATACCCATGGTTCTCTTTCTTTACCATGCTTCCTAGCAATGAAGTCTCTCTTATCATAATGTTGATTCTTTGATTGTGGGTTATCAAGATCAACAACAGGTTCAATTTCTACATATCATTATTATTTCTAGGTTGAGCATCAACATGAACATCATCATTAATATTATCACTAGGTTCGTGTTCATCACCAGCTTGTGTTTCAACATCTAAAATAGAAATATCATTGGGATTCTCAGGTGTCAGTGTCAAAACTGGCGGATCTCGGGTAGGGGGTCCCGAACTGTGCGTCTAAGGAGGATGGTAACAGGAGGCGGGGGACAGAATATTTACCCAGGGTTCGGGCCCTCTCGATGGAGGTAATACCCTACTTCCTGCTTGATTGATCTTGATGATATGAGTATTACAAGAGTTGATCTACCACGAGATCGTAGAGGCTAAACCCTAAAAGCTAGCCTATGGTATGATTGTTGTTGGTCCCTCTGGACTAAACCCTCCGGGTTTATATAGACACGTGAGGGGGCTAGGGTTACACAGTCGGTTACAATGGGAGGAGATCTACATATCCGTATCGCCAAGCTTGCCTTCCACGCCAAGGAGAGTCCCATCCGGACACGAGGCGAAGTCTTCAATCTTGTATCTTCATAGTCCAACAGTCCAGCCAAAGGATATAATCCGCTGTCCGGATACCCCTAATCCAGACTCTCAAGAGCCCCCGAACCAGGCTTCAATGACGATGAGTCCGGCGTGCAGATAGTTTTCGGCATTGCAAGGCGGGTTCTTCTCCAAATCCTGAATACCTGTTGAATGGTGTCCGGCTTCTCATAAATGTTGCGCTTCTTGGCTTCAACGTCCAATAATGGCTACCTTCCACGTGTCGAGCGAATGCGAGAAGCCACGTGTCGAGTGAATAAACTGCCTATTTTAAGAGACGGGGATTCTCAGATCCAAATCACACCATCCTCCCTCAGCGAGCATTCGTCGGAGCGCGCCCGAAAAAATCCATCCCAAAATGGCCGGCCAGCGCAGCTCCTCCTCTCGCTCCTGTAGCCCTAAGCCCAGAGATTGGAAGAAGTGTTCCGCCCCGCACAGCCAATTAGTGGAGCTACAGACCCAGGGATTACTCCTTCCAGCGTATATGGTCCCTGTTCGAGCCGGGCTCGCCACCTATAATGGCGGGGAGCAAGAAGAGAGCTTCCCCAACCCCTCCAAGGGGGAGCAGGTCTGCCTCGTCCCTTATTTATTAAGGGGACTCGGATTTCCAATCCATCCATTCCTCCGAGGGCTCCTGGAGTTTTATGACCTCCAGTTGCATAACTTCACCCCTGCTTCCATTTTAAACATCGCTGGTTATGTAGCCCTTTGTAAGCTGTTTCTGGGCTGCGAAGCTCACTTCGCGTTGTGGAAGAAGCTATTCTGCCTTGTGACCCGTACTCAGAGGGGGTCAATATATCAAGTGGGTGGGGCCGAAATATGGCGCATTGCCGGGACCGGATACCTATCCGGTACCCCGAAGAAGACTTTCGAAGACTGGCCTTCAGAGTGGTTTTATATGGAGGACGTCCCCCTCCCGGATCCTATTCGGATTGGTCTTCCTGAGTTCGACAATGCCCCTTTGAAGAAACACCAAAGCTGGCGCCCACGGAGCCCTCAGGAGGAAGATGATAGAGACGTCCTTTACCTGATGGGTCGGATAAAGGTACTGGCTCAATCAGGACTGACAATAACCGAGGTTATGTCAATATGCATTATGCGGGGGGTGCAACCGCTTCAATATCGAGGCCACCCCATGTGGCATTTCAACGGGGAAGGTGATGCCACTCGCTGCGGTCGTAAGGGACCGGACTCAGTTGCTGCTCTAGCAAAAATTCTGTCTGATTTGTATAAGGGAGAGGAAGAGGAGTTCCTCCGCATCAAGCCACGGGATGGATTCTCCATGTACAACCCTCCAAGCTGGGTGAGCTGCCACTTCTTACTTCCATCCTTCGCACACTTTTGTAGTAAGTATTTACCTTGCTATTTCATAGAAGGAACTGCAAAAGGCTATAAGGGAGGTCCACAGCCCACCCCCACAACTGGAGGATCCCGTCCGAGCACTCGACCCCGACGTAGAAGAGGATCCGGACATATTTGTGGAGCTGATCGACCCGATATTCTATCAATTAAGCTGTGATGATGCCATGGTGGCCATTATAGCTGACTATCCTGGGCTGCTCCCCGCCTCGCATGTAAGTGAAACCAGAGTCCCAACTTTTGAGAAGGATCCCTTTTTATGCACTTCACCCATCAGATTCAGACGGTGTTTTACAGGGAAGGTCCTCGGGACACCATGACGAACCCGTGGCGAATCGCCAACGAGGGGCGCCGAAGCCGGGCAGGCTGAAAAGGAAGGCGGTCCGGATGGAGACGCCGGCGCAGAGGTATTATAAAAGCCTCGCTCTGTGGTTATCATCTTTTAAAACATACTAACACCCATGTTTCCTAGAAGGAAAAATGCTCGCCGGACTATATTCGGAGAGGTCGCCGATCACGCTCTACTAGTTGGGCTCCAGGGCTGAACACAGAGGCGGAAGCTAACACGGGGCACACGCCAGATGATCCTCCGACAGAGGATGCGGATAAAATATCCTCTACAAATTCTGAAGTGGAGAGCGCCATGAATCACAGGCGTCGCCGGGCCGTACTCCGTGACGCTTGTTTCTCCCAAGAGGCCTTTGATGCCTTCAACTTAGGAGATGCGTACATCCGTGCTGCTCAAAATTGTCTTGCCAGAGCCATGGACCAGTATGTGAAGGATATACGGGTTAGAAAATTTTGATGATTATATATATCAGTAGCCCCTGAGACTTGAAACAGTTGGCACAACTGATTTAAGGATCATTATTTGTGCAGGTTCTTTCAGAGAAGAATACCCAATTGTCTCAAGAGCTGGAAGAGTGCAAGGCCCAGCTACGGGCTGCAGTGGCCGCATTGAAGGAGTACGAAAAGGCCCCCTCCGGTAGCGCATATTTCAAAGAATGATAGGTACCATATAGTATGCGGCATGCCTGCAAATCTAACAATAGATATTGTAGATGACGCCGGAGTGAATCCGGATGATCCACATGCCATACGACAGCTAAAGGCTGGCGAGCGCGTGCTTATGAAAGTTAGGCAGGAGAAAAACGATCTCCAAGACGCCAATACCCAGCTGGGCGTGGAACTGAAATATGTTCAGGCCCAGCTGGCTGACTCCGTGAAGGAGAATAAGCGGCTTCGACGCGGCATTTTCAGTAAGTGCTTGAACGAGCTTTTGAAAGAGTTCGCTGACGGGCCGGCTAATGAGTTATGTCTGCAGGTATCTGACGAATGGTCAGCCCCATGGAGGAGATGCCCGGTCTGCGGGTGATCTTCTACTGTGAAGTTTCACAACCGCACGAACAAGTTCGGCGGGTGATGCAGTATTGCCTGTGCCTTGTGGCTATCCGTCTCCCTGCCGGAAGGCATTGGAGAGCTTGTGGAGAAGCTCAAGGGAGCACGGCGGCGCCTTCGATTATGGAAGATATCGGCCTGCCGTCAAGGTGCCCGGGAAGCCTGGGCCATGGTGAAGGCGCGGTATACCAAGGCTGACCCAAACCACATGGCCGAGGTCGGACCTATGGGGCCCGATGGGAAAGAGATCCCCGTCAGTCTGGTGTATGACCAAGTAGAATTAGCCGCAAAGTATTCTCAACAAGATTGTAGGCTAGATAGCCTGTTGGATGGGATAGAAGAAGAGTTTAGTCAGTCTAAGTGACTATGTAATTGAAGTGACATGTATGATGTCCTAGCCGGATTGTAAATCATTTGTCATGGCAGACCTTTTCGCTTCGACCTCGCGACCTAATAGTCCGGAGTGTATCCGAATACCCGCCGCTATGTAAAAACCGGGGTATGCGTGGAAACCAGGCGTAGGGGTCATAAGTGCAAGTACCCAACTAGTTATGTTATATTACATGGATAGTAAGAAACATCTTCCAGGGAGAATAGTTCCGTTAAGGGTTCCTTTCCTTGGGTATGCATACCCTAATGTGCATGTCCGGACTGCGAGAAGGGACGCAGGCAAAAACATCTGGGGGCATGTATCAAAATAAATAAAAGTCATCTTTTGTTCGCCGACCGAATATTCCCTTAAGAACGCTAGCTTTCGGCTTCACCCAGTCTGAGGTACACATCCGGCTGACCCGGCAGTAACAATCGCAGAGGTGCTCCCCTTATGCCCTAGCCGAATTAATGGGAACGTAGGGCATAAATACAAGAGCCAGGCAACCCAGCTTGGCCAAAACTTAAGTCATATCTATCCATATAATGGCGAAAAAGGTACATGCGGAAGAATAACACATGTGCGGGGCATGAGGCCCAGTAGAATAATTAAGCTTCCGTGTAAGAAGCCCCCAGTTATAATGAGCACGGCTAGCGCATTTATAGTGTGTAAGCAGAACACAAGTTGGCCTTTGAAGGCCTTGAGGAAAAGGAAAAGGAAGAAAGAAAGAGAGAAAAGATAGATAATGAATAATGGACAAGGGTAAGGAGATGAACGTAGAGTCCGACGCTAGGCGTCGAATCTTCGGAGTCTAGCTGCGTTCCATGGGTTTGGCTCAAGTCGATTGTCCGACGCATCCTGCAGACAGCGCTTCCACCGGTCGAAGACTTGGTCAATAATGAAGGGACCTTCCCATTTGGGCTTGAGCTTGTTCTTTTTCTTCTCCGGCAGCGAGAACTAGTTCGCCAACGTTATAAGTTTTGGCCGTGCTTCTCTACTTTGGTATCTTCGAGCCTGTTCTTGAGTAGAATGCGGAACGGGCTTTTGCCACGTCGTGCTCCTCCTCCAGGGCGTCCAAACTGTCCTGCCGATCAAGCTCGGCCTCTTTTTCTTCATACATGTGCACTCGAGGTGAGTCATGGATTATGTCGCAGGGCAGAACCGCCTCTACACCGTATACCATAAAGAACGGTGTGTATCCGGTAGTGCGATTCGGCGTGGTCCGCATCCCCCATAGGACAGAGTCGAGCTCCTCTACCCAGTGCGTGTTAGACTCCTTTAAGGACCGCACTAATCTGGGTTTGATGCCGCTCATGATAAGACCATTTGCTCGCTCGAATTGACCGTTAGTTTACGGGTGATAGACAGAAGCATAATCGAGCTTGATGCTCATGTTGCTGCACCAAAGTTTCACCTCGTCGGCTGTAAAGTTAGTGCCGTTGTCAGTGATTATGCTGTGGGGGACGCCATAACGGTGTACAACCCCAGATATGAAGTCTATCACCGGTCCGGATTCGGCCGTTTTAACGGGTTTGGCCTCTATCCATTTGGTGAATTTATCCACCATGACCAGTAAGTATTTTTTTCTTATGGGTTCCCCCTTTAAGGGGTCTGACCATATCAAGCCCCTAGACCGCAAAGGGCTAGGTAATGGGGATTGTTTGGAGAGCGGTGGGTGGCATATGGCTTCGGTTTGCGAAAAGCTGGCAACCGACGCAGCGTTGGACCAAGTCCTCTGCATCTGCCCGGGTCGTTAGCTAATAGAAACTTGTACGGAAGGCCTTGCTTATGAGAGCCCGGGCTACGGGGTGGTGGCCGCCGAGTCCAACATGGATTTCTTCCAAAAGCTTTCGCCCTTCCTCTTCGGAGATGCACCTTTGAAGGACTCCGGTAGTGCTTTTCTTATAAAGCTCTCCCTCGTGGACCTTGTAGGCTTTAGATCGCCGCACTATGCAGCGTGCCTCATTTTGGTCCTCGGGTAGCTCCTGCCTGGTTAGGTAGGCCAGGAATGGTTCTGTCCACGGGGCGATGACAACCATTATTACGTGGGCAGAAGGTGTTATTTCGGTGGCAGAGCCTCCGATTGTGTCAGAGTGTTCGGTATCTGGCGTTATGGTCGGGTCCGGACTATTGTTACCGGTGTCCCCTTCCCATACCACCGATGGCTTAAACAGCCTTTCTAAGAAGATGTTAGGTGGGACAGGATCGCGTTTGGCGCCGATCCGGGCTAGGATATCCGCCGCCTGATTATTTTCCCGAGCCACATGGTGGAATTCGAGCCCCTCGAACCGAGCTGACATCTTGAGGACGGCGTTGCGATAATCCGCCACTTTCAGATCCTTAGCATCGAAGTCTCCATTTATTTGGGATATTGCGAGGTTTGAGTACCCACGCACCTCTAGGCGTTGAATGCCCGTGGAAACTGCCATTCGAAGACCATGTAGCAGGGCCTTGTATTCGGCTGCGTTGTTAGAGTCTGTGTATAGTATTTGGAGTAATGATTGGACCTGTATCCCGGTGGGGAGGTCAGACGACGGCCAGCCCCCAGACCAGCCAAAGCATTTTTAGAGCCGTCAAGTGCATGATCCAATTGTAGTATGCGCTGCACTCTTTAGGGAGTTCGGCTTCATCCATTCAGCGACAAAATAGGCCAATACTTGCGACTTAATGGCTCGCCGAGGTTTATATGTTATGTCGAACGGGAGGAGCTCAATGGCCCATTTGGCAATCCAGCCCGTGGCGTCACGGTTGTTTATTATATCATTGAGTGGCACTTCCGAGGCCACTGTAATTGAACACTCTTGAAAGTAGTGCCGTAGTTTCCGGATGCCATGAATACCGCATATGCTATCTTTTGATAATGCGGGTACCGTGATTTGCATGGAGTGAGAACAGTGGATACATAATATACCGGCTTTTGAAGGGGGAATTTATGTCCGTCCGTTTCTCGTTCGACGACGAGCACTGCTGTCGGTGTCAAAACCGGCGGATCTCGGGTAGGGGGTCCCGAACTGTGCGTCTAGGTGGATGGTAACAGGAGACAAGGGACACGATGTTTTTACCCGTGTTCGGGCCTCTCGATGGAGGTAAAACCCTACTCCTTCTTGATTAATATTGATGATATGGGTAGTACACGAGTAGATCTACCACGAGATCAGAGAGGCTAAACCCTAGAAGCTAGCCTATGGTATGATTTTTTTTTGTCCTACAGGCTAAGACCCTCCGGTTTATATAGGCACTGAAGAGGGTTAGGGTTACACATAGTCGGTTACAATGGTAGGAGATCTACATATCCGTATCGCCAAGCTTGCCTTCCACGCCATGGAAAGTCCCATCCGCATACAGGGACGTAAGTCTTCAATCTTGTATCTTCAAAGTCCGAGTCCTGGTCAAAGGCTATAGTCCGCTATCCGGACACCCCTAATCCAGACTCCTCGGTAGCTCTGAACCAGGCTTCAATGACGACGAGTCCGGGCGCATATTGTCTTGACATTGCAAGGCGGGTTCCTCCTCCGAATACTTCATAGAAGATTTTGAACACAAGGATAGTGTCCGGCTCTGGAAAATAAGTCCCACATACCACCGTAGAGAGAATAATATTTACACAAGTTCAATCTGCTGACGTATTCTGCGGCGTGACATCACACCACGGCCAAGCCTTTATTCGAATCGTTTTTACTGTCCCACCTCAGCGCGTTTAGTGAGGTGGTTTCCTTGGCACGTCTTGTCAAAGCAGAGATCGTGTCCCCTTATTCCGGGATTCTCATCAATACGGGTGTGGGTAACCCAACCGCGCCATTGATTACGTTGCTTGGGAGATAAGTGAGTTTTATCAGGCCGGTGGGGACGCATAGCTTTGTCCGTCCATATAAGGGGATAAGGATCCACTTTTTGACACACGCCTTCTTCCTCCTTTGCTTATCCATTTCCGCGCACACGAGCTCCAGCGCCCAAGCCCGCACATCCCACCTCAACCTTCTCCAACTATGTCCGGAGCGGGAGGCAAGTGGATTGCCTCCTCCATCACGGAGGGGCACATCAAAAAGCTGCGGAAGGCCTGATACTTGTCTGACGACATCGCGCATCGGCTCCCCGACAAGGGGCAGCTCATCCCCACCCCCATGCCCCATGAGAGGGTGGTGTTCCTCCCCCACTTCCTCCACGGACTAGGGTTTCCACTTCACCCATTTGTCCGGGGGCTCTACTACGGCCTAGATTTCCACGATCTGGACCCGCATTTCATCCTCAACATCTCGGCGTTCATCGTCGTGCGTGTGCGAGGCCTTCCTTCTGCATCCATTTCACTTCGGCTTATGGCTGAAGACCTTTAATGTCAAGCCGAAGGTAGAGGGCGGCCGCCAAGCGGAGTGCGGAGGCGCCATGGTGGGCAAGATGGCCAACATCCTATGGCTCGGGGGCTCCTTCGTGGAGACCATAAAGTGGTGGCAATCGGGGTGGTTCTACATCACCGAGCCGCGCGACTCTAAATGGGCGGCGGCCCCGAATTCGATCTGGCTTCCCTACACGGCTCACCTCATGGAAAGAGACGGGCTGACTTGGGGTAATTTCGAAGAGCTGACGGACTCCAAACCTCAAGGTCCAAACCTGGTGGACAAGAAGCTCAAGCTTGTCAACGTAGTCCAGGTTATGCTCATTCGCCGGATCCTCCCATGCCAGCAACGGGCCTTCAACTTGTGGGAGTTTGATCCAGCACAGCACCGAACCTTGAGCCGGCTCTTCGACACTATGTACGAAGATGCCTGGAAGGTGCTGTTCAAAGGCGCCGAGCCTCCCGCATATGCTACCGAAGATCGCAGATTCAGCTCGCGGCATCAAGCTAGTGAGGTAAGCTATTTTACCCTTTACGGAACTCTTTTTTCATAGTTTGACTCTATGCGGGATCTAAAACTCTCTCACCTTTGACAGATCGCGTAAGACGTCCGGACAGGTTGACTGTCCGGCTCCCTTGCCAGAAGACCCAGCGGACGCCCTCTTGACGGGGCTGCTGGTTCTCGCACCTTACGTGGTGCCGGAGAAGAAGGCCAAGAAGAAGGCCACGGGAACTCGGAGGAGTTCCCGGCGCCAGGTGTTGTCGGACTCATCGTCCGATGACTCCGAGGCGGACTCCTCCCGCGAAGACGAGGAGGAGGAAAAAGAGGCCTCTCCCCCAGCAGGGGGAGAGAAGAAAAGGAAGGCCGCCCCAACTGGGGAGGCCGGAGGGTCCAAGAAGGGAAGGACCCTACCTCCGGACTACACCACGAACGCCGACGACGGCGGAGAGGAGTGGCCACCAAGGACCAAGCCCCTGGCGAAATCGTAAGTGTCCGGATACCAGAATAACTCATATCGTTCCATTTGTCGCACAACATCTTCTAACGCCGAATATGACCATGCACGGGCTCGACGCTTCGTCGAGCGGCTCCCTGGATTCGTCGGATGTGAATAGCACCTCACTTCGGACCGCCTCGTCTCCTCCCGCCGCGGATGACGCTGGGGTGGAGTCCCAAAAGGGGCTCAGCCAGGATGAGGTGGCCCTGGAGGCGCCGCAAGGCGACCTCCCGGACTCCAGGCGCAAAGGGGATAAAACCGCGAAGGGCTTCAAGTCCGGCCCTGAGCCGGACTCCGTACCTGAACCTTCAGTGGTTCCATAGTCCGGCAGGCAACCCCTTTGTAAGAAGGGCAAGACTGCGACGCCGGTGACCTCCGTCCAACCGGAGGCACCAGATGATTTGATGGAGGTGCTTAACGGCGCTTCCATCGACGAGGAGCACCGCACTGTTATGAGTGTGGTGATCCAGAAAGTTCAGTCCGCCAAGAGCGGGCTGACTGAAGCCTGTGTCAGCCTTCTAATAGGCTTTGAGGTATGTATTTAAGATGTGTAAAAATATTACCGCATAGACAGTAGCCCTTGATGCTCAGTGTCGGTGTCAAAACCGACGGATCTCGGGTAGGGGGTCCCGAACTGTGCGTCTAGGCGGATGGTAACAGGAGACAAGGGACACGATGTTTTTACCCAGGTTCGGGCCCTCTTGATGGAGGTAATACCCTACTCCTGCTTGATTAATATTGATGATATGGGTAGTACAAGAGTAGATCTACCACGAGATCAAGGAGGCTAAACCCTAGAAGCTAGCCTATGGTATGATTGTTGTTCGTCCTACGGACTAAAACCCTCCGGTTTATATAGACACCGGATAGGGTTAGGGTTACCTGAGTCGGTTACAATGGTAGGAGATCTACATATCCAGACGCCAAGCTTGCCTTCCACGCCAAGGAAAGTCCCATCCGGACACGGGACGAAGTCTTCAATCTTGTATCTTCATAGTCTAGGAGTCCGCCAACGGTGATAGTTCGCTATCCGGACACCCCTAATCCAGGACTCCTCGGTAGACCCCTGAACCAGGCTTCAATGACGATGAGTCCGGCGTGCATATTGTCTTCGGCATTGCAAGGCGGGTTCCTCCTCCGAATACTTCATAGAAGGTTTTGAACACAAGGATAGTGTCCGGCTCTGCAAAACAAGTTCCACAGACCACCGTTGAGAGAATAACTTTTGCACAGATCTGCTGACGTATTCCATGGCGTGACATCACACCACGGCCAGGCCTTTATATGAATCGTTTTTTTACTGTCCCACCTCAGCGCGTTTAGCGAGGCGGTTTCCTTGACACGTCTTATCAAAGCGGAGATCGTGCCCCCTTATTCCGGGATTCTCATCAATACGGGCGTGGGTAACCCATCCGCGCCATTGATTACGGCGCTTGGGAGATAAGCGAGTTTTACCAGGCTGGCGGGGACGATAGTTTCGTCCCGTCCATATAAGGGGATAAGGATCCACCTTTTCACCTCGCCTTCTTCCTCCTTTGCTCATCCATTTCCTCGCTTTCGAGCTCCAATACCTAAGTCCGCACATCCCACCTCGACCTTCTCCAACTATGTCCGAGGCGGGAGGCGGGTGGATGGCCTCCTCCATCACGGAGGGGCACATCGAAAAAGCTGCGGAGGCCGGATACTTGTCCAAAGCAACATCGCCAAGACTGGCTACCCGACGAGGGCAGCTCATTCCAACCCCGCAGCCCCATGAGAGGGTGGTGTTTCTCCCCACTTCCTCCGCGGACTAGGTTTTCCACTTCACCCATTTGTCCGGGGGCTCATGTTCTACTACGGCCTGGACTTCCACGATCTGGCCCCGAATTTCATCCTCAAGATCTCGGCGTTTATCGTCGTGTGCGAGGCCTTCCTCTACATCCAACCCCACTTCGGCTTATGGCTTAAGATCTTCAATGTCAAGCTGAAGGTAGTGGGCGGCCGCCAAGCGAAGTGCGGAGGCGCCATGGTTGGCAAGATGGCCAAAGTCCTATGGCTCGAGGGCTCCTTTGTGGAGACCATAAAGGGTGGTAACAATCGGGGTGGTTCTACATCACCGAGCATGCGACTCTCAATGGGCGGCGGCCCCAATTCGATCTGGCTTCCCCACACGGCTCTCATCATGGAAAGAGGCGGCTGGCGTGGGGGAATTTTGACGAGCTTATCCGGACTCAAAACCTGCGTCCGAAACCTGGTGGACAAGAATCTCAGGCTTGTCAACGTAATCCAGGTGATGCTCATCCGCCGGATTCTCCAATGCCAACAACGGGCCTTCAAATTGTCGGAGTTCGATCCGGCACAACACTCAACTCTGAAAAGGCTCTTCGACACTACGTACGAAGATGCCTGGAAGGTGCTATTCAAGGGCGCCGAGGCTCCCACATCCGCTACCGAAGATCGCGGATTCAGCTCGCAGCGTCAAGCCAGCGAGGTAAGTTATTTTACCCTTTATGTAACTCTTTTCTCACAGTTTGACTCTATGCGGGATCTAAAACTCCCTAACCTTTGACAGGACTGGCTGAAGACGTCCGGACAGATTAACTGTCCGGCTCCTTTGCCAGAAGACCCAGCGGACGCCCGATTGATGGGGCTGCTGGCTCTGGTACCTCATGTGGTGCCGGAGAAGAAGGCCAAGAAGGAGGCCACGGGAACTCGAAAGAGCTCCCGGTGCCAGGTGCTGTCGGACTCACCGCCCGACAACTCTGAGGCGGAATCCTCCTCTGAGGAAGAGGAGGAGGAAAAAGAAGCCTCTCCCCCAGCGGGGGGAGAGAAGAAAAGGAAGGCCGCCTAACCGGGAGGCCGGAGGGTCCAAGAAGGAAGGACCCTTCATCCGGACTTCTCCACCAACGCCGACAATGACGAGGAGGAGTGGCCAACAAGGTCCAAGCCTGGCGAGATCGTAAGTGTCCTGGATACCCATGGCTTTTTCCATTGCATAATGTTCTCTAATGCCGAACAATCATGCAGCCCGCCTAAGGACGAGTTCGCCGCCTGGTCGGCGGGTCCCCTCGAATTCGTCCGGAAGTGGAGAGTACTTCACTTCCGGCCGCCTCCTCACCTCACGCCATGGATGACGCCGAGGTGGGGCCCGAGGGGCCTGGTCAAGAGGAGGTGGCACGGGAGGCGCCGCAAGGCAGCCTCCCGGACTCGAGGAGCGAGGGAGCGAGACCCCGAGGCTCTAAGCCCGACCCTCGTCCGGACTCCATACCGAACCTTCAGCGGGTTCCAAGTCCGGCAAGTGGTCCCTTCAGAGGAAGGGTAAGGCGCCCGGTGTCCTCCGGCCCAACCGAGGCATCGGATAGCTTATCGAGGCGCTTAACAAGCCTCCATCAAGGAGGAGCACCGCACTGTTATGAGTGTAGTGATCCGAAAGTTCGATCCGCCAAGAGCGGGCTGGATCAAGCCTGCATACCAGCCTTCTAACATGCTTTGAGGTAAGTTTAGAATATGTAGAAATATTACCGCATAGACAGTAGCCTCGATGCTTAGTTCGGTGTTGAAGAAAAGCCGGACTAAGGATCTAAAAAGATATCTGTAGGAGTCTAACATGAGTATGTCAATATGGGAATGCACGAGTGCTACTGTGTGACCTCTGCCGCCTTGACTGGAGGTCAATGCATTGAAGCCCAGAGCCTCGAGCGGTCCGAGAATGAGCCCGGCCTTGCCAAGAAGCAGCTCGAGGACAAGGAAGGTAAGTAATACCTTATTAAAGAAATACCTTATAGAAAGGATTTGGTTGCAAAAATAACAGGAATAACATAGATGCTACTTGAGGGCCACGAGCGAGGTGGCGACCCTGAAGGAGGCGGTGTCCGCGGCTGAAAACAAAGCGTCTGCAGAGCGCAACGAGCGAGAGAATGGGGAGGCGCAGCTGGCGGAGGTGCGGCAAGAGCTCCAAGCTCTCGTGAAAAAACACGAGGGTTTGGAGCGTGACTCGAAGACCCGAGAGTCCGAGCTTGCCTCGGCTCTTGAGAGTGCCAAAGCTGCTAAGGCCGAGGCCCAAAAAGCCCTCCAGGAGATTGAGGCAATAAAGAAGATCGCGGCGGGTAAGGCATTCTTTATGCAGAGCAAGAATGTAAAAGTCAATTATCTAGTACTTACCCGAATCCGGAGCTCTCCAGGAGCGTTCGCAGATCTGCCCCGTAGTGTGTCTGATGCTGCCGCGTTCTACCGCGCCAAGGAGGGGAGCTCGACGGAGAAGGTGTTCTGGTCTCAGTATGCTGAGGCCGACCATCCGGTGCCCCTGAGCGACTAGATGAGGCAGCTGGTCGAGCTCCACAAGGTCGCCGAACAGGCCATGAAGGGCCTCATAGTTCGGCTGTGGCCATTGGAAGCCATGCCTGGGAGCTATTTCGGGTTAGTGCAGCGGCTGGTGGACGTCTGTCCGTGGATTGAAGTCATCAAGCGCTCCGTATACATTGAAGGTGCCCATCGGGCCCTTGCCCGTGCTAAAGTGCACTGGGGCAAGCTGGATGCGGAGAAGCTTGTGACAGACGGGCCACCGAAGGGCAAGGATCATCGCAAGCCCGGAATGTATTATGAGGGAGTCCTGAAGGGTGCCCGCCGTATAGCGGATGAGTGTTCCAAAGATGTAATTTTTGAATAGACTCGCATTTGTTATCCTGTACGCTGAAAAATTGTTCATATGCGCTAAGCAACGCTTGTTAATTTAAAATATTACCTTCTGTGCGGCCGTTTATCAAATTTGAGAGATGGAAAGTCGTTGGCTTCAGCCCCCATGCCACGAGTGCTGGGGTGTTCGGGATAAACTTGAGCGCTCTTGTTCCCATTCTTGGGTCCATCAAGGGAGGCACTCAACGCAACGAACAAGGCAACCGGACTTATAGTGCTTGAACACTCTCACTTAGCCATAGAATTCTATAATTTTAAATTTCGGCGAAGCCCCTAGTATTCGGAAGAGATCGAGTTGAGGCGCTATCCACGCCTTGGCGGACAATGCCGGTTCCTCGCTCTAAGCGCATAAGTCTTTAGGGACCCGAAAAACCTCTCGAACAGCGATCGGCTCTCGCCCTATCATGACGGTCAGTTTAGCTTTCTCCTTTGGGGTGCTCAACCCAGCTCAACCGCACAATCGCAGTGGTTCTCCCGGTGCTACCTTAGCCGATATAACGGAACGTAAGGTACCAAAACATAGGATCCGGGCAAACCCAACTATTGACCCAAGACATGATTCGGAGCCGATGCATATAATGCTATAAGTTAGGTGCCGCACTTGTGGAAGTGTTCGGACTTATCACACCATAATTTTGGGGTACTTAAGCCCACGGTGTATTGGCTGTACCAAAGTGTCACGGGTGCCACATGTCATGAAATGAACATATATATAGATAAAGAAAGGAGTGCTATAATCGGCAAAAGCTATGTTTTGTTTATTCAAAAAGGTCGTGCAATGAAAGCTGAACGATACAAAGAGTGCGGTAAGCAAGGGATGGGACTATTTAACATGTCCCCCTCCAGGGGGAAGCTGCGGGATGGTATGTAAAACAGGTATAATGGTCGTAGTAGAGACCACCAACACTTTCGGCGTAACTACGCTTCCACTGGCTGTTGCATCGTGAGTTCGACAATTCTAGTGCCGACGGGACTTACGGAAAATTGAGTCCTGAAAGTAAGAAAAAAGAAGAAAGAAAAAGAATGACACAATTGGGAGCCCCTGGTGCGGTTGAGCCGCAATATGGGCGTGCCGTGGTCGTGCCCCTCCCCTTATGCCCATGGTATCTCCAGAGCGTAGTTATGCACGCCGTAATCGGGCTTCGCAATTTCGCGAGGGCTGGGGTTGGGGCGGATTGCTGGCGATGCTTGAATCGTTCCAGGCGGTCTTGTTGTAGGTTACTCCGGGCGCGCTTGATAGTGTCCGGACATTTAGTGGCCGGACTCGAGAATTGCTGTGAGAGGCTGCTTTGCACCTCCGCCGCGAGGGCGCCGTGTGCTCCTCCATTCGGAGAGAGCGTTCGGTGTTTCCATTGACCGTGATTACTCCTCGAGGGCCTGGCATCTTGAGCTTGAGGTATGCGTAGTCGGCACCGCATTGAACTTTGCAAATGCAGTTCGTCCAAGCAGTGCGTGATAGCCGCTGCGGAACGGGACTATGTCGAAGATTAGCTCTTTGCTTCGGAAGTTATCCGGGGATCCGAAGACCACTTCGAGTGTGGCGAGCTCTGTACAATTGGCCTCTACACCCGGTATGACGCCTTTAAAGGTCGTCTTTGTGGGTTTAATCCTTGAGGGGTCTATTCTCATTTTGCGCACTGTATCCTGATAAAGCAGGTTTAGGCTGCTACCGCCGTCCATCAGGACTCTGGGTCAAGAACCAATGCGGCGAAACCGCCGTGACGGATGCTAGTGGGGTGGTCCCTTCGATCGAAGGTGATCGGGCAGGAAGACCATGGGTTGAACTTTGGGGCGACTGGCTCCATCGCATATACGTCCCTTAGTGCACGCTTCCGCTCCCCTTTGGGTATGTGGGTTGCGTATATCATGTTCACCGTCCGCACTTGTGTGGGAAAGCCCTTCTGTCCTCTATTGTTCGGCGGCCGGGGCTCCTCCTCGTCATTGCTATGCAGCCCCTTGTCATTGAGTTCGGCACTTAACTTGCCTGCTTGCTTGAACACCCAACAATCCCTGTTGGTGTGGTTGGATGGTTTTTCACGGGTGCCATGTATCTGGCACAAGCGATCGAGTATTCGGTCCAAGTTGGACGGGCCCTGGGTATTTCTTTTGAATGGCTTCTTCCGCTGACCAGGTTTAGAGCCTCTGAATCCGGCATTGACTGCCGTATCTTCATCATTGTCACCGTTAATGCGGCGCTTGTTCTTGTTGTGATGCGACCTACCATTGCTGTCCTTGGTATCCGAACTACCAGGGTTTTTGGTCAAGTTGTTACTACGAGCTAGCCAGATGTCTTCTCCCGCGCAAAAGCGGGTCATGAGTGTGGTGAGGGCTGCCATGGATTTCGGATTTTCCTGTCCTAGGTGCTGGGCTAGCCACTCGTCGCGGATGTTATGTTTGAAGGCTGCAAGGGCCTCTGCATCCGGACAGTCAAGGATTTGATTTTTCTTGGTTAGGAACCGTGTCCGTAATTGTCGCCGATTCTTACGGCTGCTGAATTATGTGGCTGAGGTCATCGTGATCCGGTGGTCGCACATATGTGCCCTGGAAGTTATCAAGGAATGCGGCTTCCAGGTCCTCCCAACAACCACTTGAGTCTGGGGGCAAGCTGTTGAGCGAATGCCGAGCTGGTCCTTTAAGCTTGAGTGGGAGGTATTTGATGGCATGTAGATCATCACCGCGGGCCATGTGGATATGGAGGAGATAGTCCTTGATCCAGACCGCAGGATCTGTGGTGCCATCGTATGATTTGATGTTTACGGGTTTGAAGTCCTCAGGGATTTGATGATCCATTACTTCATCTGTGAAGCATAGTGGGTGTGCGGCGCCTCTGTATTGGGCTATATCACGACCTAGCTCATATGAGCTTTGTATACTGTGTTCGGCCTGGCCGGAGTTGCTGTATCCGGCGTGACGATTATCATCACGTGTCGTGAGGCGCCCACGCGATCCGTGGATCGATCTTGTATGTATTGCCTTGTCCTCCAATATGTCTCGCAGTGCGGCGCTTCCCGTGCCTTGGTACTTTTCGGCGACGCCGGAGTGCGGCTTGAATGGAGGGTCCGAGGCTCTCTCCGCGACCACGGGGTGGCCGGTCGGCCGCATCATGCGCTGGTGATGTAGGTTTGGGTGCTGCTTCCTCTAATTGGCGTAGCAGCCTGCGTTTGGGGTATCTCTTGGAGGGCCGTTCGAGTTCATACTCTTCGGCTGCAAGGACTTCAGTCGATCTGTTAGCTAGCAAGTCTTAGTCAGCTCTAAGCTGCTGCTGCTTTTTCTCGAGGCTGCTTGCCGTGGCCATAAGCCTGCGTTTGAAACGCTCTTATTCGGCGGGGTCCTCAGGCACGACAAATTCGTCGTCGTCGAGGCTTGCCTCATCTTCAGAGGGGGGCGCATAATTATCATCCTCTACATCTCTTTCTGCCGCACTGTCATGCGGTCTTGCTTCTCCCTCCTCCTGCGTTGAGTCCTGCTGGAGGGGGTCGTCTTCGGCACTGTCCGGGGTATTATTGTCTCCCGTGCCGGAATCGCTGTTTTTACTGTGGCGGGATTTAGAGCGGCGCCGCTGACGTCGGCGCTTGGGATGTTTCTTGGAGGGGTCATCCTCCGCTGTTCCATCGCCGTTCCCATCTGTGACACTCCAAAAAAATTTGTTTTGGTTTTCAGCAAAAACCTTGTTGGTTTTGAAGGAGGTCATTTAAACCCTTCCACAAATCTCTTTCTCTCAAGAATTTTCCCTTTGACAAAAGATTTTTACTTAGGCACCTTCTTCAACTCTGGTGTTGGTTATTAAAAAAAACCTTTCTTGTGATTTCCCCCTTCTCAAATTCTATTTTTGGGATTTATTTTCTTTTAGAAGAAAAACCTAGGAGTTTTGGGTCTTCTCCTATTTTGAAACCACCCATGGTTTTACCATGTCTCTTGGGGTAAATTTTCCCAAAACCCCTCCTTCCCCTTTGGGACAATCCAAATGTTCTGTCCCAACAAGTCCAACTCATTTTTGGATTTCATTTCATTTAACTCTTTCCCCAAAACAATTCTGCCCATTATTTTGAGCCTAAGTGATTTGCAAAGCAAGTACCTAATTGCCTTTGAACTTTGCTCTCAAACTAACTTCTCTGGATAGTCCCTAGCACCCACAACCTAGAACCATCAAGATCCACTCTTCTCCTTTTCAAAATTTTCAAGTTTCAAACGCAAGTTTGGACCAGATTTGTCAAATTTGATGAAATTCATATCTCCTCTTCTCCAAAAATTCCACCAAAATTCAGGCAACCTCCAGTTGCAATGAGAAGCCACTCCACCAAAAATCAGCTCAAGGAAAAATCCCCACATGCCAAAAGCATTACGTGAACACCTAGCATGCCTTTGTCACTTTGCACTTTCGGTAAATTCAGAAATTCAGAGTTTCAAAGGTGCTTTCTTCGTCAGGTCGGGTCACCTGTCAGCAGTGCGCCTGGCGTTCATGGCCTCTCCTCCCTGGCGGGCGCCATGCCCCTTGGGACGGATGCAGGCGTCGGTGGCGGCGAGCCTCGCGCGTTGGCGGTTTACTGTGGTGGCACGCGCCACCGTGGCGGCCAATGAGGGCCCGAGCCCGCCGCCACGCCACCGTCGCCGCCCATCGTTCCCTGGCCCTCCGCGTGGCTCATGCACGCCAGCGCACCCCCGTTGCACCGTCGCCGTGGACGGCAAGCACAGGGCACGCCCTCTGCCGCCGACGGGCCCGCGCCGCCCCGTTCCGTCGAACTCCCCCCAAAGCTTCTCGTCCAAACTCGTTTAGCGTCTAAATGGAGCCAGTAGACCTCCACGTTGATGCTCAACCGCTAAACCACCCCGACCAAGCCTTGCACCGCCGTAACCTTCGCCGGAGAACTCCGTTCACGGCCACCCCCCCTGATCGCCTATAAAAAGGGGCCCCGAGCTCGCCCTCGAGCACGCACCATACCTACACCTCACCAACACTCCGCCAGGCTACTAGGAGGACCTCGAGGAGGTCTCCTCCCCCAACTTCGGCCGCCCCGTTCCGCCTCGGCCTCCACCCGATTCACTCCGGTGAGGCCGTCCCTGGTGCCCTAACCTCGTCAGCACTCCCCTCGAGCACCCAGTAGTCTAACCCCCACCTCAATTTGCCCTTCGCAGCACTCTCCGGCGAGATCCAACCCCTCCCGAATCGCTGTCCGCCGGAGCAAGGACCGCCATCGACGTGGTACTCGCCGGCGACCACCACCACCACCCACTGACGTGGAATGATGCTCTGAGCACGGAGGTACCACCCGATCCCCTTGACTCGCCGTGGATCGCCGTCGGCGACAACCGCAACCCTCGGGCGCCGACGAGCTCCGTCTCCCCGTTTTAAAATTTTAAACCTGACGGGTGGGACCCGCCTGTCAGTCTCTCATTTTATTAAACGAACCATTTTCTGAAAGCGTATTCTGGCAAAATGCGATTTCCAGTTTGAACCGTTTTTCTGGACTTTTCTGCATAACCCCTGGGAAGTTTCTGTTTCATTACAAAGAGGTCCTTGGACCAAAACTCTTATAACTTTTAAACAGGAAAGGATTTTTGAGTGATTCTTTTTGTGTCCTCTTCAAAATTTTGTCTAGTTTTTATCAGATTTATTTGAAAAATATTTGGAAAAATTTTGGAGCACCCCTTGGTATTTACGTTAGTGCATATATTTTTGTATACCGTAGATACCGAAGGAGGTGACGGAACCGCGAACTTCACCGAGCTAGGCCCCGACTACTCCGAACCAGGCAAGCTTATTTGAACTTTTGATATGATGAGTGTTTGGGCATGTTTGCATTAATTTAGTATCATGGCATGTTCATGAGCATCTCGATGAAAGTTTATCTCGTAAAAGTTGAGGCAAGTGAGTTTCGGGAAATCCATGAGTTGTTGGAAACATGTTGCATGGCCATGAGCTGGCATGAGAATGGGTAAGATGGCAGTGTTGTAGCATGCCAGTCTTATGCCAGACCGTTGACCCAGTGTCAACATAAATCAGTCCAATTCTCGTCCGTCTCCCCTTTCGTACTACCACATGTTTTCCGCAAGGGATACAGCCTAGTAAGTTGCAAAACCACTTTCTGGTACACACCAAATCGAGAGGCCGGGATGAGGGTTCCATGGCCCTGGATTAAAGCCTATCATCCAGTCAGGGGGCATGGGTGTTTCCGGTTGGGACCGAGAGGGGGCACCCCTTAGAGCGCGCGTATATAAATTTGATCCCATGCTATTCGAGATTGTGATCTCCCCGTCTCAAAGTTTTTCTTGAGCGCTGTCTAGGGTGATTCCTGGCAACGTGAGGTTGGATGGGTGTGTACTGGTTAGATGTGTTGTCTCCTAAATACCGTAAACGGAACTAGTCCTTCGTGACTACGAAAATCCGTTGGCTGTGGATATTTTAGTACAAACTCTGCGAGTCAAAACTCCTTGAAATCATCCTATTCATGTCCAAGTGCTGTGTTCATCTTATCTTGTCAAATGTCAGTCCGGAGACAAGAACTCCACGAGAACCACATGAATGTTAAAGGTTTCTTTCCTGTGGATGGACTAACCCGTTTACTGTCTTGTGATGAATATTTCCGCGAGCACCATTTCTTGTAAGTTATGAAAAATGTAGTATAAGCCATTTCTGCGATGTCGCTCAGACGCTGTGGCATTGTTGCTTACTTATTTTCGATATAAGTCCTTTCTGCGATGTCGCTCAGACATCCGACTGTGGCATTGTTGTTTACGTATTTTTGATATAAGCCCTTTCTGCGATGTCGCTCTGACGTCCGACTGTGGCATTGTTATTTATTTACTTTTGATATAAGCCCTTTCTGTGATGTCGCTCCGACGTCCGATCGTATGCACATATGTCTTTTCTTCCAATATAAGCCCTTTATGAGGTGTCGCTTAGACGCCCGACTGTGGCATGCTTTACTTATTTCTTCAACCCTTCGAGGTGTCGCTTCAGACACCCGATCGATTTTCAGTTTATTTTATTGGGTTTTCGAGCGGACCACCGCCGATTCCCTTTTTACTTACCTTGCTATACTAATTGGATTGCGCATTGTTAAATTATTCATGTCACATTCGTGCATACATTTGTTATATCTTTTGTCCGAACTGTCTTGCGAGTACTTCAAAGTACTCACCTGGCTTGTTGATTTGGCCAGATGCTGACGAAGGCGATCTCCTGGATGAAGAGTGTCGGTGTACTAGAGTAGGGGTACCCTAGTATCCCGAACTTGTGCACGGGCAGTTGCAGCCCTCCGCGGCAAGGCTTACCGGGTGACCGCCAAGGTCCTCCGTGGTTCCTTTGGAGCCATTCAAGAACAAAGTATTCAAGCCAAGGAGACAAGGCTCCGGCAAGAGGAGCTTGCCGGGAAGGCCACCCAAGGAACCTAGGAGACAAGGCCCCGGCAAGGGGAGCTTGCCGGGAAGGCCACCCAAGGCACCTAGGAGACAAGGCCCCGGCAAGAGGAGCTTTCCGGGAAGGCCCGGTGAGCGACAAGCTTCCGGACGCGACAAGACAACAACCTCGGCAAGGCGCTTGCCGCGGCAGACCACCACTCTGTACTTGCGCTCCAGCACATCCACTAACGTGTTGCCCTGGGACCTTTCGGTAGCGCTGCGTGGCAAGCCGTCTTGACCCGGTGAGCGCCTTGATGGCAAGCGGTCTTGACAAGATTGTCATCGTGGCAAGCGGTGGCGCCCCAGCGGTCCCTTTACTGCCTTTATTAGAGGCGGCGTGAAGCGGGCATTTAATGCCTTTGTCCCCTGCCGTCGGGGTTAGGTATGATACCTTTGTACAATTAGCTGTACCAACCACTCCTTTTCCATTTTACCCTTGTCTACGTTGCCACTGTCGGAGACCCTTTAGCATATAAAAGGAGGCCCATGCATAGCGTAGGGGGGTCGAGAGGTTCGAAGCTAGAGAACACTCACGCTCGGTCTCGTTAGCAGCTTGTGTGTATGGTAGCACTCAGCGCTCCTGAGCAAGAACTCAATACACTCAGACATGCAGCAGTAGGAGTGTTATCTCTCCGGAGAGCTCGAGCTGGGTAAACTGCTGTGCTTAGCCGCCTCGATCTGCTCTTCGTCGCGACCTCCGCCCCCCTTGAACGAAAGGGGCTCGGTCCGCCGTCCCATAGGTGTTCGTGGGCGGATCAGCCTCCACGACATCTTTGGCGCGCCCGGTAGAAGCGTCGAGATTGTGTGAACCTGATCCGGCGTCCACCACGAGCTGGATCTTCATCATCTTCATCGACATGCCACCGAAGAAGAAGGCTTCGCGGCAGATGTTCCGTCTGCGTCGAACCCACCACCACCGGAGCAAGCGGGTGGTGGGGTAGACGCCGCGAAGAATGGACGTCGACGGGGAACCCACGGTGCTGCCAAGTCCAAGGACAAGGCTGCGCGAGACCTCGGCGTCCGTACATGCACCGCGCCCGTCTCAGAGGCGCGGGACCGACAGCGTCATGGTATTCACAACGCCATATCGCTCGTTGGACCAAGATCGAGCCGTAGATCTCGGGATGCTCAAGACCAACATGCACGCCAACATGTCTTTGGCGAAAGCGAGGCACGGTCGCCGATGGGACACCGCTCCTTCTAACATAGTTAGAAGTCCGAGCATATCCCGCTCCTCGCGCCGTTCGCCACTGCCACCCACCACTCTAGCAGAAGCTTTGGCGAGAGCTCAACTGCTCCTGGATTACCCTCCAATAGTCGACAAGATCTACCGGGAAGCAGCAGCTGCAGCAGATTGCAAGCCACTTGCTGCTGAAGCTCCCGGGGCGAAGAAGAAGACCAAGTCCGGCAAGAGCTCGATGCCCACTCCGCAAGCGCACCTCTTCGGAGTGCTGCGCTACCATCGAGGACGCACCATCGAGCTCCACCGGCAAGTGCCGAGGAGCATTCTGCTCCCAAAGCAAGCCCTAGGGTTTGTTCCGTTGAAGCGAGCGCTCCCGACAAGTTTTGCTCGGCAAGAAGCTTGCCGGGGAACGCCAAGCTCCGGTACCGAGCCGCAGGTTCTCACCGTGGAAGCGAGATGTTCCTGCAGCAGCAGATGTGCCTTTAGTCCTTGTTGTCGAGCCGCAAGCTCCAAAGATGGGCACAACAGATTGTCCGCTTCCTTCGTGACAGGAGAACTTCCGAAGAGCAAGAAGAAGCGAAAGAGTAGCCCGGCGGTCAAGTATGTACCGGTTTATTCGACAACACACCGTATAAAAGAAGACTCAACAAAGTGTGAAATTGAAGTGTATTCACCGGAAGACGGACAAAAGCTGTTGGCGAGAGATACATGGAGGCATATGTGGTCACCACATTGGCGCCAGAGCACTTGCCAGCAAAGCGTTCCAAGCAAGGTTTCTTTTGGCCGACAAGCCCTCCGAGATATAACCGCACAAGTAACCAAGTGTGAAGCGTGCGATTCCATTCCAAGCAGATACACCAGCCAGCTCAAGCTCTCCGGGCGATCCCTTTATCCTGGCCATTTTTGGTCCGGGGCTCGACATCCTCGGCCCCTTTCCCCGAGCTGTCGGGGCTTTGAGTAATTGTATGCGTTGCAATCGACAAGTTCACAAAGTGGCCGGAATCGAAGCGATGAGGAAGGTGACAACACAGTCGGCCAGTCAAGTTCTTTAGGTCGATTGTTTGCCGTTTGGAATCCCTAACAGGATCATCACCGACAACGGCACGCAATTCCACGAGCCGCACCTTCATGCAAGACGTCCAAGATCTTGGCGCCAAGGTTCCGCTTCGCTTCGTTGCTCATCCGAGAAGTAACGGTCAAGCGGAGAGGAGAATCTTTGAAGTGCTGCGCGAGCTCAAGACCAGAACTTTCGACGGGCTGCACAAGTGCGGAAAGAATCGGATTGAGGAGCTGCCGGTGGTTCTTTGGTCGATCAGACGACGCCAAATCGAGCCACCGCCGGACACCTTTCGCTCTAATCTATGGAGCGCAGGCAGTTCTCCCCACGGAACTCATATAATGGATCACCTCGAGTGCTCGCTTATGATGAGCTTGAGCAAGAGCAATTGCGACAAGATGACGCTACCGCTCCTTGAGGAGGATCGTCTTCAGCTCTTTGTCAGACGAGCTGCTCGATACCAGCAAGCTTTGCGCCGCTACCATAGCCGCAAAAGTTAATGCCGAAGTCTCGAGGAAGGCGACCTTGTTCTTGGCGCGTTCAGTCCGCCAAGAATTCCAACAAGTTGACGCCTTGAAGTGGGAAGGCCCTTACCGGGTGAAATGAGTCACTAGGCTCTGGCGCTGTCCGCTTTGAGACCGAACATGGCATTCCGGTGAGCAACTCCTGGAACATTCAGCATCTTCGTAAGTTTTACTCAGAAGCGCGGTTGCCGGAACCTGTTCCGCAACCACCTTTTGTACAAGTCTTGCCGATGTTGCATGTAATCCTTTGTACAAAGCCGGCGCAGACCCCGTGCATATGAGGTAAGGTGATGTGCTTCGCACATCTTGTCAATTTCATGCTTTCTACTTCTATTTTGCATGCATTATCCGACACTTTGTGCAGCACCTACCCCCGGTAGCAATAACGAGCCATAAGGCTCCATATCTTTATTTTCTCTTCTTTCTCTTTCTCAAAGAAAGGAAGGTTCCTCGCCCACAAGTTTGCCGGGGAAAGGAGAAGATAATGGTGTGGACCAAGCGTCAGCTCAAGGAAGTCTAGCCTTCACCGAAGCAAACGATGTAAAAGCTAAGTTGCTAAAGTTTGAGCAATCAGTTTTAAAAATTTTAAGTTATCTTTCTCGAACTACCGTACTTTGTATGGAAAACACATGCGCTGGAGGAACCAACTCGTAGCTAGTTGCCCTTACTTTGTTTCGAGTCCGCTCAACAACTTAAGTGAGCTCATGACTAGTTGCGATAAGGTTTCTTGTCGGTAGCAACACCGCCAAAGCTCTTGGCGTCCGCACTTTTCAGCGCTTTCGCTCAGGTGCCTGCGCTGACAAGTTCACCAACTCGTAGCTAGTTGCGCCCTTACTTTGTTTCGAGTCCGCTCAACAACTTAAGTGAGCTGCGACTAGTTGCGACAAGGTTTCTTGTCGGTAGCAGCATCGCCATGCTGCGACGTCCGACTCAGCGGCCATGACCTGTGTGCTCACAATGACAAGTTCCCTAAAAGCGTAGGGCAAAAACATACAAAGGAAGGAACCAAGTAAAGGAAATAACATAGCAATTGCTACCCGAAATAGAGTTATATTACAAGATAGCTTGTCGCAGCTCTAATAGATTGTTCTCATATCATGACCAGCAGCGACAAGCGCTTCCCGGGATTCCATCTTGGCTTGTCGGGCGCGGTAGAGCGACAGCAGCTTCCGCAGCAGCTGCTCCTCCTCGGAACTTCGCCGCCGCTGTTTGGTCGTCGACCAGCGTCGATCCCGGCAATGAGGCGAGCAGCTCTTCATCAAAGTTTCTCCTTCGCCGGGCGCCACGAGCTCGACGCCCATGGGAGCTTGCTGAAGACGCCACCGCCGCCTTCAAATAAGCGCCGGGCTGGGGCTCTTGAACCGACAGCTGCCGCAGCGGAGGGATCGGCGGTCGGCGTGGCGCTGGCGCTCTGCGCCGGGCTGGGCTCTTCGGGCCGGCAGCTGCCGCCAGCGGTGGAGGGATCGGCGGTCGGCGTGGCGCTGGCGCTCCTGCTGACCTCGAGGGCCGTCGGTCGATCGCCGGACCTCGCCGGCTTTCTGGCGGCGACTGGTGGCTCTTCGCCCGGTATTTCGTCGGCGCCAGCTTCTTCTCCGATGGCGGCGGTGCCGTCGATGTGCCTTGTGGCGTCCTCCTCACCGGCCTCGGTCTCCATTGGCTCAGGCGGATGGATCGGCGACCGGAAAATGAAGAAAAGTCAAGCAAATATTCAAAAAGAGAATCGGAAGAAGAAGAACACAAGGAAAGTTTTCAAGCAAGAGGATTACCCGTGCTAGGGGTCTGCAGTCATGGTCTCCGCCACTGGATCGGCTGGTGCTGTCCTTGCCGGAGAGCTGTCCCTTGCCGGAGAATCGCCTTGCCGGAGAAGTCTCCCTCATTGGAGAACGCTCCCTTGCCGGGAATCCTCCCTTGGCGGTGTAGTCAGCGGAAGGCATGTCGGGGCGGCTTGTGGCACTCTGGTAAGGCTGCTCTGCTCCTACACAAATCGTGATCGAGATATCGGCAAAGAAAGGGCACCCATGCACGCCTAACAGCGAGAGTAAACCATATACTTACGCTGGGGCTGCGTTGAGGGCTGCTTGAGGAAGAGTTGCCGTGTCCGGCAAGGTGGTCTCGGACGCGCCTCCTAACTTTGTCGCGGTGGGTTAAATCCTCGATGACAATCACCGGGGCCTTGGCTCTCTTCGATGCTCTCTGGGCCAGCGTCCTGAAAAGGAATGGGTTCAGAGTGAAGTGAATCAGATACAAGACAAAGCAACAAGCCAAAGATCCTCCATACCCAGGCCGCGCGTGCCCGTGCCCTGTTATGGGCCTGGGACAACAGCGCTCGGCACCGTGTGTGGCCCAGGCCCGGGGGCTCCTGTCGGTGTACTAGAGTAGGGGTACCATAGTATCCCGAACTTGTGCACGGGCAGTTGCAGCCCTCCGCGGCAAGGCTTACCGGGTGACCGCCAAGGTCCTCCGTGGTTCCTTTGGAGCCATTCAAGAACAAAGTATTCAAGCCAAGGAGACAAGGCCCGGCAAGGAGCTTCTTGCGGAAGGCCACCCAAGGCACCTAGGGAGACAAGGCCCGGCAAGGGGAGCTTGCCGGAAGGCCACCCAAGGCACCTAGGAGACAAGGCCCCGGCAAGAGGAGCTTGCCGGAAGGCCCAGTGAGCGACAAGCTTCCGGACGCGACAAAGAGAACAACCGCGGCAAAGGCGCTTGCCATGCGGCATCACCACTGTACTGCGCTCCAGACATCCACTAATGTGTCGCCACAGGACCTTTCGGTAGCGCCAGTGGCAAGAGGCCGTCAGGCGGCCGAGCGCCGGTGGCAAGCGGCGCCGACAAGATTGTCATCGTGGCAAGCGGTGGCGCCCCAGCCGGTCCCTTTCTGCACTTTGTTAGGGCGGCGTGAAGCGGGCATTTAATGCCTTTGTCCCCTGCCGTCAGGGTTAGGTATGATACATTGTACAAGTAGCTGTACCAACCACTCCTTTTCCATTTTTACCCTTGTCTACGTTGCCACCTGTCGGAGACCCCTTTAGCATATAAAAGGAGGCCCATGCGCAACGTAGGGGGGGGTTCGAGAGGTTCGAAGCCAGAGAACACTCACGCTCGGTCTCGTTAGCAGCTTGTGTGTACTGTAGCACTCAGCGCTCCTGAGCAAGAACTCAATACACTCAGACATGCAGCAGTAGGAGTGTTATCTCTCCGGAGAGCTCCGAAGCTGGGTAAACTGCTCGTGTGCTTCGCCTCGATCTGCTCTTCGTGCGACCTCCGCCCCCCGCCGAACCGAAAGGGGCTCGGTCCGCCGGTCCCATAGGTGTTCGTGGGCCAGATCAGCCTCCCCAACAAAGAGTTCGATAGCGAGTCCGACGCCTAGAGGAATCCCAGTCAGTCTCGTGCGACCCTTGGATTAGTCACTGTGATATATTCGCTTCCGCTACCCAAATAAATTCACCGAGCCTCACCTCGACGCTCGATGAGCCGCCAGTGTAGGAGTCATATCACCCACTCCACCGTGTTATTCCACCACTTTACCTCGAGTCAGTAGTATGCCACCACTCCACTGTTTCATATCCGCCACTATGTATAATTATTGGCGTGCTTGTAATAATTTTTTGAGCAAGATCAGCTCGACCCTGTAATATATTAATTGCTACTGGCTTATTGTATCAAGGTTTTGTCCACCAGTATGGAGGATTTTCCTCACACTGGAATTAAAAGATTGGTTTCTCAATAAATATTTTTATTGGAAAACCGGTCGTGACACCATCTTTTGGGATGTCCACCATGTATATGTCGTATGACGAGGTGGCCTTCCAGTGCCCTGTAGGCGCTGGTTATTGGTCGTCTCCAGCATCGTCGTCCATACCGTCGATGTCTTCGGAGTCGAAGTGGAGCATGTCAGTTAAATCATCGACAGTGGCTACAAAGTGGGTGGTGGGTGGGCGTTGAATTTCTTCGTCGTCCGCATCCCAACCTTCCTGACCGTAGTCCGGCTAGGGCTCTCCTGATAAAGAGAGAGACTTTAGTGAATTCAAGATGCCGCCAAAGGGCCAGTGCTGAAAGATGTCCGAGGCAGTGAACTCCATGACCGGCGCCCAATCGGATTCGATTGTCAGGGGCACGGAGGGTTCGGAGTCCGGAGAGGAGTCCGACACCTTGGAGTCACAGTCTTCGCAAAGGACAGGGATGGAGTTCGGCTCAATCGCCATTGAGATTGTAGCCCCCGAGGCGGTGTCCAACCACTCGTCCTTGATCGGGGGAGTCGGCTCCGAGCTAAGGGTCGGAGCGGACGCTGGTGCGGCCTCCAGGACACTGTTCGGCGGTAGAGCTAGATCGTGCCCATCGAGATAGTGCGGCGCACTTGGCTGTGCCTCGAATCCGTTGAAGATCAAGTCTCCCCGGATGTCGGCCGTGTAGTTCAAACTCCCAAACCTGACCTGATGCCCAGGGGCGTAGCTTTCGATCTGCTCCAGATAGCCTAGCGAATTGGCCCGCAGTGCAAAGCCGCCGAATACGAAGATCTGTCCAGGGAGAAAAGTCTCACCCTGGACCGCGTCGTTGTTGATGATCGAAGGAGCCATCGGGCCTATAGGTGATGACACAGAGGAACTCTCAATGGAAGCACCAATGTCGGTGTCAAAACCGGCAGATCTCGGGTAGGGGGTCCCGAACTGTGCGTCTAGGCGGATGGTAACAGGAGACAAGGGACACGCTGTTTTTACCCAGGTTCGGGCCCTCTCGATGGAGGTAATACCCTACTCCTGCTTGATTAATATTGATGATATGGGTAGTACAAGAGTACATCTACCACGAGATCAAGGAGGGTAAACCCTAGAAGCTAGCCTATGGTATGATTGTTGTTAGATCCTCTGGGACTAAAACCCTCCGGTTTATATAGACACCGGATAGGGTTAGGGTTACACAGAGTCGGTTACAATGGTAGGAGGTCTACATATCCAGACGCCAAGCTTGCCTTCCACGCCAAGGAAAGTCCCATCCGGACACGGGACGAAGTCTTCAATCTTGTATCTTCATAGTCTAGGAGTCCGACCAATGGTGATAGTTCGGCTATCCGGACACCCCCTAATCCAGGACTCCCTCACTCAGTTTGGTGTTTGGAAAGAAATAGCCGAACCGAGGATCTAAAAAGATATACGCAGGAGTCTAACATAAGTATGTCAATATGGGAATGCAGGCTGCGCTGCTGACCTCTGCCGCACTTACTGCGGAGGTTGATGCATTAAAGCAGAGCCTCGAGCGGTCCGAGAACGAGCTCGGACTTGCCAAAAAGCAGCTCGAGGACAAGGAAGGTAAGTAATACCTTATGGGAGTTTTTAAAAGATGTGGTTGCAAAAGATGACAGGAATAACGTGAATACTGCAGGGGCCACGAACAAGGTGGCGACCCTGAGGGAAGCGGTGTCCAAGGCCGAAAGCAATGCGGCCGCGGAGCGCACCGAGCGAGAGAAGATGGAGGCGCGGGTGGCGGAGGTGCGGCAAGAGCTCCAGGCTCTCATGAAAAAACACGAGAGTTTGGAGCATGACTCAAAGACTCGAGAGTCCGAGCTCGCCTCGGCCCTTGAGAGCGCCAAAGCCGCTAAGGCCGAAGCCCAAAAAGCCCTCCAGGAAATTGAGGCGATGAAGAAGATAGCAGCGGGTAAGGCATTCTATATGCAAAGCAAGCATGTGAAAGTGAATTATCTGTTACTTACCCGAATCCGGAGCTCTCCAGGAGCATTCGCAGATCTGCCCCGCAGTGTGTCTGATGCTGCCGCATTCTACCGAGCCGAGGAGGGGAGCTCGACGGAGAAGGTGTTCTGGTCTCGATGTCTGAGGCCGGACACCCGGTGCCCCTAAGCGACCAGTTGAAGCAACTGGTCGAGCTCCATAAGGTGGCCGAACAGGCCCTGAAAGGCCTCATAGTTCGGCTGTGGCCTAAGGAAGCCATGCCTGGGAGCTACTTCGGGCTGGTGAGGTGGCTGGTGGACGCCTGTCCATGGGTTGAAGTCGTCAAGCGCTCCGTCTGCATCGAAGGTTTCCGTAGGGCCCTTGCTCGTGCTAAGGTGCACTGGGGCAAGATGGACGCTGAGAAGCTTGTGACGGACGGACCACCACCGTGCAAGGAGCATCGCAAGCCTAAAATGTATTATGAGGGCGTCCTGAAGGGTGCCGCCTTATAGCGGATGAATGCTCCAAAGATGTAATTTTTGAGTAGACTCGCATTTGTTATCCTGTACGCTGAAAACTTGTTCATATGCGCTAAGCAACACTTTTGAATTTAAAATATTACCTTCTGTGCAGCTGTGTATTAAATTTGAGAGATGGCGAGTCGTCGGCTTCAGCCCCCATGCCACGATGCTGGGGTGTTCGGGATAAACTTGAGCGCTCTTGTTCCCATTCTTGGGTCCTTCGAGGGAGGCGCTCAACCCAACGAACAAGGCAACCGGACAATAATGCTTGAACACTCTCACTTAGCCATAGAATTCTATGATTTTAAATTTCGGCGAAGCCCCTAGTATTCGGAAGACCGATTTCAGGGTGCTATCCACGCCTAGGCCGGACAATGCCGACTCCTCGCTCTAAGAGGCATAAGTCTTTAGGGACTCGAAAACCTCTCGAACAGCGACCGGCTCTCGCCCTATCATGACGGTCAGTTTTAGCTTTCTCCACTGAGGTGCTTAACCCAGCTCAACCGGGGCACAATCGCAGTGGTTCTCCCAGCGCTACCTTAGCCGATATAACGGAACATAAGGTACCAAAACATGGGAGCCGGGCGAACCCAACTATTGACCCAAGACATGATTCAGAGCCGACGCATATAATGTTATAAGTTCGGGGTGCCGCACTTGTGAAAGTGTTCAGACTTATCACACCATATTGTGGGGTACTTAAGCCCCTGGTGTATTGCCCGTACCAAAGTGTACGGTTGCACAATGTCATAAATGAACATATATATATAGAAAAAAAGGGGATTCAATAATAGGCAGAAGCTATTTATTGTTTATGCAAAAAGGGCTGCAGTAAGAGCAGAACGATACAAATAGTGCGATAAGCAAGGGACGGGACTTTTTAACATGCCCCCTTCCAGGGGTAAGCCGCGGGATGGTGTGTAAAACAGTATATCTTGCTCGTAAGAGAGACCACCTGGACACTCGACGTAGCTTTCTGCTTCCCTAGTTGTTGCATCGTGTGTTCGGCGATTCTACTGGCGGACAGGGCTTCGTGAGAACGGAGTCCTGAAAGTAAAAAAAAGAGTAGAAAAGAAAAGAATGACACAACCGGGAGCCCCTGGTGCGGTTGAGCCGCATTCTGGGCATGCCGTGGTCGTGCCCCTTCCCCTATGCCCATGGTATTTCCAGAGCGTAATTATGTACGCGTAGTACTGGTTTCGCAATTTCTTGAGGGCTGGGGCTTGGGCCGCATTGCTATGCGTGCTCCGGAGCGTGCGAGCGGTCTTGTTGTAGGTTACTCCGGGCGCGCTTGACGGTGTCCGGACGTTTAATAGCCGGACTCGAGAATTGCCTTAAGTTGCTGCTTTGTACTTCCGCCGCGAGGGCCGCCGAGCCGTCCGGAGAGAGCGTTCGGTGTTTCCATTGACCGTAATGACTCCTCGAGGGCCTGGCATCTTGAGCTTGAGATATGCGTAGTGCGGCACCGCATTGAACTTTGCAAATGCGGTTCGTCCGAACAGTGCGTGATAGCCGCTGCGGAATGGGACTATGTTGAAGATTAACTCCTCGCTTCGGAAGTTATCCGGGATCCGAAGACCACTTCAAGTGTAACTGAGCCTGTACAGTTGGCCTCTACACCAGGTATGACGCCTTTAAAGGTCGTCTTCGTGGGTTTAATCCTTGATGGGTCTATGCCCATTTTGCGACCGTGTCTGATAAAGCAGGTTCAGTCTTTGCCGCCGTCCATTAGGACTCTAGTGAGATGAAATCCGTCAATGATTGGGTCTAGAACCAATGCGGCGAATCCTCCATGGCGGATGCTAGTGGGGTGGTCCTTCGATCAAAAGTGATCGGGCAGAAGACCACGGGTTAAACTTTAGGCGATGGCTCCATCGCATATACGTCCCTTAGTGCACGCTTCCGCTCCCTTTTGGGTACGTGGGTTGCGTATATCATGTTCACCGTCCGCACTTGCGGGGAAGCCCTTCATCCTCTATTGTTCGGCGGCCGGGGCTCCTCCTCGTCATCGCTATGCAGCCCCTTGTCATTGTTTTCGGCATTTAACTTGCCTGCTTGCTTGAACACCCAACAATCCCTGTTGGTGTGATTGGCTGGTTTTTCGGGGGTGCCGTTTATCTGGCACGAGCGATCGAGTATTCGGTCCAAATTGGACGGGCCCAGAGTATTTCTTTTAAATGGCTTTTTCCGCTGACCGGGTTTAGAGCCTCTGAATCCGGCATTGGTATCGTATCCTCAGCATTATCGCCCTTAATGCGGCGCTTGTGCTTGTTGCGACGCGACCTGCCATTGCTGTCCTTGGTATCCGAATTACCAGGGCTCTTGGTTATGTTGTTACTACGAGCTAGCCAGCTGTCCTCTCCCGCGCAAAAGCGGGTCATGAGTGTTCTGAGGGCTGCCATGGATTTCGGCTTTTCCTGTCCTAGGTGCTGGGCAAGCCACTCGTCACGGATGTTGTGTTTGAAGGCTGCAAGGGCCTCTGCATCCGGACAATCGACGATTTGATTTTTCTTGGTTAGGAACCGTGTCCAGAATTGTCTGGCCGATTCCTCTGGCTGCTGAATTATGTGGCTTAGGTCATTGGCGTCTGGTGGTCGCACATATGTGCCCTGGAAATTGTCGAGGAATGCGGCTTCCAGGTCTTCCCAACAACCAATTGACTCTGCTGGCAGGCTGTTAAGCCAATGTCGAGCTGGTCCTTTAAGCTTGAGTGGGAGGTATTTGATGGCGTGTAGATCATCACCGCGGGCCATGTGGATGTGAAGGAGATAGTCCTCGATCCAAACCGCAGGATCTGTTGTGCCATCGTATGATTCAATGTTTACGGGTTTGAAACCCTCGTGATTTGATGATCCATCACTTCATCCGTGAAGCATAGTGGGTGTCTGGCGCCTCAGATATTAGGCTATATCACGACGCAGCTCAAATGAGCTTTGTCTACTGTGTTCAGCCCGGCCAGAGTTGCCATATCCGGCGTGACGGTTATCGTCACGTGTCGTGGGGCACCCACGCGATCCGTAGATCGATCTTGTTTTCCTTTCCTTGTCCTCCAATATATCTCGCAGGTCTGGTGCATTTCCCCGTGCCTTGGTATTTTTTGAGCGGCACCGGGGTGCGGCTTGAGTTGAGGGCCGACAGGCGTCTCTGTCGCGGCCACAAGGTGGCCGGTCATCCGTATCATGCGCTGGTGATGTAGGTTTGGGTGCTTCCTCCTGTAATCGGGGTAGCAGCCTGCATTTTGGGTAGCTCTTGGAGGGGCGCTCGAGTTCATACTCTTAGGCCGCAAGGACTTCAGTCCATCTGTCAGCTAGCAAGTCTTGGTCAGCTCTAAGCTGTTGCTGCTTTTTCTTGAGGCTGCTTGTTGTGGCCATGAGCCTGCGTTTGAAACACTCTTGTTCGACGGGATCCTCGGGCACGACAAATTCGTTGTCGTCGAGGCTTGCCTCATCTTCGGAGGGAGGCATGTAATTATCGTCCTCTACCTCTCTTTCTGCCGCTCTCTCATGAGGGCTGGCTTCTCCATCCTCTGCTGAATCCTGCTGGAGGGGTTATCTTCGGCACTGTCCGGTGTTATTGTCTCCCGTGCGGAATCACCATTTTCTTTGTGGTGAGATTTAGAGCGGCGCCCGACGCCGCGCTTAGGCTGTTTCTTGGAGGTCATCCTCCGCTGTTCCATCGCCATTCCCATCTTTTGGGATGTCCACCATGTATATGTCGTATGGCGAGGTGGCCTTCCAAAGTGCCACATGGGCGCTGGTTCTTGGTTGTCTCTCTGCATCGTCGTCCATACCGTCGATGTCTTCGAAGTCAAGTCGAGCATGTCGGTTAAATCATCGGCGGTGGCTACAAAGTGGGTGGTGGGTGGGCGTTGAATTTCTTCGTCGTCCGCATCCCAACCTTCTGACCGTAGTCCGGCTAGGGCTCTCCTGATAAAGAGAGACTTTAGTGAATTCAAGATGTCGCCAAAGGGCGAGTCTTTGAAAGATGTCCGCGGCGGTGAACTCCATGACCGGCGCCCAATCGGATTCGTTTGGCAGGGGCGCGGAGGGTTCGGAGTCCGGAGAGGAGTCCGGCACCTTGGAGTCACAGTCTTCGCAAAGGAAAGGGATGGAGTTCGGCTCAATCGCCGTTGAGATCGTAGCCCCCGAGGCGGTGTCCAGCCACTCGTGCTTGATCGGCGCAGTCGGCTCCGAGCTAAAGGTCGGAGCGGACACTGGTGCGGACTCCAGGACACTGTTCGGCGGCAGAGCTAGATCATGCCCCTCGTGACAGTGCGGCGCGCTTGGCTGTGGCTCGAACCCATCAAAGATCAAGTCTCCGCGGACGTCAGCCGTGTAGTTCAAACTTCCAAATCTGACATGGTGGCCGCGTAGCTTTCAATCTGCTCCGGATGGCCAGCGAATTGGCCCATGATGCAAAGCCGCCCGAATACGAAGATCTGTCCGGGGAGAAAAGTCTCACCCTGGAGCGCATCGTCGTTGATGATTGGAAGAGCCATCGGGCCTAAAGATGACGACACAGAGGAACTCTCAATGATAGCACCAATGTCGGTGTCAAAACCGGCGGATTTAGGGTAGGGGGTCCCGAACTGTGCGTCTAGGCGGATGGTAACAGGAGACAAGGGACACGATGTTTTTCCCTAGGTTCGGGCCCTCTCGATGGAGGTAAAACCCTACTCCTGCTTGATTAATATTGATGATATGGGTAGTACACGAGTAGATCTACCATGAGATCAGAGAGGCTAAACCCTAGAAGCTAGCCTATGGTATGATTGTTTTTGTCCTACGGACAAAAACCCTCCGGTTTATATAGGCACCGAAGAGGGTTAGGGTTACACAGAGTCGGTTACAAATGTAGGAGATCTACATATCCGTATCGCCAAGCTTTCCTTACACGCCAAGGAAAGTCCCATCCGGACACGGGACGAAGTCTTCAATCTTGTATCTTCAAAGTCCAGGAGTCCGGCCAAAGGCTATTGTCCGGCTATCCGGACACCCTCTAATCCAGGACTCCCTCAACTGCGCTTACAACTTGATGAGTTGCCACTATATATAGCAGCATTGGTTCACCGATGTTTGGCGCGGCCAGGATTGGGTTGGTGGCCATTATGGCTTTTATTTCTTCCAATCCGACCGTGGCAGCATCCGTCCACTCAAAGTGTTCGGTGCGCCGAAAAAGGCGATAAAGGGGTAGTGCCTTTTCTCCTAATTGGGAGATAAAGGGGCTTAAGGCCGCCACACATCCAGTTAATTTCTGGATTTGTTTGAGGTCTGTTGGGATAGCCAACTGTGACAGGGCTCGGATTTTAGCCGGATTTGCTTCAATTCCTCTACTGGAGACGATGAAGCCGGTGAGCTTTTTCCGGTACGCCAAACGCATTTTTCCGGATTGAGCTTGATGACGTATGTTCGGAGATTGTCGAACGTGAGCCTCAAGTCGTCTATTAAAGAGTCGACGTGTCTGGTTTTAACGACCACATCATCTACGTATGCCTCCACTGTTTTGCCGATCTGCTTTTCTAGACATGTCTGAATCATGCGTTGATACGTTGCGCCGGCGTTTTTGAGCCCGAAGGGCATTGTGTTGAAACAGAACGGGCCGTATGGCGTGATAAATGCCGTTGCGGCTTGGTCAGACTCTGCCATCTTAATTTGGTGGTAGCCGGAGTATGCATCGAGGAAGCACAATGAGTCGTGTCCTGCGGTAGCGTTGATAATTTGATTGATGCGAGGGAGGGGGAAGGGATCCTTTGGGCAAGCCTTGTTGAGGTCCTTAAAATCGACACATAGGCGCCAGGATTTTTCCTTCTTTGGTACCATCACCAGGTTTGCTAGCCAATCCAGATGTTTATTTCTCTAATGAATCCGGCCTCCAATAACTTGGCTAGTTCCTCTCCCATGGCTTGTCTCTTAGGTTCAGAGAAACGCCGAAGAGTCTGCTTGACCGGCTTGAATACCTTTAAAATGTTAAGGTTATGCTCGGCCAGCCTGCGTGGGATTCCTGGCATGTTTGAGGGATGCGAGGCGAATATGTCCCAATTCTCGCGCAGGAACTCCCGTAGTGCGGCGTCTACAACGGGGTTTAGCTGTGCCCCGATGGATGCTGTTTTTGTAGGGTCCGTTGGGTGGACTTGGAATTTGACTATTTCATCCGCTAGTTTAAAAGAAGTGGACTTGGATCTCTTGTCGAGTATCACGTTGTCCCTGTCCACTATGGAGCGTAGCGCAGCTAATTCCTCTGCCGCGAGGGCTTTGGATAATGCCTCGAGGGCCAGTGCGGCTGTTTTGTTTTCGACGCGGAGTGCTATGTCCGGATCACTAGCAAGAGTGAGGATTCCATTGGATCCGGCATTTTGAGCTTCATGTACCCGTAACGGGGTATGGCTTGGAAGATCATGAATGCCTCCCGCCCTAAAAGGGCATGGTATCCACTACTGAACGGGGCCACTTGGAATGTAATTTCTTCGGACCTATAATTGTCCGGAGTGCCGAATACCACATCTAGTGTGATTTTTCCAGTGCAGCGTGCCTCCCGACTAGGGATGATTCCTCTAAAGGTCGTGTTGGTTTGCTCAATGCGGTTTCTGTCTATTTCCATTTTTTGAATAGTTTCCTCATAGATGAGGTTTAATCTGCTGCCACCGTCCATGAGCACTTTAATGAGCCGAAAGACGTCCACAATTGGACTAAGGACCAATGCGGCTGGTGCTCGGGCTGTTCGGAATTTAGGTTCGTCACTGGCGTTGAAGGTAATAGCCATGTCGCTCCATGGATTTATTGCTGCCACATGGCAGACTTCGGCAAGGCTACGTAGTGCTCACTTTCGCCTATTGTTTGAGGCGAATGTCTCGAAGACTGTCAGCACTGTATTGTTATCCACGGGATGGTGCTCTACGGTGTTTTGAATGAGGAGATCATCACCGCTTTTGGCCACCTGCCGGAGTACCCAACATGCTCTCAGGGTGTGCGTTGGTATGGTATCCGCTGTACTGTGGATTTTGCACGGCCCGTTAAGCCATCCCTCCAACACAGTTCCACGCCCTAAAGTGGGCTTTTGCTTCTTTATGATTGAATCGGGCGACTTATGAGAGTGCGCCCTTTTGATTCAGACCGGGTGTTTAGTCAGAGCCGGATTATCCCAAAATTTTGCTTCGGTTTTCCAGGAACTTTCCACCGCACAGTACTTCCGTACTATGGCCGCCAAGTCAGCGAAGCGTGCTATGTCACGGCGACTTATGGCATCAAGGATTCCCTTGTCCGTGCAATTATTGCAGAAGAATGAGATTGCGTCTTCCTCGCGACAGTCCTTGACTTTGTTCATTACAAGGAGGAATCTGGCCCAATAGTGATGTACTGTTTCCTGGGGCTCTTGCCTAATGTGGGAAAGATCTCTTATATATGGGTGGGTGTGGATTTGAGTCCGAACCCTTACCCGATCTAAGACCCAGGGGCAGAGGAGTCTTCGATCTGGGAAGTTCCGGCTCCGGGATGTTGCCCAGTAGGTCTAGCCGGCTGCCTGATTCTAGTTTCAGGGCTTGGGCGATGTCCTTTCAGAATGGCAGTATCCGGCTCGGAGAGCTCGAATCCGGACATAGTTTGTCCTCAAGATAGAGGAAGAATCGCCGCATTGTTCCTCCACTACCGCTATCTGGTGGGTGACCGGCGGAGAGTTAATCTCCCTTTGGTCGGGTTTAAGCCCAATCCGATCATAGTCCGTAGCGACTCCTAAAGCGGTGATGCGATCCAAGAGCTCGTTTAGCGAAGAGAGCTCCATTGGATTCATCTGCTCGGCGAGTTCCGAGCCTACATGGAGGCTGTTTTTGATGACCCGAGAAGTCATCGTCGGTGCAGCAGCCGAACGGACGGTCATGACGAAGCCGCCTAGCTGGAGGGTTTGGCCGATAGCCAGGGCTCCCCCAGAGGTGACGTTGTCCTTGAAAACGATATGAGTCATCCTTCCTTACAGCGACGGCACAGTGGAATTCTCAATGAAAGTACCAATGTCGGTGTCAAAACCGGCGGATCTCGGGTAGGGGGTCCCAAACTGTGCGTCTAAGGCGGATGGTAATAGGAGGCGGGGGACACAATGTTTACCCGGTTCGGGCCCTCTCGATGGAGGTAATACCCTACTTCCTGCTTGATTGATCTTGATGATATGAGTATTACAAGAGTTGACCTACCACGAGATCGTCGAGGCTAAACTCTAAAAGCTAGCCTATGGTATGATTGTTGTTGGTCCTACAGACTAAACCCTCCGGTTTATATAGACACCGGTGGGGGCTAGGGTTACACAGAGTTGGTTACAATGGGAGGAGATCTACATATCCGTATCGCCAAGCTTGCCTTCCACGCAAAGGAGAGTCCCATCCGGACACGAGACAAAGTCTTCAATCTTGTATCTTCATAGTCCAACAGGCCGGCCAAAGGGTATAATCCGGCTGTCTGGATACCCCCTAATCCAGGACTCCCTCATCAGGTGTGTCAACAACAGGTTCACTAGAAGCATGCAATGTCCCATCATTTTTCTTTTTCTTCCTCTTAGAAGGACTAGGTGCATCGACATTAGTTCTCTAAGAATCTTGCTCAATTCTCTTGGGGTGGCCCTCAGGATACAAAGGTTCCTGAGTCATTTTACCCCCTCTAGTCATAACTCTAACAGCATTATCATTTTTCTTACTATTTAATTCATTTAGCAAATCATTTTCAGCTTTAAGTACTTGTTCAACTTGAGTGGTAACCATAGAAGCATGTTTACTAATGAGTTTAAGTTCACCTTTAACTCTAGACATATAATCACTCAAGTGTTCAATCATATAAGCATTGCGTTTTAATTGTCTACCAAAATAAGCATTGAAATCTTCTTGCTTAACCATAAAATTATCAAATTCAACTAAGCATTGGCTAGCAAACTTAGTATGCGGGATTTCAGCTTTATCATATCTATAGAGAGAATTTACCTTTACTAGCTGTGTCGGGTTATCAGGACCATGTGTTTCTTCAATAGGTGGTAGATTAAGGCCATGTATTTCTTCAATAGGTGGTAAATTAAGGCCATGTATTTCTTCAACCGGAGGTAAATTCTTAACATCTTCAGCGTTAATACCTTTTTCTTTCATAGATTTGTTTGCCTCTTGCATATCTTCAGGACTGAGAAATAGAATAGCCCTTTTCTTCGGAGTTGGCTTAGGAGTTGGTTCCGGGAGTGTCCAATTGTTTTCATTCGTCAACATATTATTCAATAGAATTTCAGCTTGATCAACAGTTCTTTCCCTGAAAACACAACCAACACAACTATTTAGGTGGCCTCTAGAAGCATCGGTTAGTCCATTATAAAAGATATCAAGTATTTCATTTTTCTTGAGAGGATGATCAGGCAAAGCATTAAGTAATTGGAGAAGCCTCCCCCAAGCTTGCGGGAGACTCTCTTCTTCAATTTGCACAAATTATATATTTCCTTTAAAGCAGCTTGTTTCTTATGAGGGAAATATTTAGTAGAGAAGTAATAAATCATATCCTGGGGACTACGCACACAACTAGGATTAAGAGAATTAAACCATGTCTTAGCATCATCCTTTAACGATAACGGAAATAATTTAAGGATATAATAGTAGCGAGTTTTCTCATCATTAGTGAATAGGGTAGCTATATCATTTAATTTAGTAAGATGTGCCGCAACAGTTTCAGATTCATAGCCATAGAAAGGATCAGATTCAACCAAAGTAATTATCTTAGGATCGACAGAGAAATCATAATCCTTATCAGTAACAAAGATAGGTGAAGTAGAAAAAGCAGGGTCATATTTCATTCTAGCATTCAAAGAGTTTTCTTTCAGCTTAACTAATAATTTCTTAAGATCACTCCTATCATTCCAGGCAAGAAAATCTCTAGCAGTTTCTTCATCCCTAACATAACCCTCAGGCACAACAGGCAATTCATATCTAGGAGGAGAATCTTCATCATCACTTTCATCAATATTATCAATTTCTATAATTTCATTCTCTCTAGCCCTAGCAATTGTTCATCCAGAAATTCACCTAGTGGCACAGTAGTATCAAGCATATAAGTTGTTTCATCATAAGTATCATGCATAGCAGAAGTGGCATCATCAATAACATGCGACATATCAGAATTAATAGCAGAAGCAGGTTTAGGTGTCTCAAGCTTACTCAAAACAGAAGGAGAATCAAGTGCAGAGCTAGATGGCAGTTCCTTACCTCCCCTCGTAGTTGAGGGATACATTTTAGTTTTCTCGTCTTTCAGGTTCCTCATAGTGATCAGCAGATATAAATCCCAAGTGACTCAAAGAATAGAGCTATGCTTCCCGGCAACGGCGCCAGAAAATAGTCTTGATAACCCACAAGTATAGGGGAGCGCAACATTTTTCAAGGTAGAGTATTCAACCCAAATTTATTGATTCGACACAAGGGGAGCCAAAGAATATTCTCAAGTACCAGCAGTTGAGTTATCAATTCAACCACACCTGGATAACTTAATATCTGCAGCAAAGTGTTTATTAGCAAAGTAGTATGGAAGTAACGGTAACGGTGGCAAAAGTAACACTAGCAGTATTGTAGTGATTGTAACAGTGGCAACGATAAAGTAACTAAGCAAGGAGAAATATGTAAAAAGCTCGTAGGAATTGGATCAGTGATGGATAATTATGCCGGATGCGATTATTCATGCAACAATTATAACATAGGGTGACACAGAACTAGCTCATGTTCATCAATGTAATGTAGGCATGTATTCCGAATATAGTATACGTGCTTATGGAAAAGAACTTGCATGACATCTTTTGTCCTACCCTCCCGTGGCAGCGGGGTCCTATTGGAAACTAAGGGAAATTAAGGCCTCCTTTTAATAGAGTACCGGACCAAAGCATTAACACATAGTGAATACATGAACTCCTCAAACTACGGTCATTACCGGGAGTGGTCGCGATTATTGTCACTTGAGGTTGCGGATCATAACACATAGTAGGTGACTATAGACTTGCAAGATAGGATCAAGAACTCACATATATTCATGAAAACATAATAGGTTCAGATCTGAAATCATGGCACTCGGGCCCTAATGACAAGCATTAAGCATAGCAAAGTCATAGCAACATCAATCTCGAACATAGTGGATACTAGGGATCAAACCCTAACAAAACTAACTCAATTACATGATAAATCTCATCCAACCCATCACCGTCCAGCAAGCCTACGATGGAATTACTCACGCACGGCGGTGAGCATCATGAAATTGGTGATGGAGGATGGTTGATGATGACGACGGCGACGGATTCCCCTCTCCGGAGCCCCGAACGGACTCCAGATTAGCCCTCCCGAGAGAGATTAGGGCTTGGCGGCGGCTCCGTATCGTAAAACGTGATGAATCCTTCTCTCTGATTTTTTCTCCCCGAACATGAATATATAGAGTTGGTGTTGATGTCAGTGGAGCACCAGGGGGCCCACGAGGTAGGGGGGCATACACAAGGGGGTAGGCGTGCCCCCACCCTCGTGGATAGGGTGTGGGCCCCCCTGTCCTTGATTCTTTTGTCAGTATTTTTTATTATTTTGAAAAATAATCTCCGTGAAGTTTCAGGTCATTCCGAGAACTTTTATTTCTGCACAAAAATAACAACATGGCAATTCTGTTGGAAACAGCGTCAGTCCGGGTTAGTTCCATTCAAATCATGCAAGTTAGAGTCCAAAACAAGGGCAAAAGAGTTTGGAAAAGTAGATACGTTGGAGACGTATCAACTCCCCCAAGCTTAAACCTTTGCTTGTCCTCAAGCAATTCAGTTGATAAACTGAAAGTGATAAACAAAAACTATTGGGTTTTGCTATTGCAAACGGTTATTGAAAAAATACCGTGGGTGATGACCTCAGGCAACGCTCACAGTTTCTAGGAATAAACCATGTTGGATCAATGAAGAATCACACACGACTTTCTCTTGAAAATTGTTTGCGTTAGGCCACATTGCGCAAACGTTTACCACATGAAAATGGCATGTGATGGACAGCCTTTGCCACACAGTTTCTTCTACGGGCCGTGTGTGATGTATTCAATAACGCAAACGATAAAATTGTTAATATCGTGTGCAATGGCAACACTATCACAAACGATTTAATGGGAAAAAATGTGTGTGATGTACCTGTGAACGGAAATGTTTTCCTTGGAGGGACTATGTGGGATGTACATACGAAAGGAAATATTTAGCGGGGACTGACTGTGTGGGATGTACTTGCGACCGGAAATGAATTTGCCTGTATAATTGTATTTTTTAGCTCTACTATACGTATTTCCATATTTGAGCGCTCGCTGGTCGCACACGACCTCATTTTGCCGAGTGTGTGTGCTAGGAGGGCATATCCCCAACGGTTTCTGGGTCGTGTGGGAAGGACCCCCCTATCGCCCACACTCACTAGGCGACGGTTCCAAATGCCATCGCGGAAAGGGGTTAAAAACCGTTTGTATAACATCGACGCGTACTAGTGTCACTACTGCCAATGATTTTATTGCCGATCTCAAGCTAAAGTTCGCAACTTTGGAGAATGATCTTGAAGAAGGCAAGGCCAGGGAGAAGAACTTGCTGGATAACTGGAAAAATGAGAAGGCTTCGCTCTCCAATGCCGAAAACACCTTCAATGATCTGAAGAACGACCTGGAGCTCTGGACCACTCGCCTTGTGGATACTGCCGCTCACCGCACAGTTGTTAGTAATGGGGATGCATGACTACAAATTCATCATCGACGAGCACGGGGCAACGAGTGCCAGCTTGACCCTCTTTTTCCACAAGCTCATCCCTGCACTTGAGAAGTACCATCAGGATCGGTCCCAACTTTGGCAGCGAGTCCCGCAAGTTTTGTCATGATGTCCTCTTCAAGATACTCGTGAAGCTTGTGTACCACAACCCTGAAGTAGATCTGTCCAAGGCGTCCAAGAGTTTTCCGAGGGGCGCTGACACTAGGGCGGCTGAAGAATTTGTCGCACCAGTCGCCGATAAGGTTGCCGAGATCCCCCGAACTAAAGGCCACCTCAAGAACTAGAATCCTTCCGTGTCTTGCCACGAGTGCAATCCATGTAACAGACAATATATCTTAAGTTAGAATTGCACTACGCGCTTTGATATATATAACTTGTGCTGTTGGAATGAATGTATGATGTGTCCCTTGTATGACTCTATCTTTGCATGCTTTTATACCCTATGCTTGCCGGAAACTTGCTGGTGTGCACACTCTTGCTGCAAGCGCTTGAGGAACGGGTACTTAGCAGCCTGCCGGAAGTGTTGTTGCTGGCAAGGTTACACTTGACGGTCTTAATGCAGCTACTTAAGTTGCTGAGCGGACTCGAAACAAAGTAAGAGCACAACTGATCGCGACAAGGTTCCTTTGCATGCACATCTTTAATACAAAGACTAAAAATCATTCAAGGAACAGTAGCAACTACAACAAAGAATTTGTTTCAAAGTTTTTCAAATTAGCTTTTTCTTTGCTGTACTTCTTGTCCTAGAATGATAACTTGAGTGTCATTTGGGTATCCACACCATCACGCCCCCCAGGAAACTTGCACTTGAGGAACCCTTCCATCCTTTGAGAAAAATAAAGAAGAGAAAAGGAGGATGGAATCCTTGACGACTCGTTAAGCATTTCACACAAGGGAAAATGTAACACAACATCACATGCAACATACACAAATAAATATGTACTTTGACAAAGAGTTTTGAAACGCTTAGCTTTATTTCACTATGCACAGGGTCAGCGCCTGGATTTGTACAAAGGATTACATACCTTGCCAGACTTGTACAAAAGAGGTTGCCGGGTGGCCCAGAAACTGTGCCTCATAGGTAGAACTTGCGAAGATGCTCAATGTTCCATGAATTCCGCACGAGAGTGCCATCTTCAGTCTCCATACGGACTAAGCCAGGTTTGGTATCTTCCACTACAAGATAAGGGCCTTCCCACTTTGGTGTCAACTTGTTTAATCCCTTCGCGGACTAGATCTGAGGAAGGACAAGGTCACCTTCCTCAAGGCTTCGGGCATGCACTTTGCGGCAATGGTAGCAGCGCAAAGCTTGCTGGTAGTGCGCAACACGCACGACAACCCAAAGACGATCTTCCTCAAGGAGCGTGGCATCATCTTGTCGCATCTGCTCTTGCTCAGCTTCGTCAAAAGCTTGCACTTGAGGTGACCCGTATATGAGTTCTATGGGAAGCACCGCCTCTGCACCATAGACTAGGAAGAATAGTGTTTTGCAGGCTTCTCGATTTGGTGTCGTCCTGAGTGACCAAAGAACTGTCGACAGCTTATCAATACAGCGCCTTCCACACTTGTGCAGCTTGTCAAATGTTCTGGTCTTGAGACCTTGCAACACTTCAGCATTTGCTCTCTCCACTTGGCCGTTGCTTCTCGGGTGAGCAACTGATGCAAAACAGATTTTGCTGCCAAGGTCTTGAACGTAAACATGAAGGTGCGACTTGTGAACCATGTGCCATTGTCGGTGATGATCCTGTTAGGGACATGCTACTTGTGAGATGCGTTGGATTTCCCCGACAAGGAGGGGATGATGCATTATAGTAGATATAAGTATTTCCCTCAGTTATGAAACCAAGGTTATCGATCCAGTAGGAGAATCACACAACAACTCATTAACAATGTCTGCACACAAAATAGCATACAGTGGGTAAACTAATTACCATTGGGAAATTGATAGAAAAGAAAATAATCACGTCCGAGACAAGTAGACCGAAATGATTTTGCATCTACTACTATTATTCCACACATCGAACGCTATTCAAGATGCATCTAGAGTATTAAGTTCATAAAGAACGGAGTAACGCCTTAAGCAAGATGACATGATGTAGACAAACTAAACTCACGCATGAATAAAACCCATCTTTTTATCCTTAATAGCAATGATACAATACATATCATGTCCCTTCTATCACTGGTATTGAGCACCGCAAGATCGAACCCATTACAAAGCACCACTCCCATCGCAATCTAGTTGGCCAAACCAAATCAACAGATTGGAGAGAAATACGAAGCTATAACAATCATGCATAAAAGAGTTCAGAGAAAACTCAAATATTATTCGTGGATAATCTGATCATAAACTCACAATTCATCGGATCCCAACAAACACACTGCAAAAAGTGATTACATCAGATAAAACTCCAAGAACATTGAGGAGAACATTGTATTAAAGATCAAGTAGAGAGAACAAGCCATCTAGATACTAACTATGGAACCATAGGTCTACGGTAAACTACTCACGCATCATCAGAAGGGCAAGAAGGTTGATGTAGAGCCCCTCCGTGATCGAATCCCCCCCGACAGAGTGCCGGAAAAGGCTTGCGGATGGGATCTCTCGAAAACAGGAACTTGCGGCGGCGGAATAAGTATTTCATGGATTCCTTTGTTGGTTTCCTGACTTTTGAGAATTTATAGAGGCGGAGTTAGGTCAAATGGAGCTACAGGGGCCCACGAGCCACCAAGGCGCACCCTACCCCCCTAGTCATGCCCTGGTGCCTCGTGGGCCACTGCTCCATCTTACCGTCCCCTACCAAAGCTTCCACGGTCTCTTATGTCCAGAATCACCAAAAGTTTCGTGGCATTTGGACTTCGTTTGGTCTTGATATTTTGAAAAAACCAAAAAGCAGAAGCGACAACTTCGCCTTTGGGCACTAAGTTAATAGGTTAGTCCCTAAAATGATATATAATTGCTTGTAAATGTATATAAAACATCCAAGATTGATATTATAATAGCATGGAACAATTAAAAATTATAGATACGTTGGAGACGTATCAGGACACCAAAACAGTAAACTATTCCTTTGAAGAACTTGACAGCTAACTATGCTGTCACCTTCCTCACCTGCTCTACTTCAGGCCACTTTGTGAACTTGTCAATGGCGACGTATAAGAACTCAAAGCCCCTGGTAGCACGGGAAAGGTGATACGTCTCTAACCTATCTATAATTTTTTATTGTTCCATGTTGTTGTATTATCATTCTTGGATGTTTTATATTCATTTTATACCAACTTTATATCATTTTTTGGGACTAACCTATTGGCATAGTGCCCAGTGCCAGTTGCTCTTTTTTGCTTGTTTTTTACTTCGCAGAATATCCATATCAAGCGGAGTCCAAATGCAGCAAAACTTTTTGGAGATTTTTTTTCTGCCAAGAAGACACCTTGGGAGCCAAGGAAGTACCAGAGGGGAGGCCCGTGGGGCCCACAAGACACCAGGACGCACTAGAGGCCCCTGGCACGCCCGTGTGGGTAGTGGGGCCCACGGGAGTCCTTTCCACCGCCTCTCAGCTCTATAAATACCCAAATATTCCAGAAACCCTAGGGGAGTCGACGAAACACAATTACAGCCGCCGCAAGTTCCAGAACCACGAGATCCAATCTAGAGCCCTATTCCGGCACCTTGCCGGAGGGGAACACGATCACGGAGGGGTTCATCATCCTCATTGGTGCTCCTCCTATGATGCGTGAGTAGTTTACCACAGACCTATGGGTCTGTAGGCAGCAGCTAGATGGCTGATAACCCACAAGTATATCGCATCACAACAGTTTTCGAGGGTAGAGTATTCAACCCAAATTTATTGATTCGACACAAGGGGAGCCAAAGAATATTCCTGAGTATTAGCAGCTGAGTTGTCAATTCAACCACACCTGAAAGACTTAATATCTGCAACAAAGTTTTTAGTAGCAAAGTAGTATGGGAGTAACGGTAACGGTGGCAAAAGTAACAGTAACAATTTTGTAGCAATTGTAACAGTGGCAACGACAAAGTAACTTAGCAAAGATCAATATGTGTAAAGCTCGTAGGCATCGGATCATTGATGGATAATTATGTCGGATGACATTCATCATGCAACAGTTTTAACCTAGGGTAACACAGAACTAGTTCCAATTCATCAATGAAATGTAGACATGTATTCTGTATATAGTCATACGTGCTTATGGAAAACAACTTGCATGACATCTTTTTTCCTACCCTCCCATGGAAGCGGGGTCCTAAACTAAGGGATATTCAGGACTCCTTTTAATAGAGAACCGGAACAAAGCATTAGCACTTAGTGAATACATGAACTCCTCAAACTACGGTAATCACCGGAAAGAATCCCCATTATTGTCACCTTGGGGTATGCGGATCATAATTTGTAATAGGTGTGTACAACTTGCAAGATAGGATCAAGAACACTAATATATTCATGAAAACTTAACAGGTTCAGATATGAAATCATGGCACTCGGGCCCTAGTGACAAGCATTAAGCATAGCAAAGTCGTAGCGACATCAATCTCATAACATAGTGGATACTAGGGATCAAACCTTAACAAAACTAACTCGATTACATGATAAATCTCATCCAACCCATCACCTTCCAGCAAGCCTACGATGGAATTACTGACTCCCGGTGGTGAGCATCATGAAATTGGTGATGGAGGAAGGTTGGTGATGATGATGGCGACGAATCCCCCTCTCCGGAGCCCCGAACGGACTCCAGATCAGCCCTGCCGATGAAGAACAGGAGGTGGCGGCGGCTCCGTGTCGTAAAACGCGACGAATCCTCCTCTTTGTTTTTATCCGCTAATAGGTACTTATAGAGTTGGAATTAGGGTCGGAGGAGCTCCAGGGGGGCCACAAGCCTACAGGGCCCGTCCTAGGGGGTGGGCACCCTCCAGGGATTGTGGCCTCTGGGTGGCCCCCCTCTGGTTGATTCTTTCGCCAATATTTTTATATATTCCAAAAATATTCTCCGTAAATTTTCAGGTCAATTCGAGAACTTCTATTTCCGCACAAAAATAACATCATGGCAATTCTGCTGAAAACAACATCAGTCTGGGTTAGTTCCATTCAAATCATGCAAATTAGAGTCCAAAACAAGGGCAAAATAGTTTGGAAAAGTAGATATGATGGAGACGTATCAATGGCTTCTTCTCTATCTTTGTGATTCCCAATACAATGTTCTCCTCGATGTTCTTGGAGATCTATTTGATGTAATGACTTTTTGCGGTGTGTTTGTTGGGATCCAATGAATTGCGATTTTATGATCAGTTATATCTATGAATGTTTTTTGAGTCTTCTTTTACCTCTTATATGCATGATTGTTATAGCCTCGTATTTCTTCTCCGAAACTTGGGTTGGTTTGGCCAACTAGATTGATTTTTCTTGCAATGGGAAGAAGTGCTTTTTCATGGGTTCGATCTTGCGGTGTCCTCACCCAGTGACAGAAGGGGTAGTGAGGCACGCATGTATCGTTGCTATTAAGGATAAAAAGATGGGGGTCTATTTCTACATGAATAGATCTTGTCTACATCATGTCATCATTCTTGTTGCATCACTCCGTTTCTCCGTGAACCTAATACACTAGATGCATGCTAGATAGCGGTTGATGTGGGGAGTAATAGTAGTAGATGCAGGTAGGAGTCGGTCTACTAATCTTGGACGTGATGCCTATATACATGATCATTGCCTTGGATATCGTCATAATTATTTGCTCTTCTATCAATTGCCCAATGATAAGTCTCCAACGTATCTATAATTTTTGATTGTTCCATGCTGTTATATTATCATTCTTGGATGTTCTACAATCATTTTATAGTCATTTTATATCATTTTTAGTACTAACCTACTGACATAGTGCCAAGTGCCAGCTGCTGTTTTTGCATGTTTTTTACATCACAGGAAAATCAATACCAAACGGAGTCCAAACGCAACGAAACTTTTTGTGGATTTTTTTGGACCAGAAGACATCCAATGGGCCGAAGAAGCACCTGGGGGTTGTTCCAAGGGGAGGACAACCCACCAGGGCACGTATGGAGGCCCAGGCGCCCTGGTGGGTTGTGCCCACCTCGAGTGCCTCCCGAACCGCCTGTTTGCTCTATCAATACCCCAATATTCCAGAAACCTTAGGGGAGACGACGAAAATCAATTCCAGCCGCCGCAAGTTCCAGAAACACCAGACGCAATCTAGACACCATCATGGAGGGGTTCATCATGTCCATTGGTGCCTCTCCGATGATGCGTGAGTAGTTATTTGTAGACATACAGGTCCGCATTTAGTAGCTAGATGGCTTCCTCTCTCTCGTTTGATTCTCAATACAATGGTCTCTGGGAGATCCATATGATGTAACTCTTTTTGTGGTGTGTTTGTTGGGATCTGATGAACTTTGAGTTTATGATCAGATCTATCTTTTTATCCATGAAAGTTATTTGAGTCTTCTTTGATCTCTTATATGCATGATTTCTTATAGCCTCATATTTCTTCTCCCATATTTGGGTTTTGTTTGGCCAACTTGATCTATTTATCTTGCAATGGGAAGAGGTGCTTTGTGATGGGTTTGATCTTACGATGCTTGATCCCAGTGATAGAAAGGGAACCGACACGTATGTATCGTTGCTATTAAGGATAAGAAGATGGCTTCTATTTCTACATAAATATATCTTTTCTACATCTTGTCATCGTTCTTATTGCATTACTCCGTTTCTCCATGAACTTAATACACTAGATGCATGCTGGATAGCGGTCGATGTGTGGAGTAATATTAGTAGAGCAGGCAGGAGTCGGTCTACTAATCTTGGACGTGATGCCTATATAATGATCATTGCCTGGATATCGTCATGATTATTTGTAGTTCTATCAATTTCCCAACAGTAATTTGTTCACCCACCGTTTGCTATTTTTCTCAAGAGAAGCCACTAGTGAAATCTACGGTTCCCGGGTCTCTTCTTATTATATTTGCCTTTGCAATCTATTTTCCTTTGCTTTTATTTTCAAATATATTAAACCAAAAATACAAAAATACCTTGCTGCACTTTTTTTATTTGCCGTTCGATCTATCAACTTATTACAACTTTCTCACGTTCGTTTGCCAATTTTTGGACAACCCCTTTAACACGTCGGGTTGCGAGTATTTGTTATTTCTGTGCGGGTGCCGTTCATGTAGTGTTGCGTGGTTCTCCTACTAGTTCGATAACCTTGGTCTCATCACTGAGGGAAATACCTACCGTCGCTGTGTTGCATCATCCCTTCCTCTTTGGGGAAGTACCGGCGTAGTCTAGCAGATATCAAAAGGAATTTCTGGCGCCGTTGCCGGGGAGACATCATCAACATCTACCAGGTTCCTAATCACAAATCTCATCTCCTCGCAATTACATTATCTGCCAGTTGCCTCTCGTTTTCCTCTCCCCCACTTCACAAAAATTTGCCATTTTATTCGCCGGATCTACCCATGTTCTTGCCTTCTAGCCACAATGGCTAGCGTGTCTACTCCTCCTTTGTCACGAGATTTTGAAGTTTTATACTTCAAGCAGTGACAAGGAGAAAATTTGAAAGATGCTTGGCATAGGTTAATGGAGTCCTATCGTGTTTGCAACTTAAAGGGGGACGCAAAGATTTTGCTTCGTAATTTTTACGTAGGATTGGCTTTGCATCATAAAAAACTCTTAGATTTTGCCGCAAAAGGGAATTTCATTGAGCTTGATGCTAATGCTGCCTATGAAATCTTAGAAGGAATTTTGGGGGTTCCACCTCCAAAGAAGGGGTTTTCTTTCACCCCAGAGGGAGTTCAAATGTTGGACAAACTTGGTGATTTGCATAAACACATGGTTGAATTGCAAAAATATAACGAAGCCCTCAAACATCTTAATGGTAGCATCAATCGCATGAATACCTTGATTACTCTCTGCAATAAGCGATTGGATATTTTAGATCTAAAAATGGTTTCTTTTCCTGAGAATTTGGGGAAGCGCAAAGAGCCTCCCGGGTTTGAGAAAACCCTTACAAAAGTTGCCAAAACTACAGATGACAAAACGTAGATCCTTACTTTATGCCTAGCTAGGGGCGTAAACGATAGCGCTTGTTGGAAGGCAACCCAATGAATAAAATTTATTTTTTGTCTCTTGCTTTCTGTTTTTGAGTGTTTGCACAATTATGCTACTGTTATGATTATGTTTTTTGTGTTTTAATTAGTGTTTGTGCCAAGCAAAGCCTTTAGGAACTTCTTGGGTGATAGTTGATTTGATCTTGATGAAAATCAGAAACTTTCGCACTCACGAAAATAATTCTCATTTTAACAGAAGCGTGATAAAATACCAATTCGTTGTGCAGAAGATTAATATACAAATTTCTCAGGTTGTCCTCACTTTTCAGAATTTTTGGAGTTTCAGAAGTATTTTAAATATCCAGATTGCTACAGACTGTTCTGTTTTTGACAGATTCTGTTTTCTTTGCGTTGTGTGCTTGTTTCGATGATTCTATGGTTTTCTTTGATGAGTTTTTGCCATAGAAAAGTTGGAATATAGTAGATATAATGCAACAATAAAATATGAATTGGTTTGCTACAGTACTTATAGTAGTGATTTGCTTTCTTATACTAACGGATCTCATGAAGGTTCGGTTGAGTTTTGTGTGATTGAAGTTTTCATGTTTTGGGTGATGTTATGATGGATGAAGGAATAAGGAGTAAGAAGAGCCTAAGCTTGGGGATTCCCATGGCATCCCAAGCTATTACCCAAAGAGAAGCAAGCAACTAAGCTTGGGGATGCCCCGAGTGGCATCCCCTCTTTCTTCTAACGACCATCAGTATTTTACTCGAAGCTATATTTTTTTCGTCACATACTATGAGTTTTGCTTGGAGCGTCTTGTATGATACAACTCTTTGCTTATTTTGCCTTTTGTTTTAAGTCTTGAATACTTGCTGGACACGCCTATTTGAGAGAGCCAAAATTTTGCCATGACTTGTTAGAATTTCTCTCTATGCTTCACTTAAATTTTTATGAGCTATGGAATTGCTCTAGTGCTTCACTTATATCTTTTTGAGCACGGTGTGCTTTACTATTTTTGAAGAAATGCTCTCTTGCTTCACTTAGATTTATTTGAGATTTAGTAATTTTTTAAGAAATTCTCTCTTGCTTCACTCAAATTAATTTGAGAGAAAGAAATATTATGCTCATGATCTTCACTTATATTTGTTTGAGCTTATCAAAAGCAACACATGAAAATTAGTCCCAAAGTGATAGATATCCAAGAAGGATATAATAAAAACTTTCATGAAGATCATTGGACAAAATAAACTTGATTCCTTGTAATAGTTTTGAGGTATGATGATGTGATATGAGAGTCATGTTGATGAGTAATTATGCTTTAGTAAGAATATTGGTGTTAAGGTTTGTGATTCCCTATGCAACAGGAAAGTCAATAGTTGTGCAATGAAATTATATCCTACTTGTGGTGCATTATTCGGTGTTAATTATGCTCAATGCTCGCTTATGAGATTATTTTTTCTTGGCTGGTCGCTTCTCAATCTCTTGCTAGCATTCATTATGCACTAAGTATGATCACTACTTGTGCATCCAAAATCCTTTAAACCAGTTTTGCCACATGAGTCCACTATACCTACCTATATGCGGTATTCTTTTGCTGTTCTAAGCAAATTTGTATGTGCCATCTCTAATTTTCAAAATAAATTTCTCTTTTGTGTGCTTGTACTTTCATGGCGGTGAGGGGTGGCCGATATTTTCCATGCTAGATGTGTTATTCTCACGATGAGTGTTTATTCACTTGTCATTGTACGAGAGTAAGGCAAAGGTATTAGGGATGCCCAGTCCCGAAATGAAAAAGAATTTACTTTATGTTGTCAAATAATAAATTCCTTGAAAAATGTTGGTATGGAAGGCACCCGTGTATACGGTTAGCCATGGAAAGTTAAAGTATGATGGAAAAAGGAATAGACTCTATTTTCTGTTTGGGAACCGCCTATGATATATCTAGCATGGAAAGTGTGGGGAACTCTAATCGTTTTTGTTGGTGGGAAAAGTATACCGCCCAAAAAATTTTTATCTCTATGTTTTTCGCTTTGAGCTCTGGCACCTCTACAAATCCCTACTTTCCTCCGTGAAGGCCTTTCTTTTACTTTATGCAATTTTTATTTTTAATTTGAGTCTCCATCCTCTCTTATAAAGAACCAACTAGGGGGCACTATGATCGTACTTGAGCATTGGGTGTAGCTAATATGCGAGTGTGTTTCATGAATGGATCAATGATTGAGCATGATGGGCTAGGGATAACTTATTTTAGCATTGATATTTTGAAAGACATGGTTGCTTGTTGATATGCTTGAGTATTTATGTCTCATGTCAAAACTAGACTATTGCTTTGAACCATATAAAAGTCCAAATGACCATGCTATAAAGAAAAGAATATGAGATGACCTGTTAGGCAACATTCCACATCAAAAATTTTGTTTTATCATTTTCCTACTTGAGGACGAGCAAGAATTAAGCTTGGGGATGCTGATACGTCTCCAACATATCTATATTTTTTTATTATTCCATGCTATTATATTATCATTCTTGGATTTTTACAATCATTTTGTAGTCATTTTATATCATTTTTTGGTACTAACCTATTGACATAGTGCCAAGTGCCAGTTGTTGTTTTTTGCATGTTTTTTACATCACAGGAAATCAATACCAAACGGAGTCCAAACACAGCGAAACTTTTTGTGAATTTTTTTGGACCAGAAGACATCCAGTGGACCGGAGAAGCGCTTGGGGGTTGATACGTCTCCAATGTATCTACTTTTCCAAACTCTTTTGCCCTTGTTTTGGACTCTAACTTGCATGATTTGAATGGAACTAACCCGGACTGACGCTGTTTTCAGCAGAATTGCCATGGTGTTATTTTTGTGCAGAATAAAAAGTTGTCGGAATGACCTGAAAATCAACAGAGATTATTTTTGGAACTAATAAAAAATATTGGCAAAAGAATCTACAACAGGGATCCCACACCCTATCCACAAGGGTGGGGGGCAGGCCCTCCGACCTTGTGGGCCCCCTGGACCTCCACCGACCTCAACTCCAACTCCATATATTCACATTCGGGGAGAAAAAAATAGGAGAGAAGGATTCATCACATTTTACGATACAGAGCCGCTGCCAAGCCCTGTTCTTCCTCGGGAGGGCGGATCTGGAGTCCGTTCGTGGCTCCGGAGAGGGGAATCCATCACCATCGTCATCATCAACCATCCTCCATCACCAATTTCATGATGCTCACCGCCGTGCGTGAGTAATTCCATCGTAGGCTTGATGGACCGTGATGGGTTGTGTTGGGGATATTACCACTGGGCGTAAACCAGCCAGGAGAGGCCGGGTTAACCCCATAGTGGTTCACTATACCTGAAGCACATGAAGACAAGACGGAGACGCTTTAAGAAGGCCTAGGGCCCGAAGCCGGTTTAAGGCCTGTAGACATAAACCGGTATGGATATGTAAACTTGTGTTGTAAGATAGAAAGAGCAGACACCGAGCTGGACACGTTTATGAGCCGGCCTCGGGATTCTGTAAACCGGCGGTTGTCAACCCGTGTATATAAGGGGACGACCCGGCGGCGGTTCAGGACAACAGACAACAACTCGAGACTCAGGCAAAGCGTATTCGCTCCCTGGTCATCGAAACCCTAGCAATTCCACAACAACTGGATTAGGCTTTTACCTTCACCGTAAGGGGCCGAACCAGAATAAACTCTCTGCATTCCTTGTCCGCTTTAACCCCTTTAAGTTAACCCGTAGCGATGGCTCCACGACCAAGTCCTTTTCTTAGGACATCTGCCGTGACAAAACCACGACAGTTGGCGCCCACCGTGGGGCTATCGCACGATTGTTTCGAGTTCTTAGAGGGCAGCTTCAAAGGACCCAAGGGATACGCTGTGGGCTGGATGACCAAGAGTCGTCGCGGCAAGATCTACATCGACGATGCAGGCTGGGGCCCCGAGGCCGGCTCAATCGAGTACGGGTATCGGGTCCCCTTCGACGGCATACGCGTTTTCATTGGCAAGATCGGCGAACCGGGCCCTGAGCCGGACATCTGCACCGACATCATCGAGACGGCTCAGCGTGCGAGATCTGCCCAGGTCAAGCCTGCCATGAAGTGTGCCTTCGTGGGAGTCGTCCACAGAGTGGAATCTGAGGATAGATCGGAATCTGGTGGTGAGACCGTCGTTTATTCCGGCAACGAGTCATCGACCGGAGAGACTGAGTCCTTGTACCAGTTGCAAGATGGCCGGATTGGGGGCTACTCCGATGGCGACAGTATTCCGGACCCCTTTGATCCGCCAAACCAGGTCGCGGTCTTCACGGCCGGTACACAGCCAGCGCTCCACTCTTCGACCGCAGCGGTGATGATTTCCGGATCAGCAGCGACAACGGCAGCCGGGGCAGGAGGCCTAGTACGGCCGTCGGCTCAAGTTCTATCCGATTTATTTGACGCTTTGGCAACACTGATGGCAGAGGTTAACCCGGCGGATCAAGGTGCGCATAATGCAGAAATCGCGAAGGTGAAAGATCAGATCACCCAAGCCAAAGCCGACTTGGCAGACGAGGATACTAGGATGGCTGCGGAACGCGCCGCATTGGATGCACAGGCTTACTGGCTTATGCTGGATCAGAGTGCATCAAACGATGTCCTAAGGAGGAGGTGCCGATCTCGCCTGCCACCGGTTTATGAGGCCAGGAATCTCTTTAATACCCCAGGAGCAGGGACCAGCAATCCGCCGGTGGTAAACAGGGCAGAGGCATCTGGAGCAGGGGCGCCGGTTCAGCCATGATTGGTGGATCTGCCTCGTCAGAACTACGTTTCGCCACAGCATGTCCCAACACCACCGGGTCATTACTCTAACCCGATAGACAACATTGTCGCGACCACTTCACGGCTAGCGGCCCTTCCGATCAAAGGCGAGTCTCCGGTGGCAGTCGAGACACGACGGGCTAGGGAGCTTCTTCAGACAGCTTTGGTTCAGCAGCAGGCTTATTCATATAGCCGCGAGAGGATCCATTCTACTCCCCGCCCAAGTCGGAGCTACAACAGGCGTATTGATGAACCGGCCGTGTCAAGCAATGCGCAAAACCGTGATCCGCCCCGTGGCCATAACCCGGCGGGTGGCTGTTGTGAAGCTCAGGATGTGGTGGATCGCGCTAGAGCTCGTCGAGAGGCCAAGTTAGCAGCAAAGCATGAGGCCTGCCAACTTACTCCGGTTCGTCCAACCATGTCGGTGGAACTAGGAGTTACTTCTAGCTCTTTGGGAGTACCGTGTCTCTTCCCAGCACTGCGCAACCTGCGCCTGCCCAAGGATTTCAAAGGCCCACGAAAAGTGCCGAATTACACCACCGATTTATCCCCCGAGTCATGGGTTGAAAGCTATGAGATGGCAATGGAGATGCTGGATGTGGAAGATGCGGCGTGCGCTAAATACTTTACCATGATGCTGGAAGGAACGGCTCGCACTTGGTTGAAAAACTTGCCAGCTAACTCCATTGGGTCATGGGCTGAGTTGAGGGCCCGGTTCATCCAGAATTTCAAAGATACATGCAAGCAGCCCATGTCAATTGTGGACTTAGGTGCCTGTGTCCAGGAGGAAGGGGAATCAACAACCCATTGGGTGCACCGGATTTCGGAGATTTTGCATTCATCGGACCGCATTAACGCTGATACAACCGTTTTGACGTTGGAAGGCAATTGCCGGTTTGCACCTCTGAAGCTGAAGTTGGGACGGCTTAAACGCCACTGCAATGACATGGGGACTCTCATGGCTGCTCTGGTGAAATATGCCGACTCTGATAGTACCAAGGACCCCGAGTCTGACGATGACAAGACAGCGAAGGGAAAGAAGAGCGGCAATACCAAGGGGCAGCAACACCACCCGACGGGCCATGGAAACAACGGTAAGCGTAAAGCGGATAACAGTTTGGATTTTGTGGCTAATACCAACGCGCAGGACAAAGGCCAACAGCGTAAAGGTAAACCGCCCCAGCGTGGTGGAGGACTGAGGCCTAACCCGGACCGCCTGTCTTATCTATTGAACCAGCCTTGCCCAAAGCATGGGACGAAGGAGAACCCGTCCACGCACCTCTAGAAAGATTGTTATATCATGCAGGAGTTCAAAAATTCTGATTCTTTTCGGTATGATCATGGACCGGGTGGCGGTTCGGGCCCCGGGTCTCATGGGCCGGGTTACGGTGGAGGCAGTTCCGGTTCAGGTTTTCACGGTAACCAGAGTGGACATGGCAATCAAAGCAATCAGGGCAACCAAGGTGGTTATAATAATTAGGGGAATCAGCAATAGCAGCAGCAGCAGTCGGGTTACCAGAGCAACCCGAAGCAGTTGAATAGCGGGCAGTATCATGTCTTCACCACTAGCCTGGACAAGCGCGATCAGAAGCTTCATAAGAGGGCAGTAAATTCCGTTGAACCGGTGGTTCCTTGATATTTATGCTGGTCTGAACAGCCTATTGTGTGGAGTCGAGAGGATCATCCACCCTGGGTTGACAATCCGGGTCATCTGGTGCTGGTGGTGGCACCTCAGGTGGGAGGTTATAAGTTCACCAAGGTACTAATAGATGGGGGGAGTAGTATCAATATCCTTTATTATGAAACCTTCCGTCGCATGGGGTTAACAGATAAAAATCTTAAACCATCCAACACGGTCTTCCATGGTGTGGCACCTGGTAAATCAGCATATCCCGTGGGTAAGATAGCTCTGGAGGTTGCTTTTGGTGATGAGCATGATTCAAGATCAGAGACGTTTACCTTTGAGGTGGTGAAAATCAAGAGCCCATATCATGCCCTGTTTGGATGGCCGTCTTATGCTAAGTTTATGGCAAGGCCCTGTTATGTCTATCTGCAGCTCAAGATGCCGGGTCATAAGGGGACTATCACAGTGCACGGGAGCCGCAAGATCGCTTTGGAATGTGAAGAAGGTGATGCGGCATACGCTGAGTCGGTTTGTGCAACCGAGGAATTGAAGTTCTATAAGGACAATGTTGATCCGGCGGATATGACTTCTTTGAAAAAGCCAACTACAGAGCATGAACAAGCCTTGAAGTTTAAAACGGCTGATGAGACTAAGCTTGTTGATTTCATTCCTGGCGATTCATCCAAGCAGTTTAGCATCGGCGCTAACTTGGATCCGGAATAGGAAAGCGCGCTCATCGAGTTCATCCTTGAGAACCGGGACATCTTTGCATGGAAGCCTTCTGACATGCCAGGTGTACCGAGAGAACTCGCTGAGCACACTCTTAATGTCGATCCCAAGTATAAGCCAGTTAAGCAGTTTCTTCACCGGTTCAATGAAGAAAGACGCAAGGCTATCGGTGAAGAAGTAGCCAGGCTCTTGGCGGCTGGATTTATCATCGAAGTTTTCCATCCTGAATGGTTGGCTAATCCGGTGCTGGTCCTTAAGAAGAATGGCACTTGGCGTATGTGTGTGGACTACACAGATCTTAACAAAGCTTGCCCAGCAGATCCTTTTGCCCTCCCCCGTATTGATCAAATTATTGATGCTACGGCGGGTTGCGAGTGTTTGAGCTTTCCGGATGCATATTCTGGTTACCATCAGATCAAAATGGCAGTTAAGGACCAGGAGAAGAGAGCCTTCATAACTCCCTTTGGAGCCTTCTGCTATGTGTCTATGCCCTTTGGGCTCAAGAGTGCACAGGCGACTTATCAACGGTGTGTGCAGAATTGTCTTCATAATCAGATCGGCCGCAATGTTCATGTCTATGTGGATGATATTGTGGTAAAATCCAAAAAGAAGGAGACATTGATTGATGACTTGAAGGAGACTTTTGATAACCTCCGGGTTTATAAAATGATGCTTAATCCGACCAAGTGTGTCTTTGGTGTACCGGCAGGCAAGCTCTTGGGTTTTTTGGTGTCTAACAGAGGCATCGAAGCTAATCCGGAGAAAATCAAGGCTATAACTTCTTTGGCTAAACCGAAGTGCATTAATGATGTTCAACGCTTGGCAGGCCGGATTGCCGCGTTGAGCCGGTTTATCAGTCGCCTTGGTGAGAAGGCCATCCCTTTATATCAGATGCTGAAGAAAACAGGTAACTTCATCTGGAGTAACGTCGCCAATGAAGTGTTTGAGGACTTAAAGCGGCAGCTTGCTAATCCTCCGGTGCTTGCTGCTCCTGTTTATAATGAGCCCTTGTTGCTATATGTGGCAGCTAACGCCCGAGCTGTTAGCATGGCTATTGTGGTGGAGCGCAAGGAGGCTGGAAAGGAGTATCCGGTTCAACGGACGGTTTATTATATCAGTGAGGTACTTATTGAATCCAAGGAAAGGTACTCGCATTGGTAGAAGCTGGTGTATGGAGTTTTCATGGCAAGCCGGAAGCTTAAGAAATATTTCCAAGGTCATCCTATCACGGTGGTCAACTCGGCTCCTTTGGGGGATATAATCCAGAACAGGGAAGCAACTGGCCGGATTGCTAAGTGGGCTATTGAGCTTGGGCCTCACGGATTAAAATATATGCCCCGGATGGCGATGAAATCTCAGGCACTTGTGGATTTCATCAATGATTGGACAGAACTACAAGCGCCAGAGGAGAAGCCGGATCATACTTATTGGACTATTCATTTTGATGGGTCCAGGGAATTGGAAGGCTCGGGGGCTGGAGTCGTTTTAACTTCCCCATGAGGTGATAAGTTTTGTTATGTTCTCCATTCAATGTTCCCTTGCACTAACAATGCAGCTGAATTTGAGGCTTTACTCCATGGTCTTCGGATGGCTAAAGAGATGAATCTCAACCGAGTTAAGTGTTTTGGTGATTCGGACCTGGTGGCTCAACAAGTGTCCGACACTTGGGATTCCAAGGACCCACTCATGGCGGCATATCGTCGTGAAGTGGATATTGTTGCAGGTCACTTCAAAGGTTATCAGGTGGATCATGTGGACCGGTGGAAGAATGAAGCGGCGGGCACTTTAAGCCGTTTGGGTTCCCAGCGTAAACCGGTTCCACCTAATGTCTTCCTGGATGTCTTTGCATAATCCGTCTGGCCAAGCTCCACAGTGAAGAGGATTTGGTTGTCCCTGATCCGCAGGCTCAGTTGGTGGCGGCTCTTCATGTTATCCTGGATTGGACGATTCCATATCTGGCGTATATGAACCAGGGCGAGTTACCAGAAGACGAAACTTCGGCAAGGCAGATAATCCGGCGGTCCAAGTCCATGACTATTATCAATGGAGAGTTACATCATTGCAGTGTGACAGGGGCATTTCAACGCTGCGTATCTCCTAAAGAAGGCCGTGAAATTTTGCGTGAGATCCACGAAGGAGATTGTGGTCGCCACACCGGTTCAAAATCTCTGGTAGCCAAGGCGTTTCGTCACGGTTTCTATTGGTTGACACCTCATGCTGATGTCGAGGACTTGGTCAAAAGATGTGATGGATATCAAAAATTCTCAAGGCGGGCTCATGTACCTGCTCAAGAATTAAGGATGATTCCAATCACCTGGCCGTTTGCAACTTGGGGCTGGATATGGTTGGGCCCTTTAAGAGATCCAAGGACAAGAAGACCCACCTTTTGGTGGTAGTTGATAAATTCACCAAGTGGGTGGAGGCAGAGCCAGTCAGTAAGTGTGATGCAGCTAAAGTGGTTCAATTCATCAAGAAGGTGATCTTCCGGTTTGGCTTTCCACACAGCATCATAACTGATAATGATACCAATTTATCCAAAGGTGCTATGAAGGAGTTCTGTCAACGTGAGCACATCCGGCTTTATGTGTTGTCGGTGGCTCACCCCTAGTCCAATGGTCAAGCGGAGAGGGCCAACCAAGAGATCTTGAGAGGCATCAAACCCCGACTTATGGTTCCTTTGCAACGGACGCCGGGTTGTTAGGTTGAGGAGTTACCTTCTGTGTTATGGAGCATCAATACCACACCCAACAGATCGACGGGGTACACACCGTTCTTCATGGTTTATGGAGCGGAGGCGGTGCTCCCAAGTGATATCCGTCATGATTCGCCTCCTGTGGCGGCTTATGTTGAAGCTGACAATGAGAAGGCACGGCAGGAAGCGCTTGACCTGTTAGATGAGGAACATGACATGGCAGCAGCCCGTTCGGCGATTTATCAGCAAGATCTACGTTGCTATCACAGCCACCGGGTTGGAACCAGAACCTTTCAAGAAGGCGATTTGGTGCTCCGACTCATCCAGGATCAGACAGATATGCACAAGTTATCCCCACCTTGGGAAGGACCTTTTGTGGTCAGCAAGAATCTGCACAATGGGTCATACTACCTTATAGATGTTCGAGAGCGTAAGGACTCACGTAAATCGGAGGAGGAGACCCACCGGCCGTGGAATATTGCTCATCTTCGGCCCTACTATAATTGAGCCATAGGTTCTTCTTATGTACATATTATGACAATGTATATATTATGATAAATATAATAAACCGGAACCTCAGCTAAAGCGGGGTATCTGTTGTTTTTCTTATATCATGTGTGGTTACATGGGGGATTCTGTTCTTAAAGCGGCATCCGGTTTACCCCTTGATTCAGCTTGTTAAAGCTTTATATAAAGATCACTTGGGGGCTTGGTCGTATTCGAACCATAGTCACACCTCTTGATCGGTGCAATGCCACAAAATCACTTGGGGGCTTGGTCGTATTCGAACCATAGTAACACCTCTTGATCGGCTCAAACGCCAAAATTACTTCGGGGCCAAAGAGTGTTGCGAAAGAGCAACTCAAACATAGGCACCCACTGAGCACAGCTCAAAATGTTACTTGGGGATTCTTTGTTGTCGCAATGAACAAAGAATCTACACTTGTAATAGGCTATCAAGCCATGGCTTGGAAGCCTGGTGTATACACCTAAAACCCCGGGTTAACCTCCCTATTTAAGTAAGTCACTCCGCCCAGGTAAACCTGGTATGACCCTTCGAACTTTGACAAGTTACTCTAAAATAAGACCGTGAACTTGTCAAGTAAAAATGATGATTGGTTAAGGATTGAGGACCATCTTAAAAGGCTTTGTGAAATGGTTTAACTCAGTGGCCTAGCAGCCCATGAAAAGCCTCGAATTTGGGGCCCGGCAGCCCGTGAAAAGCCTCGACTACAAGTTTTTCATTTGCTTTTTGCCAAATTTTTCTCTTAAGACTTATGATGTTTTTTGCTAAACCGGTGTTCATCAACCTGGCTAGGCTGTCAACTACAAGTTGTCAGTACATAGTCACTTATAACCTGGAGTTTCTTAACCATGTCTTGCTTCGATTCAAAGTCGCGAGCATTAAATAAACCGGTGTTTATTACAGCCTGGAAGGGTTTTATCGTAAGCCGACACAATATGACATGAGTTATTGATGCTCCGGATTAGGGTTATTACCCTCATTACAATAGTTGGTCAGCCAACAATATGACCCAAGGTCACATGTATCAATTATTTTTCATATTTGATCATCTTTTTTCAGCTTCGGTTATACACCTTAGCTATATATCTGGGCATCATGACCCGTCCGGCGGTACACCGCCAGGACACTATCTACTTCTTGTGTGCAAGAATAGCTTGAGTAAATCGCTATGGGTTATGAGCATAACATGTCTTAAAGCATGACGGATTAACAAATGTCAGGCACACATAAATATGCATGAAGGCATACTAGATCAAGTGTTTTAACTAGCCTATTACAAGGCGTTTCAGTGCCCAAAAGGATAATTGTTTCACAATAAGCATTGCAGCATGTAGAAGACTAAACCGGCCTCCGGATCATGATTCGTCACCAGCTTGGCCTGACGGCTGCGGATCATCTTGCACCAGTTCAACTCCCTCCTCTCTACCCAGTGGATGGAAGTCAACAGTTGCCCAGTCGATCCCAGTTAGGGCTTGGAATACAGCTTCATCGCTTATAAGCGTGGACGGTTCAATGTCAGGGGCATAAGTGTGCTTACGGATTGGTGGGATAAGATTTTGCGCTTCTGGAATTGGTGCAGCAACCCGTCTGTTCTTATCATCATAACTTGCCTGGTAATACGAGAGATCCGCCTCTTCAGCCAGTTGACAAGCCAGTGGACGTACCTCCCGGTTTATGGCTCGGAGATCATCATTGCCAAATTATGATCCGTCTTCTTTAAAGCTACGATAGCCTTTGGCCACTTCCGCTGGATCAAGGTCAGGTACCCATGCTTTTTCCCGGGTTAGTGCGGTCAGAGCGCCCGCTCTTGCAGCAGACTTTTTAAGCTCTTCTACCCGGGCAGGAAGCATAGATAACCTTTCTAGGGTTTCCTTGATTAAAGTGGGGGGAGGCTTATTGTGTGAAGCAGTATAGATGATCCGTTGCACACCGGTATACAACTGCTCTATCAGAGTATACGCAGCCTTCAGCTTCTTCTGTACATCAGAGCCCATATGGCTAATGCGAGTTCCTGCATCATTGTAAACATCAGTAAACCGGCAACACATGGGACGATATGTTGAAAGTATAAGGAAAAGATGTTTACCAAACACAGCAGCAGTCATGGCATGAATCTGCCGCTTTACGCCAGTCAATCCATCCACCACCGGTTCAAGAGCTGCTTCTGCGTCTTTGGCCCTTTTTCGCAAAGCGGATTTTTCTGTCTCCCAATCCGCCCGCTTCTTGTTGAAACTCTCTTTCAGTTTTTCCATAGCGTCTAAAGCGCTGGTCAACTCTTCCTTGGCCTTGGAGGTTTCGGCTTGCTGAGACTTGATGTTCTCTTGCAGATCAGCGGTTTGAGCTTCCTTCTTGCTCAGCTCAGCCTATAAAGAGACAGATATATAATGAGTTGACAGTACATATTTGAAGTACCAAGCACATAACAAGTTATGCCCTTGATACTTGGGGGCTAATGCATATTTGATCCTTCTCAGAAATTTCTACAAGTCCCAAGCACAATACAAGTATTAATCTACTTGGGGGCTAATGTGTGTTTGCTCATAACTGCTGATATGGGAATTCTTCAACAGCCCCGATTCATCTTTATAAAGTTAAACCGTCACTTGGGGGCTACACCAGTGAAAAAGATGCAGTGTTGCAAATATCAAGTTATTACTAAGTCCCGGTTTAGATTGGTATCATAAACCGTCACTTGGGGGCTACTGGAGTTGATATTTGAAAATGGACATAAGAGACATAGTTGTATGGTTACCTCATATTGCTCCTTCATCAGATTTACTAAACCGACTTCATAATCACGACTGGTGTATAGATGGTTCAAGAAGCCAGAGTGAATATCTTGGGCGTTGAGATGAGCGTAGCTGGAAAAATCGGTGCTCCATTTACCCTTGCCCATAGCAGAAAGTTCATCCTTGGCGCTATGTTTGGATAAAGCGACCGGGTTGCCAGGGGCAGTCTGGCTGACACTGGTAATCATAACATCATCCTCTTTATCATCAGCAGCCTTCACGGGAGTTGGCGGATTGTCAGTGTCCTTAGCTGGGCTAGCCGGTTTATCATCAGGTCGAGTCGGGCTGGACGGATTTTCAGCATGGCTTGTGGTGTCAATTTCTACTTGTTCAGTAAATAAGTCCTGGTCTTGAGGCGGCGGATCATTGAGCATGGCATCAACGTCGGTTTCTTCCGGACCTGGAGTTTTTTCCGGTTCAACAGCCGTATTATCGTCAACCGGTTTATTCAACCGAGCCTTCTTGCTTGGCCTGGGTTTGGCACTGAGGAAAATAAACATGAAGAACAGTACAGTATGCAAAAATAATACATCAAGGATAAAATCAAGTGCATAACTTACCTAGGAACTGTCTTGAGGGGCAGAAGCTTTGTGGCTGATGACTCGCCAGAAGATGAGTGGGAAGTGCCCTGATAATTTGAATCAGACGGATTAAGAGGCTGTCGGAAACAACTCGCCTTGGGGCAAGAAGTGTCAAGAGTATAAGAGACCTCTGATCGGCATTTCCGAACCGGAGTGTTCGGTAAACCGGCGGAGGTAACTACTTGGCTGCTGTGCCAGGTCGTGCGGCGAGCTTCATGTTGCTGCGTCTTCAAAAGAAAGTTTGGGTCCAAGTAAGCAAGGGGGTGAGAAAATTTTACTTTCCAGTTTGCCCGACGGATTTTCGATGTTGGCAGAGGATCTGAATCGGAGGAAAGAATAATTACCTCTATGTCATCAGCTTGACTGCCTTCAGCGACGTCCTGATAATAGTCATTGTCAATGAGGTGTACGAAAAATGAACCAAGAGAGTCAAGTTCTACCTCTGATTCCGGGTTACCCACATCATCATCAGCATTTGGCTCGGAGGATGCAGTGGTCCTTTTCTTGGCAGGTTTCTTAACAACTTTGGTCTTCGGGCGAAGCGGCTTGGCCGGTTTGTCCTGTGGCTTTGCCTGTTTATCCTGTGGTGGTTTTTTATTCCAGAACGGATCATCACCCTGTTAAAAATAGACAAACTTTCAGAAAATATTTGGAAAGAAGCAACTTACGACAAGAAGGGTATATGGTTCTTACAGTTGGCAGTTTGTTGGAGGTGCAGAAAGGACTTAGTCCGGTCTGGCCACAGACGGCCTCCGGTTCATTCAAAATTTTCTTGACGGCCTCGGTAACTTCAGCCTCTGTTAGCTGAATATTAATATGTCGTTGAGGATTGGTCAAACTTCTTGTGTATTCACACATCAAACCGGGGCGCAGGCTTAAGGGCAGAATGCTCCAGCTTATCCAACAACGAGCAAAGTCAACACCTATTAAACCGTTCGCCATGAAGGCTCTAAGCTTTGATAGTTGTGGGGTATAGTTGGCCCTTTCTTTTGCCGTCAAACTTTGAGGAAATGGATGTGTGTTGCTAAGGCGGTGAGGGAAGTAACCCGGCAAGGGGTTTTCATCAGTTGGAGATGTATCTTTGCAGTAAAACCAAGTCTGGTTCCACTCTTAGGGGTGACTGTGAAGCTTGGCATTAGCGAAAGTGACTTCCTTCCTTTTCTGAATCGCCATTCCGCCTAATTCAGTATTGGGTCCATTTGTGAATTCTGTGCAGTGGTTTAAGTGAAAGAAATCTCTAAACAATTCAACAGTAGGTTCCTCTTGCAGATAAGCCTCACAGAAGACTTGAAAATGACAGATGTTGGTCACAGAGTTTGGACCGATGTCCTGAGGGTGAAGCTGAAAACTAGCCAGCACATCTTGGAAGAATTTTGAAACGGGAGGGCTGAAACCTCGACCCAGATGGTCAACAAAAACGACTACCTCTCCGTCCTTGGGTGTAGGAGGATTTTCCGGGCCAGGGGCCCTCCGGTGGATGACATCTTTTTTAGCTAAAGCTCCTGTTGCGATGCATCTGTTTAACTGATCTTCGGTGACCCGAGAAGGAACCCAGTTGCATTCATAGACTTGCTTGGCCATTGCAATGAGGAGCTGGAACATGATTATTGACGGTTTAAGATTCACAGTGGACAACTATAAAGCGGTGAAAGTATATATACATGTTGTTAAAACCAGAAGTTGTTATTGGTAAACCGGAGTCTAACAATGGAGAAAGTACAATGACGAATGCATCGGCGGTTCAACAGGGGACTAATGGTATCTACTGGGTCATCATTTTTCTATGAGGTTAAACCGCCTAATCTGGTATTGAAGATATATGTCTAAAGATGCGTAAGTGAAGGAAAAACAAGTTTCACGGCTTGACATGGTAATTTCAGATCTACCGTGCGTTGGAAAATCAAAATATATTCTGACCTAGTTTCAAGCGTTTGAAGAGTTTAGCAAGTTCAGATGAGTTTTATGCCCTAACAAAGAAAAAAGGAGTTTAAACTACAAGGGAGCTGGAAAAATCAGATCTAACTAGCCATTGGTATTATTGAAGAGGAACAAGGAAGAATAGCTTCAAGAACTTTCAAGAACTATGAAGAACACCGAACCCTAATGGTGGATCTGGATTGAGGAAAGGAGGAACTTGCTGGTGCTGAGGAAGCAACGGAGGATCACCGCGTTTCTCTGGTACGGTCAGGTTGATGCGGCAGCCGTTGTTGAGGCAGAGGCGAAGGATGACGGCGGCGGCAGAGCTTGAAGGTCGGTCGGTGCGAGGAAGAAGACGACGCGAGGAGGCATGAGGGGGAAAAGTGAAAGGGACCCCTTGGCCTTATTTATAAGGTGAATGGATAAAAGGCAGGTGCGAGAATCGAGGAGCCCGAAAAAATGGGATATGTGACAGCTCTGTTGCCTCGATTGTCGGAGGCCCATTAATGAAGGTGGGTTATACGTAGTTTTTAAAAACAGATGACGTCATGGCGATTTATCATGGTCCAGGAAGGTGACGTCAAGGCGGTTTACAAGAATATGTGAAGGTGCTGAAGAAGAAATTTTCTTAAGTATTGAGGATTGACATGAACTAGTTCAAATCAATCTGGGGCCTAATGTTGGGGATATTACCACTGGGCGTAAACCGTCCAGGAGAGGTCGGGTTAACCCCATAGTGGTTCACTATACCTGAAGCCCATGAAGACAAGACGGTGACGCTTTAAGAAGGCCCAGGGCCCGAAGCCGGTTTAAGGCATGTAGACATAAACCGGTATGGATATGTAAACTTGTGTTGTAAGATAGAAAGAGCAGAGACCAAGCCGGACACGTTTATGAGCCGGCCTCGGGATTCTGTAAACCGACGGGCGTCAACCCGTGTATATAATGGGACGACCCGAGGGTGATTCAGGACAACAGACAACAACTCGAGACTCAGGCAAAGCGTATTCGCTCCCTGGTCATCGAAAGCCTAGCAATTCCGCAACAACTGGATTAGGCTTTTACCTTCACCGTAAGGGGCCAAACCAGTATAAACTCTCTGCGTCCCTTGTCCGCTTTAACCCCTTTAAGTTAACCCATAGCGATGGCTCCACAACTAAGTCCTTTCCTTAGGACATCTGCCGTGGCAAAACCACGACAGGTTGGATGAGATTTACCATGTAATCGAGTTAGTTTTGTTAGGGTTTGTTCCTTAGTATCCACTATGTTCTAAGATTGATGTAGCTATGACTTTGCTATGCTTAATGCTTGTCACTAGGGCCCGAGTGCCATGAGTTCAAATATGAACCCTTTATGTTTTCATGAATATATTTGTGCTCTTGATCCGATATTGCAAGTTATAGTCGCCTACTACGTGTTATGATCCGGCAACCCCGGAGTGACAATAGTCGGGACCACTCCCGGTGATGACTGTAGTTTGAGGAGTTCATGTATTCACTGAGTGCTAAAAATGCTTTGGTCTGGTACTCTATTAAAAGAAGGCCTTAATATCCCTTAGTTTCCAATAAGACCCCGCTGCCACGGGAGGGTAGGACAAAAGATGTCATGCAAGTTCTTTTCCATAAGCACATATGACTATATTCGGAATACATGCCTACATTATATTGATGAATTGGAGCTAGTTCTGTGTCACCCTATGTTATAACAGTTGCATAATGAATTCCATCCAACATAATATCCATCATTGATCCATTGCCTACGAGCTTTTCACATATTGACCTTTGCTTCGTTACTTTTCCGCTGTCATTATTACAATTGCTACAAAATTACTACTGTCACTTTTGCCACCGTTACTGTTACTTCCATACTACTTTCCTACTAAATACTTTGCTGCAAATATGAAGTCTTCCAGGTGTGATTGAATTGACAACCCAGCTGCTAATACTCGAGAATATTCTTTGGCTCCCCTTGTGTCGAATCAATAAATTTGGGTTGAATACTCTACCCTCGAAAACTGTTGCGATCCCCTATACTTGTGGGTTATCAAGACCTTTTTCTGGCACCGTTGCCGGAGAGCATATCTCTATTTGCTAAGTCAATTGGGATTTATATCTGTTCATCACTATGAGGAATTTGAAAGATCAAAGAACCAAGATTTTTCCCTTAACTACGAGGGGAGGTATGTAACTGCCATATAGCTCTACACTTGATTCTCCTTCTGTTTTGAGTAAACTTGCGACACCTACACCTTCTATTGATTCCAATATGTCGCATGTTATTGATGACGCCACTTCTTGATTGCGTGATACTTATGATGAAACTAGTTCTGTGCTTGATAATACTGTGCCACTAGGTGAATTTCTTGATGAACAACTTGCTAGGGCTAGAGAGAATGAAATTACTGAAACCGATGAAATTATTGAAGATTATGATTATGATTCTCCCCCTAGATATGAATTTCCTATTGTACCTGAGGGCTATGTTATGGATGAAGAAACTGCTAGAGACTTTCTTGCTTGCAATGATAGAGATGATTTTAAGAAATTGTGAGCTAAGCTGAAAGAAAAATCCTTGAATGCTAGAGTGAAATATGATCCTGCCTTTGCTACTTCACCTATCTTTGTTACTGATAAGGATTATGAATTCTCTATTGATCCTGAGTTAATTAGTTTGGTTGAATCTGATCCTTTTCATGGTTATGAATCTGAAACTATTGTGGCACATCTTACTAAATTAAATTATATAGCCACCCTATTTGCTCATGAGAAAAAATTCGTTATTACTATATCCTTAAATTATTTCCTTTCTCACTAAAGGGTGATGCTAAGTTATGGTTTAATTCTCTTGCTCCAGGTTGTGTGCGTAGTCCCCAGGATATGATTTATCACCTTCTGCAAAATATTTCCCTGCTCATAAGAAACAAGCTGCTTTAAGGGAAATATACAATTTTGTGCAAATTTAAGAAGAGAGTCTCCCACAAGCTTATGGGAGGCTTCTCCAATTACTTAATGCTTTGCGTGATCATCCTCTCAAGAAAAATGAAATACTTGATATCTTTTATAATGGGCTAACCGATGCTCCCAGAAACCACCTGGATAGTTGTGCTGGTTGTGTTTTTAGGGAAAGAACTGTTGAGCAAGCTGAATTGCTATTGAATAATATATTGAGTAATGAAAATGATTGGACGCTTCCTGAACCAACTCCGAAGCCAACTCCGAAGAAAAGGGGTATTCTATTTCTCAGTCCTGAAGATATGCAAGAGGCCAAGAAATCAATGAAAGAAAAACGTATCAAAAGCTGAAGATGTTAAAAATTTACCGCCTATTGAAGAAATAGATGGTCTTGATAACTTGAAACCACGGTAGTGGAGGTAAATTCTCTCCGTAGATTTGATGAAGGTGATATTCCTCATAATAAGTCTGCTAGTTAACGCTTCGATGAGTTTGATAATTTTGTTGTTAAACAAGAGAATTTCAATGCTTATGTTAGTAGACAATTGAAACGTAATGCTTACATGCTTGACCACTTGAGTAATTATATGAGTAGAACTGTTAATGATCTCAAGCTTATTAGTAAACATGCTTCCATGGTTACAACTCAAGTAGAACAAGTACTTAAGGCCCAAGATGAATTGCTTAATAAGTTGAATAATAAGAATAATGATAATGATGTTAGGGTTATGACTATAGGTGGTAAAATGACCTAGGAACCTTTGTATCCCGAGGGTCATCCTAAGAGAGTTGAGCAAGATTCTCAGAGAACTAATACTGATGCACCTACTCCTCGTACTAAAAACAAGAAGAAAACTGATAGGACTTTGCATGCTAGTGAACCTTCTATAGACACACCTGAGAATCCCAATGATATTTCTATTTCTGATGCTGAGACACAATCTAGTGATGAACATGAACCTAGTGATAATGTTAATGATGATGTTCATGTTGATGCTCAGCCTAGTAATGATAATGGTGTAGAGGTTGAACCTGTTGTTGATCTTGATAACCCACAATCAAAGAATCAACGTTATGATAAGAGAGTCTTTGTTGCTTGGAAACATGGTAAAGAAAGAGAACCATGGGTTCAGAAACCATGCCCTTTCCTCCTAAGCCATCCAAGAAAAAGGATGATGAGGATTTTGAGCGCTTTGCTGAAATGATTAGACCTATCTTTTTGCGTATGCGTTTGACTGATATGCTTAAAATGCCTCCTCACGCTAAGTATATGAAAGATATTGTTACAAATAAAAGAAAGATACTGGAAGATGAAATTTCCACCATGCTTGCTAATTATTCTTTTAAGGGTGGAATACCAAAGAAACTTGGAGATCTGGGAGTACCAACTATACCATGCCCCATTAAAAGAAACTATGTTAAAATTGCTTTATGTGATCTTGGAGCCGGTGTTAGTGTTATGTCTTTCTCTTTATATCATAGACTTGAATTGAATAAGTTGACACCTACTAAAATCTCTTTGCAAATGGCTGATAAATCAACCACTATACCTATCGGTATTTGTGAGGATGTGCCTGTTGTGGTTGCAAACGTTACTATCTTAACGGATTTTGTTATTCTTGATATTCCCGAGGACGATAGTATGTTGATCATTCTTGGTAGACCCTTTTTTAATACTGCAGGAGCTGTTATTGATTGTAACAAAGGCAATGTCACTTTTCATGTCAATGGTAATGGGCATACCGTTCACTTTCCGAAGAAACAACCTCAAGTTCATAGTATCAATTCTATTGGAAAAATTTCAACTTACTATTGCAGGTTTTGAATTCCCTCTACCTAATGACAAAAATAAATAAGATATTCTTATTGTTGGGGAAATTCATATCCCCGTTGAGGTAACCTAGTGTTATTCGGAAGTTCTCCAGTTTCATGTCATTCGGAAGAAGTTTGTTAATTAGACTTGATCAACCTTGTTAATGGATTCCTTTTGATGAGCATGGGATGGATGAATTTAGAAAGCACAACTCTCTGTACCCATCTTTTACTTTCTGTTATTTAGTTTAAATAAAGCAAACATAGTAATTTATGTCTGTTTTCTGAATTATCCGTGCAGAAAAATGTCCCGAAAATAAAAGTTCTCCAAATGCCCAGAAAATTTAGTATGATTTTTTATGCAATATTTTAGAATTTTTGGTACAAAGAACACACCAGGGGGCCTCACCAGCTGGTCACAAGGCTGGAGGGCGCACCCACCCCCTGGGGCGCACCCCCTGACCTTGTGGGCCCCATCTGGCCCCCCTCCACTTATTCCAGCACCCATCCTCTCCTTCTTACTCCAGAAAAAATTACTCCATGGCTCAAACTCGTGTTCTTGCTCATCTTGCTGCCATTTTCGATCTCCTTGCTCAAAGCTCCATTCACAAAACTGCTTTGGGGGATTGTTATTCGATATGTGACTCCTCCAATGGTCTTATTAGTTTTTGTTCTAGTGCTTTACTCATTGCAATTTTTGCTGCTGTGGTGACCATGTTCTTGAGCTTGCATGTCAAATTTATATGGTCCAAAGTTGTTTTGATGCATGATATAGCCTCTAGGTGCTTGTAGGGGTAGTTACTATCAATTTTTTTGAGTTTGGTTCACTTTATTTTGAGTTGCTAAAAATTTCAGAAATTTTTCAAAGAAAGAAAAATGTCTAGGAGAATGTACCAAGGTGGTTCTTCAAGGAAGCAAGCACCGAGGTGTGCGATACGCGAACCGGACCCTGAACTACCAAGGGAAGCTCAAGTGAAGCCGTGTGAATGGTTGTCGGATGAATTTATGGATTGTGCAGGTTTCAAGGATGAATTCTATGCGTACGTACAAAATGCCAGCCTCGAGGATTTCTTATCGGACAAGTGCTTACAGTATTATTATCTCACCAATTCCTTCGTGCGGAGTCTTGAGTTCTCATCCAAGCGTAATACTCATACTGTCCTGTTTGATCTTTATGATGAATCTTATACCATAGAACTAGATGATTTTTGTGATGCATGCAAAATTCCACAATGGTGTAGTCTTCGTGAGCCTCCTAAATCTGAATATAAAAATTTCCTTGCTAGCATCACTGTTGGAGAAACTAGAAATATTACGCAAGCAACCGTAGGGAGCATTCACTTTCCTGCCATTCATTATTTTGCTCTCTTTATTGGTAGATGTATTAATGGTAAACATGAGCTTTGCCATGTTTGCGTCCCCGATCTCAGTGTCCTCAGGTGTGCGGTGTTAGGTGATAAACGATATAACTTAGGGGCCATTATTGCTAGAAGGCTACATCTAAATGCCAAAGATGGAGATTTATTTGGTGGGATTTATGCAACTCGTTTAGCTAATTATTTGGGTGTACCTATTAGAGGGTATGATATTGAGTTGCCACCTGCTTTTCTGGATTATGAGGCTATGGCACGCCACCAGTTTCTTAAGAGGAATGAGCAGATCCTCCAGTATCGACTAATCTTTGATAGACGGCGTGCCGTCCTTGTTACTCTTCCTGTGCCTGCTTTCTTTGACTTTCAGGCAAAGGGACGATATTTTATAGCTAGAGAGGAGGCAAACGAGTATGAGCGAACAGCGGAGGTGGCTCGTCTTCGGGAGGCAGCTCGCCAAGCGGTAGCTGCTGCATCTCAGTACAACCCCGACTACAACTTTGGATATCCACCAGGCCAGCCATGGTAGTAGACCAACTTAGGACAAAAGCCTAAGCTTGGGGGAGTACGTATTTCTCACCGACATTACATTCATGTTCACACACTCATTTCAGTTGTCGGTGTTCACACTCTTTCATTGTATTAGCCATGCTAGTTCATTTCCTTTTTCCCGCTTTCTTCTTGTGTGTTTGAAAAACCTTAAGAAAAACCAAAAAAATTAGTAGTAGTTTACTTTCCATGCTTGCTTAGTAGTAAAATTAAAAGAAAAACCAAAAATATTTCTCGTTCTTCTTTTGCTTGTTGGGAGCTTTCCCGTGTAAATAGTTTTTCTCGTTCTTGTTTTACTTTCTTCAGAAAAACAAAAAACTGCAAAAATATTTCAGTGTGTTTCTTTGAAATTTTTTTATTTTCTTTGGGGGCCGAGAGGAGAAGGCCACGATGAAAACGTTGAGTGGCTCTCATATGCATTATTGTTGATCTAACATAGAGCCCATATTACCTTGCCTTCTCCTTTGAATAAATGTTTGCAGATTCCAGCTTAGTCCAATGCACGTGCACTATTATTATTATCCACACCGTTCGGTCGTGCAAGTGAAAGGCAATAATGACGATATATGATGAAATGATTGAGATGAGGAAAAGCTGGTATGAACTTGACCTATCTTGTTTTTGTAAATATGATTAGTCCATTGTTCCTGATTCAGCCTATTATGGATGAAACATGTTTGCAATGACAATTAGAGATTATAGTTACTCATGCCATGCTTAATTAGCTAGGAGTTTATAATGGTTTACCTTGTATGCCAACATGGAAATTAAAATGGTTGTGATGTAGTATGATAGGATGGTATCCTCCTTCGAATGATTCGAGTGGCTCGACTTGGCACATGTTCACGCATGTAGTTGAAACAAAATCAACATAGCCTCTACGATATTTATGTTCATGGTGATTTATATCCTACTCATGCTTGCACTCAATGTTGGTTAATCTCAATGCATATTTATGACTATTGTCGCTCTCTAGTTGGTCGCTTCCCAGTCTCTTTCTAGCCTTCCCTTGTACTAAGCGGGAATACTGCTTGTGCATCCACTTCCATACACCCCAAAGTTGTTCCATATGAGTCCCATATACCTTCGTATATGCGGTATTTACCTGTCGTCCCAAGTAAATTTGCAAGTGCCAACCTCTAAACCTTCAAATGATAATCTGTTTTGTATGCTTGAATAGCTCATGTACCAACTAGGGCTGTCAATATCTTCCATGCTAGGTGGGTTATTCTCACGATGAGTGGAATCCGCTCATCATTCACAAGAAAATGGCCGGTAACTGGGATGCCTAGTCCCATGCTCAAAGCAAATCAAATCAAAATAATTGCAAAAAAGACTCCCCCAGGATTGTAGTTAGTTGGACGGTACCCGTTGTTTCAGACCAGCCGTGGAGTGTGTTTACTGGTGGTGGGGGAGTATAAACTTTACCATTCTATTTGGGAACCACCTATAATGTATGTAGCATGGAAGATACCAAGATATCTTAGTTGTTATGATGACAATGAAAGCATACCTCTCAAAATATTATTCAATCTCTATTTCAAAACTTGAGCTCTAGCACCTCTGCAAATCCCTGCTTCCCTCTGCGAAGGGCCTATCTATTTACTTTCATTGCTGAGTCATCATCCTCTTATTAAAAAGCACTAGTTAGAGAGCACCACTGTCATTTGTATGCATTGTTATTAATTTATATTGAGTATGACTGTGACTGGATCTCTTTTACCATGAATTACAATGTCTATTCAGTCCTCAGAGGTGCTCTGCATTTATGTTTTGCGGTCTCATAAAGGGCTAGCGAGATACCATCTTGTTATATCATATCATGATTGTTCTGAGAAAGTGTTGTCATCCGAGATTTATTATTATTGCTCGCTAGTTGATTATGCCATTGATATGAGTGAATGTGAGACCTAAAAGTTATTGTGAATATGGTTAGTTCATAATCTTTGATGAAAACTTGAATGCTAGCTTTACATATTTGCAACAACAAGATCAAACAGTGTTTGTAAAAGTTTTTCTTTATCACTTTCAGTTTATCAACTGAACTGCTTGAGGACAAGCAAATGTTTAAGCTTGGGGGAGTTGATACGTCTCCAACGTATCTACTTTTCCAAACTCTTTTGCCCTTGTTTTGGACTCTAACTTGCATGATTTGAATGGAACTAACCCAGACTGACGCTGTTTTCAGCAGAATTGCCATGCTGTTATTTTTGTGCAGAATAAAAGTTCTCGGAATGACATGAAAATCAACCGAGATTATTTTTGGAATCAATAAAAAATATTGGCGAAAGAATGAGCAGCAGGGGGCCCACACCCTATCCACAAGGGTGGGGGGTGCGCCCACCCCCTGGGCATGCCCTCTGACCTTGTGGGCCCCCTGGACCTCCACCGACCTCAACTCCAACTCCATATATTCACTTTCAGGGAGAAAAAATAGGAGAAGAGGATTCATTGTGTTTTACGATACGGAGCCGCCGCCAGCCCTGTTCTTCCTCGGGAGGGCAGATCTGGAGTCCGTTCGGGGCTCCGGAGAGGGGAACCCGTCGCCATCGTCATCATCAACCATCCTCCGTCACCAATTTCATAATGCTCACCGTCGTGCGTGAGTAATTCCATCGTAGGCTTGCTGGACCGTGATGGGTTGGATGAGATTTACCATATAATCGAGTTAGTTTTGTTAGGGTTTGATCCCTAGTCTCCACTATGTTCAAAGATTGATGTTGCTATGGCTTTGCTATGCTTAATGCTTGTCACTAGGGCCCGAGTGCCATGAGTTCAGATCTGAACCCTTTATGTTTTCATGAATATATTTGCATTCTCGATCCGGTATTGTCAATTATAGTCACCTACTCCGTGTTATGATCCGGCAACCCCGGAGTGACAATAGTCGGGACCACTCCCGGTGATGACCATAGTTTCAGGAGTTCATGTATTCACTAAGTGCTAATGCTTTGGTCCGGTACTCTATTAAAAGGAGGCCTTAATATCCCTTAGTTTCCAATAGGACCCCGCTGCCACTGGAGGGTAGGACAAAAGTTGTCATGCAAGTTCTTTTCCATAAGCACGTATGACTATATTCGGAATAAATGCCTACATTATATTGATGAACTGGAGCTAGTTCTGTGTCACCCTATGTCATAACCGTTGCATGATCGTACATAATTATCCATCATTGATCCATTACCTACAAGCTTTTCACATATTGACCTTTGCTTTGTTACTTTTCCCCTGTCATTGTTACAATTGCTACGAAATTACTATTGTCACTTTTGCCACCGTTACCGTTAATTCCATACTACTTTGCTACTAAATACTTTGCTGCAGATATTAAATCTTTTAGGTGTGGTTGAATTGACAACTCAGCTGCTAATACTCGAGAAATTGTTTGGCTCCCCTTGTGTCGAATCAATAAATTTGGGTTGAATACTCTACACTCGAAAACTGTTGCGATCCCCTATACTTGAGGGGTGCTCTAAGGGGAGCACAACCCACGAGGGCGCGCCTGGAATCCCAGGCGCGCCCTGGTGGGTTGTGCCCACCTCGGGTGCTTCCCGAACCGCCTCTTTGCTCTATCAATACCCCAATATTCCAGAAACCCTAGGGGAGTCGACAAAAATCAATTCCAGTCGCCACAAGTTCCAGAAACACCAGATCCAATCCAGACACCATCACAGAGGGGTTCATCATGTCCATTGGTGCCTCTCTGTTGATGCGTGAGTAGTTCTTTGTAGACCTATGGGTCCGTAGTTAGTAGCTAGATGGCTTCCTCTCTCTCGTTTGATTCTCAATACAATGGTCTCTTGGAGATCCATATGATGTAACAATTTTTGCGGTGTGCTTGTTGGGATCCGATGAACTTTGAGTTTATGATCAGATCTATCTTTTTATCCATGAAAGTTATGAGTCTTCTTTGATCCCTTATATGCATGATTTCTTATAGCCTCGTATTTCTTCTCCGATATTTGGGTTTTGTTTGGCCAACTTGATCTATTTATCTTGCAATGGGAAGAGGTGCTTTGTGATGGGTTCGATCTTACGGGGCTTGATCCCAGTGACAGAAAGGGATCCGACACGTATGTATCATTGCTATTAAGGATAACAAGATGGGGTCTATTTCTACATAAATAGATCTTGTCTACATCATGTCATCATTCTTATTGCATTACTCTATTTCTCCATGAACTTAATACACTAGATGCATGCTGGATAGCGGTCGATGTGTGGAATAATAGTAGTAGATGCAGCCAGGAGTCGGTCTACTAATCTTGGACGTGATGCCTATATAATGATCATTGCCTGGATATCGTCATGATTATTTGAAGTTCTATCAATTTCCCAACAGTAATTTGTTCACCCACCGTTTGCTATTTTTCTCGAGAGAAGCCACTGGCGAAATCTACGGCCCCCGTCTCTCTTATTTATTATATTTGCCTTTGCGAATTCCTTTGCTTTTCTTTTCCAATATATTAAACCAAAAATACAAAAGTACCTTGCTGCACTTCATTATATTTGGCATTCAATCTATCAACTTATTAAAACTTTCTCATGTCCGTTTGCCAATTTCTCTGGCCGTTACCCGAAAGGGATTGACAACCCATTTAACACGTCGGGTTGTGAGTATTTTTTATTTGTGTGCAGGTGCCATTAACATAGCGTTGCGTGGTTCTCCTACTGGTACGATAACCTTCATCTCATCACTGAGGGAAATACCTACCGTTGATGTGCTGCATCATCCCTTCCACTTTGGGAAAATACCGACGTAGTCTAGCAGACATCACCCAACAGTAATTTGTTTACCCACACTATGCTATTTTCTTGAGAGAAGCCACTAGTGAAATCTATGGCCCCCGGGTCTATCTTTTATCATATTTCTTTCAAATCTATTATTCCAAAAACCCAAAAATGCCTTGCTGCACTGAAAGTGCTAGTTATCGACTAGAGGGGGGGGGTGAATAGGCGACTTTTATGAACATTTTCAAAACATGGGAGTTTCGAAGACAAACAATAGAAATGAACCTATTGACATGCAGCGGAAGGTAGACTACACTAGGAAAGCCATAGTCAAGTATTCAATGAAGTGAAAGCACGAAGACTAATAGCAGCTAGGTAGTAATGATCAGGATGGAAGATAGTATGAAGCCAAACAACAATAGAAGTCACACAGTGAAGTCAAACAGGTAACACAAGCAGGCAATGACTTCACGAAGGCAAACTGTAAATAAAGAGAGGGAGAAGATAGAACCAGTCACTTGATGAGGACAAGGATTTGTTGGACCAGTTCCCAGCTTGTCGTGACAACTGTGACGTCTGTTAGGGAGGCTGAGATTTAACTCAGTAGACCGTGTCTTCACCTTATTCCCCTTGAGCTAAGGACACCCAGTCCTCGCCCAATCACTCTGGTAAGTCTTCAAGGTAGACTTCCAAACCTTCACAGACTTTGTTCATCGGCGATCCACAATGACTCTTGGATGCTCAGAACGTGACACCTAACCGGCTAGAGGATTTACAGTCCTCAAGTGCAACAAGTCTTCAGGTCACACGGACAGAAATACTTCAGTGATGCCTAACACTCTTTGGCTCTGGGTGTTTGGGCTTTGTCCTTGCAAAGATTTCTCTCTCTCAAAAGCTTCGGAGGTGGGTTGCTCTCAAACGACAAAAGCCGTGAACTAACTCTGAGCAGCCACCAATTTATGGTGTAGGGGGTGGGCTATTTATAGCCACTAGGCAACCCGGCCTGATTTGTCCGAAATGACCTTGGGTCACTAAGGAACTGACACGTGTTCCAATGGTCAGGTTTCAAACACACGCGGCATCTTGACTTGGGCTACAAGTAAAGCTGACTCATCCAACTCTGGATAAGATTTGCTCTCATTGTCTTCACTCGAAGACATAAGATTTGGTTGAGCATCACTTCAGTCAGTCTGACTTTTTTCACCGGGACCCCACTTAACAGTACGGTGGTTCCTATGACTTAACAAAGAAGAAAAGGAAACAAGGAAACAACTAAGTCTTCGCGCTCCATAGTCTTGATGCAATGTCTTATCTTGTCATAGTCTTCAATGTGAATATCTTCACATACCACCATTGTCTTCAATGTCTTCATACATTTTTAGGGGTCATCTCCGGTTGGTACACCGAATCAATGAGGGACTACTACCTGTGTTATCCTGCAATTCTCACAAACACATTAGTCCCTCAACCAGGTTTGTCGTCAATACTCCAAAACAACTAGGGGTGGCACACGATGCACTTACAATCTCCCCCTTTTTGGTGATTGATGACAAACTGGTTGAAGTTTTCAACTGGGATAAAAGTATGTGAAATTGTAAAGGATTAAGGTATTGTCTTCATAAGTAGCAAAAGGCTCCCCCAGAAGATGTGCATATAAGTAATTTGCTTTTGGAATACAAATGCACATGGCAGGTTGTACTTGTGGAGATCCTCTTCAACTTATGAAGACAATTCGTCATGCATGATTTGATATAACAAAGATAATGACATGCATAATGAAAAATGGACGTCTGCAATATGACTTCGTGCGGGATTTATCATCGCATGTGCGGGATTTATCATCGCATCACAAAATAGCAAACAAGTAGCAAACGACCATCAAGTTTAAGTGTTACAACTCAAAGAACCAAATGTATCAAAAGCAAGAGTTTTAAACACTTGGCAAAATATAAAGCAACCACCCATATGGACCCGCTTGAAGACTATCAATTCATATGCTTCTCCCCCTTTTGTCAGTAAGGACCAAAAAGGTTTGAAGACATAGAGCCTCTACTCGTTCCCATGAGGAGTAGGAGGTGAAGCAGTAGGGTCGATGTTGAGGTTATGTGGTGCAAAAGAACTTGGTGCAGTGTTGATACGCGCCGAAGTTGGAGGTGGTGAAGTAGCATCATCCTGGTCATCAATGACTCTGGCATTCACCGTTGCAGCTGAGGAGGAATAGTCAGAGTCCTCAAGAGAGGGAGTCCGATGCAAGACAACATTCCTTGGAGGAGTGGAATCAAACTTGAATCTTTCAGTGAAGCCATCGTCTTTAAGATCAGCTTCAGCACTGAGCAAAGTCAAACTCTTCCATGACCTCCGATAGGTTTCATGAGTGATAAATGCATTCATGGTGGCAAGGTTGCGAATGAGGTTGACATCAACCAAGAGGCTCTGCATCTGTCGCTTTAGCCAGTAGTGATGCTTATCCTATTTTTGAAGCAGGGCGACGAGAAGCTCTCGGTCATTGAGAACACGAGATCGCTTCCGAGGCCTTTGAGCAATAGCGCTTTCAGTGGCTTCAGTATGGGCATGGTGAGGTCCACGTGTATTGCCAGCCAAAGGATAAACACGAGTGACTGCCTGAACTCCTTCAATAGGCTGGGTGAAACTTTGATGATCAGCATTGTGAAGATAAACAGGCTCTTTGGCAGGCTCTGGGAAGATGGCTTCAATAGACATATCAACCTCTGGCAAGAATATCAGATGGTTGCGTGTAGAGGGATGATAGTTGACAGCTGAATGAAGCTTGATAAGGCGCATAACCCATGGAGCGTAGAATTTCAGACCAAAGAGGTCAGAGCCTGATGCAACCAGTTGCCTGGTAAAGAAGTCTTGAGCATTGAAGCTGATGCCATTGAAGATATAAAAGACCAATGTCTTCATCGCTCCTTCAAGCTTCACTGCAGAAGAATGTCCCTTGATGGGCCATAGAGTTTGCCTTATGATATGATAGATTGTTCGGGGCAGATACTCTAGGTCTTCAACAAAGAATTCTCTTGGGTATTCAGCGTCGCGTGGCAGAGGCTTCATCATGCTCAACATTTGGCTTATGTTGGGCTCTGCTTCTGAAAGATGCTCTCCAAAGCATTGCGGTGAAGCTGACAACCAGGTTCGAAGAGTTCACCTGGAGTGGGCAGGCCAGTTAGCTCAATGATATCAAGAGCTTTGGCTTCGTGATGGACATTGCTCATCATCCACTCAAGGATCCATGTCTTCGGATCCCTGTTGAAGCCGCGAATGTGGAGGGTAGCATAGAATTGCAGCAGAAGCTCTTCATTCCAATGCTCTTTATCAGTCACAAAGTTCAGAAGACCAGCATCACGGAAGCAGTCAAGGGCTTATTCTAAGTAGGGCAGTCCAGTAATAGCTTCACAATCTAGATGCATATGTGGAAAGATGCGCCCTTGATCATAGAGAACACAGGAATAGTAACTGCGCTGCTGGTAGCTCCAGAACCGATCAGATGAAATTATTGGCTTGGAGTAGGGGTTCTTGGCACTATCGAAGAAGGTATTGTGTGCAATGAAGCCATTTGCATTGAAAGATCATGGTGAAGTTGCAGTACCTGGAAACCTTGGCAACCTTGGCTTAGGCTTCTGGACCTGAGGCCTGTGCTCTACATGATAGTCAAATTGCGGACCAGCAGCAGGTGGAGGAACCAGAATGGGCCATCTGACAATAACCAGCTGACCACGATCAAATGCTTGCTCAATGGTGTGTGTCCTTGGAGGTGGTACAGGAGCAGTGTCAGTGGCATTGGCATTGACTTCAGGCTGCAGATTTGCATCAGGTGCAGCATTGGCTTTAGGTGCATTCACTTCTGGCACCACATTCGCTTCAGGGGCCACATTAGCTTCGGCCATGACAATGTCATTGGCTTCAGTTGAGTTGTGTGTGGCCGCTGCAGTATTGTTAACCTCCACTTGAGTAGCTGGAGGGTCAGACACGTTCTCCTCGAGAACAACTTCAGGGTTGGACGGGGGTGTAGCAACACGTTCTTGTTTTACTCTTCACTCTTCTTGTTCATCGGCTGATGCGGCCAGAATGTCTTCAGCCGCTTTGGCTTCAGACTTGGAGATGTTCGCAGTTGGAGAGGCTTACGGAAATACTTGGCGTAATACGGAGTGGTGCTCTTCTCCTTCTGGAACACTCGAAAGAGTGACTTGTGGCCTTGGTCATTTGCGAATCCTGCGAAACACTGGCGACGCTTGTGGAGATGGAGTAGTCTGGGCCACAAATTCTTCATCTTCAAGTACCGGAGTGGTGACATGAGTTGGGGGAGTAGTTGGTGTTTCTCCTTCTTCACGGGGGGGGGGGGGGAGTCTTGAGGGTGATCAGCCCATGAATTATCCTGAGCAATTGGCTTCAAAGGACGGCCAATGCTGATGAGTTCACTGTTCGTGAGAACAGGCGATGATACCACGTTGTGCTCGATTTGAGGAAGGACTTCATCATCTTCTACATTGTCTTGGTGACCAATGTCTTCAGCTGCAGTGGGGTCAACAGCTGGAATCTCTAAAGTTTCAGGAGCCTCTGTGGTAGCAGGCTCATGAACTATCAATCGACACTCTTGGTGTGCAGACGCAGGACAAGCAACTGAGATTGGCTCGATGATGAGGGGCTCTGTGGGAGCAACTCGATCTTTCTTCTTGGTTTTTCTCTTCTTGGTTGGTGGAGCTTCATCAGTGGTGTTCTTGGACTTGCGCTTTCTGGCTTCGCCTGTCCTTGTTTTCTTGAGATCTGAAGCCACTGTGGGGACCTTTGGCTTCGCGCCTCTCATGCTAGCGGGGAAGACAATGCGAGGTTCCTCCCGCCTAGATGCTTCAGCTTGGTCCACATCAGGCTTCTTCTTCTTCTTGGCAGCCATCTTGGGGTCGATGCCAGGATGCCCAAGTGCCTTGCGCTTCTTAGCTTCATTGTAAGCTTGAACACATTTGGCAGCAAGGAGTTTCATGCGCTCGCGTGAACCTTTAGCTTCATCACGTTTCTTGTGAAACGCCTCCTTGAGCTCATGCATCATTTGCTTGAAGTTTTGGACATCAGTCACACTGAGCTTGGCCATATGCTTCTTGAACTGAGCCTTTTCATAGTCAATTTTGTTCTTTAGCTCAACAATCCTTTGAGAAAGAGCCAGCTCAGGAGCAATGGCTCCATGGAATGAAACACTGAGGCCAACAGGAAGCTGAAGATCATCAAAGCTGAGGTTTGGGCTGTCAAACCATTCATCAGTGAACTTGTTCAGGATGTCCACATCGAAAAGGGGAAGATCGTTGAAGATTTCCGCTTCTTGCTTGCTCTTTATCAGCAGCTCAAGAGCATCATCGCCAAGATCGTCGTCACTAGACAGATCAATGGCTTCGTTCTCATTCCTCAGAACGGAAGCTGGGGTCAGTGCTTGACCAGTAGTTTGTATGGGCTTCTCCTTCTTCTCTGTCTTGGATATGCGAGAGAGATCTTCAGAATGAACACTAGGTGCAGGAGGATCAGTGGCCAGAGGCTTCGCTCGCGAAGCTCTTGGTGTAGAGGAGGGCTTTTAAGCCTTAGGTTTCTTCTACTTTTGAGGCTTTGGTGGAGCAGGAGCCTCATCGGAATTAGCTTCATCTCCAGACTGATCCACCGTGGCCCTCTGAGCAAGGATGTAGGAGAGGAGACCATCAAAGTTGTCGAAGGGGCCGATGACATTTGGATTGGCATTTCTTGTGCCATCAGCCTGTTGAGCAGAAGGCCCTGGGTTGAAATCGCATCCGAGACTCTTCTTGTTCTCTTTGGCCGATGCCTTTGCATGCTGAAAATTGCGCTTGAAAAGGTTATCTTCACGACAACATAGCAATGATGATGGGTCGGCATTGGCAGGCTGTGGCCCACGGACCATACAGGGGTAGAAACCCTGAGCAATGGCTTCAGATCTGTTCTTGGGTTGAAGATTTTGAAAGATAATATCTCCCCAAGGACTCTTGATGGCATTCTTCTCAGCATATTCCTGGGTCACGAACCTGTATTTGAACCATTGCTCAGCCCAATATCTTCGAATCCATTGGATTCGTGTTTTGCGCTGATTGCAGTCCTCTTCTGGATCTATCTTGTACAGCTCATAGAGGTCAGGTGGCAGATCTCTTGATGTTCCCCCACGGCGCTGTCTGCCTCCCTTCCTTGCAGACTTTTCTGTTGCCATGTAGTTCAGACTGAATGGCTTCAAAACTGTCAAAGGCTTCCGTTTGCTGGTTAGACAGAAACTAGCTTTGGGAGAGTTGATATGATGTTGTAAGAATTCTGCAAATGAATGCAGACTATGAGAACCAAGGGATTCTCCCACGGACATGTATCTGTGACAGCATTAGAGATGCGAGGGAAGGGGAAGAGGTCATATGCATCCTCAGAAGATTTTGAAGATAAATCAGTTTAGAGAACATTGACCTCATAGCGCGAAGACATTCACTTATATGTTGAGAGTTGGTTCCAGATTTGTACGAATCCAAGAATAGGTACAAGTGAGGAATCTAACTACGTGTGAAGCATAAGTGAATATACTAGGCATATTATCAGATGCAGAATAGGATAGATCCAAATTTGTGGAGGCAGAAACCACTTTTGGTAGGAAGGATGAATCTATCAGATCAAAAAGACAGTAAAAAGAGAGTTTTAATTTACCACATGATGAACTGCTAGATGGAGTAGAAGATGAGGCCGAGCAGTTCGATCTTTCGTGCCCTAACTTGGCGACGAAGGACACCTACTGTGGTGGCGGAGAAGACGATGTCCGCGGCCGACATGAAGACGATGTCAGTGAGGTCGCGGCAGCTAAGCGCTTCGTCGTCGGCATCGTCGAGAGCTAGCGGTGGCACTAGGGTTTGTCTGAGTTGGAGAGGTGGAAGAAAGATTTTGACCGTGATGTGATGTGCATTTATAGGGAGAGGGACAGCACAACACAATTACGCAGGTGCCCCTGGCGGTTCACATCTGAGGGACACGTGGCGAAGATGCAACACATTGGGAGTTGTTCCATGTTCCCACATACGCCTGGACTGTCGGGTGGTCGTTCCGGCTTCTCCGGATTTTAGGCAATAAGGATTGAGCATTTAAAACAGATTTAATGTTTGTCTCTGTATCTTCTGCTGACAAGGACGCAAGGAAGACATTTGACGGTTTCAATAGAATGCATAAGATTTGGATAGATATATTTGAGAAGGAAGTATAGAGAGGTTAGGGTCCGATCACATTCACTCAGTTCAAAAGATTCAAACGAGAAGACATAGCTATAAGTGAATGTTGTAGAGGACAGAACACTAATATATGTATATATCAGAATAAGACCAAATCAACATTGTGAAGATAAACATGAAGTCATGTCAATATTGAAGACAAACCAAATGTGAAGACTTTGCAAAGGTAACGCCAACATAAAACACTCCAAACAAAAGTTTGGTGGTGGCGTTACCCACCATATAGGAAATATTAGACCCAGACACGACGCACAATTATCGTGGCGCTCCGAAGTCAAATTTCGCATTAATGTATTCACACTCAGAGTGTAAGTCTTCATTGATTGAAGATATACATTACTTCGTGTGTTGCACATCTAAGTCATCAACATGCATAAGTGTTGGGATGTGTGCCTGATCACAGGACATTCGAGGATTCCAAGATATTTAGCTCACACCGCAACTTACAAAACCTTTTCTCATCCAAGGGCTTTGTGAAGATATCTGCCAATTGCTCTTCTGTGTTGACGTGAATGATATCAATATCTTCCTTCATAACATGATTTCTGACAAAGTGATGACGTATCTCAATGTGCTTTGTCTTCAAGTGCTGAACTGGATTGTTGGCAATCTTGATGGCGCTTTCATTGTCACAATAGAGTGGTACTTGTTTCAGATGGATGCCATAGTCCTTGAGTGTTTGCTTCATCCATAGAAGCTGAGCGTAGCAAGATCCAGCAGCAATGTATTCAGATTCAGCAGTGGAGAGAGATACACAGTTCTGCTTCTTTGAAGACCAACAGACAAGTGATCGTCCCAGAAAGTGACATGTGCCTGATGTAGACTTGCGATCCACCTTGTCACCAGCATAATCAGCATCCGAGAATCCAACTAGATCAAACTCTGAGCCCTTTGGATACCATAATCCTAATCTTTGGGGTGTAAGCCAAATATCGAAGAATTTGCTTCACGGCTAAGTGATGCGATTCCTTTGGTGCCGCTTGAATCGAGCACACATGCAAACACTAAGCATGATATCCGCCTAGATGCACATAAATAAAATAAAGAACCAATCATGGAGCGGTATACCTTTTGATCGAACTCTTTACCATTGGCGTCGGACCCGGATGACTCTTGGTTGGCATTGGTGTCGTGTAACCTTTGCGCCTAGCATTCCAAACTTCTTCGTGCAATCTTTGAGATATTTCTCTTGAGATATGAAGATGCCATTGCTTTGTCGATTTAATTTGATGACCACGGAAGAACTTAAGCTCACCCATCATGGACATCCGATATTGCTCTTGCATCATGTGTCCAAACTCATCAGTATTTCCGGTTGGTGCGGTAGAAGATAATGTCATCCACATATATTTGGCACACAAACAGTTCACCATCATATGTCTTCGTGAAGAGTGTGGGATCCAGGAACCAGGTTTGAAGCCTTTGCTCTTCGTGAAGTCTTTGAGTGTGTCATACCAAGCGCGAGAGGCTTGTTTGAGGCCATACAATGCCTTGTTGAGCTTGTATACCATATCAGGATGTTTTGGATCTTCAAAGCCAGGTGGTTGTGCAACATACACTTCTTCTTCATTCTTGCCATTGAGAAAGGCACTCTTCACATCCATTTGATACAGAAGGATGTTGTGATGATTTGCGTAGGCTAGCAGTATGCGAATGGCTTCAAGCCTAGCCACGGGAGCAAATGTTTCATCGAAGTCAATCCCTTCAACTTGAGTGTATCCTTGAGCAACGAGACGGGCCTTGTTTCGATTTACTTGACCATGCTCATCTTGCTTGTTGCGATATATCCATTTTGTGCCTATTATGTTGTGCTTGCGGGGGTCAGGACGCTTGACAAGTTCCCAAACATTGTTCAGCTTGAACTGTTGAAGCTCTTCTTGCATAGCTTGAATCCATTCAGGTTCCATGAAGGCTTAAGCAACTTTCTTGGGTTCAAATATTGAGACAAATGCAAAGTGCCCACGGAAATTTGCTAGTTGTGTTGCTCTTGAACGACTGAGTGGACCAGGCACATTGACGCTATCAATTATCTTATCAATCTGTACTTCATTTGCAACACGAGGATGAACTGGACGAAGATTTTGCTCTTTCTGATCATTTTGATCGTTAGGAGAATTTTCTTCAGGCTGAGCATTGTTTTCAGGTTGATTAGGTGCAGAAATGACAAGTTCCTCTTCAGGTTGTGCTTTAGACGGTATGATTTCTCCAGTTCCCATAAGCTTAATGGATTCACTAGGTGGAACTTCATCTATCACATTTGGGAGGTGCTCTCTTTGCGAGCCGTTAGTTTCATCGAACCGCACATCTACAGTTTCAACCACTTTATAGTGAAAGAGGTTGAAGACTCTGTAGGAGTGCGAATCCTTTCTGTAACCAAGCATAAAAACTTCATGTGCTTTCGGTGCAAATTTTGATGTGTGATGTGGATCCTTGATCCAGCACCTAGCACCAAATACTCTGAAGTAACTGACATTTGGCTTCTTACCAGTTAGGAGTTCATAGGATGTCTTCTTCAGAAGCTTGTGAAGATAAACATGGTTGATGACGTGACATGCAGTATCAATGGCTTCAGGCCAGAACTTTCTTGGAGTCTTGTATTCATCAAGCATCGTCCGAGCCATCTCAATGAGTGTTCTGTTCTTGTGCTCCATGATGCCATTCTGCTGAGGTGTATACGGATCGGAGAACTCATGAGTGATGCCCAATGTATCCAGGTAAAGGTCGAGGCCGGTGTTCTTGAACTCTGTGCCGTTGTCACTTCTGATATGCTTGATCTTGACGCCATAGTTGTTCATGGCACGGTTGGCAAAGCATCTCAAGACATCCCGCACTTCAGTCTTGTAGAGGATTATGTGCACCCAAGTATATATTGAATAATCATCAACAATGACGAAACCATAGAGACAAGCAGTAGTAGTGAGAGTAGAGTAGTGAGTAGGGCCAAATAGATCCATGTGTAGCAGCTCGAAGGGTTGAGATGTCGTCATGATTGGCTCCGAGGGATGCTTGGCCCTTGTCATCTTTCCAGCTTCGCAGGCACCACATAAGTGATCCTTCTTGAAATTGACGCCCTCGATGCCTATGACGTGCTTCTTCTTTGCGAGAGTGTACAGGTTCCTCATGCCAGCTTGCCCTAGCCTCCGATGCCAGAGCCAGCACTCTGAAGCTTTTGCTAGAAGACATACGACAAGTTGTGGTCCTGCTGAGAAATCTACCATGTGTAAATCATCTTTCCGATACCCTTCAAAGACTAGAGACTTGTCAGATTCCATTAGTACAAGGCAACGATATTTTCCAAATATCACAATCATGTTCAAGTCACAAAGCATTGAGACAGATATTAAGTTGAAACCAAGGGATTCAACAAGCATCACTTTATCCATGTGCTGATCTTTTGAGATTGCAACTCTACCTAGACCCAATACCTTGCTTTTACCAGTGTCAGCAAATGTGATGTGACTCTTGTCAGATGGACGTAAGGTTGAGTCCATGATAAGACTTTGATCACCAGTCATATGATTAGTGCATCTGCTATCCATAATCCATTATGAAGACTTTGGAGTCATACCCTACAGTACAGTTAAGGGGATAGGCTTCACCAAGAGTATTGTGAAGCATAAACATTTGACGGACAAGAGGATTATCAAAGCTCAGATCAAGGTTAGGACTTATAGGATGTTTGGCAAGTGATTCAGGAACAAAATACATAACCATTTGGGCATTTTATCTTGCACCCTATAAGATGTTTTAGGTCCCCAACAATAGCATCGGACGCCATTGATTTCTGGCTGGAGACCTTTCCCTGCAAAATAAAGTTAATTCTTCTTAACCACCCACATCTTCAGGGGTGGCTTAGAAGCAATGAGTCTAAGTGCAGCATCTGAGAACTTCGGCTTTGGATCCCTAGCAAATAGCCTTGAAGGAGGATAATAATACTCATATGAATAAGCAGAAAAGTTCTTGGTCTTATGAACAGAGCGGTTTGAGGAAACACGCTCATATTCATACATCTGAGTACGAGTTCCCTGCAAAACATTGGCGTTAGGGTAACTCAGGTGAGTCCTGTGTATGTATGAAGCCTTTGGACCATGTGAAGCCTTTGGTCTGGGGTTTGTCTTCTTCCCTTGTGTTGTCATAATGACATTCACAGGAAGATTCTCAAGACAGCTTTTGGGCATCCAGACCTTCTTCATAGGTGGCCCATTCCTGCAGTTAGAACCAATATACCTGGCAAACACTTCACCATTCTGATTCTTAAACAGTTTATAGTTTGCATTAAGGGATTCATCAATGATAACAGGGTTAACACAAGTGAAGCCAGATAAGGTGGATGGATCCACTGAAGGTTCCTTTGCAGCAACCCATTTGGTTTTGGGGTACTGCTCAGGTTTCCAGTAAGAACCATCAACATTCATTTTCCTCTCGAACCCAACACCCTCTTTCCTAGGGTTTCGGTTCAGAATCTGCTTTTTGAGGACATCGCACAGTGTCTGATGTCCTTTGAGACTTCTGTACATTCCTGTTTCAAGCAATGTCTTCAACCTAGCATTTTCATCAGCAATAGTGGTGGCATCCTCAGCAGAGGGGTTAGTTACCACATCAATAGTTGAAGATATTGCAACAAGAGCAGCAGAGAGCATTCAAAGAATGTAAGTAGCGTTATCACGCTCAAGGCATTTTAGACATGGTGGTTCAAATCCTTCCTGGCGGGACTGATCTGTTGAGCACGGCGACTCATTCTCCTTTTGAAGATCTTCATGAGCCGCTCTCAATTTCTCAAGTTCTTGCTTTCTTTGAAGATAATCGTAGGAAAGCTTTTCATGAGTCGTTGAGAGCGTTTCATGACGACTTTCAAGTTCCTGGTACTTAACATGAAGATATTTTATGCCTTCATTTAAGGACTGAGATCGGGTCATTTCCGCGTCCAAAAGGTCAACGCTTTTGTCTAACAGTTTTGAGTATGTTCCATAGCTTTACATTGTTCAGTTGCAATTTTAGCAAGTGTTTTGTAGCTGGGTTTGGATTCACAATTAGAGTCATCTTCACTTGATGTTTGAAAATAAGCATCACGTGATTTTACCTTGGCACTACGTGCCATGAAGCAGTAGGTGGGAGCATAGTCGTCCTTGTCATTAGCATCAGCGTTGGTGACGGGGCCATTGTCTTCAGTGTTGAAGATGGACTTGGCAACGTAGGCTGTAGCTAGAGCCAAACTTGCAACGCCAGAGTCGGACTCCTCCTCAGACTCCACCTCCGCCTCCTCAGAAGCAGACTCCTCCTCTGAATCCATCTCCTTACCAACAAAAGCACAAGCCTTGCCAGATGAGCTCTTCTTGTGTGATGAAGACTTGGACGAAGACTTGGAAGAAGACTTTGAGGATTTCTTCTTCTTCTTGTCATCAGAATCATATTCCTTGCTCTTCTTCTTCTTCTTGTTCTCATTGTCCCACTGTGGACACTCATAGATGTAGTGTCCAGGTTTCTTGCACTTGTGACATGTTCTCTACTTGTAATCATGAGTGGAAGCTTCATCATTTCTTGAGCTGGATCGTGAAGACTTTCTGAAGCCCTTCTTCTTAGTGAACTTCTGGAACTTCTTCACAAGCATAGCAACCTCCTTTCCAATGTCTTCAGGATCTCCAGAACTGCAGCTAGATTCTTCTTCAGATGAGGAAACAACTTTTGCCTTCAAAGCGCGAGTTCAGCCATAGTTTGGACCATAGATATCTCTTTTCTCAGTTACTTGGAACTCATGTGTGTTGAGCCTCTCAAGTATGTCAGACGGATCGAGTGTCTTGAAGTCAGGGCATTCTTGTATCATCAGGGCAAGGGTGTCGAGCGAGTTGTCAAGAGATCTCAGGAGTGTCTTGACGATTTCATGCTTGGTGATCTCAGTGGCGCCGAGAGCACGATGCCCATTTGTGATGTCAGTGAGGCGATCAAACGTGAGCTGGACATTCTCATTGTCATTTCTCTTGAAGCAGTTGAAGAGGTTGCGAGGAACACTGATCCTTTGATCTCTCTGGGTTGAGACACCTTCGTTGACCTTGGAGAGCCAGTCCCAGACTAGCTTCGACGTTTCCAGAGCACTCACACGGCCATACCGTCCTTTGGTCAGATGACCACAGATGATGTTCTTGGCAGTAGAATCCAGTTGAATGAACATCTTGACATCAGCAGGGGTGACACCTTCACCAGTCTTGGGAACACCATTCTTGATGACATACTAGAGGTCGACATCAATGGCTTCAAGATGCATGCGCATCTTATTCTTCCAGTAGGGATATTCAGTTCCATCGAAGACGGGGCACACAACGGAGACTTTGATTATCCCTGCAATCGATATAGCTAAAACTCCAGGTGGTTAAACCGAATCACAAAGAACAAGGGAGTACCTTGCTTGGATACCAATTGAAAGTGCTAGTTATCGACTAGAGGGGGAATAGATGATTTTTACGAACGTCTTAAAAACATGGGAGTTTCAAAGACAAACAATAGAAATGAACCTATTGACATGCAGCGGAAGGTAGACTACACTAGGCAAGCCATAGTCAAGTATTCAATGAAGTGAAAGCACGAAGACTAATAGCAGCTAGGTAGTAATGATCAGGATGGAAGATAGTATGAAGCCAAACAACAATAGAAGTCACATAGTGAAGTCAAACAGGTAACACAAGCAGGCAATGACTTCATGAACACAAACTATAAATAAAGAGAGGGAGAAGATAGAACCAGTCACTTGATGAGGACAAGGATTTGTTGTACCAGTTCCAGTTGTTGTGACAACTATACGTCTCGTTAGGGAGGCTGAGATTTAATTCAGAAGACCGTGTCTTCACCTTATTCTCCTTGAGCTAAGGACACCCGGTCCTCGCCCAATCACTCTGGTAAGTCTTCAAGGTAGACTTCCAAACCTTCACAGACTTTGTTCACCGGCGATCCACAATGACTCTTGGATGCTCAGAACGCGACGCCTAACCGGGCCGGAGGATTCACAGTCCTCAAGTGCAACAAGTCTTCGTGTCACGCGATGTAAAGACTTGATGATGCCTAACACTCTTTGGCTCTGGGTGTTTGGGCTTTGTCCTCGCAAGGATTTCTCTCTCTCAAAAGCTTCGGAGGTGGGTTGCTCTCAAACGACAAAAGTCGTGCACTAACTCTGAGCAGCCACCAATTTATGGTGTAGGGGGTGGGCTATTTATAGCCACTAGGCAACCCGACCTGATTAGTCCGAAATGACCTTGGGTCACTAAGGAACTGACACGTGTTCCAACGGTCAGATTTCAAACACGCGGCATCTTGACTTGGGCTACAAGTAAAGCTGACTCATCCAACTCTGGATAAGATTTGCTCTCATTGTCTTCACTCGAAGACATAGGATTTGGTTGAGCATCACTTCAGTCACTCTGACTTTGTTCACTGGGACCCCACTTAATAGTACGGTGGTTCCTATGACTCAACAAAGAAGAAAAGGAAACAACGAAACAACTAAGTCTTTGCGCTCCATAGTCTTCACACAATGTCATCTCTTGTCATAGTCTTCAATGTGAATATCTGCACATACCACCATTGTCTTCAATGTCTTCATACATTTTTAGGGGTCATCTCCGGTAGGTTCACCGAATCAATGAGGGACTACTACCTGTGTTATCCTGCAATTCTCACAAACACATTAGTCCCTCAACCAGGTTTGTCGTCAATACTCCAAAACCAACTAGGGGTGGCACTAGATGCACTTACATGCACTTTCTCTTTATTTATTTTATTTTGTGTTTTTGCTAGATCTATTTATCCAATCTCATACAATTTTATCTATCTCAATACTGAGGAGGGATTGACAACCCCTCTTATGCGTTGGGTTGGAAGTATTTGTTATTTGTGTGCAGGTACCGTTTGCATAGTGTTGCTTGGTTATCCTATTGAATTGATAACCTTGGTTTCATAACTGAGGGAAATACTTACCATTGTTGTGCTGCATCATCCCCTCCTTGTCACATCCCAGTTAGACCATGCATTAGGGTGTGCATCATGTTTAAATTTCATTTGAATTTGAAATGGGGAAGACAAGAAACCCCCAGAACACCCCCTTAATTCAACTAGGATTACTAAAATTATTTCAATGAACCTGAAATGCCCTTCAAAATGCTCATCATCTTTGCTTTGGTTCGAGCCTATGTCAAAAGTGGTGCATCATTTTCTAGGTCATCCAAAGGTCCTTGGATTAATTCATAAGTTTTTGAACTTGAGCATTTCAAATTATATAAAATATTTTAAATGTCCAAAAATTGCCAAACCAAAATGTTTCATATTGGAAATATTCCAACAAGGGACCGTGGAGCATTTTGGTGAATTTTAAAACTGTTTTGGTATTTTAGAAAACCCCACAAAGTTGCAGAATATTAGAAAATAAATAAAAACAGGAAAGACTTACTCGACGCCACCTACCCGGCCCACTGTAGGCTCCAGCCCGGCGCCGCATGAAGGCTGCTTGGCTCGAGCAGCAGCCAGTGCTCGTGGCGGGCACCGCATGGGTGCCACGCACCTGGTCGCCGCCTCGCCGCTCCCCTCGCCCAGCCGCGACGTGGAACGCCCTCCTCCTCTCCCCCGAACCCCCTGGACACCCCGTCTCCACTCCGGTCCCTCTCCATCGTGCTCCCCCGCTTTGGCCGATGCGCCGCCAGACCATCGTCGTGCAACTGCGTGCTCCCCGCCGGCCGTGCTCCTCCTCACCATGTCCAGAGCTCCGCCAGACTCCACTACCCCGAACCAGCCGAGCCCCGCCGCTCTAGCGCCCCGAGTCCACCCCACCGACTCGACCGAGTTCGCTGTCGCCAAGATCCCTTTCAACGCCGCCCGACGCTCCGGTTCATCCCCGACCTCGTGACGAGCTTCTACGCGTCGCCCGTGAGCCCATCTACTTCCCTCTCTCTCTCGCTCTCGAGCAGCATAGCAACCGAACCAAGCTCACCAAGCACTACGTCGCCGTGGAGCTCGTCGCCCGACGTGCTCCCGGTCACTCTCCGGCCACCTCGTGGTGTCCCTCACACTCACCGCACCCCATGGGGTCTAACCGCACACTCCCCGCACCTCACCGACCCCTCTAGCCCAAGTTCATCTTCGGCCGAACCCCGGCGGCCGCCTAGCTCGTCATGGCGCCAACTCCGCCACCCGACCCCAACCGGCTCCACCAACAGCGGCTTGCACCCAGCTATCCGTAGCCACCCTCCGCGACTCATTTGGTCACCGGAATCACCAAAAGCACTTCCTCCGCCGCGTCGGGCTCGCCGGCGGCTAGTCGCCGGTGCAGCCGACATGGACCTTGACCACGTGGGCCCGCGTTGACTCCGACGAGCCACTGACAGATAGGGCCCAGCCCTGCTAACTAAATAGGTTAGTTTTAATTAAACATTAGTTAAGTTAATTACCCTGACACGCGGGACCCACTTTCAGGTTTGACCTGGACGTCTCTGTTGACTTCGACGTCATGTCGACGCATGGTCGACGATTAATCTAATTTCTGAATTTATTCTAATACAAGAAATTCCGTAATATAATTCAAATTTCAAATGCTTATAACTTTTAATCAGCAACTCCAAATGCAAAGATTTATATATGAAAATGATCAGAAAAATCCATTCTATCCATTGGTACAGGTTTCATGCATGTTAAAACAAATTAACCTTGCTGTTTAACCAGAATAAGATAATGCACCTTTAGGGCTATTTCAATGAGCTATCATTTGAATCTTTGATTCAAATGAGTTCATCCCCTATTATTTCAGCTTGCATTAGGCCAACACACATCCATATTGCCATGTCATAGCATGCATCATATTGTTGCATATTGTCATGTGTGTTTACTTTCGATATGCTTTCGTGATAGGTTCTCGCTTTAGGATAACCTCGACTATCCATCCAAGGGCGTACTCTACCCCTGCTCCATCGTGCAAGCAACTCATTGATCATTCCGATACAAACCCATGTTCTAGCTTCTGCCTCGCTTACTGCATTAAGACAACGCAATTCAAACTGTTGTGTGCTGCGGTAGTTGAACCCACTTCCTTTGCATGACCTGTCATTGCCACAATAACTAGATGAAACCCACTAGTATGTGTAGGAGTTGATTGAGCCATGTTTGTGATTCCTACCATGCTATGCTTGCTATGCTTAGAGTTGTGTCGTCTGGCTCATCGGGATGATGAACTGGAGTGAAAAGGTTGTGTTGGTTCGAGAGTGAAAGTGTTGAACACGTTTTGGTAAAGGTATCGATGAGAGGCCATGTAGGAGTACATGGTGGGTTGTTTCATTGAAGCTGATCCTAAGAACTGAGATCTGTGTTTGTGATCCATGAAACAGTTACTACCACGCATTGGGCCCGAAACCAATGGACCCTCTCGGCTTCTTAACCACTCTTGTCCTCATCCGGGAGTTGCAAGTAGTTTCGTGTTTGTAGCATGTCAATGCACGCAACGCTGACCATAGGGGTGGGTTGTGTTGCGGTAGGCACCGTGGGTCTGTGTACCGATTCGCCCGCTTGGTGTCTCGGGAACCCTCAGACACATTGTTCGGGGTCAGATGGGAAACCTCGGCGGACTCCCTGCGGATGGAACCCGAATAGGCGATCAACCTGGACTTGGGACTTGTGTGTTTAGGTAGGCTGGCCGACACCCACGTTGGGCTTCCGCTTGAAGGTTGCCGAGTACATGTCGAGTAAACGGCGGTAAGTGGTGAGAGCGCAGTGTGAAGAAGTACACCCTGCAGGTTAATATGATCTATTCAATAGCCGTGTCCACGGAGAAGGACTTCTGGGTTACCTATATCAGTTCATAGACAAGTAAATTGATACTACTAAAAGCCTCAAGATAAGTGTGAGTATCGTGGATGGCCCTCTGGTGGGATGACGAGAGAGGATCCACGGTGGAGTATTGTGATGGTGTTTAGTGGACTCGTGTGCGACAAATGCTTTTCAAGTGGTGTCACGTAGGATAGCTTAGCCAAGACTCAAAGCTGGCTTGCTTCAAATAACTCCACCACCTTCTTGAGAATGTGCATGTATGATAAGATTCTGTGGTAAGACTTGCTGAGTACCTCCATACTCCTGTTTGCTTAATTAATGTTTTTCGCATCGACAACACCGCCCCTTCCGATGGGTTCTATGTAGACCTTGACATCGACGAGTGAACTAGCCACCCGTGTGGCGATCTAAGACTTGTGAAGGGCCATTGTAGATAGAAAGGCTCCAACAAGCTTTCTTTTCTTTCTAGAGTCTCAGACTGAGACTAGTTTGCTTCCGCATGTGCTTGTATGATTGTATGACTTGAGTGTTGGGTCATGTGACACCTACCTGTATGACTATGTTATGTATGGCTCCTCGAGCCTTTTAAATAAAGTACTTGAGTTGTAGAGTTTTGTTGTGATGCCTTGTTGTATTTACTCATATCGGGCATATTATGCGTGTATGATTGAAATGCTTGGTATGAGTGGGATCCGACAAACTAGTTGTTTATCCTTGGCAGCCTCTCATATGGGGAAATGTAGTCTCGTGCTTCCGAGCGATAGTAGTCCGCCATGTTCCGCTTCACCGGAGTCCTGCTAGCCCAAAGACTACTGCTTGGACACTTGACTGGCCGACATGTGTTTCACTTCGTTCCTTATGTCCGTTCTTCGGGAAATGTCACATGGTGGTATTCCGAGTCCCGCCTAGCCTCTACATACCGGAATACCGAGTCCTCATAGCCCAAAGTGCTACAGCCCGAATATATACGTTGATGACCGACATGCTCGATGTGATTCATGTATGCCTGTCCCCATAGGTTAGCGCCGCTTTGGGTTCACGACTAGCCATGTCGGCCCGGTTCTTTGTCATGTGGATGCTAGCGACACTATCATATACGTGAGCCAAAAGACGCAAACGGTCCCGGGCCATGGTAAGGCGACACCGTGGAATACCGTGTGTGAGGCCACAAAGTGATATGAGGTGTTACCGGCTAGGTCGATGTGACTTGGAATCGGGTCCCGGCGTTGGCATCGAGCAGGGCTGCTCAGAGGTTCGCTAAGCCAAACCGGGTCGATGTTGAGTCTAGAAGTGCTTTAGTTGTATGTAGGGAATTGATTGTGGGAGGAACGTAAGGCTCTTTTTACTCCTTTACCTTATGCCCTCTCGATCTGAAATCATCCTCTTCTCATTCGACGTGGGTATAGGACTAGGCTCTCTTCTCTATCAGGTTCACGTGTTACTAATCCGTAGTAACTTATAGGATTGTTGGTTACATCCTCAGTTCAGTGCTACTAAATTTTTAGTATACTACCGGTTGAACCAGAACCTTGATATGATGTTATTGAGTGGTTTTGCAATCTGTTTTTGAATGTCTCAAATCTGATTTTGAGCATTTACAGATGTTATGCTGCCCAATTTTCCCTAGAAATTCTAATGTCTTGCATTGTGGCTGTGCTTTCAGATGGCCACCCGTCCCCAGAACCAAGTGGTTCGTCTGACCCGTTGCATTGGTGTGTGTGGTCACACGGCAATGTTGGTTCGGGTGATGGTCGAGACAAAGTTACCGATGGTACCACTGAATATACCGTCGAGGAGCAGTTTAGGGATTTCAACCAAAGCCAATAACTGTGCACGGTCAGATTTATCCATCCTATCCCGAGCTACCGAACCGCCTCCACTGTTCTTATGGACTTGGGATCACTATTGGGATGTCCGTGCAAGATGCAGCCTATTCTATGATGACTATTATTCGAGCGAATCGCCTTTGCTGGTCAACTGATTTCGCTACATGCCAAGATCCCTCCACTCGCGCATGGCTACCTTCGTGGTTTGTACAGCGATGCATCCCATGAGGACTCACTTCTTCGCACCACCACGGAGATGCTGGAAGACAAGGACCGTGAAAACCCGGCCTTATGTATGGAGCTCTTTAATGCCCGTGCTTGATCACCGGGCTACTCGACTGGTTTGCACTGCCGTGCAAGCCGGATACATGGACATGAGGGACTTGTACCCAAGTGGGCTGGTCTGCCAGATTTTATGGAGTGGCGTGAGGTAGGAGGCATCACTCCTCCTCGTGGGCCTCGTCACACCGTTTGTTGGACCACGGCCACATCCGAGTCCCTATGGTCCACAGGCTCCACAGGATTGTCTGTTTCCGGATGATCATGTTCCACTTCCGGGCTTGGGTGGTGACTTCTATGAGGACTACTACGGAGCTGTCTGAGTAGTAGTAGTATCCCTAGTATTGTAATAGTTGTATTTCCGCCGTCCTGCGTGACTTGTGGAATATGACTTAGTGTGTATCATTCCGGAAGTGTAGAAAAATAATGTATAGGAGTTGGAATGCTTCCGATGAGATGTAACGCCTTTCCTTATAGTTGTACCCCGACAGGCTTGTACTAAACTATGAATGGTGTGTATGACCGTTGGTATATATATATGGCAGCTTTATATTACCATGTCATACGGATGAACATCTTTGCATTCCATGCTATCCATTACCTTCCGCACTTCCTTGTTAAATTCTGCCATCCTGGTTTAAACCTTTGCTTTGTCTCCTAGGATGGTCAACACCGCAACAATCCCTGCCACTCCGGGCAGGCGTGGTCAAGCGCATTGGAAATGCAAATCTGCCTCAACCGCCATCTTTGGCCGAGCTTATGCTGGAAGCAGAACGCAATAAGCGTGAGACCAATCGCCTACTGGAACGGATTGAGCAAAACACCGCACGCCAGCCAAGAAGTGATGTGGTTTCACTCAATGACTTCGTTAAGTCATATCCACCGAAGTTCAAATATTCCGTTGAGCCTCTCGACGCGGATGATTGGCTTCGCAAAGATCCACCACAAGCTGCGTTACGCTAACGTGGCTGAAGCCGACAAGGTTACTTTTGCCGCTTATCATCTTGAAGGCCCCGCTAGTCTCCGTGGGAGAATTATGAGGCTATGCGTCCGGTTGGACAAGTTACAACTTGGGCTGAATTCAAGCCGCCTCCGTGAGCATCATATCCCGTAAGGTCTTATGGATCGCAAAAGGAGGAATTCTGCGGTTTCACCCAAGGTAGGTCGACAAAGGATGCCTACAGCCGTGAATTTGGGAGGTTAGCATGTTATGCTCCGAAGAAGTTTCTACCGATGCCAAGAAGCGTGCAAGGTTCCGCAAGGGACTTAGCCCCGAGCTACACCGAGACCTTCGCTCTGCATGAGTGTACCTCTTTTTCCGGTTAGTCAACAAGGCTATCGGCGCCAAATCAAGTGCAGACTGATTTTGAGGCTTCACGCAAGCACATCCGTGACTCGATCTTCATCCGGCTCTGGATCCCGTGGCGCCGGGTTTGATTCCAAATACTGCTCTACCACCTGTGTTCACCCCGAGGCCATCTTTTGAGGCGCCTCGCCCCAACCAAAGCAGAGATGTTCCGCCTAAGACTTATGGAGGCCCCGCTGCCAAGTCTGCTCCACGTCCCAATATGATAACTTGCTTCAAGTGTGGAGAGACGGGCCACTATATCCGTGAGTGCCCCCAAAACAACCCCCAGTCAAGTTGGAAAGTCATTGGCTGTGGCAAGCCAAAGGAAAGGTGCCCTATGTTAAACCAGCTTGCCACCGCTGCGTGGCCATGTCAACTATGTTTCTTTGAAGAAACCTATGAGGATCCCAACGCCGTCCTCGCACGCCTCCTTGTTAATTGTCATCCGCAATCGTTCTTTTTGATATTGGAGCATCTCATTCATTTATTTCTGAGAGCTATGCTCGATTGCACAACACCACATTCTGTGACATGCACACCTCCATGGAAATTCAGACCCCTGGTTCTAGATGGCAAACCTCTAGAATAAGTCATGGGAATGAAATTCTTGTCGACATACTAGTCTTTCTTGCTTCCTTAATAGCTCTCAAGTCCTCGGACATAAACATCATCTTGGGTATGGACCGGATGTCACCCATTATGCTAAGATTGATTGCTCTACTAGAACTGTTCAGCTCACCCATCCCTCGGGCAAGACAATAAATGTTCTAACCCGAGTGTCTAAGCGCCAGCTTTACTCCTTAAACGCCAATCCCCTTCCAGACCTCGAAGATATTCCGATAGTCCGTGATTTTCCGGATGTCTTCCAGAGGAACTGCCAGGTGTTCCACCTGACAGGGATGTCGAGTTCGTGATAGATCTTGTTCCCGGAACCGTCCCAATCTCTAGAAGACCTTATAAGATGGCACCCCTAGAACTAGCTGAACTCAAGAAACTACTCGATGAGTCCTTGCAAAAAGGTTTCATCCGGCCCTAGTTCATCTCCATGGGCTTGCCCGTCCTCTTCGTCAAGAAGAAGGATGGTACGGATCGGATGGTTGTGGACTATCGACCCGTCAATTTGGTCACTATCAAGAACAAGTATCCACTCCCGTGATCAATGACACCTGTATGATCAGCTCGCCGGATCCTCGCCTTTTTCCAAGATGGATTTGAGGTTGGGCTACCACCAAATCAAAATCAAGAACGGGGACATTCCTAAAACGGCCTTTGTTACTCGTTATGGCCAATACGAGTACACCGTCATGTCCTTCGGATTAACCAATGCCCCAGCCACCTTCTCTCGGTTAATGAACTCAATCTTCATGGAGTATTTGGATAAATTCGTCGTGGTATACCTCGATGATATACTCATCTACTCCAAGAATGAGGAAGAACATGCCGAACATCTAAGGCTAGTGTTGATGAAACTTCGAGAGCACCGCCTTTATGCCAAATTCTCTAAGTGTGAATTCTCGTTACCGAAGTGACCTACCTAGGCCATGTAATCTCCGGTAAGGGCATTGCTGTCAATCCCGAAGCGAAGTTCAAGCCGCCCTTGATCGACTCCACCTGAATCGGTTAAGCAAGTTCGGAGTTTTCTCGGTTTAGCGAGCTATTGCCGCCGCTTGCCGAGAATTTCTCTAAAGTTGCCAAACCTCTAACCGAACTCCTCAAGAAAGATAAGAAGTTCGAATGGACACCACAAAGGCGAGTTCAGCTTTCAGGAACTGAAAAGACGCCTGACATCTGCTCCCGTACTTATTCCACCAGATTTTTCTAAGGACTTTATTATCTACTACGACGCCTCGCGACAAGGACTAGGTTGCATACTCATGCAAGATCGTCATGTGATTGCCTACGCTTCTCGACGATTCGTCCACATGAGGATAACTATCGCACACACGATCTAGAGCTTGCAGCAATCGTTCATGCACTCAAAACTTGGCGACATTACCTTCTTGGTAATCGCTATAAATCTACACCGATCACCAAAGTCTGAAATATATCTTCACCCAACCGGATTTGAATCTCGTGCAAAGACGTTGGGTCGAAGTTGATTACAGATTACGACTTAGGAATATCTTACACCCTGTGCAAAGCCAATGTCATGGCCGACGCCCTAAGTCGGAAATCTTATTGTAACAATCTGATGTTACAACAAAGTCAACCATTTCTCCACGAGGAATTTCGTAAGCTTAATCTCCACATTGTTCCTCGAGGATTCCTTTCTACCCTGGTGGCGAAACCTACCCTTATGGATCAGATCATCAAAGCACGTAAGGTAGATCCGGAGTCTCCGTGTCGTGAGAAACATCAAGAAAGGAGTCGCAGACTGTTTCTCCATTGATGAACAAGGTGTCGTGTTCTTTGGAGACCGTCTAGTGGTCCCCAAGGTGCGCAACTCGAGGCGATTGATCCTTAAGGAAGCTCATGACTCTCCTCTCACCATCCATCCCGGTAGTACTAAAATGTATCAAGACCTACGCCAGAGGTTTTGGTGGACTAGGATGAAGAGAGAAATCGCCAACACATTGCTAATCGCGACGCTCTGTCGTCGAGTTAAAGCGAGCATCAACGGCCCGCCGGTACCCTTCAACCTTCGGAAATTCCTGAATGGAAATGGGATAAAATCGGTATGGATTTCATTACCGGGTTTCCTGTGACCAAGAGAGGGAATAACGCTATCTTCATTGTCGCTGATCGCCTTTCCAAAGTAGCCCACTTCCTACTGCTCGTGAGAATATAACCGCTAGCCAGCTAGCTGATTTGTACATCTCACGAATATTGTCTCTTCATGGTGTTCCATTAGAGATTAACTCGCACCGTGGAAGTCTCTTCACCTCTCGATTTTGGGAAAGTTTCCAAACGCTATGGGAACTCGTCTCTCCTTTAGCACCGCTTTCCATCCTCAATCAAGTGGTCAAGTAGAACGAGTCAATCAAATCCTAGAGGATATGCTTCGAAGCTTCATCATCTCTTTCGACATGAATTGGGAGAAATGCCTTCCATTCGCCGAAGTTCGCTTATAACAATAGTTATCAAGCCAGCCTGGCAAAGCCCTTTCGAAGTTCTTTATGGACGGAAATGTCGAACGCCTCTTAACTGGTCAGAAACCGGGGAGAGACAACTCTTTGGCCCGGACATGATTCAGGAAGCAGAGGAGCAGGTTCGCGTTATTCGTGAGAAATTGAAAACAGCCCAATCTCGTCAAAAGAGCCAATATGACCGCAAGCATAAGCCTATGACTTATGAAATTGGCGAGCAGGCTTACCTTCGGGTTACTCCTTTGAAGGGAACCCATCGATTCGGTATCAAAGGCAAGTTGGCTCCTCGTTACATTGGACCCTTTTCGCATTCTTGCCAAACGGGAGAAGTTGCCTACCAATTGGAACTACCTCCGCATCTTTCCAGAGTCCATGATGTCTTCCACGCTTCCCAACTCAGGCGTTGCTTCTCGGATCCTATCCGTGGAGTGGACCACGAACGCTTGATCTCCAAGATAACCTCACCTATCGAGAATATCCCATTCAGATTCTCGATCAAGCCGAGCATTACCACTCGACGCCGGAATATCAAGTTTCTAAAGGTTCAATGGTCAAACCATTCCGAGCAAGAAGCAACTTGGGAAAGGGAGGATCGCCTTCGACTTGAGTATCCCACCTTTTTTCGCAATAGATCCTAAATCTCGGACGAGATTCTTTTGAGTGGGGGTGAGTTGTCACATCCCGCTAGACCATGCATTAGGGTGTGCATCATGTTTAAATTTCATTTGAATTTGAAATGGGGAAGACAGAAACCCCGTAACACCCCCTTAATTCAACTAGGGATTACTAAAATTATTTCAATGAACCTGAAATGCCCTTCAAAATGCTCATCATCTTTGCTTTGGTTCAGAGCCTATGTCAAAAGTGGTGCATCATTTTCTAGGTCATCCAAAGGTCCTTGGATTAATTCATAAGTTTTTGAACTTGAGCATTTCAAATTATATAAAATATTTTAAATGTCCAAAATTGCCAAACTAAATGTTTCATGTTGGAAATATTCCAACAAGGGACCAGGAGCATTTTGGTGAATTTTAAAACTGTTTTGGTATTTTAGAAAACCCCACAAAGTTGCAGAATATTAGAAAATAAATAAAAACAGGAAAGACTTACCTGACGCCACCTACCCGGCCCACCCGCTGCCCAGCCCAAGAGCCAGCCAATGAAGTTGCTTGGCTCGCCAGTAGGCAGCCAGTGCTCGGCGGGCACCGCATGGGTGCCACGCACTGTCGCCGCCTCGCCGCCTCCTCGCCCACCGCGACGTGAACGCCTCCTCCTCTCCCCGAACCCCCTGGACACCCCTCTCCTCTCCGGTCCCTCTCCATCGTGCTCCCCGCTTTGGCCGGCCTTGCGCCGCCGCCCGCCCATCGTCAGCAACCGTGCTCCCCCCGCCCGTGCTCCTCCTCACCATGTCCAGGAGCTCCGCCAGACTCCACTACCCCGAACTAGCCGAGCCCCGCCATTTAGCGCCTCGAGTCCACCCCACCGACCTCGACCGAGTTCGCCGTCGCCGGAGATCCCTTTCAACGCCGCCGACGCTCCGGTTCGTCCCCGACCTCGACGAGAGCTTCTACGCGTCGCCCGTGAGCCCATCTACTTCCCCTTCCCTCTCTCTCCCGCTCTCGAGCAGCGTAGCAACCGAACCAAGCTCACCCGCACCCGTCGCCGTGGAGCTCGTCGCCGACGTGCTCCGGGTCATTCTCCGGCCACCTCGTGGTGTCCCTCACACTCACCGCACCCCATGGGGTCTAACCGCACACTCCCCGCACCTCACCGACCCCTCTAGCCCAAGTTCATCTTCGGCCGAACCCCGACGGCCGCCTAGCTCGTCGCCGGCGCCCAATCCGGCCACCCCGACCCCAACCGGCTCCACCAATACCGGCTTGCACCCAGCTATCCGTAGCCACCCTCCGCGACTCATTTGGTCACCGGAATCACCAGCACTTCCTCCGCCGCGTCGGGCTCGCTTGTGACTAGTCGCCGGTGCAGCCAACGTGGACCTTGACCCACGTGGGCCCGCGTTGACTCCGACGAGCCATCGATGATGGGGCCCACCTGCTAACTAAATAGGTTAGTTTTAATTAAACATTAGTTAAGTTAATTACCCCGACACGCGGGACCCACTGTCAGTTTGACCTGGACGTCTCTGTTGACCACGACGTCATGTCGACGATGGTCGACGATTAATCTTATTTACGGATTTATTCTAATACAAGAAATTCCAGAATATAATTCAAATTTCAAATGCTTATAACTTTTAATCAGAACTCCAAATGCAAAGATTTATATATGAAAAATGATCAGAAAAATCCATTCTATCCATTGGTACAGGTTTCATGCATGTTAAAACAAATTAACCTTGCTGTTTAACCAGAATAAGATAATGCACCTTTAGGGCTATTTCAAATGAGCTATCATTTGAATCTTTGATTCAAATGAGTTCATCCCCTATTATTTCAGCTTGCATTAGGCCAACACACATCCATATTGCCATGTCATAGCATGCATCATATTTTTGCATATTGTCATGTGTGTTTACTTTCGATATGCTTTCGTGATAGGTTCTGCCCCCGAGGATAACCTCGACTATCCATCCAAGGGCGATTACTCTACCCCTGCTCCATCGTGCAAGCAACTCATTGATCATTTCGATACAAAACCATGTTCTAGCTTCTGCTCTCGTTTTATCGCATTAAGACAACGCGATTCAAACTATTGTGTGCTGCAGAGTTGAACCCACTTCCTTTACATGACTCATCATTGCCACAAGAACTAGATGAAACCCACTAGTATGTGTAGGAGTTGATTGAGCCATGTTTGTGATTCCTACCATGCTATGCTTGCTATGCTTAGAGTTGTGTCAGGTCTGGCTCATCGGGATGATGAACTGGAGTGAAAAGGTTGTGTTGGTTCGAGAGTGAAAGTGTTGAACACGTTTTCGTAAAGGTATCGATGAGAGGCCATGTAGGAGTACATGGTGGGTTGTTTCATTGAAGCCGATCCTAAGAACTGAGATCTGTGTTTGTGATCCATGAAACAAGCATTACCACGCATTGGGCCCGAAACCAATGGACCCTCTCGGCTTCTTAACCACTCTTGTCCTCATCCGGGAGTTGCAAGTAGTTTCGTGTTTGTAGCATCTTTGGGGCCGCCGCAACGCTGACCATAGGGGTGGGTTGTGTTGCGGTAGGCACCGTGGCCGGTGTACCGATTCGCCTGCTTGGTGTCTCGGGAACCACAGCACACATCGTTCGGGGCCGTATGGGAAACCTCGGCGGACTCCCTGGATGGAACCCGAATAGGCGATCAACCTGGACTTGGGACTTGTGTGTTTAGGTAGGCTGTGGCCGACACCCACGTTGGGCTTCCGCTTGAAGGTTGCCGAGTACATGTCGTGTAAACAGCGGTAAGTGGTGAGCGTGTGTGAAGAAGTACACCCCTGCAGGGTTAATATGATCTATTCGAATAGCCGTGTCCACGGAGAAGGACTTCTGGGTTACCTATATCAGTTCATAGACAAGTAAATTGATACTACTAAAAGCCTCAAGATAAGTGTGAGTATCGTGGATGGCCCTCTCGTGGGATGACGAGAGAGGATCCACGGTGGAGTATTGTGATGGTGATTAGTGGACTCGTGTGCGGCAAATGCTTTTCAAGTGGTGTCACGTAGGATAGCTTAGCCAAGAGTCAAAGCTGGCTTCTTTGCAAATAACTCCACCACCTTCTTGAGAATGTGCATGTATGATAGGATTACGTGGTAAGACTTGCCGAGTACCTCCGCACTCATGTTTGCTTAATTAATGTTTTTCGCACGACAACACCGCCTTCCGATGGGTTCTATGTAGACCTTGACATCGACGAGTGAACTAGCCACCCAGGTGGCGATCTAAGACTTGTGAAGGGCCATTGTAGATAGAAAGGCTCCAACAAGCTTTCTTTCTTTCTAGAGTCTGTACTCAGATTAGTTTGCTTCCGCATGTGCTTGTATGATTGTATGACTTGAGTGTTGGGTCATGTGACCCTACCTGTATGACTATGTTATGTATGGCTCCTCGGAGCCTTTTAAATAAAGTACTTGAGTTGTAGAGTTTTGTTGTGATGCCTTGTTGTATTTACTCATATCGGGCATATTGCGTGTATGATTGAAATGCTTGGTATGAGTGGGATCCGACAAACTAGTTGTTTATCCTTGGCAGCCTCTCATATGGGGAAATGTAGTCTCGTGCTTCTGAGCGATAGTAGTCCGCTACATCCCGGTTCACCGGAGTCCTGCTAGCCCAGCACTACTGCTTGGACACTTGACTGGCCGGCATGTGTTTCACTTCGTTCCTATGTCTGTCCCTTCGGGGAAATGTCACGCGGTGATGTCCGGAGTCCTGTTAGCCCAGTGCTACAGCCCGAATATATACGTTGATGACCGACATGCTCGATGTGATTCATGTATGCCTGTCCCCATAGGTTAGCGCCGCTTTGGGTTCACGACTAGCCATGTCGGCCCGGGTTCTTTGTCATGTGGATGCTAGCGACACTATCATATACGTGAGCCAAAAGACGCAAACGGTCCCGGGCCATGGTAAGGCGACACCCGTGGGAATACCGTGCGTGAGGCCACAAAGTGATATGAGGTGTTACCGGCTAGGTCGATGTGACTTGGAATCGGGGTCCTGACACTCCTCTTCGGGGAAATACCAACACCGATACGATTAATCAAAAGGGGCGCAAGATATTGAGCCCCTAGACCGAATAGGGCTAGGAGAGAGGGATTGTTTGAAGGCCTTGAGGTGGTTGATGTATTTGGTTGGCGTGGTATTGGCATGCTTCGTATTTGGTCACCACCGCCAATGCATCTTGAAGGGTTGTCGGCCAGTAGAAACCTTGCTAACAAGTGCGCGAGACCCGATATGGGAACCACACATCCCTTCATGTATCTCTGCCAACAACTTGTGTCCATCTTCCCGGCAAATACACTTCAATTTCACACCCTTTGGCCTCTTTCTGTATCGGGCACTATCAACCAACTGGTACATACTTGCTTGACGGGCTACTCTTTGAGCTTCTTCTTGCTCATTGGGAAGTTCTCTTGTCTGAAGGAAATGAACGATCTGTTGTGCCCATGTTGGAGCATGCGACTCGATGACAAGGACTAAAGGCATCTCTTCTACCGCGGGAGCGCTTGCCTCGATGGCAAGGACCTCTGGTCCTAACGGAGCTTGCTGCTCAGCGACAAGAATTTTTCCGTTCCTGGCAACTTCCTTGTCGGTGGCTACTGGAAGCTTTGCTGGAAAGTACTCATCGGTGTTCAACTTTCTTCTCTTGTTTGGCTTCGTTGATAGTGTAACTGATGGCTGATTTAGATGGAGCATAAAAGTGCATGGTTCCACATGCAATCTCTTGGCGACATGCTGATTGCTTGTATTTGCGTTGGTATATTTCCCTGAAGAGGAGAGGATGATGCAGGACAACAACGGTAAGTACTTCCCTCGTCTATGAAACCAAGGTTATCAATCCAGTACGAGAACCAAGCAACACTATGTAAACATCACCTACACACAAACAACAACAACTTGCAACCCAATGCGTAGGAGGGGTTGTAAATCCCTCCTCGGTATTGAGATATATTAAATTGTATGAGATTGGATAAATAGATCTATCAAAAACACACACAAAATAAAAAATAAAATTGCAGCAAGGTATTTTTGGGTTTTGATATGATAGGAAATTGACCCGGGGGCCATGGATTTCACTAGAGGCTTCTCTCAAGAAAATAGCATATAGTGGGTTAACAAATTACTGTTGGGCAATTGATAGAAAAACGAATAATCATGACGATATCCAAGGCAATGATCATGTATATAGGCATCACGTCCAAGATTAGTAGACCGACTCCTGCCTGCATCTACTACTATAACTCCACACATCGACCGCTATCCAGCATGCATCTAGTGTATTAAGTTCATGGAAAAATGGAGTAATGCAATAAGAACGATGACATGATGTAAACAAGATCTATTCGTGTAGGAATAGACCCCATCTTTTTATCCTTAATGGAAACGATACATGTGTGTCATGTCTCCTTCTGTCACTGAGATTGAGCATCGCAAGATCGAACCCATCACAAAGCACCTCTTCCCATGGCAAGAAAAATCAATCTAGTTGGCCAAACGAAACTAAAGTTTCGGAGAAGAAATAAGAGGCTATAAAAAGCATTCATAAAATAGTTTAGAGATCAAATAATATTCATAGATAGATCTGATCATAAACTCACAATTCACCGGACCCCAACAAACACACCGCAAAAAGTCATTACATCAAATAGATTTCCAAGAACATCAAGGAGAACATTGTATTGAAGATCAAAAAGATAGAAGAAGCCATCTAGCTACTGCCTACGGACCCTTAGGTTTGTGGTAAACTACTAACACATCATCGGAGGAGCACTAATGAGGATGTGAACCCCTCCGTGATCGTTTCCCCCTCTGACAGAGTGCCGGAAAAGGCCTCTAGATTGGATCTCGTGGTTCTAGAACTTGCGGCAGCTGGAATTGTGTTTCGTCAACTCCCCTAGGGTTTTTGGGATATTAGAGTATTTATAGAGATGATAGGCGGTGGAGGGGTGCCTGTGGGCTCCACTACCCATCAGGGCGCGCCTGGGGCCTCTGGCGCAGCCTGGTGCCTAGTGGGCTCCACGGGCCCCCTCTAGTGCACTTCTTGGTCCTCCCGGGTGTCTTCTGGGCAGAATAAATCTCCAAAAAGTTTCGCTGCATTTGGACTTCATTTGATATGGATATTCTGCAAAGTAAAAAATAAGCAAAAAACAGCAACTGGCACTAGGCACAATGTCAATAGGTTAGTCCCAAAAAATGATATATATAAAACATCCAATATTGATAATATAACAACATGGAACGATAAAAAAATATAGATACGTTGGAGACATATCACACACTTTGACACGTCGTCAGCAATGCTGTTTTCGGCATGAGGAACGTGCTCAGTTTGCAGATGGTCAAAGTGCTCTTCCAACTTCCTCACTTCATCTACATATGCCTCCATCAATGGGCTATAATAATCTTTATTCACTTGTTTCACAACCAACTGTGAGTCACCTCTAATGATTAACTTTCTGATGCCAAGGTCGACGGCAATCCGAAGACCGGCAAGCAAACCTTCATACTCAATAGTATTGTTTGTGGCCTGCTCCCTGGGAAACTTCATCTGAATCACATACTTGAGATGCTCTCTAGTGGGTGCGACAATCAGCACTTCGGCACCAACGCCCTTGAGCAAAAACGCACCGTCAAAGTACATGATCCAATCTTGAGTTGTTTCTTTGCCGGGGAGAGAGGTCTCTTGAACTTATTCGTCTTGCACTGGTGTCCATTATGCAATGAATTCTGCCAAGGCTCTGCCATGAATTGTTGACGTGCTTTCAAACTTCAAGTCAAAGCTTGACAACTCCAACACCCACTCCACTATCCTGCCAGTAGCATCTGGATTTCTCAAAATGCGTTGCAAAGGAAAGCGTGTGGTGATGGTGATCTGATGTGCTTGGAAGTAATGGCCCAGCTTCCTTGAGGCCATGAGAAGGTCAAAGAGCAACTTTTGCACACCAGAATACCTTGACCTAGCTCCCTGCATAAGGGAGCTTACAAAGTAGACTAAGCGCTGCACCACCTTCTTCTTTTGTACTACTTGTTGTTCTGATTCATCTGCCTGCGCTGCACTTAACTTGTCAGCACCTAGACTTGCCAAAGAAGATTCCAGCTTATCAGCTTGTGGCTTTGTGGTTGCTGCCTCTTTGCTATCTACTTCCCTCTCCACCACTAGTGCATCACCGACCACTTGATTAGTTGCCGCCAAGTACAGCAGCAACGACTCTTGTGGCTTAGGGCAACTAGTGTTGGTGTGGAGGACATGTACTTCTTCAAATCTTGCAGCATGGCATCCGCTTTCGGAGTCCATTTCATTGGACCTTTAAAAAAAATGAAAAACGGCAAGGCGCGCTCTACTGATTTGGAGATGAACCTACTCGGTGCGCCAACAGAACCAGTAAGACGTCGTACGTCCTTAACGCTCTTGGGTGCTTCCAATTGCTCCATTGCCTTGATCTTGTCGGGATTGGCTTCAATACCATGTTGAGAGACAAATAACCCGAGAATCTTGCTAGATGGAACGCCAAACACACACTTCTCGAGATTGAGCTTCAAGTTGATCTTTCGTAGATTTGCAAATGTTTCTTCTAAGTCTTGAATGAGTGTTGGTTTGTCCTTGGTTTTGACCACTGCTACTTCTTGAGCTTGCATTGATTTTCCCTTGAAGAGGAAAGGGTGATGCAACAAAGTAGAGATAAGTATTTCCCTCAGTTAGAGAACCAAGGTATCAATCCAGTAGGAGGTACACGCATGTCTCCAAACTATGCACCTGCACAAACAATCAAACACTTACACCCAACGCGATAAAGGGGTTGTCAATCCCTTCACGGTCAATTGCAATGGTGAGATCTGATAGAGATATATGTAAAAGATTACTAAAATGTAAAAAAAAAAGTAAAAACAAATAAATTTCAGCAAGGTATTTTTGGGTTTTTTGGCTTATAGATATGAAAATATATGATAGAAAATAGACCTGGGGGCCATAGGTTTCACTAGAGGCTTCTCTCTTGAAGGTAAATGATACGGTGGGTGAACAAATTACTGCCAAGCAATTGATAGAAAAGCGCAAAGTTATGACGATATCCAAGGCAATGATTATGCATATAGGCATCACGTCCGTGTCAAGTAGACGGACTCCTGCCTGCATCTACTAGTATTACTCCACACATCGACCGCTATCCAGCATGCATCTAGAGTATTAAGTTCATAAAGAACTGAGTTACGCCTTAAATAAGATGACATGATGTAGAGGGATAAACTCAAGCAATATGATGAAACCCCTATATTTTTATCCTTGATGGCAACAATACAATACGTGCCTCGCTACCCCTACTATGTCACTGGGTGAGGAAACCGCAAGATTGAACCCAAAACTAAGCACCTCTACCATTGCAAGAAATACCAATCTAGTTGGCCAAACCAAACCAATAATTTGAAGAGAAATACAAAGATATCAAATCGTGCATATAAGAATTCAGAGAAGATTCAAATAATATTCATAGATAATCTGATCATAAATCCACAATTCATCGGATCTCGACAAACACACCGCAAAATAATATTACATCGGATAGAACTCCAAGAACATCGAGGAGAACATTGTATTGAAGATCATAGAGAGAGAAGAAGCCGTCTAGCTACTAGCTATGGACCCGTAGGTCTGAGGTAAATTACTCATGCTTCATCGGAAGGGCAATAGGGTTGATGTAGATGCCCTCCGTGATCGAATCCTGTCGGATTTGGGGTTCCGCAGACCCTTGAGAGGTTCGAACTCTGGGGTGCATGCGAAGAACTCGTCCTCCCCAGTTTGCCTACACGCTGATCTAATGGCCTAGCTCGCCAAACTGAATGTAAAAGAGACACATCAGTTTATCCTGGTTCGGGCCACATTGTGGTGTAATACCCTACTCCAGCTTTGTGGTGAATTTGCCTCGAGGGGCTGAGGATGAACTAGTACAGTGGGAGAGCAGCCTCGGGAGGGGAGGTGTTCTTGGGCTCGAGTGAGCTGGTGGGTGAGATGATGATATGAATGATCCGTCCCCCTCTATATTTGTGGCTAAGTCCTATTTATAGTGGCCTTGGTCCTCTTCCCAAATGTACACGGGAAGGGATCCCACAATGGCCAAATTTGAAGGGGGACAACTAGTACATGCTATCCTGACAAAAGTAGTCTTCGCCTGCAAAAGCCTCTGGTCATGACGCCGTGGTGGGCTCGGCAATGACCTCCGTCCTGCCGTCCTGGCTGTCTTGGTCTTGTTGCACCAGAATGGAAACCTTTGCTTGATTCCTCGGGACTCTGCGCCTGCGCTTGCCTCCTTAGCACCAAAGAGGAAACTGGTACACTGCGCCCGCTGGCACCCGCCTGGCCTTGGTCATCATGGCTCACGTCATTTGGACCTCGTGAGGTGAGCCCTGCATTGAGATCTCCACTCCTCGGGAGCCAGCCTGGGGGAGGGGGGGGCTGACCCTCGTGGAGGTCTTGGTGTCGTCCACCTCGCGAGGCTTGGCCCCTCGCGAGGGTCTTGAGTTGTTGATACTGAAGCTGGGCTGTACTAGGCCGCCAATGGAGCCACATCATGGGCCACAGGCAGGCAAGTCTGGGTACCCCCATTCCCAGAACGCCGACAGTAGCCCCCGGGCCCAAGGCGCGCTCGAACTTGGCTTCCAGGTGAAGCCAAAGGGCAAGTGCGCAGCACCGCGGGCCCTAACCACCTGTGGCCTTGGTCGACGCATGGCGATTGATGGGACGTTGGGCGTCTCCGCTTCCCCGCGCTACCGTTCGACTTGACGAGACTCAGCTGCATGCAGAGAAAGATCATCATTGCGTGGGATCGTGGAGGCCGGCGGTTGGCCTCCCTATGGCTATAAATGAGGGGAGGGGCAGAGCCCCACTCGCTCGTATCCACCATCATTCCGCCCGCTCCTTCTTCTTCTTTCTTGTCCCATCGTCTCGTTGTAGTTCTCATGGCGCCGACGAGGAAGTTCTCCGCTGCCGAGAAGGGGAAGGCCCCCAAGGAGGGACCCAGCTCGCCGCCGCCCAAGAGAGGGCGAGGCCATCCGTGCAAGACCACTACGACCCCTGCGGTGGCTCCTCGGGGGCGCGGGCGCACTCCTTCTGGGGCCGGCGTTGCTTTGGTCAGCCACGGCGGCGCTTCTTCTCGAGGCGGGAGCCACCAAGGGCGAGGCAGCTCCTACGAGGAGGGGAGGCGTGTCGTGGTTGCCTGGCCTCCCCGACCGCACTTTCACTCGGCGGAGGTGCTCCCGGAGTTCGTCGTGTGGTCTAAGAGGCCGGCCGGCACAAGCCTCCCATTTCCACGCTTCTTTGTGGGCGTGAAAGTGCAACTATCCCTGGGTGGTTTTGGTAATTCCTAACAACATATAGCTCATTGAGCTAATGCTATTTCAAGATAAATATTTCAGGAAAGCTCAATCATTTGCATGGCATGGATTAGAAAAGTGGACCCCTCAAAATGCCAAGGACAAAAGGATTGGGTCAAGCTCAAAGCACAAGACTCTACATTTTTCATTTTAGTGATCCAAGATCACATTGAGTCTATAGGAAAATCCAATACTATCAAGAGGGGATGAGGTGTTGCTTAATGAGTTTCTTGCTCAAAATGCTTAGTGATATGCTCGAAAAACCCTCAACTACTTTCTCATATACACAAATGTCTCAAACCAAAAGTCAAACTCGGCCCCACCGAAACTTTCTATCCGGCGCCACCGAGTTCACTTGACATAGCCACTGCCAGAAACCCTAGTCTTTTCGGTCTCACCGATACGGATCTCGGTCTCACCGAGATGGGATTGTAATCTCTCTGTTTCCTTTCGTAATGTTTCGGTCAAACCGAGATGAGCGATCGGTCCCACTAAGATTGCAATGCAAACTCTGTGTTTCCCTTTCGTAACGTTTCGGTCCAACCGAGATGAGCAAATCGGTCCCAACGAGTTTGCCTGAACAACTCTCTGGTTAGTCTATTACCAAAATCGGTCTCACCGAGTTTGTGTAACCGGTCTCACCGATATTACGTTATGCCCTAACGGTCCCACTGAGTTGACATGTCGGACCCACCGAAAATCCTAACGTTCACATTTTGAACTAAATCGGTCCGACCGAGTTTCATGATTCGGTCCCACCGAGTTTGGTAAATTGTGTGTAACGGTTAGATTTTGTGTGGAGGCTATATATACCCCTCCACCAACTCTTCATTCGTGGAGAGAGCCATCAGAACATGCCTACACTTTCAACATACATTTTCTGAGAGAGAACCACCTACACTTGTGTTGAGATCAAGATATTCCATTCCAACCACATAAATCTTGATCCCTAGCCTTCCCCAAGTTTCTTTCCACTCAAATCTTCTTTCCACCAAATCCAAATCCTGTGAGAGAGAGTTGAGTGTTGGGGAGATTATCATTTGAAGCACAAGAGCAAGGAGTTCATCATCAACACACCATTTGTTACCTCCTGGAGAGTGGTGTCTCCTAGATTGGCTAGGTGTCACTTGGGAGCCTCCGTCAAGATTGTGGAGTTGAACCAAGGAGTTTGTAAGGGCAAGGAGATCGCCTACTTTGTGAAGATCTACCCGAGTGAGGCAAGTCCTTCATGGGCGACGGCCATAGTGGGATAGACAAGGTTGCTTATTCGTGGACCCTTTGTGGGTGGAGCCCTCCGTGGACTCGCGCAACCGGTAACCCTTCGTGAGTTGAAGTCTCCATCAACGTGGGTGTACGGTAGCACCACCTATCGGAACCACAGATAAAAATCTCTGTGTCAACATTGCGTTTGCTCCCTCAAACTCCTCCCTTTACCTCTATACGCAATTTTTTTACATTCCGCTGCTATACTCTTAGAATTTCATGTGTAGGTTGATTGCTTGACTGGTGCAAAGTTGCTAAAATCTGCCAAGAACTAAAAATTGGGAAAAGGCTAGATTTTTATTTGGTCAAGTAGTCTAATCACCCCCCCTTAGACATACTTTCGATCCTACAAGTGGTGTTAGAGATCTGGTCTCCATTTGCTTTGATTTCCATAGCTTTTGGTGGTCATAGCCTTGGTTTCACAACCTAGGAGAGTATGGCGTCTAGCGAGGGAATTTACCACAGTAGAGGTCCTTACTTTGATGGTACAAATTTTGCTAGATGGAAGCATAAGATGAAAATGCATATTCTTGGACATAACTCGGCCGTTTGGGCTATTGTGTGTATTGGCTTGCAAGGTGAATTCTTTGATGTGAGAGAACCAAACAGTGAAGCTACCGCGGAAGAGTTGAAGATGCTGCAATACAATGCTCAAGCTTGTGATATTCTCTTCAACGGATTGTGCCCCGAAGAATTCAACAAAATCAACCGTCTTGAGAATGCAAAGGAAATTTGGGATACTTTGATTGATATGCATGAAGGTACCGACTTTGTCAAGGAATCCAAATTGGATGTGCTTCAGAGTCAACTTGACAAGTTCAAAATGAAGGATGGTGAAGGCGTCGCTGAAATGTACTCTAGGCTTGCTCTCATCACAAATGAGATTGCCGGCTTAGGAAGTGAAGAGATGACCGATAGATTCATCATCAAGAAGATCCTAAGGGCCTTGGACGGAAAATATGATACCGTGTGCACATTGATCCAAATGATGCCCAATTACAAAGATCTCAAGCCAACGGAAGATCCAAAGGCGTCACTTAAGGATAAGGAAGAGCTCCACAACAAGTCAAGTGGTTCTTACAAAGCCTCATGTGAAGCTCACACATCATCAAGTGAGAAGCAAACCTTCAATGAAGAATTGAGTCTAATGGTGAAGAACTTCAACAAATTCTACAAGAGAAGGAGCAAGGAAAGAAGCTCCAAGTCAAGATCCTACAATGACAAGAGATCTTCAAGTCGCGAAAGAATTGCTACAATTGTGGAAGACCCAGACACTACTCCAATGAGTGTACAACTCCCTACAAAAGAAGAGAAGATTCTCCCAAAAGAAGGAGTAGAAGAGAAGAATCACCACCAAGAGAAAGAAGGAGTAGTGATGATCATTATGAATGAAGACCCTCTCGGAGAAGCAAGGATTCGGAAAGGAAGGATAAGTCATCAAGGAGCTACACAAAAGGAAGACATCAAGCTCATGTTGGTGAATGGATATCCGGTTCCGACTCCGACAATCACTCCGAAAGAAGTTATCACTCTGACTTCGCATATACTCAAGATGAAGGTGTTGCCGGACTAGCACTTGTGACAACCAACTCCTACGACATATTTGACTCACCAAATGAAGGAATTGGGAGATGCTTCATGGCTAAAGGTCCGAAGGTAACACACCCCGAGTATGTTGATTTCAATAGTGATGAAGATGATTTGCTAGGAGATGATGATTTACTTGTTGACAACTCTAGTTATGAAAACTATGATGAACTTTCTATAAATCATGCTAATCAAGATAAAATGAATGACAATGATAAGAAGGAGATTGAGCGTCTAACTAAAGAACTAAACACTCTTAAATTAGCTCATGAAACTACCTTGGAAGATCATCGAGAACTTTTAAAGACTCATGATAAGCTACGCTTTGAAAAGCTCAACCTTGAGCAAGAACATGAGTTTTTAAAGGCAATCAATGATGATCTTTGTAATAAAGTTCTTCTTACATTGCCAAGCATTTACTCTTGTCTACTTACATGCCACAAGTTAAATCTAGCAACAAGAACAAGAAAGATTCTTCGTCTAGTAGTAACAACAATCATGCTAAATCCAATGTTGTTGCTTCTAGTAGTCCTCTTGATTCCACTAATGATTCTCTTAGCCAAGTTACACTTGAGCAAGAAAATAGCTTATTGAAGGGAATTATAGAGAAAGGTGTTTACAAGAGCCTTGCCGAAAGTAAGCAATTTGAGGAAATTGTACGCAAGCAAGGAAGGCACCGGAAGAATCAAGGTGTTGCTTTTGAACGAAAGTTTAATGCCAATGGAGTTGAGTGGGAAGAAGATCAATACCCCAAGACGAAGTTTGTTCCTCAACAAGAGAAGTATGATCCTACTTCTTTCCAAGGTACACAAGCTCAATATGATCTTCCACCACAAGACCACAAGCAAAAAGGTAAGGACAAGCTTCAAGAGGAGATTGATGCATTTGAAGAAGCACCTAAGGCCTTGGTTAAGTGGGTTCCCAAGACTACATCAAGTTCCACTTCATCAAGTATGACTACAACTCCAAGGATTCCCATCAAGATGATGTGGATCCCTAAGAAGAAGAACTAGAGAGTTCTTGAGGGTGACTCCGCCAACATACTTCACTCTTATCGTTTTGGCAAGGACAAGTGCAAACATCTTCCATATCTTGCACTAGTTCATGGAGTCACAAACCCGTGTAGGTACTGAAAGTGCAACTCACTCCAATGGATTGCTCCGAATGATCTACATCAACATTGAGCATCCACATCTTCATTACCTACATGAAGTCATCATCGACAAAACCCAAGGTTAGTTCATCCCTCTTAGGGGGGATATCACATCTAGGGGGAGATTTACTCTAAGAATTGAGCTAAAGCAACTCTAATGGTGTGAGCACAACAATGCTTTATGTAAAAGTGGTAACCCCACTGTTGCTTAAACGATGAGTATGACCTATGATGAAATGTTCTCATTTGACTCCTAAGTCAATATACTCATATATATATGACCTAGTCATCGCCAATTGCTTGATAGATGCTAGAGTGTTTGTGCATGCTTTGTCACATATTTCGTTTGCCATTTTATTGTGTGAGCATGCTGGATGAATATTTTTCTCATTCGAGGACATCCATTTGTTGCTTTGTTGTTTGGCTTTTTCTCTTTTGCCAAATGGATGGACAAGAATGCCTAAGAACTCCCTCTAGCTATCTATGCTTTCCTTGTATCAAACTCTATTCATGCTACATCACAAAGTTTGATCTACTCAGACTCGAGCCACTCTGTGTGAGGAGCACTCGGAGCCCCCGATTTATCATAGACTTAAACTTCCAAAACCTCTTTGTGCATTTCGGTCTGACCGATTCATCCTTTTTGGTCCTACCGAGATCACTTAGTTGATCTAGGTTTTCAATCTCGGTGCAACCGATTAGAACGTTTCGGTCACACCGAGTTGCAAGAATCGTCATAGAAGTTTGCACCTCGGTGCCACCGAGTTGTTCCACTCGGTCACACCGATAGGGTCAGGTTATATATACTGATGGGTCAAATTTTGGAAAATTTTCCGAAACCCTTCACCCACGCATGACCTGCTCTGCCTCTTTGGGTCTCCGGATCGTCCTCTCGCCACCAACGACCTCCCGCCGCTGGTCTCCGCCGCCGTCAACGGCAATCTGCTCTGCCGTTGCCGCCGTAGCAAACACTCGCCGCTCTAGGGTAAGTGTTCGACCCCTTGTGCTGTCTTTTTCACTCCGATTCCTAGCACATGGACAATGCCATGTTTCTTGCCACGATTGAGATTGATCCATCCAGCTAAAACTTCCTTAGGTCTAGATTGATTTGAAAATTTTAGGGTTAGCTCTCCGTAGAACTCATCTCGGACCGACCGAAATGTATAATCGGTCTCACCGATTCGGCTGAGGCCATTTCACATTCGCTTTTCGGTCTGACCGAAATGTGCAAATCGGTGTGACCGAGTTCAAGATTCCGTGAAACCCTAGCAATCTCGGTGCCACCAAACTGTGACTCGGCCCAACCGAGTTCACTAGTTTAGGTTCCAAGTGTTGCTTCTGCCGGCGTTCTGGGAACGAGGGTCCCCAGACTTGCCTGCCTGCGGCCTACAGCGTGGCTCAAAGGGGGGCCCAACACAGCCCATCTTCATCAACACAAGCTCAAGACCCTCGCGAGGGGCCAAGCCTCGCGGGGCGGACGACGTGGAGCTTCCTCGTGCACGGCCTCGTCAGCCGGGCTCGCGAGGAGGCGGAGAGATCAAGGCGGGTACCTCACGAGGTGCCCATGACGCAAGCCATGACGACCAAGGGCGCCAGGCGGGCGCCCGGCCAGCAGTGTCCTCCTTTCCTCTTTGGTGCAAAGGGAGCAAGCGCGTAGAGCATCAAGCAAAGGTGTCCATTTGATTGCAACAAGACCAAGACCAGTCCAACGGCAGGAAGGAAGTCATTGTGGAGCCCAAGCCAAGGCCACCACCAGAGCCTTTGACAGGCGAGGACCAACTTTAGTCAGGATCAGTGTACCAGATGTTCCCCTTCAAAATGGCCAATTGTTGGCGCCCTTCCCGCTCAATATTTGGGAAGAGGCTCAGGGCCTTTGCCTATAAATAGGACTAGCCGCCCACAGGGTAGAGGGATCGAAATGAGTAGATAGAGGCAATCTGGAATCAGAGAGAGAGAAGGCGACTGAACTCCTCCTAGCAGTTCATCGCCCCGGCCAAGAACAGACCCTCGCGAGGCTGTTCTTCCTTGTATTGTTCATCACCATCAGCCCAAGAGGCAATCCACCACACCACAAACTAGAGTAGGGTATTACACCACAATGGTGGCCCGAACTAGTATAAACCTTGTGTCTCTTGTGATGTTCCTTCCGTAGTATAGATCCTAGCGAGGCGGCGGGGTGCAGGTAGGTAGAGGGTGAGATTCCGCGCACACCCCAGTGTTCGAACCTCAAGGGTCTGCCGGAACCCGAAATCCGACATTTGGCGCGCCAGGTAGAGGTGCGCCGAGATCCACCTTCTGCCACTTCGTGTCCAGTCGCATCGTCATCATCATGTCCAGCGACCAGGCGGGCAACCCCGGTCCCTGGGCAGCTTGGCCCGCTCACGCAGAGCCGCTCACCTCGGGCGACCCCATGCCCCAGGCAGCTCGCGGTCCGCATGGCGCTGTGGGCCGCGGGCGACGCGGGCAGGCTTCGACAACTCTCACGCTGCGGCAGGAGCGGTCGGCAGCGAGGACCTCCAACTACGCCGCGGCTGTGATGCCGTACACCCGCCGGGAGCAGGCGAACTCGAGGGCCACGCTCACGGTGGCCCGGGAGCTACTGTAGTGCAAAGGCTGGAGGGCGGCCGTGACGTGTTGCTAGAGCGGGTGGCAGAGCTCACTGGCTTTGCCGCCTCGAGGCTCACCCTTCGCACCCAGCTCCTAGCTCAGGTCCAGGCGGCCAGCTGGGCTCCACCATGACATGGGCTCCAAGGCTACTCCAACACCGGGCGGTTGTCGGCACGGGCCCGCAGCAGTGCTGCCTCCGCCTCCCGGCCAGCGAAGAAGGACTGCCATGACCCCGGCCCCAGGCCGCCGCTACCACCCCTGTGTGGGCGCCTCAAGCAGAGCTACATGGCACACGGAGTACTATGGCGCGGCCTTCGGGATGACGGCCCCAGAAGAATACGTGCCCCACATGATGGACCAAGGGCACCAGCATGAGGGCGAACAAGGCTCGCTCCTCAGCCCAAGCTGGGGGGACGAGGCGACAGAAGCTGAGCTCTTCCAGGAGCCCCGTGAAGGCCCCACCGGCCACGTTGGAGGCGACGATTACCGGGTACCACTAATTCCTCAGGAGCAGGCATACGTTAATGATGAATCGCAGGAGGTGCAGGTCGCCACAGCGAGCGGCTGCCCCTCTCCCGCAGTCTCCTACCCCTCGGGAGGAGGGCGTCAGGGGCTGCAGGAGAGGGGCCGAGATCCGGCATCACCATCGCGGTGTTCGGAGCAAGGCGTCCTCAGGAGGTAGGCCCTCTGCTGAGGAGGTGCCTCAAGGCCTGCCCCTGGCGGAGGACACGTGGTCGTCGGGGAACTGGCTGGCGACCGCTCTAACCCATCGGGCGGCGTCCCCGGGTTTCCGGTCGCCGTTGATGGCACTAGAGTGCGGCGCAAGGCGGGGCCCTCGTCTGGCGATATGAAGCAAGGCCGGTACCTGTGAAGAAGGCCCAATGCCTGTGAAGCTCGCCGCCCCGTGACACTCTCACGTAATAATGAGTGTGGCTGTACACGCCCCGGAGTCTCAGGGGTGCCGGCCTCGAGCCACAGGGCTCCCTCCCACGCCCAAAGGGCGTGACTTAGCTCCGTCTTTGGTGAGAAGACGTCAAGGCTAGACTAGGTGCTGGACGCGGCCTTTTTTGGTTTGCTTTCATTGCTTTTCCCTTTGGTTGTCACATTCCCCAGCTGGATTTAAGTTGGATTCGAATTTGAGATTTGCGTGTGTTTAGGGAAGGGGGTGTTTAGTCTCGTTCGAGCAATCTCTCGCGTTTCGGTCACCGCTTTGCCTCAGCTGCCTCCCCTCGTGAGCCCCTCATGAGCAGGTTGGGCCTAGCTTGCGTGCAGCCCAGACTGCCGCCGCCGCATCCTCTCAGGAGGCTTTTACTGCATATCCTACGGGTTCGATCGGGAGACACTCAAGACGCCACAGCACTCCACAGGCTATCTCGGGGCCTGCGCGGGACGAAGGTAAACCAGCCAGCCACTTGGCACAGGCGTACGGGTGATATAGCATCTACTAATACGCAGAACACAAGTTTTACATGAGGGGCTCTCCCTCCCAAAATGCTCTCACAACCGTCAGGGCAAAACCTGAGCTCTATTCGTGCAGGAAACAGGAACGATGCGCAGTCAGTCGGATAAATCCCCCAATGCATCCTCAGGGGCACCTCCTGAATTGTCGCTAGCGTCGCTAGCCTCGCCGTCGCTCTCTGTGTCGTCACCAGCGGCGCCAGGGCCGTTCACCACGCCGCCTTCATCAGCAGCCACGATCACGCCATCGTTGTCTGAAGCGAAGGCCCTGACAAGGGCGTCCACGTTGTCCTCCACCTAGTGCGCCAGGTCGTCCCGGACGGCCTGGGGTACTGGGGCGATGGCGTCGTCAAAGTCGAAGTGGGGGTCCATATCACGGAGATGGCTGAAGACGCGAGAAAAGGCGCGCCCGAGCAGGGCGCGGCTCCTCTCCTCCACCAAACTGTTGGCTCTGACCGACCGCGCCTCCAGCCGAGTCACCACGTCGGTGAAGAACTGAAGGTTGCCGGCGTAGTTAACTGTGTGCGGCTCGCCAACGGCCGCCTCGTAGATGTTACCCAAGGCTGTGTTGGCTCTCTCCCGGAGCGTGGTGAGCATGGGGCCGTGCTCATGCTCTCCAGATCCGCCACGGGCGTATCTCGTCCGTGCAGATTCGTCACAAGAACGGCCTCAGCCTCGGCCCACCCGTTGCAAGAAGAAGCACCTCGGCATGGGAGGTAGTTAACTCCTCCTGCGCCACCTCAAGGGCGGCCCGAAAAGCATCGGCCCACCACGTCGCTTCCTCCTGCTTGGCCCTCAAGGCAGCGGTCCTACCTTCGGCCTCATCCCGGATCAACCCCAGCCTTTCCTCGAACTTCGCGCCGAGGTTCAAGCAGCTGTCGCCACCCGACGCCCGACCTCCTCCAGGACACGGGCTTCCCACGCAGCGACATCATCCTCCGCCCTCGTCACCAAGCGCTCCCTTGTTTCCAGGCGTTCGTACTCGCGTGCGTGTTCGGCGGCCTCCAGCGTCAGCGCCTCCTCCCGCTTCTGGAGCTCTGCTGGGTCGCCTGAGGCCACCCTCATCGACGCAAGGGCCGTCTCGTGCAGCTCCACCTGCTCCTCCAGTGAGCGGCATCGGGCCAGGAGTTCCCGCGCCCGCTCCTCCGCCGCCTCTCGCCGCCGGTCAGCTTCCCGAGCCTTTTCAAGGGCCCGAGAACGGACCTCCCGAGAGGCCGCTAGCGACGCCTTGGCCTCCTCATCGCCAAGATCACGCCGATGGCGGCAAAGGGGGGCGGTGCCTTCAGCTCGCGCCTCTCCGCGGCCAGCGCACATGCCCCGACCTCGGTAGGCGCTGCGTCTTCATCGGCGAAGCTCTTCACCAAGCAGGCTCACCGCATCGCGCCCTCCGAAGAAACCCTTGGCGGCGCGCGACGCTCCCGGCACGCTGAAGCACGTCTTCCACACCATCATCCGCCTCAGTGAGCGCCGAGGGGCCATGAATCAAGACTCCCCTCAGGCGGGGGCTGGGGCTGGCGCCCTCGCCACGGCCGGCACGCCGCCAGAAGCCCGGCCAGAGCCAGCCCATCCCCAAAGAAGAGCGCATGGAATGCCTCAGCCAATCATGGTCGACGACCGCATTTAGAAGCCCACGGCAGCCGGGCTATGCCACGAGAAGGCTCGCGAAGGAGGGTCGCGAGGCGCCGCAGGTCGTGAGGTGCCTCGGGGTGGTTCGCCTCCCACGGCCTCACCACGAGGTCCCTGCTGCTCGGGGTGCTCGAGGACGGCGGAGAGGGCGGAGCCAAGGGGGATGGCTCCTCAGCCATCTCCGTAAGCTCGGCAGGAAGGGCCCTGTAGAACGAGGATCATTAAAAGCAGCATAAGAACCAGGAGCTAGGAAAGGGGAAGGCTTACTCATCGGTGGCGAAGTACTTCCTACGCTTCAGCAGGCGGCAGGGGTAGTCGTCACCCAAGGCCTCCCTTCTCTTCCGGAGAGCCTCAAAGTCCACGCGGAAGCGGCCCAGGAGTTCAGTGCAGAGGTCGGCCTGTGATGAGGAAGGAGCACCAAAGTGACTGGCGTCAGGGTCGTCGTCCTGGCGCACGCTGCCGGTCGCCTCACCAAGAAGGGTAGCTGGGGCCTCAAGGGCCTCGACCGCGGGAGCCGCGGGCCGCGGCTCAAAGCCTTCGGCCGCAGCGGTGCGGCCCTCAGGAGCTGCCACATCAGGAGTGCCGCCTGGCATCGTCATCCCGGCGGAGGCCCCCTCAGCCCCCAGTGACCCATACCTCCCTGCTCCGCCACTCGAGGAAGGACCGCCATGGGCGAATGGAAGGGCAGTCACCACCACCGGGTACTCGGGAGACACCATGAGGCCTGCGGGGCGTAGCCCCCATTCGTCGAAGTTGGGCATCTGCTTCACAAAGTCACCCCTGCTTGAGCAAAAGTACAACAAAGCACCCCCTTGCCGGATGCTGCCAGGGGTGGGGTCCCCGATCCAAGACCAAGAGCACCTTCCTCAGCGCTTCAGGCATCAAGTCCTCCTCCTGGAGCCTCATGCGGTCTTCACGCCCGCTGAAGGCCCACATCCGGCGGGAATGGCGCTGGAGAGGGGCAATGTGGCATAGCAGGAACTCCTTCACCACCTTGGGCGCCGTCACATCGAGCACCCTCAGGAACGCCGGGCGCAGCCTTGAAGGGCAGGCGGGGGGCTCGTGGCGTCTCCCGCCCCAGCCTGAATTGGGGACAGCGGGTGATGTTGGCTCACAACAGGGGCTGGGCACCCCCACATCCACGTCTGACCACCGCTCATGAACCCAGGCTTGGGCGGAGGAAGGCTGAAGTCAATCTCTTAAGCCGCTGTTTCAGATGCAGCAATGAAGCTCACACACCCCGAACATTGGGTGGGGTCAACAAGGCGCAGAGAGAAGAAGTGGTGCATCAAGGCAACTGAGGGAAGGATGCCCATCATCGCCTCGCAAACAAAGGCAAATACCGCAAGAAGAGTGATGGATTCCAGACCCAAGTGCATCATATGGATCTGATAGTGGGAGAGCACAACATGGAAGAAATCGGAGAAGGGGGGAACCAGCCGCGCCCACAGGGCATCGGCAAAATACCGGACCTCGGTGATTATCCTGTCGATGGAGAATTGGGATGCGGGCCAGGCCGTCATCCGCCCGCATTCGTTGAAGATGGTGGCCAAAGCCGAGCTGACCTTGCCTAGGCCCTCTCGATTGAGTATGATCGACCGATCGACGGCGGGGGCCGCCGACGACGGCGAGCGAGGCGGAGGCACAGGCTTCTTCCCTCTTCCCTTCTTCGTCAGGCCATGGCAATGTAAGGGGGAGATTTGAGATTGGATTGGGAGCGAAGCTAGAGTTCGAGAGGAGGAAGAGTGGGGGCCAGTCGAAAGCAACGGAAAGGGGAGGCGGGCGTGTGCGGCTCTGAGTCCGCCTAGCATGGCACAAAATAAGGAGGCGTGGGGAACAAGTGCCGCCCACGTCCAATCAACCGCCACGCTGGCGCCTAAGGTCAAGCAGGCTGTTGGGACCCGTGGCGCTTAGACTTGCCTTCGCCTCCTGCTCAGCCAAGTCTGGGCGCGCCTTTGGGTCTGGGCTACTGTCGGCATTCTCGAACAGGGGTCCCCAGACTTGCTCGCCTGCGGCCTGCGGCGTGGCTCAATGTCACATCCCTAGTTACTGTATGCTCTAGGCTAGCCCTTCATGTGTGCATCATGTTTAAATTTCTCGTAAACTTGAAATGGGGATTGTTCAAACCCTAGCACCAAATGAATTCAAATAGGCTCAAATAAAATCACTTCCAATAAACCCAAAGTGACTTCAGGAAAAGTCCATCATTTTTTAAACTGGTGAAAACCTCTGACAAAAATTGGTGCATATTTTTCCTAGGTCATTTCAGGTTTTTGGATTAAATCATAAGTATTTGAATTGGAGCATTTAATGGCTATAAATATTTTAAATGCTTCAATAATTCTAAAAACATTTGAGGGCTGTTAGTAAACATTTTAAAAGTGCCCACAAATTTTCTCAGGAGTTTTAAAAAATGGTTTAGTATTATTACTAAATCAAAAACAGAAAAAGCAAATTAGAAAACAGAAACTAAACTAGAAAGAGAGAGAGAGTAACCTTACCTGACGCTTACCTGAGGCCCACTCACCTGGTGGCCCAAAGAGAATCGCCCAGCCCACCAGGCGCTTGGTCTTCTTCCACCTCTGCCAAGAGGGCGAGGCGTGTCGACGCCAGCGCGCCCGAGGCCTCCACCTCCTCCCTCCCAGCCTGCCTGGCTCCTCCTCGATGCACCAGGCGACGCCACGCAGCCCCTGGCCCCTCTCCTCTCTCCCTGGACCTCTCTCCCTCCTCTGATCTCTCCCTGCTATGCCACCGAACCCCCCCATCGCTGCCGTTCGCCGTTGTCGCGACCACCGCCATCCCGACGACACCCCGAGCAGTCTACGAGCTCCGCCCCGATGCCCTCTTCCTCCTCACCGATCCTCAAGACGCCGGAAGCCCCTGGACGCCGCCAACATCGCCGTTCCCCTCGTCGGCCACCGAAGATCGCCGCCACCCGTACGTCGCCTCCGACGCCTCCCCGAGCCCACTTCGACGGCCGTCGCAACCGCCGTGAGCCACTGACTCCTCTCACCCCATCCGTTTTCCCTCTCGCACGCCGTAGCCGCCACGCCACTTGCGCCCGAAAGCTCGGCTCCGCCGCGCATGTCGTCGTCGCCGTTCTAGCCGCCGCCGCTATGCCCGAGCCCACCCTTGTGCTCAGCAATCCCCCAGGAGCCGAACGCACCCACTCACCTGTCCTGCCGCGCCTCGTAGCACCGTCTCGAAGCACCTCCGAACTCCGGCGGCCGCCCGGCTCGTCGCCGCCGCTGCCACACACACCCACAACACACCACGCGGCCACCACCGGATGCACCGCATCGCCAAAGAACTCAGAGACCAACCGCGGCTCAAACGCCGCTCAGAAGCGCCGCTTCGACCAACTCTGGCGAAGTTTCGCCCGCTGTGGTCGCCGGCGTCACCTGCTGACATGGCGCCGGTTAGTTAGTGCTAATGACCGCTATAAGCACCCCATGAGCCACTGCCATGTGGGCCCCTGCGCTTAATTAGGATTAGTATAATTTTTTCTGTTAAATTAGTGTTAGTGCCATGGACCCCACATGCTAGTTTGACTTTGGCCACGTCAGCTTTGACTGGTCCCACATGTCATCCGCCTAAACCAGCCTGAGACGCTGACGTATGGGTCCCACTGGTCAGGTTTGACCTGGCCGACCGCTTGATCGCTGACATCACAAAGGACGCTATGTCGATGTATTAATTCGATTTCTGGATTTATTCTTTTACAGGAAATTCCAGAAAATAACCAAAACTTCTAAAAATCATAGAAAATCAACCGTAGCTCAGAATGAAATAAGTTATTTATGAAAAATGATCAGAAAAATCCAATCTATCCATCTGTACCATTTTCATGCATGTTAGAACAACTTATACCTGCTGATCAGGTCAAATCAATTAAATGGCATTTAAACTCTCACATATGGAGTTTGAATTTGAACCTAGTGTTCAAACCAACCCCATTTAACTTGTCGCTAGATGCATTAGGCCAATCAACAACATACTTTGCCATGTCATCTTCATGCCTCATATTGTTGCATAGCATTGATTGTGTTTCTCCTTTGTTTGTCGGTGTTTGTCCCTCTCAAGAGACGCATTTGTCGACGATGAGTTCGATGACACCGATGAAGAACTATAATATCTTCAGAGTGCCGAACAAGCAAAACCCCTTGTTCATTCCGATATAATCCCACTCTCTCGCTCCTGCTCTCTTTTACTGCATTAGGACAACAATGATTCACCGTTACTTGCTCATGTAGCTGAACCCCTTTATCCTCTGCATGACCTGTCATTCCACAGTAAATAGATGAAACCCACAAGCATGAGTAGGAGTTGTTTGAGCCTTGTTGTGCCTACTCATTCATGCTTGTTTGTCTTGCTTGCTACTGCTTAGAGTTGAGTCAGGTCTGATTCATCGAGGATGAATCAGAGGTGTGTGAACATGTCCTACTGTGTGTGAGCTAAGTGTGTGAACACAATCTGGTAAAGGTAGCGGTGAGAGGCCATTTAGGAGTACATGGCGGGTTGTCTCATTGCAGCCGTCCTCAGGAACTGAGTTCTGTGTTTGTGATCCATGAACAGTTACTACCACACATTGGGTTCCGATAACTCGACCCCTCTCGACTTATTGATCAACATGATCTCTGGCCCGTGAGTTGCAACTAGTTTCGTGTTTGTAGGTAGTGTTAGTAGTCTACCAAGTGGCACCCTGCAGGTGGGCTTGGGACAGACTAGGCACTGTGGCACGGTGTACCAAGCGTAGAACCACCCGTCGAGGTGGGCTTGGGAACCCTGCACACATCGTTTGGAGCCGTGAGCGACACCCCGGCCGGATCTCCTTGCGGATGGAACCCGAATAGGCGATAAACCTGGACTAGAGACTTGTGTGGTTAGTCAGGTCGTGGCCGACTCCCTCGCCAGGCTTCCGCTTGAAGGTTGCCGAGATACATGACGTGTATTTGGTGGTAAGTGGCGAGAGCGTGTGTGAATAAGTACAGCCCTGCAGGGTTATAAATGATCTATTCGAATAGCCGCGTCCGCGGTAAAGGACTTCTGGGTTGCCTATATCGGTTCATAGACAAGTGAAAGTGGATACTATAAAACGCGCAAGATAAGCGTGTGTGCTATGAATGGCGTTCTCGTAGGGAGACGGAGCGGATCCATAGTGGTGTATTGATATGGTGAATATGTGGACTCGTGGTGCCACCTCAAAAGAGTTGCTTGCAGTCATAGTTCAGATAGCCACCGAGTCAAAGCTGGCTTGCTGCAACAAACTCCACCACTCCCTTTGTTGATAATGATGCATATGTAGTTAGTTCTGATGTAAGTCTTGCTGAGTACATTTGTACTCACGCTTGCTTATTTTATGTTTTGCGAGAGACGCGTCGGTCTCGCTAGTAGTTCCGCGTGGACTTCGACGTTTAGCTTGTTACCTCAGCTACGATCTTGTTCCCTCGGCAGGATCTGGTAGATAGTCAGGCTTCTCAGCCTTTTTCATTTATAGATGTCTGTACTCACACATGTTTAGCTTCCGCGTGTGCTTGTTTTGTATGCTCTGAATGTTGGGTCATGAGACCCATGTTTGTAATATCTCGATCCTCGGAGCCTAATGAATAAATATTTGAGTCGTAGAGTTATGTTGTGATGCCATGTTGTATTTACACATATCGAGCATATTGTGTGTATGTTTGAAATGCTTGGTATGTGTGGGATCCGACAATCTAGTTGTTTATCCTTGGCAGCCTCTCATATGGGGAAATGTAGTCTAGTGTTTCCTGAGCAATAGTAGTCTGCTACAGCCCGGTTCACCGGAGTCCTGCTAGCCCAGCACTACTGCTCTGGACACTTGACTGGCCGGCATGTGTTTCACTTTGTTCATGTGTTCTGTTCTTCAGTGGAAATGTCACGCAGTGACATCCGGAGTCCTGCCTAGCTCAAGCATGTACCGGTTACCGAGTCCTGTTAGCCAGTGTTACAGCCCGGATTCACACGTTGATGACCGACATGCTCGATGTGATTCATGTATGCCTGTCCCCATGGGTTAGTGTCGCTTTGGGTTCACGACTAGCCATGTCGGCCCGGGTTCTCTGTCATGTAAATGCTAGCGAGACTATCATATACGTGAGCCAAAAGTGCAAACGGTCCCGGGCCATGGTAAGGCGACACTTGTGGGAATACCGTGCGTGAGGCCGCAAAGTGATATGAGGTGTTACCGGCTAGATCGATATGACTTGGAATCGGGGTCCTGACACTCAAAGGGGGGCCCAACACGGCCCATCTTCATCAACACAAGCTCAAGACCCTCGCGAGGGGCCAAGATTGCTGAGGCGAACGACAGTGGAGCTTCCTCGAGCACGGCCTCGTCAGCTGGCTCGCAAGGAGGCGGAGAGATCAAGGCGGGTACCTCACGAGGTGCCCATGACTCAACCCATGATTTACCAAGGGCGCCAGGGCGGGCGCCCGCCAAGATGTCCTCCTTTCCTATTTGGTGCAAAGGGAGCAAGCGCAGCGAGAGCATCAAGCAAAGGTGTCCATTTCGTGCAACAAGACCAAGACCAGTCCAACGGCAGAAGGAAGTCATTGTGGAGCCCAAGCCGGCGTCACCACCAGAGCCTTTGACAAAGCGAGGACCATCTTTAGTCAGGATAAGTGTACCAGATGTTCCCCTTCAAAATGGCCAATCGTTGGCGCCCTTCCCGCTCAATATTTGGGAAGAGGCCCAGGGCCTTTGCCTATAAATAGGACTAGCCGCCCACAGGGTTGAGGGATCGGAATGAGTAGCTAGAGGCAATCTGGAATCAGAGAGAGAGAAGGCGACTGAACTCCTCCTAGTAGTTCATTGCCCCGGCCAAGAACAGACCCTCGCGAGGCTGTTCTTTCTTGTATTGTTCATCACCATCAGCCCAAGAGGCAATCCACCACACCACAAACTAGAGTAGGGTATTACACCACAATGGTGGCCCGAACTAGTATAAACCCTGTGTCTCTTGTGTTGTTCCTTTTGTAGCTTAGATCCTAGCGAGGCGGCGGGGTGCAGGTAGGTAGAGGGTGAGATTCCGCGCGCACCCTAGTGTTTGAACCTCAAGGGTCTGCCGGAACCCGAAATCCGACAGCTTCGGTATCACCGAGTTTGTCAATTCGGTAGCTCCGAGATCACTTCTGTAGCGAACTAAAACTAAGCTTTTTGACTCAATTGTTTTGCAAAACCTCTGTACTTTGTGATGCTCATCTACTCTACCTCATCTACAACCTATTCACAGGGTCTGCTGACAGTTTGCCTGAAGATGTCTGATCAAAGTGCCAGTCACAACAAGTCTGAGGAACAGGTTCAGATGAGTGAGGGCACAAGTCCCTCAAGCAGCTATGATGATGGCAGCAGGTGCACTCCAAGCAACTTGCCAAAAGCAGCCACCAAGACAAGGAAGAAGAGAACCTCAGATTCAGAGGATGTGGATTATGTGGCTGTTGAGGATGAAGCCACTTCAAGGAAAAAGGTGCTGAAAAAGGAATATGGCACAGCTGCTACAAGTAAGCCAGGACTGAAAACAAAGGCTCTAGCAAGAATAATGCCAATGTCAAAGCCAAGGAAAGTTGCCACAGGTGAAACTATGAAGTTCACCATTGAATCTGAAGAAGAGGCAGCTGGTGAGGACAAGAAGAAGAAGAGGGCAAGAACCACTACTGCTAGAGTTCTTGGGAAGCCCTCCATGATGAGAGATGATGATGATGAAGAAGAGGATGCTGCACCAGCACCCAAAGCTCATAAGCTTATGGGAGATGCAATCAGATCAGGGGCTGCTCCATCTAAGCCCAAGTCTGCTCCCAAAGCTCCAGCTCAAAAGTCTGCACCCAAGAGAAGCACCAGGAACATCCCTGCTGAGGAGAAGAACAAGGCCCAGTGCCTCAAGTTGAAGAAGAAGATGATGAAGCCCAAGTGCTAAGGAAGCTCAAGCCCAAGATCCCTGACCACAATGATGCACATCCTGTTGCAGAAAATATGAAGCTCAAGAAGGATTCAGGGCTGAGATTATGGAGATAGTCTGATCCATATGTCAGTCGAGGAGAACTCATCAGGATTACAGGTTCCACACAAAGGAACAACAAGACTTTTATGAGACTATCTTGCTTGATAAGAAGCCCATAGTGTGTGACATGAGATGGGTTGAATGGGAATACATCAAGGAGAATGAATATCACTTCCCAGGAGTTTATGACAGCTTCAAATCATGTGGAGTTGATAAATTTGTGGCTCAGAAGCTCACCAAGTGGAATGATGAGTTGATCATGCAATTTTACTCCACTGCCCACTTCTACCCAGATGGGAAGATCATTTGGATGTCACAAGGTACTAGGTACCAATCCTCTGTGGAAGAATGGGCTCAGTTGATCAATGCCCTAGAAGAACATGACGATGACTTGGATGTCTATGCCAAGAAGAAGAAGGATCACAACTCAATGGCACACATGTACAAGGAGATTTCTGATGCAGACCCGGAGACTCATCAATTTGGTTCTGTAAAGCACTTACTATCAGGCCTGCCTACAATCAATTGGATTCTAAGGCACACATTGCTACCAAAGTCAGGATATCACAGAATGATCAGAGGACATTCCATCAACTTGCTGCATATATTTGATGTTCCTCAAAAGTTCAAAGTCATGAGTCTGATTGTGGAAACAATCAAGAGGACAGCTGCAGATCAGAAGAGATTGTCGGATCTCGGGTTCCGGCAAAACCCTCAAGGTTCGAACACTGGGGTGCGCACGGAGATTTCCTCCCTACCATCTATGACCTAGCTCGCTAAGATCTCGCGAACGAACTCGACGAACTCGGAACACAAAGACATAAGATTTATACTGGTTCGGGCCACCGTTGTGGTGTAATACCCTACTCCAGCGTGGTGGTGGTGGATTGCCTCTTGGGCTGATGATGAACAGTACAAGGGGAAGAACAGCCTCCTGAGGCTGGGGTGTTCTTGTGTTCGGTGTGTGGCTAAGGATTGGTTCTCAATCAGATGAGATGTCGCCGAATGAGTTATCCCCTACGGTGGTGCCTAGTTCTACTTATATAGGCCCTGGTCCTCTCCCCAAATATTAAGCGGGAAGGTAGCCAACAACGGCCAATTTGAAAGGGGACAACTAGTACAGCTTATCCTGACAAAAGCGGTCTTCGCCTGCAAAAGGCTCTGGTGGTGACGCCGTCTTGGGCTCCATGGTGACCTCCGTCCTGCCGTCCGGCTGGTCTTGGTCTTGTTGCACTGATATGGAAACCTTTGCCTGATGCCTCGGTACTCTGCGCCTGCGCTTGCCTCCTTAGCACCAAAGAAGAAACAAGGACGCTGCGCGTGCTGGCGCCCGCCTAGTCTTGATCGTCATGGCTCATGTCACAAGAGCCTCGCGAGGTTCGCCCTTCCTTGATTTCTCCGCTCCTCGCGAGGCAGCTTGGTGAGGCCGCTCCTGAGGAGGTCTTGCACCGTCCGCCTCGCGAGGCTTGTCCCCTCGCAAGGGTCTTGACTGTCTCGTTGATGAAGATGGGTCATACAGGCCTGCAGCATAGCCACGTCGTGGGCCGCAGGCAGGCAAGTCTGGGGACCCCCGTTCCCAGAACACCGACAGTAGCCCCCGGGCCCAAGGCGCGCTCGGGCTTGGCTTCGAGGCGAAGCCAAGGGCCAAGCGCGGAGCACCGTGAGCCCCAAAAGCCTGCGGCCTCGGTCGACGTGTGGCGCATGATCGGACGTGGGCGTCTCTGCTTCCCCACGCTGCCTCGGCAACTGCTCAACTTGACAAAAGGCTGGCGCAGATAGCGGTTGCCTTCACTGTTCCCCTTCGCCTTGCTTCAGATCCCCTTTCTTGCTCCTCGCTGCCGATATCTCCAGATCTACTCCAATCTTGCCCCGCATCTGCGACCTATGGCGCCGCGCAAGGTCAAGCCCTCCTTAGTGCCGGCTTGGTACACGCCTACCCTTGATGCGCCCAGCGTCTCGGAGAAGAGCCTCGCCTCCACGCGCTTGCTAACGGCGGGCGAGAGCAACGAGGGGGGGAGACAGAGCTCCGGCTTGCCTCCGACGTGCCAGAGCCTGAGGGAAGTACCTTCTTCCCCTTCTTCATGAGCAGCATCACTGCCGGGTTGGTTCCCCCCTTTTCCGATTTCTTTTTCGAGGTCCTCAACGACTTCGGGCTGCAGGCGCTGCATCTTCATCCCAACTCTATCCTCCTCTTGTCCATCTTTGCCTACTACTGCGAGGCGTATCTGGGCGTGATGTCGTCCGTGGCTCTCCTGCTCCACTTCTTATTCCTTCGCGTCAGGGATGGTCACGTCTCCGGGTGCGCCAATTTCATCGCATCCGGCAAGGCCAACTCGATCTCGAACACTGGGAAGAGGGTCGACAACATCCGGGCCAAATGGGTCATGATGGATGCCAAGCGCGTCCACCCGCGCTTGGCATTGCCGACGAAGGCACCCCAGTCTAATAAGGGGTGGCCTCGGGCAGAGCTTGCTGATGAGCGGGCATCATCAGTGTTGGCGCAGATGCAGACCTACCTGAGGCCGGGCAACGTGAAGGCGGCAAAGGTCACGGGGGGACATGCTCCTGAGGGAATTCCTGATGTTGCGCGTGGCCCCGCTGCAGGCGCGGGTGCGCCCCTTGTGGAAGCTCGGAGATGAAGAAGACGAGACCCACCTGAGGCCGGGGGCCCTGCCCGAGGATGAACTGACTGCTGTCCCGCGCCTCCTAGTTGGGGAGAACCAGGAGTACCCGCCGAGTGCCTTCACTCCCTTGTTCTTCCGCAAGGATTGGGAGCCAATTGGGGCCTCCAGGCCGACCTTTGACGCGCGAGGACTGGTGCCGCCCGTGCTCTCCGGAGCCCCCGAGGCACCGAAGCCAGTGGAGCTATCTTCTGACGAGTCCCGCGGGGCGAGAGCAGAGGAGGAGGACTCGGGGGGCGACCCCCCGAGGAGATGGGGGAAAACTCCCCGATGAGCAAGGCTGAAATCCTCCGAGCCCTTCCTGACGACGCCAAGGTCGATGCCCACCAGGAGGAGGGAGAACCGCCCGTCATCCCGATGAAGAGCAGGTCGGCCCTGATTCCTCAGGATGCTGCCTCCGCCTTGACACCGCCCGGAGCTGCTTCCGGCCCTTCTGTTGCACCGTCTTCTGCTCCCGGAGTCCGTGCGCCCACGCCTGAGGCTTCGAGGCTTTCAGGCTTCAAGCTTCCCAAGCGGAGGGTGGAGTACGCCGCGGTGGATCAGTAAGTGTTTTGACCTTTCGTCTTGCTTTTGCTTATACTTGCTATTTCCTGACGTTCACCCTTGGTTGACCAGGCCGGTGCCTTCGGCGAAGAAACGGAAGGAGGGCATGGCGGCCGCGCCCCCTTCGTCGGAGAAAGGAGGTGGCAGCACTCGCACCTCCCCAGCCCGGTCGCCCTCGCGAGGCAAGGGGAGACGTCATCGGGAGTCGTCAGCCCCCGTGGCCCCGCTGGCTCTGGAAGTGCGGGCACCTGGCACGGCCAATGAGGTCCCAGAGGCTCTGGAGCCCTTTATCTCTCATGCCCAGGTAACAATGTCGCCCCCCTCCTTCTGCTGCGCTCCTGGCTCCAGGTTCTTCTGCTTCCTCCACCACCCTGGAGCGCGTTCTTTCCTAGATGGCTCAGCTGCGAGAAGATCTTCTGGGCGCGGACCCATGCCTGGTAGCCGGGCGCCTAGAACTAGCCTCCGGCTGGCTTCACTCTGACTTGGCGGTTCGAGCGACGCTGAGCCAGGCCGTGGCGTCCTCCGAGAAGGAGAAGCAGAGCGCCATCAAAGCCGCGGCTGATCGCGACGCGGCACTGAAGGACGCTGAGGCCGCCCGCGGCCGCTGTCAAGAGCTGGAGGACGAGTTGAAGCGTCTGCGCGACCAACACGTGGAAGAAGCACGCGGCCGCCAGGTGAAGGAGGAAGAGATGAGGGCCCGGGAGGACACCATCAAGAACCGTGACGCCGAGTTGGAGGAGCTGGAGAAGGCGCAGGCTGCTGAGCGCAGCCGGCTGGAGGAGCTGGAGCGGGAGGCGAAGGTGAAGGAGGCCGACCTTGATGCCAAGAAGAAAGTTCTGGCTAAGGACCGCGCGACCTTTGTTGATCTTGAGGAGAGGTATCGCGCAGCACTGAAGACGCTCTATGAGAAAGGCTTGGAGAGGCCGCAGGCCACCACTGAGGATGGACCTGCTCAGCCGCTTCCCTTCTTGGTGAAGGCGCTCAAGGAAGTTGTGGAGGGCGTCGGTCCCATGGCAGAGGCGGAGGCTCGTGTTCTTTCTTCAGCTGCGTTGACTTGTGTCTTCATCCACCTACACCTTCGCGGCCCCAGCGCTCGTCTTGACGAGCTGCTAGAGCCTATGGCTGAAGAACACTGCATAGCTGCCGCCGCTGCCGTGCAGAGTCAGGTGGAGGCCTTGCTGAAGAAGTTTCGTGGCTTTGCTTCCGCGCCCTCGACCGGGGGCGACACTACCACGGGAGGAGTGCCGCCCGCAGGCATCGACGGTGCTCAGGGTGACCTACGGCTCCTTTCCTGTTTTTATTCCTGCAACCATGCATCAGGCCTCGTGGAGGCGTTAAAACTTGTGTTTTGGTATTGTGAGAACAATATGTCTTGTAATATTTGCTTCGAGGTTTTGTGTTTTTCTTCCTATCTGCTTTGTGTTCTGCGTCGGCAGAGCCCGGCCCCGCGCATGCCTCGACCGCCGTTGGGCCGACCTGAGACCAGGACGGACAAAGGAGTGAGGGGCTACGTGACCAGTTAGGCTCCTGAGTCCCCCTTGACGCGCAAACAGCTTATAGGAAAAATGCGCGAGGATAGGTTAATGTTCTACGTTGGCAGAGCCCGGCCCCGCGCATACCTCAACCGCCGTTGGGCCGACCGGAGACCAGGACGGACCAAGGAGTGAGGGGATACGTGACTAGTTAAGCTCCATAGCCGCGATGCTCAGGAGTCCCCCTTGACGTGCAAACAATCTCCATACCGGCCCTCGCCGAGGCCTCGGGAGGGGCGTGCGACGACCAGGTCCGAGAGACCTGGTTAGGTGGCGTGCGCTTGGGCATGACCCGAGCGCAGCCCCCAGGTCCGGGAGACCTGGTTGGGTGGCGTACCCTTGGGCGTGACCCGAGCGCAGCCCCCCATGCCCAGCCCCCTCGCACGTCTCTCCCGATGGGAGGCGTTGCGATGAGGCCAGACGCTAAGCTCTGGGGCTCCCTGAGGTTGGTACGGCCGCGGAGCCGCCCTCAGTTGTTTATCACCAGCGTGGACCATAGTGCTTCCGCTTGTGCACAGGTATAGCCGCTCCTCGGCAATGTCGATGGCGAGCGCGGAGCATGGTCCTTCCACGTGTGCGTGGGAGGGGGGCTCCCTCTAAGGAGAGCCCCCGGGGCGTGTACAGCCCCGCCCTGACACGTGGCTTGCACGACATTGCCGCGAGGTGTATCTGGGCACTCGTGAGCCAGCGCGGGACTCATGAGGCCCTACCTTAAGGCGGGTTGCGCCTGGTCTTGGGTCCTTGATAGCTATGTGTTCCTACAAGATGGTTAGGTACTAGTGCTCTACGTCCTCAGGTCCCGGCCCTCGACTGAGCTCAGCCGCCGCTGGTATGCCAGGTCGTGATGCCATGGTCAAGGCCAGGGGGTGAGGGCTGGAGAGCCAGTAAGAGCTCTTGAGTCGCGATGCTCAGGAGCCCCCCTTTTAAAGCGCAAGCGAATTGCATGAGAGAGGGGTGGGCCTGTAGCAGGTAGCAGGCTATGATAGTGGGTAGCAATCGAGCAGACGATAATCACATGCAGATTATGCATGAGAGGCAGATCAGCTTGGGTAAATGCAGAAAGATACATGCCACTTGGGTCAGGCCCGAGCGGCTTGGGGATGATGCAGCCCGAGGGGCGCCCCCAGCAAGGTAAGCTAAAGACATAAGCAAGAGGGATACATGCCACAGGGACGGACCCACGCGGCCTGGGAATGATACAGCCCGAGGGGCGCTCCCAGCTGAATGTACTTGGAAAATTTCACCTGGTTTTGTTGATGAAGAGATGTCGGAGCAGCCGAAGGTACGCAGTGAAGGGATTGCTCCTCACGAGCCAACGGGGCCCTGAGCCTCGGGAGGTTCTGGGGGCCCAGGCTGTTCCCTGAGGATAGTCTCCATCTCTGCCAGGACGGCGTGGTGCCTAGCCTCCTGAGCCGCCAGGACGCGCTGCAGGTTGCGCTGGTAGACGAACGACACGCTCGGCAAGCAAAATGGCATGCGAACATAGCTGTGCGGTGGACCCTCGCACCGACCCATGCGCGAAGGCCAGAAAAGCTCCTGAGAAGCAGCCCTGTTGAGCCCTGGGACATCGATGCAGATGCGCAGCCCGGCATCCTCACCTCGATGGGAGCTGCGCCTCGCAAGCGGCGGTCGCTGCGCATGGCCCTTGCGTCTTGTAGTTCCTGAGTGGTCTTGGTGATGAACTCCTGAGCGGTGGGTGCTCCTTGCCATGTGTCCTCCTGAGGGAAACGTGCCCTGAAGCATGCCTCCAAGTGGTGCCCAAGCGCCTACCTCGTGACGTGGGCAAGGTCTGAGGCCCTCAAGGAGAGAGCCCCCTGGAGCGGGCGCTGATCCTGACGAGGTTCCAGCTGCGTTGCCACCTTCCTGAGGCCCGATACACCGCGACTGCTTCTTCTTCTTGGGAATGGCCTCCGGAGGGCCATTGCCCTGGCTGTCGGGGTCGTCGATTGCTGCAGCTCGAAAGGCGCGCTTAAGGGAGCACACCGCGTCCCTTTCTTCGCATGGGACCGTGATGATCCCTCCGCTTCCTGGCATCTTGAGGACTGTCGGATTTCGGGTTTCGGCAGACCCTCTAGGTTCGAACTCTGGGGTGCACACGGAGATCTCACCTCCAACCTACCTACCCTCGTGCGCCTACTTGAGGATCTAAACTACACAAAAGAGCAACACAAGGGACACAAGGTTTATATCTTTGGTTGGGCCACCATTGTGGTGTAATACCCTACTCCAGTGGGTGGTGTGGTAGATTGCCTCCGAGGGGCTGAGGGTGAATAAAGACAAGGAAGAACAACCTCGTGAGGGTCTGTTCTTGGCCGGTGCGACGAATTGCTAGGTGGAGTTCGATCGCTCTCTCTCTCTCTCTCTCTCTCTCTCTCTCTCTCTCTAGATTTCTTGATCTCTAGCTCTGTTCTAGATTCCGGATCCCTCTACCCTGTGGGTGGCTAGTCCTATTTATAGGCAAAGGCCCTGGGCCTCTTCCCAAATATTGAGCGGGAAGGGCGCCAAAAATTGGCCATTTGGAAGGGGAACATCTAGTACACTTATCCTGACTAAATTTGGTTCTCGCCTGCCAAAGGCTCTGACAATGACGCTGGCTTGGGCTCCACGATGACCTCCTTCCTGCCGTTGTGCTGGTCTTGGTCTTGTTGCACCGAAATGGTTGCCTTTGCTTGATACTCTCGCATGCGCTTGCCTCCTTTGCACCAAAGAGGAAATGAGGACATCGCACGAGCTGGCGCCCGCCTCGGGCGCCTCTTGGTCGCTCATGGCTTGCGTCATGGGCACCTCGTGAGGTACCCCGCCTTGATCTCTCCGCCTCCTCGCGAGCCAGCTTTGACGAGGCCATACACGAGGAAGCTTCTTGTCGTCGCCCGTGAGGCTTGGCCCCTCGCGAGGGTCTTGAGCTTGTGCCGATGAAGATGGGCGTCAGACGGGCCACCCCTTGAGCCACGCCAAGAGGCCGCAGTCGCAGTGCAAGTTCTGGTACCCCGTTCCCGAACGCCGACAGTAGCCCGGGCCCAAAGCGCGCTGGACTTCGCTTAGTGGAGAAGCGAAGGTGCAAGTCTGACGCCGCGAACCCCTAACAGCTCAAGGCCTTGGGCGCCGCATGGCGGTTGATTGGACGTGGGCGCCCCTGCTTCCCCACGACGCCTCGGCAACTGCATGAATTGACAAGTCCCTGCATGCAAAGCGGGTCATGATTACCTGTGATCATGGAGGTCGACGGTTGGCCATCCCCGGCTATAAGTACAGAACGGCGCGTACCCTTCCAGTCCATCTCTTCTTGCTTCTCCTTCTTGTCGTTGCTCCACATCACGGCAATGGCTCCGATCCGCCGGTTCGCAGAAGAAAAAGGAAAGGTCCCCAAAGAGGGTTCCGACCCGCTTCCGCCGAAGAAACGACCAGCCCTCTGCCGTCGAGATGAGGGCGCCCGACAGGAGGTGTCGAGGCCCTGGTATGAGCGGCCACCGCCAGGGTTCCCGCTGCCCTTGTACGCTCGCATTGAGGGCCCTGAAGGAGTTGACGCCGAGCGCCATGGACGACGCCGCCATCGGCGCCGGCGGGTCACGGCGGTGCGCTTTGTTCCCCCTGGAGTCCATGCCGAGGGCTCCTCCCAAGAGTTTGTGCTCCACGCCGCCATGCCTCCTCAGTCTTGGATTCGCCTTTCTCCCTCCTTCGCCTTCGCGATTCCTCAAAGGGGATCTCTGGAGCTCTAGCTGCAGCACGCCGGCTGCAGCACCCTTGCGACCAGAGCGGAGGTCGCGGTCGTCGCTCTGGGCAAGGTCTTCATGACTCAAGGCTGGGGCGAGATTGCCCGGGTCTGCAGGACGAGGGGCGCCCTCGTGATCCACCTGGAGTACGACGGCGCTTCCGTGATGTTCTTCAAGGTCTTCGACGCGGAAGGATGCCGGCTGGAGTGCTGCCCTGAGAGAGGTGGTCGGGGCCCTGCCGCGGCGAGGACCAGGCTCGCCGATCGCGCCCCCAGCAGCTCCTCAGGCGGCGGAGGCGTTGGAGGATCCAGCGACTCCACCGAGCTCTTCGCGACTCCGGAGAGTAGCGACGACAGCTACGAGCCCCCGAGCTTGCGTCGCTCTCGGAGCAGGGCGGGCTCATCAGGCCGCCGCCGCCTCTGATCTGGATGAGGTTGATGCCGGCGCCTGACGGCCCACTGTTGAAGATGGCACCTCTTGCGGAGGCGCGTGTAGTTAGCGTTCTTTAGGATCTGCTCCCTTTGTTCCCTGCGAGGAGTCAAAAAACGCGCCCCATGGGGGCTTGTCAGGTGCCTGTGGTTCTGTTTGTTAATATGATCCTTGTCATGAAGTAGTGTGAGATACTCATCCCATCTTAGCTTAGTTCCTCCTTTCGAACCTCACGAGGGCTTGATGCTTTGCGCCGACAGGTCCCAGTCCCAAGGCAGGCTTCAGCCGTTGCTGGTATGCCAGGTCGCGATGCCGTGGTCAAGGCCAGGAGGTGAGCGGCCTGGGGTCCAGTAAGAGCCCCTGAGTCGCGATGCTCAGGAGGTCCCCTTTAGCGCTCAAGCAGCCATCGTTCGGCGAGAAAGGAGTGCGACGTTGCTAACACGGGATTGCCTTAGGTGCGAGGTCGGTGTTGCGATAGCTAGTGTTTCCGGAGGATGACTTATCTCGGGAGTCAGGAACCGCTTCTTGGTGCGGCGTTAGGTCCGCGCATCGGTAGATGAGGAGTTGCCTGGCGAGGTCCCTCAAGGCCTTTTCTTGCCTCTCGCCTTTTACTCCCTTTCTGCTCTACGTCCTCGGGTCCCGGCCCTCGGCGGGGCTCAGCCGTCGCTGGTATGCCAGGTCGTGATGCTGTGGACAAGGCCGTAGGGTGAGGGCTGGAGAGCGATGAGCCCATGAGTTGCGATGCTCAGGTACCCCCCCTTTAACGTGCAAGCGGTTCGCGCGGACGAGAGTGAAGAAGACGCCGTGAGGGCCTCGCCTGATGCTGCTCCTTGAAGAGACCCTGCAGGCTCATCACAAGAAGACAAGAGTTCGCCATGACAATCGACAGTCAGCCGTTGGTTGCTCTGGAGGGGTGACGAGGCACTGAAGGCTTGATGAGGTGGCGCCATGCGGGGCTGCCGCGGCCAGAGCTCAGCCATTCAGGTTTGTCGGTGTTGCAGGGACGGACCCATGCGCAAGCGTCGTGCCGTTAGGGAGCAGCTCCATCAGTTGGTGTCAATCGAGCGGGCGACTAGGTCAAACACGTTAATCACAAAGGAGCAAGTTCATTTAGATAGGTGCAGGGAAGGCGGAACATCATTTGGAGTGCAGCTCGGCGACTTGGGGACGATGCAGCCCGAGGGGCGCCCCCAATAAGGTAAACTAGAAACATGAAGCAAAAGAGATACACGCCGCAGGGACGGACCCACGCGGCCTGGGAATGATGCAGCCCTGGGGGGCGCTCCTAGCTGAAAATGAAACTTGAAGGATGTCACCTGATAATGTTGAAGATGAGCGGACGCCGTGCGCTGCAGAAGCCGATCTTCACGAGCCCCCAGGCCCAGGAGCCTCGGGAGGCTCCAGAGGCACTGGTGGCTCCTTGCGGACCATCTCCATCTCCGCCAGGACTTCGGAATGCCTGGCCAATTGAGCCTCCAGGATGCTCCTTATGAGGCGCTGGCGCGTGGCAGCTGTGTTCGGCAAACCGTAAGGCATGCGAACGTAGCTGTGGGGTGGACCTTCACAGCGCCCCACGCGTGAGGGCCAGAGGCGCTCCTGAGAGGCGGCTCATTTGAGCCCTGGTATGTCGATGCAGACGCGCAGCCCTCCATCCTCGCCTGGATAGGGAGCTCTGGCGTGCTGGCGGCTGCCACTCATGACTCTTGGCTCCTGCAGCTCCTGAATGATCTTGCTGACGAACTCCTGAGAGTTTGGCCCTCCTTGCCTCGCTCCTTCCCGGGGGAAAAATGCTTTGAAACACGCCTCCAAGGGGTGCCCAAGCGCCTCGCTCGTGATCTTAGCAAAGTCGGTGGCCCTCCAGGAGAGAGCCCCCGAGCCTTGCTCGAGGAGGGCGCCGGGCACGCCTTCCTATGTGACAGAAGGAGGTGCCCCCCGGACAGGCGCAGACCCTGAGGGGCCTGCCTCCCGAGGGGTCGGGCCAGGCGATGTCTTCTTCTTCTTAGGAGCAGCCTCGGGGAGCCTCCCGCTCCTGTGATCTGGGTCTTCAATTGATGCGGCTTGAAAAGCATGCTCCAGGGAACACACTGCGTCTCTCTCTTCACAAGGTACCGTGATGACTCCGCCACTTATGTCATAGCCCTAGCTTAGCCTCTGCTTGTCCTTGCATGATCATCATGTCATCATGTTAAATTTTCTCAGAAAGTTGAAATGGGGATGGCAGAAACCCCCAGCACCACTTAATCCAACTAGGGTTACTAAAATACTTTTCAATGCTCCTGAAATGGCCTTCAAAAATGTCCATCATCTTTGTCTTGGTCTAAAACCTCTGACAAAAATGGTTTACATTTTTCTAAGACAGGATTGGGTCACTGGATTAAATCTTATGCTATTTGCAATTGGGCACTTAATTGCTATATAATATTTTAAATCCTCAATTAATTCTGAACTTAAGTGAAGGCTGTTGGGAATATTCCAACCAGAGCCCACAATTATTTTCAGGGTTTTTGAAAACGTTCTGGTATTTTTAATAAAGCCCAGAAGTTACAGAGAAATAGAAAAACATTAACAAAAGAGAGAGGGAGAACTTACCTGGTGCTTACTCCGCCGGGCTCAAATCAGAGCAGCCCACCAGGCCCATCTCGCGGTCGTCCTCCACCTCACGCCCGGAAGGGCGCGAGGCGTGTGTTCGCCACTTGCCCGGCGCAGACGCCCGTGCCACCTCGTGCTTCCTGCCGCTTCCCCCTCGTCTCCTGGGCCTCCCTCGCGACGCCACGCACCCCCCGGACCCTCTGCACCTCTCCCCTCTCTCCCCCGAGCACTCTCCCCCTCCTCTGTTCTCCTCACCGAACGCGCCTGCCGCCGCCGACGAGAACCATCGTGGCCACCGCCACCCTCGTCTGCCGATGCGCCCAAGAACCGCCATCGACTCCTCGTGATCGCTCTCACGCCAACCTGCTCGATCAAGGGAGCTCTGCAACGTCGTCCCCGACCTCGTCGCTCGCTGCTCGCCGCCGAGATCGCCAGCAACCTTCCGTCTCCATCAGCCCCTCCCCGAGCTCGTCGACCGCTCTTCGTGCTCGCTGTAAGCCACTGACCGTCCCCACCCTTTTCGTTCTCTCTGTCACACGACGTAGCCGCTGCGCCACCCGCACCCGCACGCGCCGCCGCCCAGATAAGCATTGCCGTGGCTACAGCCCACGGGCTCGAACCGAAGCTGCCACCGCACTTCGCCAGCTGGCCCCTGTGAGCCCGCAGCACCGCTCCGCATCTCCTGCCGTGCCTCCTAGCGACGACCCCGAGCTCGTCCGAGCTCCGGCAGCCGCCAACGTCGTCGCCGGCGTCTTTTCCGACCACCCCGAGCCCAAACACCACCACCACTGGACGCGGACGAGTCTCCTCGTCACGTAGAGCCTCTCCGCCGCGCAAATGGTCGCCTGTGGGCGATTCCCGATGCCTCCGCCGCGTTCGGCCTCGCCGGCGGCTAAACGCCGGCGGGTTGACCGCCTTGACCGCCGGTGGTTTAGCCCCGGTTGACCTGGGGATTTGACCTCCCCTGGGTCTATGACATGCGGGCCCCGCCCGGCTAATTAATCTAGTTTAGGTGTATACTTAATTAGTTTGACCTAGGTTAGTGCTAATTAAACTAGGTTAGTTTAGTTAGACACTGACATGCGGGCCCCACTGGTCAGTTTGACCTGGGCCGCCCCGTTGACTCGCTTCTCATCTTGATGCAAGGTGTTTGGCGATGATAATTCATTTTCTGGAATTAGTTTAATTCTAGATAATTAGGAAATCCAGAAAATTGCCTAAACTTATAAAAATCATAGTAATTCAACCGTAACTCCAAATGAAACAAATTATATATGAAAAATTATCAAAAAAATGCAACCTATCCATTTGTATCATTTTCATGCATGTTTGAAAGTTAACCTCACTGTTTAGGATGAAACATGATTAGGACAAATTTGATAATAGATTTGGAGTTGGAATTTGATCTAGTTTTGAATTCCACTTCAATAAAAATGACTTTCTGTTGCATTATCTCTAATAATAGCATATTTCCATCTCATGAGCATGCATCATATTGTGCATTGCATTGATTGTGTTTCCTTCTGTGTTGCCGGTATTTGTCCCCTCTCGATAGACGTGATACCGACAATGAGATCAATGACACCGATGAAGAACTATACTATCTTCAGAAGTGCCAGGCAAGCAAAACCCACTCGTTCATTTCGATACAATCACACTCTCTCGGTCCTACTCTCTTTTATTGCATTAGGACAACAACGATTCATCTGTTACTTGCTGCGGTAGCTGAACCCCTTTTCCTCTGCATGACCTGTCATTTCCACAATAAATAGATGAAACCCACTAGCATGAGTAGGAGTTGTTTGAGCCCTGATGTGCCTACTCATTCATGCTTGTTTGTCATGCCTGCTACTGCTTAGAGTTGAGTCAGGTCTGATTCATCGGGGATGAATCGGAGGTGTGTGAACATGTCCTACTGTGTGTGAACACGATTTGGTAAAGGTAGCGGTGAGAGGCCATGTAGGAGTACATGGTGGGTTGTCTCATTGAAACCATCCTCAGGAACTGAGTTCTGTGTTTGTGATCCATGAATAGTTACTACCACACATTGGGATCCTTAATTGACTCTCTCGGCTTCTTAACCACCCTTGTTCTCTGTCCAGGAGTTGCAACTAGTTTCTGGTGTTTGTAGGATATGTGTTGGAGGCCATGCGTAGCGCTGACCCTAGGGGTGGGCTATGATTCGGTAGATACACCATGGCACGATGTACCGGGCGCCCGTTTGGTGTCTCGGGAACCCTACTCACATCGTTCGGGGCCGTATGTGGAAACCTCGGCCGGACTCCCTGCGGATGGAACCTGAATAGGCGATAAACCTGGACTAGAGACTTGAGTGGTTAGGTAGGCCATGGCCGACACCCTCGCCAGGCTTCCGCTTGAAGGTTGCCGAGATACATGACGTGAACATGGCGGTAAGTGGCGAGAGCGTGTGTGAAGAAGTACACCCCTGCAGGGTTATCATCATCTATTCGAATAGCCGCGTCCGCGGTAAAGGACCTCTGGGTTGCCTATAACAGTTCATAGACAAGTGAAAGTGGATACTCTAAAATACGCAAGATAAGCGTGAGTGCTATGGATGGCGTTCTCGTAGGGAGACGGGAGCGGATCCATAGTGGTGTATTGATATGGTGAACATGTGGACTCGTGCGCCACCTCAAACGAAGTTACTTGCGATCGTAGTTCAGGATAGCCACCGAGTCAAAGCTGGCTTGCTGCGCTTAAACTCCACCACCCCTTTATTGATACCCGATGCATATGTAGCTAGTTACGATGTAAGTCTTGCTGGGTACATTTGTACTCATGTTTGCCTATTTTATGTTTTGCAGAGAGACGTCAGTCTCGCTAGTAGTTCCGCGTGGACTTCGACATTTAGCTTGTTACCTCAGCTACGATCTTGTACCCTTGGGAGGGTCGTGTAGATACTCAGGCTTCTCAGCCTTTTCCATTTATAGTTGTCTGTACTCAGACATGTTAAGCTTCCGCATGTGCTTTGACTTGTATGCTTTGAATGTTGGGTCATGAGACCCATGTTTGTAATATCTCGCTCCTCGGAGCCTATTGAATAAATACTTGAGTCGTAGAGTTATGTTGTGATTCCATGTTGTATTTACACCTATCGAGCATATTGTGTGTATGATTGAAATGCTTGGTATGTGTGGGATCCGACAACCTAGTTGTTTATCCTTGGTAGCCTCTCTTACGGGGAAATGTAGTCTTGTGCTTCCATGAGCCATAGTAGTCCGCTACATGCCCGGTTCACTGTAGTCCTGCTAGCCCAGACTACCGCTTCCTAACACTTGATCAAGCCGGCATGTGATTCACTTCGTTCATGTGTCTGTCCCTTCGGGGAAATGTCACGCGGTGACATCCGGAGTCCTGCCTAGCCTGCTACAGCCCGGGTTCCCGGAGTCCTTTTAGCCCATTGCTACAGCCCGGATTGACACGCTGCTGATCGACATGCTCGATGTTGATTCATGTATGCATGTCCCCGTAAGTTAGTTTCACTTTGGATTCACGACTAGTCATGTCGGCCCGGGTTCTCTCTCATATGGATGCTAGCGACACTATCATATACGTGAGCCAAAAGGCGCAAACGGTCTCGGGCCATGGTAAGGCGACACCCGTGGGAATACCGTGCGTGAGGCCATAAAGTGATATGAGGTGTTACGGCTAGATCGATGTGACTTGGAATCGGGGTCTGACAACTTTGGTATCGAGAGCCTGCTGTCAGAGGGATTACCAAGCCAAACTGGTCGAAGTTGAGTCTAGAAATGCTTTAGTTATATAAGGGAATTGATTGTGGAAGGGAACGTAAGGCTCTTTTTACTCCTTATATCTCACGGCCTTCTGATCTGAGTCATCCTCTTCTCTCCTACGGGGTTAAGGAACTAGGCCTTCTCATCTATCTATCAGGATGACATGTTGCTAATCCATAGACTTATAGAATTGATAGTTTCAAATCCCAGTTCAGTTTTTACTACTTCCGTATGTTCATAGCTGGTATCAGAATCTTGATATTGTGATGATCGAGTGGTTATGCCACCATTTTTGCAGAATGTCCCAAATATTTTTGAGCAATTACAGCCGTTATCTTTGTCAAAGTCATCCTGTGTTTCAAAACAATCGATGCACTTGCAAATCCTTTTCCTCTGGTTTTGATGTTCCTTTGGGCGGAGTTAATCACACTAATTGCTGAGTTGAGGTATTCTAGTACCTTGACATATATGTTGGAGTTATTATTATGACCCTAGGTGTCTTAGGGGATCATCTAGTAATCCAGCCATGATTGTGTCCCAAAGGTGATGATTCTTGCCTTTATCCTCGAAAGCATCCCGTGATGCCACTTAGTTAGTAGGCATTCTACTCCTGGGTTTCTGAACCCGAGATTCACACTACTTACTTCATGTTGATAGTGTTTTCTAGTCCCTTTAGGATATTAGTAACTTTGCGATAGTCCTTGAGGTCCGTGGTATTTCCTCCTTCCAAATACTATGAACCGCTTATGGCAGAAGTTCCTCGCTGAACCGAAGGATCACAATCAGAGTACTCTTGAGGAGTTCTCCATTCATAATTGTAAATCTACCAGTTCTACCCTTTCCGCATGGGTTATCCGGAAGAAATGTTGAGCTTCGCTCGACATACTAATCTATGCATCCACAACTCAGAAAAAAACATATGTTCCTTTGAGTTGTCCCTCTTTAGTTGTTTTCTGACCTCCATCTATCAATTGATAATCAAGAGTATGCATGCATTCGCTTATCAATGCCTATTATTCTTGTGGCATGTCAAGCCATTCTATTCTGGAATGACTAGGAGAAACAAACTCCAGTACCTCATCCATATCCAGGATTGTGTCAAAGCAGTTGTAATCCGCAAATCAAATGCCAATCCAGCTTTTGATTCTGTTCTACCTCGGAGTATTACCCCCTTTATGTCAGGATTTTCATGAGGATTGCACCATTTCTCATGAATTCTTGACGTAGTGATACTTCTTGCTATCATTATTCATTCGTCGGTCCCGTGTTGTTGTAACCGGAATGCCGGCAGGTGAACTGTGATGTGTGAAATCGATACTCCTAGTGTCGGTGTACAAAAAGAGGGGTGCACTTTTTGTACCCCTATAACTGTGCACGGGCAGTCTGAGCCGCGGGCACCACCGCACTGAGCAAGGAAAGGGAGGTGAGCCAAGGTAAGGACGAAGCTCTAAAGGAGCAGAACGACTCCAAGACCAAGACCACAAAGAGCAAAGGGGATGAAGCGGACTCCCCCGGCAAGATCCTTGCCGGGGGGCGGTTTTAGCAAACCCAGCAAGGCCCTTGCCGGGGCGGCTCGCCCCACACCTATGGAGCGAATCACCCTTGAGTCCACTGCCCCATTGGGCAAGGATTCGGGAGACATCCCTGTGGTGGCATGCAGATCTTTGTGAAGAGATTGAAAATCAGATACACACTATAGAAGACGACGACCCTTGGCGGGATCCCAGCCAAGGAGGACCACAAGGCCCCCGGCAAGAGCCTTGCCAGGGATGACAAAGAAGCGCCACGGGCGAGACCCTTGCCGGGGCCCCGGCAAGACCCTTGCCGAGGCTACGGCGAGGCCCTTGCCAAGGACACCCGAGGGGCCACCATCGGGCCCACGCCAATCAAACCTTCACCGCCGTTCGCATGCAGTTGCCGACCCAACCAGTTGGCAGGCACCTACGTGGCGGCAAGCGGATCTTCGTGGAGACCCACCGCTGCACCACCTCGGCTCGCACGCCTACATGGCACCACGGGCACCGCTGGCCGTATGCGTGTCGACACGAAAGGGAGCGGCGACGGACGAGACAGGGCTCTCCCCCATCCCCGATAAAGCAAGGACACCTAAGCAAGACACATTAATGGCGCCTTGTCATGTAATGCGAGGGATAAACTCGTATCATTGTACCCTTTCCACCTCCTGTGTGCCACTGTGGCAACCCCTTTCCCTATAAAAGGAGGCCCAAGGCGACCAGGAGGAGGATTCGGCTTTTTGGAGCTCCTCACGCCCCCATTGCTAGTTCAAGAACACCAGATAAACAAAGCACCAAAGCAGGAGTAGGGTTTTACGCATCCTCGCGGCCCGAACCTGGATAAAGAGACCGTGTGCTATCTATTTGATCCGTTCTTCTCACAACCCTGCGCCCCGCAACCGTAGTAGGGATTCCTGTGATCCCATAGGTGTCGGTCCCGCACCGACATCTTTGGCGCGCCAGGTAGGGGGCGCAGTTGTGAGAATCGGCTATAGCAGTTAGCCCGACACTCCTTCATCTTCTTGACCCTTGAAGAAGGAAGGAGACCAGAAGATCGACGCTCGAGCGATCGCCAACAGAAGCTAAGTTGCACTGAACCTTTATTTGTGCTACGCTTCTTATTTGAGGTTATTCCCCCCCCCCCCCCGGAGATGTCATGCCTTTGTATGAGAAACCTGCATGCCAGGGGGCTCTTCCACGATCGGCAACGCCCTTGCCCTGTTTCGAGTCCGCTCAACAGCTCAAGCGGCTGCGTCAAGAATGGCAGAGTAACCTTCCGCGATTGACAACACCCTCGAGTCAAGCTCGACAGTTCGAGCGGACGCGTTCGGAACGGAAAGGTGGCTCGTCCAGCAGCACGCGTACCCGGCAGGCCCTGGGGATCCGTCCCCAAATCGCCGCTAGGGGCTTCATAAGGCAAGCCCACCCGATCGACGAGGGGCACACATACAAAGAGGAATTGAACGGGGAAATAACATGCATGAAAATTAAGAGTACTTCAAAGTTATATTACATCACGTCATAGCTGCGGTTCTAACTAAAGATAAAATTTGTCTTGGTCGGGAACCCGCAGCGGCGAAGAGGAACGGGATGCTCAATCCCGGCGCTGGCCTTCCACCCTCTTGATTTCGTCGATGCCGTTGGTGATGTGCTTGATGCGCTCCTTGAGCACCGTGAGGTCAACACCGTCCGGCAAGCTCTTCATCAAGGCCACGAAGTCAAGGTCGGGATTCCAGTGTGCCACCTTGGTGAGGACCTTGGTCACAACCCTCCGGCAAAGTCGCCGGGCCTCCTCGGCCGGCGTGGCCGTCCTGTTGGAGTGAAGATAGGCCAAGGCTCCGAGGACGCCCTCGAAGAACTGGGTCATCTTGGCGTTGATGGTCTCGCTGCACTCAGGGGCGTACCTCACGTTTGGCAGCCCCATGGTGGCCAATTGCAAGGTGACCCTGCCGGCGACGACCTCCAGATGGCTGATCCACCTGTTCTCACCCACCACATATTCCTGGTGGGAGGCGGCCTCGTTTGCCCGTAGCTGCTTCTCCTCCTCGAGGCTCCTGGTCAAGGTCTCCTCCTGAGCCCTGCTCTCCGACAACATCTTCTCGAGACTCTCCGCTTCAGCTTGAGGTCTCGATGGAGTTCTCAGCGTCGGAGAGCTCCCGATCCCGCCGATGATCGCTCCTTGCGCCTCTACCAAAGGCGCGCTTGAGCGTGTTTTTCTCGCCCGGACAGCTTGAGGGCCTGCTCCTTCAGCTCGTCCGCTCCACCTCCAGCTCCTTCACCTTGCGGCATGGGCGAGCACAGGCATCGAGTGCCTCTTTGTGCCTCTGCTCCACCATGGTCCGTCGCGCGACAAGGGCCTCGAGCTCCTCATCCTTGTCGTGGAGCGTTGCGCTAAGCTTCACTTCACGCGCAGAGAGGTCCTCTTCCTGAGAGTCCAAGGCGGCTTGATGCTGGTTCCGGGCGGCTTCGGCCGCGGCGGCCAAGTTCGCCGCCTCTTCCTGGGCCTTCTCGACGTCGGCCATTTTCATGGTGAGCTCCACATCGCGCTTGGCCAATTCCTCCTGAAAGGCCCTCTGCTCCTTGCGAGTCTGGTGGAACCAGTTCAAGGCTCAACACGCTACGCCTTGAAGTCCACCTCTGCGTTGTCCATCGCTGCCATCCTGGACTTGATCTTGTCGGTAGACGCGATAGAACACTTGAGCTTCCGAAGTCGGCCCCCATGGCGCGGAAAAGCTGCTCTTCTGAAGAACCGTCGCCGCCAACGCCCGGCTCATCAACCACCTCAAGCCCGATGGCGGAAAGCACCTCGCCGTCAAAGGCTTCCCTTTCGGCGGGTGCTCGGCTTGACGCCCCCGGAAGATGGACGAAAAGATCGTCGCCCACCTTCAGATATCTGCCGGGGCCCGAGGTTGAGGAGGAGGGAGGCTGGTCACCCACCACCTCCTCCCCGGCGGAGGCCTTGGCGGCCTCGCCGGTCGCCTTGGCGGCCCCCGCAGCGGCGTCCTCGGCAGCACCATTGGCGGCTTCGTCAGCGGCGGCCTCATCAGCATCTTTGGCGGCCTCCTCGGCGGCAATCCTGCTGGCCTCTGCCGCGGCCTCCTCAGCAATGTCTCCCACAACAGTGTCCACGTCCTCCATGTCTGTTGAAGGAGGGCACAGGCAGCAATGGGGGCGATGAATCCAAGAAAAGAATAAAGGAGAAACATACACGAAGGACAGGCGACTCACCAGTGCTGTGCTGTGAAGCAAGTCCCTCTCTCACACAAGATCCGGGCGCCGTGGCAAAGTCACCAGCCCAAGTTCCCCTCTTCCTCCATGGGTGTGGGCTCCATGCACGTGCCCTTGCCGAGGACGCCCCATGGCGGTGTAGTCGATGGGGGTGGTGTGTTAGGAGTAGCCCTCTGTGGCTCCTCCTGCTGCTGCTCCCCTCCTGCAAACCCGGCAAGGTCAGCATCATAGCATCGAGCGCTTACCACATGTCGAGTAAGAAGAGGGTGACGAACTTACGCTGGGGGCTGCGCCGGGGGCTGCTGTCCGGGCTGCTCAGCACCACCAGTGGTGTCTCTGAAGCCCCAGCCGGGGGCTGATTGGTCGCCGAGGTCCTCGCCCTCTTCGCCCTCTGGGCCAACATCTCTGTCTCCCTGCAAAAGCAAAAATGGATCAAGACAAGCGACCCGATTTGGGGAAGTGGAAATGACAGTAAGGAACGATTCCATTTCTACTCTATGGGATCTTACGGAGCCTGTTCATGGAGTAAGCAAGCTACCTTGCTTGCATTGCATTCGTTAAACGGTAGCTTCCGTACTTACTCGTCATCCGTCTCCTCCTCTTCCACCAGTTTCCTTTTCCTCTCCGGGCTGAGAGACCCGAGATCAAAAGGGAGCTCCACATCATCATCCGAGTCGACGCCTGCTGGAGGATGCGAAGAAGGCGGCGGGGTTTGTGCGCGCCTCGATGAGGAAGGGGTCGTCGCCTTCTTCTTCTCAGCGGCCTTCGCCAGCCCCTTCGCTGTCGTGGCCCTCGTGTGGCGCCCGGACCCCTCCAGCGTCAATTGAGGCCGCGTAGCCGTGCCGGGCCGGACCGGCTCGCCGGAGCCAGCTCGCCGCAGGACTCGCCGTCTTCCCTTGATTGGCATCGAGCCCCCCGCCACGTCCTCCTCCTCCAACGACTCGTCGGCCGCGTCCTCGACAAGCGGAGCTCCAGCGACGATGCTGCTGACCTCCCCGGTGGCCGCCGCCCACAGGGTGAACTGCTCCTCCTCCGCAGCCGTCGCGGCCTTGTCCTCCACACCCCTGGCGCTGCCGGCCTCCGGGTGTTGTGCCTCCCTCGCCCTAGTGGCGATGTAGTCCAGTCCGCTGGGTGGTGTCCATGACAAGCCACCGCTCGACGTCAGCATTGACGTATACTTCGGTCAAGGAGTCGAAGAATTGCTGCACATCTGCATCCGTCGGCTCCTGCCAGCTCGGGACAGGGCCGTGCGTGTTGCAGTACGGCATCATAGCAATGATCTCGGACCAGCATGAGTTATTGCACAACGGGACCACCCCGCTGGCAACTGGAAGAACGACCCCTTGACGGCCTTGCCGACCTTTGCGGCAGCCCTCGCGGCCTTGCCGGTCCATTCAACCTCGCCGTCGCAACCCACACCAAGCTGGAAAAGCCACTGACAGAAGTGGGCATGCGCCATCACCGTGAAGTTGTGGTCGAGGCCAGGGCGGAGCCGCATAATGTCAACCGGGTTCGTAAAAAGCCAGGCTGGCCTCCCCTTGTTATGTAACGGGGTGATCCGACGGTGAATGAAGTCCGCCCCGATCATCTCCAAGGTGAGCCCATCCCGGGTCAGCCGAAGGATCCTGGTGGTGGCGACAGTAAGCCTCCCGTCGGCAGCATCGACATCACCCCAGTCGCTGCCGCGGACCGGAGGCGTTCGACGGACCTTGCAGAATTCCGGCGGGTCTTCGTCTTCAATCCAGCACCACCGGCCACGCCATTCATCCCATCTCTCCTTCATGACACCATCCGGGTACGCCCCCTTGGATCTTGAGATCCAGGCGATGCATCCGGAGACGGCGCCTCCGGGCTGGATTCGAGGGGAGAAATAATGGCGAAAGAGTGTCGTGTTGGGCTGCACCCAGGAAAAGTCTTCGCAAAGATGCGCGAAGAGAGCCAGGCACGCCACCTCATTCGGAGTGAAATCCAAGAGGCGAAAACTGAAGGTGTGCATGATGTCGCAGAAGAAATCGGAAAAAGGGGGGCACAACTCGCAAGAAAAGTAATCGACAAAAAAGGGATACCGATTTGGAGCAGGATCAGCACAAGCGGCAGGAATGACGCACGTCGCCTGGTGCCCCGAATTCCTTCCCCCCGTCTTCACTCCCCATAAAGGCTTGAAGGAGGCCTGGAGCTCATGAACATTAACCGATGAGGGGAAGAAGAAGGCGGACTTCGTCCGGTCCCCCGACAGCGCGCTCTACGGCGGCTCCATGGTCCCAGAGCTCTTAGCCACCCCCTTGCCCTTGGCGGATTTGGGCGCCATGGCGGCCAAGAAGTCTAGAGGAGTGAAGAAGGAGGGTGGCGAAGCAGCGACGGTGGGCGACGGCGAAAGCTTAGGAGGGAAGGAAGAGAGGAAACGGCGGCTCAGAGATTGGAAAAGGTGCGAGAGAGGATGAGAAAGTGAGCAGTGCGCCCACGGTTATTCCTTCTTATGGGGGAAAATGCGGGCCTCCTCCTTTCACATTAACTGCGATGTGACGCATGCACGCAGAGCTCAGCCCCACGCATGGCGCCCACGTCACGCACGCCTCCCCACGCCGAGCCACGCGCGGGAGACATGGGAAGCGCAGCGCGCGAAGAAGACTTACTGCGGTAAAAACCACCATGCCTGCCAGCGCACCGTTTTTGGGCCTAGCCCAACGATGCGATTGCGCTTACGTGTGGCCCAGGCCCGGGGGTTCCTGCCGATGTACAAAAAGAGGGGTGCACTTTTTGTACCCCTATAACTGTGCACAGGCAGTCTGAGCCGCGAGCACCACTGCACTGAGCAAGGCAAGGGAGGTGAGCCAAGGTAAGGACGAAGCTCGAAAGGAGCAGAACGACTCCAAGACCAAGACCACAAAGAGCAAAGGGGATGAAGCGGACTCCCCCGACAAGATCCTTGCCGGGGGGCGGTTTTAGCAAACCCGGCAAGGCCTTTGCCGGGGCGGCTCGCCCCACACCTACGGAGCGAATCACCCTTGAGTCCACTGCCCCATGGGGCAAGGATTCGGGAGACATCCCCATGGTGGCATGCAGATCTTTGTGAAGACATTCAAAATCAGATACACACTATAGAAGATTTACCGACCCTTGGCGGGATCCCAGCCAAGGAGGACCACAAGGCCCCCGGCAAGAGCCTTGCCAGGGATGACAGCAGGCGCCACGGCGAGACCCTTGCCGGGGCCCCGGCAAGACCCTTGCCGAGGCTACGGCGAGGCCCTTGCCAAGGACACCCGAGGGGCCACCATCGGGCCCACGCCAATCAAACCTTCACCGCCGTTCGCATGCAGCTGCCGACCCAACCAGTTGGGCAGGCACCTGCGTGGCGGCAAGCGGATCTTCGTGGAGACCCACCGCTGCGCCACCTCAGCTGCACCGCCTACATGGCACCACGGCACCGCTGGCGGTATGCCGTGTCGACACGAAAGGGAGCGGCGACGGACGAGACAGGGCTCTCCCCCATCCACGATAAAGCAAGGACACCTAAGCAAGACGCATTAATGGCGCCTTGTCATGTAATGTGAGGGATAAACTCGTATCACTGTACCCTTTCCACCTCCTGTGTGCCACTGTGGCAACCCCTTTCCCTATAAAAGGAGGCCCAAGGCGACCAGGAGGAGGATTCGGCTTTGTGGCTCTCCTCACGCCCCATTGCTAGTTCAAGAACACCAGATAAACAAACCACCAAAGCAGGAGTAGGGTTTTACGCATCCTCGCGGCCCGAACCTGGATAAAGAGACCGTGTGCTATCTGTTTGATCCGCTCTTCTCACGACCCCGCGCCCCGCAACCGTAGTAGGGATTCTTGTGATCCCATAGGTGTCGTCCCCGCCCCGACACCTATCAACCTCATTGCTTGGTACTTAATGGACAATATTCTCATTCTTACCGTGTTGGTTATTAAATCATCATCCTAAGATTGATCGTGCTACCTAGTCCTTATTTCTAGTGCACTCTTCGATCAATGAGTTAGGATTGTGTCAATCCCTCACTCTTTTGATCATATCATCTTGCCCTGAAAAGCAAGGTTGTTCTCGAGCTTAGTAACATACCGGTGGTTCGTGATTTTCTGAATATCTTCCCGGAAGTATTACCATGTTGTCCCCTGACTGCTATGTTGAGCTCGTGATCAAGTTGGTTTTTGAAACCACCCTTTCTCCAAGAATCTGTGTCGGATACCCTGAGCAAGTTGGTTAAGCTAAACAACAACTTGGAGAGTTGGAAGACAAAAGCTTGTCCGAATCAGCTCATTCCAAAGGGATATCTTTGTGTGTTTGTGTTGAAGAAAGATGATATCTTCATTGATTAATCCTCATGGTAATTGTTGGACTTATTGTCTTATCCAATCTTTGATTTGAGTATGGGCTATCGTCAAATCAAATCGGAACCAACGATATTCTTAATGTTCTCTTACTCGTGGTTGATCCCTCGAGCATACACCATTATATCTCTGTGACACCCCAAAAAATTTAACCTTGTTTTGTTAATTTAAAAAAATTGCCAGGAATTAAAACTTTTATTTTTTGGGCTCCCTTTTGTTTTTTATGAAATATTTCCATATTATCATGGAATTATTTCTTTCAGTGAAAACTTTTCAAATATGATATTGGACTTGTTTATCCCCTCAAGAAAATCTTTTCTTTTCATCAGAGGAATTAATTATATAATAAACCCCCTTATCTTTATTTTCTTGAAAAGTGGTTTCCCATGATTTTATGGTCCTATTTGTACTGCAACCCTTTCTTAAATTCATTAAAAAATACCACCAAAATTTGGAGATGTCATGTGATGCTTTTAAATCACTTTTATGAAGATTTATCCTTTATTCATGAAATATTTTGAGCTCTACTCCTTATTTTCAAATCTGGTCCAGTGGGCAGATTTGCACTACAGCCTATTTAAATATTTCTTTAGAGCCTTTACCAAAATTATGGGAGATCAGTGGTAGCATGCAATTCAGCATTATGCAAAAACCTAGTGATGTTCTTTGAAGAAATTGAGTGAATCAACCTCTTTTCTATTCTGGTCCAACTTGAGGATTTGTACAACAACCACATTTTTAGTTGCTCCTTTATCCTTGATTCCTTTTCCTACTTGTAGTCCTCCCTGATAAACCCCTAAGTCCAGGAGCAAGCACCCATTGGATCATTCTTGGATCATGAAGTAATGCCATTTACCTCCTGTACAGAATGGGATTTTTGCAAAACTTGCACTAGCAAGTTTGTGCTTTGGGCAAACTAACTTCACCACCCTCTTATGCATCTAGAGAGACCCCAACATGGAAGTTTTTACCACTCCAAGGAATGCCTAGGTGCCTGTGGCAATTTGTCAAACACCTTGAGAGCATGGACAGATTTGGCATGAGTTCCTGTTTGCACTATGAACTGGGTCTCCTGACCAAACCACCGTGTCCCTTGATCTTCCCTCTATCACTAACCTAGTCATGTTGCTTGCTAACCTCACCCGAGACCCCTAGCATGCCCCGGCATTTTATCAAACACATTCCGTGCGTGCTGCAGCGAAAGCAGACAGCGTATTACGCGTGCCGCGCCCAGCCGACCATCGTCAGCGCCCCTGGTTTTGTCCTCACTACAGAACCGCGCCACGCACTCCCCTTCTCACCGCATCACGCCAAGCAGCCCTGGTGCCCTATAGCACCGCCGCCGAGTCTCTTTGGCGGCACGCCGGCCCGCGAACGCTGCTCTCGCCACTTGGCCGGTGCCGCCCAAGCCACCAGCACTCGCCAGCTGCCCCCTGGAGCATCACGAGCTCATCCACAAGCGTGTCCCCTAGCGCTCGTCGCCGCCACGACGCCCTAGCTACAGAATGGCGGTCGCCGGCGACCTTATCCGCGGCCACCGTCGGAACCGACCCCGATCGCCTATTTAAGAAGCCCCGAGCTCGTCCCCGCACGCAGGCAGTCTCAAGCCATCTCCCTAGGACCCTCCTTGGCCAGCAATCAAACAAGGAAGGCCGTCTTCCCCGAGTCCGGCCAGTTCGGCCACCGCCACCTCCCGGCTCCGTTCGTCACAACCCGAACCTCCCCGGCCCTCCCAACACCACCATACGGCTCCACTTCGTCTTGCAGAGCCGCCCAGACCCCCAGCTGCGATGGAGAGCCACCGTAGCCCCAAACTCACTTTGCTCCCGAAGCCACCGGCCGACGGCGATTCCCTCCACCTCCAACGACCCTACAACCACCGAAAGGATCGTCCTAGATCCGCGGATCCATCCCCGCCCTCAGCTCCCCGCAAGAAACCGCCGTTCGCCGGCGGCGATCGTCGGAGTTCCGCCCCCGCTCGGGCAGAGAAAGAGGACGAGGGAAGACCAGTCCAACCTGACTAGTGGGCCACCTGGACCCACTGTCAGTGACCCACGCACGGTCCACGCTGGATAAGTGAAAACGTATTTCCAGAATACGCTTTCGACGTGTACGTATATATTCAAACCGTTTTCTTTTCTGTTTTATTTTAAATAACAGATTTTGACCAAAACTTTGATTGTCTATATCTTTTTAATTATAACTCCAAATGAGTTGATTCTTTTTCCTACCTCTCTCAAATATTGTCTAGTTTATTTTAAGATTTATTTGAAAAAATTTCAGACAACTTTTTGGTTCTGTTTTGAAACTATTTATTGATTCAAAAATATTTTTTAATAGGATTTTGGAGAGAGAAGAGAAAACTTTCAAAAGTTTTGGAGAGCACCTCACCCCTCCACAACTTGAAGGCAAGCATTCTGAACCCTGGCATAATATGTTGCATACTTTGTTTGACACGATTATGGCACCACCTCAATACGTGGAACTCGTTATTTTATGTGGTGATGTGATCGTTTGCATTAAAGCTTATTTGAATTTTCCTTGCTGTTGGAAATGGACATGTTTGTGATAATGATCATCCTCATATGAATTTCATGCCTACCGGAAGGAAAACGGGAAAGTCTCTGTCTTGGGTAGACCCCAGCTTGTTCCTAGTTCCTCGTCGAGGCGAGTGTGTCCGGCATGGCATGAGGTGTATGATGAGTGATGGTTCTGTCTGTTGGATGAAATATATTCGTTATGCTAATCATGCGGGGACCACTTAAACCTCCTGAATCGACCATAGATCGAGTCTTGTTACAGTAACCCCCATGCTTGTTTCGTACTACCACTTGGCTCTACAACAAGTAGGGTACGGTTCAGTAAGTCGTCAACCCCTTTCCAGCACACACCTAACAGAGAGGCCATGGTGGAAGATACCGGTTGTAGCTGGTAGGCGAGGCCACCTGGTCCGGGGCATGGGTGTTTCGGTTGAGACCGAGAGGAGGCCACCCCTTAGAGCGTCGCGATATAAATTTGATCCCATGCTATGCGAGGTTGTAGCCTCCCACTTAGAGTTTTGCTTAACAAGTGTCGTGGGTGATTCCTGCACACGGTAAGTTAAGCTGGTGTGTGCAAGTTAGGTGTGTTTTCAACTAAAAAGCCGTAGACGGAATTAGTCCCGATGGACTAAAGGAATCCGTTACTCGTGGGTAAAGAGTACTCCCTCTGTAGAGATTAAACCTATTCGAATAGCCATGTCCTTGGTCAAGGATTACAATCTGGGATGGGTCAAGTATTGGTCTTGGTGTCGGTCTTCGGAGGAGAAACTGTTAAACCAAACTTGGAGTCCGACTTGTGATTTGTGAGGACCATGATTATTATTTTTGTTATGGACTAACCCATTTCATTATTTGAATTATCGTGAATCCCTGGGATGGTTCTACCTCCTGGATATTCATTGTGATTATTTATTTAACAAGCCCTTTATGTGGTGTCACTGAGACGCCCGACTGTGGCATGCTTGTTATTTATTTAACTTATAAGCCCTTTATGTGGTGTCGCTGAGACGCCCGACTGTAGCATGCTTGTTATTTATTTAACTTATAAGCCCTTTATGTGATGTCGCTGAGACACCCGACTGTGGCATGCTTGTTATTTATTTAACTTATAAGCCCTTTATGTGGTGTCGCTGAGACGCCCGACTGTGGCATGTTTGTTATTTATTTACTTTACAAGCCCTTTATGTGGTGTCGCTGAGACGCCTGACTGTGGCATTTTATTTACACTCCCTTGTTGCATTTTCATGCTACATATAAATAATCTGCTCGCATGCATAAAAGATTTTTAATTTATGACTGACGATGTGATCATAGGGTATTTCAAGTATCTGATTATCATTTATATTATCCCAGTGTTCATAATGTTTGCGAGTACATTCAAAGTACCCACTGGCTTGTCCCTGGCTATTGTCTTGGCCAGATTTCTTGCTTGGAGAGGAGCCTTGCGATGACAGCCCCGGAAACTAAGCAATGGTGATAGCAGCCTCGCGAAGATAGGAGTTATCCTGGTCAGCTGTTCCTGTGGATAATGGAGTTCCACAGACACTGATGTTTCACAAACCGCTTCCGCCATCAACCACTAGAAACCATTTGTTGTACTCACAGGCCAGAATGGTCTTGTACCACATATTTTGTATTTTGCTTGGATATTCATGTATCAAGTTGGTGCATCATCAGCTAACAGTAATCCTGGGGCTGGTGAGCACGACGACCATTTTTCTGGAAATTAATACCCGGAAAACCGGTCGCGACAATCTCTTGGGTCTGACCAATGCTATCACCGTGTTCACATGATGGTGGAAGTCCAGTGATATGGAAAATTTCGATGAGTTGCTGTTGAGTCCATCGGTGACATTACATCTCCCCCATGAGTCATGTTGAACATCAACCTAGTGCTGGAAATTTTGTAAGCAATGCCTTCGTGTTCCGTTCATGAAGCTTATGCTTGGATGGAAGAAGTGACTTCCTCGGATTCATGTGCATTTGGTGAAAGTTGCCGCCATGAATTTGAGAAAGGTTTGTTTTGCTTCCTCCGGAATGATCCCAAGTCAGTCATGCATTCGTGCGAGGTATTCTATGGTTTGGCAGATTAATTACCTCCACTCCATATGTATTCCCTAGCACCCCAAGCCACTGGTTGATTTGTTCAAGGAGAAGAAGTTTCTTCTTAAGAGCTAGACTTACGCAAGGACTTCGATATCCTTGATGATGGTTCCCCACCTGAACTCGGTAGTGTTTTATTATAAGACTACTACGTGGTCATGCTTGTCTTGGACAGCGTGTTCACGGGTTTGTAGCAGAACCAGCTCATGTTTTGGAGCTTGCTATCGTAGTTCATTTCCCGAGAATCTCGCAACGTCATCTCGTCGATTTGTGTTGCAAACCTTCATTTCTCTTTCTAGACTTGATGAGTCCGGAATGTCCTAACACCAACCAGATATGAATCTCAGGCAGATATGATGGTTGGGTCATTCCCAGTATTTGCATTTTGTTCCCAGCTTGCACCCGTCATTGTGTCAGTCTGCCATGGGTCCCATTCATTTCCGATGATAAGCAAAAATCATCCATTGCGTTGTCTTCAACAAGGTAGTCCACATCATCCATCCTAGTCCGAGTATGCCATTCCTTCGAGCTCTTTCAATCGATCAATTGTAAACTGCCTTAAGCTAGTATGAAGATTTTCAATGATCTATGGATCAAAAGTAATTCTTTTTGCCACTTAAGGGAGCAGTTCAACGAGTCACCTTTTCCAAGGTGCCCCATTACGGGATCATGGCATTTATTTCCTAGCCACCATCTTTCTAAGCGTGGAATTGTTGCCCACCAAATCAAACCTCGTCGTTTGTTCTTCCATCCATCTCGATGTGTTTTGTGTCTCAACTCAAGATGTTTCAACATCTCATTCCGCGATTTGAGATTGTATAGTTCGATCTTTGAGAAGATCAATCCTAGTAGAGTTCCTTTCCGCCGTCGTCGTCGCGTGGAAGAAGATCTCAAAAGCGAGGATGTCAAGATCAACATTTGCAACAAATCAACAACCCTACGAGGTGCAACCTGGGTCGTGAAGATTGTGTTTGTCTTATGCCCCCTCTGTCTTCTTACCTCGCGTCTTGAATCTCGGGACGAGATTCTTGTTTAGTGGGGGTGAGTTGTCACAACCCTGGCTTAGCCTCTGCTTGTCCTTGCATGATCATCATGTCATCATGTTAAATTTTCTCAGAAAGTTGAAATGGGGATGGCAGAAACCCCCAGCACCACTTAATCCAACTAGGGTTACTAAAATATTTTTCAATGATCCTGAAATGGCCTTCAAAAATGTTCATCATCTTTGTCTTGGTCTAAAACCTCTGGCAAAAATGGTTTACATTTTTCTAGGACAGGATTAGGTCACTGGATTAAATCTTATGCGATTTGCAATTGGGCATTTAATTGCTATATAATATTTTAAATGCTCAATTAATTCTGAACTTAAGTGAGGGCTGTTGGGAATATTCCAACCAGAGCCCAAAATTATTTTCAGGGTTTTTGAAAACGCTCGTATTTTTAATAAAGCCCGTGGTTACAGAGAAATAGAAAACATTAACAAAAGAGAGAGAGAGATTACTGGCGCTTACTCGCCGGCCGGGCACTCAGAGCAGCCCACCAGGCCCATCTCGCCGTCCTCCACCTCGCGCCCGGAAGGACGCGAGGCGCAGGTTCGCCGACGCCCGGCAAGCGCCCGTGCCACCTCCTGCTTCCTTTCGCTTCCCCCTCGTCGCCTGGGCCTCCCTCGCGATGCCACGCACCCCCCGGACCCTCTGCACCTCTCCCCTTTCTCCCCCGAGCGCTCTCCCCCTCCTCTGTTCTCCTCACCGAACGCGCCCCCCGCCGTCGACGAGAACCATCGTGGCCACCGGCCACCCCTCGCCATGTCGATGCGCCCAGAAGAACCGCCATCGACTCCTGCATCGTCTACGGCAACCCGTTCGATTGCGGGACCTCTGCAACATCGTCGCCGACCTCGTCTTCGTCGTTCGGCCGCCGACATCGCCGGTGACCTTTCGTCTCCATCAGCCCCTCCCCGAGCTCGTCGACCGCTCGTCGTGCTCGCTGTAAGCCACTGACCGTCCCCACCCTTTTCCTTCTCTCTGCCACTCGCCCAGCCGCCGCGCCACTCAAGACTCAAGCCGCCGCCGCCAAGACGCCGCCGTCAGGCTACAGCCACGCTGGCTCGAACTCGAAGCGCCACATCAAGACTAGCCGCGTCCCCAGGATCCCGCAGCACCGCTCCACATCTCCTTCCATGCCTCCTAGTGACGACCCCGAGCTCGTCCGAGCTCCGGCAGCCGCCAACGTCGTCGTCGGCGTCTTTTCCGACCACCCCGAGCCCAAACACCACCACCACTGGACGCGGACGAGTCTCCTCGTCACGTAGAGCCTCTCCGCCGCGCAAATGGTCGCCTGTGGGCGATTCCCGATGCCTCCGCCGCGTTCGGCCTCGCCGGCGGCTAAACGCCGGCGGGTTGACCGCCTTGACCGCCGGTGGTTTAGCCCCGGTTGACCTGGGGATTTGACCTCCCCTGGGTCTATGACATGCGGGCCCTGCCCGGCTAATTAATCTAGTTTAGGTGTATACTTAATTAGTTTGACCTAGGTTAGTGCTAATTAAACTAGGTTAGTTTAGTTGAACAACGACACGCCGGGCCCCACCGGTCGATTTGACCTGGGCCGCCTGCTGACTCGCTTATGTCATGTCGATGCATTGTCATGCAGTTGATTCATTTTGTGGAATTAGTTTAATTCTAGATAATTAGGAAATCCAGAAAATTGCCTAAACTTCTAAAAATCATAGTAATTCAACCGTAACTCCAAATGAAATAAATTATATATGAAAAATTATCAGAAAAATGCAACCTATCCATTTGTATCATTTTCATGCATGTTTGATAAAGTTAACCTCACTGTTTAGGATGAAACATGATTAGGACAAATTTGATAATAGATTTGGAGTTGGAATTTGATCTAGTTTTGAATTCCACTTCAATCAAAATGACTTTCTATTGCATTAGCTCTAATAATAGCATATTGCCATGTCATGAGCATGCATCATATTGTGCATTGCATTGATTGTGTTTCCTTCTGTGTTGCCGGTATTTGTCCCCTATCGATAGACATGATACCGACGATGAGATCGATGACACCGATGAAGAACTATACTATCTTCAGAAGTGCCAGGCAAGCAAAACCCCCTTGTTCATTCCGATACAATCCCACTCTCTTGCTCCTGCTCTCTTTTATTGCATTAGGACAACAACGATTCATCTGTTACTTGCTGCGGTAGCTGAACCCCTTTTCCTCTTCATGACCTGTCATTTCCACAGTAAATAGATGAAACCCACTAGCATGAGTAGGAGTTGTTTGAGCCATTATGTTCCTAATCATTCATGCTTGTTTGTCATGCCCGCTATCGCTTAGAGTTGATTAAGGTCCGATTCATCGGGGATGAATCGGGGTGTGTAAACATGTCCCTCGTGTGTGAGCTAAGTGTGTGAACACGATTTGGTAAAGGTAGCGGTGAGAGGCCATGTAGGAGTACATGGTGGGTTGTCTCATTGAAACCGTCCTCAGGAACTGAGTTCTTTGTTTGTGATCCATGAACAGTTACTACCACACATTGGGATCCTTAATTGACTCTCTCGGCTTCTTAACCACCCTTGTTCTCTTGTCCGTGAGTTGCAACTAGTTTCGGTGTTTGTAGGATATGTGTTGGAGGTCGTGCGTAGCGCTGACCCTAGGGGTGGGCTATGACGCGGTAGATACACCGTGGCACGGTGTACCGGCGCCTGCTTGGTATCTCGGGAACCCTGCTCACATCGTTCGGGGTCAGATGTGGAAACTCTCGGCCGACTCTCATGGATGGAACCTGAATAGGCGATAAACCTGGACTAGAGACTTGAGTGTTTAGGTAGGCCGTGGCCGACACCCTCGCCAGGCTTCCGCTTGAAGGTTGCCGAGATACATGACGTGTACATGGCGCTAAGTGGCGAGAGCGTGTGTGAAGAAGTACACCCCTGCAGGGTTATCATCATCTATTCGAATAGCCGCATCCGTGGTAAAGGACCTCTGGGTTGCCTATAACAGTTCATAGACAAGTGAAAGTGGATACTCTAAAATACGCAAGATAAGCATGAGTGCTATGGATGGCGTTCTCGTAGGGAGACGGGAGCGGATCCATAGTGGTGTATTGATATGGTGAACATGTGGACTCGTGTGCCCACCTCAAAAGAGTTACTTGCAATCGTAGTTCGTGATAGCCACCGAGTCAAAGCTGGCTTGCTGCAGTTAAACTCCACCACCCCTTTATTGATACCGATGCATATGTAGCTAGTTCTGATGTAAGTCTTGCTGGGTACATTTGTACTCATGTTTGCCTATTTTATGTTTTGCAGAGAGACGTCAGTCCCGCTAGTAGTTCCGCGTGGACTTCGACGTTTAGCTTGTTACCTCAGCTACGATCTTGTACCCTTGGGAGGGTCGTGTAGATAGTCAGGCTTCTCAGCCTTTTCCATTTATAGTTGTATGTACTTAGACATGTTAAGCTTCCGCATGTGCTTTGACTTGTATGCTTTGAATGTTGGGTCATGAGACCCATGTTTGTAATATCCCGCTCCTCGGAGCCTATTGAATAAATACTTGAGTCGTAGAGTTATGTTGTGATGCCATGTTGTATTTACACATATCGAGCATATTGTGTGTATGATTGAAATGCTTGGTATGTGTGGGATCCGACAACCTAGTTGTTTATCCTTGGTAGCCTCTCTTACGGGAAATGTAGTCTTGTGCTTCCATGAGCCATAGTAGTCCGCTACAGCCCAGTTCACCGGAGTCCTGCTTAGCCCAAAGACTACCGCTCTCGAACACTTGATCGCCGGCATGTGATTCACTTTCGTTCTCGTGGTTCCGTTCTTCGGGAAATGTCACGCGGTGAGATCCGGAGTCCCGCCTAGCCTGCTACAGCCCGGGTTCCCGGAGTCCTGTTAGCCCAGTGCTACAGCCCGGATTCACACGCTGCTGACCGACATGCTCGATGTTGATTCATGTATGCCTGTCCCCGTAAGTTAGTGTCACTTTGGATTCACGACTAGTCATGTCGGGCCAGGTTCTCTGTCATATGGATGCTAGCGACACTATCATCTACGTGAGCCAAAAGGCGCAAATGGTCCCGGGCCATGGTAAGGCTACACTCGTGGGAATACCGTGCGTGAGGCCGCAAAGTGATATGAGGTGTTACCGGCTAGATCGATGTGACTTGGAATCAGGGACCTGACAACTTCCTGGCATTTTGAGGACATTGTAGCCGTGATGGGTCACGGCCATGAATTTGGCCAGAGCTGGGTACCCGAGGATGACATTGTATGGTAGGCGAATGTGGGAGACCTCGAAGTCGATGAGCTCGGTGCGGTAGTTGTCGTGCGCCCCGAAGGTGACAGGAAGGCGGACCTGCCCAATCGGAACCGTGGAGCCATCAGTGACTCCGGAGAAAGGCTTGGTTGGATGAAGCTGATTGTACGACACTTGGAGATTGTTGAATGTCTCGACGGACAGGACATTGAGCCCTGCTCCGCCATCGATGAGGGTCCCGTGACTTGCACGCTCTTGATGATTGGGGAACAAAGCATCGGGATGCCTCGGCTGTGGCTGCGCACTTGAGTTGATCCGCCGAGCTGAGCGTGATGGGCGACGCCGACCACACGAGAGGGCGCGTGGCTTCGAGCTTGGGAGGACTGCGTTCACTTCGCGGGCGAACTGCTTGAAGATGCGTTGAAAGGCTGGGGCTTGAGCTCCGCCCTGGATGCAAGCGATTGCGCGCGGCTCCTGGAAGCCCCCAGCCCCCTCGTCCTGATGATGGTCTTCATTTCTCCTTGGCTGCCGTGGTAGAGGAGGGAGGCCTGCGTTGCCTTGCGGGCGATCCTCGCGAGGCTGATCCCTCTAGCCTCCTTCGCGAGGCGGGTCCCTCCAACCTCCTTTGCGAGGCTGATCCTGCCAGCGGTCCTCGCGAGGTCGGTCATGCCACCCTTGGCGAGGGCCACGGTCTTCCCAACGTCCTGCGTTTCTTCCTCCTCCTCTGTGCAGAAGCGATCATTGCGGTCGGGCGTCGACCGGTCGCCCTTCTCGCCTGACTCTGAGCTCTTGTCATTCATTGGTGTTGTGGGTGTGGAGGTCGTGGTACAGGCAGTACCGGCTGCCCTTGGAAGACTCGGGCTGATCCCTGCCTCGCTTGCTATCTGGTTCTGCTGCGAGCACGGCAGCCCCCTTGCGCTTCACATCCTTGACCTTGGGCTTCTTCTCTTCTGGGTCGGCAGCCGGCAGCTCGAGGAGGGAGGGGCATCCTTCCTCAGCCCTGGCGCACTTGGTCGCCAAGTTGAACAGCTCCAGGGATGTGCTCAGGTCTTCATGCATCGCCAGCTCCTCCTTCATCTTGACGTCACACACACCGCCGGAGAAGACTGAGACGATGGCCTCCTCGGCCACCTTGGGAATCTTGAGGCGTGCATTGTTGAAGCGCTGGGTGTACTTCTGCAGGGTCTCTCCTGGTTGCTGCTTGATGCGGTGCATGTCGCTCACGGCAGGAGGCCGGTCGCGAGTGCCTTGGAAGTTGGCGATGAAGCGGGTGCGCATCTCGTCCCAGGAGAAGGTCGTGCAGGGAGCCAGGTTCAGGAGCCAGGTGCGGGCACCGTCCTTGAGCGCCATGGGAAACCAGTTCGCCATGACCTTCTCGTCCCTGTTGGCGGCTTCGATTCCCATCTCGTAGAGCTGGAGGAACTCCGCGGGGTCGGTCGTGCCGTCGTAGCGAGGAGGCAGGTCTGGCTTGAACTTGCCGGGCCACGCGACGCTGCGCCTTTCGGCGGTGAATAGGCTGCAGCCTCACGGTGTACACGGGAGGCTTTGGTGACGAAGGGCTTCATCTTGCGGATCCCCGTGCGCTGCCGCTGGGAGCAGCGCAGGGTCTTGGCGTGCTGGAACAGGAGCGCGGTCGTGACGGGCTGGTGCAGGGAGCACTCGGGCAGCTTCTTGGGGGCGAGGGACCTCTTGGCAGCTCTGCTCTTGTTGCGCTGGTGCCGGACGGAGCGGGTTCCGCCCAGGGGCCGTGGGCATCGACGGTGCTCAGGGGTGACCTGCGACTCCTTTCCTGTTTTTATTCCTGCAACCATGCATCAGGCCTCATGGAGGCATTAAACTTGTGTTTTGGTATTGTGAGAACAATATGTCTTGTAATATTTGCTTCGAGGTTTTGTGTGCTTCTTCCTATCTGCTTTGTGTTCTGCATCGGCAGAGCCCAGCCCCGCGCATGCCTCGACCGTCGTTGGGCCGACCTGAGACCAGGACGGACCAAGGAGTGAGGGGCTACGTGACCAGTTAGGCTCCTGAGTCGCGATGCTCAGGAGTCCCCCTTGATGCGCAAACAGCTTATAGGAAAAATGCGCGAGGATAGGTTAATGTTCTACGTCGGCAGAGCCCGGCCCCGCGCATACCTCAACCGCCGTTGGGCCGACCGGAGACCAGGACAAACCAAGGAGTGAGGGGATACGTGACCAGTTAGGCTCCTTAGCCGCGATGCTCAGAAGCCCCCCTTCACGTGTAAACAATCTCCATACCTGCCCTCGCCGAGGCCTTGGGAGGGGCGTGCGACGACCAGGTCCGGGAGACCTGGTTAGGTGGCGTGCGCTTGGGCGTGACCCGAGCGCAGCCCCCAGGTCCGGGAGACTTGGTTGGGTGGCGTACCCTTGGGCGTGACCCGATCGCAGCCCCCATGCCTAGCCCCCTCGCACGGCTCTCCCGAGGGGAGGCGTTGCAGTGAGGCTAGACGCTAAGCTCTGGGGCTCCCTGAGGTTGGTACGGCCGCGGAGCCGCCCTCAGTTGTTTATCACCAGCGTGGAGCATAGTGCTTCCGCTTGTGCACGAGCATAGCCACTCCTCGGCAGTGTCGATGGCTAGCGCGGAGTATGGTCCTTCCACTTGTGCGTGGGAGGGGGGCTCCCTCTAAGGAGAGCCCCCGGGGCGTGTACATCCCCGCCCTGACACGTGGCTTGCACGGCATCACTGCGAGATGTATCTGGGCACTCGTGAGCCAGCACGGGACTCATGAGGCCCTACCTTAAGGCGGGTTGCGCCTGGTCTTGGGTCCTTGATAGTTGTGTGTTCCTACAAGATGGTTAGGTACTAGTGCTCTACGTCCTCAGGTCCCGGCCCTCGAGCGAGCTCAGCCGCCACTGGTATGCCAGGTCGCGATGCCGTGGTCAAGGCCAGGGGGTGAGGGCTGGAGAGCCAGTAAGAGCTCCTGAGTCGCGATGCTCAGGAGCCCCCCTTTTAACGCGCAAGCGAATTGCATGAGAGAGGGGTGGGCCTGTAGCAGGTAGCAGGCTATGATAGTGGGTAGCAATCAAGCAGACGATAATCACATGCAGATTATGCATGAGAGGCAGATCAACTTGGGTAAATGCGGAAAGATACATGCCACTTGGGTCAGGCCCGAGCGGCTTGGGGATGATGCAGCCCGAGGGGCCCCAAAGAAGGTAAGCTAAAGACATAAGCAAGAGGGGTACATGCCACGAGGACGGACCAAGCGGCCCGGGAATGATACAGCTCTGAGGCGCTCCCAGCTGAATGTACTTGGAAAATTTCACCTGGTTTTGTTGATGAAGAGATGTCGGAGCAGCCGAAGGTACGCAGTGAAGGGATTGCTCCTCACGAGCCACCGGGGCCCTGAGCCTTGGGAGGTTCTCGGGGCCCAGGCGGTTCCCTGAGGACCGTCTCCATCTCTGCCAGGACGGCGTGGTGCCTGGCCTCCTGAGCCGCCAGGACGCGCCGCAAGTTGCGCTGGTAGACGAACGACACGCTCGGCAAGCCAAATGGCATGCGAACGTAGCTGTGCGGCGGACCCTCGCACCGGCCCACGCGCGAAGGCCAGAAAAGCTCCTAAGAAGCAGCCCTGTTGAGCCATGGGACGTCGATGCAGACGTGCAGCCTGGCATCCTCACCTGGATGGGGAGCTGCGCCTCGCGAGCGGCGGTCGCTGCGCATGGCCCTTACGTCTTGTAGTTCCTGAGTGGTCTTGGTGATGAACTCCTGAGCGGTGGGCGCTCCTTGCCCTGTGTCCTCCTGAGGGAAACGTGCCTTGAAGCATGCCTCCAAGTGGTGCCCGAGCGCCTCCCTCGTGACGTGGGCAAGGTCTGAGGCCCTCAAGGAGAGAGCCCCTGAGCCATACCCAAGGAGGGCGCCGAGCACGCCTTCCTATGCGATGAAGGGAGGCGCCCCTGGAGCGGGCGCTGATCCTGACGAGGTTCCAGCTGCGTTGCCACCCTCCTGAGGCCCGATATAGCGCGACTGCTTCTTCTTCTTGGGAATGGCCTCCGGAGGGCCATCGCCCTGGCTGTCGGGGTCGTCGATTGCTGCAGCTTGAAAGGCGCGCTTGAGGGAGCACACTGCGTCCCTTTCTTTGCATGGGACCGTGATGATCCCGCCGCTTCGTGGCATCTTGAGGACTATCGAATTTCGGGTTCCGGCAGACCCTCTAGGTTCGAACTCTGGGGTGCACGCGGAGATCTCACCTCCAACCTACCTACCGCTCGTCGCCTCGCAAGGATCTAAACTACACAAAGAGCAACACAAGGGACACAAGGTTTATACTGGTTCGGGCCACCATTGTGGTGTAATACTCTACTCTAGTGTGTGGTGTGGTGGATTGCCTCAGGGATTGAGGGTGAACAGTACAAGGAAGAACAGGCTCGCGAGGGTCTGTTCTTGGCCGGTGCGACGAACTGCTAGGGGGAGTTCGGTCGCTCTCTCTCTCTCTATAGATTGCTTGATCTCTAGCTCTATTCTAGATTCCGGATCCCTCTACCCTGTGGGTGGCTAGTCCTATTTATAGGCAAAGGCCCTGGGCCTCTTCCCAAATATTGAGCGGGAAGGGCGCCAACAATTGGCCATTTTGAAGGGGAACATCTAGTACACTTATCCTGACTAAAGTTGGTCCTCGCCTGCCAAAGGCTCTGACAATGACGCCAGCTTGGGCTCCACGATGACCTCCTTCCTGCCATTGTGTTGGTCTTGGTCTTGTTGCAATCGAAATGGTTGCCTTGCTTGATACTCTCGCTGCGCTTGCCTCCTTTGCACCAAAGAGGAAATGAGGACACCTTGCTGGCTGGCGCCCGCCTGGCGCCCGCCTGGCGCCCTTGGTCGTCATGGCTTGCGTCATGGGCACCTCGTGAGGTACCCCGCCTTGATCTCTTCGCCTCCTCGCGAGCCAGCCTGGCGAGGCTGTGCCTAAGGAAGCTTCCTGTCGTCCTCCCTACGAGGCTTGGCCCCTCGCGAGGGTCTTGAGCTTGTGCTGATGAAGATGGGCCATACGAGGCCACCCCTTGAGCCACGCCGCAGGCCGCAGGCAGGCAAGTCTGGGTACCCCCGTTCCCAGAACGCCGACAAGGACGTTGTAGCCGTTGTGGGTCACTGCCATGAACTTGGCCAGGGCTGGATACCCTAGGATGGCATTGTATGGCAGACAGATATGCACGACGTCGAAGTCGATGAGCTCGGTGCGGTTGTCCTTGCGTTCCCCGAAGGTGTCAGGGAGGCGGACCTGCCCTATCGGTGTGGTGGAACCGTCGGTCACTCCTGAGAAGGGCTTGGTAGGCTGAAGCTGGTCATATGGCACTTGGAGGTTGTCGAACGTGTCGAAGGACAGGACGTTGAGCCATGCGCCGTCGTCGATGAGGGTCTTGGTAACTTGCACATTGCTGATGACTGGTGAACAAAGCATTGGGAGGGCGCCAGCGGTGGCTGCGCACTTGAGCTGATCTGCCGAGTTAAAGGTGATGGCACAGTGGGACCACCTGAGCGGGCGTGTGGCCTGAAGCTTGGGGAGGACTGCATCCACTTCACGAGCAAGCTGTTTGAAGATACATGCGAGGCTGGGGCCTGGGCTCCGCCCAAAATGCAGGCGATAGCGAGCGGCTCCTAGAAGGCCCCAGCCCCCTCGTCTTGATGCTGGTCCTCATTCCTTCTTGGTGGTGGCGGCAGCGGGGGAAGACTGGCATTGCCCTGAGGACGATCCTCACAAGGCTGGTCCCTGCAGGCGCCCTCGCGAGGATGATCCTGCGAGCGGTCCTCATGAGACATGTCGCGCCACTCCTGACGCGGAGATGATGGCCTCGTCCATGACCTTGGGGATCTTGAGGCGAGTGTTGTTGAAGCACTGGATGTACTTCTGGAGGGTCTCTCCTGGTTGTTGCTTGATGCGGCGCAGGTCACCCGCGGCCGGCGGGCGGTCGCGAGTGCCCTAGAAGTTGGCGACGAAGCGGTCGCGCATCTCGTCCCAGGAGGAGATCGAGCCCTAAGGCAGGTTCAGGAGCCATGAATGGGCGCCGTCTTTGAGTGCCACAGGGAACCAGTTCGCCATGACTTTCTCATTGCTGTTGGCCACCTCGATGCTCAGCTCGTAGAGCTGCAAGAACTCCACGGGGTCGAGGGTGCCGCCGTAGCGAGGAGGCGACACTACGCAGCTCGGAGGTGAAGGCGCGGCAACCGGCCGTGGTCGCCGGGGCCCGTCTTGGAAGTGGAGCCTGGTCTTGACGCCCACGCGCCGCCTCGGCAAGTGGCACGGGGGCCTGCCGCGGCAGACGATCCTGGCGCGGTGGTGCGAGGAGTGGCGGGGCATTCTCTTGTGGTTGAGGAACTTCTTGGCAGCTTCCTTCTTCGCGCGTGGGTGCTGGACGCGGCGGATCGCGTCACGGTGGCGCACGCCTTGGTGCCAAGGCGCCATCCTGGGACAGAGGCGGTGGAGGTGCTCTGTGAGCTGCGTCGCCCGAAGCAGGCGGAGGGCCAGACAGAGAGAGGGACGACGCAGGGGAGCCCCCTGCGGCGCGGACAAGCTCGGCGATGCGGTCGAGCCAGTCCTCGTAGAGGTCGTTGACCGGGCGGTAGCGCAGGATTTCATGCGCCATGAGGAGCGCGGCCCGTGCGTCCATGGGGGTGCGACGAGCGTGGGATGAGGAACTGGCCGGGGTCAGCGATGGAGTGGCGGAGCGGCCGTCCTGCCGCACCGAGGGGTGCAACGAGGATGCCTGCTGCTCGTTCCACGCCGGGCCGGTGGCGGCGTTGGTGGCCGGAGATGGAGAACGATGAGGTGGCCCACCGACGGGAGCCGTTCGAGCGACACGGGTGGCTAGGGCAGCCCGGCGCTCAGCACGAGCACAACGAGCATCTGCCATCGAGACGACAGAGCGACTGGATGTGAACGAACGAAGGGAAGTTCCGGCGCCCCCCTACCTGGCGCGCCAAATGTCGGATCTTGGGTTCCAGCGAAACCCTCAAGGTTCGAACACTGGGGTGCGTGCGGAGATTTCCTCCCTACCGATCTACGCCCTAGCTCGCTAAAATATTGCGGACGAACTCGACGAACTCGCAACATGAAGACACAAGATTTATACTGGTTCGGGCCACCCTTGTGGTGTAATACCCTACTCCAGTGTGGTGGTGGTGGATTGCCTCTTGGGCTGATGATGAATAGTACAAGGGGAAGAACAACCTCCTGAGGTTGGGGTGTTCTTGTGTTCGGTGTGTGGCTAAGGATTGGTTCTCGATCATATGAGATACCTCCGAATGAGTTATCCCATATGGTGGTGGCTAGTTCTACTTATATAGGCCCTAGTCCTCTCCCCAAATACTGAGCGAGAAGGGATCCAACAACGGCCAATTTGAAAGGGGACAGCTAGTACATCTTATCCAGAGAAAAGCGGTCTTCGCCTGCAAAAGGCTATGGTGGTGACGCCGTCTTGGGCTCCATGGTGACCTCCGTCCTGCCGTCCGGCTGGTCTTGGTCTCGTTGCACTGATATGGAAACATTTGCCTGACGCCTCGGTATTCTGCGCCTGCGCTTGCCTCCTTAGCACCAAAGAAGAAACAAGGACGCTGTGCGTGCTGGCGCCCGCCTGGTCTTGATCGTCATGGCTCATGTCACGAGAGCCTCGCGAGGTTCGCCCTGCCTTGATTTCTCCGCTCCTCGCGAGGAAGCTTGGTGAGGCTGCTCTTGAGGAGGTCTTGCGTCGTCCGCCTCGCGAGGCTTGTCCCCTGGCGAGGGTCTTGACTGTCTCGTTGATGAAGATGGGCCATACAGGCCTGCAACATAGCCACGCCGTGGGCCGCAAGCAGGAAAGTCTAGGGACCCTCATTCCCAGAACACCGACAGAGATCTTGTGGGCATGCCCCACAAATTTAGGAGCTCATCAACTCCAAGATGGGCACAGGTCGATATCTATTGGACAAAGAGCATTTAACCCTCAGGCCAGACTTTGAGGACAACACTATTGTCATGACTGAGGAAGATCCATCATCAGTGCAAGCTCATGAGAAGAGAGAAAAGGCAAGTGTAGAGAAAGCTGCAAAGATGCCAACTACTAAAGAGGCATCTCAAGTGTTCTTGAAGAGTAAGCAAGACCAGCTTGCCTATCTGATCCAATCCACTTTGAGGATTGAGAAGGGCTTCGCCACCCTGACTCAAAACCATGAGAGCTTGGAGAGGATTATTGAGCAGAAATTCTATGACCTTGATGTCAAGGTAACTGAGATTCAAAGAGCAGTTGAACAGCTTCAGGAGGAAGCAGAGGAGAAGAAGGGCAAGTCTACTACAGATGCTTTTGCTAGAGTGCCCAGAGGATGAGATCACCACAATGCCAACACAGATATTAGAGCTACAACATCAGCACCAGCAGCTACAGCTCCAGTGCCACCTCCAGCAGCCACTCCACCAGCTCCAGCTATATCAACAGATGCCTTCGTCCTTGGAGTTCTCAATACAACACCTCCCAAAGATCAAGCCTGAGAGACGTTTAGCACTATGCATTTCTGAACTTTTTGGTAACTTGTTGCCAAAGGGGGAGAAAAATGTATAGATCAAAGGCTTCGAGAGAGAGTGTTTCTTTTTATCTCTCTTGTCTTTGGTTGAACTTCTTGATTGTGTGCTTGTGTGAGATACTTTATGTCCTTGTGAGATACTTGTTTGATCATGTGTTTGATCATATGCTACCTGTAATCCTTGTTGGATGATATTATCTCTTATATCCTTATATGATCATTCACTTGCTTGGTGATGAGTGCATGGTTTCAATTTCTATCATTTTGAGTGCTCCACCAAGATGTATGTGACATAGAAGAGTAACCCATGATCCTAATCGATTGTGCATTTGCATTCAAAATGTCGGGTGGTAGGTGCGACATATGCCAACGGGTGGCTAATCATAGAGGGAGCCAATAAGATGTCGCCGGTGCCTGGAAACGGGATGAGGCGAAGGCATGCACGCCGGTGAATCTTACCCAGCTACGGGGCTCTTCGTGGAGATAACACCCCTACTTCTGCTCTGCGGGGTCTCCGCATGATCACTAGATGAACAAGTTGCTACAAGAGGCTCCTTGAGTTGTTCGGTGAGAGGAAGAAAAAAGACACGGCTAGCTCTCCTCTTCCCTCTATGTGGTGTCTAAACCTCTAAGAGATCCACCCATTGCATGGGTGCCTTGGGGGGTTTATATAGGCCTACCCCCCAGGGGTACAATGGTAATCCGGCTAGATGTGGGCCCTAGCCATCAGTGTCTTCGTCCGCCGGCTTCTCCGCTTGGTCAGCCTGGGCCCGCCGACCGGTGGGTCCCGGGCCGCCGGCTTCCTGTCGACAAGTCAGGCCCCACCGCTGAGGGCCTTGTCGGGGCTAGTTATCATGCCTCAATCCTAATGACGAGGGATTTGTCGAGGTAAGCATGGCTACAGTGCCGCCGTCTTGGCGGCGATCACTGTAGCCTCATTTCATGTTGTCTCCTTCATGAGGCGCTTCCTTTGAGGGAGGGAACAAGCCGGCTATGGGGAGCCGGCCATGTCTCAGGCCGACTGGGGGAGGCCGAGCCGCCTTCGGGCATCTCTCTGACCGGAGGGGCCCGCCGCCTGCGGGTAGTACTGACAGCCTGTCGTGGGTGACGTGATGGTCAACATGGCAATAGTGCCGTGCCGGACGGGTGATGGCTGCCCCATACGGCGAACTGTAGCCACGCGCGCTCCGGGATGCGGGGGTGGCAGGCTTCACTGTAGCCACGCCCCGTCTCATCACCGTTATGTGGGTGCAGATTCTGAGGGTGCGGCCCTGGCCGCCTGCGGGGTGGCCGGCTTCTCGGAGTCGGCCTTCTCGTGGCCGGCTACATGGAGTCGGCCTTCGGGTATCCGGCTCATCGGAGGTCGGCCCTCTTGAGGCCTTCTGCCTGTGGGTCTTGGGGCCGGGCCGCCCCCCGATAGCCGGCCGGGGGAAGGCAGCCCAGCGTCTTGGATGTTGGATGACTTGATTGGCTTGATTGGCTTGTAATTTTTTTTGAAGCCCCAGGGGGAGCCGGCTTGGCTACCCATGGTCATTTACTCCGATAGAAGTCCCCGAAGCTGATTGTGCTTCGAGGTCGAAAGGAGGACGAGAAGCTCGATCAGCTTCCTATCCTGAGAAGCCGGCAGCTAAGAGCCGGCCTTGAATGGGTGCGCATCTTCGGGAAGCTCCGTAGTTAGAAGGAGGGAACGCGAGCCGTTTATGCTGATCGCGTCACCTTATGCGAGCCACGCGGGCTGTAAAAGCCCGGCCACCCCACGCCAGGACGGGACATCACCGCAGGCCAGGGCCTACCAAGCCTATGCCTCGGCCCACGCGTGGATCCTCTGCGGCCCAAGTGGACTGCTCGTCTTCCCGCGACGGTTTCAGCACGCCTTTAGGGCGCCATAATCGCGGGACGTGGGGGGAGTGGGTGCAGTCAATCCCACGTTCCCCCACGCCTCGCCTCCTCGCTCCGGCCGCCGAGCCTATAAGTAGGGGAGGAGGGGAGCGGCAGGGGCTCGCACGCTCGCCCTCGCTCCTCTCCTTCCTCTACTTTCTTCCTCACTCTTCCGCCGCCGCAGCGCGCTCACCACCACGTTGTTCCGCCGCGAGCTATCTTGGCTCGCCCCGGCTCCTTCGTCGCGTGGCCGTGCTCTCCGCCGCCGCGCCTCTTTCCTTCCTCACGCTCACATGGCGCTGTCGAGCTCGTGGGACGGCTCCAACGTCCATGAAGATCACATCGATTGGCTCCACCAGACGCGGCGGTTGCCGTGCGAGGATCTCGTGAAGAACCACCTCGCGCCGGAGGCGGAGATTTCACCGGCGCCGGAGGAGGGCGAGCGGGTCATCTTCCGCCAGATCGCCTCGCGCTGCCTCGGGCTGTCAAGCGAAGCGGTTCTTCCGCTTCCTTCTCGACTTCTATAATCTTCAGTCAGATCACCTCACCCCCAACACGGTGATGCTGCTATCTTCCTTCACACCCCAGGCGAGGGTTTTCTCGGAGTCCTCCCCACTCTGGAGCTCTTTGGGGAGTTCTTCCTGTGCAAGCTCGGCACTGTCTCTGCGGGCATGCCCGCCCCCTGCGGCGCCTTCATCGCCAAGCGGAGGACGGCTGACAACAACCCTTTTCCGCCTATCCCGCTGATCCAGTCGGTGAAGCTTTGGCAGCAAATGTATTTCACGTGAAGAACGCCGCCGCTAAGGCGATTACCTCAATATGCCGGGCCACGAGCTGCCCGCCGCCTAGGAGGCAGCCGCCTTGGTCCTTCCGAGCCCGGGTCGCCTCCCTGGTCGGGAACGCCACGTCACCCGGCCCGGGTGATGGTCCAATCGAGGGCTTGGTGGGGCCGACCTGGTGGCCGCTTTCGTGGAGCGCCGGTGCTTCCGCTTCCAAAGCCGGCCGCACATGATCTGCCAAATGAGCGGCCGCTCACCCGCAAGGCCTACCGAAAGCACGAGAGAGATGCCTCGTGACGAGGTATGTTATATGGTGAATTACATCTTCACTGCACACTCACGGAAGAGTGGCAGTATGGCAAGACGCCGTACTCTCGGGCTGATCCTCCGCCTGTGGTGAGTTTTTCCTTATTTTTCCTCTTCTTTTGTTGCCGAGTTCGCGATAGCCGACTCTTGACTAGTCGGCTTTGTGTTTGAGCAGAGCCCTCTTCTCCGACCGGCGCCCGGGGCCGCAGGGCCGGAGCGCCAGTTTTCGGCCGACCGCACCGTGGACGACCCCGACGACCCGGATCTGGGGGCGGCCGCCATGGACGACGCCGTAATCGCAATCAAGGAGAGGCAGCGTCTCGACCTTACGGCCAGCTCGGGACTGGCCGGAGGATGACGGGCAGAGGTTATCCTATCGCCGCCAGCCGGGCGGCCGATCACCAAGGCGCTGGACCTTCCGCCGCGCTTAACTGCTGCGTGGTGGCGCGCAAAGTTGCCGGGCCGGACGGGTCTCTTTGGCAGCCGTCATAGAAACCCAAGAGCTCAAGGTGGCGATTGCCTGGACGAGGCGGCCGCTGGCGGCCCGCTTCCGCAAGGTGGTGAAGCAGCCATAAGCGGTCTCGGTGTAAGTGTTGGGTGTCTTGTACTTTTGTTGTCTTTTTTGGTTGAGGTTCATCTAAGCCGTCCTCTTGGTTTGTGGAACAGGGCCGCTTTCCCTTGAGCGGGTTGACGCCGCCTCCATAGTCGGACCGACGGGAGGGTCTTCGAATTCCCGCCGAGTGGACCCCACGCCGACCTCATGGAGGCAACGGAGCGGAACGCGCGGGAGGCTCGGGAGGAGCGGGAAGCGGCAGTGCGGAGGGCCGTCCAGGAGGCGACGAAGAAGTCGGCCGAGGCGCAAGCCGACGCGGCGGCCGAGGCCCAGGCGGAAGCCGCGGCCGCGGAGAGGGAGGCGGAGGATTTGCGCAATCAGCCTCCACAGCTCGTCATTCCCCTTCGCGTCGTGGCTCCCGATATCCCCGTGCCTCCGTCGGAGGAAGTCGACCGCGACCAACCGGTGATGGAGAGGAGGGAGGAAGACGCGACGATCCCTGGGGAGGCGCCACAGCCGGCGCCGACTGGAGCGGGCCAAGGCGACCGTGCTACTGCGACGCCTGGGCAGCCGGCCGGGGGCGAGTCGGCGGCGGGGGCAGACCTGGTGGTGCAGTCAGCGCCTCGCCCGACGCGTGGGAGAGGCGTCCTCGATGCCGGAGCTGCAAAGGGCTGCGGGCGCCAGCAAGACGGCACAGGACCTGGAGGCGGCCAGCGCCAAAGACGTCCCGAGTGGACGCCCATGGCGGACGGCCGAGCTGAACGCGGGTGGCACAGAGGTTCGACGAGGCTTCGTGCTCGTGCCGGCTTGTTGCAACGATACACCCAGAGTTCGCTACACGCCAGCGGGTCGCTCGGGTGAGTCTTCCGCTTTATCGCTTTTTTGATTTCTTCCGTAAGGCGTCACAACACTCCATCGGGTGTGGTCCCGAAGTTTTCGAAGTCGGTCACGAAAGCAGCGGCTTGAAACTTCTTAGCGTGCCTTGATGGCAATCTCGTTTTATATGCACTCCATCTTATTTTCAGGAGTATCACAATCTTCGCGTGCCGCCTTCAACTCCCAGGCCCGTGAGCTGCTTTTAAGGTCACCGACCCGACGAATAGCCGAGTAAGTACTTGGTTTCTTCTATCTCAAGTATGCGGGCGCCACCACTCCATCGGGTGTAGTCCTCGAGATTCGGGTCGATCACGAGCAGCCGGGTCGATCTTCCCCATTTACTTTTCCTTTTACTGCTTTTTTTCCTTTTTCTCCATGCTTGCAGGAGCTAATGCCGACTTGAGGGGGGCAGCTAGGCGAGGCCTGCATCGCCCTTCATGCCAAGGAGGTCGAGATCGTCGCTTGGCCTGTGAACGCGACCGCCTGGACAAGAGGTCAAGCCGACCAGGAGGAGAGCCACAAGGCGGCCCTGAAGAAGGCGCAGGACAACGAGGCCGCCCTTAAGGCCGAGTTTGAGACCGAGGCGGCGGGCTGGGCTGAAGCAAGGCAAGCGTTGAGCGAGGGCTATGGGCGGGTGGAGGATCTGATCGACGGTAGGCCGCCTTCCTCTTTTCACTCCTTTGCTTGCTCCTTGACCTCTTGTTCATCTTCTGATTTTTGTGCCGTTTCCTTGTTCTTCATGCAGATTACTTCCCCGGCTACTCCTTCGCCGCCAGCCAAGCCATCGAGGCCCCCCGCGAGACGCCACGCAAGGGGGGTCGCAATCGCCAGACGCCACCGGACGCCGATGAGCAGCTCTTATGGCGATCCAGTTCGGCTGCAGCCAGCTCACCGCATGTCTCTTCAGCGTCGGGCGCAAGTGTTGGCCGCTCTGGCTCGGGCGAGGTGATCCTCGCACTCTACCGGACTCGCCGACCGGGCCGGAGGTTGCGGTTGACCGCTTCGAGGTTCGGAAGGCTTCCGCCACTCGGTCCGGCCGGGCGGCGCCTGGAGTTCGTCCGGCCTGGTATCCTCGGCTAAGTTCGCGCCACCGAGCACTTGGAGGCAGGAGGTCGACGAGGAGCTGGTGGCGGTGCGGCCGGCTATCATCCAGCGCCTCGGCTATCACCGAGTACACACCGACACCGGTTGTCTTTGCTCTCAAGTGAACGACAATGAGTCGCCCAAATGGAGGAATGGTTCGGGCTGAACCCGGCGAAAGGCAAGGACTCGGCGGAGGAGATTGCCTCCGGCGATGAAGCCGAAGACGAACAGGAGGAGGGCGGTGAAGACGCTGCGTCTGACGCAAGCGGCGGCGACCAACTAGCTTCAACTCGATCGTGCCTCCAAAGCAATGAGGCACGGTGAAGCTGGCCGCCGCCTGCCAGGTGATGATCGAGCCGAGACTCGCCAGCCGGCCACCTCCAGCCAACACTGCTGGCCTCCGCCGACCTGCCCGACTCGGCTCAAGGTCTCTGGCTTGATCTGGCCGCTCTCACTTTTCTGTTGTTGCTCTTTGAACAAATTTTATTAACTTTGCGCAGTTCCACCCACTGGGGGTGTATTCAGACTATGTTGAATGCCGGCCTTTTGAAGGCTTTTGTGTAAATATAATTATGCATGTGTTTGGCTTCCATTCGAGTTTGCTTTTTATCCTTAGGCTGTTTCCTTTGCTGCCTTCCCTTGATTGCCGCCTTCCCAATGTAACAGCTGCCTCAGAGTCTCTGTGGTCGGGAGGAACTTGACTATCTGTGGGAAGGCAAGTACTTGAGCTTTGTTGGATTGTGGCAGGTGTCGGATTTCGGGTTCCGGCAGACCCTTGAGGTTCGAACACTGGGGTGCGCGCGGAGATCTCGCCCTCTACCTACCTGCACCCCGCCGCCTCGCTTAGGATCTAAACTAATTTAAAGGAACAACACAAGAGACACAAGGTTTATACTAGTTCAGGCCACCATTGTGGTGTAATACCCTACTCTAGTTTGTGGTGTGGTGGGCTGCCTCTTGGGTTGATGGTGATGAACAATACAAGGAAGAATAGCCTCGCGAGGGTCTGTTCTTGGCCGGGCGATGAACTGCTAGGAGGAGTTCAGCCGCCTTCTCTCTTTCTCTCTCTCTCTCTCTCTCTCTCTCTCTCTCTCTCTCTCTCTCGATTCGAGATCCAGCTCCCCTTCTACCCTGTGGGTGGCTAGTCCTATTTATAGGCGAAGGCCCTGGGCCTCTTCCCAAATATTGAGCAGGAAGGGCGCCAACAATTGGCCATTTTGAAGGGGAACATCTGGTACACTTATCCTGACTAAAGTTGGTCCTCGCCTATCAAAGGCTCTGGTGGTGACGCCGGCTTGGGCTCCACAATGACTTCCTTCCTGCCGTTGGGCTGGTCTTGGTCTTGTTGCACCGAAATGGACGCTTTGCTTGATGCTCTCGCCGTCAAGGCTTGCTCCCTTTCCACCAAAGAGGAAAGGAGGACATCTGGCTGGTCGGGTTTACCGGGCGCCTTGGTCGCCATGGCTTATGCCATGGGCACCTCGTGAGGTACCTCCGCCTTGATCTCTCCGCCTCGCGAGCCAGCCTGATGAGGCCACGCCGAGGAAGCTCCTTGTCGCCCCGCCTCATGAGGCTTGGCCTCGCGAGGGTCTTGAGCTTGTGTTGATGAAGATGGGCCGTGATGGCCCCTTGAGCCACGCCCGCAGCCACAAAAGTGTGCAAGTCTGGGGACCCTCGCTCCTTAACGCCGACAAGAGTCTCCCGGCCCAAGGCGCGCCTCGGCTTGGTCGAAAGGTAGAGGCGAAGGCGGCAAGCGCCCTTGAGCTCCCTAACAGCCTCATGCCTTAGGTGCCGCTGTACATGCTGATTGGACGTGGGTGCCTTAGCAACCGCTGCCGAAGTTGATAAAGGAGCCAAGGCCCCGCTTAGGCTTTGCTTCCCTTGCTTTCTCCGGGTTACCGCTCAGATCCCCTTTCTTGCGCCTCTCCTTCCTGCCCGAAACCTTCAGATCCACTTTGATCACAAGGCTACTTAGCAAGACATGGCGCCTCGCACTCCCCGGCCGGTGCTTGGTACTGCCTGCCACAGACTCGCCGAACGTGTCGGAGGCGAGCCTTGCCCGGTGCGCTTAGATGGTGGCGGGCGCAGGGCATCGACGGGCGGTAAGGTGTTCAAGGTCGGCTCCGCCTCCCCGAGGGGCCAAGGGAACACCTTCTATCCGCCTTTTGTAAGTGCCATTGTTGCCGGGTCCGATGCCTCCCTTTCGAAGTTCTTCTTCTCTCGCCCTCCACCATTACAAGCTACAAGCCCCGTGCATCTCCACCCCAACTATGTTCTCCTTCCGCGATCTTCGCCTACTATTGTGAGGCTCACGCCGGGTGCAGCCCTCAAAGGGTCCCTGCTGCGCCACTATTTCTCCCTCCCGGACCTCTCATGGTTCCATCTTCAAGTGCGAAGCTTCTGTCACAGACGGTAGCTCCATCGCCATTTCAACCCCGGAAGAGGATTGAGGGCTTCAAGAGCAAGTGGGTCTTGGTAGATGTTGGGCGATCCACCCCTCAGCTAATCTTGCCCACGGAGCACCCCACGCACTCCGACGATTGGTCTCGAGTGGAGCTCGTGGGACCTCATGTGAGGCCGGTGTTGGAGAAGATGGACATGGATCTAAGGTCACAAAGATGGCGGCAAAGTGAAGCCGACTGCTGCCGCTGCTGAGGGAATTCCTGGAGCACCAGCTGGCTCCGCTTTGTCAGTACCCACTTCCGATATGGAGGCCCCACCCGAGCCCCGCGGTCTTGGCCGACGAAGACCTGGCTGCGGTTCTCCAATCTTTGGTCGGGGGCGACGTGGCGACGTTGGAGGGCGCTCCTACACCCCCCTGCTCCTCCGCTGACGACCGGGAGCAGGTAGTGGAGTCCATGCCCGTTTTCAACGGGACGGGCCTGCCGTGCTCATGGAGGTTCCCGAGGACCCGGTGGACTTGTCCTTCAAGCGACTCCAAAGAAAGAGAAGGGAGAAGGGAGCGAAGGAGGGCTCGACCGAGGCGACCGACGGAGAGTCGAGGGCCCTCCCTAGGCGCAAGTCCTGCTTCTCCGCCTCACCGAGCGACGACATTTACGACGAGGATGATGACGAAGCAGGCGGCGGAGCTTGCCCCGATCCCGGCGAAGGATAGGACCAGCTGATCCCCGCTGGTCTCCGCCGCCCGAGGCGATCCGTAGGCGTGCCTTCTGCTCCCGAGCTCCTTGAAGCGGATCCTTGCAGCCGGCTCTCGGGCTTCAAGTATGGCCGGAGGTTGCTCGATCCTGCGAGCAACGATTGGTAAGTGCTCGATTCCCATCTTATTTCTTGTTTTGTTGCTGAGGCTTGACATCCGAATCTATTGGCTAGGCTGGCGCCCGCGACAAAGAAGCCGAAGGGATCTCCTGAGGTTCCGTCTGGGGCAGCGCCTCTGCCCACGAAATAAGGTGACCGCAACGCACGGGCCTCTCCTGCCCGGTCGTCCTCACGAGGCCTGGCAGAGCAGGCGAAGCCCAGCCCCCACGCCCAAGCGACTCTCGAGGTGCCCTTGCCGATGCTGCCACCACCAGACGCTAGCGCAGCGAGGCTTCGCTCAGATATCAGTGGTCACGCTGCCGCCTTCTCCTCCTACCCCACCGATCGATGTCTCCGACTCCTCCTACTGCTCGATCGTGGCTGCCGAACCGGACCGGCCGGTGGCTGGATCTTTTGGGCGCCGACCTCGCTCTAGTGGCCGGGCGCTTGAGCTGGGCCTCTCGGCCGGATTCGCCCGACGCTTCGATTCGGGCGGCGCTGGTCTAGGGCCTCGACGGCTTGGCACGAGGAGAAGCAGGCCGCCCTTGGGGCGAAGCTGCTCGCGACGCCGCCTTTGGGGAGGTAGTCAGTGTCCGAGGTCGCTATGAGGCACCGAGAGCGAGGCTGCAGTGGCTCAAGGGACCAGCTCGCCAAGGAGGCCCGCCCGCCAAGAGCAGGAGGAAGGCATGAAAGCTCGCGAGGTGGCCGTCAAGGACCGGGACGCCAAGCTCAAGAAGCGCCGTGACCGCCTAGGCGTGCTGGAGCAAGAGTTGGAGGCGAGGAAGGTCGAGCTGGACGGCAGGGCACGGGTCCTTGCCAAGGATCGCGTGGCCTTCGCGGAGATGGAGGTGAAGGTCCGCACCTTGCTGAGGGAGCTTTACGATAGCGGCCTGGAGAGCCCGCTGGCCAGCGCAGAGGACGGCCCCGCCAAGCAGCTTCCCTTCCTGGTTCGCGCTCTTGAAGATGTCACCCTTGGCCTTGGCCCTACGGCTGAGGCCGAGGCGCTGCGGCCTTGTCTTCTTCGCATTACTGACGCTGGTCCTCACCCACATCTACCTTCGCGATCCCAACGCCGACCTCGACAGCCTGCATTGGAGCCAAGGAGCGGGCGAGCTTGCGCTGCTGGCCGAGGCCGCGGAAGGGTCGCAAGTGAGGCTCATTGGGAAGTTCAGACCTTCAAAGACTGTCAAGCGGGACGCCGCCAACCTGCGGCTCCACAAGGCAAACCCGCTCACAAGCAGCTCCACCGTCGACAAGTGACTCCGCTAGGTTCTGCTCGCTTATTCCTGCACATGTATCATGCCTCGGGAGGCGCTTAAACTTGCATTTATGCCAGGATAACAGCTATGGACTGTAATATTTGCTTTTGAATTCCTTGAAATTTGCGCTTTTTCCTTCCTACTTGCTTATGTTCTCACGCCGGCAGAGTCTGCCCTCACAGATACCTCTACCCGGCTAGCCTAGCCCCGACCGAAACCAGGATGGGACCAAGGAGTGAGGGGCTACGTGACAAGTTAGGCTCCCGAGTCGCGACGCCAGAGTCCCCTTGGCGCACGAACAACAAGTAGGGAGGTGAGATGTGGGTGGATCTACCGTTCTACGCTCTGCAGAGCCCGGCCCCGCTCATACCTCAACCGCCATAGCCTTTCTAACTAAGGAGTGAGGGGCTACGTGACCATTTAGGCTCCTGAGTCGCGATGCTCAGGAGTCCCCTGACGCTCAAACGGCCTTCAGACCTTGGCTCCGCTGGGAGGGACGCAGGACGAACCAGGCCCGAGGGGCCTGGCTGGTGGTGTAAGGCCTGGGCGTGACTCAGCGCAGCCCCGTGCCCAGCCTCGCTGCTGCACTCCCGAGGAGGCGTTGCGATGAGGCCACACACTGAGCTCTCGGTTCCCTAAGGTTGATGCAGCCCGGGGCCACCCTCAGTTGTTTATCACCAGTGCGAAGCATAGCGCTTCCATATGTGTACGGGCATAGCCGCTCCTCGGCAATGTCGTCAGCCAGCGCGGAGCATGGTGCTTCCATCAGGCGTGGGAGGGGCTCCCCCGGGAGGAGCCCCGGGCGCAGTACAGCCTCACCGACACGTGGCTGGCACCGGTAGGGCTCGACGAGGTGTATCTGGGCACCCGTGAGCCAGCGCGGGACTCACGGGCCCCACCTCAAGGCGGGTTGCGCCTGCACCGGGCCTTATCTCGTGATGTGTTCCTGCAGATTTGGTTAGATGCCTGCGCCCACGCCCCGGGTCCCGCCTCGAGCTGGTCTCAGCCGTCAGCCGGTATGCTGTGTCGCGATGCCGTGGACAAGGCCAGAGGGTGAGGGCTGGAGAGCCAGTAGGAGCCCTGAGTCGCGATGCTCAGGTACCCCCCCCCTTTAATGTGCAAGCGGTCGACATGAACAAAGAAAAGGTGCCGTGGATTGGCATCAAATAACAAGCATGATGGGTCGAACGCATGTTCTGAAATAAACGCAAGAGGGATACATGCCGCTGGGTCTGGCCCGAGCGGCTTGGGGATGATGCAGCCCGAGGGGCGCTCCCAACAAGATAAGCTAGGAGCATGAAATAAAAGGGATACACGCCACAGGGACGGACCCATGCGGCCTGGGAATAATGCAGCCCTGGGGGGCGCTCCCAGCTGGAAATGAAACTTGAAAGATGTCACCTGATAGCGTTGAAGACGAAAGGGTGTTGGTGCAAGAGACTCGGTGGGTCATGGGAGTCGATCCTCACGAGCCCCTGTGCTCAGGGGGGCCTCGAGGCTCCGGAGGCGCCTGGTGGCTCCTCGTGGACCATCTCCATCTCCGCCAGGCTGTGGGAACGCCTGGCCTCTTGAGCCTCCGTGGATACTCCTCATGAGGCTGGCGGGCGCTGGCAGCCGCATTCGGCAAGCCGTAAGGCATGCAAACGTAATGGGGGTGGACCTTGGCGCCCCATGCGAGAGGGACAGAGGCGCCTCGAGAGGCGGCTCGGTTGAGCCTCGGTATGTCGATGCAGACGCTGCAGCCCACCATCCTCGCGTGGATGGGGAGCTACGGCAGTGTAAGCGGCAAATGCCACTCATGACTCTTGACTCCTGCAGCCTCTGAATGATCTTGCCGGATTTAACTCCCGAGGGTTCGCCCACCTTGCCTTGCTCCTTCTTGAGGGAAACGTGCTTCAAAACACGCCTCAAGTGGTGCCCAAGCGCCTCCTCGTGACCTTAGCAAGGTCGGTTGCCTCCTGTGGGGAGCCCCAGCCCCCGCCCTAAGGAGGGCGCCAGGCGCGCTTTCCTATGCGGTAGAAGGAGATTCCCCCGAGCAGGCGCGACCTGAGGGGCCTGCCTCGAGGGGCCGGGCCGGACGATGTCTTCTTCTTCTTGGGGCGGTCTGGAAGCCTCCTGCTTCGCTGGCGCGGGTCTTCCAAAGGATGCATCCTCGAAGGCTCGCCCAGGAGCACACCGCGCCTTTTTTCTTCGCAGGGCACCGTGATGACTCCGCCACTTCCTCGCATCTTGAGGACGCTAGCCGTGGTGGGTTACGGCCATGAACTTGGCCAGCTGGGTACCCGAGGATGGTGTTGTATGGCTGCGTAATGTGGGCGACGCCGAAGTCGATGAGCTCAGGCGGTAGTTGTCGCCAAGGCCAAAGGTGACAGGAGGCGAACCTGCCCAATCGGGACCGTGGAGCCGCGGTGACCCTGTGGAAAGGCTTGGTCGGTGCAGCTGATTGTAAGGCACTTGGAGATTGTTGAACGCTTCCACGACAGACGGTGAGCCCCTGCCCGCCATCGATGAGGGTCTTGGTGACCAGCACGTTGTTGATGATTGGGGAGCAAAGCATCGGGAGGACTCCAGCTGTGGCCGCACACTTGAGCTGATCCGCTGAGCTGAACGTGATGGCGCACGCCGACCACCTGAGGGGGCGTGTGGCTTCGAGCTTGGGGAGGACTGCATTCACTTCGCGGGCGAACTGCTTGAAGATGCGTTGAGAGGCTGGGCTTGAGCTCTGCCCAGATGCAGCGATCGCGCAGCTCCCCTGGAAGCCCCCAGCCTCGGCCTCCCGATGATGGTCTTCATTTCTCCTTGGCTGCGGTGGCAGAGGAGGGAAGCTCATGCTGCCTTGCGGGCGATCGTCATGAGGCTGATCCCTCCAGCCTCCCTCGCGAGGCGGGTCCCGCCAAATGATCCTCGTGAGGTTGGTCGCGCCACCCTTGGCGAGGGTCGCGGTCTTCCCAGCGTCCTGCGTTCCTTCCTCCTCCTCGGTCGTAGCCCCGGTCGCTGCGATCAAGACGCCGACCGATCCTCCCTTCTCGCACGGCTCGGAGCTCTTGACATTCGTTGGTGTTGTGGGTGTGGAGGTCGTGGTACACGCAGTACCGGCTGCCCTTGGAAGACTCAGGCTGATCTCTGCCCCGCTTGGTGTCCGCTTTCCGCTGAAGCACGGCAGCCCCTTGGCGCTCACATCCTTGGCCTTGGGTTACTTCTCTTCCGGTCTCAAGGCAGGCAGCTTGAGGAGGGAGAGACGCCCTTCCTCGGCCCTGGCGCACTTGGTCGCCAAGTTGAACAGCTCCAAGGAAGTGCACAAGTCTTCATGCATCGCCAGCTCCTCCTTCATCTTTGACGTCACGCACACCGTCGGAGAAGGCGGAGATGATGGCCTCCTCGGTCACCTTGGGAATCTTGAGGCGTGCGTTGTTGAAGCGCCGATGTATTTCTCGCAGGTCTCCCTGTTGCTGCTTGATGCGGCAAGATGTTGCTCCGGGCGGGTGGCCGGTCATGAGTACCTTGGAAGTTGGTGATGAAGCAGGTCGCATCTCGCCCCTGTGAGGAGATCGTGCTCGGAGCTGTGTTCAGGAGCCAGTGCGGGACCTGGCCTTGAGCGCCATATGGAAACCAGTTCGCCATGACCTTCTCGTCTCACATAAGCTGGCGATGCCCAGCTCAGAGCTGGAGGAACTCAAGGGGTCGGGCCGCACTGTCAGAAGCGAGGAGGCAGTGTCCGCTTGAACTTGCTGGCCACGCGACGCCAAGCAGCTTCGGTGGTGAAGGCACAACAGCCCGCCGTGGGCCACGGAGGCCTTGGGTGACAAAGAGCTTGGTCTTGCGGGTCCCCATGCGCCATGTACCGGGAGCAGCGTTGGGTCTTGACGTCTTGGAGCAGGAGCGTGGTCGCGATTTAGCTGGAGCGGGAGCACTTGGACAGCTTTCGCGGGCGAGGGACCTCCCGCAGCTCTGCGCTTGCCGCCTTCGGGCCGGACGGAGCGGGTTCCGCCAGGGACCACGCGCTTTGGGGCTGTGGCGCCTTCTTGAGGGGAGGCGGCCGAGGCGCCTCGAGCTTTTCGTCGCCAGCAGAGTGCGGGTGCAGCTGGACGGACGGGCGCTGGGGAGCTCCCTGCGGCGCTGGACGAGCTCGGCGACGCGATTGAGCCACTCTTCAGAGACATCGCCGATCGGATTTGAAGCGCCGAGCTCATTTGCCGCGATGAGCGCAGCTCGAGCCTCCATGGGCGCGCGGAATGCGCGAGACGAAGAACCAGCCGGGACGAGTGAGGGGGTAGCAGTGCGGCCGTCTTGCCTCATGGAGGGATGCTGGGACAATGCTTGCTGCTCATTCCCCGCCGGGCCGGTGGCGGCGTTGAAGGCAGGCGACGGGGAACGACGAGGGCGCCCGGTGACGGGAGCCGTCTGGGTGACGCGGGAAGCGAGAGCGGCTCGGCGCCAGCGGCCCGGCGCGTCGTCGACATGGATGCGGTGGCCGACGGAGAATGTGGCGGCGGAAGATTTAATTCCGCGCACTTCTACCGGGCGCGCCAAATGTCGGATTCCGGGTTCCGCAGACCTTGAGGTTCGAACACCGGGTGCGCGTGGAGATCTCGCCTCTACCTACCTGCACCCCGCCTCGCTAGGATCTAAAACTACGAAAGGAACAACACAAGAGACACAAGGTTTAAACTACTTCGGGCCACCATTGTGGTGTAATAACCTACTCTAGTTTGTGGTGTGGTGGATTGCCTATCGGGCTGATGTTGATGAGTAAAACAAGGAAGAACAGCCTCGCGAGGGTCTGTTCTTGGCCGGGCGATGAACTGCTAGGAGGAGTTCAGCCGCCTTCTCTCTCTCTCTCTCTCTCTCTCTCTCTCTCTCTCGATTCGAGATCCAACTCCCCTTCTACCCTGTGGGTGGCTAGTCCTATTTATAGGCGAAGGCCCTGGGCCTCTTCCCAAATATTGAGCGGGAAGGGCGCCAACAATTGGCCATTTTGAATGGTACACTTATCCTGACTAAACTTGGTCCTCGCCTGTCAAAGGCTCTGGTGGTGACGCCGGCTTGGGCTCCACAATGACTTCCTTCCTGCTGTTGGGCTGGTCTTGGTCTTGTTGCACCAAAATGGACGCCTTTGCTTGATGCTCTTGCCTGCGCTTGATCCCTTTGCACCAAAGAGGAAAGGAGGACATCACATGAATGCTGGCGCTCACCGGGCGCCTTGGTCGTCATGGCTTGCGTCATGGGCACCTCGTGAGGTACCCTGCCTTGATCTCTCCGCCTTCTCGCGAGCCAGCCTGATGAGGCCGCGCCTGAGGAAGCTGCCTGTCGTCCGTCCCGCGAGGCTTGGCCCCTCGCGAGGGTCTTGATCTTGTGTTGATGAAGATGGGCCGTGATGGGCCCTCCTTTGAGCCACACTGCAGGCAGGCAAGTCTGGGGACCCCCGTTCCTAGAACGCTGACAAACAGGGTTGAATGGGAAGCCGGCCGGCCGACTACTCTGGTAGCCGGTCGGCAATGGGAGGAAACCGGCTTTTGTTATATAAGTTCGTTAGTCCTTAGTCGTGTTTCGTGTGGGCATCCTTTCCTGCCTTTGACTCTTGTCAGCCGGACAGTCGGTTCTTCGAGCTGCGGCTTTTGACAAGAGAGGGCTTGGAAGTGTGACACACTACTTGTCCGATCGCAGTGGAACTTTGAATATAACTCAAGGAGGCCAGTCCCCGGGCCGACTAGTAGAACCCGGTGCCGGACGAGGGAGAAAAGTGTAATGAAAAAATCATAAGCATGATACTCGTCATTCATAGACAAAAGGTGGCAGTCCCCGAGTGCTCCTCGGGGGGCCCATTGTCTCATACTTAGTACAAAAGGTAGCATGATACATACTGCATTTTAACTGTAAAATCTTCGGAGGAGGTTGGCGTTCCATGGTCGTTCCGACTGCTTGCCGTAATCATCTCTCTTCGTGCCTTCGGCTTCGTGCATGGATTAGGTAGTAGGAATCGCTTCCCAATGCTCGCTGATGACTTAAGGACCTTCCTAAGGGCCGAGAGCTTGTGGTGGCCGGCTGATCGCTGGATCAGCCGGAGCACAAGGTCGCCCTCTTGAAAGGATCTTGGATTGACCTTCCGGCTATGGTAGCGGTGCAAACCCTGCTGGTAGACGCCAGACCGGCTGAGGGCTAACAGCTGGCTTTCTTCCAGCAGGTCGACACCGTCTTCTCCTGCTTCTTTGGCCTCTACTTCCGTGTACATGGTCACCCGAGGCGAGTAGAACTCGATGTCGGTTGGGATGATAGCCTCGGCGCAATATACAAGGAAGAAAGGGGTGAAGCCGGTCGACTTGTTTGGGGTAGTGCGTAGACTCCAGAGGACGGCCGGCAGCTCGTTGAGCCAACAGCCGGCCGAGCGCTCCAGCGGCACAACCAGCCGAGGCTTGATGCCGGAAAGGATGAGGCCGCTATTCGCTTCAACTTGGCCGCTTGATCATGGGTGGGCAACGGACGCTAGGTCCAGTCGGATGCCCTGCATCGCGCAGAAACGTGCCAATGCTCCCTTGGCAAAATTCGTGTCATTGTCGGTGATGATGTTGTGTGGCACGCCGTACCGAGTTGTGATGTCTGCGATGAATTTCACGGCAGTCGGCCCGTTCAGCTTCTTAATCGGCTTTGCTTCGATCCACTTGGTGAATTTATCCACGGCGACAAGCAAGTGTGTCATGCCGCCAAGACCGCCTTGAATGGGCCCACCATGTCCAGTCCCCAAACGGCAAAAGGCCAGGTGAGGGGGATGGTCTTGAGTTCTGAAGCCGGCAGGTGTTGCTTGGAGCCGAAAACTTGGCAGCCTTTGAAGTGTTTGACCAACTCCTTGGCATCATCCAAGGCAGTCGGCCAAAAGAATCCATGGCGGAAGGCTTTGGCAACGAGGGATCTTGAGGCTGCGTGGTGGCGCGATTCGCCTTTGGTGAATGTCCTTGAGGATTGATATGCCCTTCTTCTGCCTCGGACGCAGTCACCGGAAGACTCAAGTGACACCGCTACCGACGAGCTCTCTGTTGGCATTGTATATGTGCTTCGGCGTTGGACTTGTCTTGCCGCGATCTCACAAATTTGCTACAGCTCTGTATATCAGGAAGTTGAGGATGGGCTGAGCCCATGATGGAGCTGTGACTTCTTCTATAGCCAACATGGCTACTGCAACCAGGGTGGTGGGTTGGGTGGTGAAGAGCTGGAGCTGGCCACCGCCTATGGCGTTGGAGCGGTCCCCGGGCCGACTACCGTAGTCCCCGGGCCGGGTTCTTAAGTCCCCGGGCCGGGTGCAAGTATGGCAGTCCCCGAGCCGCCTATCGAAGTCCCCGGGCCACCTGCTTGGCTCCCCAAGCCGGATCCAGCTGCGTCGGGATTAGGCGGCACGAAGATGGAGTCGGATTCTGGAGACGGCTTGATAGATGGCTTGAGGAGGCATTAGAGAGAGACGCCGGTTGGTATAGCTTGTCGGGTTGAGCCTATCCATGCCAGGCATCTCGCTTGTTTCGCTGTCGGCCCGTGGCACGTGGAGGAACTCGCATCCTTCGAAGTACCCGCTGATTTGCTGAACGAGGAAGTGGTAGCTCATCATGTTTGCGTCCTTGGCGTCCCCCCACCAGATGACCGCTTTGGACCACCAAATCCGAAGTCGCCATAGCATAGGATCCGCGAATGCCGAGCTCTTTGCCTAGCCGGAGTCCGTGTATGAGCGCCTCGTGCATCGGGCCACGTTGTTGGAGGCGGCAAAGTGAATCTGCAACGTGTATCTGAGTTTGTCGCCCTTGGGAGAGGTGAGGATGATGCTGGCTCCCAAGCCGGTGCGCATCTTGGACCGTCGAAGTGCATCCACCAATGAGTGGAGTCGGGAGCCGGGCAGTAATCGGGTCTCGCCTGGCCGACGAGGAAGTCGGGCCAATGCTTGCGACTTGATGGCGGTAAAGTAGGCTGGTAGAAGATCGTGTAAGGAGCCAGCTCAATGGCCCATTTTGCCACCTGACCGGATGTGTCCCGGCTACCTATGATCTCGGCGAGCAGGGGGTGCATACGACCGTGATGGAGTGCTCTTGAAAGTAGGGCTTCAGCTTCTCGGCGGTGAAGTACACGCCGTAGCACATCTTCTGGTAATGCGGGTAGTTCTGATTCGAGGTGGACAATACTTCGCTTAAGTAGTAGACCGGCCTCTGGACTGGCTGAGCCCGGCCTTCTTCTCGGCGCTGGACCACGATGACAGCGCTGACCACCCGGCTGGTGGCAGCGATATAAAGGAGCATGGGCTCTTTTTCAGTCGGCGCCGCCAAGACAGGCGGCATGGCAAGCATCTTCTTCAACTCGTGAAAAGCTTGGTCAGCTTGGTCATTCCACTCGAAGTGAGTGGTTTTCTTCATGAGTCGGTAGAGGGGGAGAGCCTTTTCTCCAAGCCGGCTGATGAAGCGGTTCAGGGAGGCCAAGCACCCGGTAAACCTCTGGACGTCTTGCAGCTTGGTGGGAATCTCCATTCTCTCAATGGCCTTGATCTTCACTGGGTTGCATTCAATGCCGCTGCTCGTGAGACCAGGAAGCCTAGGAGCTGGCCGGCTGGCACTCCGAACACGCATTTCTCGGGGTTGAGCTTGATTTGAAACCGGCGCAGGTTCTCAAATGTTTCCTTGAGGTCCTCTAACAAAGTGTTGCGCTTCTCCGTCTTCACCACGATATCGTCTACATAGACGTGGGCATTTCTGCCAAGTTGCTTGAGGAGGCATTTCTGCATGCAACGCTGAAAAGTGGCACCACATTTCTCAAGCCGAATGTCATAGTCGTAAATGTAAAGCTCCAATGGCGTGATGAAGGCGGTCTTCAGCGGTCGGCCGGGTCCAACTTTATCCGGTGGTAGCCTCGAGTAGGCATCCAAGAAACTCAAAGCAGCTCGCATCCTACCGTGGAGTCTATCACTTGATCAATCCCGGCAAGGCAAAAGGATCTTTGGGGCAGCTTTGTTGAGGCTCGTAATCTATACACATGCGCCACTTGTTATTCTTTCTTCAAAGACGAGGACCGGGTTGGCGAGCCACTCAAAAATAAGACCTCCATGATGAAGCCGCCGCCAAGAGCCGGGCTATCTCTTCTCCTATGATCCTTCTCTTCTCCTCCGACAATGGGCGAAGGGGCTGCTTGATCGGGTTTACGCCTGCCTCTGGACGTAGAAGCTTGTGCTCGGCGAATCCCTTCTAACACCCGGCATGTCCTTGGGGACCATGCGAAGATGTCCCGATTCTCACGGAGGAAATCGACGAGCTCGCTTCCTATTTGTTGTCCAGTTTGCCCCAATGACGGCAAACCTTTCCGGTGCTCTGGGTCCAGAGGTATCTTTTTGTTTCCTTGGCCGCTAGAAGGAACCTTGGGCATCACACTCTTTGGGGTCGGGGACAAGGCAGGCTGGTTGTCGCCATGGCCACGACTCGTCCAACATCTTCTTCTCTTCGGCGACTTCACGAGGGACTCGCCAGCCGGGTCAGTGGTATGCGGCGCACTCGGAGGACTTCTTGTAGTCGCCGGCTATGGTGATGATGCCCTTGGTACTTGGCATCTTCATCTTGAGGTAGGCGTAGTGGGGTACAGCCATGAACTTGGCCAGAGCAGGCCGGCCAAGCAGCGCATGGTAGGGGCTCTCAAGGTCCACCACTTCAAACCAGATTGCTTCTCGGCGGAAGTGATCCTTGTCTCCGAAGAGAACATCTACCTTGATCTTGCCGATTGGTGAGCAGGATAGTCCGGGTACAATGCCACGGAACACGGTCCGGCTAGGCATGAGGTGCTTGGCCTTGATGTTCAGCTTCTCCATGGTGTCTCGGTACAGGATGTTGATGCTGCTCCCGCCGTCTATCAGTACGCGGGAGAATCGGGCAGCAAGCCCGTCTGCTGCTAGGGTTGCCTCCAAAACCAATGCATAGGAGCCCGGGACGGCATCACCTCTGGGTGGTCAGCCTGCTCCACTGATAGGCCTCTCGACCAAAGGCATGTATTCGGGTTGTTGGAGGCGAAGCGTTGACTTCTTGGTCTTTGTCGGCGCGGGCTCGCACGGTCTTCGGCTAGCTTCGTGAAAGACGATGTAGGCGGTGTGCTCGTTGGGGAACTTCGTCTTGGGCGGTCCCGATCGCTGGTCGAGCTGACGGCTCTTTGGGGAGCCGGAGGCGGTTGTCCCGCAGCGGAGGCGGCACCAGCCCTTCGCTTTTGGTGATTCGGGAGAGCCAGCAGCACTTCCGGGTTGTATGGTTGGACGGCTTCGCCATCATGGAACTTGCACGGGCGCCAAGGGCTTGCTCGTAGGAGAAAGTCGGCGCTGCCGCCTCGCCAGACTTCGGCTTTCTTGGCCGGGTCACCAAAGTTGCTCGCTCGATGGTGGCCGCATGACGACTGGCTGGAGGCGGCATCGGGCCTTTGCGCTTGTTGTCATGCTGGTACGGACGTTGGCTAGAGTCGCCAGCCGGCGTTTTGGGAGCCGGGTTGAGTACCTTCCCGGCAGCGTCTACCCGGAGCCCGGTCTTCATTGAGGAGTCGGCGGTGGCGTACTTGTCGGCTATGACAAGTAGCTCGTCGAGGGTAGCCGGCTCGTCGCAGAGGATCTTGTGCTTGAGGAGGGTTCCATCTCGGCACCCGGCGGTGAAGTACTCTATGGCTTGAACCTCGTGCACCCCCTCGCAGGAGTTGTGGAGCTCGGCCCAACACGTGAGGTAGTCGCGAGTCGACTCGGTGGGTCCTTGTACGCACAAGGAGAGTTGCTTGGGCTTAGGAGCCCGCTTGTAGGTGCCGTGAAGGCGGATGAAGGCTTCGGTGTAGTCTAGCTAGCTGTTGATGTCAGACGGCTTGAGGCTGTTGAGCCAGGTTCAAGGTCGTGCCCTGAAGCATGAGGGGCACATATTTCACGGCAACGCACCTGTTGCCGTTCGCTATGCTGACTGCGGTCGAGTAGTCGATCAGCTAATCCTCCGGCTTCACAGAGCCGTTATACTTGGGCGTGTCTCTTGGAAGCGAGAACCCTTTAGGAAAGGGCTCGTCGCGGATGCGGGGGCCGAAGCAAGGCGGCCCGACATTGTCTCTTCTTCCAACGCCTGGGATCGCGCCAGGCGGTCGATCCGGTGGCGGGCGTTGTTTTCGCCGACTCCTTCGCGGTGGCTGAGTCGGCCGCTGAGAGTCGGATGGGTGGCAGGCGGCGGGGTAGGATATCTTTCCCCGCGAGGTGGAGGAGGGGGCGGGCTGCCTCGCCGTTCCACGACTCGAGGGACGGCCTTCTGCGTCGCGCTCGATGGAGATCCAGGTTCGGCCGCGACTGGCAGCCGGCTCCTTTTCTTGCCGCGTGCGGGCGTTGCCCGCAGTCGGCGTGCGTGATGTTGCGTCGTGCTCTCGACACGGGGAGGGCTTTCGGCGCGGGCGCTGTCTTCTTGCCGCTCTGTGGCCGCGCCGATCAGTTGCTGGATGCGCCTTGCCATGTAGGGAAGCTCGTCGGCCCCAGCCCTGCTTCAGTTTCTTCTGGCCGCATGGGCGGCGCGCAGGTTCTCGAGGGGCGCGGCGTAGACAGGGCGGTCCACGCCCAGCATGTCGGCGATGGCTACGCCGCGTTTCTTGACAATGCCGAGTCGGCTCGGCCCTTCGGGAGGCGGCATACCGAAGGCAGCGCGGTCAACTTCGCGCTGGTGGGCCTCAGTGAGGCGTCTTGGGGAGGCTATCCTCCGGCCCTCCGCGTGGAGGGCGAGGCGGCGTGCCTCCAGCGCCTCGGCATCGGTGTCAGCCGGGAGAGGAGCGAACAGGTCGTGCGGCGCCGCTTGCAGGGCGTCGTGGGCGTTCTCACCCGAGGGGCCTCCGTGACTGATGACCATCACCTCGGTGATGGCGCTGCCACAGCTATCGGCTTGGGGGAGCGGGTCGTCGAAGAATACGACGTTGGTGGGGAAGGCGTCGAGCGATGTCGTGTCGGAGTCGACAAGCATCGGGTCGGTGGAGCCAACCGACTCCAAGTCCACAGCGGGCTCGCTGAAGACGTGGAGTTGGTCGAGGAGGCTGACGAGGTGGCTCTCGAGGCAGCCGGTGCCTGCGTCGGACGAGGGATCGTTGGAGATGCGAGCCTCGCCAAGAAGGTCGGCGAGGCAGCTCGCCGCGCAGGCATCGCTGACGCCTTGCAGCGCGTCGGGGCAAGCACCATCGGGCGTGCCAGGCTGGCTACGCCCGCGGGGGAGGAGGAGGGTTCCCGTCCAGAACAGGTCTCCGGACAACGGTGCACCTGGCCCCACGGTGGGCGCCAAATGTCGGGTGGTAGGTGCGACATATGCCAACGGGTGGCTAATCGTAATGGGAGCCAATAAGACGCCGCCGGTGCCTGGAAACGGGATGAGGCGAAGGCATGCACGCTGGCGAATCTTACCCAGCTTCGGGGCTCTCCATGGAGATAACACCCCATCGCTGCTCAAGGGGTCTCCGCATGATCACTAGATGAACAAGTTGCTACAAGAGGCTCCTTGAGCTGTTCGGTGAGAGGAAGAAGAAGGACACGGCTAGCTCTCCTCTTCCCTCTATGTGGTGTCTAAAACTCTAAGAGATCCACCCATTGCATGGGTGCCCTGGGGGTTTATATAGGCCTACCCCCCAGGGATACAATGGTAATCTGGCTAGATGTGGGCCCTAGCCGTCAGTGTCTTCGTCCGCCGGCTTCTCCGCCGGTCGCTGGGGCCCACCGACTGGTGGGTCCCGCCGGCTGCCGGCTTCCTGGTCGACAAGCTGGCCCCACCGTTGAGGGCCTTGTCGGGGGCTGGTTACTATTGCCTCAATCCTGATGACGAGGGATTTGTCGGGGTAAGCATGGCTACAGTGCCACCGTCTTGGCGGCGATCACTATAGCCTCATTTCGTCTTGTCTCCTTAATGAGGCGCTTCCTTCGAGGGAGGGAACATGCCGGCTATGGGGAGTCGGCCATGTCTCAGGCCGACTGGGGGAGGCCGAGCCGCCTTCGGGCATCTCTCTGACCGGAGGGGCCCGCCGCCTGCGGGTAGTACTAATAGCCTGTCGTGGGTGACGTCATGGTCAACATGGCAACAGTTCCGCGTCGGACGGGTGATGGCTGCCCCATATGGCGAACTGTAGCCACGCGCGCTCTGGGATGCCGGGGTGGCAGGCTTCACTGTAGCCACACCCTGTCTCATCACCGTTATGTGGGTGCAGATTCTGAGGGTGCGGCCCTGGCCGCCTGCGGGGTGGCCGGCTTCTCGGAGTCGGCCTTCTCGTGGCTGGCTACATGGAGTCGGCCTTCGGGTAGCTGGCTCATCGGAGGCCGGCCCTCTTGAGGCCTTCTGCCTGTGGGTCTTGGGGCCGGGCCGCCCCCCGATAGCCGTCCGGGGGAAGGCGGCCCAGCGTCTTGGATGTTGGATGACTTGATTGGCTTGATTGGCTTGTAATTTTTTTAGAAGCCCCAGGGGGATCCGGCTAGGCTACCCGTGGTCATTTACTCCGACACAAAAGCAAATTTTAAATAATGCACAAATTTAGGGGGAGCTCTTGCTTATCACATACTTCTCAAAGCGACAATGTTTTTCAATCTTATTATCATTTGTCGAAGCTTTGATCTATATGTTGTCATCAATTACCAAAAAGGGGGAGATTGAAAGTGCAACTATCCCGCGGTGGTTCTGGTAATTCCTAACAACATATAGCTCATTGAGCTAATGCTATTTCAAGATAAATATTTCAGGAAAGCTCAATGATTGGCATGGCATGGATTAGAAAAGTGGACCCCTAAAAATGCCAAGTACAAAAGGATTGGATCAAGATCAAAGCACAAGACTCTACAATTTTCATTTTAGTGATCCAAGATCACATTGAGTCCATAGGAAAAGCCAATACTATCAAGAGGGGGTGAGGTGTTGCTTAATGAGTTTCTTGCTCAAAATGCTTAGTGATATGCTCCAAAAACCCTCAACAACTTTCTCATATCCACATATGTCTCAAACCAAAATATCAAACTCGGCCCCACCGAAACTTTCTATCCGGCGCCACCGAGTTCACTTGACATAGCCACTGCCAAAAACCCTAGTCATTTCGGTCTCACCGATAGGGATCTCGGTCTCACCGAGATGGGATTGTAATCTCTCTGTTTCCCTTCGTAATGTTTCGGTCAAACTGAGATAAGCGATCGGTCCCACCGAGATTGCAATGCAAACTCTTTATTTCCCTTTCGTAACGTTTCGGTCCATCCGAGATGAGCGAATCGGTCCCACTGAGTTTGCCTGACCAACTCTCTGGTATTCTATTACCAAAATAGGTCTCATCGAGTTTGTGTAATCGGTCTCACCGAGATTACGTTATGCCCTAACCCTAACAAAATCGGTCCCACTGAGTTGACATGTCGTACCCACCTAAAATCCTAACGTTCACATTTTGAACTAAATCGGTCCGACCGAGTTTCATGATTCGGTCCCACCGAGTTTGGTAAATTGTGTGTAGTTAGATTTTTTGTGGAGGCTATATGTACCCCTCCACCCACTCTTCATTCGTGGAGAGAGCCATCAGAACATGCCTACACTTCCAACATACATTTTCTGAGAGAGAACCACCTACACTTGTGTTGAGATCAAGATATTCCATTCCAACCACATAAATCTTGATCTCTAGCCTTCCCTCAGTTGCTTTCCACTCAAATCTTCTTTCCATCAAATCCAAATCCTGTGAGAGAGAGAGAGAGAGTTGAGTGTTGGGGAGACTATCATTTGAAGCACAAGAGCAAGGAGTTCATCATCAACACACCATTTGTTACCTCTTGGAGAGTGGTGTCTCCTAGATGGCTAGGTGTCACTTGGGAGCCTCCATAAGATTGTGGAGTTGAACCAAGGAGTTTGTAAGGGCAAGGAGATCGCCTACTTCGTGAAGATCTACCCGAGTGAGGCAAGTCCTTCATGGGCGACGGCCATGGTGGGATAGACAAGATTGCTTCTTCGTGGAACCTTCGTGAGTGGAGCCCTCCGTGGACTCGCACAACCGGTAACCCTTCGTGGGTTGAAGTCTCCATCAACGTGGATGTACGATAGCACCACCTATTGGAACCACAGATAAAAATTTCCGTGTCAACATTGCGTTTGCTCCCTCAAACTACTCCCTTTACCTTCATATGCAATTGTTTTACATTTCGCTGCTATACTCTTAGAATTGCATGTGTAGGTTGATTGCTTGACTTGTGCAAAGTTGCTAAAATCTGCCAAGAACTAAAATTGGGAAAAGGCTAGATTTTTATTTGGTCAAGTAGTCTAGTCACCCCCTCTCTAGACATACTTTCGATCCTACAAGTGGTATTAGAGCTCTGGTCTCCATTTGCTTTGATTTCCATAGCTTTTGTTGGTCATAGCCTTGGTTTCACAATCTAGGAGAGTATGGCGTCTAGCGAGAGAAAGTACCACTGTAGAGGTCCTTACTTTGATGGTACAAATTTTGATAGTTGGAAGCATAAGATGAAAATGCATATTCTTGGACATAACCGGCCGTTTGGGCTATTGTGTGTATTGGCTTGCAAGGTGAATTATTTGATGGGATAGAACCAAACCGTGAAGCTACCGCGGAAGAGTTAAAGATGCTGCAATACAATGCTCAAGCTTGTGATATTCTCTTCAATGGATTGTTCCCCGAAGAATTCAACAAAATCAGCCGTCTTGAGAATGCAAAAGAAATTTGGTATACTTTGCTTGATATGCACGAAGGTACCGACTCCGTCAAGGAATCCAAATTGGATGTGCTTCAGAATCAACTTGACAAGTTCAAAATGAAGGATGGTGAAGGCGTCGCTGAAATGTACTCTAGGCTTGCTCTCATCACAAATGAGATTGCCGGCTTAGGAAGTGCAGAGATGACCGATAGATTCATCATCAGGAAGATCCTAAGAGCCTTGGATGGAAAATATGATACTGTGTGCACATTGATCCAAATGGTGCCCAATTACAAAGATCTCAAGCCAACGGAAGTCATTTGAAGAATTGTTGCTCATGAGATGTCACTTAAGGATAAGGAAGAGCTCCACAACAAGTCAAGTGGTGCTTACAAAGCCTCATGCGAAGCTCCCACATCATCAAGTGAGAAGCAAACTTTCAATGAAGAATTGAGTCTAATGGTGAAGAACTTCAACAGATTCTACAAGAGAAGGAGCAAGGAAAGAAGCTCCAGGTCAAGATCCTACGATGACAAGAGATCTTCAAGTCGTGAAAGAAATTGCTACAATTGTGGAAGACCCGGACACTACTCCAATGAGTGTATGGCTCCCTACAAAAGCAGAGAAGATTCTCCCAAAATAAGGACTAGAAGAGAAGAATCACCACCAAGAGAAAGAAGGAGTAGAGATGATCATTATGAACGAAGACCCTCTCGGAGAAGCAAGGATTCGGAAAGGAGGATAAGTCATCAAGGAGCTACACAAAAGGAAGACATCAAGCTCATGTTGGTGAATGGGTATCCGGTTGCGACTCCAACAATCACTCCGAAAGAAGTTATCACTCCGACTCTGAATTTACTCAAGATGAAGGTATTGCCGGACTAGCACTTGTGACAACCAACTCCTATGACATATTTGACTCACCAAATGAAGGAATTGGGAGATGCTTCATGGCTAAAGGTCCAAAGGTAACACACCCCGAGTATGTTGATTTCAATAGTGATGAAGATGATTTGCTAGGAGATGATGATTTACTTGTTGACAACTCTAGTTATGAAAACTATGATGAACTTGCTATAAATCATGTTGATCAAGTTAAAAGGAATGATGATGATAAGAAGGAGATTGAGCATCTAACTAAATAACTAAACACTCTTAAGTTAGCTCATGAAACTACCTTGGAAGATAATCGAGAACTTTTAAAGACTCATGATAAGCTACGCTTTGAAAAGCTCAACCTTGAGCAAGAACATGAGTTTTTAAAGGCAATCAATGATGATCCTCGTAAGAAAAGTTCTTCTTACATTGCCAAGCGTTTAATCTTGTCTACTTACATGCCACAAGTTAAATCTAGCAACAAGAACAAGAAGTATTCTTCATCTAGTAGTAACAAAAATCATGCTAAATCCAATGTTGTTGCTTCTAGTAGTTCTCTTGATTCCACTAATGATTCTCTTAGCCAAGCTACACTTGAGCAAGAAAATAGCTTATTGAAGGGAATTGTAGAGAAAGGTGTTTACAAGAGCCTTGCCGGAAGTAAGCAATTTGAGGAAATTGTACGCAAGCAACGAAGGCACCGAAAGAATCAAGGTGTTGGTTTTGAACGAAAGTTCAATGCCAATGGAGTTGAGTGGGAAGAAGATCAATACCCCAAGACGAAGTTTGTTCCTCAACAAGAGAAGTCTAATCCTACTTCTTTCCAAGGAACACAAGCTCAAGATGATCTTCCACCACAAGACCACAAGCAAAAAGGCAAGGACAAGCTTCAAGAGGAGATTGATGCATTTGAAGAAGCACCTAAGGCCTTGGTCAAGTGGGTTCCCAAGACTACATCAAGTTCCACTTGATCAATTACAACTACAACTCCAAGGATTCCCATCAAGATGGTGTGGATCCCTAAGAAGAAGAACTAGAGACTTCTTGAGGGTGACTCCGCCAACATACTTCACTCTTATCGTTTTGGCAAGGACAAGTGCAAACATCTTCCATATCTTGCACTAGTTCATGGAGTCACAAACCCTCTTGTTGGTAAGACAAGGGACAAGGTAACCTAATGCTTTCATGGACATCATCCTATGTGAAGATCACTCTATGTCTATGGATATCCTTGTTTGTTCCTTGTGGGACTAACCCGTGTAGGTATTGAAAGTGCAACTCACTCCAATGGATTGCTCCGAATGATCTACATCAACATTGAGCATCCACATCTTCATTACCTACATGAAGTCATCATCGACAAAACCCAAGGTTAGTTCATCCCTCTTAGGGGGATATCACATCTAGGGGAGATTTACTCTAAGAATTGAGCTAAAGCAACTCTAATGGTGTGAGCACAACAATGCTTTATGTAAAAGTGCTAACCCCACTTGTGCTTAAACGATGAGTATGACCTATGATCAAATGTTCTCAATTGACTCCTAAGTCAATATACTCACATATATATGACCTAGTCATCGCCAATTGCTTGACAGATGCTAGAGTGTTTGTGCATGCTTTGTCACATATTTCATTTGCCATTTTATTGTGTGAGCATGCTGGATGCATATTTTTCTCATTCGAGGACATCCATTTGTTGCTTTGGTTGTTTGGATTTTTCTCTTTTGCCAAATGGATGGACAAGAATGCATAAGAACTCTCTCTAGCTATCTATGATTTCCTCGTCTCAAACTCTATTCATGCTACATCACAAAGTTTGATCAAGTCAGATTAGAACCACTCTGTATGAGGAGCACTCGGAGTCCCCGATTCGTCATAGACTTAAACTCCCAAAACCTCTTTGTGCATTTCAGTATGACCAATTCATCCTTTTCGGTCCTACCGAGATCACTTAGCTGATCTAGGTTTTCAATCTCGATGCAACCGATTAGAACCTTTCGGTCACACCAAGTTGCAGTAACTGCCTGCAGTTTTGCATCTCGGTGCCACCGAGTTGTTCCACTCGGTCACACCGACAAGGTCAGGTTATATATACTGAAGGGTCAAATTTTGGAATTTTTTCCAAAACCCTTCATCCGCGCGTGACCTGCTCTGCCTCTTCGGGTCTCTGGATCGTCCTCTCGCCACCAGCGACGTCCTTCCATTGGTCTCTGCCGCCGTCAACGGCAATCTGCTATGCCGTTGCCGCCGTAGCTAACAGTCGCCGCTCTAGGGTAAGTGTTCGACCCCTTGTGCTGTCTTTTTCACTCCAATTCCTAGCACAAGGACAATGCCATGTTTCTTGCCACGATTGAGATTGATCCATCCAGCTAAAACTTCCTTAGGTCTAGATTGATTCGAAAATTTTAGGGTTAGCTATCCGCAGAACTCATCTCGGACCGACCGAAATGTAGAATCGGTCTCACCGATTCGGCTTAGGCCATTGCACATGCGCTTTTCGGTCTGACCGAAACGTGCAAATCGGTGTGACCGACTTCAAGATTCTGTGGAACCATAGCAATATCGGTGCCACCGAACTATGACTCGTCCCAACCGAGTTCACTAGTTTAGGTTCCAAGTGTTGCTTCGGTATCACCGAGTTTGTCAATTCGGTAGCTCCGAGATCACTTCTGTAGAGAACTAAAACTAAGCTTTTTGACTCAATTGTTTTGCAAAACCTCTGTACTTTGTGATGCTCATCTACTCTACCTCATCTACAACCTATTCACAGGGTCTGCTGACAGTTTGCCTGAAGATGTCTGATCAAAGTGACAGTCAGAACAAGTCTGAGGAACAGGTTCAGATGAGTGAGGGCACAAGTCCCTCAAGCAGCTATGATGATGGCAGCAGGAGCACTCCAAGCAACTTGCCAAAAGCAGCCACCAGGACAAGGAAGAAGAGAACCTCAGATTCTGAGGATGAGGATTATGTGGCTGTTCAGGATGAAGCCACTTCAAGGAAAAAGGTGCTGAAAAAGGAATATGGCACAACTGCTGCAAGTAAGCCAGGATTGAAAAAAGGCTCCAGCAAGAAGAATGCCAATGTCAAAGCCAAGGAAAGTTGACACAGGTGAAACTATGAAGTTCACCATTGAATCTGAAGAAGAGGCAGCTGGTGAGGACAAGAAGAAGAAGAAGAGGGCAAGAACCACTACTGCCAGAGTTCTTGGGAAGCCCTCCATGATGAGAGATGATGATGAAGAAGAAGAGGATGCTTCACCAAAGACCCAAAGCTCGTAAGCTTATGGGAGATGCAATCAGATCGTGGGCTGCTCCATCTAAGCCCAAGTCTGCTCCCAAAGCTCCAAAATTAAAAGTCTCGTGACTCAAGAGAAGCACCAGAACATCCCTGCTGAGGAGAAGAACAAGGCCCAGTGCCTCAAGTTGAAGAAGAAGAAGAAGAAGAAGCCCAAGTGCTAAGGAAGCTCAAGCCCAAGATCCCTGACCACAATGATGCACATCCTGTTGCAGAAAATATGAAGATCAAGAAGGATTCAGGACTGAGATTGTGGAGATAGTCTGATCCATATGCTGTCAGGAGGAGAACTGCTATGGATTACAGGTTCCACACAAAGGAACAACAAGACTTTTATGAGACTATCCTGCTTGACAAGAAGCCCATAGTGTGTGACATGAGATGGGTTGATTGGGAATACATCAAGGAGAATGAAGATCACTTCCCAGGAGTTTATGACAGCTTCAAATCATGTGGGGTTGATAAATTTGTGGCTCAGAAGCTCACCAAGTGGAATGATGAGCTGATCATGTAGTTTTACTCCACTGCCCACTTCTACCCAGACGGGAAGATCATTTGGATGTCAGAAGGTACTAGGTACCAATCCTCTATGGAAGAATGGGCTCAGTTGATCAATCCCCAAGAAGAACATGAGGATGACTTGGATGTCTATGCCAAGAAGAAGAATGATCACAACTCAATGGCACACATGTACAAGGAGATTTCTGATGCAGACCTGGAGACTCATCAATTTGGTTCTGTAAAGCACTTACTATCAGGCATGCCTACAATCAATTGGATTCTAAGGCGCACATTGCTACCAAAGTCAGGAGATCACAGAATGATCAGAGGACATTCCATCAACTTGCTGCATATATTTGATGTTCCTCAAAAGTTCAAAGTCATGAGTCTGATTGTGGAAACAATCAAGAGGAGAGCTGCAGATCAGAAGAGATCTTGTGGGTATGCCCCACAAATTCAGGAGCTCATCAACTCCAAGATGGGCATAGGCAGATATCTATTGGACAAAGAGCATTTACCGTCAGGCCAGACTTTGAGGAAAATAATGTTGTCTTGACTGAGGAAGATCCATCATCAGTGCAAGCACATGAGAAGAGAAAGAAGGCAAGGGTAGAGAAAGCTGCAAAGATGCCAACTGCTGAAGAGGCATCTCAAGTGTTCTTGAAGAGTAAGCAAGACCAGCTTGCCTATCTGATCCAATCCACTTTGAGGATTGAGAAGGGCTTGGCCACCCTGACTCAAAACCATGAGAGCTTGGAGAGGATTATTGAGCAGAAATTCTATGACCTTGATGTCAAGGTAACTGAGATTCAAACAGCAGTTGAACAGCTTCAGGAGGAAGCATAGGAGAAGAAGGGCAAGTCTACTACAGATGCTTTTGCTAGAGTGCCAAGAGGACAGAGTTCAGCTGCAGTGACAGTCACAGATACTAGAGCTACAGGATCAGCACCAGCAGCTACAGCTCCAGTGCCACCTCCTGCAGCCACTCCACCAACTCCAGCTACATCAACAAATGCCTTCGTCCTTGGAGTTCTCTCTACACCACCTCTCGAAGATCAAGCCTAAAAGACGTAGCACTATGCATTTCTGAACTTTTTGGTAACTTGTTGCCAAAGGGGGAGAAAAATGTATAGATCATAGGCTTCGAGAGAGAGTGTTGCTTTTTATCTCTCTTGTTTTTGGTTGAACTTCTTGATTGTGTGCTTGTGTGAGATACTTTATGTCCTTGTGAGATACTTGTTTGATCATGTGTTTGATCATATGCTACCCTTAATGCTTGTTGGATGATATTATATCTTATATCCTTATATGATCATTCACTTGCTTGGTGATGAGTGCATGCTTTCAATTTCTCTCATTTTGAGCATTCCACCAAGATGTATGTGACATGGAAGAGTAACCCATGATCCTAATCGATCGTGCATTTGCATTCAAAAGCAAATTTTAAATAATGCACAACTTTAGGGGGAGCTCTTGCTTATCACATACTTCTCAAAGAAACGATGTTTTTCAATCTTATTATCATTTGTCGAAGCTTTGATCTATATGTTGTCATCAATTACCAAAAAATGGGAGATTGAAAATGCAACTATCCCTGGGTGGTTTTGGTAATTCCTAACAACATATAGCTCATTGAGCTAATGCTATTTCAAGATAAATATTTTAGGAAAGCTCAATGATTGGCATGGCATGTATTAGAAAAGTGGACCCCTCAAAATGCCAAGGACAAAAGGATTTGCTCAAGCTCAAAGCACAAGACTCTACTTTTTTCATTTTAGTGATCGAAGATCACATTGAGTCCATAGGAAAAGCCAATACTATCAAGAGGGGGTGAGGTGTTGCTTAATGAGTTTCTTGCTCAAAATGCTTAGTGATATGCTCCAAAAACCCTCAACTACTTTGCAATATCCACATATGTCTCAAACCAAAAGTGCCCCACCGAAACTTTCTATCCGGAGCCACCGAGTTCACTTGACATAGCCACTGCCAGAAACCCTAGTCTTTTCGGTCTCACCGATAGGGATCTCAGTCTCACTGAGATGGGATTGTAATCTCTCTGTTTCCCTTCGCAACGTTTCGGTCAAACCGAGATGAGCGATCGGTCCCGCCGAGATTGCAATGCCAACTCTGTGTTTCCCTTTCGTAACGTTTCGGTCCAACCAAGATGAGCGAATCGGTCCCACCGAGTTTTCCTGACCAACTCTCTGGTTAGTCTATTACCAAAATCGGTCTCACCGAGTTTGTGTAATCGGTCTCACCGAGATTACGTTATGCCCTAACTCTAACGAAATCGGTCCCAGCGATTTGACATGTCGGTCCCGCCGAAAATCCCAACGTTCACATTCTGAACTAAATCGGACTGACCGAGTTTCATGATTCGGTCCCACCGAGTTTGGTAAATTGTGTGTAATGGTTAGATTTTGTGTGGAGGCTATATATACCCCTCCACCCACTCTTCATTCGTGGAGAGAGCCATCAGAACATGCCTACACTTCCAACATACATTTTTTGAGAGAGAACCACCTACACTTGTGTTGAGATAAATATATTCCATTCCAACCACATAAATCTTGATCTCTAGCCTTCCCCAAGTTGCTTTCCACTCAAATCTTCTTTCCACCAAATCCAAATCCTGTGAGAGAGAGTTGAGTGTTGGGGAGACTATCGTTTGAAGCACAAGAGCAAGGAGTTCATCATCAACACACCATTTGTTACCTCTTGGAGGGTGGTGTCTCCTAGATTGGCTAGGTGTCACTTGGGAGCCTCCGTCAAGATTGTGGAGTTGAACCAAGGAGTTTGCAAGGGCAAGGGGATCGCCTACTTCGTGAAGATCTACCCGAGTGAGGCAACTCCTTCATGGGCGACGGCCATGGTGGGATAGACAAGGTTGCTTCTTCGTGGACCCTTCGAGGGTGGAGCCCTCCGTGGACTCGCGCAACTGTTACCCTTCATGGGTTGAAGTCTCCATCAACGTGGATGTACGATAGCACCACCTATTGGAACCACGGATAAAAATTTCCGTGTCAACATTGCGTTTGCTCCCTCAAACTCCTCCCTTTACCTTCATATGCAATTGTTTTACATTCCGCTGCTATACTCTTAGAATTGCATGTGTAGGTTGATTGCTTGACTTGGGCAAAGTTGCTAAAATCTGCCAAGAACTGAAATTGGGAAAAGGCTAGATTTTTATTTGGTCAAGTAGTCTAATCAACCCCCTGTAGACATACTTTCGATCCTACAGGGCGAGCTGCTAGTCGCGAGGCTTGACGGCCTCTGGCTTCAGGCTGACGGCTGCTGCAGCAAGGCATCATGGGTTGGGGTTGAAGTTACCGTTGCCGGTAACGTGTCCTTGGCCCGCGGCTGGCAGGCGTTTGCCCGCGCACGTGGCCTGAGCAGGAGGTGCACCCTCCACTTCAAGTATGATGGCCTCGCGACTCTCTATGTGAGGGTGTTCGGGGAAGACGGCCGCCGTGCAGGATGCTTCCCCGAAGACGGCAGCGGCGACGATGAGCTTGGCCTTGACGACAGCCGCGATGACGCCGAGGGTGAGCTTACTCTTGGCGATTGCCGTGCCTCCTCCAGCAGCGGTGGCTCCTCCTCCGGCGAGATCTCAAGCAGCAGCGGCTACCACCAGCCGCCATGCCGCCGGGATTGCATCGGGGAAGGTGGCGAGTCATCCCGTCACCGCGCTTCAGTGAATCGGGAGGAAGGCTCGGACTGAGCTCCAGGGCCACCGGAGCCAGACCTCGGGAGCTGCTACGGTCACGCGGTCGCTTTTTTCTAACCTTTCCTTTCTCCTGCATTTTGAAAAAAAGTAGAGGGCCCTGCTGGGGCGTGAAATGAACCATGGTACTTATGCTACTATGCTATGCTTACCGTTCTGATGTTGTGCCATGACACCCATGTTTCGAGTAGATGCGGTGGGATAACTTAGCTTGGTATGCTCGCGGTAGCTTCCCACCTCGCGAGGGCGCACCCTTCGTCATCTGGTGAGGCCCCCTTGCTGCCGACTCAGAAGCTGTTAGCCTCGGGAGACATCATAAAGATGCAGAGCTTGTTAGAAAGTTTGACGGGTGCCCTGCTCTTCCTTGCGTGAGCCCTCAGGCATGGGCTAGTCGTGGCTTAGTGCACCGCGTCGCGCTACCCGGGGGCACAGACTTGAGAGGGTGCGTACGTCCACGAGCTCATTCAAGGGCGCCTCGTGAAGATCAAAGAAGCCGAAGCCCTGGGTTGGTAGGGATTTCGGCGAGGTGTGCTCGCGGCGCGGGCGAACCCAACACACACACACACCTGCCCAGCCCCCACGCGAGGCACGCGAGGAGAACGGCGGGCAACTGCCCCTCTCCCTAAGCCAGGACAAAAAAGGCGAGCGAAGCAAAAAGGAGAAAAATCCAACTTGGCAATCGAGAAACGCTAGGACTCCAAATTCCATTAAGAAGTTGCAAACCAGCTACAGAAAGCAAGCAAAAGAACAACAGCGTCTGGCACCTAGACTAGTCTTCTCACCAGCGTGGAGCTAATTGCTGCCACTAGGACGAGGGAGGGAGCCCCCAAGGCCCGAGGGCGGCACTCCGGAGACTCCGGGGCGTGTACATCCCCACTCGTTATTACGTGAGAGTGTCACGAGCGGAGACCTTCACAGGCACGGGGCCTTGCTTCATGGGTAGAACTTCCGGAGGTGCTGGATGTTCCAGGCGTTCTAGATGGGGATCCCGTCCTGCATCTCTAGGCACGATGCGCCAGGCCGGGAGACACGAGCGATCTTGAATGGGCCCTCCAACATGGGTGAGAGCTTATGCAGCCCCTCCCTGGAGAGCACCTGCCTCAGGATGAGATCACCCACCTCGAGCGTCCTGGAGCGGATGTTGCGGCAGTGGTACCACCGCAGCGCCTGCTGGTACCTTGCCGCTCAGAGTGAGGTTTGACGGTGGCGTTCCTCCCCCAGCACGAGGTTCATCCCCCGTGCGGCGTCCTGGCGTGCCTCGTCAAACGCCAAGACCCGCGTGGAGCGATGCTTGACCTCGTAAGGGAGAACCGCTTCAGCTCCGTAGACGAGGAAGAACGGAGTCTCGCCCGTCGGCTTGGCGGTGGTGGTGCGGATGGACCACAGCACGGACTGGAGCTCATCGATCCAGCCCTTGCCGCAGGCCTCGAGCTTCTTCTTGAAGGTTCTTGTCTTGAGGCCTCTCAGACCTCCGCGTTGCCACGTTCGGCTAGGCCATTGCTCCTGGGGTGTGCCACTGAGGCGTAGCATATCTGCATTCCAAGGTTAGCACAATTATTTTTGAAGAGGTTGCTAGTGAACTGTGAGCCATTGTCGGTGATGATACGATTAGGGACCCCGAACTGACTCACAAGGCCCTTGATGAACTTGACTGCTGAACCGGCCGGGATGGTACGGACAGCTTCCACTTCTCCCCACTTGGTGAACTTGTCGATGGTGACGTAGAGGTAACGGTAACCCCCGGGCGCCCATGGGAATGGTCCCAAGATGTCCAGGCCCCAGACCACGAACGGCCATGTGAGCGGGATGGTCTGGAGGCCCTGAGCGGGCTGGTGGATCTGCTTGGCATGGAACTGGCAAGCTTCATAGGACTTGACCAGCTCGGCGACATCGTTGAGCACCGTGGGCCAGTAGAACCCGCTGCGGAAGGCCTTGCCCACGAGGGTGCGCGATGAAGAGTGGTGCTCGTAGTCCCCACCATGTATGTCCGCCAGCAGCTCACGTCCCTGCTCCCTGGAAATGCACCACAAAGAGACGTTGTTTGGACGCCTTCGATAGAGCTCACCGTCCTGGATGTAGTATGTTGTAGCCTGGCATGCCACCCGCTCTGTGTATTCCTCCTTCTCCGGTAGGGTGCCCTGAACCAGGTACGCCTTGAACTCCTCGGTCGAACATCCTTCCTGAGGTTCCAGCGCAAGGAGGAGGCGAGCTCCTCAGGTCGTGCCACAGGCCGGGTTGCCTGACGGAGGAGCCTGAGGGAGGTCCTCACGAGGATGTGCTGGTTCTGTTGTGGGCGGAGCTGCAGATGGCTTGAAGATCCGCTCCTCAAAGACGCCGGGCTCCTAAGGCAGGCGTCGAGACTCCCTCTTGGTGATGTCGTCTGCTTCCTTGTTCGTGTCGCGGGGCACATGCTGCAGCTCCAGACCCAATAATTGTTTCTCAATTATACGTACCTCCGCAAGGTATGCCTCGATGTGTTCGTCCTTCGGCTCGTATACTTTGTTGGAGAAGTTGACGAGAAGCTGGGAGTCGCCCTTGATGGTGAGGCGCTTCACTCCCAAGGCTGCCGCAGCCTTGAGACTGGCGATCAAGCCTTTGTACTCCGCGATGTTGTTGGAGGCCTTTTCGCCCTGCTGGAAGCAAAGCTGCACGACGTAGTAGAGATTGACCTGGGTGGGCGAAATGAGCACGGCTCCAGCCCCCGCGCCCTGATGCGCGAAGGCACCGTTGAAGTACATGACCCAGCCGTCTGGTGCCTCGCTCCCTGGTGAGAGTGGTTGGTCCTCGCCTACTTCGGGGCTAGGAACATCGGTCCATTCCACCACGAATCCGGCGAGTGCAGCACCCTTGATGACCCTGGTGGTGCTGAACTCCAACTGGAACGCCGGCAATTCAATGTTCCATTCAGCGACTCTTCCCGCAAAATTGGGCTCCGGAGCACTCTCTCCAGTGGGTAAGCCGAGATGACCTTGATGGGGTGGCCTTGGAAGTAGTGGCGCAGCTTGTGAGAGGCGACAAGGAGCGCGAGCAAGAGCTTTTGCGGCATGGGGTAGCATGCCCACATGTCACGCAGCACCGTGCTGACGAAGTACACCGGGTGCTCGACGAGGGCAAAAGTGTTGGTGGGGTCTATTACTTCTTTGAAAGCACAAGTGCTCCTTGGGTGATTTTGGTAATTAATGTCAACATATCTCTTGTTGGACTAATACCTCTACCTAGTATGTTTCATATAAGTTCAACAATGGAGTGGCATGGACTAGAGGATGTGCAACCCCTTCAAGATGCTAAGGACAAAGGATTGGCTCAAGCTCAAAAGCTCAAGACTCTACATTTTACTTTTAGTGATCCAAGATCACACTGAGTCCATAGGAAAGCCAATACTATTAAAAGGGGATGAGGTGTTGCTTAATGGCTTGCTTGCTCAAAGTGCTTAGTGATATACTCCAATGCCCTCAACCACTTTCTCATATCCACATATGTCCCAAACCAAAAGTCAAAATCGGCCCCACCGAAACTTTCTATCCGGCACCACCGAGTTCAGTTGACATAGCCACTGCTAGAAACCCTAATCAATTTGGTCTCACTGAGATGGGCTTGCAAACTCTCTGTTGCCTATTGCAATAATTTTGGTCTCACCGAGATATGCAATCCGTCTCACCGAGTTTTCTTGGCCAACTCTCTGTTTCGCTTATTACCCAAATCGGTCCCACCGAGTTTGTGTAATCGGTTAAACCGAGATGAGGCTTTACCCTAACCCTAGCACATCAGTTCTACTGAGTTGATCATATCGGTCCCACCGAAATGCCTAACGGTCACATTATGAACTAAATCGGTCTTACTGAGTTTTCTGATTTGGTCTCACCGAGTTTGGTAAATTGTGTGTAATGGTTAGATTTTGTGTGGAGGCTATATATACCCCTCCACCCACTCTTCATTCGTGGAGAGACCCATCGTAATGCTTCACACTTCCAAAGATACATTTTCCGAGAGAGAACCACCTACTCATGTGTTGAGACCAAGATATTCCATTCCAACCACATAATTCTTGATCTCTATCCTTCCCAAGTTGCTTTCCACTCAAATCATCTTTCCACCAAATCCAATCCTATGAGAGAGAGTTGAGTGTTGGGGAGACTATCATTTGAAGCACAAGAGCAAGGAGTTCATCATCAACAGACCGTCTATTACCTTTTGGAGAGTGGTGTCTCCTAGATTGGTTAGGTGTCACTTGGGAGCCTCCGTGAAGATTGTGGAGTTGAACCAAGGAGTTTGTATGGGCAAGGAGATCGCCTACTTCGTGAAGATCTACCCTAGTGAGGCAAGTCCTTCGTGGGCTTTACCATGGTGGGATAGACAAGGTTGCTTCTTCATGGACCCTTCATGGGTGGAGCCCTCCATGGACTCGCGCAATTGTTACCCTTCGTGGGTTGAAGTATCCATCAACGTGGATGTACAATAGCACCACCTATCGGAACCACGGATAAAAAATCTCTGTGTCTCCAATTGCGTTTGCACACTCCAATCCCATCCCTTTACATTCTTGCAATTTGCATGCCTTACTTTCCGCTGCTCATATACTCTTGTCATGCTTGCTTGATATGTATGGTGAATGTTTAAACATGTGCTAAAACTCCACCTCAACTTGAAGAAATTAAAAACTGCCACTTTTTCTTGCTTAGAGTCTATTCACCCCCTCTAGACACCTCTTCTCGATCCTTTCAATTGGTATCAGAGCTTTGGTCTCCATTGCTTTGGTTTAATCACCATTGGAGGAAGATGGATGAGTCTACGTTGAGGAGTCTTAGACATAGAGTGCCTATGCTTGATGGAGAGTTCTTTCATGAGTGAAAAAATGAGATGCTTGAGATTTTCAATGAATATCATTTGATCAAGTACATTACTACCCCTTGTGCTCGCATTGTTGACCCGTTGCATCCTACCCTTGATGAGTCTACTGACATGATCCGCAATCTTAGAACTATAGATCTTATGACTAGAGGATTACCTAGAAACTTGATTGCTAGCTTGCCTGCTCTTGATTGTGCTTACACCATATGGAGATTTCTTGAGGAAAGATTTCCAAACTATTCCTTGCAAAATCTAGATGAAATTCTTCATAAGTCTATTGCCTTGAATAGGATGAGTACTAGTGATCCTAAGTTTGATGATTTCTTGTTTGAGCTTCGTGATCTCATGCGTGCCAAAGGAGATGTTGGAATCATTAGCAATATCATCTCCGAAGCCATTAGATTTCATAAAGATGACTATTGTGATGATCATTTATCTAATGAATCACTCTCTCTAGGAATTGATCCATCACATGACGATGTTGAACATGGATACTATGATGAGGATGATGATAGTGACTATGATCTTGATGATGAGATGAGACACTTTGGTCTTATGGCTAACCTTCACGGCTACATGGCTGGAGGAAAGGAATGGGTCCTTGATAGTGGATGTACCGATCACATGACCGGAGACAAGGATATGTTTCGTGAGCTTGCTGAAAACGGCGACCCTCGAAAGTATGTCACTTTTGGTGATAACTCAAAGGGTAAGGTGGTTGGCCTCGGTAAGGTGGCCATCTCACATGATAGCTCCAGACAAAATGTCATGCTCATTGAATCTCTTGGGTATAATTTACTTTCAGTATCTAGACTTGCTGATTTTGGTTTCAATGTCCTTTTTACTGAAGTAGATTGCCAGGTGTTTCGTAGAGATAATCATAAAATGGACTTTACCGGTATTCGTAGAGGTGATCTTTACATTGTTGATTTCACTAAAAAGGCTCAACCTAGAACCTGCTTAATTGCTAAATCTTCAAAAGGCTGGTTGTGGCATAGAAGGTTAGGTCATGTGTGTCGGATTTCGGGTTCCGGCAGACCCTCTAGGTTCGAACTCTGGGGTGCACGCGAGGATCTCACCTCCTACCTACCTACACCTCGTCGCCTCGCAAGGATCTAAACTACACAAAGAGCAACACAAGGGATACAAGGTTTATACTGGTTCGGGCCACCATTGTGGTGTAATACCCTACTCCAGTGTGTGGTGTGGTGGATTGCCTCAGGGGCTGATGATGAACGGTACAAGGAAGAACAACCTCGCGAGGGTCTGTTCTTGGCCGGTGCGACGAACTGCTAGGGGGAGTTCGGTCGCTCTCTCTCTCTAGATTGCTTGATCTCTAGCCCAGTTCTAGATTCCGGATCCCGGATCCCTCTACCCTGTGGGTGGCTAGTCCTATTTATAGGCAAAGGCCCTGGGCCTCTTCCCAAATATTGAGCAGGAAGGGCGCCAACAATTGGCCATTTTGAAGGGAAACATCTAGTACACTTATCCTGACTAAAGTTGGTCCTCGCCTACCAAAGGCTCTGACGATGACGCCGGCTTGAGCTCCACGATGACCTCCTTCCTGCCGTTGTGTTAGTCTTGGTCTTGTTGCACCGAAATGGTTGCCTTTGCTTGATACTTCTCGGTCAAGGCCTTGCCTCCTTTGCACCAAAGAGGAAATGAGGACATCAAGCAGTCGGGCGCCTCACCTGGCCCTTGGTCGTCATGGCTTGCATCGTGGGCACCTCGTGAGGTACCCCGCCTTGATCCCTCCGCCTCGCAGCCAGCCGACGAGGCCGTGCCCGAGGAAGCTTCCTGCCGTCCGCCTCATGAGGCTTGGCCCTCACGAGGGTCTTGAGCTTGTGCCGATGAAGATGGGCCGTACTAGGCCACCCTTGAGCCACGCCGCAGGCCGCAGTGTGCAAGTCTGGGTACCCCATTCCCGTAACGCCGACAAAGAGCCCCCGGGCCCAAGGCGCGCCTGGACTTGGCTTAGCGGAGAAGCAAAGGGGCAAGTGCGAAGCGCCGCGAGCCCTAACAGCCTGCGGCCTTGGGCGTCGCATGGCGGTTGAATGGACGTGGGCGTCTCCACTTCCCCATGACGCCTCGGCAACGGCACGAATTGACAAGTCCCTGCATGCAAAGCGGGTCATGATTACCTGTGATCGTGGAGGTTGACAGTTGGCCTTCCCCGGCCATAAGTACGGAACGACGCGTGCCCTTCCAGTCCATATCTTCTTGCTTCTGCTTCTTGCCCTTGCTCCACATCGCGGCAATGGCTCCGATCCGCCGGTTCTCCGCAGAAGGGAAAGGAAAGGCCCCCCAAGAGGGTCCCGACCCGCTTCCGCCGAAGAAACGGCCAGCCCTCTGCCGTCGAGATGAGGGCGCCCGGCAGGAGGTGTCGAGGCCTTGGTACGAGCGGCCGTCGCCAGGGTTCCCGCTGCCCTTGCACGCCCGCACTGAGAGCCCTGAAGGAGTCGACGCCGAGCGCCATGGACGACGCCGCCGTCGGCGCCGGCGGGTCATGGCGGTGCGCATTGTTCCCCCTGGGGTCCATGCCGAGGGCTCCTCCGAAGAGTTTGTGCTCCACGCCGCCATGCCTCCTCAGTCTTGGATTCGCCTTCCTCCCTCCTTTGCCTTCACGATTCCGCAGAGGGGATCTCTAGAGCTCTGGCTGCAGCACGCCGGCTGCAGCGCCCTTGCGACCGGAGCGGAGGTCGCAGTCGTCGCTCCGAGCAAGGTCTTCATGACTCGAGGCTGGGGCGAGATCGCCCGGGTCTGCAGGACGAGGGGCGCTCTCGTGATCCACCTGGAGTATGACAACGCTTCCGTGATGTTCTTCAAGGTCTTCGACGCGGAAGGACGCCAGCTGGAGTGCTGCCCTGAGAGAGGTGGTCGGGGCCCTGCCGCGGCGAGGACCAGGCTCACCGATCGCTCCCCCAGCAGCTCCTCAGGCGGCGGAGGCGTCGGAGGATCCAACGACTCCGCCAAGCTCTTTGCGACTCCGGAGACGAGCGACGACAGCTACGAGCCCCCGAGCTTGCCTCGCTCTCGGAGCAGGGCGGGCTCATCAGGCCGCCGCCGCCTCTGATCTGGATGAGGTTGGCGCCGGTGCCTGACGGCCCACTGTTTATGATGGCGTCTCTTGCGGAGGCGCGTGTAGTTAGCGTTCTTTGAGATTTGCTTCCTTTGTTCCCTGCGAGGAGTCGAAAAACACGCCTCGTGGGGGCTTGTAAGGTGTTTGTGGTTCTGTTTGTTAATATGATCCTTGTCGTGAAGTAGTGCGAGATGCTCATCCCATCTTAGCTTAGTTCCTCCTTTCGAACCTCACGAGGGCTTGATGCTCTGCGCCGACAGGTCCCGGTCCCAAGGCAGCCTTCAGCCATCGCTGGTATGCCAGGTCACGATGCCGTGGTCAAGGCCAGGAGGTGAGCGGCCCGGGGTCCAGTAAGAGCCCCTAAGTCGAGATGCTCAGGAGGTCCCCTTTAGCGCTCAAGCAGCCATCATTCGGTGAGAAAGGAGTGCGACGTTGCTAACACGGGATTGCCTTAGGTGCGAGGTCGGTGCTGCGATGGCTAGTGTTTCCGAAGGATGACTTATCTCGGGAGTCAGGAACCGCTTCTTGGTGCGGTTCTAGGTCCACGCATTGGGAGATGAGGAGTTGCCTGGCAAGGTCCCCGCGTGCCTCTTCCCTCTCGCCTTTGCTCCGCTTTCTGCTCTACGTTCTCGGGTCCCGGCCCTCGAGCGGGGCTCAACCGTCGCTGCAGGTCGCAATGCCATGGACAAGGCCAGAGGGTGAGGGCTGGAGAGCCAGTAGGAGCCCATGATTCGCGATGCTCAGGTACCCCCCCCCCCTTTAACGTGCAAGCGGTTCGCACGGACGAGAGTGAAGAAGACGCCGTGAGGGCCTCGCCTGACGCTGCTCCTTGAAGAGATCCTGCAGGCTCATCACAAGAAGAACAAGAGTTCGCCATGACAATCGACAGTCAGCCGTTGGTTGCTCTGGAGGGGTGCCGAGGCACTAAAGGCTTGACGAGGTGGCGCCATGCAGGGCTGCCGCGGCCAGAGCTCAGCCATTCAGGTTTGTCGGCGTTGCAGGGACGGATCCATGCGCAAGCGTCGTGCCGTTAGGGAGCAGCTCCATCAGTTGGTGTCAATCGAGCGGGCGGCTAGGTAAAACACGTTAATCACAAAGGAGCAAGTTTATTTAGATAGGTGCAGGGAAGGCAGACATCGCTGGGTCTGGCCCGAGCGACTTGGGGATGATGCAGCCCGAGGGGTGCCCCCGATAAGGTAAACTAGACACATGAAGCAAAAGGGATACACGCCGCAGGGACGGACCCATGCGGCCTGGGAATGATGCATCCCTGGGGGGCGCTCCCAGCTGAAAATGAAACTCGAAGGATGTCACCTGATAATGTTGAAGATGAGCGGACGCCGTGCGCTGCGGAAGCCGATCTTCACGAGTCCCCAGGCCCAGGAGCCTCGGGAGGCTCCGGAGGCGCCGTGGCTCCTCGCGGACCATCTCCATCTCCACCAGGACTGCGGAACGCCTGGCCACTTGAGCCTCCAGGATGCTCCTCATGAGGCGCTGGCGCATGGCAGCCGCGCTCGGCAAACCGTAAGGCATGCGAACATAGCTGTGGGGTGGACCTTCACAGCGCCCCACACGTGAGGGCCAGAGCCGCTCCTGAGAGGCGGCTTGGTTGAGCCCTGGTATGTCGATGCAGACGCGCAGCCCTCCATCCTCGCCTGGATGGGGAGCTATGGCGAGTAAGCGGCGGCTGCCACTCATGACTCTTGGCTCCTGCAGCTCTTGAATGATCTTGCTGACGAACTCCTGAGGGTTTGGCCCTCCTTGCCTCGCTCCTTCCTTAGGGAAACGTGCTTTGAAACACGCCTCCAAGTGGTGCCCAAGCGCCACCCTCGTGATCTTAGCAAAGTCGGTGGCCCTCCAGGAGAGAGCCCCCGAGCCTTGCTCGAGGAGGGCGCCGGGCGCGCCTTCCTATGCAACAAAAGGAGGTGCCCCCTGAACGAGCGCGGACCCTAAGGGGCCTGCCTCTCGAGGGGTCGGGCCAGGCAATGTCTGCTTCTTCTTAGGAGCAGCCTTGGTGGGCCTCCCGCTCCTGTGATCTGGGTCTTCAATTGATGCGGCTTGAAAAGCACGCTCTAGGGAACACACTGCATCTCTCTCTTCGCAAGGCACCGTGATGACTCCGCCGCTTCCTGGCATCTTGAGGACATTGTAGCCGTGATGGGTCACGGCCATGAATTTTACCAGAGCTGGGTACCTGAGGATGGCATTGTACGGTAGGCGAATGTGGGCGACGTCGAAGTCGATGAGCTCCGTCTTGATGGTTGTCGCCCCGAAGGTGACAGGAAGGCGGACCTGCCCAATCGGAACCGTGGAGCCATCAGTGACTCCGGAGAAAGGCTTGGTTGGCTGAAGCTGATTGTACAACACTTGGAGATTGTTGAATGTCTCGACAGACAGGACATTGAGCCCTGCTCCGCCATCGATAAGGGTCCTGGTGACTTGCACGTTGCTGATGATTGGGGAACAAAGCATCGGGAGGACTCCGGCTGTGGCTGCGCACTTGAGCTGATCCGCCGAGCTGAACGTGATGGCGCATGCTGACCACCTGAGAGGGCGCGTGGCTTCGAGCTTGGGGAGGACTGCGTTCACTTTGCGGGCGAACTGCTTGAAGATGCATTGAGAGGCTGGGGCTTGAGCTCCGCCCAGGATGCAAGCGATTGCGCGCGGCTCTTGGAAGCCCCCAGCCCCCTCGTCCTGATGATGGTCTTCATTTCTCCTTGGCTGCGGTGGTAGAGGAGGGAGGCATGCGTTGCCTTGCGGGGGATCCTCGCGAGGCTGATCCCTCCAGCCTCCTTCGCGAGGCGGGTCCCTCCAACCTCCTTCGCGAGGCTGATCCTGCCAGCGGTCCTCGCGAGGTCGGTCACGCCACCCTTGGCGAGGGCCACGGTCTTCCCAACGTCCTGCGTTTCTTCCTCCTCCTCTGTCGTAGCCTCGATCATTGCGGTCGGGGTGTCGCCCGATTCTCCCTTCTCGCACGGCTCTGAGCTCTTGGCATTCGTTGGTGTTGTGGGTGTGGAGTACGTGGTACACGCGGTACCGGCTGCCCTTGGAAGACTCAGGCTGATCCCTGCCTCGCTTGGTATCTGGTTCTGCCGCGAGCACGGCAGCCCCCTTGTGCTTCACGTCCTTGACCTTGGGCTTCTTCTCTTCTGGGTTGGCAACCGGCAGCTCGAGAAGGGAGAGGCGTCCTTCCTCAGCCCTGGCGCACTTGGTCGCCAAGTTGAACAGCTCCAGGGATGTGCACAGGTCTTCATGCATCGCCAGCTCCTCCTTCATCTTGACATCACGCACACCGTCGGAGAAGGCTGAGATGATGGCCTCCTCGGTCACCTTGGGAATCTTGAGGCTGCGTTGTTGAAGCGCTGGATGTACTTCTGCAGGTCTCTCCGGCTGCTGCTTGATGTAACGCATGTCGCCACGGCAGGAGGCCGGTCGCGAAGTGCCTTGGAAGTTGGCGATGAAGCGGGTGCGCATCTCGTCCCAGGAGGAGATCGTGCTGAGCTGTGTTCAGGAGCCAAAAGGGCACCATCTTTGAGCGCCATGGGAAACCAGTTCGCCATGACCTTCTCGTCCCTGTTGGCGGCTGATGCCCAGCTCAGAGAGCTGGAGGAACTCAGCTGGGTCGGCCGTGCCGTCGTGGCGAGGAGGCAGGTCCGCTTGAACTTGCCGGGCCATGCGACGCCGCGTAGCTCGGGCGGTGGCGCGGCAGCCTGCGATGGCTATGGGAGGCCTTTGGGGACAAAGGGCTTGATCTTGTGGATCCCGTGCGCCACCGCCGAGCAGACAGGTCTTGGCGTCTTGGAACAGAGCGCTGTCGTGGACGGGCCGGTGCAGGAGCACTCGGGCTGCTTCTTGGGGGCGAGGGACCACTTGGCAGCTCTGCTCTTGCTGCGCTGCTGCCGGATGGAGCGGGTTCCGCCCAGGGTCCGCGCGCCTTGGGGCCAAGGCGCCTTCTTGAGGGGGAGGCGGCTGAGGCACCCCCGGAGCTTCATCGCCTGCGCAAGGCGGGGCACGGTGCAGCAAGAAGGACGGCGCGGGGGAGCCCCCTGCAGCACGGACGAGCTCGGCGACGCGGTCGAGCCACTCCTCGTAGACATCGTCGACGGGGCGGTGGCGCAGGAGCTCGTTTGTCGTGATGAGCACGGCTCGAGCCTCCATGGGCGCGTGGAGCGTGCGGGACGAAGAACCAGTTGGGGCGAGCGAAGGAGTAGCGGTGCGGCTGTCTCGCCTCACGGATGGATGCGGGGCCAGCTTGTTGCTCGTTTCGCCGGGCCGGTGGCGGCGTTGACGGCAAAGCGACGGGAACGGCGGGGCGGCCGCCAACGGGGCCTTCTGGCGACACGAGTGGCGAGAGCGGCCGGCGCTGGCGCGAGCCGACGAGCGTCCGGACATGGATGCGATGGGCGGCGAAGAACAGGGCGGCGGAAGACGGATTCCGTGCCCCTACATGGCGCGCCAAATGTCGGATTTCGGGTTCCGCAGACCCTCTAGGTTCAACTCAGGGTGCACGCGGAGATCTCACCTCCTACCTACCTACACCTCGTCGCCTGCAAGGATCTAAACTACACAAAGAGCAAAACAAGGGACACAAGGTTTATATCGGTTCGGGCCACCATTGTGGTGTAATACCCTACTCCAAAGGTGTGGTGTGGTGGATTGCCTCAGGGGCTGATGATGAACGGTACAAGGAAAAACAGCCTCGCGAGGGTCTGTTCTTGGCCGGTGCGACGAACTGCTAGGGGGAGTTTGGTCGCTCTCTCTCTCTCTAGATTGCTTGATCTCTAGCCCTGTTCTAGATTCCGGATCCCGGATCCCTCTACCCTGTGGGTGGCTAGTCCTATTTATAGGCAAAGGCCCTGGGCCTCTTCCCAAATATTGAGCGGGAAGGGCGCCAACAATTGGCCATTTTGAAGGGGAACATCTAGTACACATATCCTGACTAAAGTTGGTCCTTGCCACCAAAGGCTCGACGATGACGCCTTGGCTTGGGCTCCACGATGACCTCCTTCCTGCCGTTGTGTTGGTCTTGGTCTTGTTGCACCGAAATGGTTGCCTTTGCTTGATACTCTCTCGCCGCGCTTGCCTCCTTTGCACCAAAGAGGAAATGAGGACATCAAGGTGGGCTGGCGCCCGCCTGGCGCCCTTGGTCGTCATGGCTTGCGTCATGGGCACCTCGTGAGGTACCCCGCCTTGATCTCCTCGCGAGCCAGCCTGACGAGGCCGTGCCCGAGGAAGCTTCCTGTCGTCCGCCCCGCGAGGCTTGACCCCTCGCGAGGATCTTGAGCTTGTGCTGATGAAGATGGGTCGTACTGGGCCACCCCTTGAGCCACGCCGCAGGCCGCAGGAAGGCAAGTCTGGGTACCCCCGTTCCCAGAACACCGACAATGTGGGCATGCGAAATCTTGATAAGCTTATTAAAGGTGATCATATCCTTGGAGTAAAAGATGTTATATTTGACAAGGATAGACTTTGTAGTGCTTGTCAAGCAGGAAAAAAAATTGGAGGAAGCCACCCCGTGAAGAACATCATGACCACGAGAAGACCGCTCGAGCTACTTCACATGGATCTATTTGGTCCAAATGCCTACAAGAGTCTCGGTGGTAACTCATTTGGTCTAGTCATAGTTGATGATTTTTCAGGATTTACGTGGGTGTTCTTTCTTGATGATAAATCGCAGGTCCAAAAGATCTTCAAGAACTTCGCTAGGAAGGGCCAAAATCAATTTGAAGTGAAGATCAAGAAGGTTCGCAGCGACAACGGAACGGGGTTCAAGAATGCAAATGTGGATACCTTTCTTGACGAAGAAGGGATTTCACACGAGTTCTCGGCTAGGTACACGCCTCAACAAAATGGAGTTGTTGAGAGGAAGAACTGAACTCTCATTGAGATGGCAAGAACGATGCTTGATGAGTACAAGACACCAAAACACTTTTGGGAGGAAGCGGTTGAGACAACTTGTCATGCAACAAATCGCGTGTATCTTCACAAGCTACTCAGCAAGACGACATAGGAGCTTCTCACCGGTAACAAACCCCAAGTTGGATACTTTCGAGTATTCGAATCGAAGTTGTCGGATTTTGGGTTCCGGCAGACCCTCTAGGTTCGAACTCTGGGGTGCACGCGGAGATCGCACCTCCAACCTACCTACGTCTTGTCGCCTCGCAAGGATCTAAACTACACAAAGAACAACACAAGGGACACAAGGTTTATACTGGTTCGGGCCACCATGGTGGTGTAATACCCTACTCCAGTGTGTGGTGTCGTGGATTGCCTCTGGGGCTAATGATGAACATTACAAGGGAAGAACAGCCTCGCGAGGGGCTGTTCTTGAGCTGGTGCGATGAACTGCTAGGGGAGTTCAGTCGCCTCTCTTTATCTCTCTCTAAATGCCGATCTCCCTATCAGGTGTCCCCCCTGCCTTGGTGGTGGCTAGCTCTATTTATAGTGGGAAGCCCTGGGCCTCTTCCCAAATATTGAGCGGGAAGGGCACCAACAATTGGCCATTTTGAAGGGGAACATCTAGTACACTTATCCTCACTAAAGTCGGTCCTGCCTGCCAAAGAATCTGACGGTGACGCCGGTTTGGGCTCCACAATGACCTCCTTCCTGCGTTCTGCTGGTCTTGGTCTTGTTGCACCGAAATGGTTGCCTTTGCCTGATGCCTTGGCCTGCGCTTGCCTCCTTTGCACCAAAGGGGAAATGAGGACACTGCTCGGGCTGGCGCCCGCCTGGCGCCCTCGTTCGTCATGGCTTGCGTCATGGGCACCTCGTGAGGTACCCCGACTTGATCTCTCTGCCTCCTCACGAGCCAGCCTGACAAGGCCGTGCCTGAGGAAGCTTCCTGTCGTCCGCCCATGAGGCTTGGCCTCGCGAGGGTCTTGAGCTTGTGTTGATGAAGATGGGCCGTACTGGGCCACCCCTTGAGACACGCCGCAGGCCGCAGGCAGGCAAGTCTGGGTACCCCCATTCCCAGAACGCCGACAGTAGCCCCCGGGCCCAAAGCGCGCCTGGACTTGGCCTAGCAGAGAAGCGAAAGGGCAAGTGCGAAGCGCCGCGAGCCCCAACAGCCTGCGGCCTCGAGCGCCGCGTGGCGATTGGTTGGTCGTGGGCGTCTCCACTTCCCCATGATGCCTCGGCAACCGCATGACTTGACAAGTCCCTGCATGCAGAAACGGGTCATGATTACCTGCGATCGTGTTGGCCGACGATTGGCCTCCTCCGGCTATAAGTACGGAACGACGCGAGCTCTTCCAGCCCATCTCTTCTTGCTTCTCCCTCTTCTCCATGTCTCCGTCGAAGAGGTTCTCGGCCGCGGAGAAGGGAAAGGCCCGCCAGGTGGAGCCTGACTCTCCCCTGGCCAAGCGCGGTCGAGGCCGTCCTCGCAAGCACCCTGTGGCTCCCGCAGCGGCTTCACACGGCCATGGATGCGATCTCCTGCGCGGCGATGGGCGCCAGGCCGTTGATGGGGGCGCGCTACGACCGTGCGACCTCCTAGGCCGCGCTTCCACTCGGCGGAGGTGCTGCCGGAGTTTGTCGTGTGGTCGGTGGAGCCGACCAGCACCTGGCTCCAGCTTCCCCGCTTCCTTTTAGGTGAACTTCCGGCCGGCGCCCCGGGTGGCCTCTGGCTCCAGGCGGACGGTTGCTGCAGCCGGGCCTCCTGGGCTTCGCTGGAGGTCTCCGCCGCCGGGAGCGTGGCCCTGACCCGCGGCTGGCAAATGTTAGCCCACGCGCGTGGTCTAAGCCGGCGGTGCACCCTGCACTTCAAGTTCGATGGCGATGCCACCCTCTACGTGAGGGTGTTCGGGGAAGACGGTCGCCGCGTCGGGTGCTGCCCCGAGGACGACGACCGCGGCCGTGGGCCCAGCCCTGGCGACGATCGGGATGAAGATGGCAGCGCGCGCGTGGTCGGCGGCGCTCGGGGCTCGTCGAGCTTCGGCGGCTCTCCTTCGGACAGCAGCTCCTCCAGCGGTGGTCGCGACCAGCCCCCGTGCCGTCGCGCCCGCCTGGAGGGAGGTAGCGGGTCTGCCTGCCGTCGCGCCCCGGTGAAGCGCGAGAGGGAGTCCGCCTGAGCTCCGGAGGTGGTACAAGCCTTCGCCGCGAGTCGGTGCCAAGTGAGTCGCCCCTATTTTGTCCTTCCCCCCTTCCTGCGCAAAAAGACAGTAGTGTAGGGCCCCGCGTGGGCGTGCTTGGACTGTTGCTGTTAATTGTCGTACTGTTTCCACTATTTCTATATTATGCCTTTGTGCCACACGCCTGCACGTAGAAATTACTTAGCTCGGGGGGACCTGTCGTGGTCTTCGCTTCCCGAGGACGAGGCCTCGTCGAACGCTTCATGTCCTGCAAAGGTTAGTTAGGAGAGGTAGCTTCCGGCCTCAGTTGCGGGGGCGACCGATCCAGGCCCTGTGTTCGTGTCACGGTGCCCATGGGGCACGGATCGAGGGTGCTCCCAGAACGGACCCGGCTTGGGAAGCCTCGAACGACAGGGCAGAAAACGCCTTGAGGGGGCCCGCGCCGCTCCCTCGCGAGACTCGTGCGAAAGAAATCGAGGCAGGGGAGCGAAAAAGGCAAGAGTCACAAGCCAAAGACGGCAACAACTTCAATAAAACTTCAAATGGGAATGAACAAGCCAACTGCAGAAAGCAAATGAAAGAAGGCGTGCCCGGCACCTATTCCAGTCTTCGACGTCTTCTCACCAGCGCGGAGCTAAGTGCTGCCACTGGGCGTGGGCGGGAGCCCCTGAGGCCCGAGGGCGGCACTCCAGAGACTCCGGGGCGTGTACAACCCCACTCATTATAATGTGAGAGTGTCACGGGCGGCGAGCTTCACAGGCATTTGCCTTCTTCACAGGCATCGGGCCTTTTTCCAAACGCGACAACTTCACAGGCATTCGCCTTCTTCACAGGCACCGGGCCTTTTCCAAAACGCAACAACTTCACAGGCATTCGCCTTCTTCATAGGCACCGGGCCTTTTCCAAAACGCAACAACTTCACAGGCACCGGGCCTTTTCCAAAACGCAACAACTTCACAGGCATTCGCCTTCTTCACAGGCACAGGGCCCTTTCCAAAACGCAACAACTTCACAGGCATTCGCCTTCTTCACAGGCACCGGGACTTTTTAGGGGTAAAACCTCCGGAGATGCTGGATGTTCCACGCATTCTGGACGGGCACCCCCTCCTAAGTCTCCAAGCGCACGGAGCCGGGCATGGAAACATGAACAACCTTGAACCGGCCCTCCCACATGGGAGAGAGCTTATGCAGTCCCTCCCTGGAGAGAACCCGTCTGAGCACGAGATCCCCTACCTCAAGAGTCCTGGGGCGAATGTTGCGGCAGTGGTATCGACGCAGTGCTTGTTGGTACCTCGCCGCTCGTAGCGCGGCTTCTCGATGATGCTCCTCCTTAACTGCCACCAAGGCTGCACTGGCAGAGTAGGGGGTGGCTGCAAGGTAGAGCACCAGGGGCTCTTGAGGGCGCAGAGCCACCATTACCGGAGGGCTGGTTAAGTACCTTTTGAGATCCTAGAACGCCTTGTCGGCTTCTTCAGTCCATTCAAAGGGGCCCTTTTTCTTCATCAGCTTGAAGAAGGGCAGTGCTCGTTCCCCCAACTTGGAGATGAAGCGTCCTAGTGCGGTCACGCCGCCCAAAGGAGCTTCTGCATCTCTCTGAGGGTCTTCGGCGGGCTCATGTCCTTGACTGTTTTGACCTTTTCTGGGTTGGCCTCGATGCCCCGGTGGGACACGAGGAAGCCCAGGAGCTTGCCCGAGGGGACTCCAAACACACACTTCTCCGGGTTGAGACGTAGGTCCACTTCGTTGAGGCTCGCGAAGGTTTCCTCCAAGTCTTGTATTAGGGTTTTTGCCTCCCGAGACTTCACCACAATATCATCAACGTAAGCCTCAGCTTCCTCCCGAGCTGCCGACCCAAGGCGATGTGCATCACCACGAAAGGTCGTGACTGCAAGGCTATGCAGCCCGAACGGCATGCATGTGTAGCAGTACACTCCACACGGGGTCAGGAAAGGTGTTTTCTCCACATCTTCTATCACCATCTTGATTTGGTGATAGCCAGAGAAGGCATCCAGGAAACATAACAGGTCGCACTCGGCGGTGGATTCGACAATCTGATCGATACGAGGGAGCGGGAATGGATCCTGCAGGCAGGCTTTGTTGAGGTTGGTGAAGTCAACACACAGGCATTCCTTCCCCCTTTCTTTGGCACGACAACCGGGTTAGCCAACCAATCTGGGTATCGGACCTCGTGAATGACCCCTGCCGCCTCTAGCTTGCGGGTCTCTTGGACGATGAAAGCCAGCTTCTCAGTGGACTGACGTCTCGCTTTTTGCTTTACGGGGCGCACGTTGGGGCACACGTTGAGGTGCTGCTCAATTATGCCCCTTGGAACCCCTGCCAGCTGATCAGGTTCCCATACGAACACCTTCTTGTTCGCCACAGGAACTTGATCGTGGCCTCCTCCCGCCGGGCTCGAGGTTGGCGCCTATGGTGAAGGTGGCATTAGTGGATCCGTCCTCGTCCACCAATATCTGCTTGGTTTCTGCCTTGTCTTGGGTGAATAGCTGCTTGTTCTTGGCCGGTGCAGCCCCCTTGGGCTCAGGGGCGTCTGAGTCGGCGGGCTACGCCGCAGCCACAGTCTTGAAGACGAGCTTGAGCACTTGCAACGCATCCCCGGTGTCTCCGGATACGGTGAGGATGCCGCTGCTCCCGGGCATATTCATGAGGTTGTACACTGGGTGAGTCGCGGCCATGAACCGGGCTAGTGCTGGGTAGCCGAGGATGGCGTTGTATGGGAGGCCGATGGGGGCGATGTCGAAGCCGATTAGCTCCGTGCGGAAGTTGTCGTAGGTGCCGAAGGTCACCGGAAGACTGATCTGCCCCAAGGAGCCCGCGGAACCGCCTCCGACGCCTAAGAAAGGCCTGCTGGGCTGAAGCCGCTCCGACGGTACATGGAGGAGGCTGAAGGCTTCGAGAGCACGCTGAGGCCTGCGCCACCGTCGATGAGAGTCCTGGTGACGGCCACCTGGCAGATGGTGGGAGTGCACAGCATTGGGAGCGCGCCCGAGCAGGCTGAGTTGGAGGGGTGATCATCCGAGCTGAAGGCCAGATCGGCCTTGGGCGCCGACCGACCCGGAGGAGCCCCATGCTACGCGGAAGCAGCGCTCATATGGCGGACGGATGTCTTGATGTGGTGGCCTGAAGGCGGCGCCTACGAGCCGCCCAGGAGAGCTGCGACGATCGGGGGCGCCGGTGCAGCGTACTGAGCGAGGAAGAGGCCGCGCAGCACCCCCCAAGAGGCCACGAAAGCCGCTGGCAGGTGGAGCAACCACATGCACGGGGCGGCGGTGAGGGCCACGGGAAACTAGTTAGCCATGACGCTATCGTCGCCCCCGGCTTCGAGGACGGCCCCCTCGTACGCCAGCAGGAAGGCCAGCAGATCGGTCGCGCCTTTGTAGTGCGGTGGCATCTCCGGCTTGAACTTGTTCGGCCACTGCACCTGCCGCAAGGCTGGGGCCAAGGCTCGGAGCCCCCTGGCCCCTGCGCTGGCGCTGGCGATCGGAGCGGGCGGCGCGTCGCTCATCATAGGGTGAATCGCGATGTTGGCAGAGAGCGGGTCGGCGGAAGCGAAAGCTCCGGCGCACCCCTACCTGGCGCGTCAAATGTCGGATTTCGGATTCCGGCAGACCCTCTAGGTTCGAACTCTGGGGTGCATGCGGAGATCGCACCTCCAACCTACCTACTTCTCGTCGCCTGCAAGGACCTAAGCTACACAAAGAACAACACAAGGGACACAAGGTTTATACTGGTTTGGGCCACCATGGTGGTGTAATACCCTACTCCAGTGTGTGGTGTGGTGGATTGCCTCTGGGGCTGATGATGAACAGTACAAGGGAAGAACAGCCTCGCGAGGGGCTGTTCTTGACCTGGTGCAATGAACTGCTAGGGGAGTTCACTCGCCTCTCTTTCTCTCTCTCTAAATGCCGATCTCTCTATCAGGTGTCCCCCTGCCTTGGTGGTGGCTAGCTCTATTTATAGTGGGAAGCCCTGGGCCTCTTCCAAATATTGAGCGGGAAGGGCGCCAACAATTGGCCATTTTGAAGGGGAACATCTAGTACACTTATCCTGACTAAAGTCGGTCCTCGCCTGCCAAAGACTCTGACGGTGATGCCGGTTTGGGCTCCACGATGACCCCCTTCCTGCCGCTCACTGGTCTTGGTCTTGTTGCAATCAAATGGTTGCCTTTGCCTGATGCCTTGGCCTACGCTTGCCTCCTTTGAACCAAAGGGGAAATGAGGACACTGCGCGGGCTGGCGCCCTCGGTCGTCATGGCTTGCGTCATGGGCACCTCGTGAGGTACCCCGCCTTGATCTCTCCGCCTCCTCGCGAGCCAGCGTGAGGAGGCCATGCCTGAGGAAGCTTCCCTGCCGTCCGCCTCATGAGGCTTGGCCCCTCGCGAGGGTCTTGAGCTTGTGTTGATGAAGATGGGCCGTACTGGGCCACCCCTTGAGCCACGCCGCAGGCCGCAGGCAGGCAAGTCTGGGTACCCCCGTTCCCAGAAACCGACAAAAGTGCTACATTCTTGATAAGCATCGTCATTCTAAATTTTCTCCTAAATCTCATGAGGGTTTCCTACTTGGTTATGGCTCAAACTCTCGTACTTACCGTGTCTACAACAATTTCACCCGAAAGGTTGAAGAGATGGTAGATGTGAAGTTTGATGAAACTAACGGCTCGCAAGTAGAGCAATTGCCAATTGATGTAGGAGATAAAGACTCTTCGGAAGCAATCCAAGACTTGTCTATTGGGAAGATCCGTCCAACGGAGGTGAAGGAGTGTACCACGTCCGTCCAAGTGGAAGCTTCTACCTCACGACAAGGTGAACCAAGAGTTGATATGGAAGAATCCACAAGCGGGACACACCAAGATGAAGAAAATGAGGAAGTACACCAAGATGAACCTCATCAACCTCCTTCTCCACCATGACAAGGGAACGACAATGTCAACAATGAAGAAGGCCAAGAAGAAGAACAAGAGGATGAAGAAGATATTCCACCCCGATCAAAACAAAAGCTCTCACGAGTTCGAGAAAGAGTCGCTAGAGGTCATCCCGTCGAACAAATCTACTATGATATCCAAACCGGGAGAATCACTCGCTCTAAAACTCGTTTGGCTAACTTTTGTGAACATTATTCATTCATCTCTAGCATTGAACCTATGAAGGTTGAAGAAGCATTGGAAGATCCGGATTGGATAAATGCCATGCACGAAGAACTACACAACTTTGAGAGAAATCAAGTGTGGACATTGGTCGAGAAGCCCGACAACAACCACAACATCATTGGTACCAAATGGGTGTTCCGCAACAAGCAAGATGAAGATGGACAAGTAGTTTGCAACAAAGCAAGTCTCGTCGCCCAAGGCTACACTCAAGTCGAAGGTATGGACTATGGTGAGACCTATGCCCCCGTTGCTAGACTTGAGTCCATCCACATCTTACTTGCCTATTCTAATGACCATGATATCACCATATACCAAATGGACATTAAAAGTGCTTTTCTAAATGGTGAAATTGAGGAGGAAGTTTATGTTAAGCAACCTCCCGGATTTGTCAATCCTAAGAAACCTAATCATGTTTACAAACTTCACAAAGCTCTTTATGGTCTTAAACAAGCTCCTAGAGCGTGGTACAAATGCTTGACCAAGTTCCTCATTGAAAAAGGATTTGAGATTGGTAAAATTGATTCTACTCTTTTCACTAAAAGGGTTAATGGAGAACTACTTGTGTGCCAAATTTATGTTGATGATATAATATTTGGTTCGACTAACCCTCATTTTAGTGAGAAGTTTGGAAAGCTAATGTTGGATAAGTTTGAGATGTCTATGATGAGTGAACTCAAATTCTTTCTTGGTTTGCAAATCAAGCAAACTAAGGAAGTTACCTTTGTCTCTCAAACAAAGTACACCAAGGACTTATTCAAGAGTTCAATATGCAAGAATGCAAAGGTATGAATACACCCATGCCTACCAGTGGACATCTTGATTTGACTAAAGATGGTGAAACCAGTTGATCAAAAAGTTTACCGCTCTATGATTGGTTCATTGTTATACCTATGCGCCTCCCATCCTGATATTATGCAAGTGTGTGCATGTGTGCATGATATCAAGCGGCCCCTAAAGAATGTCATCTTAAGGCTGTGAAAAGGATGGTGAGATACTTAATTCACACACCAAATTTTGACATTTTGTATCCTAAGAGGTCTTCTTTTGATCTTGTCGGCTACTCCGATTCGTACTATGCCGGAGGCAAGGTTGATAGAAAGTCCACTTCGGGTACTTTTCAATTTCTTGGTAGATCTCTTATGTCTTGGTCCTCCAAGAAACCAAACTCAGTATCCTTATCCATCGACGAAGCGGAATACATTGCTGTTGGTTCATGTTGTGCTCAATTACTTTGGATGACCCAAACTCTTAAAGATTATGGGATCTATGTGAAACATGTTCCTTTGCTTTGTGACAATGAAAGTGTTATTAAGATTGCTCACAATCCTGTGCAACACTCTCGAACTAAGCATGTTGAAGTTCATCATCATTTCATTCGAGATCATGTTGCAAAAGGTGATATTGATCTTAAGCATGTTCGTACCAATAAGCAATTGGCGGATATATTCACCAAACCGCTTGATGAGAAAGTCTTTTTCCGTTTGAGAGGAGAATTGAACATCATTGATGCTTCAAACTTGGAGTAGGAACTCCATTTGGATACATGCAAGGCATGAGCCTATGACTACTCTTTGATATTTCTTTCATGATGCTATTCATATGTCTTAGATATACTTGCACCCTTGAATGCTATCTAACCCTTGTAGGTACTTGGATGAATCTAGATCTATGGGATTGCAACTCACTCACATCTTGAGAAATCTCTACATCACCAAGTCTCTACAATATGGTGGTTGAAAACAAGGAAGCATGAAACTCTTCAAACATATCCTTTGACTAATTATATATCAAGTTTCATGATTGTCATTTTGGATACACAAGTGCTATTCCTTGCAAAACTAACCCATGTAGGTAGATGAACTCAATTCCGAGTGGCGCTCCCAACTCTTGATGAGCTACATCAACCTTGAGCATCCCACACAAGTTCAACTACATGATCAAGATCACCACCACCACCCAAGATATGTTATTCCATCTTAGAGAAGCTTTACCCCAAGTCATGGGTCAAAGCAACTCAACAAGGTGTGAATACATCAAGACACTTAAACAAGAAATGGTAACCCCATTTTGAGCTTAAACGATGAGTATGACCTAGGATCAAGTGCCCTCACTTGACTCCTAAGCCAATATACTCTAACATAGGTGACTTTGTCGCCGACCAATTCTAGATGAAGTTCTCTAGTGTTTCTTTGTGCTCTTGCATTTGTCTCATGCATATTTGTTTCCCCTTTCAAAAAAAACTTCATCTAGACTTCCTTTTGTTTCTTTTCTATGTTGTTCTGCATCCCCTGCATCCAATTCCTTGAAAATCCTTCAGTTAATTCCTTGCAAATCTATGTGAGATCCTATTTGCCTAGTGAGCTGAGGTGACAAGTGTTCTCTCGGTGTTGAACTCGGTCACACCCGTCTGTTGTTTTCGGTTAAACCGACCTCTTTCGGTGAAACCAAAGAACACAACTTAGTGTCACCGATTTCACTGTAGAAAAGACATTTTGCCACTTGTTCCAGTATTTCTGTTCCAGCTCCACTCAATGATTCTTGTCCTCTACCAGCATCATATTCTATATGCTGCTTTGCTCTGTGACTCAAGGACCAAACCTATTTCGAATCACAATCCAGAAGAACCCTTCTTGGAAATTGATGTCAAAGGCGGAGGGAGAGATAACATCAAAGCTTAATCACCTTAACAGGGGGAAAGAGGTATCACATCATAGGCCCCAGATGCTTGGTTTTCAAGAGCAGAGAATACACATGTCTTTAAGAGGGGAAAGACATGTTCATGTTTGTGTTTATTTGGTTGCATAGCATTTGCTCTGATTTTCTGTTCCCTATCTTCTCCAGTATCCCATACAAGATTCAGGGGGAGCAAGACATCTAAGGGAAGAAAATATTTGAATTCATTGCATATCTTTACCTTTTGGGGACATGTCTATATCCAATAGAGTACCTAAGTAGTCACACTCTACATGTCATCCCAATCTTGGTACTCTTGTGGTTTGTCGTTCTTGCTTTGTTTAGTAGATGTTTCTGTGTTATCTAACCATTTTTACTCAGGTTCATCTCTTCCAAAGTCAGCTCAAGACCACAAGGTAAGTATATGCATCACACTCATGTGCATGAGGATTTCTTGCTGATGTACTTATTGTTTGCAAGAAGGACTCATGAGCATGAAGGTACATTTCCTATATTCACATCATTTGCTCTGATGCATATGGCCAACATACATGTAACTCATTGCTTGCTCTGTCATGTTTATGCATTCACATGCTCTTATATTTCATATTTACATGTTTGCATACATGTAGGGGGAGCCTATGCATGTTACATGTTATTCCAAAGCTTTACCTACCTTTATCTATATCTTTATCTAAAAGCTTTGATGTATGTTGTCATCAATTACCAAAAAGGGGGAGACTGAAAGCACAAGTGCTCCCTAGGTGATTTTGGTAATTAATGTCAACATATCTCTTGTTGGACTAATACTTCTACCTAGTATGTTTCAGATAAGTTCAATAATGGAGTGGCATGGACTAGAGGATGTGGAAGCCCTTTAAGATGCTAAGGGTAAAGGATTGGCCCAAGCTCAAAAGCTCAAGACTCTACATTTTAATTTTAGTGATCCAAGATCACATTGAGTCCATAGGAAAGCCAATACTATTAAAAGGAGATGAGGTGTTGCTTAATGGCTTGCTTGCTCAAAGTGCTTAGTGATATAATCCAAAGACCTCAACCACTTTCTCATATCCACATATGTCCCAACCAAAAGTCAAACTTGGCCCCACCGAAACTTTCTATCTGGCACCACCGAGTTCAGTTGACATAGCCACTGCCAGAAACCCTAATCAATTCGGTCTCACCAATGGGATCTCGGTCTCACAGAGATGGGCTTGCAAACTCTCTGTTGTCTCACCGAGTTTGCTTGGCCAAATCTCTATTTCACTCATTACCCAAATCGGTCCCACCGAGTTTGTGTAATCGGTCAAACTGAGATGACGCTTTACCCTAACCCTAGCACATCGGTTCTACCGAGTTGATCATATCGGTCCCACCGAAATGCCTAACAGTCACATTATGAATTAAATCGGTCTGGCCGAGTTTTCTAATTCGGTCACACCGAGTTTGGTAAATTGTGTGTAACGGTTAGATTTTGTGTGGAGGCTATATATACCTCTCCACCCACTCTTCATTTGTGGAGAGAGCCACCAGAACAAGCCTACACTTCTAGCATACATTTTCCGAGAGAGAACCACCTACTTATGTGTTGAGACCAAGATATTCCATTCCAACCACATAAATCTTGATCTCTATCCTTCCCAAGTTGCTTTCCACTCAAATCATCTTTCCACCAAATCCAATCCTATGAGACAGAGTTGAGTGTTGGGGAGACTATCATTTGAAGCACAAGAGCAAGGAGTTCATCATCAACAGACCATCTATTACCTTTTGGAGAGTGGTGTCTCCTAGATTGGTTAGGTGTCACTTTGGAGCCTCCGTGAAGATTGTGGAGTTGAACCAAGGAGTTTGTACGGGTAAGGTGATCGCCTACTTCGTGAAGATCTACCCTAGTGAGGCAAGTCCTTCGTGGGCGACGGCCATGGTGGGATAGACAAGGTTGCTTCTTCATGGACCCTTCATGGGTGGAGCCCTCCATGGACTCGCGCAATTGTTACCCTTTGTGGGTTGAAGTCTCCATCAACGTCGATGTACGATAGCACCACCTATCGGAACCACGGATAAAAAATCTCAGTGTCTCCAATTGCGTTTGCACACTCCAATTCCATCCCTTTACATTCTTGCAATTTGCATGCCTTACTTTCGCTGCTCATATACTCTTGTCATGCTTGATTTATATGTATGGTGAATGTTTAAACATGTGCTAAAACTCCACCTCAACTTGAAGAAATTAAAAACTACCACTTTTTCTTGCTTAGAGTTTATTCACCCCCCTCTAGACACCTCTTCTCGATCCTTTCACTCTTGAGGCTGGAGGACCTCAAGAGCTTGGCCATTTGCGGGGGTAGCCAGGGCCTCAGGAGTGCCGTCCTGAGGGTCCTGGTCATTTGCTGGTGTCGCGGGAGCCTTAGGAGCGCCGTCTTGAAGCTGCGTTGTCTTAACTTGACGCGCGGTGTCGCCTGGCGGGCTCTTGGCCTGGCACTCCTCCCGAACCGCCACCAATGCTGCGCTGGCAGAGTGTGGCGTGGCGGCCAGGTAAAGCACCAGGAGCTCAAGAGGGTGCGGCGCTAACATCACTGGTGGGCTGGTGAGGTATCTTTTGAGGTCCCAAAACGCCGCGTCAGCCTCCGGGGTCCACTCGAATGGTCCCTTCTTTTCCATCAGCTTGAAGAACGGGAGGGCGCGTTCTCCCAACTTGGAGATGAAACGCCCGAGTGAGGTCACGCAGCCCGCCAGCTTCTGCATCTCCTTGAGAGTCTACGGTGGGCTCATCCTTTCTGTGGCCTTGACTTTCTCTGGGTTTGCCTCGATTCCTCTGTGCGACACCAGAAAGCCTAGCAGCTTGCCAGAGGGGACGCCTGTCGGTGTCAAAACCGGCGGATCTCGGGTAGGGGCTCCTGAACTGTGCGTCTAAGGCGGATGGTAACAGGAGGCGGGGGACACGATGTTTACCCAGGTTTGGGCCCTCTCGATGGAGGTAATACCCTACTTCCTGCTCGATTGATCTTGATGATATGAGTATTACAAGAGTTGATCTACCACGAGATCGTAGAGGCTAAACCCTAGAAGCTAGCCTATGGCATGATTGTTGTTGTCCTACAGACTGAACCCTCCGGTTTATATAGACACCGGAGGGGGCTAGGGTTACACAGAATCGGTTACAAGGAAGGAGATCTACATATCTGTATTGTCAAGCTTGCATTCTACGCCAAGGAGAGTCCCATCCGGACACAGGACGAAGTCTTCAATCTTGTATCTTCATAGTCCAACAGTCCGGCCAAAGGATATAGTCCGGCTGTTCGGAGACCCCCTAATCCAGGACTCCCTCAGTAGCCCCTGAACCAGGCTTCAATGACGATAAGTCCGGTGCATAGATTGTCTTCGTCATTGCAAGGCGGGTTCCTCCTCCGAATACTCCGTAGAAGATTTTGAACACAAGGATAGTGTCCGGCTTTGCAAAACAAATTCCACATACCACCATAGAGAGAATAATATTTCCACAAATATAATCCGCTGACGCATTTCACAGCATGACATCACACCACGGCCCGGTCATTATTCGAACCGTTTTTCGCAAATAGCCACTAACACGTATTGCGAGGCGGTTTTCTTGGCACGTCATGTCGAAGCAGAGATCGTGTCCCCTTATCACGGGATTCTCATCAATACGGGTGTGGGTAACCCAACCGCGCCATCAATTACGACGCTTGGGGAATAAACGAGTTTATCAGGCAGGTGGGGAGGCGCATAGTTTCTTCCACCTTTATAAAGGGACAGGGATTCACCTTTTTCACCCACGCCCTCTTCCCCCTTGCTCATCCATTCGCACTCGAGCTCCAGCACCCAAGTTCACATTTTCTCCTCAATCCACTCCAAGCATGTCCGGAGCGGGAGGCAAGTGGATGGTCTCCTCCGTTACGGAGGACATCAAAAAGCTACGGGGAGCCAGATACCTGGCTGCGGATATCGCACACCGGCTGCCAAATGAGGGGTAGATCGTCCCGACTCCAGAACCCCATGAGAGGGTGGTTTTTCTTACCCACTTCATCCGCAGACTGGGATTTCCCCTCCACCCGTTTGTCCACGGGCTCATGTTCTACTACGGGCTGGATTTTCATGATCTGGCCCCCAATTTCATCCACAACATCTCGGTGTTTATCGTCGTGTGCGAGGCCTTCCTCCGCATTAGGCCCCACTTCGGCCTGTGGCTTAAGACCTTCAATGTTAAACCGAAGGTGGTGGTCGGCCAGCAAGTGGAGTGCGGAGGCGGCATGGTGAGCAAAATGCCTAAGTCACCTGGCTCAAAGGCTCCTATGTGGAGACCATAAAGGGGTGGCAATCGGGGTGGTTCTACATCACCGAGCCGCGCGACACCAACTGGGCGGCGGCCCCCGAATTTTGATCCGGAATCCCCACGCGGCTCACCTCCTGGAAGGAGAAGGGCCTGTCCTGGGGTTCCCCGGTAGAGCTGACCGGACTCCAGACCTGCATCAAGAACATGATGAGCAAGAAAATCAAGCTCGTGAACATGGTCCAGGTCATGCTCTTCCGCCGGATCCTCCCATGTCAACGACGGGCATTCAATTTGTGGGAGTTCAACCCGGCCAAGCACCGGACGCTACGAGAGCTCTTCGAAACGATGCACAAGGACGTCTTGAAGGTGCTGTTCAAGGGCGCTGAGGTACCTCCTCCCCTTACCGAGGACCGTGGACTCAGCACAAAGCGCCATGCCAATCCGGTAAGTTTTTATATCTCACATGATATTTATGTGCTCCAGTTTAATCATGTGCGGGATCTAAGCTTCCATGCCGTTAACAGGACTGGGTAGAGACAGCGGAGCAAATCGATTGCCCAGCCCCCCTGCCTGAAGATCCTGCAGATGCTCTCCTAATGGAGATGCTGGTTCCGATGCCTTACGAGGTGCCGGTGAAGAAGGCCACGGGAACCCGAAAGGGTCTCTGGCGCAAGGTTATATCGGACTCATCGTCTGATAACTCCAAAGCGCACTCCTCCCATGAAAACAAGGAGGAGGAAGAGGAAAGTTCTCCCCCCCCTAGCCGGGGGAGACAAGAAAAGGAAGGCCGCCCAAACCGGGGAGGCCGAAGGGTCCAAGAAGGGAAGGAACCTCCTTCCGGACTGCTCCACGACGGCCGCCTATAGCGACGACGAGTGGTTACCCAGGGACAAGCTCCTGGCGAAGTCGTAAGTATCCGGATACCATAGTAATTCATGGTATGTTTTATTGCACTGCTTCTCTTCACGCCAAACATGATTATGCAGTCAAGCCCATATCGACGTATCTTCGTCGGATGGTTCTTTGGACCCGTCGGATATGAATAGTGATTCACTTCCGACCTCCTCCACCCCTCGCCCTTCGGACAACATAGAGGTGTTGTCTCAAAAGGTACCGAGCCAAGGGGAGGTAGTCCTGGAGGCGCCTCGAGGCGACCTTCCGGACCCTGGGCGCAAAGGGAGCAAGACTCCCATGGGCTCCAAGTTCGGCCCCCAGCCGAACACTGCGCCGGAACCTCCGGTGGTTCCGGACTCCGGCAGGCGACCCCCCGTTAAGAGGGGCAAGCCGCCTGTGCCGGTGGCCTCTGTCCATCCAGAGGCACCGGACAACTTGCTGGAAGCGCTTCGTGGCGCTTCCATCGACAAAGAGCACTGCACTATCATGAGTGCGGTGATCAAGAAGGTTCAGTCCGCCAAAAACGGACTAACTGAAGCTTGTGCCAGCCTCCTAACAGGCTTTCAGGTAAGTAATCAAAACATAGGAAAATATTACCGCATAGACAGAGAGCCCTCGATGCTCGCTTACGCTCGTGAAGAAAGCCCGAATAGAGGATCAAATAATGACTCAGAGTCTAATCTATGTGCATATGCAGTTTCATCGCTTGCCGCCGCATGTATCATGGAGGTCGCTGCAGATCAAGCGTGACTTTGAGCGGTCCGAGGAAGAGCTCGGCCTTGCCAAGAGGCAGCTCGAGGAGAGCAAAGGTAAGCAATACCTTGTCTATATATTAAAAATAAATTTGGTTGTAAAATAATAGGATCATCATGAATTTGCCAGGGGCCACGACCGAAGTGGCGACCCTGAAGAAGGTGCTGTCTGAGGCCAAAGATAAAGCGGCCTAGGAGCGCGTTGAGCGAGAAATGCAAGAAGCCCGGGTAGGCGAGGTGCAGCAAGAGCTCGAGGCTCTCGCCAAAAAACACGGGTCCTTGGAGCTTGACTCTAAGACGCGAGAGTCCGAGCTTGCGAAGGCGCTCAAAAGCGCACAAAACACCAAGGCTGAAGCCCACAAGGCCCTCCAGGAGATTGATGCGGTGAAGAAGGTGGCAGCAGGTAAGGCATTCATTATGCAAAGCAAGCATGTAAAGGAAACTTTCGTTTGACTTACCCGAGTTCGGAGCTCTCCAGGAGCGTTCGCAGATCTTCCCCGCAGTGTGTTCGATGCCACGGAGTTTTACCGAGCTGAGGAGGGGAGCTCGACGGAAAAGTTGTTCTGGTCTCATTATACTGGGACCGAACACCCAATGCCCGTGAGCGACCAGCTGAAGCAACTGGTCGAGCTTCACAAGGCGGCCGAACAGGCCATGAAGGGTCTTATAGTCCGGATGTGGCCTGGCAATCCCCTGCCTAACAGCTACTTAGGTCTGGTGAGGCGTCTTGTGGATGCCTGCCCACGGCTTGAAGTCATAAAGCGGTATGTCTGCATCGAGGGTGCGCGCAAGGCTTTTGCCCGGGCGAAGGTGCACTGGGCGAAGCTAGACGCCATGAAGCTGGTGAAGGACAGGCCGCCGGAGGGCAAGGAGCATCGCCGCCCCGAAATGTATTATGACAGTGTCCTGAAGGGTTCCCGCCTTGTGGCGGAGGAATGTGCTAAAGATGTATTTTTTGAATGAACGTGCTCATGTGATCATGTAATGTGAAACTAGTTCATTTGTGCTATACAACGCTTTTTGAATTTAAAATATTACCTTCTGTGCAGCCGTTTATAAAATCTGAGAGTTGGCCAGTCGTTGGCTTCTGCCCCCATGTAACTAGTACTGGGGTGCTTGGGATAAACCTGAGCACTCTTTATCCCAATTTTGGGTCCTTCGAGGGAGGTGTTCAGCACAACGAACCAGGCAATCGGACTATAAGGCTTTATCACTCTCACTTAGCCATAGAAGTCTACGATTTTAAATTTTGGCGAAGCCCCTAGTATTCGGAAGGCCGAATTTGGGGCGCTATATACGCCTAAGTCGGGCAAGGCCGACTCCTCGCCCGAAGCGGAAAAAGTCTTTAAGGACTTCAGACCTCTCGAATAGCGACCAACTCTCGCCTTATCATGACAGACAGTTTTTGGCTTTCTCTACTGAGGTGCTCGTCTGGAAGAACCGGGACACAATCGCAATAGTTCTCCCAGCACTACCTTAGCCGATATAGCGGAACATAAGGTACCAAAGCATGGGAGCCGGGCAAACCCAACTTTTGACCCAAGACATGATTTGGAGCTGATGCATATAATGATATAAGTTCGGGGTGCCGCACTGTCGAAAGTGTTCGGACTTCTCACGCTGTATTATGGGGTATACGAAAGCCCCTGGCATACTAACTGTACCAGAATGTACGGGTGCAAGTTGTCGTAAATGAACATATAAGAAAAAAGGGATGGATAATGCAATAATAGACTAATGCTATGTATTATTATTTAAATAATACGTCGAAGCATACTGATACAAGTAGTGCAATAAGCAAAAAATATGACTATTTAACATGTCCTATCCAAGGGCAAGCTGCGTATGGGTATTGAAAAACGGGTATGTCGATTGTTATTAGAGACCACCTGGGGGTTCCCTTGTACGTCTTTAGCTTCTTGCCTCCTTGGTTGTTCCTTCCCGTAATATGTCTGGCAATCATACTGCCGGAAAGGGTTTCCAGAGAGTAAGGTCCTAAAAGAGAAAAAAGTGATAAAGGTATGCAGCCCCTAGGGCAGTTGAGCCGCATTGCGGGACGTGCCCTGATCGTGCCCCCGCCTATGCCCATGGTATTTTCAGTGCGTAATTATGTATGCCGGCACAGATTTCATAGCTTGACTAGGACTAGGACGGGGGCCGAATTGCTAGGCGAGCTCTGAACGTGCCAGGCGATCCTATTGCAGGTTACTCCGGACTCGCTTGACAGTGTCTGGGGGCTGTATCGCCGAATTGGTGGTTTGCCTTAAAAGGCTGCTTTGTGCTTCTGCTACGAGGGCCGCAGTGTGCTCTTCCGTGCGGAGCGAGCGTTCTGTGTTTCCATTGACTGTTTTGACCCCCCCTAGGTCCTGGCATCTTAAGCTTGAGGTATGCGTAATGCGGTACCGCATTGAATTTTGTAAATGCGGTTCGCCCGAGCAGTGCATGATAGCCACTGTGGAACGGGACAATATCAAAGATTAACTCCTCGCTTCAGAAGTTGTTCGGAGATCCGAAGACCACTTCCAGTGTGATTGAGCCCGTGCAATGGGCCTCTACACCTGGGATGACGCCCTTAAAGGTGGTTTTGGTGGGTTTGATCCTCGAGGGATCTATACCTATTTTGTGCACTGTATCCTGATAGAGCAGGTTCATGCTGCTGCCGCCGTCCATAAGGACTCGAGTGAGGTGAAATCCGTAGATGATGGGGTCTAGGACCAATGCGGCAGATCCGCCATGACGGATACTAGTGTTGTGGTCCCTGCAATCGAAGGTGATCGGACAAGAGGACCATGGGTTGAATTTTGGGGCGACAGGCTCCATCGCATAGACGTCCCTTAGTGCACGCCTGCTCCTCTTGGGAATGTGGGTTGTGTATATCATGTTCACCGTCTTCACTTGTGGGGGGAACCTCTTCTGTCCTCCTGTGTTTGGCGGCCGGGGCTCCTCCTCGTCATCACTATGCAGACCCTTGTCCTTGTTTTCGGCATTTAACTTGCCGGCCTGCTTGAACACCCAACATTCTCTGTTGGTGTGATTGGCTGGCTTATCGGGGGTGCCATGGATTTGACACGAGCGATCAAGTATGCGATCCAAACTGGACGGGCCCGGAGTAATTCTTTTGAATGGCTTTTTCTGCTGATCGGATCTAGAGCCTCTGAATCCAGCATTGACTGCCATATCTTCAGCGTTATCGTCAACATTCTCTGTTGTTGCGGCGCTTGCGTCTGTTAGGACGTGGTCTGCCGTTAGCATCTTTAGTATCTGAAGTGCCCGGATTCCTTGATGTGTTGTTGCTGCGAGCCAGCCAGCTATCCTCGCCCGCGCAAAAGCGGGTCATGAGTGTCGTGAGGGCTGCCATAGACTTCGGCTTCTCCCGGCCGAGGTGCCGGGCGAGCCACTCGTCACAGATGTTATGCTTGAATGCCGCTAAGGCCTCTGCATCTGGGCAGTCAACAATTTGGTTTTTCTTAGTTAGAAACGTGTCCAGAATTGCCTGGCTGATTCCCCTGGCTGCTGAGTTATATGGCTCAAGCCATCAGCATCCGGTGGTCGCACATAAGTGCCCTGGAAGTTGTCAAGGAATGCATCTTCCAAATCCTCCCAACTGCCGACGGAGTCTGGCCGCAAGCTATTCAGCCAATGTCGAGCTGGTCCTTTGAGTTTTAGTGGGAGGTACTTGATGGCATGTAGATCATCGCCATGAGCCATGTGGATGTGGAGGAGGAAATCCTCAATCCATACCGGGATCTGTTGTACCATCATACGATTCGATATTTACGGGTTAAAACCCTCCGAATTCATGATCCATAACTTCATCGGTGAAGTATAGGGGTGTCTTGGCGCCTACGTGCGGGCTATATCACGACGCAGTTCATATGAGTCTTGTTCGCTATATTCGCCCGGCGAATTTACTTTAGTGTATCCGGCGTGACGGTCATCGTCCCGTTGGTGCGCGCCCGTGACCCGTGATATCGACCTTGCATGTTTTGCACTGCTTTCCAATACGTCTCGCAGGTCCCGCGTGTTGCCCCGGGCCTTGGTATTTTTGTTTGAGTGGCGGCAGGGTGCAGGCTGAACTTCAGGTTGAAACGCCTCTCTGTCTCGGCCACGAGGTGGTCGGTCAGCCGCATCGTGCACTGGTGATGTAGGTTTTAATGCTTCCTCCTCGAGTCGGGTAGCGACCTGCGCTTTGGGTAACTCTTGGAGGGGCGCTCGAGTTCGTATTCCTCGGCCGCAAGGACTTCGGTCCATCTGTCTCCTAGCAAATCTTGATTAGCTCAAAGCTTTTGTTGCTTTTTCTTCAGGCTATTTGTTGTGGCTATAAGCCGGCGCTTAAAGCACTCCTGCTCGATGGGATCCTCAGATAAATTCTTCGTCGCCGAGGCTCACCTCGTCTTTGGAGAGAGGCATGTAATTTTCATCCTCCATTGCTCCATCTGCTGCCTGTTTTGGAGGGCTAGCTTGTTCACCCTCTCGCTCTAAATCGTGCTGGAGGGGATTGTTGTTGTCTTCGGCACTATCCGGAGTAGTATTGTCTCTTGTGCCGGTATAACTACTTTTGCTATGGCGGGACTTAGAGTGGCACCGCTGTCTTCGATGCTTGGGTTGCTTCTTGGAGGGGTCATCCTCCGCTGTCTTGTCGCCATTGCCTTCTTTGGGGGTATCCACCATATATATATCATATGACGAGATGGCGGTCCAGTGCCCTGTGGGCGGTGGGTCCTGTTCGTCTCATGCATCGTCGTCCATACCGTCGATGTCTTCAGAGTCGAAGTCGAGCATGTCGGTTAAATCGTTGACAGTGGGTGGTGGGTGGGCAGCGAATTTCTTCGTCGTCCGCATCCCATTCTAGCCAGATATAGTTCGGCCAAGGTTCTCCTGACAAGGAGAGAGACCTTAATGAATTTAGCACGTCACTGAAAGGCGAGTGCTGAAAGATATCCGCGCAGGTAAACTCCATGATCGGCGCCCAATCGGATTCGATAGGCACGGACACAGGCGGCTCGGAGTCCGTGGCCGGAGACAAATCCAGTGGTTTGGCAACACGGCTCTCGTAAGGGGTGAAGTCAGTATTCGGCTCTATCGCCACTGAGAGTGCGGCCTCCATGGCGGGGTCTATCCACCCATCGTTGGATGGCGCAATTTGCTCCGGATTGAGGGCCGGAGTAGTTGCAGGTGTGGTCTCCCGAACACTGTCCGGCGGCAGAGCTAAATCATGCTCGTCGTGATCGTGCGGCGCACTTGACATGGGCTCAAATCCGTCAAAGATCAAATCTCCGCGGATGTCGGCAGTGTAGTTAAAGTTTCCGAACCTGGCCTGGTGGCCAGGGGCGTAGCTCTCGATCTGCTCCAGATGGCCAAGTGAGTTGGCCCGCAGTGCGAAGCCGCCGAATATGAAGATCTGTCCGGGGAGGAAAACCTCACCCTGGACCGCATCGTTGCCGATGATCGGATGAGCCATTAAGCCTTACGGTGACGGCACAATGGAACTCTTAATGAAAGCACCAATGTCGGTGTCAAAACCGGCGGAGCTCGGGTAGGGGGTCCTGAACTATGCGTCTAAGGCGGATGGTAACAGGAGGCGGGCGACACGATGTTTACCCAGGTTCGGGCCCTCTCGATGGAGGTAATACCCTACTTCCTGCTTGATTGATCTTGATGATATGAGTATTGCAAGAGTTGATCTACCACGAGATCGTAGAGGCTAAACCCTAGAAGCTAGCCTATGGTATGATTGTTGTTGTCCTACGGACTAAACCCTCTGGTTTATATAGACACCGGAGGGGGTTAGGTTACACAGAGTCAGTTACAAGGAAGGAGATCTACAAATCCGTATTGCCAAGCTTGCCTTCCATGCCAAGGAGAGTCCCATCCGGACACGGGATGAAGTCTTCAATCTTGTATCTTCATAGTCCAACAGTCCGGCCAAAGGATATAGTCCGGCTGTCCGGAGACCCCCTAATCCAGGACTCCCTCAATGCCAAACACACATTTCTCTGGGTTGAGCCGCAGATCCACAATGCGTAGACTGGAAAATGTCTCCTCCAGGTCCTCTATTAGGGTCCTTGCCTCCCGAGACTTCACCACTATGTCGTCGACGTATGCCTCATCATTCCTCCCGAGCTGCTGGCCCAGAGCAATGTGCATCTGCTGCTGGAAGGTTGCCCCGGTGTTGCGCAAGCCAAACAGCATGCAGGTGTAGTAGTACACCTGCATGGGGTCAGGAAGGCCGTCTTCTCAACATCTTGCACCACCATATTGATTTGATGATAGCTCGAGAAGGCGTCCAGGAAGCACAGCAGGTCGCACTCGGTGGTGGAATCAATGATCTGATTGATGCGTGGAAGTGGGAAGGGGTCTTGAGGGCAAGCCTTATTGAGGTTGGTGAAGCCGACGCACCTGCGCTCCTTCCCGCCTTTCTTTGGGACGACGACCTAGTTCGCCAACCATTCTGGATACCGCACCTCCCGAATGATACCAGCATCTTGCAGCTTGCGGGTTTCTTGGACGATGAACGACTACTTCTCTGTAGACTACCGTCGGGCCTTCTGCTTCACTGGTCGCGCGTTTGGGCATACCCTCAGGTGATGCTCGATTATTCCCCTCGGGATCCCACCGAGATCCTTGGGCTCCCATGCGAACACTCCCCTGTTCGTGCGTAAGAAGTCGACCAACACCTTTTCTTGATCTGGAGGTAGGTTAGCGCCTATGGTGAAGGTGGCACCCGACTCGCCATCTTCATCGACCGGCACCTGCTTCGTCTTGGCCCGATCTTGAGAGAACAACTACTTCTTCTTGGCTGGTGCAGCCCTCGGGACTTCTGGGGCCCCTTCCTCAGCCGGGCGTGCTGCTGATGCGGCCTTGAAGGCGAGCTTGAGGGCCAGCAGCGCTTCCTTGGTGTCTCCTGCCATGGTGAGGACGCCGCTGCTTCCCGGCATCTTCATGAGGTTGTAGGCAGGGTGAGTTGCTGCCATGAACTTGGCCAGGGCTAGCTACCCGAGGATGGCGTTGTATGGGAGGCTAATGCGGGCGATGTTGAACTTGATAAGCTCGGTGCAGTAGTTGTCGGGGGTGCCGAAGGTGACGGGGAGGCGGATCTACCCCAGGGGGCAGGTGGAACCGTCGACGACCCGGAGAAGGGCTTGGTGGGGCGGAGCCGGCCTTGGGGTACGTGGAGCAAGCCGAAAGCTTCCACGAAGAGCACATTGAGGCCGGCTCCTCCGTCGATGAGGGTCTTGGTAACCGCCACGCTGCAAATGGTGGGGGTGCAGAGCATCAGGAGTGCGCCTGCGCTTGCGATGGTCGTTGGTTGGTCCCTCGAGTCGAAGGTGAGGTCGGCCTTGGGCGTCGCCCATCCTTGAGGAGCTCCCTGCTGCACACGGGCGACACCCACCTGGCAGAAGAACTGCTTGGCGTGGCGGTCCGAGGGTGGCGCCTGCGAACCGCCAAGGAGGACTGCGACGGCGGGGGGTGCCGGTGCCGCGAAGTGCGCGATGAAGAGGCCGCGCAGCTCCTCCCAGGAGGCCATAGAAGATCCCGGCACGCTGTGGTACGCCAGCGAGGGCCACGGGAAACCAGTTGGCCACGACCTTGTCGTCGCCCAAACGGCCTCCTCGTACGCCTGTTAAAAACCTGTCGGGTCCTCCGCGTCGCCGTAATGAGTCGGCATCTCCGGCCTGAACTTGGGCGGCCGCTGTACTTGCCGTAAGGCGGGGGTGAAGGCCCGAAGGGCCACGGCGCCTCCGTGCACGCCCGTTGATCCGGCCGGAGGAGCGGTGCCCGCCATGAGAGCTGAACGGAGAGTTGAAGTGTGTTGGCGTTCTAGGAACGGGGGTCCCCAGACTTGCCTGCCTGCGGCCCATGGCGTGGCTAAGCTAGCGGGCCGTACGGCCCATCTTCATCAACAAGGCAATCAAGACCTTCGCGAGGGGCTAAGCCTCACGAGGCGGACGACGCAAGACCTCCTCAGGAGCGCCCTAGCCAGGCAGGCTTGCGAGGAGCAGAGATATCAAGGCGGGGCAAACCTCACGAGGGTCTCATGACGTGAGCCATGACGATCGACACCAGGCGGGCGCCAGCTCGCGCAGCATCCTTGTTTCCTCTTTGGTGCAAAGGAGGTAGGAGCAGGCGCGGAGTACCGAGGCATCAGGCAAAGGTTTCCGTATCGGTGCAACAAGACCAAGACCAGCGGGACGCAAGACGGAGGTCACCGTGGAGCCCAAGACGGTGTCACCACCAGAGCCTTTTGCAGGCGAAGACCGCTTTTGTCAGGATAGCTTGTCCTAGTTGTCCCCTTTCAAATTTGCCCGCCGTTGTTGGCTCCCTTCCCGCTCAATATTTGGGGAGAGGACCAGGGCCTATATAAGTAGAGCTAGCCACCACAGTAGGGGGGACGAATCGAGTTCTCATGCACAAGTTCACCAAGCACAAGAACACCTCAACCTCAGGAGGTTGTTCTTCCCCTTGTACTGCTCATCATCATCCCAAGAGGCAATCCACCACCACACACTGGAGTAGGGTATTACACAACATCGGTGGCCCGAACCAGTATAAATCTCGTGTCTCTCTGTGTTGCGAGTTCGTCGTGTTCGTCCATGAGATCTTAGCTGGCTAGGGCGCGGATCGGAAGGAGGGAAAGAACTTCACGCGCACCCCAGAGTTTGAACCTTAAGGGTTTTGCCGGAACCCGAGATCCGACAAAGTGGTCGGAGAGGCGAAGTGGACAGAGAGGTGAAGCTTCGATTCACCCCTACCTGGCGCGCCAAATGTCGGATACGGGGTTCCGCAGACCCTTTAGAGGTTCAAACTCTAGGGTGCGTGCGAAGAACTCGTCCTCCCCAGTCTGCCTACATGCGGATCTAATGGCCTAGATCGCCAAACTGAATGTAAAAGAGACACATTAGTTTATCCTGGTTCGGGCCACCTTGTGGTGTAATACCCTATTCTAGCTTTGTGGTGGATTTGCCTCGAGGGGCTGAGGATGAACTAGTACAGTGGGAGAGCAGCCTCGGGAGGGGAGGTGTTCTTGGGCTCGAGTTAGCTGGTTGGTGAGAGGATGATCTAAATGATCCGTCCCCCTCTATGGTGGTGGCTAAGTCCTATTTATAGTGCCTTGGTCCTCTTCCCAAAATGTTGGTGGGAAGGGATCCCACAATGGCCAAATTCGAAGGGGGGCAACTAGTACATGCTATCCTGACAAAAGTAGTCTTCGCCTGCAAAAGCCTCTGGTCATGACGCCGTGGTGGGCTCGGCAATGACCTCTGTCCTTTCATCCTGGCTGTCTTGGTCTTGTTGCACCGGAATGGAAACCTTTTCTTGATTCCTCGGTACTCCGCGCCTGCGCTTGCCTCCTTAGCACCAAAGAGGAAATCGTACATCAGCCTGTTGGCGCCCACCTGGCCTTGGTTGTCATGGCTCACGTCATTTGGACCTCGCGAGGTGAGCCTTGCATTGAGATCTCCGCTCCTCGGGAGCCAGACTGGGGGGGGGGGGGGCTGCCCCTCGTGGAGGTCTTGGTGTCGTCCACCTCGCGAGGGTCTTGAGTTGTTGATGCTAAAGCTGGGTCGTACCAGGCCGCCGATGGAGCCACATCATGGGCCGCACGCAGGCAAGTCTGGGTACCCCTGTTCCCAGAACACCGACAAATCCCCCTTCGACAGATCGCGGAAAAAGGCCCCAAGATGGGATCTCACGAGTAAAGAAGGTTGCTGCGGCGGAAAAGTATTTTCATGGACGCTTCTGATGGTTTGGGAATATTTGGGAATTTATTGTTGGGAAACGTAGCATGCAATTTCAAAAAAAAATCCTACGCTCACGCAAGATCTATCTAGGAGATGCATAGCAATGAGAGGGGGAGAGTGTGTCTACGTACCTTCGTAGACCGAAAGCGGAAGCGTTTGACAACGCGATTGATGTAGTCGAACTTCTTCTCGTTCCGACCGATCAAGCACCAAACGTACGACACCTCCGAGTTCTGCACACATTCAGCTCGATGACGTCCCTCGAACTCTTGATCCAGCAAAGTGTCGAGGGAGAGTTCCATCAGCACGAATGTGTGGTGACGGTGATGGTGAAGTGATCCGTGCAAGGCTTTGCCTAGGCACTACAAAGATATGACCGAGGGTGTAATCTGTGGAGGGAGGCGCCGCACACGGCTAACAAATGTTGGTGTGTCTTCTAGGCACCCCCTTCATATATATAGGTGGGAGGGAGAGGGAGCAGCCAAGGGGGGCGCCCCCAGTAGGCCGAATCCTACTTGGGGTTCCTCCCCAATTCGCCCCCCCTCCTTATTCATCAGAGGGGAAAGGAAAGAGAGAGGGGAGGGAAGGAAGGGGGAGGCCGAATCCTCCCCTTTCCTTCTCCCTTCCCCTCTTTCCTTCTCCTATTTCGGCCTACATGGGGGCGCACCAACCCCTTAGGGGATTGTTTATCCCTCTCTTGGCCCATTAGGCCCATATAGTTGCGCGCGGGGGGGGGGGGGACCCCTTCCGGTGACCCGATACGTACCCGGTACCCCCGGAACACTTCCGGTGTCCCAATACCATCGTCCACTATATCAATCTTTAGCTCTCGACCATTTTGAGACTCCTCATCATGTGTGTGGTCTCATCCGGGACTCCGAACAACATTCGGTCATGAAATCACATAACTCATATAATATAAATCATCATCGAACGTTAAGCATGCGGACCCTAGGGTTCGAGAACTACGTAGACATGACTGAGACACCTCTCCGGTCAATAACCAACAGCGGAACCTGGATGCTCATATTGGTTCCTACATATTCTACGAAGATCTTTATGGTCGTACCGTAATGACATTGGTATGTTACTTGCCCGAGATTCGATCGTCGGTATCTTCATACCTAGTTCAATCTCCTTACCAGCGAGTCTCTTTACTCGTTCCGTAATACATCATCCTGCAACTAATTCATTAGTCACATTGCTTGCAAGGCTTCTTATGATGTGCATTACGGAGAGGGCCCAGAGATACCTCTCTGATACTCGGAGTGACAAATCCTAATCTCGATCTATGCCAACCCAACAAACACCTTCGAAGATACCTGTAGAGCATCTTTATAAATACCCAGTTATGTTGTGACGTTTGATAGCACACAAGGTATTCCTCCGGTATCCGGGAGTTGCATAATCTCATAGTCAAAGTAATATGTATATGACGTGAAGAAAGCTATAGCAATCAAACTGAACGATCAAAATGCTAAGCTAACGGATGGGTCATGTCCATCACATCATTCTCCTAATGATGTGATATCGTTCATCAAATGACAACATATGTATATGGTTAGGAAACTTAACCATCTTTGATTAACGATCTAGTCTAGTAGAGGCTTACTAGGGACACAGTGTTTTGTCTATGTATCCACACATGTATCAAGTTTCTAGTTAATACAATTCTAGCATGGATAAAAAACATTTGTCATGAATAAGGAAATATAAAATAACAACTTTATTATTGCCTCTAGGGCATATTTCCTTCAGTCTCCCACTTGCACTAGAGTCAATAATCTAGATTACATTGTAATGATTCTAACACCATGGAGTCTTGGTGCTGATCATGTTTTGCTCGTGGAAGAGGCTTAGTCAATGGGTCTGCCACATTCAGATCCGTATGTATTTTGCAAATCTCTATGTCTCCCTCCTTGACTTGATCACGGATGGAGTTGAAGCGTCTCTTGATGTGTTTGGTTCTTTTGTGAAATCTGGATTCCTTCGCCAAGGCAATTGCTCTAGTATTGTCATAAAAGATTTTCATTGGACCCGATGCACTAGGTATTACACCTAGATCGGATATGAACTCCTTCATTCGCTGCTTCTGAAGCAGCTATGTACTCCGCTTCACACATAGATCCCGCCACGACGCTCTGCTTGGAACTGCACAACTGACAGCTCCACCATTCGATATAAATATGTATCCGGTTTGTGACTTAGAGTCATCCGGATCAGTGTCAAAGCTAGCATCGACGTAACCATTTACGACGAGCTCTTTGTCACCTCCATAAATGAGAAACTTGTCCTTAGTCCTTTTCAGGTACTTTAGGATGTTCTTGACCGCTGTTCAGTGATCCACTCCTGGATTACTTTGGTACCTTCCTGCTAGACTTATAGCAAGGTACACATCAGGTCTGGTACACATCATAGCATACATGATAGGACCTATGGCTGAGGCATAGGGAATGACTTTCATTTTCTCTCTATCTTCTGCAGTGGTCGGGCATTGAGTCTGACTCAACTTCACACCTTGTAACACAGGCAAGAACCTTTCTTTGACCGGTCCATTTGGAACTTCTTCAAAACTTTATCAAGGTATGTGCTTTGTGAAAGTCCAATTAAGTGTCTTGATCTATCTCTATAGATCTTAATGCCCAATATATAAGTAGGTTCACCGAGGTCTTTCATTGAAAAACTCTTATTCAAGTATCCTTTTATGCTATCCAGATCATTTCCAATCGACAATATGTCATCCACATATAATATTAGAAATGCTACACAGCTCCCACTCACTTTCTTGTAAATACATGCTTCTTTGAAAGTCTGTATAAAACCATATGCTTTGATCACCTCATCAAAGCATATATTCCAACTCCGAGATGCTTGCACCAGTCCATAAATGGATCGCTGGACCTTGCACACTTTGTTAGCACCTTTAGGATCAACAAAACCTTCTGGTTGCATCATATACAACTCTTCTTTAAGAAATCCATTAAGGAATGCAGTTTTGACGTCCATTTGCCAGATTTCATAATCATAAAATGCGGCAATTGCTAACATGATTCAGACAGACTTAAGCATCGCTACGGGTGAGAAGGTCTCATTGTAGTCAACTCCTTGAACTTGTCGAAAACCTTTCGCGACAAGTCGAGCTTTGTAGATAGTAACATTACCATCTGTTGGGGAACGCAGTAATTTCAAAAAAATTCCTACGCACACACAGGACCATGGTGATGGTATAGCAACGAGAGGGGAGAGTATTGTCTACGTACCCTCGTAGACCAAAGCGGAAGCGATCACAACGTAGTGGAAGTAGTCGTACGTTCTCCTCGCGATCCAGCCGATCCCAGCGCCGTTACTCGGCGCCTCGAGTTCTTGGCACACGTTCAGCTCGATGGCGCTCCTCGGCTCCGATCCAGCAAAGCTCTGGGAGAGGGAGTTCACAAGACGACGGCGTGGTGACGATCTTGATGTTCTACTGATGCAGGCTTCGCCTAAGCACTGCTATGATATGACCGAGGTGGAATATGGTGGAGGGGGCACCGCACGCCTAAGGAACGATCTCAAGGATCAACTTGTGTGTTCTAGGGTGCCCCCTGCCCCGTGATATAAAGGAGCAAGGGGAGGGCCGGCCGCCCTAGGAGGTGCGCCAAGGGAGGGGGAGTCCTCCTCCTAGTGGGAGTAGGACTCCCTTTCCTAGTCCAACTAGGAAGGAGGAAGGGGAAGGAAAGAGAGGGAGAGGAGAGGGAAAGGGGCCGCGCCTCCCTCCTTGTCCAATTCGGACTCCCCATGGGGGGCGCGCCACCTCCTGGCGCAGCCCTCTCTCTCCCTCTTGGCCCAATAAGGCCCATTACTTCCCGGGGTTCCGTAACCCCTCGGCACTCCGTCTTTCTCCGGAAACTTCCGAACCTTTCCGTGTCCGAATATAGCCGTCCAATATATCAATCTTTATGTCTCGATCATTTCGAGACTCCTCGTCATGTCCGTGATCTCATCCGGGACTCCGAACTCCTTCGGTACATCAAAATACACAAACTCATAATATAACCGTCATCGAAACCTTGTTGCGCGGACCCTACGGTTCGAGAACAATGTAGACATGACCGAGACACATCTCCGGTCAATAACCAATAGCGGGACCTGGATGCCCATATTGGTTCCTACATTTTCTACGAAGATCTTTATCGGTCGAGACCGCATAACAACATACGTTGTTCCCTTTGTCATTGGTATGTTACTTACCCGAGATTCGATCGTCGGTATCCAATACCTAGTTCAATCTAGATTCTTGGTAAGTCTCTTTACTCATTCCGTAATACATCATCTCACAACTAACTCATTAGTTGTAATGCTTGCAAGGCTTATGTGATGTGTATTACCGAGAAGGCCCAGAGATACCTCTCCGACAATCGGAGTGACAAAACCTAATCTCGAAATACGCCAACCCAACAAGTACCTTTGGAGACACCTGTAGTACTCCTTTATAATCACCCGATTCACGTTGTGGACGTTTGGTAGTACCCAAAGTGTTCCTCCGTAAACGGAGTTGCATAATCTCATAGTTATAGGAACATGTATAAGTCATGAAGAAAGCAATAGCAATATACTAAACGATCAAGTGCTAAGCTAACGGAATGGGTCATGTCAATCACATCATTCTTCTAATGAGGTGATCCCATTAATCAAATGACAACACATGTCTATGGTTAGGAAACATAACCATCTTTGATTAATGAGCTAGTCTAGTAGAGGCTTACTAGTGACTATCTGCTTGTCTATGTATTCACACATGTATTATGTTTCCGGTTAATACAATTCTAGCATGAATAATAAACATTTATCATGATATAAGGAAATAAATAATAACTTTATTATTGCCTCTAGGGCATATTTCCTTCAGTCTCCCACTTGCACTAGAGTCAATAATCTAGATTACACAGTAATGATTCTAACACCCATGGAGTCTTGGTGCTGATCATGTTTTGCTCGTGGAAGAAGCTTAGTCAATGGGTCTGCAACATTTAGATCCGTATGTATTTTGCAAATCTCTATGTCTCCCACTTGGACTTGGTCCCGAATGGAGTTGAAGCGTCTTTTGATATGCTTGGTCCTCTTGTGAAATCTGGATTCCTTTGCCAAGGCAATTGCACCAGTATGGTCACAGAAGATCTTCATTGGTCCCGATGCACTAGCTATGACACCTAGATCGGAAATGAACTCATTCATCCAGACTCCTTCATTTGCTGCTTCTGCAGCAGCTGTGTACTCCGCTTCACATGTAGATCCCGCCACGACGCTTTGTTTAGAACTGCACCAACCGACAGCTCCACCGTTTAACAAAAACACGTATCCGGTTTGCGATTTAGAATCGTGCGGATCGGTGTCAAAGCTTGCATCGGCGTAACCATTTACGACTAGCTCTTTGTCACCTCCATATACGAGAAACATATCCTTAGTCCTTTTCAGTATTTCAGGATGTTCTTGACCGACCCGTGATCCACTCTGGACTACTTTGGTACCTTCCCCGCCAAGCTTACAGCCTAAGCATACGTCAGTCTGGTACACGGACATTGCATACATGATAGAGCCTATGGCTGAAGCATAGGAACATCTTTCATTTTCTCTCTATCTTCTGCTGTGGTCGGGCATTGAGTCCGACTCAATCTTATACCTTGTAATACAGGTAAAAACCTTTCTTTGCACGATCCATTTTGAATTTCTTCAAAACTTTATCAAGGTATGTGCTTTGTGAAAGTCCAATTAAGCGTCTTGATCTATCTCTATAGATCTTGATGCCCAATATGTAAGCAGCTTCACCGAGGTCTTTCATTGAAAAACTTTTATTCAAGTATCCTTTTATGCTATCCAGAAATTCTATATCATTTCCAATCAATAATATGTCGTCCACATATAATATCGTAAATGCTACTGAGCTCCCACTCACTTTCTTGTAAATACAGGCTTCTCCAAAAGTCTCAGATAAAACCATATGCTTTGATCACACTATCAAAACGTTTATTCCAACTCCGAGAGGCTTGCACTGCACCATAAATTGATCGCTGGAGCTTGCACACTTTGTTAGCACCTTTTGGATCAGCAAAACCTTCCGTTGCAACATATACAACTCTTCTTCTAGAAATCCATTTAGGAATGCAGTTTGACATCCATTTGCCAAATTTCATAATCCTAAAATGCGGCAATTGCTAACAAGATTCGGACAGACTTAAGCATCGCTACGGGTGAGAAAGTCTCATCATAGTCAACCCCTTGAACTTGTCGAAAACCTTTTGCAACAAGTCGAGCTTTGTAGACAGTTATATTACCATCAGCGTCAGTCTTCTTCTTAAAGATCCATTTATTCTCAATGGCTTGCCGATCATTGGGCAAGTCAACCAAAGTCCATACTTTGTTCTCATACATGGATCCCATCTCAGATTTCATGGCTTCCAGCCATTTCGCTGAATCTGGGATCACCATCGCTTCTTCATAGTTTGTAGGTTCGCCATGGTCAAGTAACATGACTTCCTGAATAGGATTACCGTACCACTATGGTGCGTATTTTATTCTGCTTGACCTCTGAAGTTCAAGAGCAACTTGATCTGAAGTTTCATGATCAACATCATTAGTTTCCTCACCAATTGGTGTAGTTGTCACAGAACCGTTTCTTGTGATGAACTACTTTCCAATAAGGGAGCAGATCTGATTATCTCATCAAGTTCTACTTTCCTCCCACTCACTTCTTTCGAGAGAAACTCCTTCTCTAGAAAGGATCCGAATTTAGCAACGAAAATCTTGCCTTCAGATCTGTGATAGAAGGTGTACCCAACAGTCTCTTTTGGGTATCCTATGAAGACACATTTCTCCGATTTGGGTTCGAGCTTATCTGGTTGAAGTTTCTTTACATAAGCATCGCAGCCCCAAACTTTTAAGAAACGACAACTTTGGTTTCTTGCCAAACCACAGTTCATACGGTGTCGTCTCAACGGATTTAGATGGTGCCCTATTTAACGTGAATGCGGCCGTCTCTAAAGCATATCCCCAAAACGATAGCGGTAAATCAAGAAGAGACATCATAGATCGCACCATATCAAGTAAAGTACGATTCTGACGTTCGGACACACCATTTCTCCGTGGTGTTCCGGTGGCGTGAGTTGCTAAACTATTCCACATTGTTTCAAATGTAAACCAAACTCGTAACTCAAATATTCTCCTCCACGATCAGATCGTAGAAACTTTATTTTCTTGTTACGATGATTTTCCACTTCACTCTGAAATTCTTTGAACTTTTCAAATGTTTCAGATTTGTGTTTCATTAAGTAGATATACCCATATCTGCTCAAATCATCTGTGAAGGTGAGAAAATAACTTGATACCATGGCGTGCCTCAACATTCATTGGACCACAAACATCAAGATGTATGATTTCCAACAAATCAGTTGCTCGCTCCATAGTTCCGGAGAACGGCGTTTTAGTCATCTTGCCCATGAGGCATGGTTCGCAAGTACCAAATGATTCATAATCAAGTGATTCCGAAGCCCATCAAGATGGAGTTTCTTCATGCGTTTTACACCGATTTGACACAAACGGAAGTGCCACATATAAGTTGCATTATCATTATCAACTCTGTATCTTTTGGTTTCAACACTATGAATATGTGTATTACTACTATCGAGATTTAATAAAAATAGACCACTCTTCAAGGGTGCATGACCATAAAAGATATTATTCATATAAATAGAACAACCATTATTCTCTGTCTTAAATGAATAACCGTCTCGCATCAAACAAGATCCAGATATAATGTTCATGCTCAACGCCGGCACCAAATAACAATTATTTAGGTCTAAAACTAATCCCGATGGTAGATGTAGAGGTAGCGTGCCGACCGCGATCACATCGACTTTGGAACCATTTCCCACGCCAAGATCATCACCTCGTCCTTAGCCAATCTTCGCAATCCGTAGTTCTGTTCGAGTTGCAAATATTAGCAATGTAACCAAGATCAAATACCAGTACTACTGCGAGTATTAGTAAGGTACACATCAATAACATGTATATCACATATACCTTTGATCACCTTGCCATCCTTCTTATCCGCCAAATACTTGGGGCAGTTCCGCTTCCAGTGTCCAGTTTGCTTGCAGTAAAAACACTCAGTTTCAGGCTTAGGCCCAGACTTGGGTTTCTTCTCTTGAGCAGCAACTTTCTTGCTGTTCCTTTTGAAGTTCCCCTTCTTCTTTCCTTTGCCCTTTTTCTTGAAACTAGTGGTCTTGTTGACCATCAACACTTGATGCTCTTTCTTGATTTCTACCTCCGCAGCTTTTAGCATTGCGAAGAGCACGGGAATTGTTTTGGTCATCCCTTGCATATTATAGTTCATCACGAAGCTCTTGTAGCTTGGTGGTAGTGATTGGAGAATTCTGTCAATGACACTATCATCCGGAAGAGTAACCCCCAGTTGAATCAAGTGGTTATTATACCCAGACATTTTGAGTATATGTTCACCGACGTAACTATTCTCCTCCATTTTGCAGCTATAGAACTTATTGGAGACTTCATATCTCTCAATCCGGGCATTTGCTTGAAATATTAACTTCAACTCTGGAACATCTCATATGCTCCATGACGTTCAAAACATCGTTGAAGACCCGGTTCTAAGCCGTAAAGCATGGCACACCGAACTATCGAGTAGTCATCACTTTGCTCGCCAGACGTTCACAACTTCGGCGTTGCTCTGCAGAAGCTGGCACCCAGCGGTGCTTCCAGGGCGTAATTCTTACAGGCAGCAATGAGGATAATCCTCAAGTTACGGACCCGATCCGTGTAATTGCTACCATCATCTTTCAACTTTGCTTTCTCAAGGAACGCATTAAAATTCAACGGAACAACAAAGACGAGCCATCTATCTACAGTAAACATAGACAAGCAAAATACTATCAGGTACTAAGTTCATGATAAATTTAAGTTTTAATTAATCATATTAAAAACTCCCACTTAGACAGACATCTCTCTAGTCATCTAAGTGATTACGTGATCCAATTTAACTAAACCATGTCCGATCATCATGTGAGATGGAGTAGTTTCAATGGTGAACATCACTATGTTGATCATATCTACTATATGATTCACGTTCGACCTTTCGGTCTCCGTGTTCGAGGCCATATCTGTTATATGCTAGGCTCGTCAAGTTTAACTCGAGTATTCTGCGTGTGCAACTGTTTTGCACCCGTTGTATTTGAACGTAGAGCCTATCACACCCGATCATCACGTGGTGTCTCAAAGACGAAGAACTTTCGCAACGGTGCATACTCGGGGAGAACACTTCTTGATAATTTTAGTGAGAGATCATCTTATAATGCTACCGTCAATCAAAGCAAAATAAGATGCATAAAGGATAAACATCACATGCAATCAATATAAGTGATATGATATGGCCATCATCATCTCGTGCTTGTGATCTCCATCTCCGAAGCACCGTCGTGATCACCATTGTCACCGCCCGACACCTTGATCTCCATCGTAGCATCGTTGTCGCCACGCCATCTATTGCTTCTCGACTATCGCTACCGCTTAGAGATAAAGTAAAGCAATTACGAGGCGTTTGCATTTCATACAATAAAGCGACAACCATATGGCTCCAGCCAGTTGCCGATAACTTCGGTTACAAAACATGATCATCTCATACAATAAAATATAGCATCACGTCTTGACCATATCACATCACAACATGCCCTGCAAAAACAAGTTAGACGTCCTCTACTTTGTTGTTGCAAATTTTACGTGGCTGCTACGGGCTTAAGCAAGAACCAATCTCACCTACGCATCAAGACCACAACGATACTTCACAAATAGACTCCGTTTAACCTTCTCAAGGACCGGGCGTAGCCACACTCGGTTCAACTAAAGTGAGAGAGACAGACACCCGCCAGCCACCTTTAAGCACGAGTGCTCGTAGCAGTGAAACCAGTCTCGTAAGCGTCACGCGTAATGTCGGTCCGGGCCGCTTCATCTCACAATACCGCTGAACCAAAGTATGACATGCTTTGGTAGGCAGTATGACTTGTATCGCCCACAACTCACTTGTGTTCTACTCGTGCATATGACATCAACGCATAAAACCAGGCTCGGATGCCCTTTGTTGGGGGAACGCAGTAATTTCAAAAATTTCCCTCGCACACACGGGACCATGGTGATGGTATAGCAACGAGAGGAGAGTGTTGTCTACGTACCCTCGTAGACCAAAGCGGAAGCGATCACAACGTAGAGGAAGTAGTCGTACGTTCTCCTCGCGATCCGGCCGATCCCAGCGCCGTTACTCCGGCGCCTCCGAGTTCTTGGCACACGTTCAGCTCGATGACGCTCCTCGGGCTTCGATCCAGCAAAGCTCCGGGGAGAGGGAGTTCCACAAGACGACGGCATGGTGACGATCTTGATGTTCTACCGATGCAGGGCTTCGCCTAAGCACTGCTATGATATGACCGAGGTGGAATATGGTGGAGGGGGCACCGCACACGCCAAGGAACGATCTCAAGGATCAACTTGTGTGTTCTAGGGTGCCCCCCGCCTGTGATATAAAGGAGCAAGGGAGGGCCGGCCGGCCCTAGGAGGTGCGCCAAGGAGGGGGAGTCCTCCTCCTAGTGGGAGTAGGACTCCCTTTCCTAGTCCAACTAGGAAGGAGGAAGGGGAAGGAAAGAGAGGGAGAGGAGAGGGAAAGGGGCGCGCCCCCTCCTTGTCCAGTCGGACTCCCCATGGGGGGCGCGCCACCATCTGGCGCAGCCCTCTCTCTCCCCTCTTGGCCCAATAAGGCCCATTACTTCCGGGGGTTCCGTAACCCTCCCAAGACTGCCTTTCTCCGGAAACTTCCGGAACCTTTCCGTGTCCGAATATAGCCGTCCAATATATCAATCTTTATGTCTCGATCATTTCGAGACTCCTCGTCATGTCCGTGATCTCATCCGGGACTTCGAACTCCTTCGGTACATCAAAATACACAAACTCATAATATAACCGTCATCGAAACCTTAAGCGTGCGGACCCTACGGTTCGAGAACAATGTAGACATGACCGAGACACATCTCCGGTCAATAACCAATAGCGGGACCTGGATGCCCATATTGGTTCCTACATTTTCTACGAAGATCTTTATCGGTCAGACCGCATAACAACATACGTTGTTCCCTTTGTCATTGGTATGTTACTTACCCGAGATTCGATCGTCGGTATCCAATACCTAGTTCAATCTCGTTACTGGTAAGTCTCTTTACTCATTCCGTAATACATCATCTCACAACTAACTCATTAGTTGTAATGCTTGCAAGGCTTATGTGATGTGTATTACCGAGAAGGCCCAGAGATACCTCTCCGACAATCGGAGTGACAAAACCTAATCTCGAAATACGCCAACCCAACAAGTACCTTTGGAGACACCTGTAGTACTCCTTTATAATCACCCGATTCGTTGTGACGTTTGGTAGTACCAAAGTGTTCCTCCGTAAACGGGAGTTGCATAATCTCATAGTTATAGGAACATGTATAAGTCATGAAGAAAGCAATAGCAATATACTAAGCGATCAAGTGCTAAGCTAACGGAATGGGTCATGTCAATCACATCATTCTTCTAATGAGGTGATCCCATTAATCAAATGACAACACATGTCTATGGTTAGGAAACATAACCATCTTTGATTAATGAGCTAGTCTAGTAGAGGCTTACTAGTGACTATCTGTTTGTCTATGTATTCACACATGTATTATGTTTCCGGTTAATACAATTCTAGCATGAATAATAAACATTTATCATGATATAAGGAAATAAATAATAACTTTATTATTGCCTCTAGGGCATATTTCCTTCACCATCAGCGTCAATCTTCTTCTTGAAGATCCATTTATTCTCTATGGCTCGCTGATCATTGGGCAAGTCAACCAAAGTCCACACTTTGTTCTCATACATGGATCATATCTCAGATTTCATGGCCTCAAGCCATTTATTGGAATCTGGGCTCATCATCGCTTCTTCATAGTTCGTAGGTTCATCATGGTCTAGTAACATGACTTCCAGAACAGGATTACCGTACCACTCTGGTGCGGAACGTGCTCTGCTTGACCTACGAGGTCCGGTAGTAACTTGATATGAAGTTTTGATGATCATTATCATTAGCTTCCTCTCTAGTTGGTGTAGGCATCACGAGAATGGTTTTATGTGATGAGCTACTTTCCAATTCGAGAGAATGTACAATTACCTCATCACTCACTTCTTTCGAGAGAAACTCCTTCTCTAGAAAGGTTCCATTCTTAGCGACAAAGATCTTGCCTTCGGATCTGTGATAGAAGGTGTACCCAACAGTTTCTTTTCGGTATCCTATGAAGTCGCACTTCTCCGATTTGGGTTCATGCTAATCAGGCTGAAGCTTTTTCACATAAGCATCGCAACCCCAAACTTTAAGAAACGACAGCTTAGGTTTCTTGCCAAACCACAGTTCATACGGTGTCGTCTCAATGGATTTAGATGGTGCCCTATTTAACGTGAATGCAACTGTCTCTAATGCATAACCCCAAAATGATAGTGGTAAATCAGTAAGAGACATCATAGATCGCACCATATCTAATAAAGTACGGTTACGACATTCGGACAGACACAACATTACGCTTTGGTGTTCCAGGTGGCGTGAGTTGTGAAACTATTCCACATTGTTTTAAATGAAGGCCAAACTCGTAACTCAAATATTCGCCTCCGCGATCAGATCGTAGAAACTTTATTTTCTTGTTATGATGGTTCTCCACTTCAGTCTGAAATTCTTTGAACTTTTCAAATGTTTCAGAGTTGTGTTTCATCAAGTAGATATACCCATATCTGCTTAAATCATCTGTGAAGGTTAGAAAATAAAGATACCTGCCGTGAGCCTCTACACTCATCGGACCGCATACATCAGTATGTATTATTTCCAATAAGTCAGTGGCTCGCTCCATTGTTCCAAAAAATGGAGTTTTAGTCATCTTGCACATGAGGCATGCATGGTTCGCAAGCATCAAATGATTCATAATCAAGTGATTCCAAAAGGCCATCCGCATGGAGTCTCTTCATGCGCTTTACACCAATATGACCTAAACAGCAGTGCCACAAATATGTTGCACTATCATTATAAACTTTGCATCTTTTGGCATCAATATTATGAATATGTGTATCACCACGATCGAGATTTAACAAAAATAGACCACTCTTCAAGGGTGCATGACCAGAAAAGATATTACTCATATTAATAGAACAACCATTATTATCTGATTTAAATGAATAACCTTCTCGCATTAAACAAGATCCAGATATAATGTTCATGCTCAACGCTGGCACCAAATAACAAATTTTTAGGTCCAAAACTAACCCCGAAGGTAGACGTAGAGGTAGCATGCCGACGGCGATCACATCGACCTTGGAACCATTCCTGATGCGCATCGTCACCTCGTCCTTAGCCAATCTTCCTTTAATCCGTAGCCCCTGTTTCGAGTTACAAATATGAGCAACCTAACCAGTATCAAATACCCAGGCGCTACTATGAGCATTAGTAAGGTACACATCAATAACATGTATATCACATATACCTTTGTTCACTTTGCCATCCTTCTTATCCGCCAAATACTTGGGGCAGTTCCGCTTCCAGTGACCAGTCCCTTTGTAGTAGAAGCACTCAGTTTCAAGCTTAGGTCCAGACTTGGGCTTCTTCCCGGGAGTGGCAACTTGCTCTCAATTCTTCTTGAAGTTCTCCTTCTTTCCTTTTCCATTTTTCTTGAAACTAGTGGTCTTATTAACCATCAACACTTGATGCTCCTTCTTGTTTTCTAAGTTCGCAGCTTTGAGCATAACGAAGAGCTCGGGAATTGTCTTATCCATCCCTTGCATATTATAGTTCATCACGAAGCCTTTGTAGCTTGGTGGCAATGATTGGAGAACTCTGTCAATAACACTATGATTTGGAAGATTAACTCCTAGATGAGTCAAGTGATTATGATACCCGGACATTATGAGTATGTGTTCACTGACAGAGCTATTCTCCTCCATCTTGCAGCTATAGAACTTGTTGGAGACTTCATATCTCTCAGCTCAGGCATTTTCTTGAAATATTAACTTCAATTCCTGGAACATCTCATATGGTCCATGACGTTCAAAACATCTTTGAAGTACCGATTCTAAGCCGTAAATCATGGCACACTGAACTATCGAGTACTCATCAGATCGAGCTTGCCAGACGTTCATAACATAAGCATCTTCTCCTGCAGTAGGCCTTTCACCTAGCAGTGCATCAAGGACATAATTCTTCTGTGCAGCAATGAGGATAATCCTCAAGTTACGAACCCAGTCCGTGCAGTGGCTACCATCATCTTTCAACTTAGCTTTCTCTAGGAATGCATTAAAATTTAAGGGAATGGTAGCACGGGCCATTGATCTACAACATAGATATGTAAATACTATCAGGACTAAGTTCATGATAAATTAATTTCAATTAATCAAATTACTTAAGAAATCCCACTTATATTGACATCCCTCAAGTCATCTAAATGATACGTGATCCAAATCAAATAAACCATGTCCGATCATCAAGTGAGATGGAGTAGTCATCAATGGTGAACATCTCTATTTTGATCATATCTACTATATGATTCACGTTCAAGTTCCGAGGTCATGTATGTACATGCCAGGGTCGTCCAAGTTTGACCCGAGTACTCTGCATGTGCAAAACTGTCTTGCACCCGTTGTATGTGACGTAGAGCCTATCACATCCGATCATCACGTGGAGTCTCAGCACGACGAACTGTCGCAACGGTGCATACTCAGGGAGAACACTTATACCTTGAAATTTTGTTAAGGGATCATCTTATAATGCTAATGTCATACTGAAGGAAATATGCCCTAGAGGCAATAATAAAGTTGTTATTTATATTTCCTTATATCATGATAAAATTTTATTATTCATGCTAGAATTGTATTAACCGGAAACTTGATACATGTGCAAATACATAGACAAAACACAGTGACCCTATAAGCCTGTACTAGACTAGCTCGTTAATCAAAGATGGTTAAGTTTCCTAACCATAGACATGTGTTGTCATTTGATGAACCGGATCACATCATTAGGAGAATGATGTGATGGACAAGACCCATCCGTTAGCTTAGCATAATGATCGTTAAGTTTTATTGCTATTGCTTTCTTCACGACTTATACATATTCCTTTGACTATGAGATTATGCAACTCCCGAATACCGGAGGAACACATTGTGTGCTATCAAACGTCACAACGTAACTGGGTTATTATAAAGATGCTCTACAGGTGTCTCCGAAGGTGTTTGTTGGGTTGGCTTAGATCGAGATTAGGATTTTTCACTCTGAGTATCGGATAGGTATCTCTAGGCCCTCTCGGTAATGCACATCATGATAAGCCTTGCAAGCAATGTGACTAATGAGTTAGTTGCGGGATGATGCATTACGGAACGAGTAAAGAAACTGGCCAGTAACGAGATTGAACTAGGTATGAAGATATTGACGATCGAATCTCGGGAAAGTAACATACTGATGACAAAGGGAATAACGTATGTTGTCATTGCGGTTTGACCGATAAAGATCTTCGTAGAATATGTAGGAACCAATATGAGCATCCAAGTTCCGATGTTGGTTATTGACCGGAGATGTGTCTCGTTCATGTCAACATAGTTCTCGAACCCGTAGGGTCCACACGCTTAATGCACGATTTGTATTATGAGTTATGTGTTTTGGTGACCGAAGATTGTTTGGAGTCCTGGATGAGATCACGAACATGGCGAGGAGTCTCGAAATGGTAGAGGTAAAGATTGATATATTGGACAATAGTATTCGGACACCGGAATGGTTTCAGAGTGTTTCGGGTATTTTTCGGAGTACCGGGAGGTTACCGGAACACCCCGGGGGAAGTAATGGGCCACATGGACCATAGGGGAGAGGCAGGGCAGCCCACAAGGGGGTGGCGCGCTCCCCCCCATAGGGAGTCCGAATTGGACAAGGGGAGGGGGCGCGGCCCCCCTTTCCCTCTCCCTCTCCTTCCCCATTTCCCCCTCCGAAAGAAGGAAGGGGGCGAATAGGACTAGGAGTCCAAGTGGGTTTCCTCCCAACTTGGAGCGCCCCTAGGCCGGCATCCTCCCCTCTCCTCCTTTATATACGGTGTCGGTGTTCTGGGAACAGGTGTCCCCAGACTTGCCTGCCTGCGGCCCATGGCGTGGCTCCACCAGCGGCCCCGTACGGCCCATCTTCACCAGAAAACACTCAAGACCCTCGCGAGGTGGACGACGCAAGACCTCCTCGGGGGTAGCCTCACCAGGCTGGCTCGCGAGGGGCGGAGAGATCAAGGCAAGGGGAACCTCACGAGGTTCCTATGACGTAAGCCATGACGAGCAAGGCCAGGTGGGCGCCAGCGCACAGTATCCTCGTTTTCTCTTTGGTGCTAAAGAGGCAAGCACATGCGAGGAGTCCCGAGGCATCAGGCAAAGGTTTCCATACCGGTGCAACAAGACCAAGACCAGAGAGACGGCAGGACGGAGGTTACCGTGGAGCCCAAGACAGTGTCATCACCAGAGCCTTTGGCAGGCGAAGACCACCTTTAGTCAGGATTACTTGTACTAGTTGTCCCCCTTCAAATTGGCTGTTGTGGGATCCCTTCCCGCTCAATATTTGGGAAGAGGACCAGGGCCTCTATAAATAGGACTAGCCTCCACCTTAGCAGGGGAGGATCATTCAGATCACCCTTGACCACACCAGCTCACCGAGCACAAGAACACCTCTCCCTAGGAGGCAGTTCTTCCCTTGTAACTGTTCATCCATAGCCCAAGGGGCAATCCACCACACCACACTGGAGTAGGGTGCTACCTCTTGAGCACTGCGTTGGATTTCCTTGAAGAGGAAAGGGTGATGCAGCAGAGAAGAGTAAGTATTCCCCTTAGTTTTTGAGAACCAAGGTATCAATCCAGTAGGAGGCTACGTGTGAGTCCCTCGTACCTACACAAAACAAATAGTTCAACGCAACCAACGCGATTAGGGGTTGTCAATCCCTTCACGGTCACTTACGAGAGTGAGATCTAATAGCGGTGATAGATAATATTTTTGGTATTTTTGATATAAAGATGCAAGGTAAAACAAAAGGCAAAGTAAAGAGCAAAGTAATAATAAAGTGATTGGAGATTTATATGATGAGAATAGACCCGGGGGCCATATATTTCACTAGTGGCTTCTCTCAAGAGCATAAGTATTCTACGGTGGGTGAACAAATTACTGTTGAGCAATTGACAGAATTGAGCATAGTTATGAGAATATCTAGGTATGATCATGTATATAGGCATCACGTCCGAGACAAGTAGACCGACTCCTACCGCATCTACTACTATTACTCCACTCATCGACCGCTATCCGGCATGCATCTAGAGTATTAAGTTCAAGAAAACAGAGTAACGCCTTAAGCAAGATGACATGATGTAGAGGATAAATTCATGCAATATGATAAAACCCCATCTTGTTATCCTCGATGGCAACAATACAATATGTGCCTTGCTGCCCCTCATCACATGGGAAAGGACACCGCAAGATTGAACCCAAAGCTAAGCACTTCTCCCATTGCAAGAAAAACCAATCTAGTAGGCCAAACCAAACTGATAGTTCGAAGAAACTTGCAAAGATAACCAATCATACATAAAAGAATTCAGAGAAGATTCAAATATTGTTCATAGATAAACTTGATCATAAACCCACAATTCATCGGTCTCAACAAACACACCGCAAAAAGAAGATTACATCGAATAGATCTCCACGAGAGAGGGGGAGAACATTGTATTGAGATCCAAAAATAGGGAAGAAGCTATCTAGCTACTAACTATGGACCCGAAGGATATGGTGGCTGTTTTGAGGAAGGATATGGTGGGTGTATGATACCGGCGAAAGGTGCTCGGTATTAGAGAGGCTAGCAATGGTGGAAGGATGGGAAAAAGTGTGTATAATCCATGGACTCAACATTAGTCATAAAGAACTCATATACTTATTGCAAAAATTTAGAAGTAATCAAAGCAAAGTATTACGCGCATGCTCCTAGGGGGATAGATTGGTAGGAAAAGACCATCGCTCGTCCCCGACTGCCACTCATAAGGAAGACAACCAATAAATAAATCATGCTCCGACTTCATCACATAACGGTTCACCATACGTGCTTGCTACGGGAATCACAAACTTTAACACAAGTATTTCTCAAATTCACAACTAATCAACTAGCATGACTCTAATATCACCATCTTCATATCTCAATACAATTATCAAGCATCAAACTTTTGTTAGTATTCAACGCACTCAAAAGAAAGTTTTACAAATCTTGAATACCAAGCATATTATTATTAAGCAAATTACCATGCTATTTAAGACTCTCAAAATAATCTAAGTGAAGCATGAGAGATCAATAGTTTCTATAAAACAAATCCACCACCGTGCTCTAAAAGATATAAGTGAAGCACTAGAGCAAAATTATATAGCTCAAAAGATATAAGTGAAGCACATAGAGCAAAACTATAAAGCTCAAAAGATATAAGTGAAGCACTTATAGTATTCTAACAAATTCCAATTCATGTATGGCTCTCTCAAAAGGTGTCTACAGCAAGGATGATTGTGGTAAACTAAAAAGCAAAGACTCAAATCATACAAGACGCTCCAAGCAAAACACATATCATGTGGTGAATAAAAATATAGCTCCAAGTAAAGTTACCGATGGAAGTAGATTTAAAGAGGGATGCCTTCCGGGGCATCCCCAAGCTTTGACTTTTTGGTGTCCTTGGATTATATTGGGGGTGCCATGGACATCCCCAAGCTTAGGCTCTTTCCACTCCTTGTTCCATAATCCATCAAAATATTTCACCCAAAACTTGAAAACTTCACAACACAAAACTAACAGAAATCTCGTGAGCTCCGTTAGCGAAAGAAAACAAAAGACTACTTCAAGGTACTGTAATGAACTCATTATTTATTTATATTGGTTTTAAACCTACTGTATTGCAACTTCTCTATGGTTTATAAACTATTTTACTAGCCATAGATTCATCAAAATAAGCAAACAACACACGAAAACCAGAATCTGTCAAAAACAGAATAGTCTGTAGTAATCTGTAACTAATGAAAACTTATGGAACTCCAAAAACTCAGACAAAATAGGAAGACCTAGGAAATTCGTTTATTGATCAGCAGCAATTGGAATCAGTATTTTATCATGTTCTGGTGATTTTTAACAATTGTTTTCGTGAACAGAAAGTTTCTGGAAATTACAGCAAGATCAAATAACTATCATCCAAGAAGATCCTATAGGTTTAACTTGGCACACACACTAATTAAAAGATAAAACCACATCTAAACAGAAGGTAGATGGATTATTTATTCCTAAATAGAAACAAAAGCAAAAAAATAAAATAAAATTGGGTTGCCTCCCAACAAGCGCTATCGTTTAACGCCCCTAGCTAGGCATAAAAGCAAGGATAGATCTAGGTATTGCCATCTTTGGTAGGCAATCCATAAGTGGCTCTCATGATAGATTCATATGGTAATTTTATGTTCTTACTAGGGAAGTGTTCCATGCCCTTATTTAATGGAAATTGGAATCTAATATTCCCTTCCTTCATATCAATAATTGCACCAATCGTTCTAAGGAAAGGTCTACCAAGAATAATAGGGCAAGCAGTATTGCAATCAATATCAAGAACGATAAAATCTACGGGAAGATAATTCCTATTTGCAACAATAGGAACATCATTAATTCTTCCGATAGGTTTCTTAATAGTGGAATCCGCAAGGTGCAAGTTTAGAGAGCAATCATTAAAATCGCGGAAATCTAGCAAATCACACAAAGTTTTGGGACTAGTGGAGACACTAGCACCCAAATCACATAAAGCATAAAATTCATGATCCTTAATATTAATTTTAATAGTTGGTTCCCACTCATCATAAAGTTTTCTAGGGATAGAAACTTCCAACTCAAGTTTTTCTTCATAAGAATGCATCAAGGCATCAACGATATGTTTAGTAAACGCTTTATTTTGACTATAAGCATGAGGAGAATTTAGCACGGATTGCAAAAAGGAAATACAATCAATTAAAGAGAAACTTCCATAATTAAATTCCTTGAAATCCAATATAGTGGGTTTAGCAACATCTAGGTTTTTATTCTTTTCAATCCCACTTTTATCAATTTCATAATCAAGATCTAAAAACTCCGAATTTTTGGAACGCCTTGTAGGTAAAGGTGGATCATATTCAGTCTCATCAAGATTCATATTGCAAAACAAAGATTTAATAGGGGACACATCAATAACTTTTAGATCTTCATCTTGATTTTCACAGGTATTGGAAGAACACGCTTTAATAAAGGCATCTTTCATAGCACGCATCCTAGCGGTTCTTTCCTTGCACTCATCAATGGAAATTCTCATGGCTTTGAGAGACTCATTGATATCATGCTTAGGAGGAATAGATCTAAGCTTTAAAGAATCAACATCAAGAGAAATTCTATCAACGTTCATAGCCAATTCATCAACTTTAAGCAATTTCTCTTCAAGCAAAGCATTAAAATTCTTTTGCGGATTCATAAACTCTTTAACACTAGTCTCAAATTCAGAGGGCATCTTATTAAAATTTCCATAAGAGTTGTTGTAGGAATTTCCATAATTATTAGAAGGATTACTAGGATAAGGCCTAGGGTTAAAGTTCCCTCTATACGTGTTGTTACCAAAATTATTCCTACCAACAAAATTCACATCCATAGATTCATTATTATTCTCAATCAAAGTAGACAAAGGCATATCATTAGGATCAGAAGAAACACTCTTAGTAGCAAATAATTTCATAAGTTCATCCATCTTTCCACTCAAAACATTAATTTCTTCTATAACGTGCACTTTTTTATTAGTAGATCTTTCAGTGTGCCATTGACAATAATTAACCATAATATTATCTAGGAGTTTAGTAGCATCTCCTAAAGTGATTTCCATAAAAGTGCCTCCCGCGGCCGAATCAAAAAGATTTCTAGAAGCAAAATTCAATCTGGCATAAATGTTTTGTATAATCATCCATAAATTCAAACCATGAGTAGGGCAATTACGTATCATCAATTTCATTCTCTCCCAAGCTTGTGCAAAATGTTCATGATCAAGTTGCTTAAAATTAATAATATCGTTTCTAAGAGAGATGATCTTAGCGGGAGGAAAATACTTAGAGATAAAAGCATCTTTGCACTTGTTCTAAGAATCAATACTATTTTTAGGCAAAGACGGAAACCAAGCTTTAGCATGATCTCTAAGCGAAAAAGCAAATAGCTTCAATTTAACAATATCATTATCGACATCTTTCTTCTTTTGCATATCAAATAAATCAATGAAGCTATTTAGATGAGTAGCGGCATATTCACTTGGAAGGCCACCAAATTGATCTTTCATAACAAGATTCAACAAAGCAGTATTGATTTCACAAGATTCAGTATTGGTAAGAGGAGCAAACGGAGTGCTAAGGAAATCATTATTGTTGGTATCGGTAAAGTCACACAATTTGGTATTATCTTGGGCCATCGTGACAAGCAAGCAATCCAACACTCGAGCAAACAAAAAGCAAGCGAAAATAGGCAAACGGAAAAGAGAGGGCGAATAAAACGGCAAGGGTGAAGTGGGGGAGAGCATAACGAGAGGCAAATGGAAAATAATGTAATGCGAGAGATAAGGTATTGTGATGGGTACTTGGTATGTTGACTTTTGCATAGACTCCCCGGCAACGCCGCCAGAAATCTTCCTCCTACCTCTTGAGCACTGCGTTGGATTTGCTTGAAGAGGAAAGGGTGATGCAGCAGAGTAGAGTAAGTATTTCCCTCAGTTTTTGAGAACCAAGGTATCAATCCAAGAGGAGGCTACGCCAGCAGTCCCTCGTACCTACACAAAACAAATAGCTCAATGCAACCAACGCGATTAGGGGTTGTCAATCCCTTCACGGTCACTTACGAGAGTGAGATCTGATAGAGATGATAGATAATATTTTTGGTATTTTTGATATAAAGATGCAAGGTAAAATAAAAGGCAAAGTAAAAAAGCAAAGTAATAATAAAGTGATTGGAGATTGATATGATCAGAATAGACCCAGGGGCCATAGATTTCACTAGTGGCTTCTCTCAAGAGCATAAGTATTCTACTGTGGGTGAACAAATTACTGTTGAGCAATTGACAGAATTGAGCATAGTTATGAGAATATCTAGGTATGATCATGTATATAGGCATCACGTCCAACACAAGTAGACCGACTCCTGCCTGCATCTACTACTATTACTCCACACATCGACCGCTATCCAAAGATGCATCTAGAGTATTAAGTTCAAGAAAACAGAGTAACACCTTAAGCAAGATGACATGATGTAGAGGGATAAATTCATGCAATATGATAAAAACCCCATCTTGTTATCCTTGATGGCAACAATACAATACGTGCCTTGCTGCCCCTCATCACACCGGGAAAGGACACCGCAAGATTGAACCCAAAGCTAAGCACTTCTCCCATTGCAAGAAAAACCAATCTAGTAGGCCAAACCAAATTGATAATTCAAAGAAACTTGCAAAGATAACCAATCATACATAAAAGAATTCAGAGAAGATTCAAACATTGTTCATAGATAAACTTGATCATAAACCCACAATTCATCGTTCTCAACAAACACACCGCAAAAAGAAGATTACAACTAATAGATCTCCACGAGAGAGGGGGAGAACATTGTATTGAGATCCAAAAAGAGAGAAGAAGCCATATAGCTACTAACTATGGACCCGAAGGTCTGAGGTAAACTACTCACACTTCATCGGAGAGGCTATGGTGATGATGTAGAAGCCCTCCATGGGTGATTCCCTCCCCTTCCGGTGGAGCTCCGGAACAGGCCCCAAGATGGGATCTCGTGGGTACAGAAGGTTGCGGCGGTGGAATTAGGTTTTTGGCTCCGTCCTGATCATTTGGGGGTACGTAGGTATATATAGGAGGAAGGAGTACGTCGGTGGAGCAAAGGGGGGCCCACGAGGAAGGGGGCACCCTCCTCCCTCGTGGCCGCCTCCCTCCTTTCTTGACGGAGGGTCCAAGTCTCCTGGATCATATTTGTTGAGAAAATCACGTTCCCGAAGGTTCCATTCCGTTTGGACTCCGTTTGATATTTCGTTTCTTCGAAACACTGACATAGGCAAAAAAACAGCAATTATGGGCTGGGCCTCCGGTTAATAGGTTAGTCCCAAAAGTAATATAAAAGTGGAAAATAAAGCCCAATATGGTCCAAAATAGTAGATAATATAGCATGGAGCAATCAAAAATTATAGATACGTTGGAGACGTATCATAGGGTATTACACCACATCGGTGGCCCGAACCAGTATAAATCTTGTGTCCCCTTGTTCTTTGGGTCCGTCGAGCAAGGCTGTGAGATCATGATGCATGCGAGCTAGTGGGAGGAGAGATCTTCGTGCGCACCCCAGTGTTCAAACCTCAAGGGTTTTTCCGAAACCCGAAATCCAATATTTGGCGCGCCAGGTAGGGGTGCGCTGAAGCTTTCCTCTTGTCGATCCATGTTTCGCCACTCCACCAAGTTCATGGCCGACGCTCGCCGGGCCCGCGCTGAGCGCCGGGCCGCCCTCGCCACCTGTGTCGCTCAGACAACCCCTGTTGGCGGGCCTCCCCGTCGTTCTCCGTCACCCGCCGCCAACACCGCCTCCGGTCCGGCGGGAAATGAGCAGCAATCGTCCTCTCTGCACCCCTCCGTGCGGCGGGATGGCCGCACTGCCACTCCGTCGCTGACCCCAGCCGGCTCATCATCTCACGCTCGCCGCGCTCCCACGGACGCGCAGGCCGCGCTGCTCATGGCATGCGAGCTCCTGCGCTACCGCCCGGTCGACGACCTCTACGAGCACTGGTTGGACCGCATCGCCAAGCTCTTCAGCGCCGCTGGGGGCTCCCCTGCACCATCCCTCTCGCTGCCTCGCCCTCCGCCGGCTGCGGGCGACGTAGCTCATGGAGCGCCTCTGCCACCTATGCACCAAGACGGTGCTCTGGCGCCAAGATGCGCGGCCCCTCGGCACGACCCGCCACGCCGGGCGCCCGCGCGGGAAGAAGGAAGCTGCCAAGAAGTTCCCCGACCACAAGAAAATGCTCCACCGCTCCCAGCACCGCCATGTCAGGATTGCTTGCCACGGCAGGGCCACGCGCCACTTGCCTTGGCGGCACGGGGACACCAAGATCAAGCTCCGCCTCCACGACGGGCCCCGGTGGCCACGGCCGGCTGCCACGCCTTCACTCCTGAGCTGCGTGGCATCATCTGGCCGAGCAAGTTTAAGCCGGATCTGCTTCCTCGCTACAACGGCACCCCCGACCCTGCGGAATTCTTGCAACTCTACGAGCTGAGCATCGAGGCGGCCAACGGCAATGAAAAGGTCATGGCGAACTGGTTCCCCATGGCTCTCAAGGACGGCGCCCGCTCATGGCTCCTGAACCTGCCCTCGGGCTCGATCTCCTCCTGGGATGAGATGCGCGACCGCTTCGTCGCCAACTTCCAAGGCACTCGCGACCACCCTCCAGCCGCGGGTGACCTGTGCCGTATCAAGCAGCAGCCAGGAGAGACCTTGCAGAAGTACATCTAGCACTTCAACAGCGTTCGTCTCAAGATCCCTAAGGTGACGGACGAGGCCATCATTTCAGCGTTTTCCGATGGCGTCCGCGACGCCAAGATGAAGGAGGAGCTCGCCATCCACGAGGAGCTATGCACGGCTCTGGAGCTATTCAACTTGGCGACCAAGTGCGCAAGAGCTGAGGAAGGGCGCTTTTCCCTGCTCGAGCTCCCTGCCACCGACCCGGAGGAGAAGAAAGCCAAGGCCAAAGACGTGAAGCACAAAGGAGTGGCCGTACTCGCGGCGGAGCCTGATACAAAGCGCGGACGGGACCATCCCAAGTCGTCCAAGAGCAGCTGACCGTTCTGCGCCTTCCACAACGTACACAACCACAACACCAACGGCTGTAAGGAGCTCAGGGCCATCCAAGATGAACACTTCGGTCGACACCCCAAGTGCAACAACCGGGGCTACGGCCGAGGAGGAGGACGAGGCGGAGGTCGCTGGGACGATCGCGGCCCATGCCAGTAGTGGCACGACCGGCCTAGCGAGGACCGCTGGCAGGATCAGCCTCGTGAGGAAGCCTGGAGGAATCAGCCTCGCGGGAACCACCCTTAGGGCAACGCTGGTCTTCCTCCGCTGCCGCCACCACCTAGAAGGAACGGCGACCACCATCAGTACAAAGGAGCTGGGGCCTTCCAGGAACCGCGTGCTATCACCTACATCCTGGGCGGAGCTCAGGCCCCAGTGTCTCAGCATATCTTCAAGCAGTTTGCTCGCGAGGTGAACGCGGCTCTTCCCAAGCTCGAGGCCACACGTCCGCTTAGGTGGTCCAAGTATGCCATCACTTTCAACTCGGTGGACCAGCTCAAGTACGTCGCAACCGCCGGTGCTCTCCCAATGCTCTGCTCACCTGTCATCATCAACGTCCAAGTCACCAAGACCCTCATCGATGGCGGTGCGGGGCTTAACGTCCTGTCCGTCGACACGTTCGATCGCCTTTAAGTACCCTATGATCAGCTGCAACCGACCAAGCCCTTCTCAGGAGTGACCGATGGTTCCACCACCCCAATCGGGCAGGTCCGCCTCCCAGTCACCTTCGGTGGGCATGACAACTATCACACCGAGCTCATCGACTTCGACGTCACCCACATTCGTCTGCCATACAACACAATCCTCGGGTACCCAGCATTGGCCAAGTTCATGGCAGTGACCCGCCACGGCTACAACATCCTCAAGATGCCAGGGACTGGTGGTATCATTACAGTCGCCTGTGAGGAGAAGGATGCGGTGTGCTCCCTTGAGCGCGCCTGTCACGACCGGTTTTCCGGGTATTGATTTCCCAGAAAATGGCCCTTGCGCTCACCAGCCCCAGGATTACTGTTAGCTGATGAGGCACCAACTTGATACCGAAATTCCAAGCAAAATACAAAATATGTAGTACAAGACCGTTCTGGCATGTGAGTACAACAAATGGTTTCTAGTGGTTGATGGCGGAAGGTTTGTGGATCATCAGCGTCTATGGGACTCCATTTCCCACAGGAACAGCTGACCAGGTAACTCCTATCTTCGCGAGGCTGCTATCACCATTGCTTAGGTTCCAGGGCTGTCATCGCTTCGCTCCTCTCCATGCAAGAAATCTGGCCAAGACAATAGCCAGGGACAAGCCAGTGAGTACTTTGAATGTACTCGCAAACATTATGAACACAGGTATAATATAACAAAACATGTTCTGAAATATTCTATGATCACAACGTCAATCATAAAAATAAAATCCTTGATGCATGCAAGCAGGTTATTTATATGCAACAATGAATATGTAATAACAGAGTAGAAATAAAATGCACCATTCGGATGTCTGAAGCGACGTCTCGAATTAATGGTAAATAACGAGCATGCCTCAGTCGGGCATCTGAGCGACACCACATAAAGGGCTTATAAAGTAAATAAATAACAAGCATGCCACAGTCGGGCGTCTCAGCGACACCACATAAAGGGCTTATAAGGTAAATAAATAACAAGCATGCCACGATCGAGGCGTCTCGTGACACCACATAAAGGGCTTATAAAGTAAATAAATAACAAGCATGCCCGCGATCAGGCGTCAAATGACACCACATAAAGGGCTTATAAAGTAAATAAATAACAAGCATGCCACGATCGAGGCGTCTCAATGACAAAGACATAAAGGGCTTATAAATAATCACAGGAATATCCAGAGGTAGAACCATCCTGTGGATACTCGATAATTCAAATAATATAACGGGTTAGTCCATAACAAAATAATAATCATGGTCCTCATAAGTCACAAGTCAGGCCCCAAGTTTGGTTTAACCGTTTCTCCTCCGAAGACCGACACTAAGACCGACACTTGACCCATCCCAGACTGTAGTCCTTAACCATGGAACCGGCTATTCGAATAGGTTTAATCTCTGCAGAGGGTGTACTCTTTACCCACGACTAACAGATTCCTTTACCCCATTGGGACTAATTCCGTCTACGGCCTTTTAGTTGAAAACACACCTAACTTGCACACACCAGCTTAACTTACCGGTGTCTGGAATCACCCACGACGCCTGTCAAGAAAAACTCTAAGTGGGGATGGTACAACCTCGCATAGCATGGGATCAAATTTATATCGCGCGCTCTAAGGGGTGGCCTCCCCTCTCGGTCCCAACCGGAAACACCCATGCCCCGGACTGTGGCTCGCCTACCACCTACAACCGTATCTTCCACCATGGCCTCTCTGTACGGTGTGTGCTAGAAAGGGGTTGATGACTTACTGAACCGTACCCTACTAGTTGTAGGGACAAGTGGTAGTACGAAACAAGTATGGGGGTTACTGGAACAAGACTCGATTTATGGTCGACCCAGGAGGTTTAAGTATTCCCTGCATGATTAGCATAACGAATATATTTCCTCCAACAGATAGAATCACCACTCATCATACCCCTCATGCCATGCCGGACACACTCGTCTCGACGAGGAACTAGGGACAAGCTCGGGTCTACCCAAGACAGAGACTTTCTCGTTTTCCTTCTGGTAGGCACGAAAGGCATACGAGGATGATCACTATCACAAGAATGTCCATTTCCAACAGCAAGGAAATTTCCAATAAGCATTTATGCAAATGAACATATCACCACATAAAATAACGAGTTCTACGTATTGAGGTGGTGTCAAAATCGTGTCAAACAATGCATAAAAAAATATTATGCCAGGGTTCAGAATGCTTGCCTTCAAGGAGTGGAGAGGTGAGGTGCTTTCCAAAACTTTTGAAAGTTTCCTTCTCTTCCAAAAATCCTATTTTGAAAATATTCTAATTAACACATAGTTTAAAAACAGTACAAAAAAGTTGCTTGGAATTTTTGTAAATAAATCTTAAAATAAACTAGACTAAATTTGAGGAAGGTAGGAAAAAGAATCAACTCATTTGGAGTTTTATTTAAAAAGTTATGGCCAGTCAAAGTTGTGGTCAAAATCTGTTTTTAAAATCAAACAGAAAAAGAAAAACGTTTCGATTACTGACCACCTCGAAGGCGTATATTGGATTTACGCCTCCACTTATTCCAGCGTGGACGGCGCATGTCACTGACAGTGGGCCCGCCTGGCCCACTGGTCAGGTTTGACTAGTCGACCTCCCCTTCTCTTCCTCTGCCCCGAGCGGAGGCGGGACTCCGGCGACGCTCGCCGGCGAACGGCGGTGTCGTTCGAGAAACCGAGGGTGGGGATGGATCTGCCAGACTGTGGCGGTCTCCCGGTGGTGGTTTGATCGATGGGGGTGGAGGGAGTCGTCACGACGAAGTTTCAAGGGCGGCCGGAAGCTTCGGGAGCAAAGTGAACTTGGGGCTACGGTGGTTCTCCGTCGCGGCCGAGGTGTTGGTTGGCTTCGTAAGACAAAGTGGAATCGGTTGGTGGTGTTGGGAAGGTCGGGGAGGCTCTGGTTGTGACGGACGGAGCCGGGAGGCGGCGGTGGCCGCACTGGCCGGAGACGGGGAAGGAGGCCTTCCCGGGGCGATTGCTGGCTACGGGAGCCCTGATGGGTTGGCTTGGGGTCGCATGAGGGCTCGGAGATGTGCGGGGCTCCTTAAATAGGTGAGTCAAGGCGGTTCCGTGGCGGCCGGTGATAAGATCACCGGCGAACCATCATTCTGTAGCTAGGGGCGACGTGGAGGCGGTTGGAGCTAGTTAAAATATAGTTGTAGTACAAATCATCAAGTTGGACCAGAATGAAAAAGAGGTTGATACACTCAATTTTTTCAAAGGACATCACTGGGTTTTTGCAAAAAGTAATACACTCCTATTGACCTCCCCTAATTTTGGTAGAAGTTTTAAAGAAATATTTAAATAGGTTGTAGTGAAAAAGTGAGATTTGACCAGATTTGAAAACTTGGTGTAGAACTCAAAATATCCAAAGAATGAAATATATTTTTGCATAAAAGTGTTTTAAAAACATCACATGACACCTCCAAATTTTGGTGGAATTTTTGAATAACTTTATAAAAGGGTTGCAGTGCAAATGGGACTCTAAACTTATGAAAACCCCTTTTAGAGAGATAAAGCTCAGGGATAAATAATTATATAAATAATCCCACTGATAAAAGAATTGTTTTATTTGAGAGGGTAAATGAGTCCAATAATGGTTGCAAAGTTTTTTTTACTTGGGTAGAAACTCCATAATAATAGAGAGAAGAATGGTTCTGAAATCAAGAGGGAATCCAGAAAATAAAATTTTAATTTTCCTGGCAAACTTTTAATAAACAAAACATGGTTAAATTTTGGGGCGTCACAGCGCCTTCCAAGCCACAGCAATCGAAGACCCCGACAACGAAGGAATCATATACCCTCCTGAGGCCACCCCAAGAAGAAGAAGCAGCTGCTCCATACAGGGCCTCAGGAGAGCGGCGTCACCAGTAGCACCACCTCAAGACCTGCGCCCTCAGATGGGGCGCCTCCCTCCCGCGCATAGGAAGGCACGCCCGGCGCCCTCCTTGGGAAGGGCTCGGGGGCTCTCTTCTGGAGGGCCTCAAACCTAGCCAACATCACGAGGGAGGCGCTCGGGTGCCACATGGAGGCGTGCTGCGGACGCTTCCTCAGGAGGGCACCGGGCGAGGAGCGCCTGGTGCTCAGGAGTTCATCACCCAGACTACCCAAGAGCTTCAAGAAGCAAGGGCCATGCGCGGCGACCACCGCCCACCTGGCGCAGCTCCCCATCTAGGCGAGGATGGCGGGCTGCACGTCTGCATCGACATCCCAGGGCTCAACAGGGCTGCATCTCAGGAGCTTTTCTGGCCTTCGCGCATGGGAAGTTGCGAGGGCCCACCTCACAACTATGTTCGCATGCCATTCGGCCTACCGAGCATGGCATCCGCCTTCCAGCGCAACCTGCAGAGCATCCTGGCGGCTCAGGAGGCCAGGCATCACGTATTCCTGGAGGAGATGGAGACGGTCCTCAAGGAACCGCCTGGACCCCCAGAGCCTCCTGAGGCTCAGGGCCCCGGTGGCTCGTGAGGAGCAACCCCTTTGCCACGTGTCTTCAGCTACCCCGACAGCACTTCGACAACGGAACCAGGTGACATTTTTCAAGTTTATTTAGCTGGGAGCGCCCCTCGGGCTGCATCATTCTCAGGCCGCATGGGCCTGACCCTGTGGCATGTATCCTTTTGCATCTTTAACTTACTCTGTTGGGGGCGCCCCTCGGGCTGCATCATACCCAAGCCGCTTGGGTCTGACCCAGTGGCGCGTATCGTTCTTGCGTTTACCTAAGCTAGTTCGTTTTCCATGCATAATCCATCTATGGTTGTCACCTGCTTGGTTATCACCCACCACGGGAGCTACTCACGCTGGCGCGGTGCTTGTGCTCGCGTCTGTCCCTGCAACACCGACAAATCTGAGCGTTCGAGCTCTGACTCGCGGCACGCCCCGCGCACGTCACCTCACTAGGCCCTCAGTGCCTTCATCCTCTTGCAGAGCAACCTGTGGCAGGCCGGCAATCATAGTGGCAGTCAATGTCCCTCCTCGTGCTAACCTGCAGGGACCTCCTGAGGACAACAGCAGGCGGTACCACGGGCTCCCTCTTCTCCCATGCGATTCGCTTGTGCGTTAAAAGGGGGGCTCCTGAGCATCGCGACTCAGGAGCTCTTACTGGCTCTCCAGCCCTCACCCCTGGCCTTGCCACGGCATCACGATCTGGCATATCAGCGGCGGCTGAGCTCACTCGAGCGCCGGGACCTGAGGACTTAGAGCACATAGAAGAGCGTGGAGAAGAGGAGGAGGCTCGCACGGGCCTGACCTGGCTGTGCTATGACCGCCGACGCACAAGTCTGGCGCACCACAAGGAATCGACTCTGGACTGCCAAGATAAGTTTCGTGCCCGGGTCAACAAATTGCTACAGCATAGGATTCTCACTTGCTGCAGCCCTGTTGCGGCAACATTGCCTCCCTTTCTTACCTCTTAGTGGCCGCTTGTGCGCTAAAGGGGACCTCCTGAGCATTGCGCCTCAGGAGCTCTTACTGGACCTCTGGCCGCTCACCTCCTGGCCTTGACCACGGCATCGTGACCTGGCATACCAGCGACGGCTGCAGCCTGCCTGGGGACCGGGACATGTCAGCGTAGAGCACCAAGCCGTTGCGGGGTTGGAAAAGGGATACCGAGCCGAAACAGGATGTTCGCTCGCAAATTTTCATAATGGGGGCAATATCAACAAAAGACATTACAGACCCTTTAGCGCACCTACGAGAATAAAAGAAGGGTGCTTCAAGGGGTCCTATCTACACGCACCGGCGTAGCCGACGCCATCATCAACAGTGGGTCATGGGAGGCCGGAGCCAACCCCATCCAGATCAGCGATGGCGGTGGCCAGACGCTGCGGCCTTGCTCCGGGCGCGGCGAGAGCTCGGGGGCACGTAGCTGTCGTCGCTCGTCTCCGGAGTCTCGTAGGGCTCGGGAGAGTCGCTAGACTCCCAAGCAATGCCGTTGCTGCTGGATGAGCCACTGGCGAGGCAGGCGGCAGGCCTGGCTCCTGCCGCGGCACCATCTAGGCGGCCCTCTCCGGGGCAGCACTCCAAGCGACGGCCTTTCGCTTCGAAGACCTTGAAGAACATCGTGGAGGCGCCGTCGTACTCGAAGTGGATCGCGAGGGCACCCTCCGTACGGCAAACCCGGGCGACCTCACTCTAGCCGCGGGTCATGAAGATCTTGCCCGCGGAAACGACTTCAACCTCCGCTCCAGTCGCCGGGGCATCACAGTCGGCGTGCTGCAGCCAAAGCTCGAGGGGCCCCCTCGACGGCATCTCGGTGGAGAAGAATTGCGGGAACCGAATCCAGGTGCGCGGAGGCATCACCGCCCACATCACGAGTTCACGCGAGGAGTCCGCGGCGTGGGCTCCTGAGGTGATGACGTGTGTCACCGCGACGCGGCGACCATGGCTGCTGTGTGGGCGGCGCCGCTTGCCGCCTCTTCCTCCAGAGCCCTCGACTTGGGCGTATAGAGGCAGCGGATATTCGGGAGGTGGCCGCTTGCACCAAGGCCTTGTCACCTCCGGCCCCTCTACTACGTCACGGCGGTGGACCGGCCTCTTCTTCGGTGGAAGTGGCCCGGGCTCGTCACGGGGGATTTTTCCCTTCCCCACGCCCGAGAACCTTCGAATCGGCGCCATGGGAGTCGCTACTAGCAATGGAGCAAGGGAAAAGGAGCAAGTGGAACGGGAAGAGATGGGCGACGGGGGCTCTGCCCCCCTCCTCATTTATAGCCGAAGAAGGCCAACCGGCGATCCCCACGATCACAGGTAATGATGGTTTTTCCTTGCATGCAGCAGGGACTCGTCAAGTCGGGCAGTTGCCGAGGCAGCGTGGGGAAGCGGAGACGCCCACGTCCCATCAATCGCCACGCGTCAAGTGGGGCCGCAGGCTATTGGGGTCCGTGATGCTCCGCACTTGCCCTTTGGCTTCACCTCGAAGCCAAGTCCGAGCGCGCCTTGGGCCCGGGGGCTACTGTCGGCGTTCTGGGAACGGGGGTCCCCAGACTTACCTGCCTGCGGCCCACGGCGTGGCTCCACCAGCGGCCCCGTATGACCCATCTTCACCAGCAAACACTCAAGACCCTCGCGAGGGGCCAAGCCTCGCGGGCGGACGATGCAAGACCTCCTCGGGGGTAGCCTCACCAGGCTGGATCGCGAGGGGCGGAGAGATCAAGGCAAGGGGAACCTCGCGAGGTTCCTATGACATAAGCCATGACGACCAAGATCAGGCGGGCGCCAGCGTGCGCAGTGTCCTTGTTTCCTCTTTGGTGCTAAAGAGGCAAGTGCATGTGAGGAGTCCCGAGGCATCAGACAAAGGTTTCCATATCGGTGCAACAAGACCAAGACCACCAGGACGGCGGGACGGAGGTCGCCATGGAGCCCAAGATGGCGTCACCACCAGAGCCTCTGGCAGGCGAAGACCACCTTTATTCAGGATAGCTTGTACTAGTTGCCCCCCTTAAAATTGGCCGTTGTGGGATCCCTTCCCGCTCAATATTTGGGAAGAGGGCCAGGGCCTCTATAAATAGGACTAGCCTCCACCTTAGCAGGGGAGGATCATTTAGATCACCCTTGACCACACCAGCTCACCAAGCACAAGAACACCTCTCCTCAGGAGGCAGTTCTTCCCTTGTAACTGTTCATCCATAGCCCAAGGGGAAATCCACCACACCACACTGGAGTAGGGTATTACACCACATCGGTGGCCCGAACCAGTATAAATCTTGTGTCCCCTTGTTCTTTGGGTCCGTCGAGCTAGGTCGTGAGATCATGATGCGTGCGAGCTAGTGGGAGGAGAGATCTTCGTATGCACCCCAGTGTTCGAACCTCAAGGGTTTTGCCGGAACCCGAAATTCGACATACGGGGGCGAGGGGCACCCCAAAGCACATCAATTGTTTCTTAGCCGTGTTCGGTGCCCCCCTCCACCATTTACTCCTCCGGTCATATTGTCGTAGTGCTTAGGCGAAGCCCTGCGCGGATCACTTCACCATCACCATCATCACGTCGTCGTGCTGCGAAACTCTCCCTCGACACTTTGCTGGATCAAGAGTTCAAGGGACATCATCGAGTTGAAGGTGTGCTGAACTCAGAGGTGCCGTACTTTCGGTACTTGATCGGTTGGATCGCAAAGACGTTCGACTACATTAACCGCGTTAAACTAACGCTTCCGCTTTCGGTCTACGAGGGTACGTGGACACACTCTCCCCTCTTGTTGCTATGCATCTCCTAGATAGATCCTGCATGAGTGTAGGAAAATTTTGTAATTGCATGCTATGTTCCCCAACACGTACTAAGCAAAATAAGATGCATAAAAGATAAACATCACATGCAATCAAAATATGTGACATGATATGGCCATCATCATCTTGTGCCTTTGATATCCATCTCCAAAGCACTGTCATGATCTCCATCGTCACTGGCTTGACACCTTGATATCCATCGTAGCGTCATGGTCGTCTCGCTAGCTATTGCTTCTACAACTATCACTAACGCATAGTGATAAAGTAAAGCAATTACATGGCGTTTGCATTTCATACAATAAAGCGACAACCAAAAGGCTCCTGCCAGTTGCCGATAACTTTTACAAAACATGATGATCTCATACAATAACGTATATCACATCATGTCTTGACCATATCATATCAAAACATGCCCTGCAAAAACAAGTTAGACATCCTCTACTTTGTTGTTGCAAGTTTTACGTGGCTGCTATGGGCTTCTAGCAAGAACCGTTCTTAACTATGCATGAAAACCACAACGGTGATTTATCCAGTTTGCTGTTTTAACCTTCAACAAGGATCGGCCGTAGTCAAATTCGATTCAACTAAAGTTGTAGAAACAGACACCCGCCAGCCAAATTTATGCAAAACTAGTTGCATGTCTGTCGGTGGAACCGGTCTCATGAACATGCTCATGTAAGGTTGGCCTGGGCCGCTTCATCCAACAATACCGCTGAATCAAAATAAGACATTAGTGGTAAGCAGTATGGCGATCACCGCCCACAACTCTTTGTGTTCTACTCGTGCATATCATCTACGCATAGACCTGGCTCGGATGCCACTGTTGGGAAACCTAGCATACAATTTCAAAAAAATAATCCTATGCTCACACAAGATCTATCTAGGATATGCATAGCAACGAGAGGGGGAGAGTGTGACTATGTACCCTCGTAGACCGAAAGCGGAAGCATTTGACAACGCGATTGATATGTAGTCGAACTTCTTCTCATTCCGACCGGTCAAGCACCGAACGTACGGTACCTCCGAGTTCTGCACACATTCATCTCGATGACATCCCTCAAACTCTTGATCCAGCAAAGTGTCGAGGGAGAGTTCCGTCAGCACGATGGCGTGGTGACAGTGATGGTGAAGTGATTCGCGCAGGGCTTCGCATAAGCACTACGAAGATATGACCGAGGGTGTAATCTATGGAGGGAGGCGCCGCACACGGGTAACACATGTTGGTGTGTCTTCTAGGTGCCTTCCCTTCATATATATAGGTGGGAGGGATAGGGAGCAGCCAAGGGGGGCGCCCCAAGTAGGCCGAATCCTACTTGGGGTTCCTCCCCGATTCGCCCCCCTTCCTTATTCATCAAAGGGGAAAGGAAAGATAGGGGGGATGGAAGGAAGGGGGAGGCCGAATCCTCCCCTTTCCTTCTCCGTTCCCCTCTTTCCTTCTCCTCCTATTTTGGCCTACATGGGGGCGCACCAGCCCCTTAGGGGTTGTTCTATCCCTCTCTTGGCCCATTAGGCCCATATAGTTGCCGGGGGGTGCCAGGAACCCCTTCCGGTGACCCGATACGTACCCGGTACCCCTGGAACACTTCCAGTGTCCGAATACTATCATCGTATATATCAATCTTTACCTCTCGACCATTTGAGACTCCTCGTCATGTTCGTGATCTCATCCGGGACTCCGAAAAACATTCGGTCACCAAATCACATAACTCATATAATACAAAATCGTCATCGAACGTTAAGCATGCGAACCCTACGGGTTCAAGAATTATGTAGACATGACCGATACACCTCTCCGGTCAATAACCAACAGCGGAACCTGGATGCTCATATTGGTTCCTACATATTCTACGAAGATATTTATTGGTCGTACCATAATGACAACATATGTTGTTCCCTTTATCATCGGTATGTTACTTGCCCGAGATTCGATCGTCCGTATCTTCATACCTAGTTCAATATCGTTACCAGCGAGTCTCTTTACTCGTTCTGTAATACATCATTCTGCAACTAACTCATTAGTCACATTGCTTGCAAGGCTTCTTATGATGTGCATTACCGAGAGGGCCCAGAGATACCTCTCCGATACTCGGAGTGACAAATCCTAATCTCGATCTATGCCAACCCAACAAACACCTTCGAAGACACCTGTAGAGCATCTTTATAATCACCCAGTTACGTTGTGAAGTTTGATAGAACACAAGGTATTCCTCCGGTATCCGGGAGTTGCATAATCTCATAGTCAAAGGAATATGTATATGACATGAAGAAAGCTATAGCAATAAAACTGAACGATCAAAATGCTAAGCTAACAGATGGGTCATGTCCATCGTATCATTCTCCTAATGATGTGATCCCAATCATCAAATGACAACACTTGTCTATGGTTAGGAAACTTAACCATCTTTGATTAACGAGCTAGTCTAGTAGAGGCTTACTAGGGACACGGTGTTTTGTCTATGTATCCACACATGTGTCAAGTTTCCGGTTAATACAATTCTAGCATGGATAATAAACATTTATCATGAATAAAGAAATATAAAATAACAACTTTATTATTGCCTCTAGGGCATATTTCCTTCATTTATAGGCCAAAGAATAGGGTTAGAGGAGCTTCGAGGGACCCACAAGGCAGGGGGGCGCCCCCCTGGGGCGCACCCTGCACCCTTGTCGTCACCTCGGGACTCTTCTAACTTGGTTTCCAAGTCCTACATGTGTCTTCTGGTCCAAGAAAAATCATTGTAAAGTTTTATTCCGTTTGGACTCCATTTGATATTCCTTTTGTGTAAAACTCAAAAACAAGGAAAAAACCGAAACTGGCCCTGGGCTCTGGGTTAATAAGTTAGTCCCACAAATAATATAAAATAGCATATTAATGCATATAAAACATCCAAAACAGATAATATAATAGCATGGAACAATCAAAAATATAGATACGCTGGAGACGTATCAACCACTATATCATCCATTTAGGCTTCCACATTTCTATGCAGCTGGGGCTAAAAACCAATCTGGACTGCTCTTGTAAATGTTGATCATGCACTCTTCAATATGAAAGGCATGTGTATGAAGCAATACGTGCTACATGGAGTAATAAATGTAGTTTTCTCCTCATCTTCCTTTGCCATGAAGATCTGGTCATAACCAGAGTAGGAGTTGATAAAAGAGAGGAGATCACAGCCAACAGTGGAGTCCATGCTACTTGTGAGCTGCGTTGGGATTTCCCCTAAGAGGAGAGGATGATGTAGTATAGTAGAGATAAGTATTTCCCTCAGTTAAGAACCAAGGTTATCAATCCATTAGGAGAACCACGCATGACCTCATGCACAACACCTACACACAAAAGAACAAATACTTGCACCCAACGCAATCAAGGGGGTTGTCAATCCCCTTAGCGGTTAATTGCAAGGATCAAGTCTGATAATGGTAGATAGACAAACAAAAACACAAAATAAAAGAACGGTAAACAAATTGCAGCAAGGTATTTTTAGATTTTATATATGATAATGATAGACTCGGGGGCCATAGTTTTCACTAGAGGCTTCTCTCTCGAACAAAAATCATCGATGGGTAAACAAATTACTATTGGGCAATTGATAGAAAAGCGCATAATTATGATGACATCCAAGGAAATGATGATGTATATAGGCATCACGTCTGAGACAAGTAGACCGACTCCTGTGCTATCCAGCATGCATCTAGAGTATTAAGTTCATAAAGAATGGAGTAATGCCTTAAGCAAGATGACATGATGTAGACAAAGTAAATCCAATCAATATGAATAAACCCCATCGTTTTCCCCTTAATGGCAACAATACAAATATATGTCGTGTCCCTTTATATCACTGGGATACAGAGCACCACAAGATTGAATCCATTACAAAGCACCTCTCCCATTGCAAGATAAATCAATCTAGTTGGCCAAACCAAACGGGTAGATTAGAGAGAAATACAAAGCTATAATAATCATGCATATAAGAATTCAGAAAAAACTGGAATAATATTCATGGATAATCTGATCATAAACCCACAATTCATCATATCCCAAAAAACACAACACAAATGAAGATTACATCGAATAGATCTCCAAGAACATCGAGGAGAACATTTTATTGAAGATCAAAGAGAGAGAAGAATCCATGTAGCTACTAGCTATGGACCCGTAGGTCTGTGGTAAACTACTCACACATCATCGGAAGGGCATCAAGGTTGATGTAGAGGCCCTCCATGATCGATTCCCCTCCAGCAGAGTGCCGAAAAATGCCTCCAGATGGGATCTCCGAAGAACAGAAACGTGCGACAGCGGAAAAAGTATTTTGGGTGGCTCTCTATTGTTTTCCTGATTTTTGAGAATCTATAGAGTTGAAATTAGGTCAAATGGAGCCACGGGGGGGGGGGGGGGGCACAAGGTACTAGGGCGCGCCCTAGTGCCCTGTGGCATGTATGATCTCCTCCCGAAGATTCTAGGGTCTCTCTTGTCCAGGAAAAATCGTCAAAAAGTTTCAGGCCATTTGGACTTCGTTTGGTACTGATTTCCTGGAAAACCAAAAAGAGGAAAAAGACAGCAACTGTCACTTGGCACTAAGTTAATAGGTTAGTCCAAATCTAAGGTTTTAATAAATACTACTAGTAACCCATATGTACCAATCTGAGGTTTTGAGACAAAGATTGAATATAAGAGATGAACTAGGGTTTGAGATGAGATGGTGCTGGTGAAGATGTTGATGAAGATTGGTCCTCCCATGATGAGAGGGTTGTTGGTGATGTCGATGGCTTCAATTTCCCACTCCCGGAGAGAATTATCCCCGGCGGAATCGCTCCACCGGAGAGTAAAAGTGATCCTGGCCAGGTCCCACCTCGAGACGGCGGTGCTTCATCCCGAAAGTCCTCTCCCTATTTTTGGAGTAGAAGACGGGCCCCGGAGGCTGGCCAGGGGCCCCACGAGCCACCAGGGTAGGGGTAGGCATATAAACCGATGAATCGAAGATCGAACCGATACCAAGACCGAATAAACCGAAATTTCAGTTTTCAGTGATAGTACTAAAAAATTTGGTTTTTACCTCTGTAAACCGAACTTAGTTTGGTCGGTACAGTTTTAGCTCGGTTAAATGAAATGAAAACAGAATATACATGGAGACCGCATGAACGTACATCCAGAAGAAAATTCTCGAGCGCTCGGGTCGCTACATGCTAAATATTTCCGCACCAGAAGCGTCGAGTGCGCGCGTGTGGTGCGCCAGCGACAGAAAATGTCCCATGGGCCTCGACCACCCGGGGACTGCATGCAAGGCCCAAGCTATTTGTGGGTGTTTTTTTTACCTTTTTGGTGTGAGCCACTGCAGTCTTTTTGTATGTACATAAATTAGGATGAAGCGTTCTCGGTTAATAGTTTAGTCCCACCTCGGTCTGCGATGGAGAGAAGGATGGGTAGCCAGGCTATATAACAACGCAGGTTGACGAACGCTAGTACGCACACAACTAAAACTACTTTGGTGTGTACAGTAATTACGGTATCAATCAAAAACTGAACCGAATAAGTCGGTTAACCAAAATCTCGGTTAGCAAATTTTGGTTGTCTTAGTCGGTTTCTAGCCTTGCTAACCAAATTCGAAAAAAAACTGAACGGTAGAAACCGAAGATTCGGTTTATACCGAATGCCCAGGCCTACACCAGGGTGCGTTGATATGTCTCCAACATATCTATAATTTATGAAGTATTCATGCCTTATCTACAATGATTTTATATGGTTTTGGTATGATTTGATTAGAACTAACCTGGACTGACGCTGTTTTCAGCAGAACTACCGTGATGTCGTTTTTTTGTGTAGAAATAAAAGTTCTCGGAATGGGCTGAAAATTTATGGTCATTTTTTATTGACCAAAAGAAACCACCGAAGCACCAGAGCTAGACCAGAAGAGTCCCGAGGAGGCCAGTAGCCTCTAGGACGTGCCTTAGGGGGCGCCCTGAGGGCTTGTGGGGCCCTCGAGAATCCTCTTGATGTGAGACCGACGCCAAAAATTCTTATAAATGTCAAAACCCCTGAAAAGAACCCTAGATCGGAAGTTCCGCCGCCGCAAGCCTCTGTAGCCATGAAAAATCAATCTAGGCCCTCTACGGCACCCTACCGGACGGGGCCATCATCACCAGAGGCCATGGAGGAGGAAGCCGGAAGGGGCCATCATCACCATGGTGGCCAAGGACCAGAGGGATAACCTCTCCCCATCTAGGGGGGAGGCCATGGAGGAGGAAGCACAAGGGGGAGACTGTCTCCCCCTCTCTCTCGGTGGCGCGGAGTGTCGCTGGGGGAACCATCGCCGCGGTGATCGTGTTCATCAAAATCACCATCTTCATCACCTTCCTCATCTCTTTTAAGCAGTCCACTCTGCCGCACCCCGCTGTAATCCCCTACTTGAACATGGTGCTTTATGCCACATATTATGATCCAATGATGTGTTGTCATCCTATGATGTTTTGAGTAGATTTCTTTTCTCTCTTGGGTTGATTGATGATCTAGATTGGTTTGAGTTGTATGTTTTATTTTGGTGCTTTCGTATGGTGCCTTCTGTGCCACGCATATGTGAAGGATTCCCGCTATAGGGTGTTGCAATACATTCATGATTCGCTTATAGTGGGCTGCTAGAGTGACAAAAGCTGAAACCCGAGTAAGGGGGTTGTTGCGTATGGGATAAAGGGGACTTGATACTTTAATGCTATGGTTGGGTTTTACCTTAATGATATTTAGTAGTTTAGGATGCTTGCTAGAGTTCTAATCATAAGTGCATATGATCCAAGTAGAGAAAGTATGTTAGCTTATGCCTCTTCTTCATATAAAATTGCAATAATGATTACCAATCTTGTTAACAATTGCCTAGGATAATTCCGCACACCGATCCATCATTATTCCACACTCGCTATTTGTAATATATAGTAGTATATTCTAACTTTATGATAACGACACCTATTTTTATATTTTAGTTCTCCGATATCATGCAAAGCTATCATCTTCATACCCACATCGTAGTTTTATTTCTCGTTTCTAGATGGATGCAAATGATCGGTGTACATAGAGTCGTATAAGTGGCAGATAGGACTTGAGAGAATATTGATCTTACCTTTAGCTCCATGTGGGTTCGACACTCCGTACTTATCACTTCCACCTTTGGAAATTGCTATGATGATTCCTTACACTTGCGGATTATCAAGCTCTTTTCTAGCATCATTGCCGGGGAGCAATAGAGTGGGGTTGATATTCTTGTGTGTGCTTGTTTGGTTTCTTCACTAAGTAGATTTTGTTTTCCCTTTTGTTTTTGTTTTATTTAGTTGTGGGTGAAACAAACAAAATAAATAAATTAAAAGAATGCAACATATCAAAACTTTTGTTGTAGTAATTGAATTTACATTTTTTACTGGAGCGTGATAAAAGCTTGAAATTTTACACATTACTTATATGCAAAAAAATATGTTTTCCTAAATTTTTAGAATTTTTGGAGTTACAGAAGTATACGAAATTTCCAGATTGCTATAGACTGTCCTGTTTTTGACAAATTCTTTTTTCTATGTGTTGTTCGCTTATTTTGATGAATCTATGGTTTGTATCGGGGGGGGGGGGGTTATGAACCATGTAATACAGCAGATATAATGCTAATATGAAATTGGAATGAGCTTACAATAGTACCTAAAAGTAGTGATTTGCTTTATTATACTAACAGATCTCACAAGGTTTTTTGTTAAGTTTTGTGTGGATGAAGTGTTCAAAGATCGAGGAGTTATCGATATGAGAAGAATAAGGAGAGGAAAGAGTTCAAGCTTGGGGATGACCAAGGCACCCGAAGTTAATATTTCAAGGATACTCAAGCATCTAAGCTTGGGGATGCCCCGGTTGGCATCCCATCTTTCTTCTTCAACAGTTATTGGTATACCTTGGTTTTTGTTTTATTTACATGTTATGCGTCTTCTGTATTTATTTTTCTTTTCTTTTCCTTTATGCACCATGCTAGTATGAGATAGTCCTTCATTGATTTATAGAATGCTTCATGTGCTTCACTTAAATCTTTTGAGTATGGCTTTATAGAATGCTTTGTGTGCTTCACTTATATATTTTGAGCTTGGATATTGGTCAATCTGTATTAATTGTAGAATGCTCTATGAACTTCACTTATATCTTTTATAGTATGAATAAAATTATCATCGAAATTGGTCTTGGAAGAGTATGATTAAAATATCACTGTTTAGCTAGAAAGCTTTAAAGAAAAATGCTTGCTGGGAGACAACCCAAAATTTATATCTACTGTTTTTGTGTGTTCACATGATTAAGCTACTGCATTAATCATGTCTTATAGTTTTTGTTTCCATAAAGTGCCATGTAAAGCCTTTGGGGTAGTGTGGATGATTGTTGACTTGATTCTGTGCAAAAACAGAAACTTTTGCTTCCAGTAAAATTGTTTAAATTCACTGGAACACGATAAAATTATGGTTTTTAGACAATATTGATATACAAATTTCCCACGTTGTCCTATTTTTTAGGATTTTGGGATTTATAGAAGTATGGTTATTGTCCAGGTCATTACAGACTGTTTTGTTTTTGACAGATTCTGTTTTCAATGCATAACTTGCCTGTTTTCTAGTTTCTATGGCTTATATTGCTCAATATAAAATGTGGAAATGATAAGGTACAGTAGGCATTGTGTGATAAAAATTATGAATCTTGTCTTTGACAGTACCAAAGTGAATGGTTTGCCCTTTATCATACTATCCTATCTCATGAAGTTCCGTCAAGTTTTGTGTGATTGAAGTTTTCAAGTTTTGGGTGAGATATCGATATGAGGAGAATAAGGAGTAGAAAGACACTAAGATTGGGTATGCCCAAGGCACCTCAAGGAAATATTCAAGGAATACCCTAGCAACTAAGCTTGGGGATGCCCCGGAAGGCATCCCCTCTTTCATCTTCAAAACTATTGGTATACCTTACTCGGAGCTATATTTTTATTCGTCGCATGATATGTGTTTTGCTTGGAGCGTATTTTCATTTTACTAGTTGTTTGAATAAAATCATTGGATCTGAAATCTTGAATGAGAGAGAGTCCTCACATGGCTATTTAACTTGACTACGTACTGATCTTCACTTATATCTTTTTGGAGTAGTTTTGTCATTTACTCTCGTGCTTCACTTACATCCCATGAGTAAATGGTTGAATGAATTGAATATCATAAATCTGAAATTATATATGTTTTATATGCTTATCCCATGGGGAGTAAGGAAGTATAGGTGGTAAAATTTATTGAAAGTTAGCAAACACAACATTGGTCACTTGAACAATTCATGAAAGAATATTGAAGGAAGAGAGATGTCACATATAAATATACTATCTTGGACATCTTCTATGATTGTGAGCCCCATTAATTATTTTCAAACTTGAGCAAATTAGTTGAAGTTGGACAAGGAAGACAACTTAATGAGTTATGTTTGGGTATATTCGTATAGAAGTTATATTGTTATGGATCCTCCAACATGTGGTGCTTGCTTAGGACCTTATGCTAGCCAAAATTTTGTAGAAATAGAGATACTACTTGTGCACCAAAAACCCTTTAACCCAGTTTCTTTCCATAAGCGTCCACCATATCTATCTATGGATTGAATAAGATCCTTCAAGTAAGTTGTCATCGGTGCAAAAAGCAATAAAAATTGCTCCTAAATATGTAAGATCTTTTATTGTAAGGGAAAATAAGCGTTGTACGAACTTATGATAGTAAAGAAATAAAAGTGAAGGACTGCATAATAAAGGTTGCTATCACAAAGGGAAATACAACGTAACGTTCCTTTTCATTAAGGGTTTGCACGTCCAAAAATAAAAAGCGCATGACAACCTCTACTTCCCTCTGCGAAGGGCCTATCTTTTACTTTCATGTATTTACTTTTATGCAAGAGTCAATAGTATTCCTTCTTATTTCAACCTCAATTATTCTTTAGTTGGCAAGCATCATGTGGTGGGGAAAGATCCATGCATATATGGCCATTCAAATATATTTGATGTTGAATTATTATTTTTTACAATTATCTATATGATAAATAAGTTGGGAGGTGAAACATTAAGCCCCTATCTTTCTCTGTGTTCGACGGATGTTATTTGTTCTAAAATATGCTTTGAGTGTTAGCAATCATGGAAGACTATATGATAGTTGAGTATGTGGAATTTGCTAAATCGAAGCTCTTACATAGACCCTTCCTGAAATAATATGAATTGCAATTGTTTGATGACTGAGAATGTAGTTTGTTAGTTTTCAAGAAACTTTATGGTCGATGCTTTAACATGTGAATAGCTTGCTACTTGATCATGAGAAGTTTTATGAGATGAGCTACTGTTTATGATATAGAATGATGCTAGAAAAAGTGATTGAAATTATCATTGATCAAATTTATGCACTATGGTAGCATTCACACTTCATACACTATTTGTTTTATCATTTACCTACTTGAGGGCGAGCAGGAATTAAGCTTGGGGATGCCGATACATCTCCAACGTATCTATAATTTATGAAGTATTCATGCCTTGTTTACAACAATTTTATATTGTTTTGGTATGATTTGATTAGAACTAACCCGGACTGACGCTGTTTTCAGCAGAACTACCGTGGTATCATTTTTTGTGCAGAAATGAAAGTTCTCGAAATGAGCTAAAAAATTATGGTGATTTTTTATGGACCAAAAGAGACCCCATAAGCACCGGAGCTGGACCAGAAGAGTCCCGAGGAGGCCACAAGCCTCTAGGGGGCGCCCCAGGGGGTGAGGGAGTACTAAGGGGTCCTCAAGGCGCCAACCCATCAATATAGGCCAGACTGGTGAAGCCGTACAGCAACGGGAGATCTATGAAGCCGTGGTGTTCGCTCCAAGTCAAGGATAGGCGGGATCTCTTTATACTTTATTGTAATCTATCTCCGGTAACCCTAACCCTATCTGTGTCTACATAAATAGAGGTTTGTAGTCTCCAGGGCGACCGAAAGGATCAATACAGTTGACTAGATGTAACATCCCAAATTTTCAATTTGGAATGTTATACATAGAGCATCATTGCATATCATATTTTTCATTGCATTTTCTTTGCATTTTGCTCGTGTTGGAATGCCCTAGAGGCAATAATAAATTAGTTATTAGTATATTTCCTTGTTCATGATAATCGTTTATTATCCATGCTATAATTTTATTAAAAGGAAACTCAGATACATGTGTGGGTACATAGACAACACCATGTCCCTAGTAAGCCTCTAGTTGACTAGCTCATTAATCAATAGATGGTTACGGTTTCCTGACCATGGACATTGGATGTCATTGATAACGGATCACATCATTAGGAGAATGATGTGATGGACAAGACCCAATCCTAAGCCTAGCACAAAGATGCGTAGTTCGTATGCTAAAGCTTTTCTAATGTCAAGTATAATTTCCTTAGACCATGAGATTGTGCAACTCCGGATACCGTAGGAATGCTTTGGGTGTACCAAAGCGTCCTGGCAATCGGGTGGCTATAAAGGTTCATTACAGGTATCTCCGAAAGTATCATTTGGGTTGGCACGAATCGAGGCGGGATTTGTCACTCCGGTTGACGGAGAGGTATCTCTGGGCCCACTCGGTAGGACATCATCATAATGTGCACAATGTGACCAAGGGGTTGATCACGGGATGATGTGTTACGGAACGAGTAAAGAGACTTGCCGATAACGAGATTGAACAAGGTATCGGGATACCGACGATCGAATCTCGGGCAAGTACAATACCGCTAGACAAAGGGAATTGAATACGGGATTGATTGAATCCTCGACATCGTGGTTCATCCGATGAGATCATCGTGGAACATGTGGGAGCCAACATGGGTATCCAGATCCCGCTGTTGGTTATTGACCGGAAAACATCTCGGTCATGTCTGCATGGTTCCCGAACCCGTAGGGTCTACACACTTAAGGTTCGGTGACGCTAGTGTTGTTATGGGAAATAGTATGTGGTTACCGAAGGTTGTTCGAGTCCCGGATGTGATACGGACGTGACGAGGAGTTCCGGAATGGTCCCGGTGAAGATCGATATATTGGACGAAGGGTATTGGAGTCCGGAAGTGTTCCGGGGTACTGTGCTATGGCCAGCATGACCGAAAGGTGTTTGGGAGCCCGGCAAGTGTTGGAGGGCCTCATGGGCCAAAGGGAAGGGCAAACCAGCCCACTAAGGGGTGGTGCGCCCTCCCAGCCCCTCTCACGTAACCCAGGAGAGGTGGGGCGCCTCCCCTAGGGCAGCCCCTTCCCGGCTTGGGGGCAAGTTTCCTAGGGGTGGGGCGCCCAAACCCATCTAGGGTTTCCCCTGTGGCCGCCGCCCCTCCCCTAGGGAACCCTAGGGTGCCTCCTCCACCCCCCTTACCCCTATATATAGTGAGGGAGAGAGAGGGCAGCCGCACCCTTCCCCTGGCGCAGCTCCTCCCTCCTCCAACACTTCCTCCTCCTCCGTAGTGCTTAACGAAGCTCTGCCAAAGAACCACGAGCTCCATCACCACCACGCCGTCGTCTTTGTGGAGTTTTCCTCAACTTCTCCTCTCCCTTGCTGGATCAAGAAGGAGGAGGCGTCCCGGGCTGTCACGTGTGTTGAACGCGGAGGTGCCGTCCGTTCGGCGCTAGGATCATCGGTGATTTGGATCACGGCAGTGCGACTCCATCAACCCCGTTCTCTTGAACGCTTCCGCTTAGCGATCTACAAGGGTATGTAGATGCACTCTCCTTCCCTCGTTGCTGGTTTCTCCATAGATAGATCTTGGTGACACGTGGGAAAACTTTGAATTTCTGCCACGTTCCCCAACAGTGGCATCATGAGCTAGGTCTATTGCGTAGATTCTTTGCACGAGTAGAACACAAAGTAGTTGTGGGCGTTGATTTTGTTCAATATGCTTACCGTTACTAGTCCAATCTTGTTTCGACGGTATTGTGGGATGAAGCGGCCCGGACCGACCTTGCACGTACACTTACGTGAGACAAAGTTCCACCGGTGACATGCACTTGGTGCATAAGGTGGCTAGCGGGTGCCGATCTCCCACTTTAGTCGGAACGGATTCGATGAAAAGGGTCCTTATGAAGGGTAAATAGCAATTGGCATATCACGTTGTGGTTTTGCGTAGGTAAGAAACGTTCTTGCTAGAAACCCATAGCAGCCATGTAAAACATGCAAACAACAATTAGAGGACGTCTAACTTGTTTTTTGCGGGGTATGCTATGTGATGTGATATGGCCAAGAAGAATGTGATGAATGATATGTGATGTATGAGATTGATCATGTTCTTGTAATAGGAATCACGACTTGCATGTCGATGAGTATGACAACCGGCAGGAGCCATAGGAGTTGTCTTTATTTATTGTATGACCTGCATGTCATTGAACAACGCCATGTAATTACTTTTACTTTATTGCTAACCGGTAGCCATAGTAGTAGAAGTAATAAGTTGGCGAGACAACTTCATGGAGACACGATGATGGAGATCATGATGATGGAGATCATGGTGTCATGCCGGTGACGATGATGATCATGGAGCCCCGAAGATGGAGATCAAAAGGAGAAATATGATATTGGCCATATCATGTCACTGTTTGATTGCATGTGATGTTTATCATGATTATACATCTTATTTGCTTAGAGCGACGGTAGTAAATAAGATGATCCCTCATTAAAATTCCAAGAAAGTGTTCCCCTAATCGTGCACCATTGCGAAAGTTAAATGGTTTCGAAGCACCACGTGATGATCGGGTGTGATAGATTCTTACGTTCACATACAACGGGTGTAAGCCAGATTTACACACGCAAAACACTTAGGTTGACTTGACGAGCCTAGCATGTACAGACATGGCCTCGGAACACAAGAGACCGAAAGGTCGAGCATGAGTCGTATAGTAGATACGATCAACATGAAGATGTTCACCGATGATGACTAGTACGTCTCACGTGATGATCGGACACGGCCTAGTTGTCTCGGATCATGTAATCACTTAGATGACTAGAGGGATGTCTATTCGAGTGGGAGTTCATGAGATGAACTTAATTATCCTGAACATAGTCAAAAGATATTTGCAAATTATATCGTGGCTCGCGCTTTAGTTCCACTATTTAGATATGTTCCTAGAGAAAATATAGTTGAAAGTTGACAAGATGGCGATTATGCGAGACGAGAAAGCTTATGTCCTTAATGCACCGCCAAGGTGCTGAACCCCAAACGTCATCTGTGGATGTTGCGAACATCAGACATACACGTTTTGATAACTACGTGATAGTTCAGTTAAATGGTTTAGAGTAGAGGCACCAAAGACGTTTCTCGAAACATATAAGATGTTTCGAGGGCTGAAATTGGGATTTCAGGCTTGTGCCCACGTCAAAAGGTATAAGACCTCCGACGATTTTCTTAGCCTGCAAACTAAGGGAGAAAAGCTCAATCGTTGAGCTTGTGCTCAGATTGTCTGAGTGCAACAATCACTTGAATCGAGTGGGAGTTGATCTTCCAGATGAGATAGTGATGTTTCTCCAATGTCATTGCCACCAAGCTGCTAGAGCTTCGTGATGAACTATAACATATCGTGATAGATATGATGATCCTTGAGGTATTCACGATGTTTGACACCGCGAAAGTAGAAATCAAGAAGGAGCATCAATTGTTGATGGTTGGTGAAACCACTAGTTTCAAGAAGGGCAAGGGCAAGAAGGGATACTTAATGAAACGGCAAATCAGCTGCTTCTCTAGTGAAGAAACCCAAGGTTGAACCCACACCCGAGACTAAGTGCTTCTGTAATAAGGGGAACAGCCACTGGAGCAGAATTACCCTAGATACTTGGTAGATGAGAAGGCTGGCAAGGTCGATAGAAGTATATTGGATATACATTATGTTAATGTGTACTTTACTAGTACTCCTAGTAGCACCAGGGTATTAAGATACCGGTTCGGTTGCTAAGTGTTAGTAACTCTAAATAAAAGAGCTACGGAATAAACGGAGACTAGCTAAAGGTGAGCTGACGATATGTGTTGGAAGTGTTTCCAAGTTTGATTTGATCAAACATCGACGCTCCCTCTACCATCAAGATTAGTATTAAACCTGAATAATTGTCATTTGGTGATCGCGTTGAGCATAGACATGATTGGATTATGTCTATCGCAATACGGTTATTCATTTAAGGAGAATAATGGTTACTCTACTTATTTGAATAATACCTTCAATGGTCTTGCACCTAAAGGAATGGTTTATTGAATCTTGATCGTAGTGATACACATTTTCATGCCAAAAGATATAAGATTTTAATGATAGTACCACCTGCTTGTGGCACTGCCATTTGAGTCATATTGGTATAGAACGCATGAAGAAGCTCCATGTTGATGGATCTTTGGACTCACTCGTTTTTGAAAAGTTTGAGACATGCGAACCATGTCTATTGGTGTATATGCATGAAGAAACTCCATGCAAATGGACCGTTTGGACTCACTTGATTTTGAATCACTTGAGACATGCAAATCATACCACATGGGCAAGATGACTAAAAGCCTCGTATTTCAGAGAAATGGAACAAGAAAGCAACTTGTTGGAAGTAATACATTTTGATGGTGTGCAGTCCAATGAATGCTTTGAGGCACGCGATGGATATCGTTATGTTCTTACTTCACAGATGATTTGAGTAGATACTGAGTATATTTACTTGATGAAACACAAGACTGAATTATTGAAAGGTTCAAGTAATTTCAGAGTGAAGTTGAAGATCTTCGTGACAAGAGGATAAAATGTCTGTGATGTGATCATAGAGATGGATATCTGAGTTGCGAGTTTGGTACACAATTGAGACATTGTGGAAATTGTTTCACAACTAACACCGCACCGAACACCATAGTGTGATGGTGTGTCCGAACATAATAGATGCACCCTATTGGATATGGGGCATACCATGATGTCTCTTATCGAATTACCACTATCGTTCATGGGTTAGGCATTAGAGACAACCACACTCACTTTAATAGGGCACCACGTAATTCCGTTGAGACGACACCGCTTGAACTATGGTTTGGAGAAACCTAAATTGTCGTTTCTTAAAGTTTGGGGCTGCGGCGCTTATGTGAAAAAGTTTCAGGTTGATAAGCTCGAACCCAAAGCGAATAAAATGCATCTTCATAGGACACCCAAAACAGTTGGGTATACCTCCGATCTCGATTCCGGAAGCAAAAAGGATTGTTTCTAGAATTAGGTCCTTTCCGAGGAAAAGTTTCTCTCGAAAGGATTGAGTGGGAGGATGGTGGAGACTTGATGAGGTTATTGAACCGTCACTTCAACTAGTGTGTAGCGAGGGCACGTGAAGTTGTTCCTGTGGCGCCTACACCAATTGAAGTAGAAGCTTATGATAGTGATCATGAAGTTTTGGATCAAGTCACTACGGTACATCGTAGGGTGACAAGGATGCGTACTACTTCAGAGTGGTACAGTAATCCTGTCTTGAAGGTCATGTTGCTAGACAACAATGAACCTACAAGCTATGGAGAAGCGATGGTGGGCCCAAATTTTGACAAATGGTTAGAAGCCATGAAATCCAAAATAGGATACATGTATCAGAACAAAGCATGGACTTTGGTGGACTTGCCCGATGATCGGCAAGCCATTGAGATAAATAGATCTTTAAGAAGAAGACGGACAAGGACGGTAATGTCACCGTCTATGAAGCTAGACTTGTGGCGAAGAGTTTTTCACAAGTTCAAGGAGTGGACTACGATGAGATATTCTCATCAGTAGCGATGCTTAAGTCCGTCGGAATCATGTTAGCATTAGCTACATTTATGAAATCTGGCAGATGGATGTCAAAACGATTTTCCTTACCAGTCTTCGTAAGGAAAGGTTGTATGTGATACAATCAGAAAGTTTTTGTCGATCCTAAGGATGCTAAAAGGTATCTTTGGCTCCAAATGATCCTTCTAAGGACCGGAGTAAGCATCTCGGAGTTGGAATGTGCGCTTTGATGAGATGATCAAAGATTTTGGGTTTATACAAAGTTTATGAGAAACTTGTATTTCCAAAGAAGTGAGTGGGAGCACTATAGAATTTCTGATGAGTATATGTTGTTGACATATTGTTGATCGTAAATGATGTAGAAATTCTGGAAAGCATATAGGGTTATTTGAATTTTTCAAGTGAAAACCTGTATTAAGCTACTTGAACATTGAGCATCAAGATCTATAGGGATAGATCAAAACCGCTTAATGGTACTTTCAAATGAGCATATACCTTGACATGATCTTGAAGGTGTTCAAGATGGATCACCAAAGAAGGAGTTCTTGCACGAGATGTAAGGTATGAAGTTAAGACTTAAAGCTCGACCACGGCGAGCAGAGAGAAAGGACGAAGGTCGTCCCTATGCCTTAGACGTAGGCTCTACAAGATGCTATCTTTGTGTACCGCATCGAAGTGTGCCTTGCCATGAGTCGGTCAAGGGTACAAGAATGATCCAGAATGGATCATTGGATAGCAGTCAAAATTGTCCTTGGAGTAAATAAGGACATGTTTCTCGATTATGGAGGTGATAAAGAGTTGGCGTAAAGAGTTACGTCGGTGCAAGCTTTAACACCTATCCGAAAGTGACTCGAGTAGCAAACCAGATACGTATAGTGGAGCAACCATTTGGAATAGCTCCAAGTGGAGCGTGGAAGCGGCGTTTACAATATGACCTAGAAATTTTGCAAAGCACACACGAATCTGAAAGGTTCGGACCCGTTGACTAAAACCTCTCTCACAAGCAAAACATGATCAAACCTCGTAACTCATTGAGTCTTAATCACATGATGATGTGAACTAGTTTCTGAACACTAGTAAACTCTTTGGATGTTGGTCACATGGCGATGTGACCTATCGATGTTAATCACATGTCGATGTGAACTAGATTATTGACTCTAGTGCAAGTGGGAGATCGTTGGAATGCCCTAGAGGCAATAATAAATTAGTTATTAGTATATTTCCTTGTTCATGATAATCGTTTATTATCCATGCTATAATTTTATTGAAAGGAAACTCAGATACATGTGTGGGTACATAGACAACACCATGTCCCTAGTAAGCCTCTAGTTGACTAGCTCGTTAATCAATAGATGGTTACGGTTTCCTGACCATGGACATTGGATGTCATTGATAACGGATCACATCATTAGGAGAATGATGTGATGGACAAGACCCAATCCTAAGCCTAGCACAAAGATCGTAGTTCATATGCTAAAGCTTTTCTAATGTCAAGTATCATTTCCTTAGACCATGAGATTGTGCAACTCCCGGATACCGTAGGAATGCTTTGGGTGTACCAAACGTCACAACGTAACTGGGTGGCTATAAAGGTTCATTACAGGTATCTCTGAAAGTATCATTTGGGTTGGCACGAATCGAGACTGGGATTTGTCACTCCGGTTGACGGAGAGGTATCTCTGGGCCCACTCGGTAGGACATCATCATAATGTGCACAATGTGACCAAGGGGTTGATCACGGGATGATGTGTTACGGAACGAGTAAAGAGACTTCTTGCGATAACGAGATTGAACAAGGTATCGGGATACCGACGATCGAATCTCGGGCAAGTACAATACCGCTAGACAAAGGGAATTGAATACGGATTGATTGAATCCTCGACATCGTGGTTCATCCGATGAGATCATCGTGCAACATGTGGGAGCCAACATGGGTATCCAGATCCGCTGTTGGTTATTGACCGGAAAACATCTCGGTCATGTTCAGATGGTTCCCGAACCCGTAGGGTCTACACACTTAAGGTTCGGTGGCGCTAGAGTTGTTATGGGAAATAGTATGTGGTTACCGAAGGTTGTTCGAGTCCCGGATGTGATCCCGGACATGACGAGGAGTTCGGAATGGTCGGCGGTGAAGATCGATATATTGGACGAAGGGTATTGGAGTCCTAAGTGTTCCGGGTACCTGTGCTATGGCGGCATGACCGAAAGGTGTTTGGGAGCCCCAAGAAGTGTTGGAGGGCCTCATGGGCCAAGGGAAGGGGCAAACCAGCCCACTAAGGGGTGGTGCGCCCTCCCAGCCCTCTCACGTAACCAGGAGAGGTGGGGGCGCCTCCTAGGGCAGCCCCCTTCCCGGCTTGGGGGCAAGTTTCCTAGGGGTGGGGCGCCCAAACCCATCTAGGGTTTCCCCTGTGGCCGCCGCCTCCCCTAGGGAACCCTAGGGCGCCTCCTCCACCCCTTACCCCTATATATAGTGAGGGAGAGAGAGGGCAGCCGCACCTTCCCTGGCGCAGCCCTCCCTCCTCCAACACTTCCTCCTCCTCCGTAGTGCTTAGCGGCTCTGCCGAAGAACCACGAGCTCCATCACCACCACGATGTCGTGTTGTCGGAGTTTTCCTCAACTTCTCCTCTCCCTTGCTGGATCAAGAAGGAGGAGACGTCCCTGCTGTCACGTGTGTTGAACGTGGAGGTGCCGTCTGCTCGGCGCTAGGATCATCGGTGATTTGGATCACGACGAGTACGACTCCATCAACCCCGTTCTCTTGAACGCTTCCGCTTAGCGATCTACAAGGGTATGTAGATGCACTCTCCTTCCCCTCGTTGCTGGTTTCTCCATAGATAGATCTTGGTGACACGTAGGAAAATTTTGAATTTCTGCTACGTTCCCCAACAGCTCGATCCTTGAAAATTCTACACAACTCAAGGACCCTCAGAGAGAGTTGGGGATTTTCGTTATTTTCATATTTGAGCTTTCTCAAATTTTGAAAATAGGATCGTTGATTTTAATTATTTTATCTTCAATTATTTCTATTACAAAAATATGAGAGAGGGAATAAAATGACTTTCCCAAAATAAAGAAATAATGAAGATTTAATAAAAAAATGAAATAAGATTTTATTTTGGAGTTTTTCGCCTTTTTATTTGAATTTAGGAAAAATGCGCATTTTTCAAAATTGCATCTAGGCCCCAAATAAATGTTCATTAAATCCGGCTTGATTTTAGAAGCCGGGGAAAATTTATTTCGGGATTTTTGGAGTCCGTTTGGTACTTCTTTTGATTTTTTTCTACGCGTAATGTTTTATTAAAAAAACTAACCGCCTTTCGGGCCGTACCCGAGCGGGACTCCGCTCGGGGGCGCCTTTAAATAGCGGCCGCCCCGAGCCACCCCCGAGCCGCCAAGCCCACCCGAGCCCCAGCCCAGCCGCCGCCGCCGAGGTTCGCCGCGCCTCGATTTCCGTGCCGATTTTTATTTATTTATTTATTTTTATTTTTTTCTTTTTCCGTACGAATCTGTTCGTCGTATTTTTCTTTTTCTCGGATTTAATCCGCGTTTTTTCTGATCACGATTCCAGATCCGATTTTCGTTTTAGTATAACTTTTCGCTCGTTTATCGGAATCAGGCGATTCAAGCGCCTGGAGTTTCATCTCGAAACCCTCTTTCCGAATAATCTACTTAAACAAGTTTTTGCTTCTGTAAAATTTGACCTAGATCCAGATTAGTAAAACGAAGCTGTTTTCTTCCGCCGTTTGACTTTCGTTGCTCGTTTGATTTGATTCTTTTTGCAAACCGGAGTTCTTAAGTTGAACTATCTGGTTAGATCTATGTGAGTTTTACCTGCATTAGATGAGTATTTATTGTATGCTTGTTTGTTTGTGCGATAGAATACCCGAGTGCGCCGCTTGTTACTTGAATCTCTAGGTTTCATGGATCATCGACAAGGCAAGTAACACTTTGATCATACTCTTCTCATACCCAGTTTTTATGCATTAGATCTATCCTCAAACACTTGCATGATTAGGATCTAATTAAATTGTGGGATGGGAAGTAGATGAGGTAGTACCTATTACCTGTTTTATTATCAACCTTTGGGAGTTACTTCTACGTTTGCTTATTATGCCATGCTATGCTAGTAGACGTGGATTGGGTGAGTCTATCTATGACAGATGTGAGATTGTTATTTAATGGTTTATTTAAGGTGGCAACTTAAACACACATCTGGGTGGATTGAGGCACCTGGTTTCTATCAGGACTTCCCTGTATTTCTTCGGACCGCCACCCAGGCTCAAAGGGATCATGAGATTATTCAAACTAGAAACTTCCGTGTGCAGCCACAAGCCATTATGGGCTCTGGCATAGTTGATGAAGTTGTGCGAACTCTTACGGGTACACTAGCAGATGTAGGGGAAAGTAGGTGTCTGCGGTCTACCCACAAGTAAGGTGCTAGTGCTTCGAAAGACTATGTCTCGGTCATCCGCTTCTCAAACACCATGAAGTGCGAGAAACCAAAGCGGAGGCGATCGAGTCTTGTGGGGAAAAGTGCGCAAACCTCTGCAGAGTGTATAAACTAATCATGGTTAGCCGTGTCCCCGGTTATGGACATCTTGAGTATCTAGTACCTGGATATCATGTGAATCTCATCATGTTACTTCTAATTAATATTGTTGGGTTTAATGAGTACTTTTAATTGGGATTGAGAATGCTGTCAACCATTCTCAATGTTTCACAACCACCATGATAGTTAATTAAATTTATTCCTTTGCAGTAGGGAAAAATTGGCTTTATGCAAAAAGCTGTAATCAGAGAGCTTTCCACCAGCCATATATGCATGTAGTATAGGCTTATCATTCCATTATTCTCTATGTGTTACATTGCCGGCATATTCCATGTCTTGACCCGTTTTGGGCTGCAACATTTCATGTTGCAGACTTTTTGAACGACAGTAAGGTGCTTAGGTCGTGGTTCTATACTCGATGATGCCGTTGGAGTTGATGGACTCGCTTATTCTTCCAAGCCTTCCATTGTTATCGTATTAGATGGCCTTAAGACATATTTATTTTATTAAGTTCTCTCTTGAGACATTCGATTGTAATAAGTGTGTGATTGCTACTCTGTTATAAATCCTTCGAAGTACTGTGTGGTGTCAGCATTACTGATCCAGGGATGACACTGAGCACAGAGACTTGACCGTTTGAGGTCGGGTCGCCACAAAGATGGTATCAGAGCACACGCTGACTGTAGGACACGACCATTAAGCTAAAGCCCTAGATCACTACTCTCTTTTCTCATTTCTGACTCCTCATCTTTTCTACTCTTTTAGGATGACGGAAGTGAGGATCAAGTTCACTCAGCCGGATGAAGATACACCCTTTGGACGACACCTGAAGGAAGTCACTAAGTACCTAAACATTGGATTTCCATGCTTCACCGGACCTACAATTCCACTTTAGACGAAGTAGAGCACTGGAAGATTCATGCTCAAGTTCCCGGTAGGACGTTTACGCCAATCACGGAGCCCATAGAGTGTGTTTTCAATGCACCAACCTCGAGTCAGGAAAGAGTATGGCAGCTCACATAAACATGGGACGCATTGGAGAAGTTTACAAAGAAGACCTCAAGGATACTATCTACCAGATTTGCGGGCGCCGAGATGAACAATGGGAGATAGTTGGCACTAAGAAGGATAGATCCATTGCAGCTTTCATCCAGGAGTTAAACCAGACATTCGACGTCAAGAGAACCGGATGTCTTGCGCAGACATGATGGAGTTGAAGACAGCAAAAGCCAAGATTATCGAACTAGAAGGAGGCGAAGGCCACTCGCAAGGACTACATGGAGGAGATTGTAGCTCTAGTAGGACAAAATGGCGATCTTAAGGAGAAGATTGAAGAACTCATGGGAAATTCAGCACCCGGAGGAGAAGATGAAGATAGCACCTGTCCAGAGAACTACATCATCATCGACGACACCGATTCCGATCCTAGTGATGATGATTACGAAGATGAAGTTGGAGCAGATATCATGGAGTCTTCATCGGGCAGTTTTCTAGTTGACCACCATAACAAGAGTAGATTATCCCCATGTTATAGTAGTTTTAGTTTCAAAGACTTTGTAACGATAGATAGACCGTTGTATGTCCTTGTTTGAATTGATTGGAGTGATATTGTGTGATTTGTCTCATGTGCATATGGGTAGTGTTTCTCTCTAGACCTCATTCTATTCTAAATTCTCGTCTTTTCTTAAAACCTCAGATGCCTCCGAGACGCGACCCCGGATTTGTTTTCCCGCCAGAGATCACTCAGTTGATTCAGCAGCAGAATACCTTGATTCAAACATTGGTACAGAACCAAGGCAACAACAACAACAACAACAACAACAACAACAACAACAACAACAACAACAACAACAACAACAACAACCCACCACCACTACCACCTGTTGACCATTTGACCCGTTTCTTAAGGTTGAATCCGCCGGTGTTTTCCAATAGCACCGAGCCGATTGTTGCAGATGATTGGCTCCGTAAGATAGGAGGGAGTTGACCACTGCAGGATGTACAGATGGAGAAAGGGTGAAGTTTGCTGCACATCAGCTTGAAGGACCCTTGCAGACATGGTGGGAGAATTTTCTGACCACTTACCACAGAGACACCGCCACATGGGATCGGTTTGACAAGCTTTTCAGTCTTGCCCATGTTTCAGCAGGAGCTATGGCCATGAAGAAGCGTGAGTTTCGCAACTTGCGCCAAGGAGGACGGACAGTTGGCGGTATGTAGATGATTTGATAAGTTAGCACGTTATGCTCCGGATAGCGTTGCTACGGACGCAGCTAAGCAGGAGAAGTTTCTAGAAGAATTGAATGATGAGCTGGGCATGCAGTTGATGGTAGCCACTTTCAATAACTACCAGGAGTTAGTAGATCGTGCGCTTATGATTGAAGGGAAGCAGCAGCAAATTGAAAATCGCAAGAGGAAGTATGGACAGGGGAAGTATAACTCTGGAGCTCAGCAGAAACTTCGCTTTACCCCGAAGCCAGGAGGACAGTTTCAGCAAACCCATGGAGGAGGTAGCTCGCACAACCATAATGGCACAAAGAATGGGAGCAGGGAATGGAGGAAGCAATGGATGTAACCGCACCAACCCGTCAACACCATCCAAGGTAGACCTGAGCCACGTCACTTGCTTTAAGTGCCGCAAGACTGGGCATTATGCAAACGAATGTCCAGAAGGCCAAAATGGAAATGGCAATGGAAGCTCAGGAAAGAAGCCGAACCCTTTTAATAAAGGACAAGTGAACCACGTTACCGTGGAGGAGGTTGAAGCTCAGCCAGATGCAGTAATAGGTAAGTTTCTGGTTAAGTCATTTACTGCAGTTGTTCTTTTCGATACTGGTGCATCGCATTCATTCATATCAAGGGGATTTGCGGATAAGTTTAGCCTACCCACAAAAAATCTTAAGACACCCATGTTAGTAAGCTCACCGGGAGCGGAGTATATGGCCAGTCAAGGATGCTTTCAAGTGCCATTAAGTATAGGGAGGCATGTTTTCCCAACGGATTTAATCATATTGGAATCCCAAGGATTGGATGTAATACTTGGTATGGATTGGCTGTCGATGTATGGAGGAAACATCGATTGTGCCAGTAAGACAATTTTTCTTACCACCCCAGAAGGAAGGAGAATCAAGAATGTATCACGGCATGAGCCGAGGAGAGCACATGTAAATTCCTTATCAGGAGTTGTGCAGGAGGAAGTACCAGTGGTAAGGGATTACCCCGACGTGTTTCCGGAAGAGTTGCCAGGCATGCCACCGGATAGAGACATTGAGTTTCGATTGAACTACTGCCGAGCCTTTGGGCGATATCTAAGAGACCATATAGGATGCCAGCCCAAGATTTGGAGGAAATTAAGAAGCAGATTAAGGAGTTCTTTGGATAAAGGTTTTATTCGCCCAAGTTCTTCGCCTTGGGGATCACCAGTACTTCTAGTGGAAAAGAAGGATGGATCATTAAGAATGGTTGTTGATTATCAAGGATTGAATGAAGTGACCATTAAGAACAAGTACCCACTGTCGATGATCAATGACTTGTTTGACCAGTTGCAAGGAGCTAAGGTGTTTTCAAAGATCGATTTGCGATCAGGGTACCATCAGTTGAAGATTCGAGAGTAGGATATACCTAAGACAGCTTTTACCACTGTGCAGGCTGTATGAGTACACCGTTATGTCATTTGGTCCGACTAACGCACCGCCTATTTTATGAACATGATGAACAAAGTGTTTATGGAGTTTTTGGATAAGTTAAATCGTGGTGTTCATTGATGATATTTTGGTTTACTCGAAGGATGAAGAGGAACATAAGGAGCATTTGTGTTTGGTACTCGAGAAGCTCAGAGAACATCAGTTATATGCCAAGTTCAGCACGTGTGAGTATTGGTTGAAGGAAGTTGGATTTCTTGGACATGTTATATCCGGAGAAGGTATAGCAAGAGACCCCACTAAAGTTGTTACCGTAACAAAGCGGGAAGCACCAACAACAGTTGGAGAGATCCGAGTTTCCTTGGACTAGCGAGGATATTACGGAGATTCATTGAGAATTTCTCAAGGATTGCGAAGCCTATGATGTAGCTGTTAAAGAAGGATACCAAGTTCATTTGGACCGAGGAGTGTGAAGCTAGTTTCCAAGAGTTGAAGAAAGCGTTTGGTTACCTCACCGGTGTTAATTCTGCTTCATCGGACCAATGATTACGAGGTATATTGTGGCGCTTCACGTCGAGGACTTGGAGCGGTGCTTATGCGAGGAGGGAGAGTTGTTTCAGATGCTTCACGACAGCTTAAGCCTCACGAGTTAAATTATGCTACGCATGATTTGGAGTTAGCAGCCGTAGTGCATGTGTTGAAGACATGGAGACATTTCCTCATTGGAAATCATTGTGAGGTGTATACGGATCACAAGAGTTTGAAGTACATTTTCACGCAGAAGGAGCTGAATCTCAGGCAAAGGAGATGGTTGGAGCTTATCAAAGATTATGATATGAGATTGCATTATCACCCCGGAAAGGCTAACGTTGTAGCAGACGCGTTGAGCCGTAAGAGTCACGTCAACACATTAATGACGGGAGAAATACCAAAGGAGTTAGCCAAGGATCTTCGAGAGCTATGTTTGGAAATAGTTCCGAGAGGCTATGTAGCAGCACTGGAGATTCAGTCAACTTTGATGGACAAGATCAGGGAAGCTCAGAAGACTGATAAAGAGATTGCCTCTATAAAGGAGAAAATGAGCGAAGGAAAATCAAAGGGATTTCGTGAGGATGAGCACGATACCCTATGGTTTGAGGACCGTGTTTATGTGCCCAATGACCCGAAGATCAGGAAGTTGATTTTGCAAGAGGCACATGATTCACCATATTCGATTCACCCAGGAAATACCAAGATGTATTTGGATTTGAAGAATACTTTACGGTGGACCGGAATGAAGAAGGATATTGCGAGTGCGTAGCGATTTGTGATGTATGTCAGAGGGTGAAGGCAGAACATCAGAAGCCAGCAGGATTGTTACAGCCATTGCCTATACCCGAATGGAAGTGGGATAAACTAGGAATGGATTTCATCACAGGATTGCCCAGGACTCGTTCAGGCTATGACTCGATTTGGGTTATAGTCGATCATTTGACGAAGGTAGCTCATTTCATTCCAGTAAAGACTACTTACAGCAGTGCCAAATTGGCTAAGATATACATGACCAGGATTGTATGCTTTCATGGAGTTCCGAGGAGTATCGTATCGGATAGAGGAACCCAATTTACCTCAAAGTTCTGGAAGCAGTTGCACGAAACTTTAGGAACCAGACTGGAGTTTAGCACAGCTTTCCATCCACACACAGATGGACAAACCGAGAGAGTCAACCAGATTTTGGAGGATATGCTTAGAGCTTGTGCATTGGATTATGGATCTAGTTGGGATGACAATTTGCCATATGCGGAGTTCTCTTATAACAACAGTTACCAAACCAGTTTGAAGATGGCCCCTTTCAAAGCCTTGTATGGAAGGAGGTGCAGGACCCCGTTATTGTGGGATGAAGTTGGAGACCGCTAGTTGTTTGGACCAGATTTGATTAAGGAGTCTGAACAGAAAGTAAAGTTGATTCGCGATAGGCTCAAGGTAGCCCAGTCAAGACAGAAGAGTTATACAGATTCAAAACGCAAGGAGACAGAATACGAAGTCGGAGACAGAGTTTATCTTCGAGTATCACCACTTCGAGGAGTTAAGCGTTTTGGAGTTAAGGGAAAGTTAAAACCTCGATTTGTTGGACCTTATCGTGTTTTGGAACGCATGGGAGAAGTTGCGTATAAGTTGGAATTACCCGAAGGATTGTCAGGAGTTCATGATGTGTTTCATGTTTCTCAGTTGAAGAAGTGTCACGCAGAGATGGCCGATATACCACTGAGAGACACCGTGCCCTTTGGAAGCAATTCAGTTGAATGATGATTTGACCTCTGAGGAGAAACCGGTTAAGATTTTGGAGTATGCCGATCGAGTTACCCGCAAAGAAGGTCATTAAGTTTTGCAAGGTTCGATTGGAGCCACCACACGAGAGGATGAAGCCACATGGGAGCGAGAGGAAGATTTGCTTAAAGACCACCCTCACCTATTTTCTAGCCAACCCGAATCTCGAGGGCGAGATTCATCTTAAGGGGTAGGTTTGTAACATCCCAAATTTTCAATTTGGAATGTTATACATAGAGCATCATTGCATATCATATTTTTCATTGCATTTTCTTTGCATTTTGCTCGATCCTAGAAAATTCTACACAACTCAAGGACCCTCGGAGAGAGTTGGGGATTTTCGTTATTTTCATATTTGAGCTTTCTCAAATTTTGAAAATAGGATCGTTGATTTTAATTATTTTATCTTCAATTATTTCTATTACAAAAATATGCAGAGGGAATAAAATGACTTTTCCAAAATAAAGAAATAATGAAGGTTTAGTAATAAAATCAAATAAGATTTTATTTTGGAGTTTTTCGCCTTTTTATTTGAATTTAGGAAAAAATGCGCGTTTTTCAAAATTGCATCTAGGCCCCAAATAAATGTTCATTAAATCCGGCTTGATTTTAGAAGCCGGGGAAAATTTATTTTAGGATTTTTGGAGTCCGTTTGGTACTTCTTTTGATTTTTTTCTACGCGTAATGTTTTATTAAAAAAACGAACCGCCTTTCGGGCCGTACCCGAGCGGGACTCCGCTCGGGGGCGCCTTTAAATAGCGGCTGCCCCGAGCCGCCTCAGCCCCCCAGCCCACCCGAGCCACCATGGCCGGAGTTCGCATGCCTCGACTTCATTGGAGTTCGGCCACGAGGTTCGCCGCGCCTCAATTTCCGTGCCGATTTTTATTTTTTTGAAAAAAACCGATCGGTTTTATTTCGGTTTTTTTTTATTTTTATTTTTTTTCTTTTTCCGTACGAATCTGTTCGTCGTATTTTTCTTTTTCTCGGATTTAATCCGCGATTTTTCTGATCGCGATTCCAGATCCGATATTCGTTTTAGTATAACTTTTCGCTCGTTTATCGGAATCAGGCGTTTCAAGCGCTGGAGTTTAAATCTCGAAACCCTCTTTCCGAATAATCTACTTAAACAAGTTTTTGCTTCTGTAAAATTTGACCTAGATCCAGATTAGTAAAACGAAGCTGTTTTCTTCCGCCGTTTGACTTTCGTTGCTTCGTTTGATTTGATTCTTTTTGCAAACCGGAGTTCTTAAGTTGAACTATCTGGTTAGATCTATTTGAGTTTTACCTGTGCATTAGATGAGTATTTATTGTATGCTTGTTTGTTTGTCTGCGATAGAATACGTGAGTGCACCGCTTGTTACTTGAATCTCTAGGTTTCATGGATCATCGACCAAGGCAAGTAACACTTTGATCATACTCTTCTCATACCCAGTTTTATGCATTAGATCTATCCTCAAACACTTGCATGATTAGGATCTAATTAAATTGTGGGATGGGAAGTAGATGAGGTAGTACCTATTACCTGTTTTATTATCAACCTTTGGGAGTTACTTCTACGTTTGCTTATTATGCCATGCTATGCTAGTAGACGTGGATTGGGTGAGTCTATCCATGACATATGTGAGATTGTTATTTAATGGTTTATTTAAGGTGGCAACTTAAACACACATCCTGGGTGGATTGAGGCACCTGGTTTCTATCGAGGACTTGCCTGTATTTCTTGGACCGCCACCCGTGCTCAAAGGGATCATGAGATTATTCAAACTAGAAACTTCCGTGTGCAGCCACAAGCCATTATGGGCTCTGGCATAGTTGATTAAGTTGTGCGAACCCTTACGGGTAGACTAGCGGATGTAGGGGAAAGTAGGTGTGCGGTCTACCCACAAGTAAGGTGCTAGTGCTTCGAAAGACTATGTCTCGGTCATCCATTTCTCAAACACCATGTAGTCACGAGAAACCAAGCGGAGGCGATCGAGTCTTGTGGAGAAAAGTGCTAAACCTCTGCAGAGTGTATAAACTAATCATGGTTAGCCGTGTCCCGGTTATGGACATCTTGAGTATCTAGTACCTGGATATCATGTGAATCTCATCATGTTACTTCTAATTAATATTGTTGGGTTTAATGAGTACTTTTAATTGGGATTGAGAATGCTATCAACCATTCTCAATGTTTCACAACCACCATGATAGTTAATTAAATTTATTCCTTTGCAGTAGGGAAAAATTGGCTTTATGCAAAAACTGTAACCGTAGAGCTTTCCACCAGCCATATATGCATGTAGTATAGGCTTATCATTCCATTATTCTCTATGTGTTACATTGCCGGCATATTCCATGTCTTGACCCGTTTCGGGCTGCAACGTTTCATGTTGCGAGACTTTTCGAACGACGAGTAAGGTGCTTAGGTCGTGGTTCTATACTCGATGATGCCGTTGGAGTTGATGGACTCGCTTATTCTTCCAAGCCTTCATTGTTATCATATTAGATGGCCTTAAGCCATATTTATTTTATTAAGTTCTCTCTTGAGGCATTCGATTGTAATAAGTGTGTGATTGCTACTCTGTTATAAATCCTTCGAAGTACTGTGTGGTGTCAGCATTACTGATCCAGGGATGACACTGAGCACAGAGACTTGACCATTTGAGGTCGGGTCGCCACACTAGAGGGGGGGGGGTGAATAGGCAACTAACAATTTTTAGCTTTTCTTTACCAAATTAAACTTTGCATCAAAGTAGGTTGTCTAGATATGCAACTAGGTGGACAACCTATATGATGCAACAACCATAAGCACACAAGCAAGCAAAGGATATAACATAAATAGGCTTGCACAAGTAAAGGGATGCGATAGCCAAGAGCGGAGCCGGTGGAGACGAGGATGTGTTACCGAAGTTCCTTCCTTTTGAGGGGAAGTACGTCTCCGTTAGAGCGGTGTGGAGGCACAATGCTCCCCAAGAATCCACTAGGGCCACCGTATTCTCCTCACGCCCTCACACAATGCGAGATGCCGTGATTCCACTATTGGTGCCCTTAAAGGCGGCGGGGACCTTTACAAACAAGGTTGGGGCAATCTCCACAACTTAATTGGAGGCTCCCAACGACACCACGAAGCTTCACCACAATGGACTATGGCTCCGCGGTGACCTCAAACGTCTAGGGTGCTCAAACACCCAAGAGTAATAAGATCCGCTAGGGATTAGTGGGGGGAATCAAATGTCTCTTGGTGGAAGTGTAGATCGGGGCCTTCTCAACCAATCCCGAGCAAATCAACAAGTTTGATTGGCTAGGGGGAGAGATCGGGTGAAAATGGAGCTTGGAGCAACAATGGAGCTTTTGGGGGAAGAGGTAAGTCAACTTTGGGGAAAAAGACCCCCTTATATAGTGGGGGGAACAATCCAACCATTACCCCCAAAGCAGCCCCCATGAGAGGACGATACTACCAAGGAGGCGGTACTACCCATTTGGGCTCAGTGCCTACCGCTTCCTGGCAAGATCTTGCCTTGATCTGGAAGGCAGGGGAGAAAGGGACCCGAGCGGTACTGCCGTGGTGGTAGGGCGGTACTACCACTCATGAGCGGTACTGCCGCTCTACTGCCGCTGCATAGTACCGCACAATCCGACACAAAAATTGACCCCCTCGAATCGACGCGGCAGGGGCCTGGTACCGTAGCGGTACTACGGCTGAGGACCCACCGGTGATACTACCGCTGCGGAGCGGTACTGCCGCCTGTGACCCCTAAGCGGTACTACCGCTGGGTACCGCGGTACTACCGGGACCGCATAAAGCCCAAAGAAGGAGGAAGAGCTCTCCATTGAAGCGGAAAGGCTCAGAGGGTGTGAAAAGGATGTGTATGTGTTGATTCCACCCTAGCCTTACCAAAGCGGACCCCCTCTTGATAGTACGGTGCCCTCTACGAAACTAGTCCACCGAAAAAGAAACGAAAGAGCTACACCATCTTGAATGACACTCCGAGGGAAAGAAATCGTCTCGTGCCAAAGATGGATCTCTGAAATGCTCAAGGCACCCGATTAGTCCGCAAACATGTTGTTATCAATCACCAAAACCACATCGAGAGAGATATGCCTTAACAATCTCCCCCTTTTTGGTGGATTGATGACAACCAGGGATTTGCACAAGGATAAGACATGAAAGTAAAGATACTTAGGACTACAAAATATAGACGGGCTCCCCCAGAATGTGTGCACCTAGAAAGAAGTGCCTTCGGAATGCAAGACGAACAAATTAGGATCAACACTCCCCCTATATTGTATAGTCCAACAACCTAAGCAAAGGATATATGAGAGCAGGGTAAGTATAACAAGATAAGCATGCAACTCATAAGATACCAAGGTACTAGATAGACATAGATAAGATAAAGATAAGGTAGCATATGTCTCACACCATATGTCTAGAACTTAGGTCTCACAGGCATAAAACCAAACAAAGCAAAGCAAATGGCGAACACAAAACACAAAGACACTCTCGCAACACGGCAATGACACAAATCCCTAAAACTCTCTCCCCCTTTGGCATCGAGACACCAAAAGGGCAAAGAGCGATGCTACGGCTCCAGGTGATAGCAAATTGAGGATCACGAGCATCACATCCCTGCTAGATCGTCTGCACCGCCGTCATCGGTCAGGAACTGCTCGGCGTCTGAATAAGTCCACGGGCAATGCTGTTGAATCCACTCCTCTTCCTCAGTGGTCTGACCCTCCGACCCACTGACAACGGTCGCACCCAGCTGATGCATGTGCTCCTTGTGACGCCCCTGGCCTTCTTCTCCGCCACATGAGTCATGTACTGACCATGAGACTCCATGCAGAAGAGCTTCTTTGTCTTGTGCTTGAGATTCTTTGCCCAAGAGGGCTCTATCCCAGAAGGCTCATAGTCCTCATCGTCATCATCGGCCTCAGCCCCGCCCTCGGTCTCCATGTCAGCAGCAGTAGATGGATCCCCGGATTTAGGAGCAGGGGTGCCCCAATTGTCCTTCTTCCTCAGACGCTTGATCTCATGAGAAACCAAATCTCCAGTTTCCAGCACAACCTTGGGATAGACACGTGACCAAGCCTTCTCAATGAGCAGCATGATGAACGGACCATAGATCGGGCACTTGCACTCAGAAATGGCGATGAAGCTCGAGACCACATAACATGAGAAATGTCCGAGGACTTCGCCGGTGTTTGCTTCCTTCTCATCTTTGGCAGAAGAGAAGCATGTCCACGAGATAGGAGTGGACCATATCCAGATTCCCGATGCGAGGGAAGAGGGTCTCTCGAAAGACACGATGAAGGATGTCTAGAAAGGTAGACAGCTCATAGGTTTCCTTCTGAGTCTAGAAAGGTAGGGCCAGAGGGCTTGCTTATGAGTGGAGTTTGCATTGCGGTGAGGGCGGAAGCCGACAGGAGTCTCAAGCCCATGATCTTCCACCTCAAGTAACTCCATGAAGGCCTTCCACTTGACAGAAAGTAACTTGCCATTTGTCATCCAAGTCAGAGTCCTTTCTGCATCAGTCCCAAGATGGACAGTGGCATAGAATTGAGCCACCAAATCAGCATCAAAATCCTTGTTGAACTGCATGATCCTGAGAATGTTCAGCTGAGAACACATCTGAAGAGCTTCACCAAAGTACTTAGGATCCTTTTCCATGGCATCCGTGTCGATGGAGCGCACATCAACATAGAGATTCTTCTTGGCTTTGATCACATCAATGAAGATGGCAAACTGAAAAGCGGTTCCAGAACGGGCGGTAGACCAAATTGGGTTCTTGGGCTTCCTCATAGGGGTTACGGCAACGCCTTTCCCAGAACTCCTTGGCAGTCATCTCGATCCACGATCTTGCCCCTTGGCTTGGCACATTGGCGGGTTTCTTCCGAGTTGAGGCAGAGGTTGCGCACTGGAGGAAGCAACCGCAGGCGGTAGTGGAGCACTGGAGGAACCACCTGCTGACTCAGAAGTGCGGTAGCGCTTTGAAGATGCACGACCGGGGTTGATACGAGGGCCTGCTGCTCAGGAAGATCATCACCTGGAACCAAACACACGAGCAACAGAAACAACACGAAAGAAGGAGCATAAGCCACCAAACGAAACAACATGGATCAAGGTGTGGTAGGAAATGATGGAACTGGGCATCCGATAGTAGTACCGCAACCTACCCGCGGCAGTACCGCTCGCACGGAAGTACCGCTCAAGATGGGGAACGACGGTTCCCTACTGCCGTGGACAGATCCGGCACTACCGAGATGCCAAATTCAAAAATTAATCCTACCAAACATCAATCCAAAGGGCCTAGAAGCTATCTCCATCCTACTCAAGCCTCTTCATAGCCAAAAAGAGAAAACAATGCCTGTTGCCCCTAAGAACTAGATGAAAGATCTAGGCAAAGAGAAAACGGGAACGGGGGCAATACCGGCATCCATGGCTGGAGGACGTGGTGGGGAACGACTCCACCGGAGGAAACAGAGAGGAACGGCCCGAAAACGGCGGCCGACCAGAGCCCTCCCGCAGCGAGACATCGCTGGAGCGACAAGGAAGACGAGCGAGAGGGGGCGAATGGGTATGGGGAATAAAATAACTCCCCCTGCCCCGATATAACCCCCATCACCCGCCCCGCAGGGGTAGTACCGCTGGTGTGGGCGGTAGTACCGCTCAGCCGCAAGAAGGACTAGGCCAAAAGGGCTTAGCTCAAGAAAGGAAACCGAGACGAAAAACAAAGAACCAACACACACACACACAAAACCAACAAAAAGGGAACGAGAACACACACTTCTCCAAGAGAGGGAGGTGGCCGAGGCCACCTATGTTTAGGTTCATTGGTATGGCGCCGGGAAGATTTTAACCTTGGGCCCATGACCAACACTCATCTTTGAAACACAAGTACCATCAAAAATGGCTAATGTGAAAGATTTTGATCAGTTTATGCATTATGGGGGGAGGGAAAGTTCATTGAGAGAACAATACTCCCCCTATGTCCATGCCTACATCTAAACTAGACAACAAGTTGAGTGTGGTGGGATGTGCAAGGGTTCAAGTCACATTGCTCGAATCAATGATATTTAGCTCATGCCTTAACTCCCGAAATCTTGCTTCATCCAATGGCTTCGTGAAGATATCAGCAAGGTTATCATGAGTGTTGACATAGTTGAGCTCGATCTCCCCCCGCCTAATATGATCCCGGATGAAGTGATACCGAATTTCAATATGCTTCGTCTTGAAGTGTTGCACCGGGTTAAGAGAAATCTTGATGGCACTTCCATTGTCACACCAAAGAGGCACTTTGTCACAATTGACACCGTAATCCTTTAAAGTTTGCCTCATCCATAAGAGTTGTGCACAACAACTACCGGCCGCCACATACTCCGCTTTGGTGGACGAGAGAGAGACACAACTTTGCTTCTTGGAAGACCAACTCACCAAAGAGCAACCAAGAAATTGGCACCCTCCGGAAGTGGACTTCCTATCCACTTTGTCTCCCGCCCAATCGGAGTCCGAATATCCGACAAGCTTGAAGTTTGCTCCTATTGGGTACCATAAGCCAAAGTTTGGGGTATGAGCCAAATATCAAAAGATTCGCTTGACCGCCACAAAGTGGCTTTCCTTATGTGCGGCTTGAAACCATGCACAAATCCCCACACTCAACATGATATCCGGTCTAGATGCACAAAGGTAAAGCAAGGAGCCGATCATGGAGCGATATACCTTTTGATCCACCGCTTTACCATTGGGATCAATGTCAAGTTGGCACTTGGTGGGCATTGGTGTGGGAGCCGGGCTTGACATCACTTAGCTTGAATCTCTTGAGCATGTCTTGAGTGTATTTGGCTTGGTTGATGAAGGTTCCTTCTCTTCTTTGCTTCACTTGAATCCGAGGAAGAACTTCAACTCTCCCATGGAAGACATCTTGAACTTTGAGGTCATGAGATTGGCAAATTCCTCATTGAAAGCTTTGTTAGGGGAACCAAAGATAATATCATCAACATATAGTTGGCACACAAACAACTCCCCTTTGACCTTCTTAGTAAAAAGAGTGGGGTCGATTAACCCAACTTCAAATCCACGATCTTGTAGCAACTCGATAAGGTGGTCATACCACGCATGTGGGGCTTGTTTAAGGCCATAGAGTGCCTTATCGAGTTGATACACATGATCGGGAAAGTAGGGATCCTCGAACACGGGGGGTTGTTTGACGTAAACCAACTCATTAATGGAACCATTAAGAAAAGCACTCTTCACATCCATTTGTTGCAACTTAAAGTTATGATGAGAAGCATACGCAATTAACATGCGAATGGACTCAAGGCAAGCAACGGGAGCAAAGGTTTCACCGTAGTCGATACCCTCGACTTGGGAGTAGCCTTGTGCCACCAAACGAGCCTTGTTGCGGATGATAGTTCCATGAGCATCTTGCTTGTTCTTGAATATCCACTTGGTTCCAATGACATTATGGTTAACGGTTGGCCTTGGAACCAATCTTCACACCTTGTTGTGCTCGAAGTTGTTGAGTTCTTCATGCATCACATTGAGCCAATCCGGATCCTCGAGAGCTTCATAAAACTTTTGGGGTTCCACACAAGAGACAAATGCATGGTGTTCACAATAGTTTGCTAATTGTCTACGAGTGCTGACCCCCTTGGTTAAGCTTCTAAGCACATTCTCCATGATGTGTCCTTTGGTGGTGAGCTTGGAAGCAATCTTGGCGGCACGACGCTCCAATTCCTCCTCGGAAGTGAGATGAGGAGAGGAAACTTGATCATCTTGAACACCGTCTTGAGATTGTTCTTGATCTTGAGCTTGCTCGGAGGTGAGAACTTGACCTTGGGCATCATGTGGTGGTTCACCACCATCTTGAGATTGATCTTGCCCTTGATCTTGTTCACTAGGTTGAGGGCCTTCACTATGTTCTTCGGAAGCGTGTGGGCCTTGGGTTGGTGATGGCTCCACTTGAGTGGAGCGTTGTCCTTCTTCTTCGGCCACACGGGGTTCCTCAATGGGTAGGATAAAACCAACACCCATTCTTCTTATGGCTTGAGGAGGAATTTCATCACCTACATCACAAGTGCCACTTTGCTCCACTTGGGAGCCATTATTCTCATCAAACTCCACGTTACATGTCTCCTCAATAAGTCTCGTGGATTTACTGAGGACATGGTAAGCATGAGAGTTTGTAGCATAACCAACAAATATGCCCTCATAAGCTCTAGCCTCAAATTTAGACAACCGAACACCTTTCTTGAGAATGAAACACTTACACCCGAACACCCGAAAATACTTGAGGTTGGGATTGTTATCGGTGAGTATCTCATATGGAGTCTTGTTCAAACCCTTGCGGAGGTAGAGCCGATTTGATGCATGACACGCGGTGTTGCTGGCTTCGGCCCAAAAGTTGTATGGAGACTTGAACTCCGCCATCATGGTCCTTGCCGCATCCATCAACGTCCGGTTCTTCCTCTCTGCAAAACCGTTTTTTTGAGGGGTGTAAGGTGCGGAATATTGATGCTTGATCCCCTCATCACTAAGAAACTCATCCAAGGTGTAGTTCTTGAACTCGGTGCCGTTGTCACTTCTTATTGTCAAGATCTTTGCGTTGTGTTGACGTTGGGCTTCATTTGCAAAGTCAATGACGGTTTGTTGGGTCTCGCTCTTCCTCTTGAAGAAATACACCAAAGTGTATCTTGAATAGTCATCCACAATCACCAAGCAATCACTACAAAAAAAAGACACATCCGTGACATTTTGGGACGAACGAATTTTTTTTCTGTCATACATATGACACTTCTATGACGATAATTGTGACAAAACCCGGTATCATCATAGATGTGGTGGGCTCCTACTTCTACGACAAAAAAACATGATAGAAAATGGGCTTTTCGTCCTGGGCGGGCCGGAGACGCAGCTGCATGACATTCTTTGGGCCGTCCATCAAGGAAAAAACTGTGGTAGAAGCGAGGGCGAGGAAAATTTCGGGAGTTCCTGATTACGGTGGGAGGTCGGGGCCGGCGATGCTGCTTCTCTCATACACGACGCTGCTGCGTGTGCGAGGCGTTGGCTCTAATCGAACTCGCGAGGCGTTGGGCTCTAATCGAACCCGAGTGATTGCACTTTGTAGGCTACGCGTTCTTTGAAACCGAGTGATCTATCGATGGCTGTTAATGTAACCCGATCGGCGATTCCTTTGCTACTCTTCGCTAATCAAGCCGATCGATGCTGCCTCTGGGATGAGCAGTGAGTGTTGCGGGGGTTTTGGATGAGCAGTGGCGGTGGCGTTGCCTCTGGATGAACAGGACCCGTGGTGTGGATGGCTGGATGAACAGAGAAGCGGTGGAGGGGTGCCCGTGGAGGGGTGGTTGAACAAGACCCGTGGTGTGGAGGGCTGGATGAACGAGTAGACGGTGGAGGGGTGGTTGAGCGGCGGCCCGGTGGAGTAGCGCCGCGGTGGAGGCTGGATGAACAGGAGCCCATGGTGGCTGGAGGAGGTCGACGATAGCCCATGGAGGCCGGAGGAGGTCGACGGTGGAGATGAACGGTATCCGTGGAGTCCCGTTTTGCGATGCGCCACACCCTCCCGATGAACAGGACCCCATTTCGATCGTGGGACGTCCGTTTAAATCCGCTTTTGCGGTACGCCACACCCTCTGATCAACAGGACCCCGTTTCGGACCGTAGGAGGTCCATTTCCTCCGCTTTTGATCGCCACACCCTCCCAATCAACAGACCCCGTTTCGACCGTAGGAGGTCCGTTTCCTCCGTTCTACGGTACGCCAGGCCTCGTTTCCATCGCCTGTTCCGTCCAAGCCCTCCCGATGAACATGACGACGCATTCCGTTCCGACCCAGCCGGTTGGCTCCCACGTGTTCCATTGCCTCCCGATGAACACGACGCATTCCGTTGCCTCCCGATGAACACGACGCATTTCGTTGCCTCCCCATGAACACGACGCATTCCATTATCTCCCCATGAACACGAGCATTCTGTTGCCTCCCCATGAACACGACGCATTCTGTTGCCTCCCCATGAACACGACGACGACGATGTTTCTCCGTTCCGACCCAGCCATGTACACGAGCCCTGGCCGTACGTATGCGCGAGTAGGCGTTCGAGACCCTGCCCGTATGTACACATACGTGGCCGTATTTTATTTCTTGCACCCTGGCCGCTGTACGTACGTGTACATGCTACGTGCGCGCCTCTACTATGACACATGCGCGCCTCTACTATGATACGTGTGCGCCTCTACATCGACCAGTATGTACGTACACATTCACGACCAGAATGCCAACGCTACGTACGCTTCGACCATGTGGGTCCCGACTGTCAGGCACTTCCTTGCCTGCGAAGATGTAGCTGGTGGGTCCCGGCAGTCAGGTAGGGGGTCCCGAACTGTGTGTCTAGGCGGATGGTAACAGGAGACAAGGGACACGATGTTTTTACCCAGGTTCGGGCCCTCTCGATGGAGGTAAAACCCTACTCCTGCTTGATTAATATTGATGATATGGGTAGTACAAGAGTAGATCTACAACGAGATCAGAGAGGCTAAACCCTAGAAGCTAGCCTATGGTATGATTGTTGTTCGTCAGATGCGGACTAAAACCCTCCGGTTTATATAGGCACCGAATAGGGTTAGGGTTACACAGAGTCGGTTACAATGGTAGGAAATCTACATATCCGTATCGCCAAGCTTGCCTTCCATGCCAAGGGAAGTCCCATCCGGACACGGGAGGAAGTCTTCAATCTTGTATCTTCATAGTCCAGGAGTCCGGCCAAAGGTCATAGTCCGGCTATCCGGACACCCTAATCCAGGACTCCCTCAGTAGCCCCCGAACCAGGCTTCAATGACAACGAGTCCGGCGCGTAGATTGTCTTCGGCATTGCAAGGCGGGTTCTTCTCCAAATCATGTGTCCCTGTTTGAATAGTGTCTGGCTTCTTGTAAACATCGCGCTCCTTGGCTTCCTCGCCCAATAATGGCTATCTTCCACGTGTTGAATGAATGCAAAAAGCCAGGGTATTTTTACATTTATCCCCCTAGCTGCGCAAATGAGCTGCCTATATAAGGGACGAGGATCTAGATCCAAATCACACCACCTTCCCTTCAAGCGAGCTTTCATCGGGCGCATCCGACAGTAAAACCCATTCCATCATGGGCCGATCGCGCGGCTCCTCCTCTCGCCCTCCTAGTCCTCGGCACAGAGATTGGGAGAGATGCTCCGTCCCCGCACAACGAAGTTCTTGGCGCCTCCAAACCAAGGGGTTTCTTCCCCCGTCCTTCATGGTTCCGGTTCGAGCCAGACTCACCACCTATAAGGGTGGAAAACAAGCGGAGAGCGTCCCCAGTCCCTCCCGAGGAGAGCGGGTATGCCTTGTCCCTTTTTTGATAAGAGGCTCGGATTTCCAATTCATCCGCTTTCTCCGGGGCTCACAGAGTTCTATGGCCTCCAGTTGCACAACCTTACGCCTGCCTCCATTCTGCATATTGCGGGCTTCATGGCCCTTTGCGAGCTGTTTTTGGGCATCGAGGCTCATTTCGCGCTGTGGAAGAGGTTATTCTGCCTCGTACCCCGTTCTCAGGAGGGATCGATATATCAAGTGGGCGGAGCCGAACTATGGCGCATCCCCGGGACCGGATATCTATCCGGAACCCCGAAGAAGGCGTCCGAAGACTGGCCTCCAGAATGGTTTTATATAGAAGACGTCCCCCTGCTGGACCCAATTCGGATCAGCCTCCCGGAGTTCAGTAATGCTCCTCTGAAGAAACGCCTAAGCTGGCGTCCTCGGAGCCCCCAGAGGGAGAATGACAGGGACGTCCTTTACCTATGAGCCGAATAAGGTTGTTGGCTCATTCCGGATTGATCATGATCGGGGTCATGGCCACATGCATTATCTTGAAGTGCAGCCGCTCGATATAGGGGCCACCCCATGTGGGATTTCAACGGGGAGGATGATGCCACCCGTCATGGCCGTAAGGGGCCGGGATCGGTCGCCGATCTGATGAAGATCTTGTCCGCATTGTACAAGGGAGAAGAGGAAGAATTTCTTCGCGTCAATCCTCAGGACGGGTTTTCTATGAACAATCCTCCAAGCTGGGTAAGCGGACATTTCTTTATGCCCATCCGTTCCATATTCCCATAGTTGAGTACCTTATCTTGTGATTTTGGCCTTGAGGAATTGCGCCGGGTCGTAAAGGATATAAACAACCCACCTCCACAACCTGAGGATCCGGAACGGTCCCTCGATCCGGCCTCCCAAGAGGATCCGGACATATTTGTGGAGCTGATTGATGGGGTATTTTACCAACTGAGCATCGACAATGCCTTGGTTGCCATTACGGCCGATTACCCTGGAATATTTCCAGCCTCACAGGTAATTGAGACTGAAGTCCCAATACTTTAGAAATGATCCCTCCGTGCTTATCTTTGACCACCGTATATCAATGGCGTTCTGCAGGGGGAGCCCTTGAGGCGGAAGGCCGAGCCTGAGGTGGCTAGCCAACAAGGGGCAGCGTGGCCCATCAGGCTAAAAAGAAGTGCGGTCCGAACTGAAGCGCCGGCGCAACGGTATGGCGTGTCGCCTTATTCCCAGGTTTTATTCCGGAAGGCATGCTAACGCTCGCGCTCTTTTCAGGAAGAAGAGCGCTCGCCGGACTATATCCGGAGATGTTGCCAATCGAGCCTCTGCCAGCCAGGCTTCAAAGCCAGGCCCAGAAGCGGAGGCGAACACTAGGCATGCGTCAGACGCTCCTCCGACAGAGGATGCCGACAGATTGTCCGCCACCAACTCCGAGGTGGAGAGTGCCATGAATCACAGGCGTCGCCAGACTGTTCTTCGTGACGCATGTTTCTCCCAAGAGGCATTGGATGCCTTCAATTCGGGAGATGCGCACCTCCGTGCTGCTCAAAATGGTCTAGCCAGAGCCATGGAGCAGTATGTGAAAGACATAAGGGTGAGAAAATTTGATGGTTATATATACCAGTAGCCCCCGAGACTTAGAATAGTTAGAATAACTGATTTAAGGATCATTTATTGTGCAGGATCTTACAGAAAAGAATACCCAATTGTCCCAGGAGCTTGAAAAGTGCAAAGCCCAACTTGAGGCCGCACAAGCCGTGACAGGAGAAGCCAAGGAGACCCACTCTGGTAACATACGCTTTTAAAAGATAAGTATGTTATGAAGTGCGGCGTGTGTACAGATCTGACAATGACATTGCAGATGGCACCGGGGTAGATCCGGACAAGCAACAGTTCTTGCGCCGGTTAAAGGCCGGCAAGAACGTGCTTATGAGGGTGAGGCAGGAGAAAAATAATCTCCAAGATGCCAACACCCAGCTGGGTGAGGAGCCAAAGGATGTTCGTGCCCAGCTGTCTGACTCCGTTAAGGAGAATCAGCGGCTTCGATGCGGCATTTTTAGTAAGTGCTTAAACGAACTTTTTGAAAAAAGAGTTCGGCGAGGAAGTCGACTAACAAAGTTATGTCTGTAGGTATGCTCACAGGCCGTCCTGCAGAGGAAATGGCCGGTTCTACGGGTGACCTTCTTCCCGAACTCTTACAACTGCACGAACGGGTTCGGTAGGTGATGAAAGGCGTCGCCTAGGCCTTGTGGCCATCTGTCTCCCTGCCCGAAGGCCTTGGGGAGCTTGCAGAGAGGCTCCAGGGAGCGCGGCGGCGCTTCCGGTTATGGAAGATATCGGACTGCCGTCAAGGCGCCAGGGAGGCCTGGGCCATGGTGAAGACGCGGTACACGAAGGCTGACCCAAACCACATGGCCGAGGTCGGACCTGTGGGGCCGAGATGGGAAGGAGATCCCTGTGAGCTTCTTGTCTGGCCAGGTGGAATTGGCCACAAAGTATTCCCAGCAGGACTATAAACTAGACAGCCTGTTAGATGGTATAGAAGAGGAATACAATCAGTCAAATTGACTATGTAATTTTAAGTGACATGTATAATGCCTTCTAGCCGGATTGTAGATCGTTTGTCTTAGCGGACCTTTTCGCTTCATCCTCGGGACCTGATAGTCCGGAGTGTGTCCGAATACCCTCGCGGTTATATAAAAACCGGGGCATGCGTGGAGACCAGGCGTAGGGGTCATTAGTGCTTTATCAGACAAGTGCCCAACTAGTTATGTTATGTTACATGGTTAGTAAGAAACATCTTCCAGGGAGAATAGTTCCGTTAGGGGTTCCTTTCCCTGGGAGGCATGCCCTAAAGTGCATGTCTGGACTGCGAAAAAAGCAGAAAAACATCTGGGGGAAGATAAATAAATAGGTAAGAAATCATCTTTTAGTTCACCGACCAAATATTCTCTTAAGAACGCTAGCTTTCGGCTTCACCCAGTCTGAGGTACACATCCGGCTGACCCGGCAGTAACAATCGCAGAGGTGCTCCCTTTACCACCTAGCCGAACAATCGGGAACGTAGGGTAAGCACAGGAGCCAGGCAACCTAGCTTGGCCAAAACTTAAGTCATATCGATGCATATAATGGCGAATAAAAGGTACATGCGGAAGTGTGACACATGTATTGAGCATGAATCCCTTATAATTAAGCTTCTGTGAAAGAAGCCCCCAGGCACAATGAGCGCGGATAGCGCGTCAAGGGTGTGCGAACAATGTGCTAACGATCCTTCCAAGGCTTGAATGAAAAAAGGAGGGAGAAGGAGAAAAATAGAAAAAATATGGACAGAGGAAGGAGACGAACTCAGAATCGGGCGCTAGGCGTAGAATCATCGGAGACGTGCTGTGTTCCATGGGTTCGGCTCGAGTCGGTTATCCGATGCATCTCGCAGACGGTACGCTCCACCGGTCAGGACTTGGTCGATGATAAAGGGACCTTCCCATTTGGGCTTTAGTTTGTCCATTTTCTTGTCCGTGAGCGAGAACTAGCTTCGCCAACATTGTAAGTTTTGGCCCGTCTTTGCTCTGCTTTGATATGTTCGAGCCTGTTGTTGATAGAATGCGGAACGGGCTTTTGCTACGCCACGCTCCTCCTCAAAGCGTCAAACTGTCCTGCCGATCGAGCTCGGCTTCTCTTTCTTCGTACATGCGCACACGAGGTGAGTCATGAATTAGGTCGCAGGGTAGAACTGCCTCTGCGCCGTATACCATAAAGATTGGTGTGAATCCGGCCGTGCGATTCGGAGTGGTCCACAGCCCCAGTCTGAGTCGAGCTCCTCTACCCAAAGGTCGTGTTAGATTCCTTGAGGACCGCACTAATCTGGGTTTGATGCCGCTCATAATTAGACCATTTGCTCGCTCAACCCGGACCGTTAGTTTGAGGGTGATAGGCGAGGCGTAGTCGAGCTTAATGCCCATGTTTTTGCACCAGAGTTTGACCTCGTCGGCCGTAAAGTTCATGCCGTTATCAGTGATGATGCTGTGGGGGACACCGTAACGGTGTACGACCCCTGATATGAAGTCTATCACCGGTCCGGATTCGCCGCCTTGATGTGCTTGGCCTCTATCCATTTGGTGAATTTATCCACCATGGCGATGAGGTATTTTTGCTTGTGGGTTCCCCCTTTAAGGGGTCCGACCATGTCAAGCCCCTGCACCGCAAAGGGCCAGGTGATGGGTATAGTTTTGAGGGCGGTGGGTGGCGTGTGGCTCACGATTAGCAAAGAGGCGGCATCCGGACGCATCGTTGGACTAAGTCTTGAGCATCTGCCGGCCATCGGCCAATAAAATCCTGTCTGGAAGGCCTTGCCTCTGAGGGGCCCGGGCTGCGGCGTGGTGCCCGCCGAGTCCGGCATGTATTTCAGCCAGAAGATTCCGCCCTTCTTCTTCGGAGATACACCTTTGAAGGACTCCGGTTGTGCTTTTCTTATAAAGCTCTCCCTCATGGACTTTGTAGGCTTTAGATCGCCGCACTATGCAGCGGGCCTCGTTTTGGTCCTCGGGGAGTTCCTGCTGGTTAGGTAGGCTAGGAATGGATTACGCCCGCAGGCAATGACTGCCATTATTACGTGGGCTGAGTATGTTATTTCGGTGGTAGAACCACCAACTGTGTCGAGAATGTTCGATTGTGGGCGGTCGCGGTTAGGTCCGGATTGTTATTTCTGGACTCTCCCTCCCATAATACGGATGGCTTGAACAGCCTCTCTAGGAAGATGTTGGGGGGACAGCATCGCGCTTTGCGCTGATGCGTGCCAACACGTCTGCTGCCTGGTTGTTGTCCCGGGCTATATGGTGAAATTCGAGCCCCTCAAACCGAGCTGACATTTTTAGGACTGCATTGCGATAGGCTGCCATTTTCGGATCATTGGCATCAAAGTCTCCATTTATTTGTGATATCGCGAGGTTCGAATCCCCGCGCACCTCTAGGCGTTGAATGCCCATGGAGACTGCCATCCGGAGACCATGTAGAAGGGCCTCGTATTCGGCTGCGATATTGGAGTCCGCATACATTATCTGGAGTACGTATTGAACTGTATCTCCGGTTGAGGACGTCGAGCACGCCTTGACTCGAGCCAGCCAACATTTTGGAGTCGGCGAAGTGCATTATCCAGTTGGAATATGCGCCGTACTCTTTAGGGAGTTCGGCTTCGGTCCATTCGGCGACGAAGTCGGCCAAAACTTGCGACTTAATAGCTCTCCGTGGCTTATAGGTTATGTCGAACGGGAGGATCTCAATGGCCCATTTGGCAATCCGGTCCGTCACGTCGCGGTTGTTTATAATGTCGTTAAGGGGTACTTCGGAGGCTACTGTTATTGAACACTCTTGAAAGTAGTGTCGCAGCTTCCGGGATGCCATAAACACCGCATACTCTATCTTTTGATAATGTGGGTACCGTGACTTGCATGGAGTTAGGACAAGGGACACGTAGTAAACTGGTTTTGAAGAGGAACTTGTGTCCGTCCGCTTTCGCTCGTTAACGAAAGCACCGCTTACAACTTGATGAGTTGCCGCGATGTATAATAGCATTGGTTCGCCCATGTTGGGCGTGGCCAGGACCGGGTTTGTTGCCAATATGGCTTTTATTTCTTCGACGTGGCGGCATCCGTCCACTCGAAGTGTTCGGTGCTTTGGAGGAGGCGATAAAGGGGTAATGCCTTTTCTCCCAAACGGGAGATAAAGCGGCTTAGAGCCACCACGCAATGAATCGTGTCCTGCGGTAGCGTCGATGACTTGATCGATGCGGGGGAGGGGGAAGGGATCCTTTGGGCAAGCCTTGTTGAGGTCCTTGAAATCGATGCATAGGCGCCATGATTTGTCCTTCTTTGGTACCATCACCAGGTTTGCTAGCTAGTCCGGATGTTTTATATCTCTGATGAATCCAGCCTCCAATAGTTTGGCTAGCTCCTCTCCCATGGCCTGTCTCTTTGGTTCAGAGAAACGCCGAAGAGCCTGTTTGGTAGCTTGAATCCTTTTAGGATGTTTAGGCTGTGCTCGGCCAGCCGGCGTGGGATTCCTGGCATGTCCGAAGGGTGCCAGGAAAATATGTCCCAATTTTCGCGTAGGAATTCTCTTAGTGTGGCGTCTACATCAGGATTTAATTGTGCCCTGATGGAGGCCGTTTTGGTAGGGTCCGTTGGAGGGACTTGGAATTTGACTATTTCGTCCGCTGGTTTGAAGGAAGTGGATTTGGATCTCTTATCGAGTATCACATCATCCCTATTCACCGTGGAGCGCACCGCAGTGAGTTCCTCGGCCCCTAGGGCTTCGGATAGTGCCTCAAGGGCCAGTGCAGCTGTCTTATTTTCGGCGTGGAGTGCTATGTCCGGCTCACTAGCAAGAGTAATGATTCCGTTGGGCCCGGGCATTTTGAGCTTCATGTACCCATAATTGGGTATAGCTTGAAAAATTGTGAATGCCTCTCGCCCTAATAGAGTGTGGTATCCGTCTTTGAGCAGGGGCCACTTGGAATGTGACTTCCTCGGACCTGTAATTATCCGGCATGCCGAACACCACAACCAATGTGATTTTACCTGTACAGCGTGCTTCCCGACTGGGGATTATTCCTCTAAAGGTTGTGCTGCTTCGCTCAATGCGGCTCCAGTCTATCTCCATTTTTCGGAGGGTTTCCTCGTAAATGAGGTTCAATCCGCTGCCACCGTCCATGAGTACCTTGGTAAGGCGAAAGCAAATCCACTATCGTCTTGAGGACCAATGTGGCTGGTGCTCGGCTGTTCGAATTTAGGTTAAATCCTTTGGCATTAAAGGTAATAGCCGTGTCACTCCATGGGTTTATTGTTGCTACTTGGTAGACTTCGGTGAGGCTACGGAGTGTTCGTTTCCGCATATTATTTGATGCGAAAGTCTCGAAGACTGTTAATACCATACTGGTATCCTTGGGTTGGTGCTCTAGAGCTAGAAGCTCTTCGCCACTTTTGGCCACCTGCCGTAGTATCCAACATGCTCTAAGGCTATGAGTTGGAGTGGCGCCCTCTGTATTATGAATTTTACAGGTCCATTGAGCCATCCCTCCAAAGACGGTTCCATGCCCTATAGAGGTTTTTGCTTTTGGTATTTAACCCGAGTGCTGGCGATGATGCACCCTTTTATTTTGGACTGGGGTTGTATTCAAGGCCGGATTGTCCCAAAATCTTGATTCGGTTTTCCAGGCGCTTTCCATCGCACAGTACTTTTGTACTATGGTCGCCAAGTCGGCAAAGCGTGTAATGTCACGGTGACTTATAGCGTTTAGGATCCCGTTATCCGTGCAATTGTTGCAGAATAATGAGATTGCGTCCTCCTCGTGGCAGTCCTTTATCCTGTCCATAACCAGGAGGAATCGCCCGATAATGGTGTCTTGCTTCTGCGGGCTCTTGCCGAATTTGAGATAGGTCGCTTATGTTTGGGTGGGCGGGTGGAATTAAATCCGGAACCGCCCAATCTGAAACTTAAGGGCCGAGGAGCTTCCGAACTTGGAAGCTTGGATTCTTGGATGTTGTCCAATGAATCTAGCCCGTTGCCTGACTTTAGGTTCAGGGCTTGAGTGACGTCCTCTCCTCCGCGGGAATCCGGCATGGAGGTATTGGGAATCCGGACGTGGCTAGTCCTTGAGATAGAAGAAGGGTTGCCGTATTGTTCCTCCACCACAGCAACGTGGTGGGTAACCTGGGGAGAGTTAATCTCTCTCAGATCGGGTTTAAGCCCAATCTGATCATAGTCTATAGCGACTCCCGATGGCGTCACGATCCAAGAGCTCGTTTAAGGAAGAGAGCTCCATCGAATCTAACTGCTCGGCGAGCTCCGAGTTAACGTGAAGATTGCTTTCGATGACCCAAGAAGTCATCGTCGGCACGGCGGCCGAACAGGCGGTCATAAGAAAACCGCCTAGCCGGAGAGTTTGGCCGACAACCAAAGCTTCTTTAGCAACAGTCCCGTCTTTAAAGACGGGATGAGGCATCCTTCCTGACGGCGACGGCGACGGAGGAACTCTCAATGAAAGCACCAATGTCGGTGTCAAAACCGGCGGATCTCGGGTAGGGGGTCCCGAATCTATGCGTCTAGGCGGATGGTAACAGGAGACAAGGGACACGATGTTTTTACCCAGGTTCGGGCCCTCTCGATGGAGGTAATACCCTACTCCTGCTTGATTAATATTGATGATATGGCTAGTACAAGAGTAGATCTACCACGAGATCAGAGAGGCTAAACCCTAGAAGCTAGCCTATGGTATGATTGTTGTTCGTCCTACGGACTAAAACCCTCTGGTTTATATAGGCACCGAATAGGGTTAGGGTTACCTGAGTCGGTTACAATGGTAGGAAATCTACATATCCGTGTCGCCAAGCTTTCCTTCCACGCCAAGGAAAGTCCCATCCGGACACGGGACGAAGTCTTCAATCTTGTATCTTCATAGTCCAGAGTCCGCCAAAGGTCATAGTCGGCTATCCGGACACCCCTAATCCAGGACTCCCTCGAGGCGAATCATTTTTTGCGGACGCACTTCCTTGCGTGCTTGAGCGATGTAGCTCTTTGGGTCCCAGCGGTCGAGAAGCGAATCGTTTTTTTTTGCCCGGACGCACTTCCTTGCGTGTGAAGGTGTAGCTGCTGGGTCCTAGCAGTCGGGCGGCGAATCTTTTTTTCTTGGACGCACTTCCTTGCGTGCGAAGATGTAGCTGGTGGGTCCCAGCAGTTAGGGGGGCGAACCGTTTTTTTTCGGACGCACTTCCTTGCGTGCGAAGATGTAGCTCGTGGGTCCCAAAGATCGAGGGCAAATCATTTTTTGCAAAATATGGTGGCCCATCCGGTGGGTCTCCATTGTCGGTGGAGGAATAATTATTTTCTTGGCGTAATAAGGAGGCACTTCCTTGCGGCTGCCATGGACCCAGTATCGGCCTCTCCACACTCTGATCCACGTCTGATGGAAGTCGTTCCTTGACCACGTTGACCACGCCTCGCCAAGAGCACCACGGCGGTGGACGATGGCGAGGCCTAGGAAGGGGATGACGCGGAGCCGGGGAAGACGCGGCAGTGGATGCACGCGCGGAGAGGAGTACGAGGGTTCACTGGTTCGGCTGCGCTGCCATCGCCGCAGAATAACAGGGGGTGTGGGTGAGTGGAGGGATGGCCTGGCCAGCGGTGGGAGTAGTAGAGGCGGTGAGGCCTCCATGACAACCTGACCGGCCACAGGAGGCGGGAGGCAGTGGCACGACGGTCTTTGCTTTGGGCTGGAGCAAGAAGACCAGAGGTTGAAGAAGCACGATGGCTGTTGGATGGACATCGTACGGTCACTGCAGCTAGAATCGTTTATATTGACTAAGTTGACAAAGCCCTTGGCACGTCAACTTAGTAGGCCCACAGGTCAACTTCCGAAACGGTGCGCCCCGGATGTCAGAGGGAGGAATAACTTTTTGGGCGGGTGAAGCTAGAATATCCGAGATTGAAGAAGAAGCATGGCATCCGTTGGATGGACATCCAACGGCCACTGCTGCTAGAACCGTGTGTTGATTATAAGTTGACAAACCTTGCATATGCGTCAACTCTGTTTTTTTAGGGGACGCGTCAACTTAGTAAGGCCAGAAGTGTGTGGCAGAGAACTTATAGCCCATTTGAGATTTGTAAGAATGTGTAGCCCATTTTTGAATTATAATCGAATTTACTACAGCCCATTTACAGTTTGTTAGAAGTACATCCGATTTCAACCAACCGTTCAAAACAGAATTCAATAAAAATTTCCCACATTTTGATGGGATCCGAAATATTTTTATCCCAAAATTTCTAGTCAGATTAAATAAAATTTCAATATAAATTTATATTACGTAAAAATCCAACGAAACATTGCGCTCGCAACAATTAATGAAATTAAAATTTTCAATATCCAAAAATAATATTTTATAAAGTAATCACGTGTTTGGTGCATTTTTTATAGTTCTTGCCAGCTTTTATAATTACATCACATTTACCATTTCTTAAAGCCCATTTTCTTGTTAAGCCTAATGCATCCCTCCTAGGAAAGATTTGCAGCCAATGAGCGGAGAATAACAACTTGCCCTTGCACAGGTATTCCTAAAAAAGTTTAGCTGGGCTAGCCATTTTCAACTTGAAAAAATTAATATCTGGGCTGGATATCTGGCTCGGGCTAGGCAGACCTGACCCAGCCAGTTAATACTGCAGCGATGTTTTCGTTGTTGTTCAGAGGAGAAAAATTAATATCTGGGCTAAACATCGAAAAACTCTGCGGTGCTCATACCTCAAAAACACAAATCTTGCTCGAGCTACTTGGTCCCGGTATTGCCGCTTCTTGTGCAATTCTCTCGTTTATTGACTACTACATAGGTTGACAATGGTGTGGGACCGTGATGTCAAGAAAGCAGGAGGAAGCAAAATAAATTATAGTTATATATATATATATATATATAAGGAGGCACTAACGTCACGTGAGGCTATGGACTGGTGGGTCCCCATTGTCATCCTCTCCAAGTAAAGTCATCTCCTCGCCTTGCTTCCTTTGAAAGCAGTCACGCCCGCCCGCTTCCGGTGCCTTGATTGCTCCGCCTTCAAAGCGACACAAGTGACGTCGTCCATCCATCTGCCGCCCACATTAATGATATGCGGTTGCCGAGGCGGCTACTCCGGCGCCACACGTCCGTCCCTCCGCCCGCCCACCATTGCTATATAAACTGCTGCGCCGGCCATAGCCGCAGTCATCCGCATCCGTTCCCTTTCTCCTGCCCATACCACTACTGCCCACCATGGCTTCCTCGCGCTCCAGCGCTCTTCGGGACGAGCGGACAACAGACCACAAGGAGATGGCAGCCATTGCTGCCGACCGGCTGGCCGGCAGGCAGCCGGAGGACGACGACGTCCCAATGGAGAACATGGTAGTCGACGATCCGGCGCCAACCCCCTCCTCTGTGCCATCCTCGCCGGTGCATTGCACCATGACCATCGGCGAGGCCCGTGCCCAATATATGGACAGGGTGAGGCAGATGCATGAGGAGCAGTTCCGGGAGGCGCATGTCGACGCCGCCTACAACCACCATCTCCTCCAGGAGCACCTGCAGGAGGAGGAGCAGATCGCCACGGAGCGGGCGGAGCAGGAGGCGCTGCTCGACTCGTACCGCTCCGCCCACATGGGCCGCCTCGAGTGCTGGCGGTACCGCATGCGGGTGGCGGAGGCTGCGGCCGCCTACAAAGAGGCTAGCAAAGAGGGCGATGAAGCGGGCGAGGCGCTGTTTGGCGAGACCGAGGACGAGGCAGAGGACAATGCCGGCTCCGAAGAGTCCTCGTTCCGCTGGCGTCGATGAGGCCCTGCTCCGCCGAGGCCCCGTGGCACCAACAACGAGGCAAAGGACACCGCCAGCTCCGCCGAGGCCCCGCCCCGTCAACAACGAGGCAGAGGACATCGCCGGCTCAGCCGAGGCCCCACCCTGCCGGCAACATGGGGGAGGATTTCCGCCGCCCGCCGGCAACGAGACAGAGGCCATCGCCGGCTCCGCCGAGGCCCCGCCCCGCTACCAACGAGGCCGCGCCACACAGAAAACGAGGAAGAGTATAACACGGTAGGTCGCCGCCACTCGGGTCCAAATAAGGCCACCGCTGCTACCCTCCGGTTGAAGCCAAGCTAGGCGGGTTGACCATTGACGGCCGGTTAGCTTCTTGGCGGTGACGTGGACTCGGAGAGCTGCGCTGGAGAAGAACGCTGCTTCTACTTAACTGCTGGTGCAATTGGCTGACTGACACGTGGGCCCAACAGGCCACATATCAGTTACGCAACTGCACCTGCAGTTAAGTCATCAAGCTTTCTGACTCGGCCAGGACACAGTGGGTAGCTTCGGTTAATTAATTATACCTCCAGGCACCCTTTTAGTTGAAGAATGTATGAAATGTAATGAAATCCGGCATGTTTATATGAAATCTGACCGTGTATGAATGAATTTATTTCGATTAGTTCAATTCACTGTATCACGGCCTTGGATGAACATGCAAAACAATACGTACTAGCATTATTCCTGTGGTGATCACCTCGTTTGCAGAAGTTTCACATGTACTCCTCCGGTCCTTTCTAGTCTGCATACAAGTTTTATTCTGCAGTCAAAGTATCTCTACTTTGACCAATCTTATACAAAAAGTATGCACTTTCACAATATGCTGTAAAAGGGAACAGAAGGAGTACAAAGAGTTTGAGCAGCTTTTAGCGTTTCTATACATTGCAATCAAACACACGGGCCCGGCAATTCATAGAGAACATTCAAAACAATCGATGATTATGCATCTCAATGACTCACATGTCGATGCAATATTTACTTCACAACTAAAGAATAAAGAAAAAATTGATCGACGCCACGACAAAGAAGGCGTCCCATTCGAAAATATCAAACGCATGTCTTGTTAAAATCAATGAGCAAAATTTGACAAGGTTGTCCCATTCCAAAATATCAAATGCCTACAATTGTGGAATGAGCAGGGTTTGCCATCAGTTCGGACATTGACATGGCACCTCATGCTAAATAAACCAGATGTTCTTTTTGTGCAGTTCCACCAAAATCAACCAAATTCGCGCGTAGCTTGTATGATTTCGCCCTTATATGTTGCAACGCCTTGAACTTATCGGCACCTCCTTTCTTGTGGTGGAAATGAATGATTCGATGTATTCATGAACATTTTGTGCAGTTCCCATTGAAATCAAGCTGAGCACCCCTGTTTGCACAAATACAAAAAACCTCGGAAAAGCCACGAAAAAGAAAAACTCGGGCAAAAACCTCGGAAAAATAAAAGAAAAAGGAAGGGCCAAAAATCAGGCTGTCAAATAACGGACCGTAAGTAAACGAATGCTGAAAATGAGCCCAAGAATAAATGGGCTCTGAGAAGGCCGAAAGATAACATGGGCTGGAAACGGCCCAACGGAATAATGAGCCGTTAATGGGTATAAAGTGATACACTGTTCATTACGGGCCAGTTTCACCACAGGCCATTAATGGGTGTAAAGTGATACCTTTATTCATTACGGGCCAGTTTCACCACCGACCGTTAATAGGCCAAGAGTTACATAGGGCCTCATATGGGCCGAAAGACGTCATGGGCCATACATGCGCCAGAAGTGAAAACGGGCTGGAATCATATTGGATGGCCCACATGACGCTACTGGGCCTAATTAGGATAGGGCGTAACGGGCCTTGGGTTAGCATGCTGTAAATGGGCTATATGCGAACATGTCGTTAACAGGTTTCCATGGGCTGTCCCGCCACCTTTTGACCAAGTCAAACGGGCCGGCCTTTCCACAGGAATGGGCCTCTGTTGGGTCGTGCTACTATATACATGCATGACAAAAAACGCGACCTACTGTGACAATTACGTATCATCACGGAAGTGTATTTTTTTGTAGTGAATACTTCCTACCCCCAAGACTATCAAAGGATGGAGGCCCAAAGAGATCCAAATGAAGGAGCTCCAAAGGCCTCTTCGAGTAAATGATAGTCATGGGCGGGTGAGCCTTCTCATGTAGTTTCCCTTTGATACAAGCACTATAAGCATGATCTTTAGCAAAGCTAACATTTGTTAGTCCACAGACATGGTCCCCCTTGAGAAGAGTTTGCAAATATCTCATATTGACATGGGCAAGGCGGTGATGCAAAGCCATCCCACGTCAACTTTAGCCATTAGGCATGTCGCGGTCTTAGTGGGTCGCTCCGAAAAGTTAATCATATAGAGACCATTCTCGACATGCCCAACAAAGGCTACTTTAAGAGACTTGCTCCACAAGAGGGCCACGGTATCAATATCAAATAAAGTGGCAAAACCCATGATTGCAAGTTGACGAACGGAAAGTAAATTGTATGCGAGGGACTCAACAAGCATGACCTTCTCGATCGTGAGATCATGAGAAATGACAACCTTGTCGAGTCCCAGTACCTTAGAAGATGAGGCATCACCCCACTCGATATTGGTGGGCATAGATGGAGTCTTGAGTACGTCCACCACCAAGTCCTTGCTTCCGGTCATATGATTCGTAGCTCCACTATCGAGCAACCATGATCCCCACCTAAGAAAACACCTACAAGAGATCAATGCTTGGTCTTAGGTACCCATTTTGTAATGGGTCCTTTGATGTTAGTAACAAGGGTCTTAGGAACCCAAATAGACCATTCAATGTACTCATAAGGAGAACCAACAAATTTGGCATAAACATGCCCATCACTAGCACGACATAACACATAAGAAGGATTAAAGTCATGGCTTTGTTGGGAGGGATGGCATTGCCCTTCTTGACACCACCACCCTTCGCATTGTTCTTCTTCTCCTTGGAAGCACCCTCTCCCTCTTTCACAAAAGTTTGCTTAAGGGGAGGAGGTCGTTTGGTCTTGTCATTCTTATTCTTGTCCTTGGGCTTGGGTGTCAACCCAATCCCTTCCTTGGCCACAACTTCCTTTTGATTGCTCAAAAGGTTGTTGAGGTTCTTCTCACCTTGTATGCATGACACAAGACCTTTCTCAAGTTGCTCCTTCAACTTAGCATTTTCCTCAACAAGATGCACATGCTCACAACACGGGTTAGTAGCATTTGCATTATCAATTAAAACCATATGAGGAAAAGTGGCTTTCTCCTTAGTTAGCTTCACTTGGAGTTGATCATGAGACTCCTTGAGGCTAGCATGAATACCTTTCAAGGCCTTGTGAGCCTTGTCAAGTATATCAAACTCCTCGTTGACTCTAGCAAGATCAACCCCAAGTTTGACCTTCTCGGAATTTAGCACACGAGAAACAACAAGAGCATGATCAAGATCTTTCTTTAATTTAGCATGATCATCGTTGTGTGACTCCTCAAGAGCCAAACGAAGACCACACTCTTCCTCAAGAGCATTGGAAAGATCTGAAATCTCATCGACATAGTCTCGACTATGACCCTCCATCTTAGAGATGGTATCTTCGTGAGCCTCGATCATGTCATTGGCTTCACCAAGTTGTTCCAAGAGAGCAACGAAGTGCTTCTTGGATTTACCCTTGAGTTTACCCATAAAGGATTCAGACTCATTCTCCTCCACCTTAGATCCCTCATGTTCATCAATGCAATCCGTCAAAGAAGGATGATCAATGAAGGTAGTTTTGATGTTGGGGGTTACCTTGTTGGTGGCCTTAGCCATGAGGCACTTGGCGACGATGCTCTCATTAGGAGAATCTAAGAGAGACACCCGTGGAGTCGTTGCAATGGCAACGGAGGCCATGGGAACCGACCCACCATCATCATCATCTTCATTGTACTCTTCTTGTACCACCAACGCCTTGTGAGGAGTCTTCTTGGTGAAGTTGCTCTTGTTGGAGAAAGACTTGGCCTTGTCCTTTCGGATGAGCTTGCCACCGTTGTCTTCCCTCTTCTCATAAGGGCACTCCGCAACAAAGTGAATCACATCGCCACAATTATAGCAAGTTCTCACACGTTGCTTGACCTTAGTGCCACTTGAGTTGCTTTTGTTGAAGTTGGGCCTTGAGTTCTTCTTGTTCCAAAATTGCCTAGACGCAAGGGCCATGTGTTCATGATAGTCATACTTTGTATCTTCGGGTTGCTCTCCTCTTCTTCCTCTTCTTCAACACAAACCTTGGCCTTCAATGCAAGGTTGGGCTTCTTTGCTCTTTGAGAGCGGCATCTTGCATTGTCGGCGGTCTTGTCCAATATGCTCATAGCCACAAACTCATCCAACACCTCACTTGAGGTCAAGGTGTGGAAGTCCGACCTTTGACGAATGACAGAGGACATGGCCTTGTGGTATGGCATCATTGCCTTGAGGAATTTGCACTTGATCCAATTGTCATCCGTGTCCTTGATCCCATGATCACGGAGTGAAACCGCGAGTTTGGTTACTCTCCGATAAAGCTCGCGAGGTTCTTCATCCTCTTTCATTGCAAATTCGTCGGCTTCATCTTGCACCACTTCATAGTTGGAGCGTTGAATGCTTGCGCTTCCTCGGTAGAGGGACACAGCTTGGAGCCATGCATCTTTGGCCATGGCATAGGGCCGGAGGTGAGGAAGATTTTCGGGTGGAATTGCATCTTGGATGATGAAGAGAGCATTCTCATTGAATTGATTATCCGCAGCTTCTCTAGGAGTGAAGTTGCTTGATCGTCTTGGATAAAAACCTTCTTCAATGATTCTCCAAAGATTAGTATTCACATGATTTAAATGACGCTTAAAATGATAGACCCAAGAATCAAAGTCCTCCTTTTTATCAATCTTGGGGGGAGGACCGGCATGATTCAAGTGAGTAGAAGGAATCGGTCCCCCATAGACAGGTGGAGGTTCCACATGGGCAAAGATGCCGGTGCCATTCTTACCGCTAGAAGAAGGAGCTTTTTCACTAGTAGCTTCCCCCTTGTCGGGGTTAGCATCCGTCACCTTGTTAGTGGGATCACCCACTTTCAGCGGTCTTGATTGGAAAGTTTAAGCCCTTCTATGAATTTATTAAACATGCTTTCAACCTCGGTCGTCATGGAGGTCTTCAATGTGTCCAAAGCCACATTGAATTCCTCACAAGAGATCGCGGTTTCCCCATCGGCTGTAGACGAGATTGCATAAACACCGGAGTGCTCCTGCGCTCCATCTATGGTGTCAACCATACTCTTCGGACGGCAAAGTCCTTAATAAAGAGACGAGGCTCTGGTACCAATTGAAAGGATTGACTAGAGGGGGGGGGGGTTGAATAGGCAACTAACAATTCTTAGCTTTTCTTTACCAAATTAAACTTTGCATCAAAGTAGGTTGTCTAGATATGCAACAAGGTGGACAACCTATATGATGCAACAACCATAAGCACACAAGCAAGCAAAGGATATAACACAAATAGGCTTGCACAAGTAAAGGGATGAGATAACCAAGAGCAGAGCCGGTGGAGACGAGGATGTGTTACCAAAGTTCCTTCCTTTTGAGGGGAAGTACGTCTCCGTTAGAGCGGTGTGGAGGCACAATGCTCCCCAAGAAGCCACTAGGGCCACCGTATTCTCCTCACGCCCTCACACGATGCGAGATGCCGTGATTCCACTATTGGTGCCCTTGAAGGCGGCCAGGACCTTTACAAACAAGGTTGGGGCAATCTCCACAACTTAATTGGAGGCTCCCTAACGACACCACGAAGCTTCACCACAATGGAATATGGCTCATGGTGACCTCAACCGTCTAGGATGCTCAAACACCCAACAGTAACAAGATCCGCTAGGGATTAGTGGAGGGAATCAAATTTCTCTTGGTGGAAGTGTAGATCGGGGCCTTCTCAACCAATCCCGAGCAAATCAACAAGTTTGATTGGCTAGGGAGAGAGATCGGGCGAAAATGGAGCTCGGAGCAACGATGGAGCTTTTGGGGGAAGAGGTAAGTCAACTTTGGGGAAGTAGACCCCTTATATAGTGGGGGAGGGGGAACAATCCAACCGTTACCCCCCAAAGTAGCCCCGCAGAGGGCGGTACTACCACAGGAGGCAGCGGTACTACCGCTGGGCTCAGCGGTACTACCGCTCCCCCTGGCAGTACTACCGCTGTGATGCCCCTGATCCAATTGTACACTAATCATGCACACAAATGTGTACGATCAAGATCAGGGACTCACGGGAAGATATCACAACACAACTCTAAAACATAAATAAGTCATACAAGCATCATAATACAAGCCACCACGGGCCTCGAGGGCTCGAATACAAGTGCTTTCGATCAAAGACGAAGTCAGCGGAAGCAACAATATCTGAGTACGTACATAAGTTAAACAAGTTACCATAAGATGGCTAGCACAAACTGGGATACAGATCGAAGAGGCGCAAGCCTCCGCCTGAGATCCTCCTAAACTACTCACCGGTAAATCAACGGGCTGCACGTAGTAGTAGGCACCTCCGGTGTAGGAGTCGTCATCGATGGTGGCGTCTGGCTCCTGGGCTCCATCGTCTGGTCGCAGCAACCGGGTAAAGAAAGGGAGGAAAAGGGGGAACAAGGCAACCGTGAGTACTCATCCAAAGTACTCACAAGCAAGGAGCTACACTACATATGCATGGATATATGTGTAAAGGGCCATATCAGTGGACTGAACTGCAGAATGCCAGAATAAGAGGGGGATAGCTAATCCTGTCGAAGACTACGCTTCTGGCAGCCTCCGTCTTGCAACATGTAGAAGAGAGTAGACTGAAGTCCTCCAAGTAGCGTCGCATAGCATAATCCTACCCGGCGATCCTCTCCTCGTAACCCTGAGAGAGAGCGACCACCGGGTTGTATCTGGCACATGGAAGGGTGTGTTTTATTAAGTATCCGGTTCTAGTTGTCATAAGGTCAAGGTACAACTCCAAGTCGTCCTGTTACCGAAGATCACGGCTATTCGAATAGATTAACTTCCTGCCGGGTGCACCACATAACCCAACACGCTTGATCCCATTTGGCCGAACACACTTTCATGGGTCATGCCCGGCCGCGGAAGATCAACACGTCGCAGCCCCACCTAGGCACAACAGAGAGGCCAGCACGCCGGTCTAAACCTAAAGCGCCACGAAGTGCAGGCCCATCGCCCTTAGCACACCTGCATGTTGCGTGACGCTGGCCGAAGCGTAACTAGCCCCTTAATACAAGAGCAGGGCCCTACGTTCCAATCCGGTAGCGCCGCTCGTCGCTGACGTCACGAAGTGCTTCGGCTGATACCACGACGCCGAGTGCCCATATCTTTCCCCCGTAGTTGGTTAGTGCGTATAGACCAAATGGCCAGACTCAGATCAAATACCAAGATCTCGTTAAGCGTGTTAAGTATCCGCGTACGCCGAACAGGGCCAGGCCCACCTCTCTCCTAGGCGGTCTCAACCTGCTCTGTCGCTCTGCCACAAAGATCCATCCAGAGGCCGTCGGGACAAAGGTCCTTTCAGCCCCAATCCGTGAATCACTCATGGTGCTCCACAAGCCGAATTCGACTTTAGTCACCACATGTATCATGTATAAGTATAAGTATATACCCATGATCACCTCCCGAGTGATCACAGCCCGATAGTATAGCACAATGTGAGACGGACAAGAATGTAGGGCCACAGATGGAATACTAGCATCCTATACTAAGCATGTAGGATTGCAGGTAAAGGTAACAACAGTAGTAGCAAGGACAGGCTATTCATCAGGATAGGAATAACGGAAAGAAGTAACATGTTACACTACTCTAATGCAAGCAGTAGAGAGTAGAGTAGGCGATATCTGGTGATCAAGGGGGGCTTGTCCGGTTGCTCGCAAGAGAGAGGGTCGCCAACTCCGTAGTCGAACAGGCGGCAGCAGCTGTCGGTCTCGTAGTCTACCGGAGAGAAGAAGGGAAGAAACAATGAATACAATGCAAGCAGATGCATAACGATGCATGACAAAGCAATGTGTGATGCTAGGCGTGCCCTAACGCGGTATGAGGTGATACCGGTGAAGGAAGCATCCGGAAAGTATTCCCGGTGTTTCGCGTTTTCGGGCAGAGGAGCCGGAGGGGGAAAGTTGCGAGTTCGATAGGTCAGGGGGTGTGGCGGACGAACGGGTTGCGTATCCGGAATCATCTCGTCGTTCTGAGCAACCTTCATGTACAAAGTTTTTTCATCCGAGCTACGGTTTATTTTATATTAATTATTACAGATTTAAATCATTTTTAGGACTAACAGAATTAATTAATTTAGGAAATACAATTATGATGTCAGCATGATGTCAGCGGTCAACTCTGACCGTTGACCAGTCAACTGGTGGGTGGGACCCGTCGGTCATTGACTGTTATCTCATTATCAGAATTAATTAGCCTAATTAGGTTTAGGTTAACTAAATAGAATTAATTAAGTTGATTAATTATCCTAATTAATTAATTACTATATTTTTCTAATTCCTCTTTTTCTTAAAGGGGCATGGGGCCCATATGTCATAGGCTCATAGTAATTAAATAGGGCTAATTAGCTTTAACTAAATGATTAGGTTAATCTAATCTGATTTAATTAATTTTCTAATTAATTAATTAACATTTTATTTATTATATTTATTATTTATTTTTCTATTTTTTAAGCGTTTAGTGGTGGGGCCCCTGTCATAGGCACGGGGGCCTTAATTTTAGCGCCGGGCGAGTTGTCGCCCGAATGGGCGGATTCTTGAGCGCCGTCGTCGCTGGACAGCGCTACTTGCCGGCAGCCATGGCGGGGCACGACGCCGGCCATGGAAGGGAGCGGTCGCGCGGATGCGCGGTAGGGGTGAAGGCGGAGATGGCTGCGGGCGAGGCGCGAAGCGCTGGCTCGCGCCAGCTGCGGGCGCTGTAGGCGCAGCCGAGGCCGAGCACGACGGCAGCACGGGCGGCACCGTGCGGACGACCTAGGGAATGGGGTAGGGGAGATGGGGTCATACCCCCAGTGTAGGGGTTCGGTCGGCGAAGTTCGGGGCGGCCGGCGTGGATCGAGGCGAGGCATGTGGCGGCCGTCGTCGAAGAAGATCGTCGAGGGAGCCGTCGTTGGGGCGTCCTAGCTCGCGTGCGCCAGTGTAGATGACGAAGACGACGAGGCAGACCTCCTGAGACGCGAGGTTGCTGATTCGGTGGTGTTGGTCGCGGTGGTTTGCGGCGGTTCCTCGGCGTCTTGAGCATGCCGTGAGGTGGGCTCCGGCGCGTCAAGGGGTCCAGCGCGGGGCTCTTGTCGTCGCTGGAGAACGAGAGGGTGGGGGTCTCGGTCAGGAGGAGTGGGGGTCGTAGAGGAGTGGGGGGGTCGTGCGGGGCGACGGGGATGGTTCCGATCTGGATCGGTGGGGGGAAGTGGGGGGAGTGGGATGGGCGAGTGGGGCTAGGGTTTCGGGGATGGGGAGATAAGGGAAGTGGGGGTGCCGGTTGGACCTTTTAGCTGGTTGGGCCCTTTTTTGCTAAATGGGCCAAGGGGCCCAGTAGATTAGGTTTCTTTTCTGTTTACTAGTATTTTTCCATTTACTTTTTGTTTATTTATTTAGCTATTGTTTTGTATTTTCTTTTAGCATCAAAATATTTTTGTAAAATGTTAAACCTTGCCATATAATTACTATGCATTATTGTGCACTGCCACAACAAGTTTGGGTTCAAAATAATTTATTAAGTTCGAGTTTATTTTTAAATGGGATAAAAAGGTGTTGTTGGTCCACTGTTTTAATATCCAGGGGCAACTTTATATTTTAAAAAATGTTAATTATTTCATGACAAATTGTTAGTGAATATTTGCAACCCGCCAAACATTTTTGTTTTACCATTTGAAGAAATAAAAGTTTGACTTTATTTTAAATTTAATCTGAATCAGGTTTGGATCAAAGTGAGGTTTAGCAAATTACTGCAATGACATGGCATCATTAAGAGGGGATTACTGTAGTTTGATTATCCGGGCGTCACAGCCGCGCAGTCTGGAAGGCAAGGGAGAAAGGGACCCGAGCGGTACTGCCGCGGTGGTAGGGCGGTATTACCGCTCATGAGCGGTACTGCCGCTGCATAGTACCGCACAATCCGACACAAGAATCGACCCCCTCGAATCAACGCGGCAGGGGCCTGGTACCGCAGTGGTACTACGGCTGAGGACCCACCGGCGGTACTACCGCTGGAGCGGCATCGCCTGTGACCCCTAAGCGGTACTATCATTGGTACCATGTGATTACCACTGGGACCGCATAAAGCCCAAAGAAGGAGGGAAGAGCTCTCCATTGAAGTGGAAAGGCTCAGAGGGTGTGAAAAGGATGTGTACGTGTTGATTCCACCTTAGCCTTACCAAAGCGGACCCCCTCTTGATAGTACGGTGCCCTCTACGAAACTAGTCAACCGAAAAAGAAATGAAAGACCTACAACGTCTTGAATGACACTCCGAGGGAAAGAAATCGCCTCGTGCCAAAGATGGGTCTGTGAAATGCTCAAGGCACACGATTAGTCCGCAAACATGTTGTCATCAATCACCAAAACTACATCGAGAGAGATATGCCTTAACAGCGACAGACATACACTCCAAAAAAATACACTTCCGTGATGATACGTGTTTGTCACAGTAGGTCACGTTTTCTGTCATGCATGTATATCCATGACGATTTTATGACAGAATCAAGATAGTCATACATGTGTTGTCGTAGAAGTGTTCCATGACATTACCAAAATTATCATCACGAAAGTGTCCACTTCCATGATGATAAATGGCGCGTCATGGAAGTGCTTTCGTCAAGGGAAACCAACACATGGCATCCACCGTAACGGGTCGCCGTTAACCTATCGGGTCCGATTGGGATCCAATAACCCGTTAACAGCCCGGACCAATGGGGATTTTCCACGTGTAAAATTTTCAATGGCCAAAGGAACCACATGTCGGCTCATCGTTGGGACAGATGTCATCCACTCACTGGACCGGAGGCGCCTATGATATGTCGACACGTGGCACGACCCAACAGAGGCCCATTCCGGTGAAAAGGCCGGCCCGTATGACTTGGTCAAAAGGTAGCGGGCCGGACCATAGAAAGCCTATTAACAACCTGTTCGCATATAGCCCATTTACAACCCGCTAACTCATGACCTGTTATGGCCTATCCGAATTAGGCCTAGTAGCGTCATCTGGGCCGTCCAATATGATTCCAGCTTGTTGTAACTTCCGGCCCATGTATGGCCCATGACATCTTTCCTTCCATATGATGCCCTTTGTAGCTCTTGGCCCATTAACGGCCCATGGTGAAACTGGCCCGTAATGAACAGTGTATCGCTTTATACCCACTAACGACCCATTATTCCATTGGGCCATTTCCAGACTAAGGATGGCAATTTTATCCACGGACATGGATACCCATGGATATCCGACCTGAATGGATAGGGGTTGGATATGCTTTTGTGCCCATGGGTGACGCCCAAACCCGACTGAAAGATCGTGGATGTCGCCTAGAGGGGGGGGGGTGAATAGGCGCTTTAAAATAATTACGGTTGAGGCTTGAACAAATGCGGAATAAACCTAGCGGTTAATTTGTCAAGCACAAAACCTACAACAACTAGGCTCACCTATGTGCACCAACAACTTATGCTAAGCAAGAAAAACTACTTAGGTGATAGCAAGATATATGACAAGAAACAATATGGCTATCACAAAGTAAAGTGCATAAGTAAAGGGCTCGGGTAAGAGATAACCGAGGCACGCGGAGATGACGATGTATCCCGAAGTTCACACCCTTGCGGATGCTAATCTCCGTTTGGAGCGGTGTGGAGGCACAATGCTCCCCAAGAAGCCACTAGGGCCACTGTAATCTCCTCACGCCCTCGCACAATGCAAGATGCCGTGATTCCACTAAGGGACCCTTGAGGGCGGTCACCGAACCGTACAAATGGCAACCCTTGGGGCGGTCACCGAACCCGTACACTTTGGCAACCCTTGGGGCGGTCACGGTACCCGTCAAATTGCTCAGGCGATCTCCACAACCTAATTGGAGACCCGACGCTTGCCGGAGCTTTACACCACAATGATTGAGCTCCGAACACCACCAACCGTCTAGGGCGCCCAAGCACCCAAGAGGAACAAGCTCAAGGGCACCAAGCACCCAAGAGTAATAAGCTTCTCAACTTGTAAGTTCCACGTATCACCGTGGAGAACTCAAACCGATGCACCAAATGCAATGGCAAGGGCACACGGAGTGCCCAAGTCCTTCTCTCCCAAATCCCACCAAAGCAACTAATGCTAGGGAGGAAAATGAGAGGAAGAACGAAAGAAGAACACGAAGAAATCTAGATCCAAGGGGTTCCCTTCACTAAGAGGAGAAAGTGATTGGTGGAAACGTGGATCTAGATCTCCTCTCTCTTTTCCCTCAAGAACTAGCAAGAATCATTGGAGAGATTGAGAGATAGCAAGCTCGAAGAAGGTCAACAATGGGGGAAGAACACGAGCTCACAGGATTAGGTCTCAAGGGGAAGAAGACCCCTTTTATAGGTGGGGAGAAAAACCAACCGTTATCCCTCACTCAGCCCAAGACGACGCGGTACTACGACGGAGCTGCGGTACTATCATGATCGGCCGCGGTACTACCATGCAGGTTGCGGTACTACCGCAAGTGCAACACCGCCGATGAAGGCACATGTTGCAGGCAACGAATGGTAGAACCGCCGGAGCGGTCCTACCGCGCGCTCCTACGGTACTACCGTAAGGCAGGCTGCACTAGCCGCCGAGAAAGCATGGAAGTAAAAATTACTTCCGTACCTACTTCCGCCCGAGGGAGGACTGCGCAAAAATCCGCACGCAGTACTACCAAGACACGAAGAGCGGTACTATCAAGATAGGGCGCGGATGTAAAATTACATCCGCCTACTTCCGCTCATCTTTGCTAAGCCTGGCCAGAGCCCACGGTACTACAGCGCTACCATGACATTTGCATTACCAGTAGGGCACGGATGTAAAAAATTACATCCGCCCTACTAACGCCGAGTAGTCAATGCTGGCACGAGGCCACGGTACTACCGCTTCCCACAGGCGGTACTACGAGCACCTGCGAGACTACCATGTGGACTGCGGTACTCTGCAAGGGCTCATGTACTACCGCTCCGAGAGCAAGATTACCCCATGCCCCAGATTAGCAACACTAGGAGTCCTTCATTTTGCAGAAGACAACAGAGGGAAACAATAAAACCAGAACTGCCATAACTTCTACAAATGAGCTCCGAATTGAGCAAACTCAAGCTTGTTGGAAACAAGACAACGAGTAGCATCGAAACAGCGATATAGTAAGAAGAGACAGAGGAGGTATGCCTAACAAACAAAGGAGTGAAACCTCCAACAGAGAAGAAACGGCATATCCTCCAACATCGATAACATCATAGAAGATGCAAGTGAACTCTGTTCTCGATGAGCTCGAGCTTGTCATAAAAATGACCATAAGCTCCAAATCTCACAAGGAGAAGAACCAAACAAGAACCCAAAAAGATGATGCAAGGATGCAATGGTTTGAGCTCTCTACGAATGATACGATCAAGCTACTCATCGAGAGCCCCCCCTTGATAGTACGGCAATCGATCCTGTAACCCGGTCTCCCAACTACCATCATGAGACCGGTAAAATAGAAAACCTATCAAGGGCAAACCTTTGCCTTGCACATGGTCCACTTGAGCTAGACGATGACGATCTTGACTCCCTCAAGTTGGACCACCTTTCTTGATTGCGTTGGCTCAAGAAGACTAGTTGATTGCTCCCCATACTCCACTATGGGTGAGCCACTCTTCCAAGACATCTTCACAAGTCCATTGTCACCAAATGGACGGCAAGCTTCAAGCATTTGATCTCTTCGTGATGCTTCACTTGAATTTGCACACCGCAACCTAACCCCCCACAAAGAACTCTCACAAAGACCATGGGTTAGTACACAAAGCGTAATGGACAATGCTTACCATACCATGGGATCACCTGATCCCTCTGTACATCTTGTACGCTTTGTGTGTTGATCAACTTGATTCACTCTTGACTTAGTCTTGATCAACCTTGATTCTTTCCAACTCTCTTCATTTGTATGATGTCTTGAAGGTAATCATGAATGATCAAACAATCTTCTTCTTCAAGACATGCTTACAATAAGCTCAACTCTCAAATGACCAATCTTTGGATAATTCCTTGAATAGCACCTTGGTCGACACAAACTCTCCTTGAAACCAACACATGTACTCCAAGAAAAGCCTATGGAAAAAACCTTCAAATAAACTCAAGGCAACCATTAGTCCATAGAGATTGTCATCAATTACCAAAACCAAACATGGGGGCACCGCATGTTCTTTCACCGACCCAATTGCTCGTGCGTAGGGCATGGATATAATCTTGTACCCATGGGCATACCCAAACCTGACCCGATAGTATGCATTAATGGAAAAAATATGTTATCCCTACCCTAGAGTCGCATGTCCCACTGCAATTTTACACGTTGTTTTGTAAAATGTGGAAAATAAATTGCACTATCTCCACCCTAACTTTTATTAGTTGACATTCCATCCCCACTAACATACTCTAGCGCCCCTTCCCCTATTTCATATCGTCATTAAATGACTCGCCATTCTCATCTTTTAGAAAAATACTAAATGATATAGGTTGTTAGCAGACGTTGATTTACCATAAGTTGATGTTTACAATAAGTGAAGCCTAGCTTGCCACAAGGTGGACAATGGAAGAGCTTGTGTTACCATTGTGTTATGTCTTATTTATATGTCTTGAGAGGACCCAATGGATATCCAGTGGGTATGGATATTGATGACCCACAATATAGGGGATCTATCATATTCCTTTCGATAAGTAAGAGTGTCGAACCCAACGAGGAGCAGAAGGAAATGACAAGCGGTTTTCAGCAAGGTATTCTTTGCAAGCACTGAAATTATCGATAACAGATAGTTGTGTGATAAGATAATTCATAACGGGTAACAAGTAACAAAAGTAAACAAGGTGCAGTAAGGCGGCCCAATCCTTTTTGTAGCAAAGGACAAGCCAAGACGAACTCATATATAAAGCAAAGCGCTCCTGAGGACACATGGGGTTGTCAAGTTAGCTTTCATCATGCTCATATGATTCGCGTTCGTTACTTTGATAATTTGATATGTGGGTGGACCTGTGCTTGGGTGCTTCCCTTCCTTGGACAAGCCTTCCACTTATGATTAACCCCTCTCGCAAGCATTTGCAACTACTAAAATAGAATTAAGATAAATCTAACCATAGCATGAAACATATGGATCCAAATCAGCCCCTTAAGAAAAAACGCATAAACTAGGGTTTAAGCTTTTGTCACTCTAGCAACCCATCATCTACTTAGTACCTCCCAATGCCTTCCCCTAGGCCCAAACAATGGTGAAGTGTCATGTAGTCGACGTTCACATAACACCACTAGAGGAAAGACAACATACATCTCATCAAAATATCGAACAAATACCAAATTCACATGATTACTTATAACAAGACTTCTCCCATGTCCTCAGGAACAAACGTAACTACTCACAAAGCATATTCATGTTCATAATCAGAGGAGTATTAATTATCATTAAGGATCTGAACATATGATCTTCCACCGAATAAACCAACTAGCATCAACTACAAGGAGTAATCAACACTACTTGCAACCCACAGGTACCGATATGAGGTTTTGAGACAGAGATCGGATACAAGAGATGAACTAGGGTTTGAGAGGAGACGGTGCTGGTGAAGTTGTTGATGGATATTGACCCCCTCTCGATAAGAGGACCGTTGGTGATGATGATGGCTTCGATTTCCCCCTCCCAGAGGGATGTTTCCCAAGTAGAACAGCTCATGGGAGCCCTAGATTGGTTACGCTTGTGTTCCGCCTCGAGGGCAGGCGCTTCATCTCAGCTTCCTTCTTATTTTTCCAAGTCAAAACAGACCATATAGCGTAAGATGGGCGTCGGGGGCCTGCCAGGGCCACACGATCGAAGGCGCCCTCCACCCTTGTGGATGGCGTGTGGCCCCCTCTGGTGCTTTCTTCACCCAATATTTTTTATATATTCCAAAAATATTCTCCGTGAAGTTTCAGGACTTTTGGAGTTGTGTAGAATAGGTCTCTAATATTTGCTCCTTTTCCATTCCAGAATTCTTGATGCCGGCATTCTCCCTCTTCATGTAAACCTTATAAAATAAGATAGAAAGGGCATAAGTATTGTGATATAATGTGTAATAACAACCCATAATGCAATAAATATCAATATAAAAGCATGATGCAAAATGGACATATCAACTCCCCCAAGCTTAGACCTCGCTTGTCCTCAAGCGAAAACCGATATCGAAAAATATGTCCACATGTTTAGAGATAGAGGTGTCGATAAAATAAAATACGGACATGAGGGCATCATGATCATCTTTAGAACAACAACATGTATTGTCATATAATTTTTTATGCTAAAGTAACAATTCATTCACAAGATAAAGTAAGAATCAGAAACTTCATTGAAAACTAACAAACTATGATCTCAGTAATCGAAGCAATTGCAGTTTATCATAACATCGGAAAGAGTCATATAAGAGCTTTTCAGCAAGTCCACATACTCAACTATCATTTAGTCTTTCACAATTGCTAACACTCACGCAATACTTATGGGTACAAAGTTTCAATCGGACACAGAGAAAGCTATGGGCTTATAGTTTCGTCCCAACCTTTTACCTCAAGGGTAATGTCAACAATAATACTTTCTGATAACCTACATCCGAGTGTATATATATATATATATATATATATATATATATATATATATAGGGCTGGACTATTCTATTACCGGTAACAGAATATTATTCTGTTACACTCGCCCCCTATAAGGCACGACGCGTCCCACGACCGACTCCAAATTTCAATCCGACTCGCTTCCTACCACGGAGGCAGCCGTCATGGCGAAGCGGCGACGGCGGCAGCCGGATCGAGGGAGCCCGCGGCGCCGTGATTGGCCGGCGACGGATCCGCCGCTGCCTCCTCCTTCCTTCTGTCGCCGGATCCATCGTCGGGGTCATCATCCCCGCCTCCTGCCTCCCTCCGTTGCCGGATCCATCGTCGGGGTCGTGATCCCCGCCTCCTGTCTCGCTCCGCCGCAGGATCCATCGACAGGGCCATGATCCCCGCCTCCTGCCTCTCTCCGTTGCCGGATCCATTGTCGGGGCCGTCATCCCCGCCTCCTGCCTCCCTCCGTCGCCGGGTCTCCTTCTCCGGGGCAGTTATCCCCGCAAGGTGCTTCCTCAACGAACCTCTTCGCCAGATGTCCACCACAAGCAGGTGTTGCGTCAATGGTGCCGCCTCGCAAGAACATGATAGTAAGACGCCCACGAGAGGTAGAAGAAGAAGACAATACACTGGAGGTAATGTCTGCTCCCCATGTTTGTGTCACTCCATCAGTTCGTCTGTCCTGCTATGAAGAAGAACCCGATGGTACATTGCAAATGCTAGCATTAGTTCATTGACACCCCTGCCACTTGATGCACGATTAGGATGTCGAGGTTACTGTCAGTGCATCTAATATGCATTGCGTCAGTTCAAGTTAAAAAAATTAAACATATGCGTCAGTCCAGGTATAGTGACAAGGTTCAGCTACCGCTGAGAGTTGTATGTTGTTATTCCTAAGAGTACAAGTCATGTAATTGCGTCAGTTCGAACGAGTAACAAAACTGTTACCAAAAAAAATTGCTACACAATAAGTTCAGTGATACATAAGCTAGCAGTACTTGTAATGTATATGCATTGATGCACGATTAGGATGTCGAGGTTCTTTGTCGATTGCATCTAATATGCTATCTTCAGTACAAGTTAAAAAAAATTAAACATCAGTGTCAGTCCAGGTAGATAGTGACGAGAGAGTGCCACAGTTACACAGTAAGTTCAATGATACATAAACTAGGAGTACTTCTAGTGTAGTTGCATGAGTTACAGAAGAACAGAGGAGAAGTCATGCATGAGTTCAATGTCCAGTTTACAAAAACAGTGCTAAAAAGACGAGCATCAGTACATCCGTGTTTTGAACATGAACGTTCATCAGCTTGACTGAAAACGAAACCAGATTAATCACAAAACTTTTGAATGTTGTTTGCGAAGCATGCAAAGGCGGCGACGCAGCAAGCATTTCATGAGCAAAACAGATATGGGGAACCACCTGGTTGGGTAACACCAGAAATACCGCCTGGATATTTCAACAGTACAGGCAGATTTGAAGATACACCGCAATCATGAGAAGCATGGACAGGTCCTTCTATACGGCAAACAGCAATGTCTGGGAATGCAAGCTTTGCCGCTACTGGGTTGCAACTAGGCAAACAATATCACCAACAACAAACGTTTTCCTTCCCCAATGCATGCAAAAAGCCAAGGACAGGAAGCCGTGGATGGGTTGCAAGAAGGCTTTCACCAGTCGCTCCATCAACATCAATCATCCGTCTTTGCAAAAGCGATTCTGACGGGAAGACCAGGGCAAAAGACAGAAATTTTGGCCACTCTAGCAGGTTCAAAAGTACAAGATATGAGCCATATACATAGGAGCAACATCACAATGAATCCGAGGAGAGGCGTGTACAACGAGAGGCGGAGATCTTCGCCATCGTTGTTCCCTCCAAGAGATGCATTGCTGCATGTGCCAAGGGTGACACCACCGGCGCCCATAAACCGGGGAGAACAACAAACACCGGAGGCAGCGCAGAGCTATACACATGTAAGTATCCATATAGAAAAAATACAAGCACAGTCCATACCATGGTGCCGTGACCACCCCATCTAACATTTTTGTTTTGTCATCATTGTGTGCAGCCACCGACATTGAAGCTTATGTTACGCCAAGGCTGGAGATGAGGTTTGAAACTTTCGAAGAAAGTAAGAACTTCTACAACGATATGCGAAGCACGCTGGTTTCTTTGTCGTGGAAGGCCCCAAGTTTAAGACCAGAGCCTACCTTTATTGCACGTGCCATGGAGTTTATGAATCAAAGGTGTCTCAAGCAAATAGACATCGTAACAAGACGACAACCGTAACTAATCAAGGGCTAAAATGAGGTCAAGAAGGAAAATGATGGAACATTTGTCGTAAAAGAGATAGTCTGGGAACACAACCACAGGTTACAGCTCACCGCAGAAATGCTTGTCTTCTTGCACTCCCACAAAAACTTTGACAAAACAATCTTGGAGTACGTCAAGTACCTGCAGTTCAAAGGCATTGAACACGCGCAAATCATGAGCATTCTGGGCGGTGATGACCCTGGTAGCTACTTCCTCGAAATGAATGCCAAAGACCTGATTAACCTGTAAGTAAAAACTGGTTCTCCTCCCATAAACCGCCTACGTCTTTTTTCCTCTGTCAGTACAAACATATCACGCAACGCATGACCTGACGCCTTGATTCAACATGCATTTTCAATGAACTTTTAATATGCAGGAAAGCAAAGAATTCAAGGATTGATGATGTGGACGATGTCCTAAAGACTGTCAACTTCTTTAGGGAGATGAAAGCTATAAACAGGGAATTCTTCTATGACATGCAACTCGATGAGTCCGACAGAGTTAAGAACATATTCTGGGCGAACACAAGCTGCCGAGGAGCGTATCAGGACTTCGGGGACTGCGTAAAGTTTGACACAACATATAAGACCAACAAGTACCATATGCCACTTAGGGTGTTTGTCGGAACTAACAAGCACTTACAGACTACATCCTTTGGTTTTGCCCTGATAAGAGATGAGGATGCAGATTCATTCAAGTGGCTGTTCAGGACATTTTTAAGGTGCATGAGAAGGAAGGCTCCTACATGCATTCTCACAGGTACACCCGCTTAAAACCACCCCAACCACCACCACCCTACCAAAAAGAAAAGGAAAGTAACACAATAAAAATGTTGTGTCAGTTCTATTGGTATATATGCACAACCATCTGCTGACCACTCTGAGTCTATTTTCTCATTACCAGACCAGTGCCCGGCAATGGCTTTGGCGATAGCAGATGTTTTCAAGAACACATTACATAAGCTATGCCGCTGGCACATTATGAAGAAGTACAAGGAACACCTCGCGTACCTGTATTTCCTGCACGACGACTTTAAGGATGAATTCACATCAATTATCAACTGGCCCCTCATGCCAACCGAGTTTGAGGATGCCCGAAAAGATTGATGGATAAGTACAACCTCCACGATGATGCCACAATGGTGGGCATGTGGAACGAGCGTGAGAAATGGATATCAGCCTACTTCTAAGAAATTTTCTGCGCCAAAATGACATCCACACAGTGAAGTGAGAGCATGAACTATGTGCTCAAGAAGAACTACGTAAATGAGAGACATAACCTACACCGGTTTGTCACCTGTAAACTCCTACGTCAAAACCGGGAGGCGCATAGAGAACCAGGAGACAATGGGTAACCGGGTATAGCTCTATCACTTGTCGTAAGACAAAAAATTACATGCTTACTAAAGTAAAAACTTTATTAGAAATTTTTCCTGCAAGAAAACTAACAATCTGGTCATCATTCTTGCATCTGCAGAAAGAACAGAACACGCTGACCTTCTATGGGTTTGACACCCAGATGGCAAAGCTGTACCACGCTGAGTGTACAATGAGATCGAAGATAGGCTAAAAGCGAGCACTCTCTTCACGGCAGCGAGAGACGGAAGAGCCCACAAAGTACCTAGTGCGCTACAACCACCCATAAAAACTGTCTGTGGGCTCGTACGCGTTCCTGTGGTTGCAGACCACATGGGAGAAACATATGAGTGCGAGTGTGCTATGGGGCCACACAGTAAGGACTACAAAAGATGTTACATCTTGTACTACTTTCTTTGCAAAGTTTTTGTTCGAATGAAATAACAAAAACATGCACCTCTTCCAAAAACAAATACATGTCTTTTCTGCGTCCATGTCCTGTGCATGATGCATACAATTAAGGCTGAAAGCGTTCCAGAGAAATACATACTCAGGAGATACACCAAACGCCCGAACATCCAGCTAAGATTTGACATAAATGACTTGAGGACAGTAGCGTCAAACAAGGCATCCCAATACTGCATTGAAAGCTCATCACGACGCTGAACATGAGGGTGCATGTAAAAGTTTGAGAAGCCAAGAGCAAATGGCAAGGACGCGAGTCGTCATGGACAAACTTGAACAAGAACTCGACGCCATGCATTCTGCTGAAAATGGAGGTGTCGCAGACAATGAAGCCATTGAGCAGGATATTGCTACAATGTTATCCGAGATGAACCATATGGGAGCTATTGACCCGTTTGAGAACGAGGAAGACGAGCAGCAGCAACCGGAGCTTGCCCGTGTGCACACTCAAGAGCACCGACAAACTCACATGCGAGATCATGAGCTCGATGGTGTTGTAGGCGAACGACATGACAATAGCACATCCTACTAGCAGCAGCAGGAAAGGGTGATTAAACCCCCAATATTCTCAAACACAAAGGGGAGGAAGAGCAAGACGCAAGCAGCGAAAGCTGCGAAAGCAGCAGCCAAAAAGTTTGTCATACACTAGTGTTGTATAAAGGGGCGAACGACGTGCTGTTTGAAATTACAATTCAGTTCACACAGTACTAAAACATAAGTACACTAAAAATGAGAATACAAAAACTATAAAGGCCTAACTTAGGTTGGTACAGATGAAAATAAAATAAGTACAATTTATGAGCAACAACTCCTGTGGCAATCAAAAATGTTTTGACATACACTAGTGTATAAAGGCTTCAATAGAAAAACAATACTTAAATATCCACACGAAAAACATCACAGATCCATAAGTACAGCTTGACTATACGAATCGGTGCCACAAGAAATGCCATCATCACCACCGCAGAGACGTGCAAGTGGGATTTAGCAGATCGTAAGTACAACTTGACAAGACTAAACAAAGGCACCAAGAAAAACATATGTCTTGGGCGGTTAGTTCTTCCACGCCACCACCAGCGCCACCTTTGGCGGTTGCCACCACGCACTGCAAACGGCGACCCCCCACGACCACTACACACACGCCCCCGACGAACCGCCTCCCACACACCACCGTCGGCGCACTGCAAAAATACCCCATTGTCTTCCATCTCTCCCTCGTTCCCACAAACCACCATTGCCGCTTCCATTTCCACTGCACACAAACCTCCATCGTCTCTCTACAAAGCCCACGATGCGCCGGAGGAAGGCCATGGCGGAGGAACCGTCCGCCAAGCGTCATCATGCAGAGACGTCGGACAAGAGGAGCAACCTCGTCGACATTAACGTCCCCGGCGAGAAGCGCGACTACACCAGAACGCTCAAAGGGGTTGAGCTCCACGGCAAGGAGACGCTAGAGATCGTCTGCACCAGCGAACCAGACAAGGTGGACGAGATGATGAGCAGGCTCAGGAGGAAGGGCGGCGGCTTGTATCCGAGCTTCATCGGAGTTGATGTGGAGTACACCGACGATGAAAAACCTCCACAGATGGCGGCAGTCCTGCAGTTGTGCGTCGAGGAACTCTGCTTGGTGTACCACATCGCATGACCACAAAATCGTGAGCAATCCTACTCATTTGCCCTGCATATGGTTTATCTGTTTTATTAGTATCAGATCCTGAAAATTTAATCACACTTGTTTCCAAACAAGAAGTACTAGTGTGGCTTGTGAAAAGTGGATGCACTACTGCATGTTCTAAAGAAGAAATACTAAAAATGTATATTTGAACCCGATGCCTTTGGATTACTATTTGGAAAATCTTGCGGAAGATTAAATTCTGAAGTTGATCGACTGGTGTAGTTTATGAAGTTGATACAATAGAGTAGTCTATGTACTTGATGTATTAAAAAGATGTTTCGAACTTGATGTAGTGAAGTATTTTCTGAATTTGATGTAATGTTATTTTCAGAAGAAAATAAACTAAGGACTTGGTGAAGCACCTTTGGTTCATGTTATCCTATTTCAACAAAAGTAGACTAAACTAGTACCAATGAAGAACATACAACATTGACTGAAACTATGTATAATCCAAGAAGAAGAATAACATGATGTACTTAATTTAATTTCAGAACTTTCTTTACTAGTTTTTGAAGTACATTCATCCATTGTAACTCATATTACTGTTCATTCATCTGTTGTACCAGTACTAGTCACTAAAAACTTAATTAAAAATTGTTTCCCAACTAGATGAACTACTATAGTCTATGAAGTGGATGCACAATTACATATTTATCAAGTTACATGCATTTCTGAAACTGTGAAGTGGATTGTTTCACCAGATTAGCATCTGAAAAAAGTTTATAGCATTCTGAACTTTATGCACCAAATTAATTTCTGAACTTGATGAACTAGCATAGATTCTGATCTTGATGCACTAGTATAGTTTATAGAATTGATGTATTAAAAGATCTTTGGTGAAGTGGTATAGGTCCATATCTTGATGCACATGTTTCTCAAACTAATTTTTGAACTTGATATAGAATTAATGCACAAAGATGTATAAAAGCATCGGTATAGGTCTTTTATTCAACAAAAAGAAAACTAAACTTGAATCAAGCAAGCATATATCATTGACTCTGGTAAAATGATTCTCTAATTTGGTGAAGCATTTGGTAAAGCAAAGAAGATAGCAAAAAAGAAAAAATAACATGGTGTAGTTGAATTTAATTTCAGGACTTTGTGTACTAGTTTCCGAATTACATTCATGCATGACTCATAATATATAAGCATCTACCTCATGGATTATCACTTGTAGAACAAAAAAAGCGGTAAGAATTAAATCCTAAAAAAGAAGACTAATCTATAAATGTGTGTCTCCCCTTGCAGGCCCAAGCACCTCAAAGACTTCCTGCAGGAGGAGAAATTGTACACATTTGTTGGTTTCAAGATTGAGGTGACAAGCGGATGCTTTGGAGAAGTCTGTTTGGAAATCAACCCCAACAACTTCATCGACATGCAGCGCAAGTGGAAAGATCCAAATACCGACAAATACTACGACTCCTTGGCCGATGTTGCAAGCGGCGTCATCCACCCATTCTACGAAGGCATGAAGAAGAAGATGAACAGGGAAGACCACAAACTGTGGGGGAACAACCCGCTGCCAGACAACCTCATCACGTACGCAGGAATAGATGCGTACGCAATGTACAAGTCATGGAAGACAATCGACAACATCGTGACAGGTTGGGATATTTCAAAAGAGCAGGAGGCTGACCCATACTACCACTGCAACTTCGCGGATGAAGATGCATGAAAGTCTGCATTTGTTATGTTGAACCGGATACCTTATGCTCTGTGTGTCCTTAGTATTGTTGTTTCAGATTTGTAATTTGCTTTCGTTATGTTGAACCAGCTACCTTATGCTATGTGTGTCGTGGTTTGAACAAGTTTGCCTGTGTCTATCAAGTACATCGTTTGCTTATGTCGTCCAACAAGTTTGCTAGCTTCCTATTTTGTTCATCCATCATTTTTAGTTGAAGTAGGTTGAAGTTGAAACTTGATGGCTGCCACGCAGCAGCACTAGTCATGGAGAAAAAAAATAACACATGAATATTTTTGCAAAAAAAAGTGGCAGACTAAATAAAGGCCAAAAGCAAATAGTAGCCTTCGAGCTCAGTACAACTTAGACATGAACGGAAGTACTATCACGCTAAAAAAAATCAGTTTTTAGTTTCAGATGAACACTAAAAAGACTAAGTTTCAGCCGAGGACAACATTCAGTACTAAAAAGCATCATGGTAAAAAATAGTTAGAAATTCACTAAGTACTTCATCAGAAAAAGCAAAGAAACACTAGTACGTATTTCCTAGTCACTAGCATCCTAGGACTGAAAAGTTCTGGTACAGTTGAACACACGGTACGTTCATTCTACAAATATATAAAAAGGAACGGAAGCTTCAGTTCGCATTCCTTAAAACAGTGACATACTAAGAATTAACGGTGGCAATACAACTGAAATCTCAAGACAACTTAGTCTATACAGCAAGTGCTAGGATTATACCAAACATTGCACGGAGAAGAACCACACCTAGAAAAAAGAAGGCCAAAAACTAAATCAAAAAAGATATAAGTTCGACAAAAGAGAAAAATCACAAGAAACACAACAGAAGACATACTAGCATCAAACAACACAAAAAATAAATAATTAATCAAAAGTACTAGCACAATTGGAATCTCAGTACAACTAAGTTTATTCGGTAAGTGCTATGATGATACAATTAATGCATTGAGAAAGAAATAGTTTTGAACTTAATAGGACTATCTCTTAAACGTAGCTAATTTAAAACAATAATTTAACTTTTACTATGAAATTCAACTACTAAAGTTCAAGAAGTTCAAAAAGAAATTTGGCACTAAAATTTTGAAAGCCTTACGCTGAATGAGACTACAAATCAAGACTAACGAGAACTATATCATAAGTACAAGAAAACGAGAGTACAGAAACTATAAAGGTCCAAGTTAGGATGGAATCACATAAAAATAAAATAAATCTCACTTTCTGAGCAACAACTTGAAAATACACTTGAAAAAAATTGTTTTCAGTTCAACTACTATATAAGTCTTCAGTACAAAAAAAAAACGTAACCAAAATGAATTCCCGATGAAACATTGTGCCACACTTAAAACACAACACAAAATATACTAGTTATTACATAGTACTCGACAAGACATCAAACACTTCAAAATAGAGCCTATAATGTTTTCAAGAGATATATCACACAACTATCCAATTCACTATGCAAATGATGACCATTTATCCTATGCATCAGGAGCCAATTCCTGAACCTCCTTGGGAAGCTCCGTCACCATAAGATGGTTATTCCGGTTGAACACAGCTCTATGCAGATCCTCAGCGTTCCAATCAACAATGCGTGGCTGCAAAACAATAAAACAAATTATCAAAAATCATGACACATAAAAAAATGGATGCACAATAAGCCAAAAACAGAAATTGAAAAGCTCAACAAGAAACCCACATCATTATTTCGAATGTTCTCAACGATCTTTTCACCATCATAGCATCCCGCATACTTCACAGTATAATGGCCACATTCATTTTTCCCTTGAAGTGGAACCTTGACAATCGTTGGTTTCTTTGCAAACAGCTCCCAATTGGGCTGCTTGCTTGCATTGTAATCTTGAGCATCACCATACAGCCTTCATTACTTTGACCAATCTAGAAATCTGTAAAAAACAAAACAACCGACACGCTTTTAGGTCTCGTAAACAGCAGAAACAAAGATGCAGAAATATTAATCCAAAGATGATAATAAATGTCACTCACAATCTTCTCGCAGTCTTTGTGATAGGTGTTCTTCAAGGACGGTGGTTCTTGAATAAGGTAAAGAGTCAAGGATGTCAACGCTACTTGATCGATTCATGACATATAAGGAATAGTGGTTCACTTTCCTATCCTTTGATAAAACCATAGGCTTGAATAGAGGCATCATGATCTAAAAAAAATGACCAAAAAAGAGATGCTAAATATTCAAAGTAAAAACCAGCATCACAACAAACAAATAAAAACCAAAAATCAGCTAGTAGATCTCACAAGGTCGACCTTTGAGCAAGTCTTCATTAGCTTTAACATAGCTCTTGAAATCTCTCAAGCACTCTCCACATTAAACACTTTATTTTCATCCTCATAAAGCGAACAGTCAAGCACAACCTGCAAAAAGCCAAAATAGAAAATAGACAATGGAAAAGAATCAACAAGCAAAGTATTATTAAAAATCATAAAAACAATAGACAGTCTTGTTCAACATAAAGAAACCGATCTGATTGATTACCGTGATGAAATATGGACTCAGCAATATCCTTTTCCCAGATACGAAATCAACGTTTCTATCGGGATCTTGCTTCCAATCATCAATGAGGAAGTCCATTACATCACCCTCCATCATTTGCCCAGGTGAAAAAACTTCCCAGATGCGATTCCCGGTGAAGTTAGTTACGTTTCCATCAGGCTGAGGTATCATTGAGAATGTATTCCTGCAGCACACACAAGAACAAAAAGAAGGAGAAGCAAGATAAGGCATTCATAGCAGTTCGAGTTGTATAAAAAGGAACAGTTCAGTTCATATTTACCTAGCAGTTACAAACAACAGAAGAAAAAGAAGAGGAAAAATAATGAGAGATACTCACTCGGCATACTTCTCACGCCATTCATCACTAAGCAACAGATTATACAACATGCGAGCCTTGTCCAGGTGAGGGAATTTATAAGGGTGAAGCTGCTGCACAGGGGAGCAAAACTTTATAGGAGCTCTGGGCGCATGCTTCGTGCTTACAACATTGCCAGAATGCAAAGCGGGATCTTTCCTAGCACCACCAGCTCTACGAGCCACTATTCCAGCAAGGGGAGATAAACCTTTGGTAGCAGCGCTCCTCGTGACTCTTCCAACGCCAGCAATCTTATCAAACACATCATCATCGCTGTCTATCAATTCCACAATGGGATTCTTGGGTGTAGTAGGGCTATCTGCACAAGCAGCCGTAAAACCTCTCAGAGCTCCCAACCGCCCCTTCATAACACCAGATCTTGTCTTTTGGGGAGAACGTCCCTGGCTAAGATCAATAGCTACACGCTCGAGCTCCAAGAACTGGCTACCAAAGAACCTGTAGTCATGGTCACCAAGATCCAGCCACTCACCTGGAAAAAAAAGACCGCACAAAGCGTAAGTTCAAATACATATTTCATGACAGTACTAATAGAGAAGTACAAGCTGCAAATAAATTACAAAAGTCCATGCACGCGTACAAGGTTCGATGCCAAACAAACCCCGGAAGTCAACATCAAACAAATCGCTAGTTGCGCAGGTATACAGCAAAGTCTTCCTAATGTCCAAAATTTCTTCATGGCTATAATCGACCATTTCAATTACACCATCCTCTCGGCAATAATAGGTCTTGCAGTTTTGTAGCATAAAGAATCCACAATCATGCCTGTAAACAAAGGAAAAATCAAAAAATGGTACAACACAAAATCCAAAAAATACAGGAACAAACTCCTCCAGCAACAAAAACAACCAGCAAAAATCATTAAAAACGGATACTCGCGTGTTTTCCTGCTGAGGCACCCGCACAAACTCGCAAGAGAAACCATCAATATGCGCCGGTGAGAACGGTTTGGCCCTGTCTACACTGGACTCCCTCCAAAGCTTCTTTATATTATCTGTCATATTCCTTAAGAATCTAAGCGCATCACCCTGTGTTTCATCACGGAGTGAATCAAGACACTAAAGCAGCCGGAACTTCAAATTCGTAACAACCAAGCACCAATGCCCAGATTCTTCACTAGGCTTCATGGTAGCCACAAATGACGGCGGATCAAATGTAGGAAAAGAAGCTGAAAAAAAAATCGCAGAGGAAAATGTATTTACCAAATCATAATGAAACAAAAAATTCAGCCTCCAAACAATAAAATAAAAGAGGGAAATTGAAATTCATAAGTACAAACAAAAAATCACATAATCATAAAGAAATTATATCCACCGCCCAAAATTGAGGAACAACCATATCAGTTCAATTCCCTTGCAACAATAAGTGCAGCTTTAATAAAAGAAGCACATATCGAGTTCATTCCCCCCACATCCCAAAACTGCAAAGAAAACATGACAGTTCTAGTTAATGAGTACAAAAAGTCCAAGTTCACCTACGTGGTCAAAACCATCAGCACCTGATCTTGTGAACCAATTTAGCACAATGAAATCAATATTTCCATCACGGATCTTGATGCATTGTACAAAAGAACAACAATAGTTAGAAAATTGGCAAAATAAGTTATGATCCTATTTACAAAAAAAGCAAAATACTGACCGTCACCCATCTGGGAACTATCAACTTGTCAGTGTCTCGGTACTTCTGACGTAGAGAATATAAAACAACATCAACACTGTCTGAGTTGAGCATGCCGATTGGGGACAAACGCTTTAGCAATAGAACCAACACTGGCATCACATTCTTTATTTTGAAACATCGGCTTGTGACTAGAAAAACACAAAAGTTTACATGAATTAAATCTACTGCAACAACAACAATAATCAAACTAGAGAAAGAAAAAGAGACAAAAAATGGTACGGGCAAAATCCCAAACTAACCATTTCGTACGGTTCGTGTGCAACCTCGTAATAAATAAGAAAAAGCGTATCAACCTTAACAACATTACCACTTTACGCTTGCGTAAAATGATGAAAAATAATAAGTTCAACAACTACAAGAGAACATGTCCAAAATGCCAAAATTGAGAAGTACACCCCATTTACAAGTCCTTACGGACTATCGTGGTTTGACGACGACGGTAGTTCTGTGATGAGACCATTATGCCTCCAGTTTTAGGGTTTGACGATGGGACATCTTGAGAGGACACCAATATTGATGCGCTTTCGAGTGCAGAGAAAGAAAATCACAGACGACAAGAGCGCCTCCTGCATCAAGGGGTCAGAAGAAATTAACAGAAGTAAATCATCATCCTTTGATGGCACCTCCTCCATGCTAGAAGCATCTTGCAATGCATCACCGTAATCAAGACCTCCAGGCAGGAAATTCTCCGGCGGGAAATCTTCACAACCAGAAACATTTTCATTCCCAGCAATACCAACACCAGGCGATTTGGCATCAAGTATGTCGGCGACCAAAGATCCTCATCGGCAACTTTGGTACCAACATTGCGCCCACTACTCAATGGAACATCATGAGCATCATCTCCACCACTAAGGACAACCTCACGCTCAACATCGATGTCGATGAAAATAAAAATTCAGAAAAAGTGAATAATATGAGCAAAACTAACAATAAAAATAAGCTACCAATAGGTGCACGGAAAAATAAACCTTGGAAGCATTCACAGCAACATCATCGAACTTGTCATTGCTAACATTCAAAGCGACATCACCAACAGGCAAACAAGGCTCATCGCCAACAATAGGACCCTGATTCAAATGTAATGAGACAAAAAACAATGCTATTATGAGCAACAATAAAGCGGTGTGGGATAGAAAATGAACAAGCAAGACACATCGGTGCACATGAAATTTTAAGAAAATATTAATAAACACAATGAAAATAAAAATAACCTTGCACTTATCGGTGGATAGATCATTAACTCCACCGTCAATGTAACCCTCAACATTATGATTGGTCTCCTGCATGAAAAGAAAAATTAATAAACAGATGTAGATCAGGAAGTTCAACTACAATACTGACAGCAGAACAACATAGTAAAAACATACAAACAATGAGGACTGACTCACATCAACAATAGGGTGCTGCGAGCCAACATCATTCGTACGCTGATCAGAAACATTAGCCTCAGTACCATCATCAGCCCTGCTGTCGGTGCCAGCAGCCTCATCGTGATCAATCTCCATGAAAGAAAATTATTAATAAATAGATGAACATGAGGAAGTTCAACTACAACACTGACATCAGGACAACAACATAAAAATTGCAAACACCAACGACTGACTCACATCAACATCAGGACGCTCAAAGCCAACATCATTCGTTTCGTGATCAAAAACATTAGCCTCAGTACCATCACCAGCCCTGCTGTCGGTGGCAGCAGCCTCATCCTGCTCAATCTGCTTGATAACAACATTTGCACTTTCTTCATATGGCTTGCAGCGAGAGTTTTGCGTAGTTCTGAAACGCTTCATGTTGTTCAACAGATGAACCGAGCTCTGAACTAGATTAGCGGCACCATCGTGCATATCACCGATTAAAATCCTCTCCATCTCAATGTAGTCAACAGCTTCCTTAGCGTTAACTTGATGACCTTCAGGAAGGATACCATTGATACAGCTCAAACGCTCAACTGTCGTTGGGACCTTTTGCAGCTCAAAATACACATCACTTAAGATATGCTCAGCGCGCTCCAACGCTGAAACAACAACATCAATACCAAAACCCTGCCTCTGTGAAGCACTAGCATTACTAGGGCCAGGGGGCATAACCAGCACCCTCAACACCACGACCATCCCTCAACTCATCGGGCAGAGATGAAAACTTCAGAACCTGAGACGACGGCATCTCCAGGACTGGCCATTTATACACTCGGAAAAAAACAACCTCCTCTTGAGTTTTCCACTACAAACAAAAGGGAAAAATAGTTAATCAATCAACGCAACACATAAGGAAAAATAAATCATGATATTAACAGATTTAAAATCAACACCACTAATAAAACTTTAACTGTCATTGCCAATTTGTTAGTATTTACCAACAGGCCAGTTGAACAAAGTTATTCAGTTCAACAACACACGAAACAACAGTACTAAAAAACCATACCTAAACCATACAAAATATAAACAGACAACTCTACAGTACACATGTCCACTACAGCAAAAAATAGCTATACCTAAAAATAAAAAAAAGGTCTGCAAGACACAAAACAAACAAAACTCACCGGAAGCTTCCCAAACACCCAAGTCTTTGGATCTGCATTGCCTTTTTTATCAAATCTGCATCAACCAGATCAGAAAGCTTGGCAGATCCATGTAACATATGCGGGGACTCGCATGTCAGCTCCGCAGTTTTGCCACGGATAAAGGCAGTCAAGGTACATTAGTACAGGCCCTATGGCACACACTGTGATTGCCTTCCCCATGGTATGACCACTTTGGTACTTGGCAACAGCCCTTCTAAGCTCATCAACCATCAGCTGGCAATAATCCATATTTGCCATGTCCTCAAAGATGAGACCCTCAAACATTGCTGCCTCTCTGGAAGCACGCGGGGCAGATCCAGGCAACACAACCTTCATAAACACAATAATGAAGAACACTTTCAGAGCAAGGTCATCTTTGCTAGGATCCTTGATGAGCACCTGGAGCTTATTCCTCAAATCCTTTGTCTTGATATCTTTGTCCCTGCTAATGTCAAGCTCCGATCTTAACTTCATCAGAGCGTCATCATATCCGTCCTCTGACGGCCTTGGCGCAGAACGACCACCACGAGGGAAACCAAATAATTGTTGTATACCATCGCTAGTGATGCAAAGCTTCTTATTAGCCTCACCCATGTCAAGAGTCATTGTATCACAATCTATCCTCAGGTACAAAACTCCCATCGTGAGGACGGAAATGTTAGACTTCACCCTCCACGAAGATAGAACCAAAACCAGATGCATGAACCCTAGCCACATGCCGACTCTCGAGCAATTTAGCACAATCTTCAACCTCTCTCAATGAACATTGCACAGTTAAGTTCAATTTCCGTTGGTCACCTTCATCCAAGGCAACTTTTCCGGGATTGCCTCCCACCGGCTTGACCGGACTCATAACGCTAACAGGCTGTAAATGAAAACAAAAAAGCCACACCTTAAAAAATGAATATAGAAAACAACAAAAGCATATGAATGCAAGTAAAAAGAAAAAGAAAAGATTGCACAAGTTCAACTATTAAAACAACATCAGTACCACCCCTCAATTGATGCAAACAATGAACAACCTAACCTTGCCGCAATACCAGCCGAAACACAATTAAGTCACTGAAAGTACAACTAGTAAATCACATGCAGTACAAAACACAAACCACTGCAAACAATGAATATAGAAAACAAAACAAGCATACGAATGTAAGTAAAAAAAAGATTGCACAAGTTCAACTATTAAAGCAACATCAGTACCACCCTCAATTAATGAATACAATGACAAGCCTCACCTGGCCAGCATACCACCCCAAACACAAATTAAATCATTACAATTACAATTATTAAGTCACATGCACAACAAAACACATACCACTACAAACAATGAATATAGGAAACAAAACAAGCATATGAAGGCAAGTAAAACAAAGAAAAGTTTGCACAAGTTCAACTATTAAAACAACATCAGTACCACAATCAAAATAGATGCAAAACAATGACCAACCTCACCGCCAAAGCATACCAGCCCAAACACAATTAAATCATTGCAAGTACAACTAGCAAGACACATGCAAGACAAAACACATGCCATCGCAAATTCATCTTCCAATCAACTTCAATATCATCTTCTTCAGATGCAAAGATCTTCAGCTTCAACACGAGCACGCTTCTTCACACCTTTGTTCACTTTTGCAGGATGAACTTTACGCTTCTTATTTTCTTTCAACAAAGACTGCTCTTGAAGAGGAGACGAAGAAGGCTTCTTATTTGTCAAACCTCGTGGACTCCGACGAACAGAGGAGCCACCAAGTTTGCTTGGACCAATTTTCACAGAAACACTATCCGCATCAGCTTTGCTATTACCAGGTTGGGAAACAGCTTTCACACGTGGACTACGCCTCTGTGTGCCATCAGGATTTCGCTCTGACATCTTCCTCTTCAAAACAACTTTCTTCTCCTTAACTCCATCACGATCAAATACTTGCATCAAACGATTTTGCAGCAAGTTTGTCTTCACAGGCATGTCACTTCCATGAGATCCGACATGAACAGTTGAAAAACCCGCGTCACCACCTTCATCGCCTACACATTTAGGAGCTTGAGCAACATCAGCATCACTTTACGGCACAGGCAGCCTTTTGACGTTGTTCCAATTCCTTTCTCTTCTGAATTCATACTTCTTCTTTCTTATCCTTTCGTCCTCGAGCTGTAATCGCATAGGAACATCCTCGGCTTGGGTAATGTGCTCAGTGCCATCAACACTTTGAGATCGAGTAACGGAACAACCGCAAGCTGCCATCACCATCATCAACGTTAAGTGAATACATTCCATCATTAATATCTTTAACAACATCAGCAATGTCCTCTGAACACCATGGCTGTCATTAATCGCATAAACCAATAACATAACCACGCACATAAAAAATTAAAACACAATTAACATTGCAGGCACAAAGATAAATAAAGCGCATAGCATCAGACACGAAACAAAACGGAACAACTGATGTAACTAAAAATAGAGCAAATATAAGGGAAACACCAGCAAAATTCGCAAGTTCTTCTAGAGGATTTGGTGTCTCAAACATAACATTCACAAGATCTTGAAAGCGTTCTGATTTGTCAGAATCAGGAGGCACCGGCACTCCAACATCTGCAACAACATCATAATTAGCAAAAAGTACAAGAACAATCAATCAGTTCAACTATGTGAACACTACAAGTTCACCGAATAAAACAAATATGAACCCATCACTTGCAGAACAAACTTCAGAAAACACAACTCTTTCAACACCATACTAGTTCTTCAATGACTACTACAACCTATTCAAATGCCAGGACAACAGTTCAAAATACACATGGTGATAAGTACTACATCTTGTCTGCAGGTTGCATCAACTGCCAAAACCATACACGCCATACAATCCAGGAAAAAATTAACACATATCAAAATACATACAACTTATAAAGTCGATACGACAACAACTGTACAACATAAAAACCATATCTATTAAAACATCATCCAAAATACAGGGAAAATCACCTGCATTCAATTTGTCCAGACTGGATGATGTACCCATTGAGATCTACAATCCTAAAATCTGCCGAACCAGATCTGCAAGACACATGACAAAAAATTAGGGATTTGAACTATTTCAGAAATGAAGCACGCCATACAAAAGCAAAACTCTTACCAGCAAACACAAAATCCGCCACGCAATCCAGTATCACTGCCGCCAAACGCTCGTTCAACAGCAAAGGAACCCTAGCGAGTGCAGCCTGGGACAACAAAGAGAGCAAGAGATTAGAAATAGAGAGAAAATCTGAACATAAGAGGACGCAAGCAAAGTCAATGGCAGAGCAAAAAGAACAAAACAGAACACCCGGACCTCCACCCCTGGGGTTGAGCCCTCCGGCCGACGCTCCCGCGGCGAAATAGGAGTAACAACTCCCCCTCCGAGAAGAGAAGAAGAGGGGAACGAAGACGGAATCGACTTAGGGACGGGAGAGGAGCGGAACGGGGAAGATCGGAGGTTAAAAGGTGAGTGGGAGGGTTAAAAGATGACTGGGAGAAAACGGACGGCTAAAGCCCACAACCGTGGTGAAGCCCACTATCTCCAGCCAGTTACAAAAGATAATAGCAAAAATCAAATACAAATAAAAAATTTAATATAGATGGTGAAAACAAATGGCTAAAGTACAAATAATAACTCACAACAGTACAAAAAAAATATCAAACAAGTACAAATGAAAAAATAATTCATAACGGTCATGTTTTTCCCCTAAAAAATAAAGGTAAGATAATGGGGCAAGTCATGTTACGGACTCGCCTCCGCATGTCACGGCGCCAGCACGCCAGCGTCGTCGCACCTTCTGACTTCGTTCCTGGCTCGGCCTCGCCGGGATGGGGGAGGGGGGGTCCCGACCCCCCTCCCCCCGGCTCGGCCTCGCGCTAACGCGGCAGTGCGCTCGTTTGACAGGCGCAGTGCGGTTATTCTGTTTCCCCCCACCCCACGCACCCACACCCCTAAGATAGATAATGGGGCAAAGTCCATACAAGGAAGATGTGTCAGTACAACTATGCCCCTCGGTACGGTTCGGTGCGGGGCAAGTCATGTTTCCACGCACCCACACCCCTAAAGATAGAAAACGCGTTATTCTGTTTCTCCCACGCACCCACACCCCTAAGATACGATAATGGGGCATGTCATGTTACGGACTCGCCTCCGCATGCGACGCCGCGGCACGCCGCGTCGTCGCCTGCTATGGCTCGTTCCTGGCTCGGCCTCGCCGGGATGGGGGAGGGGGGTCCCGACCCCCCTCCCCCCGGCTCGGCCTCGCGCTAACGCGGCAGTGCGCTCGTTTGACAGGCGTAGTGCGGTTATTCTGTTTCCCACCACCCCACGCACCCACACCCCTAAGACAGATAATGGGGCAAAGTCCATACAAGGAAGATGTGTCAGTACAACTATGCCCGTCGGTACGGTTCGGTGCGGGGGCAAGTCATGTTTCCCCCACGCACCCACACCCCTAAAGATAAGATAATGGGGCAAGTCATGTTACGGACTCGCCTCCGCATGCGACGCCGCGGCACGCCGCGTCGTCACCTGCTACGGCTCGTTCCTGGCTCAGCCTCACGGGATGGGGAGGGGTCCCGCCCCTCTCCCCGGCTCGGCTTCGCTAACGCTGCAAAGGCGCTCGTTTGACAAAGCGCAAGGCGGTTATTCTGCTTCCCCACGCCACGCACCCACACCCCTAAGATAGATAATGGGGCAAAGTCCATACAAGGAAGATGTGTCAGTACAACTATGCCCCTCGGTACGGTTCGGTGCGGGGGCAAGTCATGTTTCCCCCACGCACCCGCACCCCTAAAGATAGAAAACACGGTTATTCTGTTTCCCCACGCACCCACACCCCTAAGATAAGATAATGGGGCAAGTCATGTTACGGACTCGCCTCCGCATGCGACGCCGCGGCACGCCGCGTCGTCGCCTGCTACGGCTCGTTCCTGGCTCGGCCTCGCCGGGATGGGGGAGGGGGGGTCCCGACCCCCCTCCCCCCCGGCTCGGCCTCGCGCTAACGCGGCAGTGCGCTCGTTTGACAGGCGCAGTGCGGTTATTCTGTTTCCCCCCACCCCACGCACCCACACCCCTAAGATAGATAATGGGGAAAAGTCCATACAAGGAAGATGTGTCAGTACAAAAATGCCCCTCGATGCAGTTCGGTGCGAGGCAAGTCATGTTTCCACGCACCCACACCCCTAAGATAAGATAATGGGGCAAGTCATATTACGGACTCGCCTCCACATGCGACGCCACACGCCCGCGTCGTCGCCTCTGACTTCGTTCCTGGCTCAGCCTCGCCGGGATGGGGGAGGGGGGTCCCGACCCCCCGAACCCCCGGCTCGGCCTCGTGCTAACGCGGCAGTGCGCTCGTTTGACGGGCGCAGTGCGGTTATTCTGTTTCCCCCCACCCCATGCACCCACACCCCTAAGATAGATAATGGGGAAAGTCCATACAATGAAGATGTGTCAGTACAACTATGCCCCTCGGTACGATTCGGTGCGGGGACAAGTCATGTTTCCCCCACGCACCCACACCCCTAAAGATAGAAAACGCGGTTATTCTGTTTCCCCACGCACCCACACCCCTAAGATAAGATAATGGGGCAAGTCATGTTACGGACTTCGCCTCAAGATGCGACGTCGCACGCCGCGCGTCGTCGCCACCTCTGACTCGTTCTGGCTCGGCCTCGCCGGATGGGGGAGGGGGTCCCTCCCCTTCCCCGGCTCGGCCTCGCGCTTCTTAACGGCAAGGCGCTTCGTTTGACAGGTGCAGTGCAGTTATTCTGTTTCTCCCCACCCAACGCACCCACACCCCTAAAAAAGATAGATAATGGGGCAAAGTCCATACAAGGAAGATGTGTCAGTACAACTATGCCCCTCGGTACGGTTCGGTGCGGGGGCAAGTCATGCCACAAGATTATATTCAAACAAACAAAAAAAGAAAAAGAAAAAATTGACAAAGACAAGGACAAAAAGTACCGGTCAAATTCTTGGTGTAGTCAAGTACTAGATCCAAAAAACAAAAAAAATTGACCGCCCAAGGACAGGCGCAGGCCCTGACAATGCTAGATACTTGAACTCGAGCCCGTGGGCGAATCCCTAGTAATCCGCACACCGCAGGCTCCCGCCCAGGCCCATGTGTCAAGAGAGAGAGAGAGAGAGAGAGCGAGCGCCGTGTATAAGCGCTCTGGTAAGTGTTCAGAGGAGTTCGATTGGTGAGCATCGGCTGCGCTTATAAACAAGTCTAGAGCCCCCTCGACTAGCGAGGTGGGACTAAACACATAGCTCATGCGCACGCCGTGCTGCACAGCCGCGCGAGAGAAGCTATCCGGGCCGAATACAACGACCCAGGCCGATGGCCCAACAAAGTACTTCTACCCCATTACAAAAATCCGATGAGATCACGCATTTACAAAAAATAAAAATGAAAATAATTAAAAAAACTCACAAGAAAAATCAGTTAATAAAGAAAAATATTGTGACAAAGTTCAAACACATCTTAGTGGTAAGAAGTAAAAAAATATAAGATCAGTAAATAAAAATTTCGTAAACGAATTTACAAAAAGTTCAACTACTACAATTCATAACGCTCAAGTACAAATAAAAAGAAAGTAATCGTGCAATAAGATTAATTTTTATTTTATTTTTTAAAATACCAAAACTATCATTATTCATCTATAAAAAAGAAAAAACATGCTCCAAAATTCATGTAATAAAGTAAGAAAAATATTATACAACAAACAAATTTGATTGGTAATTGACAGCCTAAAACAGAAAGCAAGATTATCATTAATGTAATGTAAGTTCAGCAAACTCAATAACAAAAAGGGGTTCTAAAAAATCATCAACAGATAGCACCGTCTCCTAGTTATGAATATGAAAAATATACCAGCCAAAACAAAGGATGCCCATCAGTTCAACTATAGAAATTGTTCCAAGATTAATATAAAGAATGTAAAAAAACACTTATAATTGAGCGTAACAATAGGAAAAACATTACATAACTAGTTCCATACCATTCGATAAAACAATACAATTCAACCATCTCACATGCAAATGTTTTAAAAGAAAAATACTGCAACATAATCAACCATACACAAATCTCAAAGCCGCATCATTTGCCACATTTAAACCTACAACACATAAATTCTGAACGTCAGAGAGTCGTCTTCTCTCAAGAACATAACCATAACCACATCACCATCCTCAAATCCAGACTCAGCCGCAAACTCCTTCCACCCAGTAGTTAGGTTGATGCAACCATCAAAGTCGATGTGGTAGGCAACATCCATCAACTGATACCCATTCTTGTCTGGCGTCTCCATCTTCAGAACACCGGAACTAGGAGCAACAATCCTGATCCTGGGTGACATTTTCTGCAAATGGACATGGGAGTACAAAACAAAATGAACACCTGACATAACTGAATTTTTACACAGATATAGGAACGATTTGCATAAAAAACTAAAATGGAAAATTTTGAACCAAAACAATAACACAAAACTAACTAGACATGTGAACTGACTAAACTGAAAAATATACATATCAATACACCTATAGTAAAAACATCTATTCATAAACAAATCAGTGATTATACAAAAATGGTTTAAATACTGTTAAGTAATGAACAAATACACACAGAAATCCCTGCTGTTAAAATCCAACAAAACCTAATTAAAAAAATATAGACAAGCTATTCATAAGACAAAACTGCAGATCCAGTCCATGGGTTTCGAACAGAAACCAACAAGAAAGTAGAAAACAAAACGAATAGAAACACATACCCATGATTCCTTCAAGTCACCATCCGTCATGCGACAAACATAGGGTGTAAGAAACCCATGGTTGCCGTACAGCAAACAAGAAAGTTGCCCACGCCGCTGAGTCTGAGTGAGCTCCAAACCAGACTCGTACACACAGCCGTCAGCTATGCGCGCCATCTTTACCAGGCATCCGCATGAACAATCCTCCATCAAACACACAGGAATAGAGAAAAAGGCAACGAAGAGAAGAGAGAGGAACCTAGATCTGATTCTGGAAGAATGAATAAAAGGGAGGGGGAAGACTTGGCCACACACCACATATAGATGGATAACGCTTATAGTCAGGGACACTCGCAGATTATAAAAATAATAAATAGGCAGATGGGCAGCCAGTTGGTAGGAAATAGTTATTACACAAGCCATCCAACATTTGGCCGCAAATCAGTTCAACTTCAGAAAACCAAGCAGTTCAAAGGTGCACATGTCGAACATATGCAGACAAAACAACACATTCAGAGACAAAAACAAAGTTGAATTCATTTAGTCATTCGAACATCTGCTCCCTCACAACAAAAATCTTAAAAACATAATATTCACTACTTCAGTCATAACGATCAAAGAAACGACGCCATTTTGCCCTGGTAGATGGATGTGGAGCCGTGGCTGCTCGCCCTAGCCCAATTAATGATCTGAATATGGTTCCTTCCCCTGCCCTCCGGGAAAAGAAGCTCCAATTCATTGGAGTTGCAAGTATCCATCACCTCACGCCAAGTCGTCTGCTGAACTCTGCCTCCGGTTCCTCCTCGGCGACGTCGCGCCATCTGCCTGCGCCTGCGCCTCCTCCTCCTCTGCTCCCGCTACTGCAGCCCTCACATCTATGGCGTCCCCCTCCTCCTCTATAACCTCTCCCAGCTCAGGATCCATCTCCCTTTTCTTTGGTTGCAGCTCGTAGAATGAAACTGACAGAGGGCTCGGGCTTTATAATCAAAGTGCAGAGCCATCGGTGCGGCTCCGATGCCAACACACATTAACAAAACTTTGACACGGCAGCAGTCCAACTACACATACGGGCATCAATTCAAAACAACACTGAAAAACACGCAACTTAATTACACAGTTTGACCAGATTACCCAAATTGCAGCTTACGTACCGCCATACACAACCTCCGCCAACGACAAAACAACATGGGAATCCGGGGTAGAAACAACTCAAAAAAGCAAAATTGACAACGCAAATCTTTTCATACAGTCCTTATATCTCTCCCTGCAACACCAATTTGAACGTAAAACAACAGAAAAAGAAGAACATATTTCCATGGCGGGCGTGGAAAACGACCAAGAACACAAAAACTTGTAATCGTAAATTACAGATGAAAAAAATCTCAAAAAACTATAACATACTGATAATTCTCACATCAAAAATGACAAACACGACGTAAATTGAGGCCCACGAACACCACAGTAAACACTGAAGCCCAAAATCACGTCCGCCACCAAAATGCCCACGCCGTCACCTCCCGTGACTATAGATCGCAAAACTCATCCAGCTAAGCGCGCGGACGTGCGGAACCCCTTACATGTCTCCTCTAGCAACGAATGGCCCGCAACATCGCACCGGGGAACGACCGGAAGCTCCATGTTGCATCCCCTGTTTCAGTCCATCGTGCACGCAGGAAGATCAGTTCTTGTTGAAAAACACGTCAGTCCAAACTGTGAACCATGTCAGTACAGAGAGGGTAACAGAATAATATTTTGTTACGTGTAACAGAATAGCCAGATATATATATATATATATATATATATATATATATATATATATATATATATATATATATATATATCCGGATCTCTCCAACACATAGTGCTTGGCAAAGGAAAAAGTGTAAAAAGGAAAGGTGAAGGTCACCATGACTCTTGTATACGGGTAGAAGATAACAGTATAAGATAGGCCCTTCATAGGGGGAAGCAGAGGTTGTCATGCGCTTTTATGGTTGGATGCACAAACTTAATGCAAAAGAACGTCACTTTATATTGCCGCTTGTGATAAAGAACTTTATTGTGCAGTCCGTCACTTTTATTTCTTCCATACCACAAGTTCATACAAAGCTTATTTTCTTCACACTAATAGATCATACATATTTAGAGAGCAATTTTTATTGCTTGCACCGATGACGACTTACTTGAAGGATCTTACTCAATCCATAGGTAGGTATGGTGGACTCTCATGGCAAAACTTGTTTAAGGGATGTTTGGAAGCACAAGTAGTATCTCTACTTGGTGCAAAGAATTTGGCTAGCATGAGAGGGAAAGGCAAGCTCAACATGTTGGATGATCCATGACAATATAACTTCTAGTCGGATATAAGAAAACATAACCTGTTATGTTTTGTTCCTTGTACAACATCAACTTTTTAGCATGTCATATTTTAATGAGTGCTCACAATTACAAAAGATGTCCAAGATAGTATAATTATATGTGAAGCTTCTCTTGCTTTATTACTTCCTATTAATTGCAACAATGACCAAAACTATGTTTGTCAACTATCAACAAATTTTATTCAACATGCTATTTATATGTGAAGTGATTACTCTCCATAAGATCAATATATGATCTTTTTATTTCTTTTTTTCTTTCTTTAATTTTATTCCCTCAAGATCATAGCAAGAAAGCAAACCCCTGAACTCAATTACATAGATAGAGATCGAAACAAAACTCAAAGCTAGATCATACTGAAACTTTATTCTACTAGATCAAGATATAACCAAAAGGATCGAACTAAGAAAGACGATAAAGATGTGATGGTGATACGATACCGCGGCACCTCCCCCAAGCTTGGCAGTTGCCAAGGGGAGTGCCCATACCCATGTATTTATGTCTCTTTCTTAGCTTGCGCTTGAGGATAAAATTTTCCTCCCTTAAGTCATCGATCTCCTTAATATCTTTTTACATAGTTCCTGTTTGTTTTCCTGCAAGAGACGAAAAGGGGTAAACTCGATCTTAGGTTTGTTTCCTTTATTAGGGAAACATGACTTTTTGAACTCCATGTGCATGTCCCCAGGTTGAGGTGGTGGGACTTCATCTTCATCTGAGCTTGCCTCCTACTTTCCCTTTGGATCATGGTCTTCTTCTTCCTCCGTGGTCCAACCATAATGCTCCAAATCCCCATAGACCTTGGGGTCTGCAATGTAATCATCTACAAAGCTCTCTCCCTCTGTATATTGGGACGACATATTGCTCTAAATCTACTACAGAAACAGCTCAAAACAAAAACAGAGGATTTTGTCGTGGTACGGTGGTCAAAACCTTCGGGAGATTATATAATGAATTTTTACTGACCAAAAAAGAAGTATTGTGCAAGAAAACGGAGTCCGAAGGGCACACAAGGTGGCCACAAGGTAGGGGGTGCGCCCAGGGGGGTAGGGCGCGCCCTCCACCCTTGTGTTCGCCTTGTGTCTCTTTCAGACTACTTTTAGTTTTCCTAATTTTTTAAATATTCCAAAACGGAGAAAAATTGCTATTGGAAACGTTTTGGAGTCGGTTTACTTACCGTACCACATACCAATTCCTTTTCGGAGTCTGAAATGTTCTGGAAAGTGTCCCTTATGTACTCCTCCGGTGTTACTGTGTCAATTATATTGGTCTCAACATTTATGGGAGTACGTGAGATATAATGTTTGATTCTTTGACCATTTACCACCTTCGGATTTGTGCCTTCAGTGTGGTTGATTTTTATTGCACCGGAACGATAGACCTCCTTAATATAAGGACCTTGCCATTTAGAGAGAAGCTTTCCAGCAAAAAATCTTAAACGAGAGTTGCATAGCAAAACATGATCACCTCCGTTAAACTCGCGCTTTTGTATCCTTTTGTCATGCCATCCTTTAACTTCTTATTTAAACAATTTGGCATTCTCATAGGCTTGGGTTCTCCATTGATCAAGCGAGCTTATGTCAAATAACCTCTTCTCACCGACAAGTTTGAAATCACAATTGAGCTCTTTAATAGCCCAATAAGCTTTATGTTCTAGTTCGAGAGGTAAGTGACATCCTTTTCCATAAACCATTTTATACGGAGACATACCCATAGGGTTCTTATAAGCAGTTCTATAAGCCCATAATGCATCATCAAGTTTCTTAGACCAATTATTCCTAGATCTATTAACAGTCTTTTGCAAAATCAATTTAATCTCTCTATTGCTCAATTCTACTTGACCACTAGACTGAGGATGATATGGAGATGCCATTCTATGGTTAACATCATACTTAGAAAGCATTTTACGGAAAGCACCATGAACAAAATGTGAACCACCATCAATCATTAAATATCTAGGGACTCCAAACCTCGAAAAAATAACTTCTTTAAGCATCTTAATAGAAGTGTTATCATCATCACTACTAGTTGGAATAGCTTCTACCCACTTAGTAATGTAATCAACAACAACTAAAATATGTGTATACCTATTAGAGGAAGGAGAAGGTCCCATATAATCAAAGCCCCAAACATCAAATGGTTCAATAACAAGTGAATAATTTATAGGCATTTGCTGACGTCTACTAATATTACCGATTCTTTGGCATTCATCACAAGACAAGACAAACTTACGAGCATCCTTGAAGAAAGTAGGCCAATAAAAATCGGATTGCAATACCTTATGTGCAGTTCTATCTCTAGCGTGGTGTCCTCCGTAAGACTCGGAGTGGCACTTGCATAGGATCTTTTCCTATTCATGCTCAGGTACACAATGTCTAATAACACCATCTACTTCTTATTTATAAAGGTGTGGGTCATCCCAAAAGTAATGTCTTAAATCATAGAAAAACTTTTTCTTTTGCTGGTATGTGAAACTAGGTGGTATAAATATAGCTACATTGTAATTAGCATAATCAGCATATCATGGAGTATTACGAGAAGCATTTATGACAGCTAATTGTTCATCAGGAAAACTATCATCAATAGGCAGTGGGTCATCAAGAACATTTTCTAACCTGGACAAGTTGTCTGCAACGGGGTTCTCAGCTCCCTTTCTATCAATAATATGCAAATCAAAATTTTGTAGCAAGAGAACCCATCTAATAAGTCTAGGCTTAACATCTTTCTTTTCCATAAGATATTTAATAGCAGCATGATCAATGTGAATAGTTACTTTGGAATCAACAATATAAGATCTGAACTTATCATAAGCAAATAATAAAAATTCTTTTCAGTAGTAGCATAATTTCTCTGGGCACTCTCTAGAGTTTTACTAGCATAGTGAATAACATTCAATTTCTTATCAACTCTTTGCCCTAGAATAGCACCAACAGCATAAGCACTAGCATCACACATAATTTCAAAGGGTAAATTCCAATCAGGTGGCTGAACAATAGGTGCAGAAATCAATGCTTTCTTAAGTATTTCAAATTCTTCTACACAATCATCATAAAAAACAAAAGGAACATCTTTTTGCAAGAGATTAGTGAGAGGCCTAGAAATTTTAGAGAAGTCTTTAATAAACCTCCTATATAAACCAGCATGACCAAGGAAACTTCTTATACCTTTGATATCTTTAGGACACAACATCTTTTCAATAGCATCTACTTTAGCTTTATCAACTTCAATACCTCTTTCAGAAATTTTATGCCCCAAGATAATACCTTCATTAACCATAAAGTGGCACATCTCCCCATTTAAGACAAGATTAGTTTCTTCACAACTCTGCAAAACTCGATCAAGGTTGCTTAAGCAATCATCAAAAGAAGTTCCATAAACGTAGAAATCATCCATGAAAACCTCAACAATCTTTTCACAAAAATCAGAGAATATAGCAGTCATACATCTTTGAAAGGTAGCAGGTGTATTGCATAAACCAAAAGGCATACGTCTATAAGCAAAGGTACTGAAGGCGCACGTAAAAGTGGTCTTTTCTTGGTCCTCTTTTGACATAGGTATTTGAGAGAAACCAGAATAACCATCTAGAAAGCAAAAATGTGTATGTTTGGATAATCTTTCTAGCATTTGATCAATAAAAGGTAGAGGGTAATGTTCTTTCCTAGTAGTGCAAAAATCAATTACCATTCTATAACCTATAACAATTCTTTGTGGGATCAATTCATTCTTATCATTAGGAACAACAGTAATACCTCCCTTCTTAGGGACACAATGAACATGACTTACCCATTTACTATCAGCAATAGGATAAATTATACCTGCCTCCAGAAGCTTTAGTATTTCATTTCTTATCACTTCTTCCATCTTAGGATTCAACCTTCGTTGGTGATCAACAATTGGTTTAGCATCAGGCTCCAATTTAATTTTGTGCTGACATAGAGTGGGACTAATGCCCTTAAGATCATCAAGAGTATATCCAATAGCAGCACGATGCTTCTTCAAAGTTTTCAATAATTTTTTTCTTCATGCTCTGAAAGGTTAGCTCTAATAATAGTAGGATATATCTTCTTTTCATCAAGATAAGCATATTTCAGGGTATCAGACAATTGTTTAAGGTCAAACACAGGATCACACTTGGGTGGAGGAGGATCCCCGAGGATTTCAACATGCAAATTGTGTTTCAAAACAGGCACTTGATTAAAGAATATTTCATCTATTTCCCTTCTTTCATTGATAAACATATCATTTTCATGGTCAAGCAAATATTGTTCTAAAGGGTGAGTAGGAGGCACGAAAATAGAAGCAAGACCAATAATTTCATCCTTACTAGGAAATTCTATATCATGGGGTTGTCTACGAAATTTAGAGAAATTAAAATCATGAGACATATCCCCTGAACCAACAGTAACAATATCTTTCTCGCAATGTATCTTTGCATTAACAGTATTCAAGAAAGGTCTACCAAATATAATGGGACAAAAATCATCTTGTGGGGAAGCAAGAACAAGAAAATCGGTAGGGTATTTTATTTTCCCACACAAAATTCCAACATCTCTGATAATCCCAAGTGGCAATATGGTATCTCTATTGGCAGGCTTAATAGTAACATCAATGTCTTCTATCTCAGCAGGTGCAATATCATTCATAATTTCTCGGTACAAGGTATAAGGAATTGCACTCACACTAGCACCCACATAACATAAGCCATGATAACAATGATCTCCAATTTTAACGGAAACAACAGTCATGCCAACAACAGGTCTATGTTTATCTTTAGTATCAGGTTTAGCAATTCTAGCAGCTTCATCACAGAAATAAATAACATGCCCATCAATATTATCAACCAAGAGATCTTTAACCATAGCAACACTAGGTTCAACTTTAATTTGTTTAGGGGGTGTACGTGTTCTAGTATAACTCTTATGAACTATAGTTGAAGCTTTAGCATGATCCTTTATTCAACAGGAAAAGGTGGTTTCTCAATATAAGCAGTAGGAACAATAGGATCAACATTATAAGTAATAGTTTCTTCTTCAACTTTAAGAGGTTCTACTACTTTAACTTCAATGGGAGGATGAAATTTAAACCACTTCTCCTTAGGGAGATCAACATGAGTAGCAAAAGATTCACAGAAAGAAGCTACTATCTCAGAGTCAAGTCCATATTTAGTGCTAAAATCACGAAAAGCATCGATATCCATAAAACATTTAACACAATCAAACTTAAGTTTTATACCCGACTCCTTACCTTCGCCGAGTTCCCAATCTCCAGAGTTGCATTTAATTCTTTCCAATAAATCCCATTTGAATTCAATATCCTTCTTCATAAAAGAACCACTACAAGAAGTATCGAGCATGGATCGATCATTATGAGAAAGCCGAGCATACATTTTTTTAATAATAATTTCTCTTGAGAACTCATGATTGGGGCATGAATATAATATTGACTTAAGCCTCCCCCATGCTTGAGCGATACTTTCCCCTTCACGAGGCCAAAAATTATATATATAATTCCGATCACGATGAACCAGATGCATAGGATAAAACTTCTGATGAAATTCCAGTTTCAATCGGTTGTAGTTCCATGATCCAATATCATCATATAGCATATACCATGTCAATGCCTTTCCCTTCAAAGATAAAGGGAAAAACTTCTTCTTGACAACATCCTCAGTCATACCTGCAAGCTTAAATAATCCACAAACTTCATCCACATAGATTAGGTGCATATCAGGATGTAATGTTCCATCTCCTGCATAAGGATTAGCTAGCAGTTTCTCTATCATCCCCGAAGGAATTTCATAATAAATATTTTTAGTAGGTGCAGTAGGTTGAGGAGCAACTCTTTGCTCTTTCGTTCAGGGTGAAGATACCATGAACAAGCCCCTCAAAGGATTATTTTCCATAGTAACAAGTGACAGTAAATTTCAGCACACTATACAAATGTTTCCTTACCAAATTACACTTACCAAAGGCGCTTCACTCCCCGGCAACGGCACCAGAAAAGAGTCTTGATGACCCACAAGTATAGGGGATCTATCATAGTCCTTTCGATAAGTAAGAGTGTCGAACCCAACGAGGAGCAGAAGGAAATGAGAAGCAATTTTCAGCAAGGTATTCTCTGCAAGCACTCAAGTTATTGGTAACAGATAGTTGTGTGATAAGATAATTCGTAACGGGAACAAGTAACAAAAGTAAACAAGGTGCAACAAGGTGGCCCAATCCTTTTTGTGGAAAAGGACAAGCCTAGATGAACTCTTATATAAAGCAAAGCGCTCCCGAGGACACATGGGAATTGTTGTCAAGTTAGTTTTCATCATGCTCATATGATTCACGTTCGTTACTTTGATAATTTGATATGTGGGTGGATTGGTGCTTGGGTGCCGCCCTTCCTTGGACAAGCCTCCCACTTATGATTATCCCCTCTCGCAAGCATCCGCAACTATGAAAGAAGAATTAAGATAAATCTAACCATAGCATGAAACATATGGATCCAAATCAGTCCCTTACGAAGCAACGCATAAACTAGGGTTTAAGCTTCTGTCACTCTAGGAACCCATCATCTACTTATTACTTCCCAATGGCCCCCCCTAGGCCCAAACAATGGTGAAGTGTCATGTAGTCAACGTTCACATAACACCACTAGAGGAAAGACAACATACATGTCATCAAAATATCGAACGAATACCAAATTCACATGATTACTTATAACAAGACTTCTCCCATGTCCTCAGGAACAAACATAACTACTCACAAAGCATATTCATGTTCATAATCAGAGGATTATTAATTATCATTAAGGATCTGAACATATGATCTTCCACCGAATAAACCAACTAGCATCAACTAAAAGGAGTAATCAACACTACTAGCAACCCACAGGTACCAATCAGAGGTTTTGAGACAGAGATCGGATACAAGAGATGAACTAGGGTTTGAGAGGAGACGGTGCTGGTGAAGATGTTAATGGAGATTGACCCCTCTCGCTAAGAGGATCATTGGTGATGACGATGGCTTCGATTTCCCCCTCCCGGAGGGATGTTTCCCCGACAGAATAGCTCCGCCGGAGCCCTAGATTGGTTCTGCCCAGGTTCCGCCTCGGGACGGCGGCGCTTCGTCCCGAAAGCTTCCTTCAGATTGTTTCTAGGTCAAAACACACCATATAGAAGAAGATGGGCGTCGGGGGCCTGCCAGAGGGCCCACAAGACCGGAGGGTGCGCCCAGGGGGTAGGGCGCGCCCTCCACCCATGTGGATGGTAGGTGGCCCCCTCTGGTGCTTTCTTCGCCCAATATTTTCTATATATTCCAAAAATATTCTCCGTGAAGTTTCAGGACTTTTGGAGTTGTGCAAAATAGGTCTCTAATATTTGCTCCTTTCCCAGTCCAGAATTTCAGCTGCCGGCATTCTCCCTCTTCATGTAAACCTTACAAAATAAGAGAGAAAAGGCATAAGCACTGTGATATAATGTGTAATAACAGCCCATAATGCAATAAATATCAATATAAAAGCATGATGCAAAATGGATATGAATATGGATTTGATATTGTTCAACCCGATCCAAACTCGACCCATTGCCATCCTTACTTTATTCCAGCCCCTGTTATCTTTCAGCCTTCTCAGGGCCCATTTATTCTTGGGCTCATTTCCTGTATTCGCTTACTTACGGCCCGTTACTGTCCCGTTCTGCTTGTGGGCCAAATTCAGTACGTTGTTACAGTCGGCCCGTTTGTAGGCCATTAATCCATAGGGCCGTTTTCATAGCGTCATCAAATACGGCCGATTAACGACGACCCATTAACGTCGGCCCATGAATGGACAATTCCAACTCTAGCCCGTTTACGGCCCATAATGCGGTCCATTATTGGCCCATGTTTGGCCAATCGATCATACGGCCCATAGAAGGCCCATTGATGCTACGACCCATAGAAGGCCCATTGTTTCTACGGCCCGTAGAATGCCCATTATTTCTACGGCCCGTAGGAGGCCCATGGTCACTACAGTAATATGTAGCCCATCGTTATTGTGGCCTAGTTTTTAAAATAGGTTATTGCGGGCACTAGCAAACCGCAGAAAAAGAACTACACTGACTACAAGCAAACAAATAAATAAGACAACAAGGAAATAAATAAGCAAGCAACTTACGTTAGGCTATCACGACTATTACATATATTACATCCACTGGGCATCAAAGTTCGCCACCAGTGCAAATATAGGGAACAAAGCAACATATCACATACACTGGTTGTCAAAGTTGGCGACCAGTGCAAATAAAAGCCGTAGCAAAACAAGTCCGTAATCAAACCACTTCGTAAGAGCTCAAGAAACAATATCCTGGTACCCAAAGATGTCGGGCAAGATGCTTAGCAAGCTTATTAACTTTCTCTTGTTTGGCGCTTAAATCCTCCAGTAACTTGTTGCACCAGAAAGTATGCATCTGAATTCTGCAGGGACGTCCTCAGTCCTTCGGTTTTGTGTCGCAGCACATCTGATCGATGTCTTTCAACTTGAAGCTGAGACTCAAGAAGATGAACTGATTCAGGCAGCGAGTTTGAAGACCTTGTGCCAGCAGTAGTGGCCAGTAACTCAAACACTACATCAAGACATGACTTTTGGGTTGTCTCACTGTCGTCAAGATAGTTTTTATCAGCTTTCTTGGAGACCAACAGGGATGTCTCACTATTTTGAACCTTATCTGCATTACTTCCTTTACCATTGCATAACGGGGTACTCTTCTCCAATATTTTGTACGCATTCTAAAAGAGAAACAAGCAGACACATCACAGGTTTACCATGTTGTATATGAAACTCATTTCATTTTGGTAAATCAGTTCAGTAGTAAAGTGGATAGGATAACAACATGAAACAAACATATATCTATGTACCATGGTCACTGTATGGTATATATCATTCTAGTTTTTGTTGCCAAATCAAGATAGAGACACAGTTCAAATAATATCAGTTTAAGACAAAGCAGTATAGACAGAATATAAGTGTGAGAAACTACACATCAATAACAACACTTGTAATGTGCATGACATGAGAACATAACTATTTATTCAATTGAAACTGAAATCAACATAGAGCAAGTTACAACAGCAAACCAGTTAAAGAAATAGGTTTAAAACATACCTGTTGCGCCATTGGAGTTCCAATTCCATCCTTCAAATTTGAAAATAGTTGGTATGAGTAAATACAGTGATGCATGAGCATAGGAGTATGAACCATAGCTACAGAACCTGACCTGAGAATAATTCTTCTTCTACTTTAAGCATTGAGTTGGGGTTCGGATTGGTGGTCCTCGTGCTTTGGGCACTGCAGTTCCCTTACTAACTGCTCGTGTTTGGGTGCTCTGTGGTGGAGACAAGTCTTTGTGTCAACTGGAACTGGGTTACTATCTGCTGGGGTTGGGGTTAGAAGGGGTGTAGCTGGTTCTCTGTCCAACTGGGTAGGGGTACAATCTACGAGAGTCTGGGTTATGTGTGATGGGGCTGGTTCTTGGGCAAGTACAACCATGGTTCTATCTGCATCGACTGGTAGCACTATCTTTTCTGAAGACCGTGTTGTTACTCCCTTAGATACTGCCATTTCCCTCTCCAATTGAAATGACTGATAAACAAGAAAAGTAATTGAATGTACATACATTGTATGATAGATAGGTGCAATGGATAGTGGGGAATAAAAGAGGGCATGAAATAATTCGCATTTATGTTGTCTAACCAAACAGGATAGCATGACACAATTTCACATATATGATGGCCAACTAAACAGGATAGCATGACACAATTTCACATATATGATGGCTAACTAAAAAGGATGGAAAGACATAGTTCAAAATATGATGACTATGTAAATAGGATGACATGATATAACTATATAATGTGTTTATTAAATAGGTTGGCATGCCATAGTTCACATACATGCCGCCTATGGAAACATGATAGCATGATATAATTCACGGATAGAATGACATAATTCGACTGTAAACACTAAACATGATGAGATGATATAACTATATGATGTCTTTGTTAAATGGGTTGGCATGCCATAATTCAGATAGATGTTGTCTATGTAAACATGATGGCGTGATATAATTCAAATATATGATTTATATACTAAGCAAGTAAGCAGATGGCAATTGTATATATGATGTAAAAACTAAGCAATGCAAGATAACATATGCATGACATGAGTAATATAACCCTGCCAAGTTTGAGAATAGACCTCAGGGGGGAAATAGGACTGGTCATCTGTCTCTGAATCCTCCTTTGAGGAGCTATCTGTAACCAGCAAGATGTCTGCTACAACAGGTAGCATTGTCTGCTCTGAATACCTTGTTTTCACTCCAGATACTTCCATCACCGCTTCAAATGGCTGATGAACAGGAAGAGTAGTTGAATATACAAACGTTGTCGACAAATGGAATACGTAATACAAAAAAAGGATAGCATGATATAATTATATGATGATTGGCTAAACAACATGGCATTGCATAATTCACATATATAATGCCTTGCATTAAGATAGCATTGCATAATACACATATATAATGTCTTGCAACAAGATGGCATTGCATAATTCACATATATGGCAAGACACTAAACAAGTGGTATTCACACAAAGCATGTCTAAACTAAGCAAATGACATAGCAATGCCAGACACCTTACGCACGATATGAGCAACATAACCCTGCCAAGTTAGAGCACACACCTCGGGGGGGATAGGACTGGTCATCTATCTCTGAATCCTCCTCTGAGGAGCTATCCGTAACCAGCGAGATATGCGCTTCGTTAGATAGCATAGTCTGCTCTGAAGACCTTGTTTTCACTCCAGAATTTTCCATCACCGTGTCAAATGGCTGATGCACACGAAGAGTAGTTGAATGTACTAACATTGTTGACAAATGTAATACGTAACGAAAAAAAGGATGGCATGATATAATTCACATATAAGATGAATGGCTAAGTAGGATGGCATTGCAAAATTCACATATATGATGCCTGGCTAAACAAGATGGCGTTGCATAATTCACATATACGATAAAGAAACTAAACAGATGGCCTTCGCACAAAGCATGTCTAAACTAAGCAGATGACATATTTGATGTATAAAGTAAGCAATGCAAGGAACCATATGCATAATATGACCAACATCAGCATGCCAAGTTAGAGCGAAGACCTCAGGGGGTAAATAGGAGTGGTCTTATCCTTCTGAATCCCCCTCAGAATAGTTATCTTCCTCTTGATTACAATCTAAAATGGGTGGAGGGGGGCTGCCTTTGCGCCCACCATGGAGCGACGTCTGCATGAAATTTTATTGCCACGCAAGGCTCATCTCTTTTGCTCTACATGTTCAGTTCCATTGTGTACAATAACTGACATGCAGAGGAATAAAACATAGTGAGATTATGTAAGGATTACATGCAGAAATCCAGAGTGATGGTAGCAACCTGTGGATAGACCAAAAACCAATGATAGCAGGCGGATAATGGCTTCAGTTAAAAAATACAGATAATGGCTCACTACAAAAAAATAGACTTCCATGATGATACGTGTTTGTCACAGTAGGTCACGTTTTCTATCATGCATGTACATCCATGACGATTTTATGACAGAATCAAGATAGTCCTACTTGTGCTGTTGTAGAAGTGTTCCATGACATTATCAAAATTATCATCACGGAAGTGTCCACTTCCTTGACGATAAATCGCACGCCATAGAAGTGCTTTTCTCAAGGGTGACCGACACATGGCATCGACTGTAACGGCTTGCCGTTAAGCTATCGGGTCTGGTTTTGGATCGGATAACCCGTTAACAGCCCAGACCAATGGGATTTTCCACGTGTAAAATTCTCACCGGCTGGAGGAAACACATGTTGGCTCACCGTTGGGAAAGATGTTCCACTCATTGGATAGGAGGCGCCTATGATACGTCGACACATGGCACAGCCCAATAGAGGCCCATTCCAGTGAAAAGGCCGGACCTGCTAAAGGCCCACCATGTTTTTTCAGACACTAGTGGGCTGGCCCGTTAACAGCTGCCATGTTTTGGGTCAAATTGAGGCCCATACCAGATCAGGCCCGTTCATAGCCTGCCGTGTTTTGGGCCAAATTACGGCCAGATAAGGCCCGTTAACAGGCCACTGTTCTTTTGGGCCCATTCTAAGACAGGTTTGTATTTCAGCCTGTTAAATGCCTGTTTACCAGTTCGGCCCGATAATAGTTTCGGCATGTTAGCGGCCCATGGAGTATCTGCGACGTTGTCGGCTCGGTTTAACTTTAGCCATTTAACGGCCCATGCAAAAACTGGGCTATTTCTTGTCCGAAGTAACTTTAGGCCTCTTAACGGCCCATAGTCTTCGTGGATAAATTTCAGCCCAACTGGCCTATCGGCCTGTTAATGGCCCGTGTAACAGTTGGGCCTAATTACAGCCCGTGTTGAATCCGGCCTGCTTACAGCCCATCTGATAATGGCCCATGACACTTCTGGGCCTATGGCCCACGTGGATACCGGCCTGCTTAAAGCCCATAATTTTATTGGACCAAACAGGCCCGAGATATATTTTGGCCTGTTAACTGCTCGTTTTATTTGAGCCCAACATGGGCCTTAGGCAGTTTCAGCCTATATTGGCCCGTGAATTTTTTGGCTCAACGCTAGCCCAATCTAGGTTTTAGCATGTTAAAAGCCCATGGTATTCTCTAGCCCAGCTGGCCAGAACTTTACTCGGCCTATTTAAGGCAGGAAACTACTATAAGTTTAGACCTGCTAATGGCCCAAGATGATTATAGGCCCACGTTTTGGCCCATATGAGTAACGGGCCGGCCTGAAGACCAACAACACCGAGATCCACAGAACCTTCCGGCCTAAATTATAGCATACCGATCAAAGAATAAACCTAGACTATACAATAAAGAAATTACAACATATTACATCCACTGGGAAACAAAGTTCGCTATCGATGATAATAAAGCGCAACACGACTGCGGATTACATACACTGGGCATCAAAGGTCGCCATCAGTGCATATAAATGCGCCGACAAAAGAATATACAAAACTGAGAGCACTTCAGAAGGCACTAGGCACAGCAAGGACGGGCCCATAAGCAAATGAACAAGCTGATGAGACCTCAGCTGTGTCAACGATAGATGCTTCATCCCTAGTTGTATGGCACCATAGTGTGCAAGGCAGTCCTCTGACATTTTCATTACATCTTTGACTTCAAGTCAGAGCTGAGCTGAAGCAAGCCTTTCCGCTTTTAGTTGAGACTGAAGAAGTCGAACTGATTGAGGCAGCGACTGCACAGAGGTTGTCTCACACCTGCTGGTGAGTAGCTTTGACTCACTGTCTTCATCAAGACAGGACTTTGGGGTCATCTCGCTGTCCTCAAGATGGTTTGGCTCACTATCTTCCCTAAAGTTCTGCCTGGCATAAGAGATACGACTCTGAAAGAGAAACAAGGAGACACGTAACAGATTTCACAATTATATAAGCAAATAAATGGATCTGTTCTGCATAAGGAACATGTTTTTACAACTACAATTTAAAACGTGTAGTTGTTGCAAACATCCAATCAGATGTAAACAGCAAAGTAAACAGCAGTGGAGGAAATGATGCCTATCCAAATCTATACTAGAGCAAAGTTTGAAGTCTTGAGAAGGATGAACTTACATAACGTGTTAAAACAGGCTGGACAAAGCCCTTCTCCATGTTGATAGAAGGATAATTCAATAAACTCCCCAAAGAAAATTCTTTATAAGCGTTGCCATTATTCTACATTTTGCAAAGAGTAAATATAGATCAAATAATATTGGAAGAAACAGAGGATAATGAAGCTCAGGTGCAGACTGATGATACATAATCAAATAGCAATGAATTAAGTACAACGTTACAAGGAAAATTAAGTACTGACAAGAGGAATGCAAACATCAACGTGGCATTGGCTTTATTCAACATTTTGGTAAGAGTAAATGTAGATATGATAATTTGGAGAAAGTGGAGGGCAGGGCAGATAAGATGCAAAATAATGCTAGACAATTAACTATCTCGTGATGCAAGTACAGTAATACCACCACCGTCCGTTATTACTTGTCGCTCAGATGGATGTATCTAGCACTATTAAGTTCTAAATACATCCAATTGATCAACAATTAATTCGATATAGAGGGAGTACATGACAGCAGTACTTACATGAGCAATCCAAAACTTCATAACCATTGTGTTAATTCTACATTTATCTAAGAGTAAATATAGATCTTATAATTTCAAGCAAAGGGAGGATAAAGAAGCGAACATTTACAGTGATGCTACAGAATCAAACAGCAATGAGTGTAAGTATGCTGACAAAGGGCAAGAGGTACTGATAAGAGCAAATGCATAGCCCAATATTGTTGTGAGATCCTATGATCCTTTGAGCAAGGAGATTCATCTGAAATTAGTTTTCATACAAGAGAGAAGGTAAGGCACATGCAGAAATTTAGGAGTTCAAATTTTGAATTGATATCATAGAGACGATTACGCCATTTGGGCTCTGAAAGCCGGTTCTAATAGGGGTTTGGCCAGTGGAGTAGGGGTAAAGTGTGGTATAGTTGGGCTTGTGTTTTCTGTGGCTGCTGATCTATCTGATTTAACAGGTATCACTACCTTTCCAAATACCTAGTTTGTACTCCTTGAGGATCTGCACTCACCTTCTTCCTTTTGGACATCTATTACGAAGAACAACATTTGACTGGAAAAACATAGTATGACGATACATGGAATAGGTATAGAAAATGGATAGGTATGGCATGCTTAAACTAAGCAGATGGTGTAACAAAGTAGAAGTAATGCAAGAGGTCGGATGCAAAATATGTGCGACCAATACAACCTTGCTAAGTTAGAGCAAGCACCTTGATGGGTGAATAATATAGGCCATCCTCCACCATCCCAAGTTTGTTAGCCAGTGGATTGTTCCGCAATATTCCTCTCGTGCGCCCATTCTCATATTCATTTTGATAATGTTCAATACCTGACATGCATGAAAACATAAAAACAAGTGAGATTATATTTGTAATGCAAAAGTGATTCTAATTTAATACTGCCTCCCTGTAAACCCCTTTGTGCTATCTCTGCAATTCTTCTAAGGGGTTCCATGCATGTTGTAATTTGGTGTGTGCATTAATATAATGTGGCCTACTACTCAAAATATGAGAGCTCCAGAAGTGATGATACTTCGCAGATGAAAACTTCAACATATAGTAAAGAAGAACAAGTCGACCTGAGCTGACAGATTCAAAATATACTAAGGGAGAACAACTCGACCTGAACAGTCGACCGCAAGAGAATATGATCATCTTAAAGAAGAGCAGAAGAGCAAGTAGATTGAAGATATTACAAGTGTTTCTATACAATGTCGGTTGGCCACCCATGATGAACCAAAGCGCATAGAGAAATAATATTCCTTCCGGTCTCTCCATATGCGGCTCACATGCATTTCGAAACTAAAGTAGGAACATTTAGCTGACTAATTAAACATCTCTCAGTTTTACTAATATCAGCATAATATCAGATTTGAATTTGTAAAACTAAGCTTGTGTAGCTCGATGGGTGGAGCAGTGCTATTACAACACGAACCACGTAGGCTGATCGTGGTCATCATAAAATGGGGAAACCGTAAGCATGATGAGTATAGTGTTGACCGTGGCAGTGGGATGGCAGATCTGAAGCTGCAAACCGCACAATGAGTAGTTAGCAACCGATGTTTGCTTTGAAATAACAACTAAGATTTGGTATGGACAAGAAAGTACAGTCAACAAGTGACAAAGAAATGCAATTCTGATGTCTCTCTATATGTCGCGACATGCATTTGGAAACTCAAGTGGGACCTTTAGCTAACCAATTAAATGTGTACATTAACTAATATCAGTATCATATCACAATCATATTTGAACAACTAAGCTTTGGAATTTTGAGTGTTGTGTTGTTTAGCTTGAAGGGTGGAGTAATGCTAGTATCACGTAAAGCACCTACGCAGATCATCGTCTGACAAGAGATAAAAGGGAAAACCCTAAGCATCAAGAGTAAAATCAGGAAAGTGGAACTAGCTGGACCAGTGGGTGGCGCACATGCTTTTCGAAACGAATATAGGAACATTAGGTGACCAATTAAACATTCTCTGTTTTAGTGATATGAGCATTGAGGGAGTCCTGGATTAGGGGGTATCCGGACAGCCGGGCTATATCCTTTGGCCGGACTGTTGGACTATGAAGATACAAGATTGAAGACTTCGTCTCGTGTCCGGATGGAACTCTCCTTGGCATGGAAGGCAAGCTTGGCGATACGGATATGTAGATCTCCTCCCATTGTAACCGACTCTGTGTAACCCTAGCCCCCTCCGGTGTCTATATAAACCGGAGGGTTCAGTCCGTAGGACAACAACAATCATACCATAGGCTAGCTTCTAGGGTTTAGCCTCTATGATCTCGTGGTAGATCAACTCTTGTAATACTCATATCATCAAGATCAATCAAGCAGGAAGTAGGGTATTACCTCCATCGAGAGGGCCCGAACCTGGGTAAACATTGTGTCCCCCGCCTCCTGTTACCATCCGCCTTAGACACACAGTTTGGGACCCCCTACCTGAGATCCGCCAGTTTTGACACCGACATTGGTGCTTTCATTGAGCGTTCCACCGTGCCTTCACTGTAAGGCTTGATGGCTCCTTCGATCATCAATAGCGACGCGGTCCGGGATGAGGTCTTCCTCCCCGGACAGATCTTCGTATTTGGCAGCTTCGCACTGCGGGCCAATTCGCTTGGCCGTCTGGAGCAGATCGAGAGCTACGCCCACAGCCATCGTGTCGAGTTCGGAAACTTGAATTACACTGCCGACATCCGCGGAGACTTGATCTTCGATGGATTCGAGCCCAGGCCAGGTGAGCCACACAATCACGACAAGCACGATGTAGCTTTGCCGCCGGACAGTGTTCGGGAGATCACACCGGCAACTACTCCGGCCTTCAATCCGGAGCAAATTGCGCCATCCGAGGACGGGCGGATAGACCCCACCTTGGAGGCTGCATTCTCAGCGGTGATAGAGCCGGATACTGACCTTACCCCTCACGAGAGCCGTGACGCCGAACCACTGGATTCATCTCAGGCCACGGACTCCGGACCGCCTGTGCCCATGCCTATCGAATCCGATTGGGCACCGATCATGGAATTCACCTCCGTGGATATCTTTCAGCACTCGCCTTTCGGCGATGTACTGAACTCGTTAAAATCTCTCTCCTTGTCAGAAGAAACTTGGCCGAACTATGTCCGGCTAGGATGGGATGCGGACAACGAAGAAATTCTCTACCCACCCACCACCCACTTAGTAGCCACTGTCGACGATTTAACCGACATGCTCGACTTCGACTCCGAAGACATCGACGGTATGGACGACGATGCCGGAGACAAACAGGAACCACCGCCCTCAGGGCGCTGGACCGCTACTTCATCACATGACATATACATGGTGGATACACCCAAAGAAAATGATGACGAGGAACGGAAGGATGCAGTGAAGGATAACTCCCTCGAGAAGCAATCAAAGCGGCGGCGTAGACGCTGCTCCAAATCCCACCTCTGCAAAAACAGCGATAACAGCGCAAGAAAAAATAATACCCCGGTCGACTCCGGAGGAAACGACGACCACATAGACCCAGCGATAGAGTAGGGTGAGCCAGCGGACGACAAACACAGTACGGAGCCTCTGTCCGATCACGGCGACGCCGAGCGTCAAGCTAATCAACCCGTCTCCAGAGAGGAGAACAGTCCGGATGACGATACACACATCATCCCGAAAAGGCACTTGGAGCAAGAGAACCGCCATAGAAGGCTTATCGCCACTGCGAGGAGTCTGAAGAAGCAGAAGCAAAGGCTCAAGGCCGCGCAGAATACACTCAACAGTAGATGGACAAAGTGCTCGACACTGCAGAAAAGTACGGGGGCAGTCGCCACACGAAGAGCTATCCAAAGTGCAAGCTGCTGCCTGAATTCGGCGATGAGGCCTTAGAGCCCCCACAGCCAAAAAACAAAACAGCCGACCGGTCGGATCGACGATCTCGTGGCCGTGATAGAGCGGCTAACGAGGCCGCACATAAGTCAGTACACGATCCACGCAAGGACTCGCATCAAAAGGCCGGCGCAACCAGATCCATCTACGGATCAAGGAAACATGCTCCAGCGCACAACCAAAACCGAACACCACCACCATTCAAACGCCATGGTACATCTAAATACAGGGGTGCCGCACACCACTTATGTTTCACCGATGAGGTGTTGGACCATGAATTTCCAGAAGGATTCAAACCAGTGAACATAGAGGCATATGACAGGTCCACAGACCCTGGGGTCTCGATTGAGGACTTTATCCTCCATATTCATATGGCTCGCGGAGACGATCTCCACGCCATCAAGTACTTTCCCCTCAAGCTTAAAGGACCAGCTCGGCACTGGCTGAAAAGCCTCCCCGATAACTCCATTGGAAGTTGGGAGGAGCTCGAGGATGCCTTTCGGGCTAATTTTCAAGGGACCTATGTCTGACCTCCGGATGCAGACGATTTAAGTCATATAATTCAACAGCCCGGAGAGTCAGCCCGAAAGCTTTGGAACATGTTTCTCACTAAGAAGAACCAAATCATCGACTGTCCGGACGCCGAAGCCTTAGCAGCTTTCAAGCACAGTTGTCCGAGACGAATGGCTCGCCAGACACCTCGACCAAGAAAAGCCAAGAACAATGGCAGCCCTAACAAGCCTCATGACCCGCTTTTGCGCGGGTGAGGATAGCTGGTTGGCCCGCAGTAGCACCAGCGACCCAAGCACATCCGAAGTCAGGGATGGCAATGGAAAACCATGACACAGTAAACACAAGCGCTGGAATAAAGTAGACAACCCAGATAACACGGCGGTAAAAGCCGGATTAAGAGGCTCTCGGCCGGGTCAGCAGAAAAAGCCCTTCAAAGGCAACAGGGATGGACCGTCCAGCCTAAACAAGATTCTAGACAAACTATGTCAGATCCACGGCACCCCCGATAAACCTGCAAATCATACCCACAGAGAATGTTGGGTCTTCAAGCAGGCCGACAAGCTAAACGCCGAACACAAGGGGCATGATACACTAAGCGAAGACGAGGATGAGCCTCGCCAGCAAGGAACTGGGGGACAGAAAAAATTCCCACTAGAAGTCAAAACAGTAAACGTGGTACATGTGATGAAGGGGAGAAGCAAAACTGCACTCCGAGACGCACACGCCCTAGAGCCCGTCACCACTTAAGTTCAACCCGTGGTTGACCTGTCCGATCACTTTTGATCACAGGGATCACCTGACAAGCACCCGGAATGAAGGATTGACTGCTTTGGTGTTAGACCCAATAATAAATGGATACCATCTCACACGAGTCGTCATGGATGGCGGCAGTAGTTTAAACCTGATATATCAGGACACAGTATGCAAAATGGCGATAGACCCAACAAAAATCAGCCACAGTAATACTACCTTCAAGGGAGTAATACCAGGCACAGAGGCCCGCTCCACGGGCTCGCTAATACTAGAAGTACTATTTGGTTCACTCGATAACTACTGAAGTGAAACGTTACACTTCGACATCGCTCCATTCCGAAGCGGCTATCAAGCACTACTCGGACGAACAGCCTTCGCTCGTTTCAACGCTATACCACATTATGCTTCTCTCAAGCTCAAGATGCCTGGTCCGAGCGGCACCATCACAGTTAATGGAAACATTGAGCGTTCTTTACGCGCGGAAGAACATGCGGCTGCTTTAACAGCCGAACACTAGACGGCCCCACCAACCAGAACAAATGAACGGTCGTTAAGACCACAGACACGGTTAAACGAGTCCAGCACATCACTAGATATACTTGAGATAGGTTTGGTGGTTACACCCTTATAGACGGTACCAGGGGCTTCCTGCGTGTAAATAGGGCTACGGCTCCACTTTACTTATCTTGAATTTTAAATGGTTTATTTAGAGTAACCAATTTTTTTGCACGACAGCTTTCAACTAAGGTCCTCTCTCTTACAGATGACAATCGTGCTACACCTGTCCAGGATACGACACAACGGAGACACAGGCACAGACATGTAGCAGGGACCCGTTCAAAGGTTTCTTTTTAGATTAAGACCCTGCGTAAACCTTTTTTACTGTCTCTTGTTATTCACATCCTCCGGATTCTCAGTACAACTGAGAAGGATGCTGACGTTATTGGCATGTGGCCACGTCAGAATATTGCATGTAACCAGACACTAGGGGCTCATTTTCAAGGGCATTGTTTAGCCCGGCATATATTATAAAGACCGAATACCTTAGGGAGCGTTCGGCGTCGCGAGTTTGGCCTTATATGCATCAGCTCCGAATCATGTCTTTGGTCAAATGTTGGGTTTTCCCGGCTCCTGTGTTTTGCTACCTTACGTTCCGCTCTATCGGCTAAGGTGGCACCAGGAGAACTACTGCGATTGTGCCCTGGTTCATCCGGACGAGCACCTTAGTAGAGAAAGCCGAAAACTGACTGTCATGATAAAGCGCGAGACTGGTCAACCACTCGATGACCTAGCGGAATCTTCGGGATTCCTCCGCATTAACGAAGGGCCGTTTCCCGGCCAGGCATGTACGCGCCCCGTATTCGGATGAGCGCGGAGCCACCAGGGGCTATATAGTAGCCCCACTGTCAAACTCCTATGGCTAAGTGAAAGTGTTAATGCATTATTGTCTGTTTGCCTAGGTCACTGCTCTTTCAACTCCTTATTGGACCAAGACGTTGGATCTAGTGTGAACACACGTCTTCTGCGAACACCCTCGCCTTATATGCGTGGGGGCTGAAGCCGACGACTGCAAACTTTCAGGTTATATACATATATACATAAACGGCCGCACAGGAGGCATCATAACACTTTCAGGAAAAAGTATAAAAACAGCCTTTGCAATTTAGTAAAACATTGTTTTTTAATGGGAATACATGTCACTAGAACATAATATTATTCGAGCACTGAGCTTCTATTGAACGAGCGCCTTCAAGGACTTCCTCAAAGTAGTGCTCGGAAGCTACTCGGCCAGCGGCCGAACCCTGGGTTGCAATAGCGGTGGCCTCCATGTTCCGCCCAAGATGTCTTGACACGCAAGCGCCATCCGCGCACCCTCTATGCACGCCGACCTCTTCATAGCGCCGACACGCTGACACAAAGACCAAGGAACCGCTGCACCAAACCAAAATAACTATTCGCCGTGGCCCTCTCGCCAGATGATCCACAACAGACCCCATGGCAAGACCGGACAACCTATGGAGCTCGGCCCACTCGGTCATGCGCTCATTTAATAGCAGCGGACGCGCTAGACCATTGAACTGCGACCAGAATAGCTTTTCCACTTCATGATCTTTTTGATCCTTGAAGTACTCGGCTGCATCACCGCCTTGGCTGCCGATCCACATACGCGTCGCGAGAACTCCATAGCTGATCAAGAGGGGCATACCGGATCTGAACTTCGTCCGCAGCAACAAGGGCTTCCCACCGCGATATCTCCAAATTGACGCAGCTCCTCCTTCGACGCCTCGATCTCTGGCGGGCTTCCTTGGCTGCTACCTTGGCCTTCTCCAGCTCCGTCGCCTTCGCTTGGTTTTCCTTTTCAAGAAGCTAGTGCCGGTCGGCGGCATCCTTTAACTCAATGGCCATCTTGGCCATCTATTCCTTACTTTGGCAATGGGCAGCCTGTTCGGCCCTCAGCTCTTCGGCCGCCTTTAGAGCGGCCGCATCACTATCCCTGGCTTGTTCTTTGGCTCAGGCAAGTTCCGCCCGGAGGGTCTCCACGGCCGCAGATCCATCTGCAGTCACGGCATATTAAAGATACTGGCATTATGCTCCTCTTACTACGCGTTGATAACCGGAGAAATCACATACCTTGTGCCTCGTCAAGCCGCTTGTTGACAAGCACGATGTCGGCATCTGCTGCATCAAGTTGCCGCTTCAGCTCGGCAAACTCACCAGTCCGGCTAGCCGCCGGACCTTCCGCCACCTGCATATGAAGGCGGATTGATCATTACCTGGGACTATGATCCTCTGTTTGGCGCTGCTCTGATGGCAACCAAAGTCTCAGGGGCTACTATCTGCATAGGGCACACCTAACATGTGCGGTACTGCCAAAAATACACACTATTTCACGTACATCAAAACCTTTCAGCAGACTCATAAAATCTTCATGCAACTCGCTTTCGGCGGATGAAATCCTCTCAATCACCATACCCATTAGCGTACGATGTGCCTCTGAGATAGCCGCTTGCTCTAGCAGATCCTTCAGTGCGTCCGACCGCACACCAGACGGTGTCGGGCTCTTTCGGTTGCTCTCTTCGAGAGCCGGATACTGAGGACTTTGGGTGGCCAATGGATTACCTTCTGGCCTTGCAGGATCAGGAGAAACCCTCCGCGACGACACCTCGGGGTCGCCCGCCTCATGAGGCGAGATGGCAGGGGGAGGCGTTTCGCTCTCCATCATCTCCGGAAGAAGATCCCCCGAAGACGAACTCTGCCGAGAAGGGCTACGATCCGAACTACAAGATAAATGCTTCGGTTATTTTCCTCAAAAGTAATGCTGGATATCTTCACTATTAACTACCCTTTTACTTATGGCTCGGTGGAGGGCTGACCCCCTTGCGGGCATTGTGCAGCCGGGGTACCCCCTGGGGCAGGACCCTCTGGCGAAGATTTCTTCCCCCGTTTTAAAAACATCATTTCCGGGTCTTCAGAGGCGGTCCTCTTCCTTCCTTGGGGAGAGGGAATTTCAGATTCTTCTCCCCGGCTATCCTCCTTCGCGGAGGCGCTAACTCCCCCGGTTTGGATGTGCGGTGAGCGAGATCTGCTTTCAGCCTCTTTCTTCCCCCCTTTATCTTACCCTGAGGGCGCTTGATAAGGCGCAAGCTCCAGCATCCTGGCTAGTACGGGATCCGGTGAGACCTTGGGGAGGGGGGCCGGACACCTGATCATCTTTGCCTTTGTTACCCAGTCCTGGTGAAAGAGCGACTTTTCAGAATGATGTTGTGATAAATAAAAAGACAGTGTGTTCGGCTACGGGACTACTTACTTGGGTATCTGGACGATTGCAGCTCAGACCCGCATCCTCGGTGGTGTCCGGACACGTTACTCGTGGTCCGAAGAACAATTGATACATCTCCTCGAGCGTCATGCCGAGGAAGTGCTGAATAGCTCGCGGTCCCTCCGGGTTGAACTCCCACATGCGGAGGGGGCGACATTTGCAAGGCAGGACTCGACGAATTAACATGACTTGCGTTACCGTGGCCAGACTTATATCTCTTTCGAGGAGATCTCGGATGCGGCTCTGCAATGTCGGCACATCCTTTACTGGCCCGCAGTCTAGCCCCTTGTTAATCCATGACATCAGTCGTGGCGGGGGGGGGGGGGGGGGGGCCGAGGGAAAATCAGGGGCAACCACCCACTTGGTACCCCTGGGAGCTGTGATATAAAACCACTCCCGTTGCCATAAGCTGGACACCTCCTGGAAGGAACCCTCTGGCCATGGGGCATTGGCACTTTTGCTTATTACGGCACCTCCGCACTCTGCGTGCCGCCCCTCGATCATCTTCGGCTCCACATTGAAGGTCTTGAGCCACAGGCCGAAGTGAGGGGTAATGCAGAGGAAAGCTTCACACATGACAATGAACAACGAGATGTGGAGGAAGGAATCCGGAGCCAGATCATGGAAATCCAGCCCGTAGTAGAACATGAGCCCCCTCACAAAGGGATCTAAAGCAAGGCCTAGCCCTCGGAGGAAGTGAGAGATGAATACAACGCTCTCGCCGGGTTCGGGAGTGGGAATGACCTGCCCTCGAGTAGGCAACCTATGCGAGATCTCGCCGGTCAGAAACCTGGCCTCTCTTAGCTTCTTGACGTCTTCCTCCGTCACGGAGGAAGGCATCCACCGACCTTGAAGGTTGGATCCGGACATGTTGAAGGTCCGAAGTGCCTGACCTGAGCCTTGGGTGTTGGAACTCGAGGTGGGGGAAGGATTCAATTGAGCACGAGAAGAAAAAGGGACAGGCCTTGGCCTCTCTATAAAGGAGGTGAATATCAAGCGTCCACTGCGTGGCCGTTTGGGACTTACCTAGAATTGAGGAGTCATACCAACGGGCACGATCGGGTTACCCACATCCATATTGATGAGAATCCCGTAATAAGGAGGACACGATCTCTGCCTCGACAAGACGTGCCAAATAAATCGCCTCGCGAAACGTGAAGTGGCAGGCTGATTGAGGAAGACGGTTCGTCATGACCAAACCATGGCAATACATCACATTATGAAAAACGGTCGGCAGATTAGATGTGTGGAAATATTATTATCCCTACGGTGGTATGTGGAATTTGTTTTGCAGAGCCGGACACTATCCTTGTGTTCAAAATTTTCCATGGAGTATTCGGAGGAGGAACCCGCCTTGCAATGCCGAAGACAATCCGCGCGCTGGACTCATCATCATTGAAGCCTGGTTCAGGGGCTACTGAGGGAGTCCTAGATTAGGGGGTATCCGGACAGCCGAACTATATCCTGTGGCCGGACTGTTGGACTATGAAGATACAAGATTGAAGACTTCGTCTCGTGTCCGGATGGGACTCTCCTTGGCGTGGAAGGCAAGCTTGGCGATACGGATATGTAGATCTCCTCCCATTGTAATGGCCCGACTCATGTAATCCTCTCCCCTCCGTGTCTATATAAACCGAGGGTTTAGTCCGTGAGGACAACAACAATCATACCATAGGCTAGCTTCTAGGTTTTAGCCTCTACAATCTCGTCGTAGATCAACTCTTGTAATTCTCATATCATCAAGATCAATCAAGCAGGAAGTAGGGTATTACCTCCATCGAGAGGGCCCGAACCTGGGTAAACATTGTGTCCCCCGCCTCCTGTTACCATCCGCCTTAGACGCACAGTTCGGGACCCCCTACCCGAGATCCGCCGGTTTTGACACCGAGAAGCATCATATCATATTCGTATTTCAACACGTAAGCTATGGAATTATGAGTGGCATGTTGTTTCGTTTGATGGCTTGAGGTCTTGAGGAGCAGTGCTAGCACGACACGAAGCACCTACGATGATGGTAGTGAATATAAAGGGGGGAAACCATAAGCTTTATGAGTATAGTGATCGTGCCATGGCGGATCTGAAGGTGCAAACCGGACAAAGCTACTTCGCAACCAATGTTTGCTTTCAACTAGCCACTACAATTTGGTACGGACAAGAAAACTACAGTAAATAATTTACGATCTATTTTCCGGGTGAGATCAATAACTTAAGCACATATGGAAGAGTACCACCTCTCTTGCGACTCCGTGTAGGCCCCTGCTAATACGTTGAGGGTGATGCGGGTGCGATGGTTGTCGGCAGCGGGGAAGAAGACTTTAGATGACATACGGCCGGGTCGGGGATAAATCATGTTGTCATGGATGAGGCAATCGTAGGAGCGGCAATGGCAAGGTGGACGACAGCGCCAATGAAGCAAGAGGACGCGATGAAAGGATCCTGGTCCGGCGCCGTGGATGAGAGACGTCCATCTCTTGCAGTTGATGACGGGGTAGGGGTAGTGGCTACGGCAAGGTGGAGAATGGGGTGGCGGATGGAGGAGGCTGGCCGCAGTGGGGAGGTTGTCATGGCGTCGATGGTGTATGAATGGGGAAATGGAGGGGGAGGGGGATCTCAAACTTTGGTACGCGCTTGTCTGAAATGTGGGAAAGTTACGAACTTATCCCCCGTTTAAAATTTTGGACATCACGTCGGTTGGGGATAGGGCGGTAATCTCGCATCTCCCAAATATTTGTCGGTAACGATTTCTGGCGAGGAGAGGGTGTTTTACCATCCACGGTTGGCGCCCATGGTGTATGAACAGGGCTGACAGGTAGGGCGGTTTTGTCACGTCTGAGGGGAGTTACATCTGCCCCTATTTAAAATATTAGCCTACATCGATTTTGGACGAGGAGAGTTTGTTTTGCCGCCCACCGTGTATGAATGGGGAAATGGAGGGAGAGACACATGTCTTTCGGACGAGCTCGAATCAAATGTGTTTTTCCGCCCATGTTTGGCGTCCATTGTGTCTGAATGGGCTCAGAGGCCGGCGTGTCACGTCTGATTGAAGTTACTAGTCTACCCCTATCGACAGCAGTGTAAATCCGGTCAATAAGGATGTCAAGTGTCAGGGGTAGACAGTAATTTCCATCTCGCAAACACTTGCTTCGGGCATCCCACAAATGATAGTGGGTGTTTATCCGCTTCGTTCAAAACTTGGGAGAATTAGCATTCACGTTTGCCCTGGGCCCTGGCAACTGAATCCAAATCCAATTTTTATTCGACTACGAATATCCACAGATAATTCTATGTTTTGTTATTTATTTCTTCAAAACCACAACAAAGATTTATTACACCTTTATATACGATTATGATTTAGAAATGCCGTGATCTTCGAATTCAGTAGGTTGGATACACTTTGAGTCAAACAATTATTTCATCCAATACAATATGCTCACACGAAAAACAGTTCACCTTATGTCAATCATACAAGTACCGAGGATTACCTCGCCTAAAAAATTCGGATCATTACAACACATGGACAACATAGGGGGTCTTACAACATAATCCATTCAGAGACATGACACAACATGCAAGTACAATAATCTAATGACAATTTCAACTGGTATCTAAATAAGAACTGGGATTACCCTGGGCTTTAGATAGCAGAAGCAGCAGGACCTCCTCCGTCTTCAAATGCAACATTCTTACTTCCACCAATTCTTGGGTTGCTTGCATAATGCGTTCAGCTAATTGCATAATTTCCAGCTTCAAGATCGAGATTACCACATTCATGGCAGCCACACCATCTCTTTCTGCCTCTAGTAGAGCCTCAAGAACTATAATATCTGTGCTCAGACTGCTCTCTGGCGGTGTTGCCTCTGAACTACTACCATCTGGTACATTGTGTCCTAGTGTGAACGACATCCTGAAAGGTTTCCGCTGGACATAAGTAAGAGATAGTTATTGCATGATCCATGCAGTAAGCTTACATGGTAAATGGCATACGAATTAACGCCGAGCATGGCAGGCTATATTTAAATGGTTCGAAGCGGATAATTCGTATGTCGTTTACCATGTAAGCTTACTGCATGGATCATGCAATAACTATCTCTTACTTATGATCCATGGCAGGCCAGACTGTTAAGTGCTTTCTCAGATTATCAGGCGAAAAGAAATTAAAATGGTAAGATGAAACTAGGGATGCAAGTGGCAAATAAACGACATCCGCCATTACCATCTAGTTAGTTTTTGTAGCTCCCTAGTTCATTTTCCTCAAAAAAAAACTCTTTTGAACTATCATACCACTAGCGGACTTTAATGGGGATTAAATGGGACCCATTTGACATCCCTAGTTGAAAGGGAGTGTACCACCGCTATATTTAAGTTGCCAAGGCATCTAAGCAGTTGAAATAATCTGAGAAAGCACTTAACAGTGTGGCCTCATATAAACTATGAAGACAGTCTTGTGATGAAGTTCAGAAGAAAAGTTAAGGACTCAAATGAACTAGGCATGCATTTCTTACAACAGGTACTGCTGACGTATTGGCCAACTCAGGTATAGCGTAACAAGTAACAAACAAGCATTCAAATCAAGCAATACAAAGAAAGCGGCAACCGAACTATTTGTAATTCAGCAGGATTGTAGGTTGAGGCCACAAGCCGTGAAAGCAGCCCACACGCATTACATTTCACATGTACTAAAACACACCGCTTACCATATGTTCTTTGTGAAGCCTCATTTCTTTGTTGCAATGTTCTTTGAAGATATCACAAGATCCCGTGGTTGCAAATCTAGTTGTTGTAGTTTATTCTGCACCCTCTATTTAGGTGAAATTAATTTTAATCGCATGCACTGGTTCGAATTGATCATCAATGGTTCATCCAAACTAATGAAAGAAGGGTGTGTGTATACACGGCAATATATCTGCTTCCCTCTATTTTTATGCTTGTTCGAGGTGCCAGTCCCAAAAGAACAAATATTTTGCTTGATGGGGCTGGCAGCTCCATAATTAATAGAAGCATCAAATTAGTCATGCAACTTGGGAAGATCAAGAACACATAAAAAAGTAATGAACAGAGCCTCAGAGTAGTGATGTAACAGCTAGCATCAGAAATGTAGGGTAAAACGAACAAAAAGCAGCAGAAGCGCATCTAGTTTGCTGATGTGTAATTAAGCATAAAGAACATGAAGCAGTCTGATGGAACCAACAGGTGGCATCAGAACAACACCATTATCATAAATATAGCATGCAAGAAGTAAAATAGTAGGCAATGATATCTAGGAAGTACAGTAATACTTAGGACAAAACTAAAGCATATTAACTATATGTGCACTGGTATGTTATTTAGCACATGTAACATGTTCCTTTGCCAAGTATGGCCCTCTGTGTGCAAGCAGAATAACGCGTCTCATGAAAAATTGAATGATTTCATGAAGAAATTCAAAGGTGCGGTGCTTATGCTAAGAAAGTGAACGTAGGCGCCGGCTGTTGGATAATAGTACCTCTCGGTGGCGTATGGGTATCATTGTCATACCTGATAGCTAAGGATCGTCGATGGTGCTCGTGTTGCGGTTGAGTTTGGGTCGGCTGTCGCCGTCACGGAAGCGGCTCTGGTGCTTCGGTTGCGGCACCTGTCGACATACAAGAAAGCTCATCTGTGGTAAAGGAACAGTTGCATGATAAAGAAGAGAAAAACCTAAGGAGTACAAATCGAAATAACCTGATGAGGCCGCGACGTCAGTAAAGCAGGGCCGGTGGAATTAAATATGGCGTCCGTGGAGCGGGTCCAGTGCAGTGGATGAAGGCTTCGGCGGGCGCGGTGTACATCGCTTTCGGTAAGGCGGATCTGTTGTGGTGCATGAAGGCTTGTATGAAGGGCCAGCGATGGGGCGGACGAGGGAGTCAGTGAAGGGCCTACACTGGGGTGGACGAGGGCACCAGTTAAGCAGATCCGGTGCGGTGGACCATGATGGTGGTCAAGGAGATCTGGAGCGGTGGACAAGCCAGTCGCTGAAGCGGCTCCGGTGAAGTGGTGAGTTGGCAGTTGGGGGTTCCAAGGTGCGGAAGGTAGATCCGGCAGAGTGTGGGGTCCACCGCTGCGGCGGAGTACTAGATTCGGCGGTTTTCCGTGGTTGGGGGGGTCGGGGAGGGGAAGGGGAGGGGCTCTAGGGAAGAATGTTGGGGGCAGCCCTTTTCCGTTCATGTGGCAGGGGTAAAACAGGAATATCGCAGGGCTAAACTTTCGGGCGTGAGATATTTCGATGTGAGCAGGAAGTTTGAAAGCTTTTGGCGCCTGAAATTATAAGTGTTCTGCTCTTGTACGGCCGACTATGATATCATGGCCGAGAATTTATTTGTTTTGCATGCAAAAAGAAGTGCAAGTTTTGAAACTCAATGTCTCCAACTCAAACTTAGATTGTCCATTCAATTCAAATATGGATCTTTGAGCTAGTACAAGCAAATACCATCATTCGGTCCAATTCAAATGAAACTCCAAATGTGTTTATCCTAAATATGATGAAAAAGCAAAAATGTGTATGTGTATGAATAAAGTGGATGAATATAAAGTTTGAACATGCCCGTATGTGTATATCTCTAGGTTTGATATATGAATTTGAAATCACGAAATCCCGGCTTAAAAAATGTACCTCCGTTTAAATGAATTACAAAAGCTAATGATGGGGTCGAATTCCAAAATTCCAATCTTAGGTTTGTAATTCTGGTACATCAAGGTATATCACGCATGTTCAAAAGTATCGTTATCTCATAGTCCAAACTGTGAAACAAATTGATCAACCATGAGTGCACACACTATTGACCATATATATCTCAATTACGCTAAAGTCCCTCAAATATAGACACTTCACTTTTTATCTGAAGCCAACCCCCCCCCCCCCCACACACACACACACAAGTCTTCTATCCCCCAGACCACGAACACACGAGCACATTAACACCCCCCTCTCTTCTAAAGTCCGGACCCCAATATAGGTCTCTATCACTTTGTCTCTCGGGCATGCACACATCTCTTCCCCCACTCTCTAGGTCTCCCGGCATCTCTCTTTCCCAAGCACACACACTATGTAGAGTGTATCTTTCCCATACACACAAAACGTTGCCCCAAAAGTCTATCTCCCTAGTTATGTGGTTCTCGCACACTCACCTCACACACCACCCCCACTGCAAACAAGCACACTTTGTCTCCTTGTGCACCACTCTTATCTTTCTATCTCTCCCACACGCGGACCCGCCCCAGCTCCTTCCCTATATACATATATGTCGTGACTCTTTCCATAACTCCCTAAGGTATCATCGGTCTCAATCTCGCATGTTGTTCTCTACACCATCTATTCTAGATCTCTCATGAAGTCCCTATCACACACACGATGACTCGCTTCACTTGCGTCTCCGTACATAGGCCAATTTCGAACAACATCAACATTGTCTCCGTATCTATATGCCATTTATGGACACAAACAACCCCTCTCCCCCCTCTCTTCCCCCCGTCTCTCTCTCTCTCTCTCTCTCTCTCTCTCTCTCTCTCTCTCTCTCTCTCTCGCTCGCTCTCACACCCCTCTTCCACACACACTCGATGTCTCTTCCAAATAGTCTGCTCCCCGCCCGCGCCCATGCTATCCCACTACTACACATGCCTTTGTCTCTCTCTGACATTCATGTCACACAATTCCCCCTTCCCTTATACTAGGTTTACATCATTAGTGGTCTCTCTACTTCACATACACACACTCCCTCTCACACACAAACGTGCACACAAACACACACAGACACGCGCAAACACCCATTTATCTGGATCCTCATCTCTCCCCATGGCCGCGTGTGTATCTCACACACTCACTCTCTGATTATGTCTATGTGTCTCCACGTCACACAACACAAAGCCCCATGTACGTGTCTCTCTCTATCCTCCACACACATAGACACAAAGAATCTCTTATCATTGCCTTACTATCTAGACATATCACACACGCACACTATCTCTCTCTCTCTCGCAAACACGCTCAATAACGGTTTCCCCGTGAATAACTTACCGTCTATTCATCAACAGTCATGGCAGTACAGGGAACACAAGACATGAAAAAGAATAAATCTACACGTGCGTAGACCACCTAGTATGACTACTAGGACTAGAGCAAGCCGAAAGCGCGCCGCCGTCACCCCCTCCTTATCGGCGACGGGAAAACCTTTGTTTTACACAGTCGAGAAGTCATTGTGCTAAGGCCCCACATGTTGAGGCGTTGAATAGAATGTAGATCCTAGTTTACGGAAACAAGTATCGATAATATGTTTGTATCTCCATACTTATATTTCTTCTCATATAAAAAACCGAGGTGGTGATGATGGTACGCGTGCCATCTGCAATATAGACCGTCCGACCTATATCTGACGGATGGAAATTAAACTAGAAGATACCCGCACCTCTCTCCACATTTGCAGACAAGGCCTTCCCTCGTTCATCCTTATCTCCAACAACCTCATTGTTGAGCAATTAAAAAAGGAAGCCTCTAGAACAAACTGGCCTGGTGGCCGCTGCCGGCGTCGTCCATCACCATGCCTCCACTCAGTCCGACCACCAATCACCACCATGCCCCACTCCTCTTCACCTTATCTCCTATTTCTCGAGATATCTAGTTTTTACACATGGGATTACTCCCGCATGGGTCAATCACAACAAGTGTTTTATAAAAAAATGCATCTTGATGTTCCGTGCAATGCACGGACATCTTGCTAGTACTCCTACAGAAGACTAAGTTGGTGATGATGGTGTGTCTGCCATCCGTCATTTCTGACCATTAGATCTACATCTAACGACTGTGAGGTAAGTTGTTGCCTTTTCTCACCAACATCCCACTTCTCTACCTATTTATAGAAAAACCCATAATTAGTATCTTAAAACCAACCACATCCCTCCCTCACCTCACCAAAACAGCCCAAGGAATATATTTTGATTGAAACATAATATATCTCTAGTGATATATGTATATCAAAATTAGAGTGTTTTGTATCAAGTTTGTGAATAAGTATTATTCTAATTATGATCCGTTGCAACACACGTGAACATTGCTAGTATTTCCAACCATGCAAAAAATGCAAGTATTTCCATAGTTTCGAGTTTTCCATCAAGATATAATTCACTCATGGTTGATATTTACTTTCAATCACGTATACATATGCACTATGTAAGTAGCCTTGCTTATTGGCTTCCAAAGATTAACTTTCACTCCTACTTACAATATGTAGAGTATTTAACAAAAACTACCACTTTCAACCAGCCCTAGGAAGAAACTATTGTACAAAAAATAGCAAAAACATACCCAAATTTTTTTAATCCGCGCCAAAAACTACTACCTCGTGCCGATTAGGCTCATTTAAACCCGTTTATGACAGAGTTGGCCCACACGTCCGTGCTGACGAGTGATACGTCTCCATCGTATCTACTTTTCCAAACACCTTTGCCCTTGTATTGGACTCTAACTTGTATGATTTGAATGGAACTAACCCAGACTGACGCTTTTTTCAGCAGAATTGCCATGATGTTGTTTTATGTGCAGAAAACAAAAGTTCTCGGAATGACCTGAAACTCCACGGAACATCTTAGAAAAAATAATAAAAAATCCTCACCAAAGATGAAGACTAGGGGGCCCACACCCTGTCCACGAAGGTGGGGGGCGTGCCCCCCCTTCCAGGGCGCGCCCTCCTACCTCGTGGGCCCCCTGGAGCTCCTCCGACACCAACTCCAACTCTATATATTTGCTTTCGGAGAGAAAAAAATCAGAGAGAACAAATCATCGCGTTTTATGATATGGAGCCGCCGCCAAGCCCTAAAACCTCTCGGGAGGGCTGATCTGGAGTCCGTTCGGGGCTCCAGAGAGGGGGATTCGTCGCCGTCGTCATCATCGACCATCCTCCATCACCAATTTCATGATGCTCACCGCCGTGTGTGAGTAATTCCATCGTAGGCTAGCTGGACGGTGATGGGTTGGATGAGATCTATCATGTAATCGAGTTAGTTTTGTTAGGGTTTGATCCCTAGTATCCATTATGTTCTGATATTGATGTTGCTATGACTTTGCTATGCTTAATGCTTGTCACTAGGGCCCGAAAGTGCCATGATTTCAGATCTGAACCTATTATGTTTTCATGAATATATGTGAGTTCTTGATCCTATCTTGCAAGTCTATAGTCACCTATTATGTGTTATGATCCGACAACCCGAAGTGACAATAATCGGGATACTTCTCGGTGATGACCATAGTTTGAGGAGTTCATGAATTCACTATGTGCTAATGCTTTGTTCGGTTCTCTATTAAAAGGAGGCCTTAATATCCCTTAGTTTCCATTAGGACCCGCTGCCACGGGAGGGTAGGACAAAAGATGTCATGCAAGTTCTTTTCATAAGCACGTATGACTATATTCGAATACATGCCTACATTACATTGATGAATTGGAGCTAGTTCATGTCACCTTATGTTATGATCGTTACATGATGAACCGCATCCGCATAATTATCCATCACCGATCCAATGCCTCTGAGCTTTCCATCTACTGGTTTACGCTTATTTACTTTCCCGTTGCTATTGTTACAATCACTACAAAATACCAAAAATATTACTTTTTCTTTCATTACTCTTTTGTTACCGTTACCACCACTATCATATTACTTTGCTACTAAATACCTTGTTGCAGATATTAAGTTATCCAGGTGTGGCTGAATTGACAACTCAGTTCTTAATACTTGAGAATATTCTTTGGCTCCCCTTGTGTCGAATCAATAAATTTGGGTTGAATACTTTACCCTCAAAAGCTGTTGCGATCCCCTACACTTGTGGGTTATCAAGACTAATTTCAAGGCGCCCGTTTGAGGAGCATAGCTCTATTCTTTGAGTCACTTGGGATTTATATCTGCTGGACACTATGAAGAATTTGAAAGATGCTAAGACAAAAATTTATCCCTCAACTACGAGGGGAGGTAAGGAACTGCCATCTAGCTCTGCACTTGATTCAACTTCTGTTATGAGTAAGCTTGCGACACCTAAACCTGCTTCTGCTATTCATTCGGATATGTCGCATGTTATTGATGATGCCACTTCTGCTATGCATGATACTTATGATGAAACTACTTCTATGCTTGATACTACTGTGTCCCTTGGTGAGTTTCTTGATGAACAAATTTCTAGGGCTAGAGAGAAAGAAATTATTTAAACTGATAATGATGATGAAATTGATGATGAAGATATGCCTGTTGTTCCTGAGGGTTATGTTTTTGATATGGAATCTTCTGCAGCTATTTTTGCCTGCAAAGATAGAAACGAACTTAAGAGGCTATTAGTTAAATGGAGTAAATAATCTCTTAGAGATAGAATGAAACCTGGCCCTGCTTTTGCTACTTCACCTATTTGTGTTCCCGATAAGGATTATGAATTCTCTGTTGATCCTGATATAATTACTTTGGTTGAATCTGATCCTTTTCATGGTTATGAATCTGAAACTGTTGTGGCACATCTTACTAAATTAAATGATATAGCCACCCTGTTCACTAATGATAAGAGATCTCGCTACTTTTATGTCCTTAAAATATTTCCGTTCTCATTAAAGGGTGATGCTAAGATATGGTTTAATTCTCTAGATCCTGGTTGTGTGCGTAGCCCCAGGATATGATTTATTACTTTTCTGCTAAATATTTCCCTGCTCATAAGAAACAGGCTGCATTAAAGGAAATATACAACTTTGTGCAAATTGAAGAAGAGAGTCTCCCACAAGCTTGGGGGAGGCTTCTCAAGTTACTTAATGCTTTGCCTGATCATCCTCTTAAGAAAAATGAAATACTTGATATCTTTTATAATGGACTAACCGATGCTTCCAGAGATTACCTGGATAGTTGTGTTGGTTCTCTTTTCAGGGAAAGAACACCAGATGAAGCTGAAATTCTATTGAATAATATGTTGACAAATGAAAATAATTGGGCACTTCCTGAGCCAGCTCCTGAGGCCGCTCCTGAGCCAATTACTGAGCCTATTCCTAAACCAACTCCGAAGAAGAGAGGTGTTCTATTTCTCAGTCCTGAAGATATGCAAGAAGCAAAGAAATCTATGAAAGAAAAAGGTATTAAAGCTGAAGATGTTAAGAATTTACCTCCTATTGAAGAAATACATGGTCTTAATTTCATCACTGTTGGAGAAACATATGATCTTGATCCATTACCTATTGAAGAACCTCCCGATCCCGATAACCCGACACGGTAGTAAAGGTAAATTCTCTCTATAGATTTGATGAAGGTGATATTCCTCACTATAAGTCTGCTAGACAATGCTTGGATGAGTTTGATAATTTTATTGTCAAACAAGAAAATTTTAAGGCTTATTTTGGTAGATAATTGAAATACGATTCTGATATGATTAAACACTTGGGCGATTATATGGCTAATGTTAGATGTGAACTTAAACTCATTAGCAAACATGCTTCTATGGTTACCACTCAAGTAGAACAAGTACTTAAGGCTCAAAATGATTTCCTCAATGAAATGAATAGTAACAAAAATGATTATGTTGTTAGAGTGGCTACTAGAACTGGTAGAATGACTCAGGAACCTTTGTATCCTGAAGTCCACCCTAAGAGAATTGAGCAAGATTCTTAGAGAAACAATACTGATGTGCCTAGTTCTTCTAAAAGGAAGAAAAAGAAAAATGGTAGGACTTTGCAAACTTCTAGTGAACCTATTGCTAAACCATCTGAGAATCCAAATGATATATCTATTTACGATCTTTGAAACACAATCTGGTAATGAACATGAACCTAGCAAAATAATAATGATGATGTTCATGATGATGCTCAACCTAGTAATGATAATGATGTAGAAGTTGAACCTGCCGTTGATCTTGATAACCCACAATCAAAGAATCAACGTTATGATAAGAGAGACTTTGTTGCTAGGAAACATGGTAAAGAAAGAGAACCATGGGTTCAGAAACCCATGCCTTTTCCTCCCAAACTATCCAAGAAAAAGGATGATGAGGATTTTGAGCGCTTTGCTGAAATGATTAGACCTATCTTTTTGCGTATGCGATTAACTGATGTGCTCAAAACAAATCCTTATGCTAAGTATATGAAGGATATCATTACCAATAAGAGAAAGATACCGGAAGCTAAAATTTCCACCATGCTTACTAATTATACTTTTAAGGGTGGAATACCAAAGAAACTTGGAGATCCAGGAGTACCCACTATACCATGCTCCATTAAAAGAAATTATGTTAAAACTGCTTTATGTGATCTTGGAGCCGGTGTTAGTGTTATGCCTCTCTCTTTATACCGTAGACTTGATTTGAATAAGCTGACACCTACTGAAATATCTTTGCAAATGGCTGATAAATCAACTGCTATACCTGTCGGTATTTGTGTGTGGTTGCAAACGTTACTATTTTAACGGACTTTGTTATTCTTGATATTCCCGAGGACGATAATATGTCTATTATTCTTGGAAGACCTTTTCTGAATACTGCAGGGGCTGTTATTGATTACAACAAAGGCAATGTCACTTTTCATGTTAATGGTAATGAGCATACGGTACACTTTCCGAGGAAACAACCTCAAGTTTATAGCATCAACTCTATTGGAAAAATTCCATCGATTATATTTGGAGGTTTTGAATTTCCTCTTCCTACTATTAAGAATAAATATGATATTCTTATTATAGGGGATTTGCATATCCCCGTTGAGGTAACATAGTGTTATTCGAAATTTGTCCGGTTCCATGTTATTCGGAATGAATCTGTTAACAAGACTTGATCAACCTTGTTAGTGGATTCCTTTTGATGATCATGAGACGGGTGAAACTAGAAGGCACAACCTTCTGTACCCTCTTTATACTTTCTGTTATTTAGTTGAAATAAAGTAAAAATAGTATTTTTCTGTCTGTTTCCTGATTTATCCGTGCAATATAAAAATATCCTGAAAATAAAAGTCCTCAGAATGCCATGCCAATTTAATATGATTTTTTCGGGAATATTTGAGGATTTATGGTGCAAAAATTACCACGGGGGGAGCTGCCACCTGGCCACGAGGGTGGAGGGTGCGCCCTACCCCCCAGGGCGCGCCCCCCTGCCTCGTGGGCCCACGGTGGCCCTCCTCCACTTATTCCTGCACCCATCCTCTTCTTCTTCCTCCCACAAACACGAATATCTGGCTTAAACACGAGTTCCAGCCCCTGTTGTTGTGATTTTCGATCTCCATGCTCAAAGCACCTCTCACAAAACTGCTTGGGGAGATTGTTCCTTGGTATGTGACTCCTCCATTGGTCCAATTAGTTTTTGTTCTAGTGCTTTATTCATTGCAAATTTGTGCTTCATAGGTGACCATGTTCTTGAGCTTGCATGTCAATTTTATATGGTTCCAAGTAGCTCTAATGCATGATAAAGGCTTTAGGCACTTGCAGGAGTAGTTGCTATCAGTTTTATTGAAGTTGGTTCACTTCTGTTTGAAGCTACTAAAAATTTCAGAAAATTTTCAGTGAAAACAATATATTTAGGAAGATGTTCCAAGGTGGTTCTTCAAGGAAGCAAGGCCCTAGGCTTGCAATGCGCTATGCCAATGAGGAGCCCCCAAGGGACGCTCCCGTGAGGCCTTGTGAATGGCCTTCGGAAAATTTTATGGATCGAGCGGGAATCAAAGAAGAATTTAATGCATATTTGCGTAACGCCAGTCTTGTGGACTTCGAGGCAGACAAATGCCCACAGTATCATGATCTCACTAGTTCATTTGTGAGGAGGTTTGAGTTTTCATCTTCGCGTAATTCCCTTCCATCATGTTTGATCTTTACGATAAATCTTATACCATGGACTTAGAGGATTTTACTTTTGCTTGCAAACTCCCACAATGGGGTAGTACTGTTGATCCCCGTAAATCTGAATTTAGAGACTTTCTTGCTAGTATAACTGTGGGGGGATCTAGAGATATAACGCAAGCCACTATAGGGAGCATTCACTTTCCTGCTATACACTATTTTGCTCTCTTCATCGGTAGGTGCATAAATGCTAAGGATGAAGCATGTCACATGTGTGTCCCTCGATCTCGGCATTCTCGTGGAGTGCTGTGTTAGGAGACCAATCTTATCATATGGGAGCCATTGTAGCTCGTAGGTTGCATCATAATAGATATAACGGAGATTTCTTTGGAGGAATTTATGCAACCCACTTAGCTAATTTTCTTGAGATAGACATTCGTGAGGGTGATATGGAGTTGCCTCCTGCTTATTTAGATTTTGATTCTATGGTTTCCCACCAGTTTGTCGAGAGGACTGAATCACCTCTCCAGTATCGACTAATCTTTAACAAATGGCATGTTGTCCGTATTACTCTCTGTCAGTGTCAAAACCGGCGGATCTCGGGTAGGGGGTCCCGAACTGTGCGTCTAGGCGGATGGTAACAGGAGACAAGGGACACGATGTTTTTACCCAGGTTCGGGCCCTCTCGATGGAGGTAAAACCCTACTCCTGCTTGATTAATATTGATGATATGGGTAGTACAAGAGTAGATCTACCACGAGATCGGAGAGCCTAAACCCTAGAAGCTAGCCTATGGTATGATTGTTGTTCGTCCCCACGGACTAAAAACCCTCCGGTTTATATAGACACCGAAGAGGGCTAGGGTTACACAGTCGGTTACAATGGGAGGAGATCTACATATCCAGACGCCAAGCTTGCCTTCCACGCCAAGGAAAGTCCCATCCGGACACGGGACAAAGTCTTCAATCTTGTATCTTCATAGTCCAGAGTCCGCCAAAGGTTATAGTTCGCTATCCGGACACCCCCTAGTCCCGGACTCTCTCAGTAGCCCCTGAACCAGGCTTCAATGACGACGAGTCCGGCGCGCAGATTGTCTTCGGCATTGCAAGGCGGGTTCCTCCTCCGAATACTTCATAGAAGATTTTGAACACAAGGATAGTGTCTGGCTCTGCAAAATAAGTTCCACATACCACCGTAGAGAGAATAATATTTACACAAATCCAATCTGCTGACGTATTCCACAGCGTGACATCACACCACGGCCAAGCCTTTATTCGAATCGTTTTTACTGTCCCACCTCAGTGCGTTTAGCGAGGCGGTTTCCTTGGCACGTCTTGTCGAGCGGATCGTGTCCCCTTATTCCAGGATTCTCATCAATACGGGTGTGGGTAACCCAATCGTGCCCGTTGGTATATTTTCTCAATTGAAGGCGAGTCCCAAACGGTCACGGGGAGGGCTCTTGGTATTCAATCTCTTTATAAAGAGACCAAGGCTCTGCTCTTTTCTTTCAAACTCAATCGAATCCGCCTCTCGCCTCAAGTTCCAACACCCAAAGCTCCAGATTCAGGCGCTTCGGACCTTCGATGATGTCCGGCTCCGGCCTTCAAGGCCGGTGGATGCCTTCCTCCGTTATGGAAGAAGACGTGCTAAAGCTGAGAGATGCCAGGTATCTAACCGGCGAAATCTCGCATAGGCTGTCTACTCAAGGGCAGGTTATTCCCACTCCCAAGCCTGGTGAGAGTGTGGTGTTCGCTTCTCACTTCCTTCGGGGGCAAGGCTTCCCGACGAACCCCTTCGTGAGGGGGCTCATGTTTTATTATGGGCTGGAATTTCACGACTTGGCTCCAGAGTCCATCCTCCACATCTCATCGTTCATCGTCGTGTGCGAAGCCTTCCTCCGCATTACTCCTCACTTCGGATTGTGGCTTAAGACCTTCAAAGTAGAGCCAAGATGATCGAGGGGCAGCACGCTGGAGTGCGGAGGTGTCAAGATAAGCAAGAATGCTGACGCTCCATGGCCCGAGGGCTCTTTTCAAGAGGAGTTCAGCTTATGGCAACGAGAGTGGTTTTATATCAATAGCTCCCAGGGGCACCAAGTGGGTGGCGCCACCTGCCTTTCGCTCCGGTCCCCCACAACAGCTAGCGTTATGGGTCAATAAAGGGTTTAACTAGGGGCCGTCCAAGGACGTGCCCTTGTTGCAGGGCCGCATTCGAGATCTCCTAGAGAGAGACATTAATCTGGTCGCGGTGACGCAGGTCATGTTGATTCGCCGCACATTGCCCTGCAAACATCGCCCCCTCCGCCTGAGATGCAATCGCCCGGATACTCAAGTAAGTAGTCCTGTACCCGGACACATCATCCGTATATTTATCATAAAATTGCCCTTAAAAGAGCTTTCCCTTAAACAGGAGTGGATAGTGAAAGCAAAGCTAATCAGGTGTCTGACCCCCCTCCCTGAGACCACGCGGGATCCCGTGTTAACCAGGATGATGGAGGTTGCGCCTTTGGAAGAAGGCGAAGGGGGGAACAAGGAAGCTACCGCCTCCCCGAAGGAGGCTGTCAGGAAAGGAGGAATCGAGAATTCCTCCATCCAGGAAGAAGAGGACCACCTCCAAGACCCGGAGATCATGGTCTCAAAGCGGGGAAGAAATCTTTGTTAGAGGGTCCTGCGAGGAGATGCCTCGGCCGCCTTGCTGCCCCCAAGGGGATCAGCCCTCCAAATGAGCCGTAAGTAGAGGGGAGTTTCAAAATAAGAAACATCCATGTTCTATTTCTGAGGAAGATAACCGACATTTTACCTTGTAGTTCGGGTCTCAGCCCTTCTCAGCAGAGCTCATCTTTAGGGGATCTTCGTCCGGAGATGATGGAGAGCGGAACGCCTCGCTGCATCGCCTTGCGAGGCGGGCGACCCTGAGGTGTCGTCACAGAGGGTTTCTCCGAATCCGGCAGGGCTGGAAAGCAGTCGTATGGCTCCCCAAAGCCCTATGTGTCCGGCCTTCGAAAAAGGCCATCGGACGAGTCCGGCACCGTCCGGTGCATGGTCGGAGGAGCTGAAGGATCTGCTCGGGCGAGCGTCTATCTCAGAAGAACACCGTGCATTGATGGGCACGGTGATTGAAAGGATTTCATCCGCAGAGAGCGGGTTGCACGAGGCCGTCAGGAGTTTACCGACAGGTTCTGAGGTACGCGAAATGATGTACCTCTTGACAGTTCCGCATATAAAAGATGCGCCCTTTATAGATAGTAGCCCCTGAGACTCGGTGCGTTGTCAAAAATGACGGCGTGCCGAGGATCATAATCCTGTATGATATGTCGCTTTTCCTATGTAGGTGGCGAAGTGTCCGGTGGCTAGCCGGACTGATGAATTTGCCGAGCTAAAGCGGCAACTTGACGTGGCAGATGCCGACATCGCGCTTGTCAACAGGCGGCTTGACGAGTCCCAATGTATGCGATTTCTCCGCGGACACCTGGTAAGGGGGCTTGATGCCCATGCCTTACAACATGTATGCTTGATGCAGATGGTGCTGCTGCCATGGAGAACCTTCGGGCGGAACTCCCCCGAGCCAAGGAGCAGGCCGGGAAAAGTGATGCGGCTGCCTTAAAGGCGGCCGAAGAGCTGAAAGCCGAACAGGCTGCTTACTGCCGAAGCAAGAAGGAAATGGCCGAGATGGCTGTGAAGTTGAAGAATGCTTCCGACCGCTGCAAGCTTCTTGAAAAAGAAGATCAGGCGGAACAGAAGGACCTGGAGAAGTCCACTACCGAGGCCAAGGATGCTCGTTCTGCAATGAGTGCTATGAAGGAGGAGCTACGTCAGGCCGGAGATATCGCGGCTGGAAATCCCTTTATGCTGCGGATGAAGTTCGGGGATCCTAAATATGCTCAATTGGACCGCTTGTGGAGTGCGGCGGATACTTACCTGGACTTGGCGGCTAGTGCCGCGGACGCGGCCGAACACTTCTGAGATCAAAAGGATCACGAAGTGGAAAAGCTTTTTTGGTCGCAGTTCCACAATCCAGAGCGCCCACTTCCATTAACCGATCGTTTGGCCGCATGGGCGGAGCTGAATAGGTTATCCGGAATCTCCATGAATTATGTCGTGAGTCATCTGTGGCCGGAAAGGCCCGAACCGAAGAGTTATTTTAGCTTGGTGCAACAATTCCTTGGTGCGGTGCCGCATGTCAATGCAATGAAGAGGTCAGCGTGCATAGAGGGTGCGCGGATGGCTCTTGCCCGTGTCAAGACATACTGGGGGGAGACGAAGGATATTATGTTCGAATAACATGTATTATTGTAAAACAATGTTTCGAGGGAATATAAAAGCTTTTTATACTCGTGCCTTCAAGAATTAAAATACCTCTTGTGCGTCCGTTAATGTATATGTATATATAACTCGAAAGATGGCGATGTCGGCTTTCAAATTTCACGCATATAATGCGGGGTGTTTGCGGCGCATTTTCACACTTGATCCAACGTCTTGGTCCAATAAAGGAGGTGATAGCGCAACGAACTAGGCAACCGGACTATAATGCTTTATCACTTTCACTTAGCCATAGGAGTTTGACAGTGGGGCTACTATATAGCCCCTGGGGGCACCACGATCGCCCGAATTCGGGGCGCATGTGTGCCTGGGCGGGAAACGGCCCTTCCTTAATGCGGAGGAATCCTAAAGATTCCGGCGGGTCATCGAGTGGTTGACCAATCTCACGCTATATCATGACAGTCAGTTTTCGGCTTTCTCTCGAGGTGCTCTTGGCGAACCGGGCACAATCGCCAGTAGTCCTCCTGGTGCCGCCTTAGCCGACAGAGCGGAACGTAAGGCAGCAAAACACAGGAGCCGGGCAAACCAAACATTTGACCAAAGACATGATTCGGAGCTGATGCATATAAGGCCAAACTCGCGACGCCGAACACTCCCTAAGGTATTCGGTCTTTATGAAAACGGGTTGAAGAACGCCCTTAGTAATAAGCCCCTGGTGTCCAGGTACGCGCAGAATTCTGACGTGGCCACATGCCAAGACGCCAGCCTCCACCTCGGTTATAGCAAGAAACCGGGGGATGTGTATCAACAAGAGACAGTAAAAAAGGTTTACGCAGGGTCTTAATCTGAAAAGAATCCTTGGAACGGGTCCCTCTATCAAGACGTCTGCCCGTGTCTCCGCAGCCGTATCACAGACGGGCGTAGCACAGTGTTCATCTGTAAAAGAGAGGAACTTAGTTGAAAGAGATCGTGCGAAAATGTATGTTATATTAAATAAACAAAGTACAATTCAAAAAATGAATAAAATTGAGCTTTATTGTCTCTTGTTGTACATGCGCGGAGCCCCTTGTACGGGGGTATGCGGCTAGTAAGCCCTTGTATGTTTACGCCGGACTCGTCTAGCCATGTACGGGGTCTGAACGACCTATTTAGGTGCTTTGATTAGTGAAGCTGGTTTAGTGTGTGGATGTCAAGGCAGCCGTACAATCTTCCGCGCTCGAGGAACACTCGATATTTCCCTTTAATGAGATGATGCCTCGCGGACCGGGCATTTTAAGTATAAGAGATGCATAATGCGGTACTGCGTTAAAGCGGGCGAAAGCTTCGCGTCCTAGTAGTGCTTGATAGCTACTTGTAAATGGGGCGATGTGGAAGGTTAGCTTTTCGCGGCGGAAGTTGTCGAGTGAGCCGAACATAACTTCTAGCAGGAGAGGGCCCGTACAATGGGAATCTGGGCCTGGCGTTACCCCTTGAAAGGAAGTGTTGCTATGGTGAATTGTTGTTGGGTCTATCCCCATTTTGCGGATTGTGTCCTGATATAGCAAGTTTAGGTCACTGCCGCCGTCCATTAGGACTTGTGTAAAGTGGAGTCCGTCAATTATCGGATCTAATACCAAGGCAGTCCAGCCTGCGTTCCGGATACTTCTAGAGTAATCCTGTTGGTCGAAGGTGATTGGTTTTAACAACCAGTGGCGGGACTCCTCTGGGATAGGCCGTATGGCGCGTATATCTATAGGCGCCACTATGTTTTTCCCTTTTGTCACGTGAAGTGAATTTACTGTTTTGACTTCTTGAGGGAAATTCTTTTGTTTTCCGGTGCTCTGCTTGTGGGGTTCATCATCATCCTCGCTTGGTGTGTCGACCCCTTGTGTTCGGCCTTGAGTTTACCGGATTGCTTGAAGACCCAACAATCTCTGTGGGTATGGTTTGCAGGCTTCCCGGGAGTACTGTGGATTTGGCATATCTTGTCCAAGATTTTGTTTAAGTTAGATAGCTCGTCCCTGTTATCCTTGAGGGGCAGCTTTTTCTGATTCTGCCGAGAGCTTTTGAATCCGGCGTTGACTGCCGTGCTCTTCGGGCTGTTTCCCTTGGTCCGGCGCTGGTCCTTACTGCGTCGCGGTTTCCCGTTTCCATCCCTAACTTCGGATGTACTTGGGTCGTTAGTACTGCATCTTGCCAACCAGCTATCCTCTCCTGCGCAAAAGCGGGTCATGAGGCTTGTTAATGTGGCCATTGTTCTTGGCTTTTCTTGGCCGAGGTGTCTGGCGAGCCATTCGTCTCGAACGCTGTGTTTGAAAGCTGCTAAGCTTCAGCGTCCGGACAGTCGACTATCTGGTTCTTTTTAGCAAGAAATCTGTTCCAGAGTTTCCGGGCTGACTCTCCGGGTTGTTGAGTTATATGACTTAAATCGTCTGCATCCGGAGGTCGGACATAGGTGCCTTGAAAATTTTCCCGAAAAGCATCCTCGAGCTCTTCCCAACTTCCAATGGTGTTTTCGGAAGGCTTTTAAGCCAATGCCGGGCTGGCCCTTTGAGCTTGAGGGTAAGTATTTTTATGGCGTGGAGATCGTCTCCTCTAGCCATGTGTATGTGGAGGATGTAATCCTCAATCCATACTCAGGTCCGTTGTTCCGTCAGATGCCTCTATGTTTACGGGCTTGAATCCCGCTGGAAATTCATGATCCAGCACCTCATCGGTGAAACATAGGGGGTGTGCGGCACCCCTATATTTGGGTGTACCGTGATGTTCGGATACTTGATGCGTTGCATTGCTTACTAGAGCTTGCTTTCTTGGCCCGTAGATAGATCTGGCTGGGCTATCTCTTTGATGCGAATCCTTGTGCGGATCGCGTGCCGGCTTGTGTGCGGCGCCATTTGCCGCACTATGTTGGCTATGGGGTCGTTTATCCGACCGGTGGCTTCCTTATTTTTGGTTCTGCGGAGGCTCTAAGGCCTCTTCATCAAATTCCTGCAGTAATTTTTGCTTGGATAGCTCTTTGTGTGGCGATCGTCAGCCGTATTTGTCTGCGATGTTGAGTACTTTGCTCCATCTAATTCTGAGTGCATCTTCCGCTATTTTGAGCTTCGTTTACCTTTTTTTTCAGGCTACTGTAGCGATGGCGATGAGCCTTTTTTGGAGGTTCTTCTGCTCCAGCAATCTGTCCGTCGTGAGGTCGTCTGGGCTGTTATCTTCGTCGGGGACGGGTTGTTTATCCAAGTTGCCCTGTTCGGACGGTAGCTCGATGGGATGTTCGTCGTCCGCCGGTTCGCCCTGCTCTATGGCTGGGTCTGTATGGCTACTGTCTCCGTCGAGGTGGGGTTTGGAGTGGCGCTTACGCCGCCGCTTTGACTGATTTTCGAGGGAACGATCCCTCGTTGCGTCCCTTTGTTCCTCGTCGTCGTTTCTTTTAGGTGTGTCCACCATGTATACATCGTGGGATGAGGTGGTTGTCTAGTGCCCTATAGGCACTGGTTTCTGTTCGTCTCCTACATCGTCGTCCATACCGTCGATGTCTTCGGAGTCGAAGTCGAGCATGTCGGTTAAATCATCAACAGTGGCTACGAAGTGGGTGGTGGGTGGGCTTTGAATTTCTTCGTCGTCCGCATCCCAACCTTGCTGACCATAGTCCGGCCAGGGCTCCCCTGATAGAGAGAGAGATTTTAATGAATTCAGAATGTCGCCGAAGGGCGAAGTCTTTGAAAAAGATGTCATGATGGCGAACTCCATGACCGGCACCCAATCGGATTTGATTGGCAGGGGCGCGGAAGGTTTGGAGTCCGGAGAGGAGTTCGGCACCTTGGAGTCACAAGCTTCGTAAAGGCCAAGGCTGGTGTTCGGCTCGATCGCCGTAGAGATTGCAGCCCCCGAGGCGGTGTCCAGCCACCCGTCCTCGATTGGCGCGGACACTGGTGCAGCCTCCAGGGCACTGTTCAGTGGCAGAGCTAGATCATGCCCATCGTGACAGTGTGGCACGCTTGGCTGTGGCTCTAATCCGTCGAAGATCAAGTCTCCACGGACGTCAGCCGTGTAGTTCAAACTTCCAAATCTGACCTGATGGCCAGGGGCATAGCTTCCGATCTGCTCCAGATGGCCAAGCGAATTGGCCCGCAGTGCAAAGCCACCGAATACGAAGATCTGTCCGAGGAGAAAAATCTCACCCTGGACCGCGTCGTTGTTGATGATCGGAGGAGCCATCGGGCCTAAAAATGACGACACAGAGGAACTCTCGATGAAAGCACCAATGTCGGTGTCAAAACTGGCGGATCTCGGGTAGGGGGTCCCGAACTGTGCGTCTAGGTGGATGGTAACATGAGACAAGGGACACGATGTTTTTACCCAGGTTCGGGCCCTCTCGATGGAGGTAAAACCCTACTCCTGCTTGATTAATATTGATGATATGGGTACTACAAGAGTAGATCTACCACGAGATCAGAGAGGCTAAACCCTAAAGCTAGCCTATGGTATGATTGTTGTTCGTCCTACGGACTAAAACCCTCCGGTTTATATAGACACTGAAGAGGGCTAGGGTTACACAGAGTCGGTTACAATGGGAGGAGATCTACATATCCGTATCGCCAAGCTTGGCTTCCACGCCAAGGAAAGTCCCATCCGGACACGGGACGAAGTCTTCAATCTTGTATCTTCATAGTCCAAAAGTCCGGCCAAAGGTTATAGTTTGGCTATCCGGACACCCCCTAATCCGGGACTCCCTCACTCTCCCTGCCCCTGCCTTCTTTGATTCTCAGATAAAAGGAAGACATGTTATTACCAGAGAAGAGGCAGATGAGTACGAGAGGAGAGCGGAGGCAGCTCGACGCCACGCTGCAGCTCAGGAGGCGATAGCCGCTGCATCCTGATCTGACGCCCGGCTACACCTACGGGTATCCGCTAGGCCATCCCTGGCAATGAACCAACTTAGGCCAAAAGCCTAAGCTTGGGGGAGTACGTATTTCTCACCAACATTACATTTATGTTCACACACACTCATTGCTAGATGTCGGTGCTCATACTCTTTAACTGTAATATCCATGCTAGTTTATTTCCTTTTTCCTGCTTTCTTCTTGTGTGTTTGTTAAACTTTAAGAAAACAACAAAAAAGTTAGTGTAGCTTTTAGTTAGTTTACCTTTCTTGCTGTAGTAGTAATAATTAAAAAGAAAACCAAAAAATATTTCCCGTTCTTCTTTTGCTTGTTGGGAGCTTTCATGTGTAAATAGTTTTATTTCTTTTCTTTTCTTTGGGGGTCGATAGGAGAAGACCATGATTAAATTGTTGAAGTGGCTCTTATATGCTTTATTGTTGATTTAACCAAGAGCCCATATTGCCTTGTCTTCTCCTGTTTGAATGCTCGCAGATTCCAGCTTAGTCCAATGCACGTGCACTCTTATTATTCACATCGTTTGGTCGTGCAAGTGAAAGGCAATTATGATGATATATGATGGACTGACTGAGATGGGAAAAGTTGGTATGAAATCGACCTCTCTTGTTTTTGTAAATATGATGGGTTCATCGTTCTTGATTCAGCTTACTATGAATAAACATGTTCGCAATGACCATTAGAGATCATAGTTGCTTATGCCATGCTTGATTAGCTATGAGTTATAATGGTTTACCTTGCATGCCAACATGCTATTAAAATGGTTGTGATGTGATATGATGGGGTGGTATCCTCCTTTGAATGATTTAAGTGACTTGACTTGGCACATGTTCACACATGTAGTTGAAACAAATCAACATAGCCTTCATGATATTTATGTTCATGGTGGATTATATCCTACTCATGCTTGCATCCAATGTTTATTAATTTTAGTGCATGTTCATGACTGTTGTCGCTCTCTAGTTGGTCGCTTCCCAGTCTTTTGCTAGCCTACACTTGTACTAAGCGGGAATACTGCTTGTGCATCCAATCCCTTAAACCCCAAACTTATTCCATATGAGTCCACCATACCTTCCTATATACGGTATCTACCGCTGCCCGAGTAAATTTGTATGTGCCAAACTCTAAACCTTCAAATAAACATTCTATTTTGTATGCTCGAATAGCTCATGTATCAACTAGGGCTGCCCTTATCTTCCATGTTAGGCGGGTTATTCTCAAGAGGAGTGGACTCCGCTCCTCACTCACGAGAAAATGGCTGGTCACCGGAATGCACAGTCCCATGCTTTATGCAAACTAAATCAAAATAATTGCAAACAAAACTCCCCCTGGGACCTGTTGATTGTTGGAGGCACTCGTTGTTTTGAGAAAGCCATGGATTGATGCTTGTTGGTGGAGGGGGAGTATAAACTTTACCATTCTGTTTGGGAACCACCTATAATGTGTGTAGCATGGAAGATATCGCCATCTCTTAGTTGTTATGTTGACAATGAAAGTATGCCGCTCAAAATATTATTTACCTCTATTTCAAAACCGAGCTCTGGCACCTCTACAAATCCCTGCTTCCCTCTGTGAAGGGCCTATCTATTTACTTTTATGTTGAGTCATCACCCTCTTATTAAAAGACACTAGCTGGAGAGCGCCTCTGTCATTTGCATTCATTACTATTAAGTTATATTGGCTATGACTATGACTGGATCTCTTTTACCATGAATTAAAGAGGGAAGCAGAAAGGTGCTCTGCATTAACATTACGATTGTTAAAGGTGCTCTGCATTTATGTTTTGCGGTCTCAGAAAGGGCTAGCAAGATACCATCTTGTTATATCATATTATGATTGTTTTGAGGAAGTGTTGTTATTCGAGATTTATTATTATGACTCGCTAGTTGATTAGGCCATTGATATGAGTAATCATGAGACCCAAGAATTATTGCAAATGTGGTTAGTTATATTTTTTGCTGAAAACTTGAATGCTGGCTTGACATAATTATTACAACAAGAGCAAACAGAGTTTGTAAAAGTTTTTCTTTTTCACTTTCAGTTTGTCAACTGAATTGCTTGAGGACAAGCAAGGGTTTAAGCTTGGGGGAGTTGATACGTCTCCGTCGTATCTACTTTTCCAAACACTTCTGCCCTTGTTTTGGACTCTAACTTGTATGATTTGAATGGAACTAACCCGGACTGACGCTGTTTTCAGCAGAATTGCCATGATGTTGTTTTATGTGCAGAAAAGAAAAGTTCTCAGAATGACCTGAAACTCCACGGAACATCTTAGAAAAAATAATAAAAAATCCTCGCCAAAGATGAAGACCAGGGGGCCCACACCCTGTCCACGAGGGTGGGGGCGCGCCCCCCCTTCCAGGGCACGCCCCCCTACCTCGTGGGCCCCCTGGAGCTCCTCCGAGCCAACTCCAACTCTATATTTGCTTTCGGAGAGAAAAAATCAGAGAGAAGAAATCATCGTGTTTTATGATACGGAGCCACCGCCAAGCCCTAAAACCTCTCAGGAAGGATGATCTGGAGTCCGTTCGGGGCTCCGGAGAGGGGGATTCGTCGTCGTCGTCATCAACCATCCTCCATCACCAATTTCATGATGCTCACGGCCGTGCGTGAGTAATTCCATCGTAGGCTTGCTGGACGATGATGGGTTGGATGAGATCTATCATGTAATCGAGTTAGTTTTGTTAGGGTTTGATCCCTAGTATCCATTATGTTCTGAGATTGATGTTGCTATGACTTTGCTATGCTTAATGCTTGTCACTAGGGCCCGAGTGCCATGATTTCAGATCTGAACCTATTATGTTTTCATGAATATATGTGAGTTCTTGATCCTATCTTGCAAGTCTATAGTCACTTATTATGTGTTATGATCCGACAACCCCGAAGTGACAATAATCGGGATACTTCTCGGTGATGACCATAGTTTGAGGAGTTCATGTATTCACTATGTGCTAATGCTTTGTTCCGGTTTTCTATTAAAAGGAGGCCTTAATATCCCTTAGTTTCCATTAGGACCCCGCTGCCACGGAGGGTAGGACAAAAGATGTCATGCAAGTTCTTTTTCATAAGCACGTATGACTATATTCGGAATACATGCCTACATTACATTGATGAATTGGAGCTAGTTCTGTGTCACCCTATGTTATGACTGTTACATGATGAACCGCATCCGACATAATTATCCATCACCGATCCAATGCCTACGAGCTTTCCATCTACTGGTTTATGCTTATTTACTTTCCAGTTGCTATTGTTACAATCACTACAAAATACCAAAAATATTACATTTGCTTTCATTACTCTTTTGTTACCGTTACCACCACTATCATATTACTTTGCTACTAAATACCTTGCTGCAGATATTAAGTTATCCAGGCGTGGCTGAATTGACAACTCAGTTGCTAATACTTGAGAATATTCTTTGGCTCCCCTTGTGTCGAATCAATAAATTTGGGTTGAATACTTTACCCTCGAAAGCTGTTGCGATCCCCTACACTTGTGGGTTATCAACGAGGCAGCTTAAACCAACACATTTTGTTTGACAATTGTCATGAGGGACCCACATCTAACCTTCTATCATGTTATTCCCCCTCAAATCATTATTTTTCCTGAACATTACTTCAAATAGTACTGATGCGTGTTCGTCGGTGGCGCCGGTGATGAGCGAGTTGGCTGCCGCTCCGCAGGACGGGCCGAACGCCATGCTGGCCTCCACATGGGTTGGCAGGCTGGCCCGAGCATGACTCACGAGCGAGCAAGCCGCCGTGCTGGCCTTCGCTCTAGCCAGATGGTTGTCCTTAGCGCAGCGCGCGGGAGCAAGCCGCCGCGCCGCCATGCCAATCTAGCTAGCAAACCTTGTAGACAAGTAGCTGGACAGAGCTATCTTGGCTAACTAGCGGCCACGAGCGCCGGACGGAGCTGGCATCCGGGCTGCCGCAAGATGGGCTCCGCACCGCCGGCGGTTTCGACCTCGCTTATACCTTAGCGGCGTAAGCTGCGTCCCATGGCCGAGGATGACTAGGTGGACGGGCCGGAGGTAGGAGGTCACTCAGGGATTTTTGTGCAGACTGACATGTAGGTCCCACAAGTCATAACGCCAAACTTGCCGGTCGAATAGAAGGCGTTGACTTAAGGGGCGACATGGGTTGAAACATGCCTATAACGGCACTTTGTAGAGTGGTCGTTTCTTGGTAGGGCTGGTTGGTAAGGGCATGTACAATGGTTGATAAGGTAGTCTTATCTTAAGTCTGCCACGTATGCAAGTGGTAATAGTTTCTTGGCATTATTAGTGGTTTCTTGGCATTATTAGTGGTTTCTTGTAAGGAACTATGTACTACTAGCGACAAAAAGCGATTCTAGGTTGCGTTGTACTCCAACGAGTACTACTAGTGGTCGCGGGAGTGTATACCTCGTTTTGTGGGTTCGATCCCGGCGGAACGCACGGCGGCCTTTTTTTTAAATAGTAACTTCGCTACGAGCCAATATTGTACACGGGTAGTTGAGTTTTGAAGTCGAACGGACGTGCCGCACCACAATCTGGGTGCACTGGATAGCCTAGCCACGTGAACGGTTTTCCTTCCCATCATCTCATGGCTCGCGTGCTCACCCTAGCCGCACCTCGCTTGCAGCTTCCTCATCAGCTAGTAGCATATTTAAACTAGCGCCTCCCAATTAAGCCCGAGGAGCCGAAAAAGCTTGGCGCGGCATTGGGAACTGTGCAATATGGCTCTGTATGTAAAGTGCTACTAGTACTCTACTACTCTGTAGCTTGTGGCGTTGCACGCATGTACTTCACTCCATTATCGGCTCTATAAAAGAAATTCCTCTTGACGTGATTTTTTTTGAAACGGATGCAAAAGCTTTGCCTCATCTCATTCATAAAGAAGGAACTAGTAACAAAGTTTGACGAGATCCATTACACCTCCACAAATGGAAGCGAAAAGCCTAGTCTCGCTAACTCAAATGTTCTGCCCTCGCAGTAATTGTCACTGATAAACATGCTGCTAGTGTGTGCGTGAGAGGAGCGGCTGAGTAGGCCAGCTACGTGCTTCAATAGAGTACCGAGTGTACCCACTACGCAGGTGTACTTTCCCTGCATTGATAGTACAACAATGGTTCTAGAGAACAGTAGTACCCTCCACTTCCAACTGTAGCTCCTTGTCCCTGAGATTCAAGAGTTCAAAACTGGTGCACTATATTAGAAGTACAGTACATCGCACTACTAGTTGAGAAAGTAGTACTAGTATTGCGACAGTACGAGTACATAGTAAATAATAGCCTCACCCCTTCGCTAAGGAACGATCGAGGAGCTACAGTTGGAAGGGACGAGGCCCTGCGGTTACTACGCTCTTATCTCCTCCTCGCCAGTTCCCCTCCCCCCGAAGAGAAGGCAGTTCGTCGCTGCTCCCATGGATTCGCCAGGCGGTTCTCCTCCTCGTCAGGGCTGGGAGACCTTGCACGGCGATCCTCTGGGAGAAATTGCACGGCGCAGAGACATCCTCACCGCCGCAAGACTCGGTGCTTCCTGCACCAACTTTTTCAAGATGGTGCTTAAACAGGCTTGGGAAAAGGCCATGCTTGTTGGTCTTCCATGCATCCTCGAGGATAAGGTTCTTCTATGGGACAATCCTTCGAACAGTCCACCGCTCCCTGGCCATGGTTGCACATTGACTCCGCTAGAGTTGCCGACGTTGAGAGGTAGTCGGATTTTTTCCGATGAGCAGGTCAGTCATGGAGTTTGATCATGTAGTACTTAGTTATTCCATTTCCATCCGTAATTTCTCCACTTCACGCCGTCTTATATATAGGTCTGAGTCAGTGCCAATGAAGATTGGCTTGCGTACCTCCGGCCGGATACCACCATCATTTTGCACAACATCCACAACAGTGCGACCGTTCCCGTAGACCCCTTCTCCACCATTGGGACCGGCCTTCCAGACTGGCTGGGCTTGAATACGTATGATGATGCCTACATGAGATTGAAGAAGATAGCAATTGCGGACCCCCCCCCCCCGACAAAGCGACGCGGCTACGACGATTACTATCTCATCGTGGTGTTCGACATAAGGATTGCCATCAATGCAGGAGGCAGTACGGCAGAGGCTGGCGCAAGTTGGCCGCGACAAATTTGTACCCCTACACGTTCGAAGACGTCGTGTGCCATCTAGGCCGTATCTTTGCGGTGACAAGCCAGGGGACTTGTTTCATCTGGTTGCCATCCTACGGTACGGAAGATTACAAACGGAATGCACCAACCATCATTTGCAACCCTAATGGTACTCCATTACTTTGCAGGGACCAGTCATCCCCCGATCAAAATAAGATCGCCGATCCTGGATGTGCATTTGCATCCGTGATTCGGTCTAACCTGGAACCTTGTAGCTGACTTTGGCATATTGGGATCAACTATCTTAGCAGTCGTTACCCATGGTGCCACTGATGTGCAACATGGTCACACGATCTACCACGATCGGACCGTCACCATCTACCCAGGTATTCCGTTTAGTATTATATTTTTAACCCTCTCGCCTTCTCTTTCATTATTGTACTAATTACTAGTACTAGCAGGAGTACTTTTTACCTTGGAGTAGCTAGCTAGGCCCTTGAAGACTTGAACCCACTAGCTGCCACCATTTTTGTTTTTCCATGTCTTACTATCTCATCCATGTAGCCAAGAGTGGCTATATATAATAAGCCAGTTATTTTACTTCCCCTATACCGGAGTAGTACTATTTTCTGCACAGTATTACTAACCGCCATGTTTGAGCACAACATTATTATGCATGGACCTTGACTATTTACGTCACCATGTGTCCAGATCTGAGATGTCGCGTGTACCAGATGAACGGCGCTGAGTTCAACCCCCGTAATGCTACGTGGGTGCCGAGGGACACTATTGGAGAGTACTCGCTTTTCATTGGGGACAGCTACCCCATTGTGAAGAAGATGCCACCTTCCGTGCACGACACCGAAGGCCTGCCGTTCATGAAGCATGGTTGTGTCTTCAGTGTGCACCGCCGGATGAACGACATGCTGGGACACGCTATCCCTGATTTATGCCGCTTCAGCTTGGATGAGTCTCCATCGTGTGGAACTGGACTAGAAAGCTGCGACAATGATTACCGTTGCCCACCGCTATGGATCGTGCCATCCATGAAGAACACCTGGGACTGGAACCTGGAGGAGTACATGTAGCCCATCTATAACGTGTAAGTCGAGTATGGTAAATTGTGAATGGTAGCGCTGTGAATATATGTAGACTAGTCGTGCACAAATTTATCACATGAATTGGAGATGAACTTGTGTGGCATATTGGCATTTGTCCTTTAGAATTTATCACTAGTAAATGTGTTATGTGTGCATGCAACTTGTGTGGTTGTTGCACGGGCTCCAACACGCTCTTTGAGAAAAAAAGGTGGCACAACTTTAGATATAGGTGACGTGGCGGCATCATATAGTAGCATCGTTCGCTATAGTTGTACTATACTCCTTGAGGGAGTCCTGGATTAGGGGGTGTCCAGATAGCCGAACTATCACCGTTGGCCGGACTCCTGGACTATGAAGATACAAGATTGAAGACTTCGTCCCGTGTCCGGATGGGACTTTCCTTGGCGTGGAAGGCAAGCTTGGCGATACGGATATGTAGATCTCCTACCATTGTAACCGAATCTGTGTAACCCTAACCCTATCCGGTGTCTATATAAACCGGAGGGTTTTAGTTCGTGGGGACGAACAACAATCATACCATAGGCTAGCTTCTAGGGTTTAGCCTCTCGATCTCGTGGTAGATCCACTCTTGTACTACCCATATCATAAATATTAATCAAGCAGTAGTAGGGTATTACCTCCATCGAGAGGGCCCGAACCTGGGTAAAAACATCGTGTCCCTTGTCTCCTATTACCATCCGCCTAGACGCACAGTTCGGGACCCCTACCCGAGATCCGCCGGTTTTGACAATCGACATTGGTGCTTTCATTGAGAATTCCTCTGCCGTTGCTGTCCGGAAGGATGCCTCATCCCGTCTTTAAAGACGGCACTGCTGTTAAAGGAGCTTTGGCCACCGCCAAACTCTCCGCTAAGCGGTTTTCTTATGACCGCTGTTCGGCCAGCGCCACGACGATGACTTCTCGGGTCATCGAAAGCAATCTTCACGTTAACTCAGAACTCGCCGAGCAGTTAGATCCGATGGAGCTCTCTTCCTTGAACGAGCTCTTGGATCGCATCGCCGCCCTGGGAGTCGCTACAGACTACGATCAGATTGGGCCTAAAACCGATCTGAGAGAGATCAACTCTCCCCAGGCTACCCACCACGTTGCTGTGGTAGAGGAACAATACGGCGACTCTTCTCCTACCTTAAAGACTAGCTATGTCTGGATTCCTGACCCCTCCACGGCGGATTCCATGGAGGGAGGACACCACTCAAGCCCTGAACTTAAAGTCGCAGCGGGCTAGATTCATTGGACAACCTCCAAGAACCCAAGCTTCCAAGTTCGGAAACTTCTTGGCCCCTGAATCTTAGATCGGACGGGGTTCGGAATTTAATTCCACCCGCCCACCCAAACATAAGAGATCTATCCGAAATCCGGCAAGAGCCCGGTGAAGCAGTACATCATTACTGGGCCAGATTCCTCCTGGTTATGGACAGGATAAAGGAGTGACGCGAGGAGGACGCAATCTCATTCTTCTGCAATAATTGCACGGACAAGGGAATCCTAAACGCCATAAGTCGTCTTGAAATTACACGCTGACTTGGCATCCATAGTACGAAAGTACTGCGCGATGGAGAGCGCCTGGAAAACCGAAATCAAACTTTGGGATAATTCGGCCCTGAATACGACCCTAGTCCGAAATAAAAGGGTGCATCATCACCAGGCACCTGGGTTACATACAGAAAAGCAAAAACTCCCCAAAGGGCATGGAACCGTACTGGAGGGATGGCTCAATGGACCCTACAAAATTCATAGCACAGAGGGCGCCACTCCAACTCATAGCCTTAGAGCATGTTGGATACTACGGCAGGTGGCCAAAAGTGGCGAAGAGCTCTTAGCTCTAGAGCACCAGCCCAAAGAATACCAAAGACGGTATTAACAGTCTTCGAGACTTTCGCATCAAATCATATGCGGAAACGAACACTCCGCAGCCTTGCCGAAGTCTACCAGATAGCAACAATAAATCCATGGAGTAACATGGCTATTACCTTTAACGCCAGTGATGAACCTAAATTCCGAACAGCCCGAGCACCAGCCGCATTGCTCCTCAGTCCAATAGTGGGCTGGCTTTCGCCTTACCAAGGTACTCATGGACGGGCGGCAGCGGATTAAACCTCATCTACGAGGAAACCCTTCGAAAAATGGAAATAGACTGGAGCCGCATTGAGCAAAGCAGCACAACCTTTAGAGGAATAATCCCCAGTCGGGAAGCATGCTGTATAGGAAAGATCACACTAGATGTGGTGTTAACGCATTTGGACAATTATAGGTCCGAGGAGGTCACATTCCAAGTGGCCCCGTTCAGCAGCGGATACCACGCTCTATTAGGGCGAGAGGCATTTACAATTTTTCAAGCTATACCCCATTACGGGTACATGAAGCTCAAAATGCCCTGACCCAATGGAATTATCACTCTCGCTAGTAACCCGGACATAGCGCTCTGCGCCGAAAATAAAACAGCCGCACTTGCCCTTGAGGCACTATCTGAAGCCCTAGCGGAAGAGGAACTCCTTCTTGACTGCGCTCCACGGTGAAACAGGGGCGATGTGATCTTTGGATAAGAGATCCAAGTCCACCTCTTTTAAACCGCGCATTTAAATAGTCAAATTCCAAGTCCATCCAACGGACCCTACAAAAACGGCCTCCATCGGGCACAATTAAACCACGATGTGGACGCCGCATTACGAGAATTCCTACGAAAATTGGGACATTTTTGCTGGCACCTTTCGGACATGCCAGAATCCCACGCCGTGGCCGAGCACAGCCTAAATATCCTAAAAGGATTCAAGCCGATCAAACAAGCTCTTGGCGTTTCTCCGAACCCAAGAGGCAGGCCATGGGAGAGGAGCTAGCCAAACTATTGGAGGCTGGATTCATCAGAGACATTGAACATCCGGACTGGCTAGCAAACCTGGTAATGGTACCAAAGAAGGACAAATCCTGGCGCCTATGTGTCGATTTTAAGGACCTTAACAAGGCTTTCCTAAAGGATCCCTTCCCCCTCCCCCGCATCGATCAAATTATCGATGCTACCGCAGGAAACAATTCATTGTGTTTCCTCGACGCATACTCCGGCTACCACCAAATTAAGATGGCAGAGCCAGACCAAGCGCAACGGCATTCATCACTCCATACGGCCCATTCTGCTTCAACACAATGCCCATTGGGCTAAAAAATGCCGGCGCAACATATCAGCACATGATTCAGACATGTCTGGTAAACCAGATCGACAAAACAGTGGAGGCATACGTAGACGATGTGGTCGTAAAATCCAAGCATGTCGAAACCCTAGTCGATTTACTTGAGGCTCACATTCGATAATCTCCGAACATATGACATCAAGCTCAACCCGGAAAAATGCGTTTTCGGTACCCGGTAGGAAAGCTCTTGGGCTTCATTGTATCCGTAGAGGAATTGAAGCAAATCCAGCCAAGATCCGAGCTCTGTCACAATTGGATATCCCCAAAGACCTCAAACAAATACAAAATTGACTGGATGCGTGGCGGCTCTAAGCCGCTTTATCTCCCGCTTAGGAGAAAAGGCATTACCCCTTTATCGCCTCCTCCGGCGCACCGAACACTTCGAGTGGACGGATGCTGCCACGGCCGGACTCGAAAAAATCAAAGCCATATTGGCAACAAATCCAGTCCTGGCCACGCCCAACATGGGCGAACCAATGTTATTATATATCGCAGCAACCCATCAAGTTGTAAGCGCGGTGCTCGTTGTCGAACGAGAAATGGACGGACACCAGTTCCCTCTCCAAAAACCAGTTTACTACGTGTCCACTGTCTTAACTCCATGCAAGTCACGGTACCCGCATTATCAAAAGATAGCATACGCGGTGTTCATGGCATCCCGGAAGCTGCGACACTACTTCCAAGAGTGTTCGATAACAGTAGCCTCGAAGTACCTCTTAATGACATTATAAACAATCATGACATAGCGGGCCGGATTGCTAAATGGGCCATTGAGCTCCTCCCGTTCGACATAACCTACAAGCCACGGTGAGCTATTAAGTCGCAAGTTTTGGCTGACTTCATCGCCGAATGGACTGAAGCCGAACTGCCTAAAGAGTACGGCGTATATTCCAACTGGATCATGCACTTCGACGGCTCCAAAATGTTGGCCGGCCTGGGGGCTGGCGTCGTTCTGACGTCCCCAACCGGAGATATAGTCCAATACGTACTTCAAATAATGTACACGGACTCCAACAATGCAGCCGAATACGAGGCCCTTCTACATGGTCTCCGGATAGCAGTCTCCATGGGCATTCAACACCTAGAGGTGCGTGGGGATTCGAACCTCGCGATATCCCAAATAAATGGGGACTTTGATGCCAAGGATCCGAAAATGGTAGCTTATCGCAATGCCGTCCTAAAAATGTCAGCTCGGTTTGAGGGGCTCGAATTTCACCATATAGCCCGGATAACAACCAGGCGGCAGACGTGTTAGCGCATTGGCAAGAAGCGCGATGCCGTCCCCCCCCAACATCTTTCCGAGAGAGGGTTTTCAAGCCAACCGTGCGATGGGGGGGTGGGTGCGGAAATAACAACCCGGCCCCAACCAAACAGCCCCACACCGAACATTACCACAAAGTTGGTGGTCCCGCCAACGAAATAACACCGTCAGCCCACGCAATAATGGCGGTCATCACCCCGTGGGACAGAACCATTCCTAGCCTACCTAACTAGGCAGGAACTTCCCGAGGACTAAAAGCGAGGCCCGCTGCATAGTGCGGCGGTCTAAAGCCTATAAGGTCCATGAGGGAGAGCTTTATAAGAAAAGCACAACCAGAGTCCTTCAAAGGTGTATCTCCGAAGAGGAAGGGCGGAATCTCCTGGCTGAAATTCATGCCGGACTCGGTGGGCACCATGCCGCAGCCCGGGCCCTTGTAGGCATGGCCTTCCATACAGGATTTTATTGGCCGACGGCTCGGGCAGATGCTCAGGACTTAGTCCAACGATGCGTCGGTTGCCAGCTCTTTGCTAATCAAAGCCACATGCCACCCACCGCCCTCAGAACTATACCCATCACCTGGCCCTTCGCAGTCTGGGGCTTGACATGGTTGGACCCCTTAAAGGAGGAACCCACAAGCAAAAATACCTATTGGTCATGGTGGATAAATTCACCAAATGGATAGAGGCCAAGCCTGTTAAGACGGCCGAATCCAGACCGATGATAGACTTCATATCAGGGGTCGTACACCGTTATGGCGTCCCCCATAGCATCATCACTGATAACGGCACGAACTTCACGGCCGACGAGGTCAAACTCTGGTGCAAAAACATGGGCATCAAGCTCGACTACGCTTCAGTCTATCACCCCCAAACTAACGGTCAAGTCGAGCGAGCAAACGGTCTAATCATGAGCGGCATTAAACCCAGGCTAGTGCGGTCCCTCAAGGAATCTAACACGCACTGGGTAGAGGAGGTCGACCCCGTACTTTGGGGGCTGCGGACCACGCCGAATCGCACTACCGGATTCACACCATTTTTTATGGTATACGGCGCAGAGGCAGTTTTGCCCTGGGACATAATTCATGACTCACCTCGCGTGCGCATGTACGAAGAAACAGAAGCCGAGCTCGATCGGCAGGACAGCTTGGACGCCTTGGAGGAGGAGCGTGACGTGGCAAAAGCTCGTTCCGCATTCTATCAACAAAGAGGCTCGAAGATATCAAAGCAGGAAATGCGGTCCAAAGCTTACAATGTTGGCGAACTAGTTCTACGCTTTGCCGGACAAGAAAAAGGACAAACTCAAGCCCAAATGGGAGGGTCCCTTCATCATCGACCAAGTCCTGACCGGCGGAGCGTACCGTCTACGAAACGCATCGGATAACCGACTCGAGCCGAACCCATGAACGCAGCCCATCTCCGAAGATTCTACGCCTAGCGCCGGATTCTGAGTTCGTCTCCTTCCTCCGTCTATATTTTATACTTTAAGCTGTCTTTTATTTCTCTCCTTCTCCCTCCTTTTTTTCCGAAGCCGTTAAAGGCTCGTTTGCGCATTGTTCGCACACACTTGACGCGCTATCCGCGCTCATTATACCTGGGGGCTTCTTTAATGAAGCTTATTTATACGGGCTTTGTGCCCAACACATGTGTCACACTTCCGCATGTACCTTTTATTCACCATTATATGCATCGATATGACTTAAGTTTTGGCCAAGCTGGGTTGCTCGGCTCTGTGCTTACCCCTACGTTCCCGATTGTTCAGCTAGGTGGTAAAGGGAGCACCTCTGCGATTGTTACTGTCGGGTCAGCCGGACGTGTACCTCAGACTGGGTGAAGCCGAAAGCTAGCGTTCTTAAGGGAATATTCAGTCGGTGAACTAAAATACGATTTTTTATTTTTCATTTATCTGCCCCCAGTTGCTTTTCTGCTTTTTTCGCAGTCCGGACATGCACTTTAGGGCATGCCTCCCAGGGAAAGGAACCCCTAACGGAACTATTCTCCCTGGAAGATGTTTCTTACTAACCATGTAATATAACATAACTAGTTGGGCACTTGTCTGATAAAGCACTCATGACCCCTACGCTTGGTCTCCACGCATGCCCTGGTTTTTACATAACCGCGAGGGTATTCGGACACACTCCGGACTATTGGGTCCCGAGGTTGAAGCGAAAAGGTCTGCTACGACAAACGATCTACAATCCTGCTAGAAGGCATTTTACATGTCATTTTAAATTACATAGTCGAATTGACTGATTGTATTCCTCTTCAATGCCATCTAATAGGATGTCTAGTTTACAGTCTTGCTGGGAATACTTTGCAGCCAACTCTACTTGGCCGTACACTAAGCTCACAGGGATCTCCTTCCCATCGGGCCCCACAGGTCCGACCTCGGCCATGTGGTTTGGGTCCGCTGTACCGTGTGCGTCTTCACCATGGCCCGGGCCTCCCTGGCGCCTTGACGACAGGCTGATATCTTCCATAGTCGGAAGCGCCACCGTGCTCCCTGAAGCTTCTCTGCAAGCTCTCCAAGGCCTTCGGGCAGGGAGATAGATGGCTACAAGGCTTGTGCGACACCTTTCATCACCTGCCGAACTCGTTCGTGCAGTTCCAATAGCTCGGGAAGAAGGTCACCCGTAGAACCGGGCATTTCCTCTGCAGGACGACCCGTGAGCATACCTACAGACATAACTCTGTTAGTTGACTTCCTCGCCGAACTCTTTTTCAAAGTTCGCTCAAGCACTTACTATAAAAGCCGCGATTAAGTCGCCGATTCTCCTTCACGGAGTCGCATACCGGGCATGAAGATCCTTTAGTTCCTCACCCAGCTGGGTGTTGGCATCCTGGAGATTATTTTTCTCTTGCCTCACCCTTGTAAGCACATTCTCGCCGGCCTTCAACCGGCGCAAGAGCTTTTGCTTGTCCGGATCTAGTCCGGCGCCATCTCGCAATATTATTGTCGATTTACACACGCCGCACTTCACAAACTACTTATCTTTTGAAGCATATATTACCGGAGGGGCTCTGTGGCTCCCCTATAGCGGCTAGTGCAGCCTCAAGTTGGGCCTTGCATTCTTCAAGCTCCTGGGACAGTCGGGTATTCTTTTTTGTAAGATCCTGCATAACAAATGATCCTTAAATCAGTTTTTCTAACTATTTTAAGTCTCGGGGGCTACTTGCATATATAACCGTCAAATTTCCCCACCCATATGTCCTTTACATACTACTCCATGGCTCTGGCTAGACCATCTTGAGCGGCACGGAGGTGCGCATCTCCCGAATTGAAGGCATTCAATGCCTCTTGGGAGAAACATGTGTCACGAAGAACTGTCCGGCGGCACCTGTGATTCATGGCGCTCTCCACCTCGGAGTTGGTGGCGGACAATCTGTCGGCATCCTCTGTCAGAGGAGCACCCGACGCACGCCTCGTGCTCGCCTGCGCTTCTGGACTCGGCTTTGGAGCCTGGCTGGCGGAGGCTCGATTGGCAACCTCTCCGGACACAGTCCGGCGAGCGCTCTTTTTTCTGAAAAGAGCACAAGCGTTAGTACGCCTTCCAGGAATCAATCCTAGGAATATGGTGACGCACCATACCGTTGCGGCGGTGTTTCGATCCGGACCGTACTTCTTTTTAGCCTGCGGGACCGTGCTGCCCCTTGTTGGCTAGCCGCTGCGGGCTCGGCCTCCTGCCTTGAAGGCACCCTCTGCGAAACACCATTGGTATACGGTGATCAAAAATAAGCACGGATGGGTCATTATCAGAGTATTGGGACCTCGGTCTCAGTTACCTGTGAGGCTGGAAGTATTCTGGGGTAATCGGCCGCAATGGCCACCAAGGCATTATCGATGCTCACTTGGTGAAATACCCCATCAATCAGCTCCACTAATATGTCCGGATCCTCTTGGGAGGCCGGATCGAGGAGCCGTTCCGGATCCTCGGGTTGTGGAGGCGGGTTGTTTATGTCTTTTACGGCCTGGTGTAGTTCCTGCGTCAAAATCACAAAATGAGATACCTAACCATGGGAATACGGATCGGATGTGCAAAAAAGAAATGTCCGCTTACCCAGCTTCGAGGATTGTTCATAGAAAATCCGTTCAATGGACTGACGCGGAGAAAATCATCCTCTTCTCCCTTGTACAGAGCGGACAAGATCTTCAAAAGATCGGTTACCGATCCCGGCCCCTTACAGCAATGACGGGTGGAATCGTCCTCCCGTTGAAATCCCACATGGGTGGCCCCTATCTTTGGGCGGCTGCACCCCGCATAATACATGTGGCCATGACACCGATCATGGTCAGTCCGAATGAGCTAACAATCTTGTTCGCTCATCAGTGTAAAGGACGCCCCTGTCGTCTTCCCTCACGGGAGCTCATGAGCACCAACTCAGCGTTTCTTCAAAGGAGCATTGCTGAACTCCGGAGACCGATCCGAACAGGATCCGGCAGCGGACGTCTTCTATATAAAACCATTTCAAGGCCAGTCTTGGACGCCTTCTTCGGGTTCCGGATAGATATCCGGTCCGGCGATGCGCCACAGCTCGGCTCCGCCCACTTGATATATTGACCCCTCATGAGAACGGGGTACAAGGCAGAATAATCTCTTCCACAACGCAAAATGAGCCTCGACGCCCAAGAACAGTTCGCAAAGGGCCACGAAGCCCACGATGTGTAAAATGGAGGCAGGCGTAAGGTGGTGCAACTGGAGGCCGTAGAACTCCAAGAGCCCCAGGAGAAACGGATGAATTGGAAATCCGAGTCCTCTTACTAGATAAGAGAAAAAGCATACCCGCTCTCCTTTGGAGGGATCGGGGACACTCTCGCTTGCTTTCCGCCCTTATAGGTGGCGAGTCCGGCTCGAACCCGGAACCATGAAGGCCGGGGAAGAAATCCCTTGGTTTGGAGTGTCACTAGCTCGCTATGCGGGATCGAGCATCTCTCCCAATTTCTGTGCTGAGGGCTGGGAGCGCGAGAGGAGGAGCCACGTCGGTCCATGATGGAATGGATTCTTGTCGAGGCGCTCCGATGAAAGCTTCATGGAGGGGATGGTGTGACTCAGATCTAGATCCTCGTCCCTTTTATAGGCGGCTCATTTTGCGCAGCTAGGGGATAAGTGTAAAAATACCACGGCTTTTCGCATTCATTCAAACACGTGGAAGATGGCCATTATTGGGCGTGGAAGCCAAGGAGCGCAACATTTATCAGAAGCCGGACACTATTCGACAAGTATATGGAATTTGGAGAAGAACCCGTTGCAATGCCGAAGACGATCTACGCGTCGGACTCATCGCCATTGAAGCCTGGTTCGGGGGCTACTGAGGGAGTCCTGGATTAGGGGGTGTCCGGATAGCAGAACTATCACCGTTGGCCGGACTCCTGGACTATGAAGATACAAGATTGAAGACTTCGTCCCATGTCCGGATGGGACTTTCCTTGACGTGCAAGGCAAGCTTGGCGATACGGATATGTAGATCTCCTACCATTGTAACCGACTCTGTGTAACCCTAACCCTATCCGGTGTCTATATAAACCGGAGGGTTTTAGTCCCAGAGGATCTAACAACAATCATACCATAAGCTAGCTTCTAGGGTTTAGCCTCTCTGATCTCGTGGTAGATCCACTCTTGTACTACCCATATCATAAATATTAATCAAGCAGGAGTAGGGTATTACCTCCATCGAGAGGGCCCGAACCTGGGTAAAAACATCGTGTCCCTTGTCTCCTGTTACCATCCGCCTAGACGCACAGTTCGGGACCCCCTACCCGAGATCCGCCGGTTTTGACACCGACACTCCTACTAGGACGACAACTCCTATAGGCTCTTTGCCTCTTCGGGAGCTTCAAAAGTTCGTACTTGTGTGAACCTTGCACTTGGCTCTTTGCCTCTTCGGAAGGTCCAACAATGATGATACTACAGTACAATATGCTTCTGGCAATCTGACACCAATTGAACTGCTGCACGTCCACCACGAGGGCGAGGGTGAGGGAGAGGGAGAAGGAGAGGGCGCTGTAGTCAAAACCATCTCCTCGTCCTGCGAGCCACCGCGCGCGTGGTTGAGGGAGAGGCATAGTAAGCAAGCTTCTCCTCGTTCGGCGAGTTGACGGGACACATCAAAGCAGTACTAGTACCAGTCCATACTGCATCCTTTCCGGTTAATATGGCTTAACTTGAAACAAGAAAAATACACTGGCAGTCAACGTATGTAACAATACGCTCTTTACGATCACTATATATAGTTTTGCGGTGATTATACGATCACTAGCTCATCGTAGAGCACCAGACAGCACCCTACTGACCGGCCACATAGTCGACGTGGCACTTTGTTGACTGGTTAAATTGTCACCTGGTTTCTGGGTCCAACCTGTCAGTTGGCAGAGCAAAGAAATCAGTTAAACAAAACTTTACGCAGGCGCGACAGGAGTCCAACCCTTGCACGCGAACCACCCTGGCTGTGTATGTGAGTGCATGCACGTGTACTCCCTCGGTCTTCCAACAAAGAGATTACATCGGCTAAAAAACAAAGAGTGTACATCTACACTTCAAATGCATTTAGCCTTTAATCTAAATCGATATTGATTGACTAATGCACCAACTTGTGCTCTAGGTATAGGCTACATGTCTATCCTTAATTACAGCATGCAACAACCTTCATTTAATCTTCTTCTCTCAATGGTTGCATGCACACATAAGTCTGCTACTTTTGGGCATTAATTATGCCCTGGTCAATGTGTAAATCTCTAAATGTACAGTCTTTCACGGACGTATGGAGTAGGTTGAGCACTTGAGCGTGAGCGTGTGTGTTGCGTCGTGTGTCGTGTGCCGCATGGGTGCCTGAGTGTTGCGTGTGTCCATGTGTACGTGTGAGTGTTGCATGTTGCATGCATGCATGCATGAGCTTTTACTCCCTCCCATTGACATGTTCATATTTCAAGCTTCCTCTGTTCCCTCCATATGGTGATACTCCCTATGTTCACAAATACGAAGTATTTGTCTTTCTAGAGATTTCAACAAGTGACTACGTACGGAGCAAAATGAGTGAAGTGAGCGTAGAGGCATAGGGATACGGTAGATAGGAAGTCTTCGCGATCCATTATTTCCCATCTCGGTCAGAGAGAACTATTCAACTACTCTTCGCATTGAAGTGACAATACATGCTGCAGCAGATGGGACACACGCGTGTTGGTGTTACTAAATCAGCCTTACCCAGTACTGCCATCATGTTTGCCAGTAGAGCACGCTTAGTCAAATACGCCTACGCACCTCTCTTCTCCATTAACTGACATATGGGCCCTCTTGAGGTAGACCCACATGTCATCAACGTAACTATTTACACTCCGAAGGACGGTATATCCTGGTAGTAGTACTAGTAGAATTGAGATTTAATGCACTTTCTTCCCCATCTTTCACTCTTCTTCCTCCTCTCTTCTTCTTCCTCCTCTCTTCCCCATCGTCAGCCGCACACCATTTCCCCCCGCTCACTGCTCGCCCGCCCGTACCATCTTCATTGGTAGCTCGTGCGTACCATATCCCCGCGCTCACTGCTTGGCCACACACGCCATCTTCTTCGCTCGCCCGCCCGAATCCACTTCCCCGCTGGCTCGCAGGCACCGAAAACCCCAATCACTCAGCGCCCTAAAAAAACCTATGGCAGAACCGACTGACACACAGAGCCGCGATTGGAATTCCCTCCCCGATGTTCTCTTGGAGCAGATCTGTAATCGTATGGACCTACTCAGCACCATTCGTCTGGCCGCATGCTCGGTGTCTTTGTACCGTCTACTCATCTGCAACCGGACGACTCTTTTCAAGACACACTGCTTGCTGATGCCCGATCCTCGCAGGTGTCCCAGACACCAACTTGACGATGCTACGAAGGTTGTCGTGGTGCCCCTCGACATGCTACCACTACCCGTCCACCTGTCCTTCATGCGCGGCCACTGCTGGGCGAGCATGAAGGTCAACTGGATCGTCCTTATCTACCAATCCGATAGTCTGTGGCATCTCATGGATATCTACACCCAGCGAGAGATCACCCTTCCACCATTGGATACCGCCACCATCGAGCCTCGCGGCCCGCCGGACACTCTTGCCTACTACGCACGAGATGCGTCAAGCTTTTGGCTCGACCTCTGTTTGCTGAAAGTTGTAATCTGCGAAGTGCCCACACCATCAGAAGACTACATGGATTACAAGCTCATTGCCTTGTTCAACATGGGATTAGTCTATCTGGAATCCGGTCGCCATACATGGTTATGGATCATCATCAATCCTGTTGAGGTAACATTTCTGTCTGATGCTATAGTGCATGATGACATCATTTATGCAGTCGACGCACAGATTGGCTACCTATACTGGTGGAATCTATCATCGTGTAATTGTTCTATCTCACCTCATGTTTACCTTATGAATACGACTTCCTGTTCATTGTTACAAATTTAGAATAGATAGTATGTCTATAACCACATCATTGTTATATGTTCCTCTCATTTCCTAGATTTTTATGACCACACATGTTATTGTTAGAGTTGATATAAGAACAATTGGCATCTAATGATTGTTAGAATATATATTATGAGCATAACCTCATGATTGCTATATGTTACTCTCATTTCCAAGATTTTTATAACAACACATCTTATTGCTTAGAGTTGATATGAGAACAATAGTAAGTGCTATGGTAGAATATGAGTAGGCCCTGTCATAGTTGTTTTCCTCTCATTGTTACATGATGTTTGAACCATGACATATTGCTAGAATATGAAAGCCATTGGATTATTTTCTTAGCTTGGGGTATGATTATGACCACAGCATTGCAATTCTCTGTCTATGATATGTGTCACTGTTACAATAATCTTAATTCCACACATACTCTGAACATGATTGTTTATTTTTGTCCTTTTGGTCTCCAATTTGAATTGTTGCAAAGAACGCAAATGCTGGCCTTCATGATTCCAGACTGGAATCATACCAGCCGATGGGTGGTGGTTTATCGCTCGTTCAGCTGACGGCGGTCATTTGATGCTCATTTGCACGTACCAAATTGACCAAACCATTACATCAAACCACATGCAGTACAATTCCTGGGGCGTTTGTGACGATGGCTATGGCTGCTTCCTGTTCGAGAAAAATCCCAGCTCCGTTGGGACAGGCGTATTCAACTGGAGGCGGGCTTATAGCCTCGGCAACCACTCCATGTTCCTCGGGCTCAATTATCCGATCATCCAACCAATCATAAATCATATTATCAACGATGATTACCATGCTATGCAACTTCCATTCACCAGGGGGGGACTGTGTTTACGCATCATACCATGGCTTTCATGAATCACCATATCCAGAGATTCGTCGACACGGCTTGTTGCCAGATAATCTTCAGTGCGTGAAAGGCATCAAGCTTCCATGCGATGGATGGCTTTTGCAAACCCGACATGTGGCGATGTGGTTCATGCCAACAGCAAATATGCACAACTTGATTTGTACTGATATCTAGACTGAGCCATTTATTCTGTTGCTGTAGCATGACCCTCTTTTGTTGGATATTATGTATTGTTGTTAGTTTGAAGCACTCCTCTGGTTTGAAGGATAGATACCTTTCTGGGATCAAGTGCATCCTAACTCACCTGCGTAGGATTTACTGATAATGATGATGGAGATCTTTGTGCGAAGCCATATATATATATATATATATATATATATATATATATATATATATATATATATCAATTAGGCTTCAAGTGCGTACTTGTTATTTAAACCTATGGTCAAAATGTGACACTAAATATGACTAGTAAGTAGAACAGTAGCAGTACTAGTATACGTCGGTCAAATTATTCATCATGTCCACACATTGAATTGATGTGACAACACGCTGCGCATGAGGTGACACAAGAATCCCGGCGACGTATCGGGTATTGTGGACTTCAGATTTGGAGTACCACTTATCTGTCGAAATCTTTCATCCTTCACTTAAAACAGTCGATTGATCCTACATTGAGTACCATATAACTGGAATTAACCGATGCAAGTCCAAGAAGGATTGGGCGGCACTGCCAGCTGGCGTCAAGTTCGATCCCACGGATCAGGAGCTGATCGAGCACCTTGAGGCCAAAGTGAGTGCTGAAAGCGCGAGATCTCACCCTCTCATCGATTTTTTCATACCAACCATCGACAACGAGCACAGCATATGCTACACCCATCCTAAGAAACTTCCAGGTAAGACACCGATCAATCTTCTACTTGCACAAACATATTCCTTTGTTTATAGCTCTATTTTTCTTTTTAGACGCAGACCTAGTGAAGCAGTTACAATTTGACATTTAATAAAAAGTGAAACAAGTGACTGCAACATGCCAAAGATGTAATGAAAATGCCAACTACGTACACTAAAACCTGTATTCGACAATAATGCAGGTATCACACTGAGTGGCCTAAGCAAGCATGTCTTCCAGCGCAATTCCAGGGCGTTCAGAAGGGGCACGTGGACACATTGCAAGATACAGTCGGAGTGCGGCATGCACGCGATGTGGCACAAGACTGGCAATACCTTGCCGGTGATGGTCAACTATCGGCAGACGGGCAACAAAAAGGTTCTGGTGTTGCACACCAACAAGAACTTTGACCAGCAGAGGACGAACTGGGTGATGCACCATTACCACCTCGGGGACCTGGAGCAAGAGAAGGAGCAAGAGCTGGTCCTCTGCAAGATTTTCTACGAGACGAACACTAGGGCAAGGAGTAAAAAGATTATAAGTTAGTTTGGTATTGGTACTTGTACTACCTTGTCATCCGCAAGATGGTATTGTTGTTGACGATCTTTCGTTATGAACTTGGCATTTGCTTCCAACCATCATGCCAAGGGTCAAGGTGGATATAAAGCTGAATAATTTGTTTCAAAACGAATTTTCAGGCACCTGATTTTTATTTGATGGGTAGCATAAGCACCTGCCGTTCGAATTCCCAGTTCTCCAAATTTTTCGAAACAAGTGCATGCACTTATTATCTCGATGAAATAACGATATACCCATCGCATCCCGCTTATCGATGCATACTTGCGTAATTCTCTTGCTTATTGAGCAGTATATTGTTTTTCGTGTCGAGCAAGTTTCGACTGGTCAGATCGCCTGTGCTTGGTTTTGTTTTTAACAGGCCCAACCCATAACGACAATGGGGCACAAAGATCCAAGCAGGTATCTCATCGCCTCGCCCGCCAAATTTTAGTTATATTTTGTCTTACAACATCCGCAGGCAGTTTTTTTACTTAATCAAATACACAGCCCAGTTCTATTTTCCTCTTGAAACGCCATGTCCTACATCCATTTTCTAATCTCTACCTATAGTTTTACTAGTTCATATACACGTATTATTATATTGAAAATACATAAAGTTCCCTTTTCATATTTACATCCTTATTTTTGTTGTTGTTTTCCTCCCAAAGGTGCTGATTTTTTTACCAATCGGGTTTTCCCTTAAACCAACTCAATTGTCCCACGTCTTATTTGCTTACAAAAAATGATTTTTTGGCAAATCAATAAGTTCTTAAAAATGTTTATCATTTCAGGATTACAACAGTTCGGACTCGACCGAAATATGCAAAATAAGGTTGAACTTTTTGACCGTGGTCCTGGGCAGAAAATGGGCTATAATAAATTACTTAAGAATTAGCAAATGGGTTGCAAATTATAAAAAAATAGCAAATGGGCTCTATGTTGTCTGCCACATATTTGGAGGCTCACTTGTGGGCTTACTGAGTTCATGCGTACACAAGGTTTCTCAAAAAAAGAAACTTAGTCAACAATCGACTCTACCAGCGTCAGACCGTTAGATGTCAATCTAACAGCAATCGTGCTTCTTCAGTCTCTGATCTTCCTGCTCCAGCCGCCCAAACCAGCGCCAGCGGAACCGCCTGCTCCCGCCTCAAGTGGCTGGCTGTGCTGCCGGGCAGGCCTCACGGCCACACCATACTTGCATCTCTGGCCTGTCTATCCCTCTACTCACCCAGACCTCCTGTTATTTTCCGGCGACGGCAGCCGAACCTGTCAACCCTCGTACTCCCCACCGCGTGGGCAGCCACTGTCGTCTCTTCCCTGGCTCCGTGTCGTTCCCTTCGTAGGCCTCACCGTTGTCCACGGCCCTGGTGCTCTCGGCACGGCTGGTCAACGAACGACATCCATCGGAAGTGGACTATACGTGGAGAGGCTGACAGCTGGGTCCACGGCCGCACACAAGGAAATGCCTCCTTATTACGCGCAAAATAATGATTCCTCCACCTGACATCTGGGACCCACCGGAAGGGCCTCTGTATTTCGCAAAAAAAACGTTCCCCCCGCTGACAGGTCGGACCCACCAGCTATATCTTCGCATGCAAGGAAGTGCCTCCTTATTACGCACAAAAAAATGAATACCCCCTGCCAGCTGGGACCCACCATAGTGGTAGACTGACTTGTGGGCCTACTAAGTTGACGGGGACGGAGGGCTCTGTGAACTTAGTCAATATGAACGATTCTAGCTCCAGTGACCGTACGATGTCCATCCAATGGCCGTAGTGCTTCTTCAACCTCTGGCCTTCTTGCTCCAGCCGCCCAAACCAGCGCCGGTCGTGCCGCGTGCTCCTGCCTCCCGTGGCCGGCTGTGATGTCGCAGAGTCCTCACCACCCCCTACTACTCCCACCGCTAGCCAAGCCATCCACTCACCCACCCCCCCTGTTATTCTACGGTGATAGCAGCCTCACACCATAGCCGAACCAGTGAACCCTCGTACTCCTCTCCGCGTGGGCTTCCACTTCCGCGTCTTCCCCGGCTCTGCATAGTCCCCGGCTCCGCGTCGTCCCCTTCCTAGGCCTCGCCATCGTCCACCGCCCTGGTGCTCTTGGCGTAGCATGGTCAACGTGGTCAAGGAACAACTTCCATCAGAAGAGTACTGTACGTGGAGAGGCTGACAGCTTGGTCCACGGCCGCAGCAAGGAAGTGCCTCCTTATTACGCGCAAAATAATTATTCCTCCACCTAACAGCAGGGACCCACCGGTCGGGCCACCGTATTTCACGAAAAAATGTTTCCCCCTGACTACTGGGACCCACCAGCTACATCTTCGCACGCAAGGAAATGCCTGACGGTCAGGACCCACCTGGTCGAAGCGTACGTAACATTGTCATTCTGGTCGCGTATGTGTACGTACATACGACCGGTCTGTCTGCAGGCTGCAGCGATGAACCATGGCCGTGTAAGGAAGGGCACGTGTCATAGTAGAGGCGCGCACGTGTCGTAGTAGAGGTGCGCACGTACCATGTACACGTACATATAGCGGCCAAGGTGCAAGAAAGTAAATACGGCCATGTACGTAAATACGGGCGGGGTCTCGAACTCCTACTCGCGCATACGTATGGCCAGGGCTCGTGTACATGGCTGGGTCGGAACGGAGAAAATGCGTCGTCGTCGTGTTCATGGGGAGGCAACGGAATGCATCGTGTTCATCGGGAGGCAACATAATGCGTGTTGTTCATCGGGAGCCAACCGGCTTGGACGGAACAACCGATGGAAATGAGGCCAGGTGTACCGCAGAATGGAGGAAACGGCCTTGTGTTCGACCGGCCACGGTCGGAACAGGATCCTGTTCATCTGGAGGGGTCTAGCATACCGCAAAACGGAGGAAACGAACTTCTCTTGGTCGAAATGGGGGTCCTGTTCATTGGGAGGGGTGTGGCGTATCGCAAAACGGGACTCCACGGGATACTGTTCATCTCCACCATCCACCTCCTCCAGCCTCCACGGGCTACTGTTCATCCACCATCGACCTCCTCCAGCCTCCACCTACGACTGTTCATCCACGGGCTCATGTTCATCCAGCCTCCACCGTGTGCTCCTCCACCGGCCATCGCTCAACCAAATTCTCCACGGGTCCTGTTCAACCACCCCTCCACGGGCTACTATTCATCCAGCCCTCCACCGGCTACTGTTCAACCAACCCTCCACGGGGTCCTGTTCATCCAGCGCTCCACGGGGTCCTGTTCATCCAGCCCTCCACGGGGTCCTATTCATCCACCCTCCACCGACTCGATCGATCGGGGTACTGTTCATCCAGCGGAAACGACCTCTACTACCACGGGTTCCTGTTCATCCAACCCGCCACCGGGAACTGTCCATCCAAAACCACCCAAAAACACTCACTTTTCATCAAGGGAAGGAGGCAGCAATGTTCGATCGGCTTCTGTTAGCAGCAGTAGCGAAGGAATCGCTCGATCGGGTTCAGTTAATAGCCATTGATCGATCGCTCGGGTTCAGTAATGCGTAGCCTGCAGTGCAATCACTCAGGTTCAGTTAGGCGAACACCTTGCTCAGGTTCAGTTAGAGCCCAACGCCTCGCACCCACGTGCGTACGTGTACGAGAGAAACATGCATCGCTCGGCCCCCGTCCAGCCACCGTAACCGGGAACTCCCCGATATTTTCCTCGCCCTCGCTTCTACCACGGTTTTTTCCGTCATGAACGGCCCAAAGAATGTCATGCAGCTGCGTCTCCAGCCCGCCCAGGACGAAAAGCCCATTTTCTACCATGATTTTTTGTCATAGAAGTAGGAGCCCACCACATCTATGATGATACCGAGTTTTGTCACAATTATCGTCATAGTAGTGTCATAAGCATGACAGGAAAAAAAACGTTCGGCCCAAAGTGTCACGGATGTGTCTTTTTTTTGTAGTGGCTTCTTTACTATTTGTTTCCCACCCAACATGAAACTCATAGTAGACACCAAATATTAACCAGATAGTAGACAACTACTATTGATTGTGGCCCCAATATGTACCCCACAACCATTTAAAAACAGTAAAGTTTGAGCATTAGTTTGGTGCTGACTCAGAGTTTAATCGGTGAACATGACGACAAAGTAGCATGTAATATTAAGCGATGCATAACATAAGCAGACATGAAAGAGTGCGACCTCTCTTGCAGACCTGTGTAGTCCTTGAGGTCATCTACTCAGTTGATGATGGTAATGCAGTTGTCGTAGCTGCCGGCGGCAGGGAAGAAGATCTGAGGCGGCGAAAGACAGTCTAGAGGGCGGATCCTTGCTGTGGTGGACCCTTCTGTCGTTGGAGGAGCTGAGCTGGGGTGGACGACGGCGCAGCAGGAGCGGGACAAACCACACAAGGTTTTTTTTGACAACTATCTGTAAGAGAAGTAATTCTGTAAGGGCTCGTTTAAATTGGAGGATTCTAACAATGCAGGGATAGGAAATACACACTAATAGGATAGGAATGCATCCGCAAAAAATTTAAAATCATAGGATTTATGTCAATCTGGGTGTTTGGTTCACATGAATTGGAAGGTCACGGGAATGCAAAGAAGCATGGTCAAATTAAGTCAAACCACAAGAAAATGTATAGTTATAATGCTATTATGCTACTATCACTTAGTCTTGTTCTTCATGAATAGGAATTTGAAAAGGAGTGACAAGTGGATATTAAAATTCCTACGGTTATTCTTTGAAAGAGACACTAAAGGAACAAATCCTATAGTTTTCCTTTGCTCCATTCTTTTGAACCAAATGCATTAATAGTGGTACCATAGGAAACTTTCAAATTCCTATGTTTTTCCTTCACTTTTCCTTTCAACCACTGGCAATTCTAGTAGGCAGGCTTGAAAAGGGAAACGCCTACACTCAAAAAATGTTTTTATGCTACTTCTACTACTTTGGACCTAGGCCACTGCCCTACTAGCACAACTCCCAGGCCCATCTACAAATGCACAACTCAAATGCGCAGAAATAAATAATGATGGCGTTCAAGAGAGTCCATCACGGATAGCTAAGTTGCCTGGTACCTCACCGCTTGTCATATAGTAGGAGAAACTCATCGTATTTCATGTTTTATGTGTGCTCAGTGGACAATATATATAACATGTACAGTAAAGATGTGATGCAACAAGTGTACAACCTCTTTGGCGAAGCCATGCTGATCTCAGCATGATTGGGTTGGTCGATGAGGATGCTCCAACTGATGTGGCTGTCAGAGGAGGGGAAGAAGATCTTAGGCGTCTGGAGATGGAGCCGAGGGTACTGCTCCATTGTGATGGAGGTTTCGTCATTGGAGCAGCTCCGGTGACTTTTACAACGGCGAGGCTGAAGTAGGACAAGAGAGACAACGTTAAACCTCAATGGAATTCTAATAGCATCTCCAATAGATGATGTAAAATACATAACCACAAAGTACTAGATGTAAAATACATCAGCAGCTCATCTCTGAAATTAACTGTTGAAACTGAATTTAACTGTCGAAACTGAATTTTACTGTCAAAACTGAATTTTGCTCTCAAAACTTAATGTTACTGTCAAAACTGAACGCACTAGTAGCAGAAAAGCAGCAGCAGCAGCAGCGCGTGCGAGAGCCCGGGCAGCTGGTTGTGTAGTAGCATGTCGGGTAGCAGCTGCAGGGGCTCGAGCGAGGGCTGGATCTACTGCTCGTGCAGCAGTAGCACGAGCAAGAGTAGAGCAGCAGCGTAAGCAAGAGCAAGAGCAAGAGCAGCAGCGCGAGCAAGAGCAAAAGCAGACCGGGCAGGGGACCGAGAGCAAGAGCAGAGCAGCAGCGCGAGCGAGAGCCAAAGCAGCAGCAGCTCCTACTAATGTGGACGTCGCCACGGAGGGAGCGATGCCGTGGAGGAAGTGGCCGGTGCCGCTGACGTGGATGGAGCCACGCCATGTCGGCTCGGGACCGAGCACCGGCAGCACCGTGAGATCGAATCAAGAAGAAAATGTAGCGATTACTGTAGAACCTCTTTGGTGGCGCCGATTAGGCCTCGGCTTCATCCGAGGAATCGGTGATAATGCTGCTCTTCTGGTGGTGCAGGTGAAGACGGTGGTGTGGGAATGGTGGTGGCGCGAAAGACGAGGGGAACATTAGGGGAGCTCCTTGGAGGTGGAGGACTTGGTGGCTGAACCGGCGGGACGACGAGATCGACGACAGATCCTCATCTGGTGCGGTGTTTGAGGGACGTCGATGTGTTGTTGTGGACGACATCGTCGTGGAAGAGGCTCCGGCTGGGTGGGCAGACAGAGGAGAGGGTGCGGCTTCGTGGGTTTTCGCGGCCTCGGTGTACGAATGGGGGGTGGAGGAGATGGGAGGGGGAACCATGGCTTAGGGACGTGATACGTCTCCAACGTATCTACTTTTCCTAATGCTTTTCCTCTTGTCTTGGACTCTAATTTGCATGATTTGAATGAAACTAACCCTAGATTGATGATGTTTTCAGCAGAACTACCATGGTGTTATTTTTGTGCAGAAATAAAGGTTCTTGGAATGGAACGAAACTTTGTGAGGATTTTTTACACAATAAAAGAGAATTTCTGGAGCCAAGAACCACCAGAAGGGGGCACCTGGGTGGGCATAACCTACCAGAGTGCGCCCCCCTCCAGGCGCACCCAGGTGGGTTGTCCCCACCTGGTGGCCCCGTAGACTCTTAAAGCGACGCTATAAAATCCTATTTTCGGAGAAAAATCAAGGAGAAAGAATTATCGCATTCCACGAGACGGAGCCACCGCCACCTCCTGTTCTTCATCGGTAGGCTAGATCTGGAGTTTGTTTGGGGCTCCGGAGAGGGGATCCTCTTTCTTCGTCATCACCAACCCTTCTCCATCACCAATTCCATGATGCTCCTCACCGGGAGTGAGTAATTCCTTCGTAGGCTCACTGGTCGGTGAGGAGTTGGATGAGATTCATCATGTAATCGAGTTAGTTCTGTTAGGGCTTGATCCCTAGTATCCACTATGTTCTGAGATTGATGTTGCTATGACTTTGCCATGCTTAATGCTTGTCACTTTGGGCCCGGGTGCCATGATTTCATATCTGAACCGTTTATGTTATCACCATTATATCTACGTTCTAGATCTGATCTTGCAAGTTATAGTCACCTACTATGTGTTACGATCCGGCAACCCCAGAGTGACAATACTCGGGACCACTCCCGGTGATGACCGTAGTTTGAGGAGTTCATGTATTCACCGTGTGTTATTATTCCGGTTCTCTATTAAAACGAGGCCTTAATATCCCTTAGTTTCCAATAGGACCCCGCTGCCACGGGATGGTAGGACAAAATATGTCATTCAAGTTCTTTCCATAAGCACATATGAATATTTACAGAACACATGCCTACATTATATTTATGAACTGGAGCTAGTGTCGTATTGCCCTAGGTTATCACTATCACATGATGAATATCATCCAACGAACTACCGATCCAATGCCTATGAATTTATCTTATATTGTTTCTGCTAAGTTACTACTGCTACTGTTACTCTTGCACTTGCTACTAAATCACTACTATCACTGTTACCATTACTATTGTTGTTGCTACTACTATCAAAACTATCAAACTACTTTGCTACTGATCACTTTTCTGCAGATAATTAATCACCAGATGTGGTTGAATTGACAACTCAGCTGCTAATCCTTACAAATATTCTTTGGCTCCCCTTCTGTCGAATCTATAAATTTGGGTTGAATACTCTACCCTCGAAAACTGTTGTGATCCCCTATACTTGTGGGCTATCAAGACCTTTTTCTAGCGCCGTTGCCGGGGAGCATAGCTATATTTGTTGAGTCACTTGGGATTATTATCAATATATCACTATGAAGAATCCGAAGGATGCTAAGACTAAGATTCTCCTTCTGTTATAAGTAAACTTGCAACACCACCACATGCTATTAATCTTGATATGTCACAAGTTATTGATGATGCTACTTCTGCTATGAATGATGCTTATGATGACGCTAGTACGTTGCATGATGATGATGTGCCACTAGGTGAATTTCTTGATGAACAAATTGCTAGAGTAACACAACATGATATTGTTGAAACGGATGATGAGCTTGAAACTGGAAATCTTGAAACACGTACTAGAACTAGCCCTCCTAGATATGAAATGCCTAAGGTACCGGAAGTTTATGTTATTAATGAGGAGACAACTAGAGATATTCTTGCTTGTAAGGATAGAGATGATCTAGAGAAATTATTAAGGAAGTATAAAGAAAAATCTCTGAATGCTAGAATGCAATATGATCCTAAGTTATCTACCTCACCTATCTTTATTGACGACAAGGATTATGAATTCTCTGTCGACCCAAAGTTAATTACTTTGGTTGAATCGGATCCTTTCCATGGTTATGAAACTGAAATTGTTGTGGCACATCTTACTAAGTTGAATGACATAGCCACCCTTTTTACTCATAATGAGAAAAATCGCTATTACTTTATCCTCAAATTAATTTTGTTCTCATTAGCCAAAGCTTTGTACAATGCTCTTACTCCTGGTTGTGTGCGTAGTCCCTAGGATATGATTTTTTACTTCTCTGAAAAATATTTCCCTGCTCAGAAGAAACAAGCTGCCTTACAGGAAATATTTAACTTTGTGCAAACTGAAGAAGAGAGTCTCCCACAAGCTTGGGGGAGGCTTCTCTAATTGCTTAATGCTTTGCCTGATCATCCTCTTAAGAAAAATGAAATACTCGATATCTTCTATAATGGACAACCAATGCTTCTAGGGATTTCCTAGATAGTTGTGCTGGTTGTGTTTTCAGGGAATGAACTATTGGGCAAGCTGATGAATTATTGAATAACATATTGAAAATTTATGATGATTGGACTCTTCCTGAACCACCGCCTAAACCCACTCTGAAGAAGAGGGGTATATTATATCTCAGTCCTCAAGATATGCAAGAGGCAAAGAAATCTATGAAGGAAAAAAGTATTAAAGCTGAGGATGTTAAAAATTTACCTCCTATTGAAGAAATACATGGGCTTGATACACCACCACTGCCTAAGGTGGTAGAGGTAAATTCTTTAAAGAAATTCAGTGATAATGACAATCCTCACAATATGCACCCTAGTCAATGTCTTTATGAGTTTGAGAATTACATTAGAAAGCAAGATCACTTCAATGCAAATGTTATGAAACAATTGAAATACAATTCTGATATGATTGCTCGCTTGAGTGACTTGTTATTTAGAATCTCAAATGATGTTAGGGGTGTGGGAAAGCATGCTTCTATGGTTCAAACTGAGTTAGAACAAGTTGCTAAATCTCAAAGAGAGTTGCTAGATGAAATGAATAATAACATACTTGACTTTGCTGTTAGAGTAGCAACTAGAGGAGGTAAAATGACTCAGGAACCACTTTATCCTGAGGGACGCCCAAAAATAATTGAACAAGACTCTCAAAGAGCTAACGCTGATGCACGTAGTCCTTCCAAAAAGAAAAAGAAGAAGAAAAAAGATAGGACTTCGCATACCTCTAGTGAACCTGAAGTAGAAAAACCTCCTAATAATGATAATGAAATTTCTACCTCTGATGCTGAAACTCAACCTGGTAGTGAACACTCACCTTCTGATAATGAAAAAGATAATGATGAGGTTCATGAAGACACTCAAAATAATAATAAAGAACCAGACAACGATGTTGAGATAGAACCAACAATTGATCTTGATAACCCACAACCCAAGAATGCACGATATGATAAAAGAGACTTTATTGCTAGAAAACACGCTAAAGAAAGAGAATCGTGGGTTCAAAACCCTTTGCCCTTTCCACCTAAGTCAACTAAAAAGAAATATGATGAAGAATTTGAACGCTTTGTTGCATGCCGAGGCCAGTCTTTTTGCGTACTCGCTTGACTGATATCTTGAAAATGCCTCCTTATGCAAAATACATGAAAGACATCATCACCAATAAGAGAAAGATACCGGAAGCTGAAATATCCACCATGCTTGCTAATTATACTTTTAAGGATGGAGTACCTTAAAAACTTGGAGATCCGGGAATACCAATTATACCTTGCTCCATAAAAAGAAATTACGTGAAAACTGCTTTATGCGATTTGGGAGCTGGTGTTAGTGTTATGCCTTTCTCTTTATATAAAAGACTTGATTTGAATAAACTCACACCTACTGAAATATCTTTGCAAATGGCTGACAAATCAACTGCCATACCTATCGATATTTGTGAGGATGTGCCCGTTGTTGTTGCTAATGTTACTAGTTGACAGACTTTGTTATACTTAAGATGCCCGAGGACGACAACATGTCGATTATCCCCTGTAGACCCTTCTTGAATACTACAGGGGCTGTTATTTATTACAATAAAAGCAAGGTCACTTTTCATATCAATGGTAATGAACATACCATGCACTTTCCGAAGAAAGAATTCCAAGTGAATGGTATTAATGTTATTGAAAAATCTCCGACAATCACTATTGGAAGTTTTCAACTACCTCTACCTACTGTCAAAAAGAAATATAAAATGCTTAATGTTGGGACATTCATATCCCCATTGAGGTAACTTAGTGATTTAAGAAAGTTCTTCGGTTTCATGCTAATCGAAAGTGGTTGTTAATAAGACTTGATCAACATTATTAATGGATCATTTTTTAGAGGTAGGAAGTTGATGAATTTACTGAGCACTACCTTCTATCCCTATCTTTTGTTTTCTGTTTTTATTAGTTAAATAAAATAAAATGCCATGTGTTGCATGTTTTTTGAATTTCTCATGGAATAAAAAATGACCCAAAAATAAAAGTTCTGAGAATGCTCTAAAAATTTAATATGATTTTTTCTGATTATGTAAGAATTTTTGGTCCAAATAACATCAGAGGGAGGTGCGCTAGGTGGGCACAACCCACCTGGGCGCGCCAAGACCCCCAGGCGCGGCCTGCTGGGTTTTGGTCCCCACGTGGGCCCCCTCACTTATCTCTTCATCCCACTTCATCACCTACCTCCAGAAATAAAATCACCATTGCTCTCTTTCTTGTGTTCTTGCTCTCAAACCCGCGGAATTCGATATCTGTGCTCGAAGCTCCATTTTCACAACTATTTCAGGGGATTGTTGCTTGGTATGTGACTCCTCCATTTGTCCAATTAGTTTTTGCTTTAGTGGTTTATGCTTTGAATAATTAGCTACTCTTAGTGCTATTGTAGATGAGCTTGCATGTTGAATTCTTAAGAGTTCTAAGTAGTTTGAATGCTTGCTATGGCCTCTATGCATCCCTATGAGTAGTTGCTATTAATATTGTGAAGCTTTGTTGACTAAATTTTTTCACCCAATTTTTTTCAGAAAATTGTACACGAATATGATGAACCTATTTGGAAGGAGTTCTTTGAGGAGGAGATCCTCGGGGAATCTTCTAGTGACAGCTCCGCTCATCGGTCTTATGTTGAACCAAGTTAAAGTTTCATATGAGATGCCGCCACCAAAACATGCTTATGGCCATGCGATGATTATATGGTGAGTGTGGGCATTAAGGAGGAATTTGAGCATTATGTTCACAATGCCGATCTTGGTCCCTACATTTTAGATAAATGCAATCAACACCACACTCTCACTGAATCATTTGTCAAAGGATTTAAATTCCATCCCCGTGAGTCTAGGGTGTCATTTAAACTGTATGAAAATTCATTTACCATATCACTAGAGAGATTTTCTCACCACTGCAAAATTCCATTCTGGGGCTCACTTGACGAACCACCAAGAGCTGAGTTCCAAACATTCTTGACCAGTCTTTGCTACGATGAGAATAGGGGAGTAACGCAAGGTAGAATAAGGAGCATTCATTTTCCCAGTATTCAGTACTTTGCATTATTTAATGGAAAATGTATAGTAGGCAAACAAGATTGTAGTACACTTTGTGCTCCAGACTTGAGCCTCATACGCACTGCTCTCACCGGTGACAGAAGTTATTATCTGGGAGTGATTGTTGCACGTAGGTTGCAACACAATGCTAATAGTGGTTATTTTTGTGGTGGAATTTATGCCACACGCTTAGCAAGAGAGCTGGATGTTTCACCTTTGCCATATGACCCTATTTTACCTACTCAGTATTTAGAAATTGATTCCATGAAACGCCATAAGATCCTTAGAGGTGATCCTGATAATTTCACCTATAAATTGCTATTTAATCAAGACTCCGTTGTATACACATATTTTCCTGCACCTGCTCTCTTTGATTATCACAGCAAGGGAAGATATTTTGTTCTTGAGAGCGAGGCCCGAGCCCACAATGCGGCGGTTGTGGCTGCACGGCAGGCCGAGGCATCCGCACCGAGAGCCTGCGTGAGCTACCACCCCGACTATTATCCAGGCTATTGACTGACACCAAATTAGGCCAAAAGCCTAAGATTCGGGGAGTACGTGTTTCTCACCGACATTACATTCATGTTCACGCATTCAGTTGTCGGTGCTCACACTTTTTCATTGTATTATCCTTGCTTAATTTATTTTCTCGCCTTCTTCTTGTGTGTTTGAAAAACTTTGAGAAAATACAAAAATATTTCCTGCTTATTTTTTATTTTTCTTTCTAGAGTAGTTAGCTGTAGCACTAAAAAGAAAATAAAAATAAAAAGTTTTCCTTGTTCTTGTTTTGCTTGTTGGGAGCTTTCCCGTGTAAATAGTTTCTGTCGGTGTACAAAAGAAGGGGTGCACCTTTGTACCCCTTTACTTGTGCACGGGCAGTCGGAGCCGCGCCCACGGTCACACCAAGCAGAACAGGGGAGGTGAACCAAGGTAAAACCAAAGCCCAAGACAGCCAGAGCAACGCCAAGACCAAGGACGCAAAGAAGCAGAGGGGCGGAGCGGTTTCCCTCGGCAAGACCCTTGCCGGGGGAGGCCTCAGCGGCCCCAGCAAGACCCTTGCCGGGGCAGCACGCCCAAAACACCAACAGAGCAAACCACCCTTGAGCCCACGTCCCCAAACACCATCAGCCACGTGGGGCCAGGGCTCGGGAGGCACCTCTGTGGTGGCATGCAGATCTTTGTGAAGACATATTCAAGATCAGATGAGGATTAGAAAACAACGATCCTCGGCAAGATCCTTGCCGAGGAGAGCCACGAGACCCCCGGCAAGATTCTTGTCGGGGACGACAGCGCGCCACGGAGAAACCCTTGTCGGGCCACCCGGCAAGGCCCTCACCGAGGATGCCAGCGGGGCCACCGTCAGGCCCGCACCAACCAAGTTTCCACCGTCGTTCGCATGCAGCTGCCAAGCCAACCATCTGGGCAGGCACCTGCGTAGCAACATGCAGCTCCCGGGCCAACTCAACAAGCGCCTGCGTGGCGGCATGCATATCTTCGTGAAGACCCTACCACCGCGCCACCTCAGCTGCCTGCCTGCCTACATGGCGCCGCACACATCGCTAGCCAGGGCGCGTGTCAAAGCGAGGAGGAGCAGCGACGGACGAGACGGGCCTCGCCGCCGACCCGATAAAGCTAGGGGGACACCTCAGCAGCACATTAAATGCGTCTTGTCCTGTAATACGAGCGATAAGCTCATAACACTGTGCACCTTTCCACCTCTTGTGTGCCTCTGTGGCAGCCCCTTTCGACTATAAAAGGAGGCCCATGGCATACTGGAGAAGGATTCGGCTCTTTCAAACCACACACTCACCACAGCTAGTTCGAGAGCTCAAGAACTCTCTGAAATACAACCACCAAAGCAGGACTAGGGTTTTACGCATCCTCGCAGCCGTAACTGGGTAAACGATCCTCGTCTTTGGTTACTAATCCTGCTCTTCTCGCAACCCCGGGCCCCGGCAACCGTAGTAGGGATTCTTGTGATCCCATAGGTGTCGTTCCACACCGACATCTTTGGCGCGCCAGGTAGGGGCGCAATTGTGAGAATCTGGTCTAGTAGCTAGCCTAGCAGTTCTTCTTCGCCATAGCTCCCAAGAAGGAGACGTACAGGAGGAAGGGGCGCCGCCTGCGAACGTGAAGGACGTCAGTGCGGCAACAGAGAAGCTAAGTCATTCAGAGCTTTGAGTTATTTCCTTTTATATATAAGGTTATTGTCCTCGGAGATCTTGCCTATGTATGAGAAACCTGCACGCAAAGGGGCCCTCCCGGAATTGGCAACGCCCTTGTTCTGTTTCGAGTCCACTCAACAGCTCAAAGCGGCCGCGTCGAGAGTGGCGGGGTAGCCTTCCGCACCTGGCAACGCTCCCTACTCTGACTCGAGTCAAACTCGACAGTTCGAGTGGCCGCGCTAAGGGCGGTAACGTTGTTCGCCCGGCAGCAAGCACACCCGGCAGGCCACTAGGGACCTGTCCCCAAGATGCCGCCCTGGGTTTACGCGCCGGCAAACCTACCCAGTTAATGTAGGGTGGACATACAAAGGAACATCGAACAGGAAAATAACATGCATGATACTAAACGTGCTGTAGAGTCATATTACATCAAATTGTTGCTGTGGTTCTAACTAGAGATAGCAATTTTCTTGGTTGTGAACCTATAGCAGCGATAAGAAACGGGGTGCCTAATCCCGGCACTGGCCCTCTACCCTCTGAATTCCGCCGACGCGGCTGATGATGGGCTTGATGCGCTCCCTGAGCGGCGCGAGGTCAGTATCCTCCCAAGAAGCTCTCCAGCAAGGCGTCGAAGTTGAGGTCAGGTACCAGAAGCCACCTTGGTGAGAACCTTGGTCATGGCGCCCTGGCAAAGCCTCCGGGCCTCGTCGGCCAGCGAGGCCGCCCGGTTGGCGTGAAGCCGCTCCAAAGCGCCGACAACCCTCTCAAAGAACAGGGTCTGGCTGCATTTGGCACTCACGCTCTGCTCCGAGGCATACCTCACGTCCGGCATCCCCATGGTGGCCAGCTGTGCGGCGGCCTGGTTGGCAACGGTGGCAAGGCGGTCGAGCCAGCGGTTCTCGCCCTCCACGTGATCCATGAAGTTGAGGGCCTCGTTCCTCTGCAATTGCTTCTCCGCCTCCAGCTCCTTGGCCAGGGTCCCCTCCCGGGGTTTGGCCTCCGTGAGCATCCCCTCGAGGCCCTCCAGCTTCAGTGTGAGGTCCTTGACGGACTTGTTGGCCTCGGAGAGCTCCCCGGCCCTGCTGACGGCCGCGCCCTGCGCCTCAGTCAGGGCGTTGTTGAGCGTGTCCTTCTCCTGGGACAGCTTCAGGGCCTGCTCCTTCAGCTCGTCCCGCTCCGCCTCCATCTCCTTCACCTTGTCGGCGTGAACCTGGGCCTGGGCATTGAGTGCCTCTTTGTGCCTCTGCTCCAGCTCACTGGTCTGCTGCAAGACAAGCTTCTCCACCTCTTCATCCTTGCCGCGGAGCGTGGCGGCAAGCTTCTCCTCGCGTGCAGCGAGGTCCTCTTCCTGGGAGTTCAATGCGGCCTCGGCTGCCGCGGCCAAGCCCTCCGCCGTCTCTTGGGCCTTCTCGATGTCGGCCAGCTTCATGGTGAGCTCCACATCACGCTTGGCCAGCTCGCCCTGGGAAGCCTTCAACTCCTTGTGAGCCTTGCGGAACCAGTCCTGCGTCTCGGCAACGCACTTCTGGAGTTCCACCTCTGCTTTCTCCACCATCGCCGTCCTGGACTTAGCCTTGTCCAGGCGGGCTCGGTGGAGCGCCTGGAGCTTCCGAAAGCTGGCGCCCATGGCGTGGAGGGGCCGCTCTTCCTGCGAGCCGTCGCCACCAACGATCGGCTCATCGACGACTTCAAGCCCGGAAGCGGCGAGCACTTTGTCGTCGAACACCTCTCCTTCAACGGGTGTCCTGGTGCTCGACACTCCTGGAAGGTGGACGAACAAGTCGTCACTCACCCTCAGGTACTTGCTGGAGCCGGAAGCAGCAGAAGAGGAAGGCTGGTCATCAGCCACCTCCTCCTCCTCCTCGGCAGTGGCCCCGCCGGCCTCCCCGGCAGGCCCCTTGCCGGTCTCCTCAGCGGCGGCCATGCCGGCCTCCCCGGCGGGCCCCATGACGGCGTCCTCAGCAGCGCCCTTGACAGCCTCCTCCGCGGTGATCTTCTCGGCGTCCGCCTCGGCGGCCTTGGCGATGTCCTCGATGATGGCGTCCACGTCCTCTGGGTCCACCAAGGAGGGATCTGGACACCAGAGAAGGGAGTGAGGCAAGGCCAAGACCAAGAGCCAGAAAGAAAAAGGAACGGGGACGAACGGCGAACGACTTACCGGCACCAGTGCCAGGCTGGGAAAAAGAAGCCCCCTCTCCGGCAACATTTGGCATCGAGGCAAAGCCGCCAGCGCCCTAGTTCTCCTCCTCCTCCTCCTCCATGGGCGTGGACTTGGTGCTTGGCGCCCTTACTGGAGATGCCCCTCGGGGCGGCGTGGTCGATGGGGGCAGCGTGTTGGGAGTAGCCCTCTACAGCTCCTCCTCCTGTCGCTCTCCTCCTGCATACCTGGCAAGGTCAGCACCAAAGTATCGTGTCCCTGACACATGTCGACAAGGGGGAGGGTGGTGAGCTTACGCTGGGGGCTGGACCGGGGGCTGCTGTCCGGGCTACTCAGCACCACCAGTGGCGCCCTTGAAGTACCGGCCGGGGGCTGGCCACCCGCCGAGGTCTTGGCCCTCTTCACCCTTTGGGCCAGCGTCTCCACATCCCAGCGAAGATAAAAACAAGTCAAGACAAACGACACGGATTGAGGAGGCAGGGATGACGGGAAAGAACCGGATACTTACTCGTCGTCTGCCTCCTCCTCTGTTGTCTTCCTCTTCCTCCTCGAGCTGAGGGACCCGTAGTCAAAATTGACCCCCGCGTCGGCATCCGCCGGGGGGGGGGGGGGGGGGAGGCGGGCGGAGTCTGCGGACGCGTGGACGAAGAAGAAGCAGATGCCTTCTGCTACCTCTTGAGCACTACGTTGGTTTTCCCTTGAAGAGGGAAGGGTGACGCAGCAAAGTAGCGTAAGTATTTCCCTTGGTTTTTGAGAACCAAGGTATCAATCCAGTAGGAGGCTATGCGCGAGTCCCTCACACCTACACAAAACAAATAAATCCTCGCAACCAACGTGATAAGGGTTTGTCAATCCCTACACGGTCACTTACGAGAGAGAGAGAGAGATCTGATAGATATGATAAGATAATATTTTTGGTATTTTTATGATAAAGATGCAAAGTAAAATAAAAGCAACGGAAATAACCAAGTGTTGGAAGATTAATATGATGAAAAATAGGCCCGGGGGCCATAGGTTTCACTAGTGGCTTCTCTCAAGAGCATAAGTATTTTATGGTGGGTGAACAAATTACTGTTGATCAATTGACAGAATTGAGCATAGTTATGAGAATATCTAGGTATGATCATGTTTATAGGCATCACGTCCGAGACAAGTAGACCGACTCCTGCCTGCATCTACTACTATTACTCCACACATCGACCGCTATCCAGCATGCATCTAGAATATTAAGTTCATAAGAACAGAGTAACGCCTTAAGCAAGATGGAATGATGTAGAGGGATAAATTCATGCAATATGATAAAAACCCCATCTTGTTATCCTCGATGGCAACAATACAATACGTGCCTTGCTGCCCCTCATCACATTGGGAAAGGACACCGCAAGATTGAACCCAAAGCTAAGCACTTCTCCCATTGCAAGAAAGATCAATCTAGTAGGCCAAACCAAACTGATAATTCGAAGAGACTTGCAAAGATAACCAATCATACATAAAAGAATTCAGAAGATTCAAATATTGTTCATAGATAAACTTGATCATAAACCCGCAATTCATCGGTCTCAACAAACACACCGCAAAAGAAGATTACATCGAATAGATCTCCATGAGAGAGGGGAGAACATTGTATTGAGATCCAAAAGAGAGAAGAAGCCATCTAGCTAATAACTATGGACCCAAGGTCTGAGGTAAACTACTCACACATCATCAAAAAGGCTATGGTGTTGATGTAGAAGCCCTCCGTGATCGATGCCCCTCCCATGGAGCTCCTAACAGGCCCCAAGATGGTATCTCGTGGGCACGTAAGGTTGCGGTGGTGGAATTAGGTTTTTGGCTCCGTATCTGATCGTTTGGGGGTACGTAGGTATATATAGGAGGAAGGAGTACGTCGGTGGAGCAACATGGGGCCCACGAGGGTGGAGGGCGCGCCTCCCTACCTCGTGGCTTCCTAGAAGCTTCCTTGACGTAGGGTCCAAGTCTCCTGGATCATGTTCGTTCCGAAAATCACGTTCCCGAAGGTTTCATTCGTTTTGACTCCGTTTGATATTCTTTTTCTCACAAACTCAAATAGGCAAAAACAGCAATTGCTGGGCCTCCGGTTAATAGGTTAGTCCCAAAAATAATATAAAAGTGAATAATGAAGCCCAATAATGTCCAAAACAGAAGATAATATAGCATGGAGCAATCAAAAATTATAGATACGTTGGAGACGTATCACCTTCTTCCTCTCTGCCGCAGCCTTCACCACCTTCTTCGCTGCCGCGGCCCTCGTCTGGCGCGCGGACTCCTCCGGAGACTACGGCAGCCGCGCGGCCCTGGCAGACCGCACCGGCTCGCCGGAAGTGGCTTGCCGCAGGACTCGCCCTCTCCCCATGGCCGGAGGGACAACAGCCCCGGCCTCCTCCGACGATGACGACTCGTCGGCCGCTTCCTCAACCAGAGGAGCCTCGGTACCGGCGTTGCTGGCTTCCTCGCTGGCCGCCGCCCACCGGGCGAGCTCCTCCTCCTCCGCAGCCGTCGCAGCCCTGTCCTCCACACCACCAGCGATGCCGGCCTCCTCGGCGAGCTGCGCCTTCCTCGCCCTGGTGGCGATGTAGTCTAGTTCCGCCTGGGTGGTGTCCTGGACGAGCAGTCGCTCGGCGTCGGTGTTGACGTACCCCTCATGCAGAGTGTCAAAGAACTGTTGCACCTCGGCATCCTCTGGCTCCTTCCAGCTCGGGTCAGGGCCATGCGCGTTGCAGTCCGGCATCATGGCGATGATATCGGACCGGCGCGACTTATTACACAACAGGACCACCCCCGTCGGCAGCTTGAACAAAGGCCCCTTGAGGACCTTGCCGGCCTTCGCGGCGGCCCTCGCGACCTTGTCGGTCCGCTCGTCCTCGCCGTCGCGGCCCACATCGAGCTGGAAGAGCCGCTGGCAGAAATGGGCATGCCCCATCATCGTGAAGTTGTGATCGAGGCCGGGGCGAAGCCGCATGATGTCGACGGGGTTTGTGAAGAGCCAGGCTGGCCTCCCCTTGTTATGCAGTGGGGCGATCCGGCGGCGGATGAAGTCCGCCCCGATCATCTCAAGGGTGAGCCCGGCCTCGATCAGCCGGAGGATCCTGGTGGTGGCGACCGTGAGCTTCTCGTCGTCGGCGTCGACGTCGCTCTAATCGCTTCTGCGGACCGGCGGCGCCCGGCGAACTTCGTAGAATGCCGGTGGGTCCTTCTCCTTGATCCTGCACCACCGGCCCCGCCATTCTTCCCACCTCTCCTTCATGGCACCATCCGGGTATGCTCCCTTGGATCTTGGGATCCAGGCGATGCAACCCGAAATGGCGCCTCCCGTTTGGATCCGAGGGAAGAAGTAATGACGGAAGAGCACCGTGTTGGGGTGCACTCTGGCGAAACCCTCGCAGAGGTGCGCGAAAAGGGCCATGCACGCCACCGCATTCGGGGTAAAATCCAAGAGGCGGAAGCCAAAGGTGTGCATGATGTTGCTGAAGAAATCGGAGAAGGGAGGACAAAGCCTGCAGGAAAAATAGTCGACAAAGAAGGGGTACCGATTTGGGGCAGCCTCGGTGCAGTTGGCGGGGATGACGCGCGTGGCTGGATGCCTCGACTTCTGTCCCCCCGTCTTCACCCCCCACAGGGGCCTGAAAGATTCCCGAAGCTTGAACACGTCGACTGTCGAGGGGAAGAAGGCGGATCGTCCGTCAGACCGCCAGACTCTCCGGGCCGCCGCTCCGACGTTCTTGGCCACGCCCTTGCCCTTGACGGATTTCGGCGCCATGGTGGCTGGGAAAGAAGGGCAAGGCAGAAGGCAGTGGGAACGCAACGGCGGCGAGCGAGAGTGAAGCTTGGGGAAGAAGAGGAAGACAAGCGGAGGCTTCCGAGATTGGGATTGCACGAAGGGTAAAAGGAACAGTGCGCCCACGGTTTCCCCTTTTTATGGAGAAGGTGCGGGTCGCGCTGCCCAATTACTATGATGTGATGCATGCGTGCGGGAACTGTCCCACGCATGCCGCCCACGTCACACGCACCCCTCCACGCTGGTGGTGGGAAGCGGTTGAAAGTTTTACCTTGTAAAACCGCCCGCCTACCACAAGACCATTTTGGGCCTGGCCCAACAACATGTCGCGCTTATGTGTGGCCCAGGCCCGGGGGCTCCTGTCAGTGTACAAAATAAGGGGCGCACCTTTGTACCCCTTTACCTGTGCACGAGCAGTCGGAGCCGCGCCCATGGTCACACCAAGCAGAACAGGGGAGGTGAACCAAGGTAAAACCAAAGCCCAAGACAGCCAGAGCAACGCCAAGACCAAGGACGCAAAGAAGTAGAGGGGCGGAGCAGTTTCCCCCGGCAAGACCCTTGTTGGGGGCGGCCTCAGCGGCCCCGGCAAGACCCTTGCCGGGGCAACACACCCAAAACACCAACAGAGCGAGCCACCCTTGAGCCCACGTCCCCAAACACCAGCAGCCACGTGGGGTCAGGGCTCGGGAGGCACCTTTGTGGTGGCATGCAGATCTTTGTGAAGACATATTCAAGATCATATGAGGATTAGAAAACAACAATCCTCGGCAAGATCCTTGACGAGGAGAGCCACTAGACCCCCGGCAAGATTCTTGCTGGGGACGACAACGCGCCACGGAGAGACCCTTGCCGGGCCACCCGGCAAAGCCCTCACCGAGGACGCCAGCGGGGCCACCGTCAGGCCCGCACCAACCAAGTTTCCACCGCCGTTCGCATGCAGCTGCCAACCCAACCAGCTGGGCAGGCACCTGCGTAGCAACATGCAGCTCCCGGGCCAACTCATCAAGCGCCTGCGTGGCGGCATGCAGATCTTCGTGAAGACCCTACCACCGCGGCACCTCAGCTGCATGCCTGCCTACATGGCGCCGCACGCATCGCTGTCCAGGGCGCGTGTCAAAGCGAGGAGGAGCGGCGACGGATGGGACAGGCCTCGCCCCCGTCCCCGATAAAGCTAGGGGGACACCTCAGCAGCGCATTAAATGCGTCTTGTCTTGTAATACGAGCGATAAGCTCCTAGCACTGTGCGCCTTTCGACCTCCTGTGTGCCACTGTGGTAGCCCCTTTCGACTATAAAAGGAGGCCCATGGCATACTGGAGAAGGATTCGGCTCTTTCGAACCACACACTCACCACAGCTAGTTCGAGAGCTCAAGAACTCTCTGAAATACACCCACCAAAGCAGGACTAGGGTTTTACGCATCCTCGCGGCCCGAACCTGGGTAAATGATCCTCGTGCTGGTTACTAATCCTGCTCTTCTCACAACCATGTGCCCCGGCAAACGTAGTAGGGATTCTTGTGATCCCATAGGTGTCGTTCCACACCGACAGTTTCTCTCGTGTTTGCTTTTACCTTTTATTTGCTTGTTCAATGAAAACCCAAAAAACTCCAAAAATATTTCAGTGTGCTTCTTTGAACTTCTTTTTTTCTTTATCGAGTTGTACCAAGGAGAAGACCACGATGAAAATGTTGAGTGGCTCTCATATGCATAATTGTTGGTCTAATAAAGAGCCCATTTTACCTTGTCTTCTCCTGTTGAATAAAATGTTTGCAAATTCCAGCTTTGTCCACGACACTCTTGCACTATTATTATTTCCATATCGTTCGGTCGTGCAAGTGAAAGGCAATAATGACGATATTTGATGAACTGGCCGTGGCATAGAGAAACGGGTATGAACTCGACTTGTTCTGTTTTTGTAAATATGTTTAACCTAGTATCCATGATTCAGCCCGTTATGATTAAACATGTTTGCAATGGCAATTAGAGATTATAGTTTCTCATGCCATGCATAAGTAGCTGGGAGTGAATAATGGTTTATCTTGGATGTCAACATTACATTAAGATGATTGTGATGTAGTATGATAATATGGCATCCTCCTCTGAATCTTTGAGTGGCTTGACTTGGCACATGTTCATGCATGTAGTTGAATCAAAACCAACATAGCCTCTATGATATTTATGTTCATGGTGTTCATATCCTACTCATGCTAGTGTCCAATGTTACTTATGCATAATGCATGTTCATGACCGTTGTTGCTCTCTAGCTGGCTGCTTCTCAACCTATTTGCTAGCCTTCGCCTGTACTAAGTGGGAATTCTGCTTGTACATCCAAAACCTTAAACCCAAGTTATTCCAGATGAGTCCACCATACCTACCTATATGCAGTATTACCCTGCCATCCTAAGTAAATTTGCATGTGCCATATCTAAAAACTTCAAATAAATATCCTTTTTGTGTGCCTGGATTGTTCATGGAACGGCAGGAGGTAGTCGGTATCTTCTATGCTAAGCGGGTTATTCTCAGGATGAGTGTTTATTCACTCACCATCACGCGAGAAAAGGGCGGTAATAGGGATGCCCATTCCCAAACTGCAAAAAGAATTGATCTCTCAAATAATCAAAAAAATTCCCAACGGAGTCATAACCTTTACTTTATCGCTTGGGAGCCTCCACTTGGGTGTTTAGCATGGAAGATATTGATAACTGATAGTCGTGAAGTAAACAAGAAGGGTACATTTCTCAAAATATCATTTACCTCTATTTTAAAACTTGAGCTCTAGCACCTTTGCAAATCTCTGCTTCCCTCTGCGAAGGGACTTTCTATTTACTTTTATGTTGTGTCATCACCTTCTAAAATAAGCGCCAGAACCTGAGAGCATTGCTATCATGCTGATGCATTGTGTGTAGCTAATGTTGGGTGCATCATGACTGGATCTTTTCTACCAAGAATTATAATGTTTAGTCGCTACTTGAACTTTGGAGGTACTCTGCATTTATGTTTTACGGTCTCAGAAAGGGCTAGCGAGGTACCACTATTGTCATATTATAACATGGTTGTTGTGACAACGTGTTGCCGTTTGAGATATCTTATTATTACTCGCTAGCTGATTATGTCATTGGTACGAGTTAATATAATTTTTAAGAGTTATTGTCGGCATACTTAGTTATAATGTTGGCTAACAACCTAGGTGTTGTTTAAGCTTATTTATGCAAACAAGAGCCAAAGAGTTCGTAAAAGTTTTTCTTTTTCACTTTCAGTTTATCAACTGAATTGCTTGAGCACAAGCAAATGTTTAAGCTTGGGGGAGTTGATATGTCTCCAATGTATCTACTTTTCCTAACGCATGTCGTCTTGTTTTGGACTCTAATTTGCATGACTTGAATGAAACTAACCCCGGACTGGCGCTGTTTTCAGTAGAACTACCATGGTGTTGTTTTTGTGCAAAAATAAAAGTTCTCGGAATGGAATGAAACTTTGCGAGGATTTTTTACACAATAAAAGAGAATTTCTTGAGCCAAGAATCACTGGAGGGGGGCTCCTGGGTGGGCACAACCCACCAGGGCGCGCCCCCCTCCAGGCGCGCCCAGGTGGGTTGTCCCCACCTGGTGGCCCTATAGACCCTGAAACCGACGCTATAAAATCCTATTTTTGGAGAAAAAAATCAAGCCGCCGTCACCTCCTGTTCTTCATCGGGAGGCCAGATATGGAGTCCGTTTGGGGCTCCGGAGAGGGGGGCTCTTCGTTCTTCGTCATCACCAACCCTTCTCCATCGCCAATTCCATGATGCTCCTCACCGGGAGTGAGTAATTCCTTTCTAGGCTCGTTGGTCGGTGAGGAGTTGGATGAGATTCATCATGTAATCGAGTTAGTTTTGTTAGGGCTTGGAGTTAGTTTTGTTAGGGCTTGATCCCTAGTATCCACTATGTTTGAGACGGATGTTGCTATGACTTTGCCATGCTTAATGCTTGTCACTTTGGGCCCGGGTGCCATGATTTCAGATTTAAACCGTTTATGTCATCACCATCATATCTATGTTCTAGATCCGATCTTGCAAGTTATAGTCACCTACTACGTGTTATGATCCGGCAACCCCGGAGTTACAATAGTCGGGACCACTCCTTGTGATGACCGTAGTTTGAGGAGTTCATGTATTCACTGTGTGTTAATGCTTTGTTCCGGTTCTCTATTAAAAGGAGGCCTTAATATCCCTTAGTTTCCAATAGGACCCCGCTGCCACGGGAGGGTAGGACAAAAGATGTCATGCAAGTTCTTTCCATAAGCACGTATGACTTTTTACGGAATACATGCCTACATTATATTTATGAACTGGAGCTAGTGCCGTTTCGCCCTAGGTTATGACTGTCATATGATGAATATCATCCAACAAATTACTGATCCAATGCCTACGAATTTATCTTATATTGTTTCTGCTAAGTTACTACTGCTACTGTTACTGTTGCACTTGCTGGGAAATCACTGATGTCACTGCTGCCTTACTATTGTTGTTGCTACTACTATCGAAACTATCATACAACTTTGCTACTGATCACTTTGCTGCAGATAATTAATTTCCAAGTGTGGTTGAATTGACAACTCAGCTGCTAATACTTACAAATATTCGTTGGCTCCCCTTGCGTCGAATCTATAAATTTGGGTTGAATACTCCACCCTCGAAAACTATTGCGATCCCCTATACTTGTGGGTTAGCAGGACGCGCTTGCCCGAAATGTGGCGTAAGATACAAAATTAGCCCCACCGATTTGAACTAGGTGGTTCTTTCGGTTCAGGGGTATCATGCGAATTTCGCGTGTTAGGATTTCACAGGAGGTGGGAGTTTTCGCGCGCGTTGTAATTTTGGGATAGCAAGGCGCGGGTTGAGATGGAGGGAATTTCAGGATCACAAGGAGACATATATATATATATATATATATATATATATATATATATATATATATATATATATATATATATATATTAAAATTTCGGGATAACAAGGCGCGGGTTGAAATTTCCGGACAAGCCTAACGTGTACTGTACCAAATCAATTCGCACTTCCCTTGATGGAAAATCAAAAATAAATCAATTCGCACCACACAAGAGAGTCTAGTCCCGTGTACTGTACCAAATCAATTCACACTACAAATGCCATTCAAAACTTTGAACCCATGTTATGTTGAATTAAAATATTTCGCGTGTATAATGCATGCAACCTACTACTCAAATGAACGTTTTAGTGCATTCCAAACGTATATACTACCGCTTCAATATGAACTAAATTTGAATTCGTTTTTCTATTTGAATAAGATCTACAATCATGATTGTTGTCAAGTTAAACCATTTTAATTTGTTTCTCTATTTTAATAAAATCTACAATCATCATTATTGTCAAGTTAAACCATCGTTTGTATATTATCTTCACATCACACCTCATGATTACTGTCGAGTTAGATATGAACTATTTGTACTATATGAACTCGAACTCGATTTTTTTAATCCACTTTATGTTGATTTCAAATCACAGTACATTTCAAGCTCTAGCTAGATCTTCATAATCTAAACCATGTCTCATATGTATAATGTGTTTATCACATAATGTATTGTGCCCGGCCCTGTACGCCTACAAGTATTTATATGTGAGTTGCAAACGCCACACATTATCAAAAATTGAAATAAAATGTGAGATTGTTCGATATATAGTATGGTGTAGATTGTTCGATATTTAGTTGTGAGCTGCAAACGCCACACATTATCACAAATTCAAATAAAATGTGAGATTGTTCGATATATAGTATGGTTTAGATTGTTCGATATTTAGTTGTGAGTTGCAAACGCCACGCATTATCACATTATGGTATAACATGTCAAAAACCACACCACGCGTATCACCACTATATTCATGCATGCATAGGTTCATAACACTATGATCTCCTATTCAATTATATGAATCCATTTTCATATCGAATTATGATCTTTGTTAGTCTCTTAAAACCACACAAGCCTCTAACCTTTGTAGCTACCACTAACTTTATCTCGTGCATGCACACACCCTCCTCGCCCTCCCCCTCCCCCTCCCTCAGCATTCTATCCATCGCGCACATTCATTTTTTTTCTTTAGGTCGTTCTCCCACGGTCTCCACAACTCCTGCCCGACACACACCGATCGATAAACCTCTCCAGCGATGTCTGCCTACCACATACACATGCACTTTCCATCTCCTCCTTTCTGTGTCCATGCCTCTTGTCTCTCATACGGTCCCACACACGTGTAAACTCTCGCCCCTCTTTTCATCGATCCCACAATCACACACTCCTCCCCCTATCTAGTTGGTAAGACTCTCGCACCACCTCCTAGCTCCATTCTCTCTCTCTCTATCCATCTATCTGGGCATTATTTGCCTCTAACAAATGGATGTACACTGACAGATCGCCCGCTATACATATAGCTAGCTAGGTCGTTTATAACTCATTTCCCCACACGCCGATCGATCTACCTCATTAGTTATGTCTCTCCCTTCCTCCGACACACAACAATTGATCTACCAATCTAGTTAGGTCTGCTTACCAAACACATGGTCCCCCTTCATCATCCATGCATGCCTCCCGACACTTCTATCACGCACACGCACACACGAAAACACATCGCCACTCTGCTTGATAATATTATAGTTGTACCCTCAGTTTTTCTAGTAGTCCTCTCCCACCATCTTCGAGAAGCAACTCCACCACCCCTCCAGCACTCTACCCCCCCCCCTCTCTCTATCTCTCCCTCCCTCCATCCCTCCCTCTCTCAGTCTCTCTGTCCCAACCTATTTCCCGTCCATCACTTATGTATGGGTCTCAATCGATCTCCCACAAGACATAGCTGGGTCTCTCCTGCCCAACACATATACGAGTCGATCTACCTCTCTAGTTAGGGCTCTGCCTCCCCCCCCCCCCCACACACCGATACATCGAGCGCTCTAGTCATGTCTCCCTACCACACACAAACTTGCCCTGTGCCCTCTGACGTTCGGGTAGCTCATTTGCCCTATATCTTTGACTTACACACACAATTTAGATGGCTCTCTTCATCGATCTTGCACCCACACACTTGATTCTCTCTTCGACTTTATCGATATCTATGACCCCTCCCTCTCTTCTCGTGGATCGCCCCCTCTATATATGATATAGACAGGCCTCTATTTCACACACATTGCATGTGTCAAATTTTTGTTTGACATATCATCGGCACATATTCCCACAAATACATTCACGAGATCACCCACCCCCCTACAAAAAAACACTCACGAACACACACGCCATCTCTCTAGGTTTGTATATCTCTCACACACACCCACGTAGGTGGGGGACGTGCACGAAGAGAAGAGGTGCACGCACGGCGCACGTACTCCCGTCTCTTTCCCAACCACACCCATGCGGGTAAATGGTGGAGCACATTTCTGTATGAAAAGGCAGCCCACATGGTAATTTGACACGTGTACTAGTTGTCCACTTGATGGAGGATCGTGTACCACGAGTGAACAAACAAATTTTGACTTGACGCGTTATTTAAAAAAAGAGGCAAACCATGTGGGGCCTACCTTAGAGGCAAGGCTCTATACACTGGAGATGCTCTATATTACTTTTGATGTGTCTCGTCAACTCGCAGAATGGGGAGAAGCTTGCTTAGTATGCCCTCTCCCTGCCCATAGGCGCGGTGGCTCACAGAGTCGCGGGACGAGGAGAAGCTTGCTTGCTACGCCTACGCCCGCTCCCTCGCCCACGTCCGCGATGGCTCGCATGACAAGGAGAAATTTTTACTACTACCTTGGTTAGAGAGATTATCATATTGTTTGAAATATATGTCTTTTAGCAGGTTTCAATATGAACTACTAGTACATACTCCAGACACTGATGTATATAGACGTATTTTAGAGTGTAGATTCACACATTTTACTCCGTACGTAGTCCATATTGAAACGGACGTAGTAGTACGCACTCTCCCTCGCCCCTCACCCTTGACCCTCGACCCTCACCCACGTGGTGGACGTGCAGCAATTCATTCGGTCTCAGATAGCAAGAACCATATACTCTAGTACCATTATTGCTTGACTTCCCGAAGAGGCGAAGAGCCAAGCGCAAGGTTAATATTTTTGAGACGCCAAGCGCAAGGTTTATAGGAGAACGAGTAGTAGTAGTACAATTAGTACGTACCAATGGTACGTACTGTATGAGGAAGAAGGCAACAAGATGTATGTTTTGCGTGACAGTCTCTTCTTGCAGGACGTGCTAGACCTAGTGGACCTCATTGTTTCAATGGGAGTACTATCATAGATGGCACGATTCAAAGTGGTGGGCAGCGGGAATAATTCGGAGCTGCTTAGTCTTAAACCCCATGAAGAAGTCCCATCGAAAGGAATATCCATCCTCTACACGTGCTCCTATGTAAAATGTGTAAATGAGACAAAAAGAGAGAGAGAGAGAAAGTAAAAGAAAGTCACCAGCCTTAGAGCCAGCCCTATTGTATCAGTGAATGATATTTCTACGTCGTGATTGACATGGCTATATTATTAACCATGTTGTGGAGGTAGAAGAGGATTTTTATTTATTTGCGGAGGTAGCAGCGGATGGATATTCAACGAGGAGTGAAATGATGGCTGCTTCCTTGGTCAAACATAGAGAAAGGTGGGCCTCGTGATTTGACGGCTTATTAGTCATTATTACTGCCTATACTCTTTGCCCATATAATGACCGCATGGTAGAGTAGTGGGCTATACTTTTAATAACCATGCTCGAAGAGAAGAGGTGCACACACCCACGCAAGTATAATACTAGTAGCACTCTTTGCGTCTTCCCCAACCACACACGTGACACAGTGGAGCACATTTCTGTATGATGATGCATCCCACGTGATAATTTGACGCATCTAGTAGTAGTTACTCACTTATAAATAATGGAGGGTCGGGAACCACACATGAACGATGCCGCGTCATTTATAAATAAAGTTTTCTTTCTTCAGTGGCACGTACGCAATATAAATAGGTTAATATGGAGAGAAAAAGAAACCGCTCCACTATATACATAGCCAGGACTAGCCTACACGGTTGCTTGCTGGGGTTGCTCTCTTCACACTCTCCCGCACAAAACGACTATGGCCACATCTCTAACATTCGGGCAGATCACGTCCGCCAGGGGAAGGGGTGGATGCTTTGTGTAGATGCGGTTGCCATCGCCGATGATGAAAACCCACTGTCGGCACATCCTGATTAGGGGTCCCCGTCGTTCTCTCTCACAAAGCCGGTGCGGTTGCCTTCATCCCTTGCTCACTGCCGCGACATAGGCAGTTGCCGCCTCCCGCCGCCCTCCTCTAGGTTGAGCTACATCCTAACATCCGTCAAGCACAACTTCCTTTACAGCCGGCTTGCACCACTGCCCCAGCTGCCCACATCGCTCCATGTGGATATTTCTCTACTTCTTTGCCCGCACGTACCTCTACTGGCTTCTATTATATTTGTGATGAGTTTATGTCTCATAAAGTAGTCCCGGTAGTCTTATTCTAATCACTCTTCTCCAATTTCTTTGCCACAAGGATGCTCATCTCGATTTTAGTGAAACTGCACAAAATGATCCGATGGTCAAAGGGTTGCAAACTTCATTTCTTCGGAAGGTTCAACGTCGCCATTAAATTAAAGCCTGGTTAGGGTTTAGGGTTCAAGGGCTAGGGACTGCATGGATCGTTTTTTCTTTAGTTGTCTCTATTCCAAAATAAGTGTCAACTTTAGTAGTAGTACAACTTTGTACAAAAGTTTGCATAAAGTTGAGACACTTATTTTGGAACGGAGGGAGTACATATTGGCTATGATCTGTCAATCATTGAGATGCAATAGCATGCATGTTAGTCTCCTTTGTATTTGATGAAATGTTGCAACGGGCAACCTTGGATGCAAGATACATGAAACAGAAGCTGGAAGCTTCATAGCATTGTAAAAAATTATCTCGCTAAGAAATTACAGTACGTACTACTATGTACTAAAGAGTTAGGTGTCCAGAAAATATGGTGATAGTGTGAGGTGGGCCACGTAATCACTGAGCTTGCGTGTTTTCACTGCTTTCGCACTCCTTTGCTGTAAGAATGGAGAAAATTGTAATCTACCTCCTTTCACCAAAACTTGGGATATCCAGCAGCCGGTGCACGTGTCATTATTACTGAGGTGGTACGACTGTGCTAAGTCTCAGTTGCACCACATCATCTGTTTTGCCTAGAGATGTGTGATGTTACCACCTATGTTACTCCCAGTGAGGGTAGTCTTATACACCTAGATGGAGGGAGTAGTACGAGATATGGTGGCACACTGACTTAGGTCGAATACAAGTGCCCAAAATTATTGGAAGAGAGCAAAGTGTACAAAGTAAATAATTAAAATTGAATTTCTCGTTTTTTTTAAACGGAGGCAAAATATTTGCCTCATCCACTAAATAAGAGGAGAATAGAGTTTCATAGTTTGCAAGTGACCCTACACATAAGCGGCATGGCAATTACTCCCAATACGCCCTAGTTTCACCCGTTGTAACCCTTAGTACATACGGTGGCACACTGACTTAAGCCGAATACAAGTGCCCAAAATATTTAAAATTGGAGGATGGTGCAGCCCACCTTTCCAATATTTTGACGGTCTGTGGTTTAGTTGTTGCTTTGGAGGGTCGTGTACCACACGTGAATGATAGTAAGTGCGACCGAGAGGCGTGGAGCGTTAATTTCGAGTTGACTCCTTCGAGTGTTAAGTTTTCTTCACGTGTTAGCTTTGCTCTAGTATTTTTCTTCACTAGTAGTACGTTAAATAAAGAGTTCCATTTCGTGCACAATTTAAAATCATTTTTATGGAGAGAAAAAGAAAACCACTCCAACTATATATGCTGCAGCCTCAACGCTTGTTTTCTGGGTTTGCTCTCTTCACTCTCTCTCTCTCCACTATATATACACGCTGGAGCCTCAGTGCTTGTAGTTGCTCTCTACACACTCTCTCACCCTATCCAGATCTAAACAACTAAAACAAGACTGCGTTGGCCTCTCCTCTCTCTCTCTCTCTCTCTTCCCTCACTGCTGGTCAAAGAGCCGGCAGGATCCCGTCCGTCGGGGAGGGCAAGGAGGCTTAACGCTGTCGCCGTCGGCGAGGGAGGGAATCCACTGCCAGCGCCGTTGTTCTCTTTCACCCAACGGTGGCGCGGGAGGACCTCTGACCCCTTCTTCCTTGCCGTCATACATAGTGTGGGTAGATCGGCCTCCGGCCGCACACCGAGCCACACCCCGAGAACCTTAAGGTATAATTTTCTTAATCCACAGTCATTGCTCTAGCTGCATGTGGATTTTTTTCGCTTCTGCACTCAAATCTAGGTGTTGGATCAAATAGGAAAGTAGTGGGGAAAGTTGTATAGCATGAATCTAGGACGTGGTTCAAAGAGGAAAGGAAGGGGGGAAAGTAGTACAGACCGGTTATCCAACACCTATGTTGGTCGAAAAGGGAAAACAATGACAAACGCAGTACAGACATCTATAAGGAACTGATCTTTCTGTGGGTGGGGGACAAGGCTGTATAGTTTGATCATGACTAGATTTGCTTCCCACACATATGGAAAGGTGTCTAAAGATAACAAAAATGGGACCAACACAAATATTCTCCTTGGTTGCTTGTTACAACAGACTATGCATCACCCTTTATACATCGGTAGATGCACATGGTTCTTGTGCGTCCACAGTACCATACAACTCTTTAGCTGTTGTTAATCTAATAATGCCGCTGGAAAATTGAAGCAATGCCACAATTAAAAGCAAATTACATGTTTAACAAATTTTATTGTTAATATAATCTCTCTGTTAATATGAATCAATGCCACTGTTTGAGAAATGCTACGGTCTTGCTTTCTTTCCCATTTAGATAAGTTAGATGCTTCTTTTTGTGGGATTCGGTGTCATCCACCGTTATTGACCAGTAATTGTTTCCTTTGCACCTCTGTGTAAACATGGTTATCTACTTCACCTCGTTGCTATTGTGACCTTTTGTTGCACTCACAAAACACTTTTGTTTTAAGAGTGCTTTGTGCAGTTCAACCAAAATGTCACACCGACAACGTTGCTTGATTGCTTGATCTTAGTGGAACTGCACAAGAGGATATCTAACTTCCTATCCGTGTTGGCAAATTTGTTTCAGATCTTCTTCTTGTGAGTTGTTTGAATTCCGCGTCATGAGAGGTCAGTACTAGCCTTCTTTTACATGATTGTGCAGTGTGCTTTCATATGTTGTGCTACTTATACGGTAATGTTGCTTGATTTTAGTGAACTGCACAAATGGAGACCAGACTTGCAATCTATGTCTGCACCTAATATCCCATTGAGGTAAGATAATTATATTTCACAACTGTTGGCCTGTATATTGCTACTATCATCAGAAAATTAATGTCGTTGTTTAGTGCTATACTTGTGCTCCCTAATTGACATGCCAAATCTTACATTGAAGGCGAAGCTTGTCTGTTATTAAACCAAGTGATGAAGGGGAAGAACACGTGGAAGAAAAACAAAAATCAACTCCCGGTGATGTAATGAAGCACTAGAACTGTGATGACACAAGTTATGATATAGTTTTGCATCTTAATCTATTGCTATGGCTGGAACGAGTAATTGTTTTGCCACTGATTTGATGCCACTCTTAATGTAATATGTAATTATCTCTACTTATGCAAACAAGGATCTTCTTTGAAGATAACATATATTTTAGTGGAACTGCACAAGAAGATGTTGGAAACATTAAACTAATCAAGGAGTATATAGTAAGCATGGCAACCACAATAGATAACAACAGATGGTTCCCGAGAAGTGCTTCATCTGTATGCTCTACACAATAAGCCTCCTAATAAAGGTTGGTACCGTCCCATGGATTTCATCCATATGATTGAGCTTTGTCATCTCTATTGGTGTTGTGCTATTGTTTAGCTACTGTCATGAGAAAGTAGTATTGTCCTGGAGAAGTACTTCATCTGTGTTGTTTTAAATATTTCCTTTCCTTTTTACGAGCAAACAGGGATGCTAGCATTTAGTTGTTCTCTTTTCTTTGCACAACAGGATCATCCTCTTCATAACAGAAGGAAGTAGTTGAAGGATGGTTACATTATTGCCCACAAGAACAAACTAACTTCAGCTCAGAAGTACTCACAGATCTCCATCTTTGTTGTTGTGATGGCCAATACAATGCTATTTTAGGATTCTTTTCGGTGAGTTCCATTTTTCTAAATGTGTAATGTGTGCTCTGCATGGATCATGTAGGTTTCTTGTTTAAACTGTCAATTCATAGTACAGTTTGCTTTATACTAATCACTTTTTTGTATTTATGCAAATAGGGATGCTCGGCTTTCTTGCCCTCCATTATACTTCAGCATGCACCATACATCGAATGTTCTTGAATCATTCATTTCCACCTCCAGCCACAAAATTATATACAAGAAAGGAGGTGCGGATATGTTCAAGGCGTTGCAACATATAAAGGCGAAATCATACAAGCTACGCGCGAAGTTGGTTAATTTTAGTGGAACTTCACAAAAAGAACAACTAGTTTATTTAGCACGAGATGACATGTCAATGTCCGAACTGATGGCAAACCCCGCCCATTCCACAATCATAGGCATTTGATATTTTGGAATGGGAAAACCTTGTCAAAGTTTGCTTGTTGATGTACACAAAGACACACATTTGATATTTTGGAATGGGACAACCTTGTCAAATTTTGCTATTGATGTTAGCAAGAAGACATGAAGTTGATATATAAGAATGGGACGCACTTAGCTGTTAGCAGCATCTCGATCGATTTTTATTTATTCTTTAGTTGTGAAGTTAATATTCTCTCTGACATGTGAATCACTAAGATGCATAATCATCGATTGTTTTGAATGTTCTCTATGAATTGCCAGGCCTGTGAGTTTGATTGCAATGGACAGGCATGCTAAAAAGCTGCTCAAACTTTTTGTACGTGTGAAACTGCTGCAAACGAGGTGATCACCGTGCGTCCCGGGAATAATGCTAATACATACTGTTTTGCATGTTCATCCAATGCCAGTGATACAACAATTCGAACTAATCGAACTAAATTCGTTCATACATGGCCGGATTTCATATAAACATGTCGGATTTCATTACATTTCATACATTCTTCAACTAAAAAGGGGTGCGCTGGAGGTTTAATTAATTAATCTAATCTATGATCTTCGGCGCCCATTTCCGGTGTCCGGCTGAGCCGAACAGAAGCCTCCAGCACACCTCTCTAACTCCACGTCGCCGCGAAGAAGCTAATCGACCGTCAATGCTCAACCCGCCAAGCTTGGCTTCAACAAGAGGGTAGCAGCGGTGGCCTTACTTGGACCCGAGCGGCGACGACTTACTGTGTTCTACTCTTCCTCGTTTTTGTGTGGCGCGGCCTTGTTGGCAGCGGCCTTGTCGGCAGTGGAGCGGGGCCTCGACGGAGCCGACGATGTCCTCTATCTCATTGCCAGCGGGGTGGCGCCTGAGCGGATCAGGAGAAATCCTCCCCCTCATTGCTAGTAAGGCGGGGTGAGGGAGTCCTGGATTAGGGGGTGTCCGGATAGCCGAACTATCACCATTGGCCGGACTCCTAGACTATGAAGATACAAGATTGAAGACTTCGTCCCGTGTCCGGATGGGACTTTCCTTGGCGTGGAAGGCAAGCTTGGCGATACGGATATGTAGATCTCCTACCATAGTAACAGACTCAGTGTAACCATAACACTATCCGGTGTCTATATAAACCGGAGGGTTTTAGTCCGTAGGATCTAACAACAACCATACCATAGGCTAGCTTCTAGGGTTTAGCCTCTCGATCTCATGGTAGATCCACTCTTGTACTACCCATATCATCAATATTAATCAAGCAGGAGTAGGGTTTTACCTCCATCGAGAGGGCCCGAACCTGGGTAAAAACATTGTGTCCCTTGTCTCCTGTTACCCTCCGCCTAGACGCACAGTTCGGGACCCCCTACCCGAGATCCGCCGGTTTTGACACCGACATTGGTGCTTTCATTGAGAGTTCCTCTGTGCCGTCGCTGTCAGGAAGGATGCCTCATACCGTCTTTAAAGACGGCACCGTTGCTAAAGGAGCTTTGGCCACAGGCCAAACTCTCCGGCTAGGCGATTTTCTTATGACCGCCTATTCGGCCGCCGCGCCGACGATGACTTCTCGGGTCATCGAAAGCAATCTTCACGTTAACTCGGAACTCGCCGAGTAGTTAGATCCGATGGAGCTCTCTTCCTTAAACGAGCTCTTGGATCACATCGCCACCCTGGGAGTCGCTACAGACTACGATCAGATTGGGCCTAAAACCGATCTGAGAGAGATCAACTCTCCCCAGGCTACCCACCATGTTGCTGTGGTAGAGGAACAATACGGCGACTCTTCTCCTACCTTAAGGACTAGCTATGTCCGGATTCCTGACCCCTCCATGCCGGATTCCCGCGGAGGGGAGGACACCACACAAGCCCTGAACTTAAGATCGTGCGGTGGGCTAGATTCATTGGACAACCTCCAAGAACCCAAGCTTCCAAGTTCGAAACTTCTTGGCCCTGAATCTTAGATCGGACGGGGTTCAAATTTAATTCCACCCATCCACCCAAACATAAGCGATCTATCCCAAACCCGGCAAGAGCCGGTGAAACAAGACATCATTATCGGGCCAGATTCCTCCCGGTTATGGACAGGATAAAGGATTGCCGCGAGGAGGACGCAATCTCATTCTTCTGCAATAATTGCACGGACAAGGGAATCCTAAACGCCATAAGTCATCGTGAAATTACACGCTTCACTGACTTGGCACCCATAGTACGAAAGTAATGCGCGATGGAGAGCGCCTGGAAAACCGAAATCAAATTTTGGGATAATCCGGCCCCGAATACGACCCTAGTCCGAAATAAAAGGGTGCATCATCACCAGGTACATGGGTTACATACCAAAAAGCAAAAACCCCCCAAAGGGCATGAAACCGCACTGGAGGGATGGCTCAATGGACCCTGCAAAATTCATAGCACAGAGGGCGCCACTCCAACTCATAGCATTAGAGCATGTTGGATACTACGGCAGGTGGCCAAAAGTGGCGAAGAGCTTTTAGCTCCAGAGCACCAGCCCAGCAATACCCGTACGGTATTAACAGTCTTTGAGACTTTCGCATCAAATAATATGCGGAAACGAACACTCCGCAGCCTTGCCGAAGTCTACTAGATAGCAACAATAAATCCATGGAGTGACACGACTATTACCTTTAACGCTAGTGACGAACCTAAAATCCGAACAGCCCGAGCACCAGCCACATTGGTCCTCAGTCCAATAGTGGACGGCTTTCATATACCAAAGGTACTCATGGACGGCGGCAGCGGATTAAACCTCATCTACGAGGAAACCCTTCGAAAAATGGAAATATACTGGAGCCGCATTGAGCAAAGCAGCACAACGTTTAGAGGAATAATCCCAGTCGGGAAGCATGCTGTACAGGAAAGATCATACTGGATGTGGTGTTCGGCACGCCGGATAATTATAGGTCCGAGGAGGTCACATTCCAAGTGGCCCCTGCTCAACAGTGGATACCACGCTCTATTAGGGCGAGAGGCATTCACAATTTTTCAAGCTATACCCCATTACGGGTACATGAAGCTCAAAATGCCCGGACCCAACGGAATTATCACTCTCGCTAGTGACCCGGACATAGCGCTCCGAGCCAAAAATAAAACAGTCGCACTTGCCCTTGAGGCACTATCCGAAGCCCTAGCGGCAGAGGAACTCACTGCGCTGTGCTCCACGGTGAACAGGGACGATGTGATACTCGATAAGAGATCCAAGTCCACCTCTTTTAAACCGCATTTAAATAGTCAAATTCCAAGTCCATCCAACGAACCCTACAAAAACGGCCTCCATCGGGCACAATTAAACCCTGATGTGGACGCCAGCACTATGAGAATTCCTACGCCGAAAATTGGGACATTTTTGCAGCACCCTTCAGACATGCCAGAATCCCACGCCGGGTGGCCGAGCACAGCCTAAATATCCTAAAAGGATTCAAGCCGATCAAACAAGCTCTTGGCGTTTCTCCGAACCCAAGAGACAGGCCATGAGAGAGGAGCTAGCCAAACTATTGGAGGCCGGATTCATCGTAGACATTAAACATCCGGACCGCTAGCAAGCCTGGTAATGGTACCAAAGAAGGACAAATCCTGGCGCCTATGTGTCGATTTTAAGGACCTTAACACGGCTTGCCCAAAGGATCCCTTCCCCTCCCCGCATCAATCAAATTATCGACGCCATCGCAGGACACAATTCATTGTGTTTCCTCGACGCATACTCGGCTACCACCAAATTAAGATGGCAGAGCTGCACCAAGCCAGAACGGCATTCATCACTCCATACGGCCCATTCGCTTCAACACAATGCCCATTGGGCTCAAAAGCGCTGGCGCAACATATCAAGATGATTCGTACATGTCCGCAAACCAGATCGGCAAAAGCAGTGGAGGCATACATAGACGATGTGGTCGTCAAATCCAAGCATGTCGAAACCCTAGTCGACGACTTGAGGCTCACATTCGATAATCTCCGAAAATATGACATCAAGCTCAACCCGGAAAAATGCGTTTTCGGCGTACCAGCCGGAAAGCTCTTGGGCCTCATTGTATCCGGTAGAGGAATTGAAGCAAACCTAGCCAAGATCCGAGCTCTGTCACAATTTGATATCCCCAAAGACCTCAAACAAATACAAAAATTGACTGGATGTGTGGTGGCTCTAAGCCGCTTTATCTGCCGCTTAGGAGAAAAGGCATTACCCCTTTATCGCCTCCTCCGGTGCACCGAACACTTCGAGTGGACGAATGCCACCACGACCGGACTCGAAGAAATCAAAGCCATATTAGCAACAAATCCAGTCCTGGCCGCGCCCAACATGGGCGAACCAATGCTATTATACATCGCAGCAACCCATCAAGTTGTAAGCGCGGTGCTCGTTGTCGAACGAGAAACGGACGGACACAAGTTCCCTCTCCAAAAACCAGTTTACTACGTGTCCACTGTCCTAACTCCATGCAAGTCACGGTACCCGCATTATCAAAAGATAGCATACGCGGTGTTCATAGCATCCCAGAAGCTGCGACACTACTTTCAAGAGTGTTCGATAACAGTAGCCTCCGAAGTACCTCTTAATGACATTATAAACAACCGCGACGCAACAGGCCCGATCGCTAAATGGGCCATTGAGCTCCTACCGTTCGACAATACCTACAAGCCACGACGAGCTATTAAGTCGCAAGTTTTGGTCGACTTCGTCGCCGAATGGACTGAAGTCGAACTCGCTAAAGAATACAGCGCATATTCCAACTGGATCATGCACTTCGACGGCTCCAAAATGTTGGCCGGCCTGGGGTCAAGCGCTGCTCGACGTCCCCAACCGGAGATACAGTCCAATACGTACTTCAAATAATGTACACGAACTCCAACAACGGAGCCGAATACGAGGCCCTTCTACATGGTCTCCGGATGGCAGTCTCCATGGGCATTCAACGCCTAGAGGTGCGCGATTCGAACCTCGCGATATCCCGAATAAATGGGGACTTTGATGCCAAGGATCCGAAAATGGCAGCTTATCGCAATGTCGTCCTAAAAATGTCATTTCGGTTTGAGGGGCTCGAATTTCACCATATAGCACAGGATAACAACCAGGCGTGGACGTGTTAGCACGCATTGGCGCCATAGCGATGTCGTCCCGACATCTTCCTAGAGATGCTTTTCAAGCCATCCGTATTATGGGAGGGAGAGTCCGGAAATAACAACCTGGACCCAACCACACTGCCCCACACCGAGAATTCCGACAGAGTTGGTGGTTCCGCCAACGAAATAACACCGTCAGCCCACGCAATAATGGCAGTCATCGCCCGTGGGATGTAACCATTCCTAAGCGTGCCTAACTAGGCAGGAGCTTCCGAAGACCAAAAGCGAGGCCCCCTGAATAGTGCGGCGGTCTAAAGCCTATAAGGTCCATGAGGGAGAGCTTTATAAGAAAAGCACAACCGGAGTCCTCCAAAGGTGTATCTCCGAAGAGGAAGGGCAGAATCTCCTGGCTGAAATTCTTGCCGGACTCGGTGGGCACCGTGCCGCAGCCCGGGCCCTTGTAGGCAAGGCCTTCCGTACAGGATTTTATTGGCCGACGGCCCGGGCAGATGCTCAGGACTTAGTCCAACGATGCGTCGGTTCCCAGCTCTTTGCTAATCAAAGCGACATGCCACCCACCGCCCTCAAAACTATACCCATCACCTGGCCCTTCGCGGTCCGGGGCTTGACATGGTTGGACCCCATAAAGGAGGAACCCACAAGCAAAAATACCTATTGGTAATGGTGGATAAATTCACCAAATGGATAGAGGCCAAGCCTGTAAATACGGCCGAATCTGGACCGGTGATAGACTTTATATCAGGGGTAGTACACCGTTACGGCGTCCCCATAGCATCATCGCGATAGCGGCCACGAACTTCACGGCCGACGAGGTCAAACTCGTGCAAAAACATGGGCATCAAGCTCGACTACGCTCAGTCTATCACCCCAAACTAACGGTCAAGTCGAGCGAGCAAACGGTCTAATCATGAGCGGCATTAAACCCGGACTAGTGCGGTCCCTCAAGGAATCTAACACGCCTTTGGGTTGAGGAGCTCGACTCCGTACTCTGGGGGCTGCAGACCACGCCGAATCGCACTACCGGATTCACACCATTTTTATGGTATACGGCGCAGAGGCAGTTTTGCCCTGCGACATAATTCATGACTCACCTCCCGTGCGCATGTACGAATAAAGAGAAGCCGAGCTTGATCGGCAGGACAGTTTGGACGCCTTGGAGGAGGAGCGCGACGTGGCAAAAGCTCTTTCCGCATTCTATCAACAGCAGGCTTGAAGATATCAAAGCAGGGAAGTACGGGCCAAAGCTTACAATGTTGGCAAACTAGTTCTACGCCTGCCGGACAAGAAAAAGGACAAACTCAAGCCCAAATGGGAGGGCCCCTTCATCATCGACCAAGTCCTGACCGGCGGAGCGTACCATCTGCGAAACACATCGGATAACCGACTCGAGCCGAACCCATGGAACGCAGCCCGTCTCCGAAGATTCTACGCCTAGCGCCGGATTCTGAGTTCGTCTTCTTCCTCCGTCTATATTTTATACTTTAAGTTGTCTTTTATTTCTCTCCTTCTTCCTCCTTTTTTCCGAAGCCGTTAAAGGCTCGTTCGCGCATTGTTACTTTTACACTTGACGCGCTATCCGCGCTCATTATACCTGGGGGCTTCTCTAACAGAAGCTTATTTATACGGGCTTTATGCCCAACACATGTGTCACACTTCCACATGTACCTTTTATTCACCATTATATGCATCGATATGGGTTAAGTTTTGGCGAAGATGGGTTGCCTGGCTCCTGTGCTTACCCCTACGTTCCCGATTGTTTGGCTTGGTGGTAAAGGGAGCACCTCAGCGATTGTTACCGCCGGGTCAGCCGGACGTGTACCTCGGTACCGGGTGAAGCCGAAGCTAAGCGTTCTTAAGGGAATATTGATTCGGTGAACTAAAAGACGATTTTTTATTTTTTCATTTATCTGCACCTAGATGCTTTTACGCTTTTTTCGCAGTCCGACATGCACTTTAGGGCATGCCTCCCGAGAAAGGAACCCCTAACGGAACTATTCTCCCTGGAAGATGTTTCTTGCTAACCATGTAATATAACATAACTAGTTGGGCACTTGTCTGAGAAAGCACTCATGACCCCTACGCCTGGTCTCCACGCATGCCCCAGTTTTTACATAACCTCGAGGGTATTCGGGCACACTCCGGACTATTGGGTCCCGAGGTTGAAGCGAAAAGGTCCGCTACGACAAACGATCTACAATCCGGCTAGAAGGCATTTTACATGTCATTTTAAATTACATAGTCAAATTGACTGATTGTATTCCTCTTCAATGCCATCTAATAGGCTGTCTAGTTTACATCCTGCCGGAATACTTTGTGGCCAACTCTACTTGGCCGTACACTAAGCTCACAGGATCTCCTTCCCGTCGGGCCCCACAGGTCCGACCTCGGCCATGTGGTTTGGGTCCGCCTTCGTGTACCGCGTCTTCACCATGGCCCAGGCCTCCCTGGCACCTTGACGACAGGCCGATATCTTCCATAGTCGGAAGCGCCGTCGTGCTCCCTGAAGCTTCTCTGCAAGCTCTCCAAGGCCTTCAGACAGGGAGATAGATGCCCACAAGGCCTGTGCGATGCCTTTCATCACCTGCCGAACTCGTTCGTGCAGTTCCAATAGCTCTGGAAGAAGGTCACCGTAGAACCGGGCATTTCCTCTGCAGGACAACCCGTGAGCATACCTACAGACATAACTCTGTTAGTTGACTTCCTCGCCGAACTCTTTTTCAAAGTTCGCTCAAGCACTTACTATAAATGCCGCGACGAAGTCGCCGATTCTCCTTCACGGAGTCGCATACCGGGCACGAACATCCTTTAGTTCCTCACCCAATTGGGTGTTGGCATCCTGAGATTATTTTTCTCTTGCCTCACCCTTGTAAGCACATTCTCGCCGGCCTTCAACCGCGCGCAAGGGCTGTTGCTTGTCCGGATCTAGTCCGCGCCATCTGCAATATTATTGTCGATTTACACACGCCGCACTTCACAAACTACTTATCTTTTGAAGCATATATTACCAGAGGGGGTCTCTGTGGCTCCCCCTGTAGCGGCTAGTGCGGCCTCAAGTTGGGCCTTGCATTCTTCAAGCTCCTGGGACAGTCGGGTATTCTTTTTTGTAAGATCCTGCATAAGAAATGATCCTTAAATCAGTTATTCTAACTATTTTAAGTCTCGGGGACTACTGGCATATATAACCGTCAAATTTCCTCACCCGTATGTCCTTTACATACCGCCTCCGTGGCTCTGGCTAGACCATCTTGAGCGGCACGGAGGTGCGCATCTCCATAATTGAAGGCATTCAATGCCTCTTGGGAGAAACATGCGTCACGAAGAACTGTCCGGCGGCGCCTGTGATTCATGGTGCTCTCCACCTCGGAGTTGGTGGCGGACAATCTGTCGGCATCCTCTGTCGGAGGAGCATCCGACGCACGCCTCGTGCTCGCCTCTGCTTCCGGACCCGGCTTTGGAGCCTGGCTGGCGGAGGCTCGATTGGCAACCTCTCCGGACACAGTCCAGCGAGCGCTCTTTTTTCTGAAAAGAGCACCAGCGTTAGTACACCTTCCAGGAATCAATCCTGGGCATATGGTGACGTGCCATACCGTTGCGGCGGCGTTTCGATCCGGACCGCACTTCTTTTTAACTGCGGGGCGTCTGCCCCTTGTTGGCTAGCCGTCGCGGGCTCGGCCTCCTGCCTCGAAGGCACCCTCTGTGAAACACCATTGGTATATGGTGATCAAAAATAAGCACGGGTGGGTCATTATCAGAGTATTGGGACCTCGGTCTCAGTTACCTGTGAGGCTGGAAGTATTCTGAGGTAATCGGCCGTAATGGCAACCAAGGCATTATCGATGCTCAGTTGGTGAAATACCCCATCAATCAGCTCCACCAATATGTCCGGATCCTCTTGGGAGGCCGGATCAAGGAGCCGCCCGGATCCTCGGGTTGTGGAGGCGGGCTGTTTATGTCTTTTATGGCCTGGCGCAGCTTCTGCGTCAAAATCACAAAATGAGATACCTAACCATGGGAATACGGATTGGATGTGCAAAAGAAATGTCCGCTTACCCAGCTTCGAGGGTTGTTCAGAGAGAATCCGTTCAATGGACTGACGCGGAGAAAATCCTCCTCTTCTTCCTTGTACAGCGGACAAGATCTTCACCAGATCGGTGACCGATCCCGGCCCCTTACGGCCATGACGGGTGGCATCGTCCTCCCCGTTGAAATCCCACATGGGGTGGCCCCTATACTGGAGCGGCTGCACCCCCGCATAATACATGTGGCCATGACACCGATCATGGTCAGTCCAGAATGAGCTAACACTCTTATCCGGCTCATCAGGTATAGGACGTCCCTGTCGTCTTCCCTGCAGGAGCTCAAGGGCGCCAACTCAGGCGTTTCTTCAAAGGAGCATGGCTGAACTCCGGAGACCGATCCGAACAGATCCAGCGGTGGGACGTCTTCTATATAAAACCATTCGAAGGCCGGTCTTTGGGCGCCTTCTTGAGGTTCCGGATAGATATCCGTCCCGGCGATGCCATAGCTCGGCTCCGCCCACTTGATATATTGACCCCTCATGAGAATGGGGTACAAGGCGTAATAATCTCTTCCACGATTGCAAAATGAGCCTCGGCGCCAAGAACAGTTCGCAAAGGGCCACGAAGCCCGCGATGTGCAAAATGGAGGCTGGCGTAAGGTGGTGCAACTGGAGGCCGTAGAACTCCAAGAGCCCCCGGAGAAACGGATGAATTGGAAATTTGAGTCCTCTTACTAGATAAGAGATAAAGCATACCCGCTCTCCTTTGGAGGGATCGGAGACACTCTCCTCTTGCTTTCCACCCTTATAGGTGGCGAGTCCGGCTCGAACCGGAACCATGAACGCCGGGGGAAGAAATCCCTTGGTTTGATCTAGATCCTTGTCCCTTTTATAGGCGGCTCATTTGCGCAGCTAGGGGGATAAGGGTAAAAATACCCTGGCTTTTCGCATTCATTCAAACACGTGGAAGATGGCCATTATTGGGCGTGGAAGCCAAGGAGCGCAGCATTTATCAGAAGCCGGACACTATTCCACAAGTATATGGAATTTGGAGAAGAACCCGCCTCGCAATGCCGAAGACAATCTACGCGCCGGACTCATCGCCATTGAAGCCTGGTTCGGGGGCTACTGAGGGAGTCCTGGATTAGGGGGTGTCCGGATAGCCGAACTATCACCGTTGGCCGGACTCCTAGACTATGAAGATACAAGATTGAAGACTTCGTCCCGTGTCCGGATGGGACTTTCCTTGGCGTGGAAGGCAAGCTTGGCGATCTGATATGTAGATCTCCTACCATTGTAACCGACTACATGTAACCCTAACCCTATCCGTGTCTATATAAACCGGAGGGTTTTAGTCCCAGAGGACAAACAACAATCATACCATAGGCTAGCTTCTAGGGTTTAGCCTCTCCGATCTCGTGGTAGATCCACTCTTGTACTACCCATATCATCAATATTAATCAAGTAGGAGTAGGGTTTTACCTCCATCGAGAGGGCCCGAACCTGGGTAAAAACATCGTGTCCCTTGTCTCCTGTTACCATCCGCCTAGACGCACAGTTCGGTACCCCCTACCCGATATCCGCTGGTTTTGACACCGACACGGGACCTCGGCGGAGCCAGCGATGTCCTCTGCCTCGTTGTTGGCGGGGCGGGGACTCGGCAGAACAGGGCCTCACCGAAGCCGACGAAGTCCTCCGCCTCGGTGCTGGCTGGGCGGGGCCTCGGCGGAGCTGGCATTGTCCTACGCCTCGTCATAGGTCTTGCCAAACAGTGGCTCGCCCGCTTCATCGTCCTCTTTGTAGACGGCCGCAACCTCCGCCACCCGCATGCGGTACCGCCAGCGCGCGAGCCGGCTCTTGCGGGCGGAGAGGTATGACTCGAGCAGCGCCTCCTGCTCTGCCCACTCCATGGTGATCTGCTCCTTCGCCTGCAGGTGCTCCTGGAGGAGATGGTGGTTGTAGGCAGCGTCAGCCTGCACCTCCCGGAACTGCTCCTCACGCTTCTGCCTCACCATGTCCATGTATTGGGCACGGGCCTCGCCGATGGTCATGGTGCAATGCACCGGCGAGGATGGCGCGGAGGAGGGGGTTGGCGCCGGATCGTCGACTACCCATGTCCTCCATTGGGACATCGTCATCCTCCGGCTGCCAGCCGGCCAGCCAGTCGGCAGCAAAGGCTACCATCTCCTTCTGGTCCATCGTTCGCCCGTCCCGAAGAGCGTTGGAGCACGAGGAAGCCATGGTGGGAGTGGTGTGGACAGGAGAAAGGGAAGAGAGGCGGATGACTGTTGCTATGGCCGGCGCATCAGTTTATATAGCAATTGTGGGCGGCAGAGGGACGGACGGGTGGTGCCGGAGTAGCCGCCTCGGCAACCGCGTATCATTAATGTGGGCGGCAGACGGACGGATGGACGACACTTGTGTCGTTTGAACACGGAGCAATCGCCTACACCGGTAAACGGCACGGGCGGCACTAACCGTTTCGGGCGGAAAGCGCGCGCGGGCGAGGGAGGGGTCTAAGTGGGCCAGGGCGGTCAGACTCGTGCTTGATAGCGGTCCCGTCCAGTAGCCGGACATGCTGGCTCGCTAGCGAGCTCGTCAGGCTCAGCGACGACAATCTGACGATGGACATGGCTTCCGACGAGTAGCCGGCGCCACTGCCCAAGCCGGTTCATGCCGTGTTGACCATAGAGCAGGTGTGGCCACACCTCGACGCCTTAATGGCGGAAAAGCTTCTAGCGCAGGAGGACCTGGGCTGCAACCTCAGTCTCCTCAATAAGCACCGGCTTGCGGAAGGATGAATGACCGACAAAGAAGCGAATGACAATGACGTCGCGGACATGTGGCCCTATGATCCTAGCTTCCTGAATGAGCAGCGGGTGTTGTATCAGACCACCCGTAGGGCTTTCGAGGCCCTCTCCGTCTTCCTTCGAGTTGTTGCACTCGCCGTGGCACCGTCATCTCGCGTTGTCAACATGGTCAATGAATATGAGGAATCAGGAGATGACTTTAATTGGAGAGGATGACAGTGCATCCCAGCAGGGACATAGCCGCACGTACGTAGGTGCCTCCTTATTGGTATATACAACTATAATTTGTTTCCTCCTGTTTCTTGACATCACGGTCCCACACCATTGTCAACCTATATAGTCAATAAACGAGAGAATTGCACAAGGAGCGGCCGACAGCTGGGACCCAGCAACTCGAGTAGTATTTGTGTTTTTGAGGTGTGAGCAGAGTTTTACTTGAGCGATGTTTTTGTTGTTGTTCAGAGGAGCATGGACTGGGCGGGCTGTGGCCCGTCTGGCCCAGGTTATTATTTTATGTCGACCAAATATCCAGCCAAGAAATTAATTTTTCAATGTGAGAATGGCTTGCCCAGCTATTCTTTTTTTGCGGAATACCCAACCCAGGTCAACTTGTTATTCTCCAGGCCACATTAGACTTGCCAAGAAAATAGGATTTAAGAAATAATAAATGGGATGTAATTAAAAAATTGGCTCTAAATATAAAAATGCACCGAACAGGTACATTTTTTAATTTCATTACTTGTTGCGCACGCAAAATTTCATTGGATTTTTACCTAATACAAATTTATTTTGAGATTATATTTAATACAACTCTAAATTTCAGATTAAAAAATATTTTGGATCCCATCAAAATGTTGGAAATTTTGTTGAATTTTTTTTGAGCGGTTGGCTGAAATTATTTACCGTTGTCCGGGCTAGAAAATGGGTTGTAATTTTAAAAACAGTAAATGGGCTGAGTAAATTCCATTAGAATTAAAAAATGGGTTGTACATTATAAAAAAATCGCAAATGGGCTATATGTTCTCTGCCACAGATGTGATGGTCACTTGTGGGCCTACTAAGTTGACGCGTACACAAGGCTTTGTGAACTTATAGTCAACACACGATTCTAGTAGCAGTGGTCGTTGGATGTCCATCTAACGGCTGTAGTGCTTCTTCAATCTCGGATATTCATGCTTCAGCCGCCCAAACCACCACCGGCGGTACCGCCTACTACCACCTCCCGTGGTCGGCTGTGCTAACGCGCAGGCCTCACCGGCCCACCCTACTCCCATCACCGTCCAGGCCATTCCTCTACTCACCAACACCTCCTGTTATTCTCCGGCGACGACAGCCTCACACCGCAGCCGAACCAGTGAACCCTCATACTCTCCTTCGCGTGGGCACCCCCTGTTGTGTGTTCGCCGGCTCCGGTTCATTCCCTTCCTAGGCCTCGCCATCGTCCATCGCTTTGATTCTCTTGGCGCGGCGTGGTCAACTTTGTCAGCAAACGAGAGCCATCGGAAGATGCACGAACATGGAGTGGCTTACAGTAGGGACCCGCATGGACCATGTCCACACGCGAGCAAGTCCCTCCTTATTATGCGAAAACAAATGATATTTGCCCCTGACAGGTTTGAGCCACCAGCTACATCTTCGCACGCAGGGAAGTGTTTCCTTTATTACTTGGAAAAAAGTTACCTCTCCATGACAGCTGGGACCCACCAGCTTTATTATGATCCATTTCGCGAAAATATAGATTGTACCAAAGATGCTAAATTGTTTTCTTTTTATTCTAACTCGAAAAAGAAGAAATTAAAAACCCAGAAAACATCTTCGCACGCAAGGAAGTGCCACCTTATTACGAGCAAAAAAAATGACCCCCTGCTAGCTGGGACCCACCAGATTTGGAGGCTGACTTGTGGGCCAACTAAGTTGACGCGTACGGGCTTTGTCAATTAGTCAAAACAATTCTATCTGCACTGACCGTTGGATGTTAATCAACGGCCATGTTCTTTCTTCAACCTCTGGTCTTCTTGCTCCAGCCGCCCAAATCAGGCCCGCCGTACCACCTGTTCCAGCCTCCTATGACCGGTTGTGCTGCCGCGCAGGCCTCACGGATCAACCATACTACGACTGGCCAGACTTCCCTCTACTTACCCACACGCCCTGTTATTCTCCAGCGACAACGACCTACACCGCAACTGAACCAGTGAACCCTCATACTCCCCTCCGCGTGGGCATCCACCCGCCTCATCTTCTCTGGCTCCTCGTCGTTCCCTTCCTAGGCCTTGTCACATCCCTAGCTTCTGGCATTGCACTAGGCTAACTTCATGTGTGCATCATGTTTAAACTTTGAAAGAAACTTGAAATGGGGATTGTTCAAGCCCTAGCACCAAATGAATTCAAATAGGCTCAAATAAAATCACTTCCAATAAACCCAAAGTGACTTCAGGAAAAGTCCATCATTTTTTAAACTGGTGAAAACCTCTGACAAAAATTGGTGCATATTTTTCCTAGGTCATTTCAGGTTTTTGGATTAAATCATAAGTATTTGAATTGGAGCATTTAATGGCTATAAATATTTTAAATGCTTCAATAATTCTGAAAACATTTGAGGGCTGTTAGTAAACATTTTAAAAGTGCCCACAAATTTTCTCAGGAGTTTTAAAAAAATGGTTTAGTATTATTACTAAATCAAGAACAGAAAAGCAAATTAGAAAACAGTAACTAAACTAGAAAGAGAGAGAGAGTAACCTTACCTGACGCTTACCTGAGGCCCACTCACCTGGTGGCCCAGCAGATTCGGCCCAGCCCACCAGGGGCGCCTTGGTCTTCTTCCACCTCTGACAGTAGAAAGAGGCGTGTCGACGCCAGCGCGCCCGAGGCCTCCACCTCCTCCCTCCCAGCCTGCCTGGCTCCTCCTCGATGCACCAGGCGACGCCACGCAACCCTTGGCCCCTCTCCTCTCTCCCTGGACCTCTCTCCCTCCTCTGATCTCTCCCTGCTACGCCACCGAACCCGCCCATCGCCGCCGTTCGCCGTTGCCGCGACCACCGCCGTCCCGACGACACCCCGAGCAGTCTACGAGCTCCGCCTCGATGCCCTCTTCCTCCTCACCGATCCTCAAGACGCCGGAAGCCCCTGGACACCGCCAACATCGCCGTTCCCCTCGTCGGCCACCGGAGATCGCCGCCGCCCGTACGTCGCCTCCGACGCCTCCCCGAGCCCGCTTCTACGGCCCCTGCAACCGCTGTGAGGCCACGATCCTTTTCCCCCTAACCCCGTGCTCGATTGCCTCCCCTAACCGCCCTAACCACCTTGCCGAGCGCTCCTGCGCCCGGCTATGGCACCGCCAGCGGCAGCGATTCTTTGTAGCTTGCGTTCAAGCACATAAGCACGCTCAGCACACTCCCAGGAGCACGTAGCACTCTTCGTCTTCCCCTCTTGTGCACCGTAGCATCGACACCGTCCGTGCCCGAACTCCGGCCGCCGCCGAGGTCGATGCCGCGCTCGACTCCGGCCACCCCTACCGCTAACTCCGGTCTAGTTGGATGCAGAAGAGCACCAGCAACGCGTAGAGCCCCTCAGTCGCTGATTTGGTCGCCTGAAGAGCGTTTCCGACGCCCTCCGCCATTGCTGACATCGCCGGCGACAAGCCGCGGGTCAACTCCGGCGAGTTTGACCCGGGTTTAACCGCACTTTGTCCAACTGACACATTTCGTTAGGATTAAATTAGCACAAACACTCCCTGTTAATTAGCCTAGTCACTGACTAGTGGGTCCCAGCGTCAGGTTTGACCTGGTCGACGCCTGTTGACCTGCTGAGGTCAGCATGACCTAATGCCGACGCAGTAAACATTTTCTGGAACCAAAAATAAATCAGAAATGATTTATAATTTCAGAAAATGATCTAAACTTCTAAAATTCATAGAAATTCAACCGTAACTCCAAATTAAATAATTTATATATGAAAAATGATCAGAAAAATCCAATCTATCCATCTGTATCATTTTCATGCATGTTTGAACAACTTAAATCTGCTGTATACAACAATTTGAATAAATGGCATTTGAAATGCCTCATGTGGAGTTTGAATTTGTACCTAGGGTTCAAACCAACTTCATTTAACTTGCTGCTAGTTGCATTAGCTCAAACCACAGAATATTGCCATGTCATGATCATGCATCATATTGTGGCATTGCATTGATTGTGTTCTTCCTTGTTTGACGGTGTTTGTTCCTCTCGATGAGCGACGTCATCGACGATGAGTTCGATGACACCGATGAAGAACTATAATATCTTCAGAAGTGCCAGTCAAGCAAAACCCCCTTGTTCATTCCGATACAATCCCACTCTCTCGCTCCTGCTCTCTTTTACTGCATTAGGACAACAACGATTCATTTGTTACTTGCTGCGGTAGTTGAACTCCTTTATCCTCTGCATGACCTGTCATTGCCACAGTAAATAGATGAAACCCACTAGCATGAGTAGGAGTTGTTTGAGCCATGATGTGCCTACTCATTCATGCTTGTTTGTCATGCCTGCTATTGCTTAGAGTTGTGTCAGTCTGATTCATCGGGGTTGAATCGGAGGTGTATGAACATGTCCCTCTTGTTGAGAGCTAAGTGTGTGAACACGATTTGGTAAAGGTAGCGGTGAGAGGCCATGTAGGAGTACATGGTGGGTTGTCTCATTGAAACCGTCCTCGAGAACTGAAGTTACGTGTTTGTGATCCATGAACAGTTACTACCACACATTGGGTTCCGTAACTCGACCCCTCTCGACCTATTAATCAACATGATCTCTGTCCCAGGAGTTGCAACTAGTTTACGGTGTTTGTAGGTAGTGTTAGTAGTCTACCAAGTGGCACCCGATGCAGGTGGGCTTGGGACAGACTAGGAACGATGGCACGGTGTACCAAGTGGCACCCGGTTGGTGGGCTTGGGAACCCTGCTCACATCGTTTGGGGCCGTGGCGACACCCGGCTGGATCTCCTTGCGGATGGAACCCGAATAGGCGATAAACACAGACGAGAGACTTGTGTGGTTAGTCGTCGTGGCCGACTCCCTCGCTGGCTTCCGCTTGAAGGTTGCCGAGGTACATGACGTGTCTGAGGCGATAAGTGGCGAGAGCGTGTGTGAAGAAGTACACCCCTGCAGGGTTATCATTATCTATTCGAATAGCCGGATTCCTCGGATATGGAAACTTGGACCCCTTGCATAGTTCATAGACAAGTGAAAGTGGATACTCTAAAATGCGCAAGATAAGCGTGAGTGTTATGGATGGCGTTCTCGTAAGTAGACGGGAGCGGATCCATAGTGGTGTATTGATTGGTGAATATGTGGACTCGTGTGCGCCACCTCAAAAGAGTTACTTGAAGTCGTAGTTCAGGATAGCCACTGAGTCAAAGCTGGCTTCTTTGCGGTCAAACTCCACCACCCCCTTTGTTGATACTGATGCATATGTAGATAGTTCTGATGTAAGTCTTGTTGGGTACATTTGTACTCACGTTTGCTTAATTTATGTTTTTGCAGAGAGACTCCAGTCTCTCTAGTAGTTCCACGTGGACTTCGACGTTAGCTTGTTACCTCAGCTACGATCTTGTGCCCTCGGCAGGATCTGGTAGATAGTCAGGCTTCTCAGCCTTTCTCATTTGTAGATGTCTGCATCGAGACATATTAAGCTTCCGTTTGTGCTTGTTGCTTGTATGTTTCTGTATGTTGGGTCATGAGACCCATGTTTGTAATATCTCGCTCCTCGGAGCCTAATGAATAAATATTTGAGTCGTAGAGTTATGTTGTGATGCCATGTTGTATTTACACATATTGAGCATATTGTGTGTATGTTTGAAATGCTTGGTATGTGTGGGATCCGACAATCTAGTTGTTTATCCTTGGCAGCCTCTCATATGGGGAAATGTAGTCTAGTGCTTCTGAGCGATAGTAGTCCGCTGACCCGGTTCACCGGAGTCTCGCTAGCCCAAAGACTACGCTTTCTGGACACTTGACTGGCCGACATGTGTTTCACTTCGTTCACTGTATACATCCCTTCGGGAAATGTCACGCGGTGACATCCGGATTCCTGCCTAGCTCTGCTACAGCCGGGTTCCCGGAGTCCTGTTAGCCAGGTCTACAGCCCGGATTCACACGCTGTTGACCGACATGCTCGATGTGATTCATGTATGCTTGTCCCCATGGGTTAAGCGCCGCTTTGGGTTCACGACTAGCCATGTCGGCCCGGGTTCTCTGTCATATGGATGCTAGCGACACTATCATATACGTGAGCCAAAAAGGCGCAAAGCGGTCCCGGGCCATGGTAAGGCGACACCGTGGGAATACCGTGCGTGAGGCCGCAAAGTGATATGAGGTGTTATTCTTGGCTAGATCGATGTGACTTGGAATCGGGGTCTGGCAGCTTTGGTATCGAGCCCCGATCTGCTGTAGGATTACCAAGCCAAACTGGTCGAAGTTGAGTCTAGAAATGCTTTAGTTATATAAGGGAATCGGTTGTGGAAGGGAACGTAAGGCTGTTTTTACTCCTTTGCTTTATGCCCTTCTGATCTGAGTCAACCTCTTCTTTTCTACGGGGATTAAGAACTAGGCTTCTCATCTTTCTATCAGGATGACGTGTTACTAATCCATAGACTTATAGAATTGTTAGTTTCAAATCTCGTTCAGTTTCTAATACTTCAGATGTTCATAGCTGGCCTCGGAACCTTGATATGATGTTGTTGAGTGGTTATGCCACCATTTTGCATGATGTCTCAAATCTTTTTGAGCATTTCTGATCGTTATCTTTGTCGAGTCATCCTGTGTCTCTAAATAGTCTGATGCATTTGCAAATCCTTTCTTTCCATTCCCAATGTCCTTTATGGTCAGAATAAGCACACTAACCGGTGCGTTGAGGTAATTTATTGCCTTGACATATATGTTGGAACTAGTATTATGACCCTAGGTGTCTACAGTATCACCTAGTAATCCAGCCATGCTTTGTGTTCCCAGTGTGATGATTCTGGCCGTCATTCCCGAAAGCATTCCGTGATGCTACCTAGTAGTAGGTACTCTACCCCTGGGTTTTGAACCCAAAATTCACTCTACTTACCTCATGTTGATAGTGTTGCTCGTACCTTTAGGTTATTAGTAACTTTTGTGATAGTCCTCGAGGTCCGTGGTATATCCTTCTTCCAAATACCATGAACCAATAAGGCGTAAGTTCTTTGAATTAAAAGATCACAATCAGAGTACTCTTGAGGAGTTCTCCATTCATAATTGTGACTCTGCCAGTTCTACCTTCTCCTCATGGGTTATCCGGAAGAAATGTTGAACTTTGCTCGACATACTAATCCATGCCTCCACAACTCGAAAAGTTATATGTCCCTTTGAGTTGTCCCTCTTCAGTTGTATTCCGACCTTCGTCTATCAATTGATAGTCAGGAGTAATTGTGCATTCGTGTTCATCGATGCCTATTACTCATGTGATCCGTCAAGCCATTCTATTCTGGAATGACTAGGAGAAACAAACTCCAGTACCTCATCCATATTCAGGATTGGGTCAAAGCAGTTGTGTTCCGCAGATCAAAATGCTAATCTAGCTCTTGTTACGTTTCTACCGGAGGTATTACCATATTTATATCAAGAATATCATGGGAATTGCACACCATTCTATGAAGTCTTGATACGGTGATACTTCTCGCCCTCATTATTCATTTCTCGGCTCCACGTGTTGTTGCAACCGAATGCCGACAAATGAACCGTGATGTGTGAAATCAATACTTCTAGCAACCCGTTGCTTGGTAGTTAAAGGACAATAATTTCATTCTTAGTGTGTTGGTTCTTGAATCATCATTCTAAGATAGTACCGTGCTACCTAGTCCTTATTTCTGGTGCACCCTTCGATCGAAGAGTTAGGATTTCGTCAAACCCTTGCTCTGTTGATCATATCGTCTTGCCCTGAAAAGCAAGATTGTTCTCGAGCTTAGTAACATATCGGTGGTTCGTGATTTTCTGATTATCTTCTCGGAAGTATCACCAGGTTGTCACCTGACCGCTATGTTGAGCTCGTAATCAAGTTGGTTTTCTTATAAACCACCCCTTCTCCAAGAACCTATGTTGGATACCCCTCAGCTAGTTTGTTAAGCTAAACAATAACTTGGAGAGTTGGAAGATAAAAGCTTGCCCAACTTAGTTCGTTCCAAAGGGATATCCATGTGTTTGTGTGTGTATTGAAGAGAGATGATATCTTCATCGATTGTTCCTCGTGATCGGTTGTTGAATCTATCATCTTGTCCAAACTTTGATTTGAGTGTGGGCTATCCTCTAATCAAATCAGAACCAACGATGTTCGTAATGTTGTCTTACTCGTGGATTTTCCTCAAGCATACACCGTTATGTCTTTTGGATCTGACCAATGCTATCACTTGATCACATAATTATGGAATTCCATCTTCATGGAAACCTGGATGAATTGTTGTTGAGTCCATCAGCAACATTTTTATCTCCTCCATGATTTTGTTGAACATTAAGCTAGTGTTGGAAACTTTTGGAAGCATTTTCTTCATACTATCTCATGAAGGATATGTTTGGATGAAAGAAGTGACTTTCTTTAATTCACGTGCACTTGATGTAAGTTGTCGCCGCGGATCCGAGAAGGATTGTTTTTGCTTCCTCTGGAATCGTCCCAAGTTAGTCACGCCTATATGCAAAGTATTCTATGGTTTGATAGGTTGGCTGCCTCCATTCCATATGTGTTTCCTAGCACACCAAGCCACTGATTGATTTGTCCAGGGAGAAGAAGTTCCTTCTTAAGAGCAAGACTTATACAAGGACTTCGATATCCTCGATGATGGTTCCCCTTCTGAACTCGGTAGCATTTTATTATAAGACTACTATGTGTTCATGCTTGTCTCGGACAACATGTTCACATGTTGTAGCAGAACCAGCTCATGTTTTGGAGCTTCCTATCGTAGTTCACTCCCCGAGAATCTCGCAACGTCATCTCGTAGGTTTGTGTTGCAAATTTCTTTTCCAGACACGTTGTCTGAATTACCCTGTTACCAACCAGATCTGAATCTCGTGCAGATATGATGGTTGGAACTTCTCCCAAGAACTATGATATAGGTTCCAAAGAAGTGGGCGCACCTAGCTGGAAGCACTATTATCGTAGTATCTTATTTAAGCCGTTTGGTCACTTCCCATGAGGATTTAGCATGACTTAATCTAGAAGTTGTTCCGTATGGCCATGTTGATGCTTTTTAAGCATGCCTGTGGTAGCTAGCACATCAAGGAGAACATTAGAAGCGGAGTGCTAAATGTCTCTCGGTCGATCATCCAGATTTTGTTTCCTTGGCCTCGCTAAGGTGAAATCTGAGAAGGCGCTATCATCCTTTGCATCTGCATCGTCCATCACTATTCATCATGGTAGTATGATGTGTTGCCAGGATCCTCGGCACGGATGTTGGTAAGACCCTGGTGATTATGGAAATGCTCAACTTCTTGAAAGCATGCTCAGTCACTAGGTTATATCCTCGGTATCAACTGGAATGTGCCTCCCGTTTGCCGAGTTGTTCCATAACCATAGTTTCCTTTCCAATCTGAGTTGCTCGATCTTCGAGTAGATCGAATTCAGTAGAGTTTCCCCCTCTTTCCGTTGTCGTGTCGAGTGAAGATCTCGAAGGCAAAGATGTCAAAACCAAGATGATGGAGTGAATCAACATCTTCAAGAAGGGCAGTTGGATCGTGAAGATCGTGTTAGCTTTGTGTCCCCTCTGTCTTCTTACCTCACGTCTTGAATCTCGGGACGAGATTCTTGTTTAGTGGGGGTGAGTTGTCACATCCCTAGCTTCTGGCATTGCACTAGGCTAACTTCATGTGTGCATCATGTTTAAACTTTGAAAGAAACTTGAAATGGGGATTGTTCAAGCCCTAGCACCAAATGAATTCAAATAGGCTCAAATAAAATCACTTCCAATAAACCCAAAGTGACTTCAGGAAAAGTCCATCATTTTTGAAACTGGTGAAAACCTCTGACAAAAATTGGTGCATATTTTTCCTAGGTCATTTCAGGTTTTTGGATTAAATCATAAATATTTGAATTGGAGCATTTAATGGCTATAAATATTTTAAATGCTTCAATAATTCTGAAAACATTTGAGGGTTGTTAGTAAACATTTTAAAAGTGCCCACAGATTTTCTCAGGAGTTTAAAAAAAATGGTTTAGTATTATTACTAAATCAAAAACAGAAAAGCAAATTAGAAAACAGTAACTAAACTAGAAAGAGAGAGAGAGTAACCTTACCTGACGGCCACACGAGGCCCACTCACCTGGTGGCCCAGCAGATTCGGCCCAGCCCACCAGGGGCGCCTTGGTCTTCTTCCACCTCTGCCAGTAGGCAGAGGTGTGTCGACGCCAGCGCGCCCGAGTCCTCCACCTCCTCCCTCCCAGCCTGCCTGGCTCCTCCTCGATGCCCCAGGCGACGCCACGCAACCCTTGGCCCCTCTACTCTCTCCCTGGACCTCTCTCCCTCCTCTGATCTCTCCCTGCTACGCCACCGAACCCGCCCATCGCCGCCGTTCGTCGTTGCCGCGACCATCGCCGTCCCGACGACACCCCGAGCAATCTACGAGCTCCGCCCCGATGCCCTCTTCCTCCTCACCGATCCTCAAGACGCCGGAAGCCCCTGGACGCCGCCAACATCGCCGTTCCCCTCGTCAGCCACCGGAGATCGCCGCCGCCCGTACGTCGCCTCCGACGCCTCCCCGCGCCCGCTTCTACGGCCCCTGCAACCGCTGTGAGGCCACGATCCTTTTCCCCCTAACCCCGTGCTCGATTGCCTCCCCTAACCGCCCTAACCACCTTGCCGAGCGCTCCTTGCCGCCGGCTATGGCGCCGCCGTGGCCACAGCTGCTGTAGCTCGCGTCCAAGCACATAAGCACGCTCAGCACACTCCCAGGAGCACGTAGCACTCTTCGTCTTCCCCTCTTGTGCACCGTAGCATCGACACCGTCCACGCCCGAACTCCGGCCGCCGCCGAGGTCGATGCCGCGCTCGACTCCGGCCACCCCTACCGCTAACTCCGGTCTAGTTGGATGCGGAAGAGCACTAGCAACGCGTAGAGCCCCTCAGTCGCCGATTTGGTCGCCGGAGGAGCGTTTCCAACGCCCTCCGCCGTCGTTGGCGTCGCCGGCGACGAGCCGCGGATCAACTCCGGCGAGTTTGACCCGGGTTTGACCGCACATTGACCCACTGACACTTTTAGTTAGGATTAAATTAGCACTAACACTCCCTGTTAATTAGCCTAGTCAGCTTTGTGGTGGGTCCCTGTCGAGTTTGACCTGGTCGGCGCTTTGTTGACCTGCTGAGGTCAAGATGACCTAATCTTGTGCAATAAACATTTTCTGGAACCAAAAATAAATCAGAAATGATTTATAATTTCAGAAAATGATCTAAACTTCTAAAATTCATAGAAATTCAACCGTAACTCCAAATTAAATAATTTATATATGAAAAATGATCAGAGAAATCCAATCTATCCATCTGTATCATTTTGATGCATGTTTGAACAACTTAAATCTGCTGTATACAACAATTTGAATAAATGCCATTTGAAATGCCTCATGTGGAGTTTGAATTTGAACCTAGGGTTCAAACCAACTTCATTTAACTTGCTGCTAGTTGCATTAGCTCAAACCACAGCATATTGCCATGTCATGATCATGCATCATATTGTGGCATTGCATTGATTGTGTTCTTCCTTGTTTGCCGGTGTTTGTTCCCTCTCGATGAGCGACGCATCGGCGATGAGTTCGATGACACCGATGAAGAACTATAATATCTTCGAAGTGCGAGCAAGCAAAACCCCCTTGTCCATTCTGATACAATCCCACTCTCTCGCTCCTTCTCTCTTTTACTGCATTAGGACAACAACGATTCATTTGTTACTTGCTGCGGTAGTTGAACCCCTTTATCCTCTGCATGACCTGTCATTGCCACAGTAAATAGATGAAACCAACTAGCATGAGTAGGAGTTTTTGAGCCTGATGTGCCTACTCATTCATGCTTGTTTGTCATGCCTGCTATTGCTTAGAGTTGTGTCAGTCTGATTCATCGGGATGAATCGGAGGTGTATGAACATGTCCTCTTTGTTGAGAGCTAAGTGTGTGAACACGATTTGGTAAAAGGTAGCGGCGAGAGGCCATGTAGGAGTACATGGTGGGTTGTCTCTTTGAATCCGTCCGGGAGAAGTGAGTTCTGTGTTTGTGATCCATGAACAGTTACTACCACACATTGGGTTCCGGTAACTCGACCCCTCTCGACTTATTAATCAACATGATCTCTGTCCAGGAGTTGAAACTAGTTTCTGGTGTTTGTAGGTAGTGTTAGTAGTCTACAAAGTGGCACCCGGTACAGGTGGGCTTGGGACAGACTAGGCACAGTGGCACGGTGTACCAAGTGGCACCCGGTTGGTGGGCTTGGGAACCCTCCTCACATCGTTTGGGGCCGTGAGCGACACCCGGCGGATCTCCTGCGGATGGAACCCGAATAGGCGATAAACCTGGACGAGAGACTTGTGTGGTTAGTCGGTCGTGGCCGACTCCTCGCCCGGCTTCCGCTTGAAGGTTGCCGAGGTACATGACGTGTACAGGGCGATAAGTGGCGAGAGCGTTTGTGAAGAAGTACACCCCTGTAGGGTTATCATTATCTATTCGAATAGCCGGATTCCTCGGATATGGAAACTTGGACCCCTTGCACAGTTCATAAACAAGTGAAAGTGGATACTCTAAAATGCGCAAGATAAGCGTGAGTGCTATGGATGGCGTTCTCGTAGGTAGACGGGAGCGGATCCATAGTGGTGTATTGATTGGTGAATATGTGGACTCGTGTGCGCCACCTCAAAAGAGTTACTTGCAGTCGTAGTTCGGGATAGCCCTTGAGTCAAAGCTGGCTTGCTGCGGTCAAACTCCACCACCCCCTTTGTTGATCTTGATGCATATGTAGATAGTTACGATGTAAGTCTTGTTGGGTACATTTGTACTCACGTTTGCTTAATTTATGTTTTTGCAGAGAGACTCCAGTCTCTCTAGTAGTTCCACGTGGACTTCGACGTTAGCTTGTTACCTCAGCTACGATCTTGTGCCCTCGGCAGGATCTGGTAGATAGTCAGGCTTCTCAGCCTTTCTCAATTGTAGATGTCTGTACCGAGACATATTAAGCTTCCGTTTGTGCTTGTTGCTTGTATGCTCTGTATGTTGGGTCATGAGACCCATGTTTGTAATATCTCGCTCCTCGGAGCCTAATGAATAAATATTTGAGTCGTAGAGTTATGTTGTGATGCCATGTTGTATTTACACATATTGAGCATATTGTGTGTATGTTTGAAATGCTTGGTATGTGTGGGATCCGACAATCTAGTTGTTTATCCTTGGCAGCCTCTCATATGGGGAATGTAGTCTCGTGCTTCTGAGCGATAGTAGGCCGCTACAGCCCGGTTTATCGGAGTCCTGCTAGCCCAAAGACTACCGCTTCCTCCGGACACTTGACCGCCGGCATGTGTTTCACTTTGTTCCGTGGTTCTGCCCTTCGGGAAATGTCACGCGGTGACATCCAGTTCCTGCCTAGCCTTTGCTGACCCGGGTTCCTAGAGTCCTGTTAGCCTAGTGCTACAGCCCGGATTCTGCAGCTGGCGACCGACATGCTCGATGTGATTCATGTATGCCTGTCCCCATGGGTTAGCGCCGCTTTTGGTTCACAACTAGCCATTTCGGCCCGGGTTCTCTGTAATATGGATGCTAGCGACACTATCATATCGTGAGCCAAAAGGCATAAGCGGTCCCAGCCCATGGTAAGGCGACACCCGTGGGAATACCGTGCGTGAGGCCGCAAAGTGATATGAGGTGTTACTGGCTAGATCGATGTGACTTGGAATCGGGGTCCTGACAGGCCTTCCCGTCATCCACCGCCTTGATGCTCTCAGTGCCTCATGGTCAACAAGGTCAATGAACGACAGCCATCGGAAGTGGACTTTAGGCTGTGAGGCTGACAACTAGACCCACCAGCTACATCTTTGAAACCAAGGAAGTGCCTCCTTATTAGTCGCAAAATAAAAATGATTCCTCCCTGAGGGACTCCTGGATTAGGGGGTGTCCGGATGTCCGTACTATAACCTTTGGCCGGACTTCTGGACTATGAAGATACAAGATTGAAGACTTCGTCCCGTGTCCGGATGGGACTTTCCTTGGCGTGGAAGGCAAGCTTGGCGATATGTATATGTAGATCTCCTCCCATTGTAACCGACTCTGTGTAATCCTAGCCCTCTCCGGTGTCTATATAAACCGGAGGGTTTTAGTCCGTAGGGTGAACAACAATCATACCATAGGCTAGCTTCTAGGGTTTAGCCTCTCTGATCTCGTGGTAGATCTACTCTTGTACTACCCATATCATCAATATTAATCAAGCGGGAGTAGGGTTTTACCTCCATCGAGAGGGCCCGAACACAGGTAAAAACATCGTGTCCCTTGTCTCCTGTTACCATCCGCCTAGACGCCTTGATTCGGGACCCCCCTACCCGAGATCTGTCGGTTTTGACACCGACATTGGTGCTTTCATTGAGAGTTCCTCTGTGTCGTCATCTTTAGGCCCGATGGCTCCTCCGATCATCAACAATGATGTTGTCCAGGGTGAGACTTTTCTCCCCGGACAGATCTTAAATGTTGGCGGCTTTGCCTGCGGGCAATTAAGCAGCCATCTGGAGTAGATCGGCTTCGCCCCTGGCCATCAGGTCAGATTTGGAAGTTTAAACTACACGGTGACGTCCGCGGAGACTTGATCTTCGACGGATCCGAGCCACAACCCGTCTGAAACCGCCTTTATTACGATGGGCATGATCTAGCTACGCGCCCGAGCAGTGCCTAGGAGGCCGCACCGTGCCGCTCCGACCCTTAGCTCGGAGCCGACTGCGCCAACCGAGGGCGGGTGGCTGGACACCGCCTCAGGGGTTGCAATCTCTACGGTGATCGAGCCGAACACCAGCCTTGTCCTCTGCGAAGCCCGTGACTCCAAAGTGTCGGACTCCTCTCCGGACTTCGAAACTTCCGCGCCCCTGCCAATCGAATCCGATTGGGCGCTGATCATGGAGTTCATCGCCGCGGACATCTTTCTGCACTCATCCTTCGGCGACATTCTGAATTCATTAATCTCTCTCTTTATCAGGGGAGCCCTGGCCGGACTATGGTCAGCAAGGTTGGGATGCGGACGACGAAGAAATTCAAAGCCCACCCACCACCCACTTCATAGCCACTGTTGATGATTTAACCGACATGCTTGACTGCGACTCCGAACACATCAACGGTATGGATGACGATGTAGGAGACGAACAGGAACCAGCGCCTATAAAGCACTGGACAACCACCCCATCTCACGATGTATACATGGTGGACACACCTAAAAGAAACGACGACGAGGAACAAAGGGATGCAACACGGGATGTTCCCTCGAAAAGCAGTCAAAGCGGCGGCGTAAGCGCCGCTCCAAACCCCACCTCGACAGAGACAACAGCCATACAGACCCAGCCATAGAGCAGGGCGAACCGGCGGACGACGAACATGCCATCGAGCAACCGTCCGAATAGGGCAACTTGGATAAACAACCCATCCCCGGCGAAGATAACAGTCCGGACGACCTCACGCCGGACAAGCTACCAGAGCAGAAGAACCTCCACAAAAGGCTCGTCGCCACTGCGCATAGCCTGAAAAAGCAAAAGCGAAAGCTCAAAACAGCGGAAAATGCACTCAGAACTAGATGGAGCACAGTACTCAACACCGCAGAGAAATACGGGGACAGTCGCCGCACAAAGAGCTACCCGAAGCGAAAATTACTGCCGGAATTTGATGAGGAGGCCTTAGAAACCCCATAATCAAAAATAAAGGAAGCCACCGGTCGGGTGAACAACCCCATGGCCAACATAGAGCGGCAAAGGCGCCCGCACACAAGCCCGACGCGATCCGCACAAGGATTCACATCAAAAAGATGGCCCAGCTAGATCTATCTACGGGCCAAGAAAGCAAGCTCTAGTAAGCAATGCAACGCATCAAGTATCCGAACATCACGGTACACCCAAATATAAGGGTGCCGCACACCCCCTACGTTTCACCGATGAGGTGCTAGATCATGAATTTCCAGCGGGATTCAAGCCCGTAAACATAGAGGCATACAACGGAACAACAGGACCACAGAGTGCGGATTGAGGATTACATCCTCCACATACACATGGCTAGAGGAGATGATCTCCATGCCATAAAATACTTACCCCTCAAGCTCAAAGGGCCAGCCCGGCATTGGCTTAAAAGCCTTCCCGAAAACACCATTGGAAGTTGGGAAGAGCTCGAGGATGCTTTTCGGGCAAATTTTCAAGAGACCTATGTCCGACCTCCGGATGCAGATGATTTAAGTCATATAACTCAACAACCCGGAGAGTCATCCCGTAAACTCTGGAACAGATTTCTTACTAAAAAGAACCAGATAGTCGACTGTCCGAACGCCGAAGCCTTAGCATCTTTCAAACACAGCGTTCGAGACGAATGGCTCTCCAGACACCTTGGCCAAGAAAAGCCAAGAACAATGGCCGCATTAACAAGCCTCATGACCCGCTTTTGCGCAGGAGAGGATAGCTGGTTGGCAAAATGCAGTACCAATGACCCAAGTACATCCGAAGTTAGGGATGGAAAGCGAAACGCTGACGCAGCAAGGACCAGCACCAGACCAAGGGAAACAGCCCGAAGAGCACAACAGTCAACACCGGATTCAAAAGCTCTCGGCAGAATCAGAAAAAGCTGCCCCTCAAGGATAATAGGGACGAGCTATCTAACCTAAACAAAATCTTGGACAAGATATGTCAAATCCACAGTACTCCCGGGAAGCCTGCAAACCATACCCACAGAGATTGTTGGGTCTTCAAGAAATCCGGCAAACTCAACGCCCGAACACAAGGGGCTCGACACACCAAGCGAGGGCGATGACGAACCCCACAAAGCGAGCACCAGAAAACAAAAGAATTTCCCATAAGAAGTAAAAACAGTAAACTCACTTCACGTGACAAAAGGGAAAAACAGGGTGGCGCCTATAGAGATACGCGCCATACGGCCTATCCTAGAGGAGTCCCGCCACTGGTTGTTAAAACCAATCACCTTCGACCATCAGGATTACTCTAGAAGTATTCGGAGCGCAGGCTGGACTGCCTTGATATTAGATCTGATAATTGACGGACTCCAATTTACACAAGTCCTAATGGACGGCGGCAGTGATCTAAACCTGCTATATCAGGACACAATCCGCAAAATGGGGATAGACCCAACAAAAATTCGCCATAGCAACACTTCCTTTCAAGGGGTAACACCGGGCCCAGATGCCCATTGTACGGGCTCTCTCCTGCTAGAAGTTATGTTCGGCTCCCCCGACAACTTCCGCCACGAAAAGCTAACCTTCCACATCGCCCCATTCACAAGTAGCTATCAAGCACTCCTGGGACGTGAAGCTTTCGCCCGCTTTAACGCAATAGCGCATTATGCATCTCTTATACTAAAAATTCCCGGTCCGCGAGGCATCATCTCATTAAAGGGAAATTTCGAGTGTTCCTCGAACGCGGAAGATTGTGCGGCTGCCTTGACAGCCACACACTAAACCGGCTTCACTGATCAAAGCACCTCAACAGGTTGTTCAGACCCCGGACATGGCTAGACGAGTCCGGTGTAAACATACAAGGGCTTACTAGCCGCATAGCCCCGTACAAGGGGCTCCGCGCATGTACAACAAGAAACAATAAAGCTCAATTTTATTCATTTTTTGAACTATACTTTGTTTATTTAATATAATGTATATTTTTGCATGATCTTTTTCAACTAAGTTCCTCTCTTTTACAGATGAACACCGTGCTACACCCGTCCGAGGATACGGCTGCGGAGACCTGGCCTTGAGGCGTGCGGTAGGGACCCGTTCAAGGATTCTTTTTAGATTAAGACCCTGCATAAACCTTTTTCTGTCTCTTGTTGATACACATCCCCGGTTTACGTGATATAACCGAGGAGGAGGCTGGCGTCTTGGCATGTAGCCACGCGTCGAATTTTATGCATACATGGACACGAGGCTCATTACCAAGGCGTTGTTCAGCCCGTTTTCATAAAGACCGAATACCTTAGGGAGTGTTTGGCGTCATGAGTTTGGCCTTATATGCATCAGCTCTGAATCATGTCTTTGGTCAAATGTTGGGTTTGCCCGGCTCACATGTTTTGCTGCCTTACGTTCGCTCTGTCGGCTAAAGCGGCACCAGAGAACTCTTGGCGGCGAGCACCTCGATGAAAGCCGAAAACTGAGCGCCATGATATAGCGTGAGACTGGTCAACCACTCGATGACCCGCCCGGAATCTTTAGGATTCCTCCACATTAACGAAGGTCGTTTCGGCCAGGCACACACAGCGCCCGAATTCGGGTGACGCGGTGCCCCTAGGGGCTATATAGTAGCCCCTTGTCAAACTCCTATGTCTAAGTGAAAGTGATAAAGCATTATAGTCCAGTTGCCTAGTTAAGCTGCACTATCACCTCCTTTATAGGACCAAGGCGTTGGATCAAGTGTGAAAATGCATATGCGAACACCCCGCATTATATGCGTGAAATTTTGAAAGCCGACGACTGCCATCTTTCAGGTTATATATACATATACATTAACGGTCTCACAGGAGGTATTTCAATTCTTGAAGGCACAAGTATAAAAAGCTTTTATATTCCCTCAAAACATTGTTTTACAATAATACATGTTATTCGAACATAATATCCTTTGAGCACTACGTCTCTATTAAGCGGCGCCTGCGAGAACTTCCTGAAAATAGTGCTCGACAGGTACTCGGCTCTCGTCCGAATGTTGGGATGCAACAGCGGTGGCCTTCAGCTCCGCCCAGTATGTCTTGACACGGGCAAGAGCCATCCGCGCACCCTCTATGCACGCTGACCTCTTCATTGCATTGATATGCGGCACCGCACCAAGGAACTGTTGCACCAAGCTAAAATAACTCTTCGACTCGGGCCTTTCCGGCCACAGATGACTCAGACATACTTCATGGCGAGTCCGGATAACCTATTCAGCTCCGCCCACGCGGCCAAACAATCGGTTAATGGAAGTGGGCGCTCTGGATTGTGGAACTGTGACCAAAAAAGTTTTTCCACTTCATGATCCTTTTGATCCCGGAAGTGTTCCGCCGCGTCCGCTGCACTCGCCGCCAAGTCCAGATAAGGGTCCGCCGCACTCCACAGCCGGTCCAACGGAGCATATTTAGGATCCCCGAACTTCATCCGCAGCATAAAGGGCTTTCCAGACGCGATATCTCCGGCCTGACGTAGCTCCTCCTTCATAGCTCTCATCGCAGAGCGAGCATCCTTGGCCTCGGTAGTGGCGCTCTGTTCCGCCCGATCTTGTTTTTCAAGAAGCTTGCAGCGATCGGCAGCATCCTTCAATTTCACAGCCATCTCGGCCATTTCCTTCTTGCTTCGACAGTGAGCAGCCTGTTCGGCTTTCAGATCTTCAGCCGCCTTTAAGACAGCCACATCACTTTTCCTGGCCTGTTCCTTGGCTCGGGCGAGTTTCGCCCGAAGGTTCTCCACGGCAGCGGCACCATCTGCATCAAGCATACAGGTTGTAAGGTACGAGCATCAAACCCCCTTACCAGGTGTCTGCGGAGAAATTACATACCTTGTGTATCGTCAAGCCGCTTGTTGACAAGCGCGATGTTGGCATCTGCCGCGTCAAGTTGCCGCTTTAGCTCGGCAAATTCATCAGTCCGGCTAGCCACCGGACACTTCGCCACCTACATAGGAAAAGCGACATATCATACACAGGATTATGATCCTCGGTGGCGTCGTCATTTTGACAACGCACCGAGTCTCGAAACTACTATCTATACTGAGGCGCATCTTTTACATGCGGAACTGCCAAAAGGTACATCATTCGCGTACCTCAAAACCTGTCGATAAACTCCGACAACCGTACAACCGCTCTCCGCGGATGAAATCCTTTCAATCACCGTACCCATCAATGCGGTGTTCTTACGAGATAGATGCTCGCCCGAGCAGATCCTTCAGCTCCTCGATCGCGCCGCCGGACGGTGCCGGACTCGTCCGATGGCCTTTTTGAAGGCGGACACGGAAGGCTTTGGGGGGCCATCTGACGCCTTCCGCCCTGCGGTCGGAGAAAACCCTCCGTGTCGAGACCTCTGGGTCGCCCGCCTCGCACGGTGGTACGGCAGGGGGAGGCGTTCCGCTCTCCATCATCTCCGGTCGAAGATCCCCTGAAGATGAGCTCTGCTGAGAAGGGCTGAGACCCGAACTACAAGGTAAAAAATCGGTTATCTTCCTCAGAAATAGAACAGGGATGTCTCTTATTTTAAAACTCCCCTCTCTACTTACGGCTCATTTGGAGGCTGATCCCTTGGGGGCACAGTCTGACCAAGGCATCTCCGGCGCGGGACCCTCGGCGAAGATTTCTTCCCCAGCTTTGAGACCATGGTCTCCGGGTCTTGAGGCGGTCCTCTTCTTCCCCTGGATGGAGGGATTCTCGATTCCTCCTTTCTGACAACCTCCTTGAGGAGGCGGTAGCTTCCTTGTTCCCCCTTCGCCTTCTTCCAAAGGCGCAACCTCCAACATCCTGGTTAACACGGGATCCGGCGTGGTCTCGGGGAGGGCGGACACTGATTAGCTTTGCTTTCGCTATCCACTCATGTTTAAGGGACAGCTCTTTTAAGGGCAATTTTATGATAAATATACGGATGGCATGTCCGGGTACAGGACTACTTACTTGAGTATCCGGGCGATTGCAGCTCAGACCTGCGTCCTCGGTCGAGTCCGAACACATTGCTTGTGATCCGAAGAACAATTTGTACATCTCCATGGGCGTCGCGCCCGTAAAATGTTGGAGAGCTCGTGGTCCCTCCGGATTAAACTCCCACAGGCGGAGGCGGCGTTTGCAGGGCAAGGTGCGGCGAATCAACATGACCTGCGTCACCGCGACCAGATTGATGTCTCTCTCTAGGAGATCTCGAATGCGGCCCTGCAACAAGGGCACCTCCTTGGACGGCCCCTAGTTAAACCCTTTATTGACCCATGGCGCTAGGCTGTGGTGGGGACCCGGCGAAAGGCAGGTGGCGCCACCCACTTGGTGCCCACAGGAGCTGTGATATAAAACCACTCTCGTTGCCATAAGCTGAACTCCTCTTGAAAAGAGCCCTCGGGCCATGGAGCATCAGCATTCTTGCTTATAACAGCGCCTCCGCACTCCGCGTGCTGCCCTCGATCATCTTCGGCTCTACTTTGAAGTTCTTAAGCCACAATCCGAAGTGAGGAGTAATGCGGAGGAAGGCTTCGCACACGACGATGAACGATGAGATGTGGAGGATGTACTTCGGAGACAAGTCGTAATTTTCCAACAGATAATAAAACATGAGCCCCCTCACGAAGGGGTCCGTCGGGAAGCCTAGCCCCCGAAAGAAGTGAGACGCAAACACCACGCTCTCACCAGGCTTGGGAGTGGGAATAACCTGCCCTTGAGCAGGCAGCCAATGCGAGATTTCGCCGGTTAGATACCTGGCATTTCTCAGCTTTAGCACGTGTTCTTCCGTAACGGAGGAAGGCATCCACCGGCCTTGAAGGCCGGAGCCGTACATCATCGAAGGTCTGAAGCGCCTGAATATGGAGCTTTGGGTGTTGGAACTCGAGGCGAGAGGCGGATTCGATTGAGATTGAAAGAAAGGAGTAGAGCCTTGGTCTCTTTATAAAGAGGTTGAATACCAAGAGCCCTCCCCGTGACCGTTTGGGACTCGCCTTCGATTGAGGAAATATACCAACGGGCATGATTGGGTTACCCACGCCCGTATTGATGAGAATCCCGGAATAAGGGGACACAATCTCTGCTTCGACAAGACGTGCCAAGGAAACTGCCTCGCTAAACGCGTTGAGGTGGGACAGTAAAAACGATTCGAATAAAGGCTTGGCCGCGGTGTGAAGTCACACTACGGAATACGTCAGCGGATTGGATTTGTGTAAATTTTATTCTCTCTGCGGTGGTATGTGGAACTTATTTTACAGAGCCGGACACTATACTTGTGTTCAAAATCTTCTATGAAGTATTCGGAGGAGGAACCCGCCTTGCAATGCCGAAGACTATCTGCTCGCCGTACTCGTCGTCATTGAAGCCTGGTTCAGGGGCTACTGAGGGACTCCTGGATTAGGGGGTGTCCGGATGGCCGGACTATAACCTTTAGCCGGACTCCTGGACTATGAAGATAGAAGATTGAAGACTTCGTCCCGTGTCCGGATGGGACTTTCCTTGGCGTGGAAGGCAAGCTTGGCGATACAGATATGTAGATCTCCTCCCATTGTAACCGACTCTGTGTAACCCTAGCCCTCTCCGATGTGTATATAAATCGGAGGGTTTTAGTCCGTAGGACGAACAACAATCATACCATAGGCTAGCTTCTAGGGTTTAGCCTCTCTGATCTCGTGGTAGATCTACTCTTGTACTACCCATATCATCAATATTAATCAAGCAGGAGTAGGGTTTTACCTCCATCGAGAGGGCCCGAACCTGGGTAAAAACATCGTATCCCTTGTCTCCTATTACCATCCACCTAGATGCACAATTCGGGACCCCCTACCCGAGATCTGCCGGTTTTGACACCGACACTCCCCCTGACAACTGAGACCCACCAGCTATATCTTCGCACGCAAGGAACTGCATCCTTGTCCTCCCTGACAGCTGGGACCCACCCGGTCAAAGCGTACGTAGTGTTGTCGTGTACGTGTACATACATACTGGTCGATCGATCTCTCTGCAATGATGAACCGTGGCCGAGCAAGCAGCGGCACGTGTAGTAGTAGAGCCCCCGACATAGCAGTTCAGGCAGTCCCTTCTAAACTATGTACATGTACGTACAGCTAGATGCCAAAAAATATGGCCACGTACGTACATACGGCCGGGGTCTCGAACGCCTACTCGCGCATACGTACGGCCAGGGCTCTTGTACATGGAGAGGCAGTCGATGGCAGCAACGGCATCGTGTTCATCAAGAGCCAACTGGCTTGGACGGAGCAGCCGAAAGGAGGTCTGGTGTACCGCAGAACGGAGGAAATGGCCTTCTGTTCGACGGCGTATGGTCGAAACGGGGTCCTATTCATCGGGAAGGGTCTAGCGTACCGCAAAACGGAGGAAACGGACTTCTGTTCAAGTGCCTACGGTCGAAAAATGGGGTCCTGTTGATCGGGAGGGGTGTGGCATACCGCAAAATGGAGGAAATAGACTTCTGTTGGAGCGCCTACGGTCAAAACAGGGTCCTGTTCATCCACCGTCTACTGCCTCGCTCCAACCTCCATGGGCTACTATTCATCCACCGTCGACTTCCTCCAGTCTCCACCTACTACTGTTCACCACAGGCTAATGTTCATCCAGCCTCCACCGGCTATTGTTCATCCAGCCTCCACGGGATCCTGTTCATCCACCCCCAACCGGCTGGGGTGCGGCGGCCTCCTCGGGGTCCTGTTCATCCAGCGGCAACGGCCTACTACCACGGGGTCCTGTTCATCCAACCCCCACCGGGAATTGTTCATCCACAGCCAACCAACCGGCTTGACTCACCATGTCTCGACTCGTTCTATGTACCGCGCGCATGGTAGCAACGGTCACTGTTCATCGAGAGGTAGCCCAACACCGGCTGGCTACGTCTCTCATGGGGACTCGATCGGCTTCAGTAAGCAGCAGTAGTGATCGATCACTTTCGGGTTCGATTAAATTGCGGCGTGAAGGAATCGATTGGGTTCAGTCAGCAGCAAATGAATCGCTCGGGTTCAGTTAATAGCCAAGGGATCGATCGCTCGGGTTCAGTAACATGCGATCGCTCGGGTTCGGTTAGCCAACGCCTCGCACACACGCACGTACACGATAGAAACACGCAAACCTCCGTGCATCGCTCAGCCCCGACCACCCATCGTAACCGGGAACTCCCCGATATTTTCCTCGCCCTCGCTTCGACCATGATTTTTTCCGTCATGGACGGCCCAAAGAATGTCATGCACTTGCGTCTCCGACCCGCCTAGGACGAAAAGCCCATTTTTTGTCATGATTTTTTGTCATAGAAGTAGGAGCCCACCACATCTATGATGATACGTGCTTTTGTCACAATTATCGTCATAGAAGTGTCATAAGCATGATAGAAAGAAAAATTGTTCGGCCCAAAATGTCACGGATGTGTCTTTTTTTGTAGTGATATATTCATTGCATCATCGCCTTAGGGTTTAGCTCATGCTGATCTCGAGGTAGATCTACTCTGTAAACCATACTATACATCCAATATAATCAAGCAGGACGTAGGGTATTACCTCTTCGAGAGGGCCCAAACCTGGGTAAACATTGTGTTCATCGTCCCTTGTTCCCCATTGATCCTAGATCCACAGCTCGGGACGAGGTCTGCCGGTTTTGACACCGACATTGGTGCTTTCATTGAGAGTTCCGTTGTTGGATCGCCAAAAGAATTGATGGCTCAACCGGTCGTTGGAGACCACACCCGTGCCGAGGGCTCTGCCCCTGGTCATCTCCTTGTTTTTGGTGACATATTAGTGCGCGCTGAACCCACTGGTCGCCTCGACCAGATTGAAGGCTTCACCCCTATAGAAGGATTCATTGGTTCAGGGATCATCGACGCCAGGGCCAGCAGACTCACAAAAATCTGCTACCTCTCAGAGTCCGGCTCTGGAGCCCGACTCCGACAGACCGCCCACAAGATCTCCCGCTGAGTCGCCGGAGTGTCCCGCACCCCCATGTGCCTAGTCGGCAGACTAATTGGCGAGTTTGTTTCATGCAATGGGAATCTCTGTTATCAGGCCCATGACCTACATCGGATCGGGCTTAAACCCGATGACCGAGAAATCAACACCCCTCTGGTCACGCACCTCGTCGCCACAGTCGAAGAGGCCTAGGAGGGGCCATAGCCTTGCAAGCTAAGAAGAGTGTACACTCAAGTCTCCAGCTCGGAGTCAAACACCAGCCCAGATGTACGCCCGGACTTGATCCCCAATGCAAATCTCGGCCTTGAGCCTATCTAGCCGCACACCAGTCCGGATCCGAGCCCTGTGCGATCAGACCCGGACATGACTCGGGTACCCATTAAAGATAATCCGGGTCCGCTCCAGGAGGGAATCCTTGAATTTTTCCCACCCACCCACCATACAATACTCCCCGGATTCAGGAAACCCGGACATATGGGATCTCATGTATGTCAAACAGCTGCCAAACGAGACAGTCCATCATTATTGGGCTAGATTTCTCCTGGTGAAGAACAGGATGGTGCCTTGCTGTGACAAAGATATAATAAGGGCCTTCCAGTTCAACTGCAAGGACGAGGGCCTCTTAAACGCCCTCGCTCATCGCCGAATTCAAAGCTTCACTGCACTATCGGACATGGTGCACAAGTATTGCGCCATGGAGAATACGTGGAGGACGCAACAGATGAACATGGGGCCATCGCCTGCCACGCATCACAGAAAGCCACGCAGAGCCATTAAATCTCAGGTGCTGGCCAACTTCACAGCCGAATGGACCGAGGCCGAACTACCCCAAGAGTACAGTACATATTCACACTAGAAAATGTATTTCGACAGCTCAAAGATGTTAGCCGGACTGGGGGCTGGGGTCATCCTCATCTCCCCTACAGGTGACATTGTTCGGTATGTCCTCCAAATAATGTACACGGACTCCAACAATGCAGCCAAGTATGAAGCACTACTACATGGTCTTTGTATGGCCACGACAATGGGCGTGTAGCGCCTTGAGGTAAGGGGAGATTCAAACTTGGCGATCTCTCAAGTCAATGGCGAATTCGATGCCAAGGACCCCAAGATGGGGCATACAGAAACGCGGTCCTCCGAATATCGGCCCCATTTGAGGGCATAGAATTTCACCATGTCACTAGAGACGACAATCAAGCAGTTGACGTCCTCGCCCGCATGGGCACCAAGTGCAACCCGGTTCCCAAAAACACCTTCCTCGAGTGGCTCTTTAAGCCCTCCGTGGTGTGGCAGGACGACGTCACTGGTGCACCATCCAATGAGCCCGCTCACAATGTCTCGCCCGAAAATGAACAGGATGATCATGACATTGGCGGCACCGCACTCGAGGAAACACCTTCCACCCATGAAGACATGGCCGTAATCCCACCCTGGACAAAGCCCCTGCTAGCCTACCTCACACAACATCAACTTTCGGAGGATCAAACTGAAGCACGGCGTATAGTTCAGCACTCTGAAGCATACAGGGTCCATGAGGTTGAACTCTATAAGAAGATTATCACGGGAATCTTACAAAGGTGCATCTTCGAAGAAGAGGGGCAGCCGCTCTTGGTAGAGATACCCGTAGGCATGGGCAGACACCACGCGGCAGCTCGGGCTTTGGTCAGCAAGGCTTTTCGAGCAGGTTTCTTCTGGCCCACCGCCCGTGAAGATGCCCGGACATTAGTCCAACATTGCATCGGATGCCAGCTGTTTGCAAATCAAAGCCGCATGCCCCCCATAGCTCTTCGGACGATACTGATAACATGGCCTTTCGCGGTCTGGGGTCTCGACATGGTTGGGCCACTCAAAGGGGGGAGGGACAACAAAAAGAAGTACCTATTGGTCATGGTCGACAAATTCACCAAGTGGATTGAGGAAAGGCCCGTCACTTCGGCAGAATCTGGACCGGTCATCGACTTCTTATCCGATGTCGTACACTGTTATGGTGTCCCCCATAGCATAATACCGATAATGGTACCAACTTCACCGCCCAGGAAGTTAAAGACTGGTGCGGCAAAATGGGCATTAAGCTCGATTACGCCTTGGTGTACCACCCACAGACCAACGGACAGGTCGAACGAGCCAACGGGCTCATTATGAACGGCATTAAGCCTCGCCTAGTCCGATCCCTTAAACTATCACACTGCCATTGGGTCGAGGAACTCGATTTCATACTGTGGGGGCTGCGCACTACTCCTAATCGGTCAACCGGGTGCACACCATTTTTTATGGTATACGGTGTAGAAGTTGTCCTCCCATGCGACCTTATCCATGACGTGCCTAGAGTGCGCATGTACGAAGAAAAGGAAGCCGAGCTTGATCGGCAGGATGATCTGGATGCTCTGGAAGAAGAACGGGATATAGCTCATGTTGGTGAACGTTGCATGGGAAACAAAAAATTTCCTACGCTCACCAAGATCAATTAGGAGATGACCATCTATGAGAGGAGAGATTGGATCTACATACCCTTGTAGATCACTAAACGGAAGTGTTAAGAATTCAGTTGATGTAGTTGAACGTCTTCACGATCCAATCATGATCCGTCCAGCAAACTCCCGATCCAAAGTGCCAAACGGACGACACCTCCACGTTCAACACACGTACGGCTTGATGACACCTTGACCTCCTCGATCCAGCGAGAAATGGTGAAGTAGTAGCTCGAGTCCTCCGGCAGCGCGGCGGCGTGGTGGCGGTGGTGGTGGAGAAATCTCAGCAGGTCTTCGCCAAGCCTCACGGAGAAGAAGAAGGACTACGAGGGAGAGGGAGGGCAGCACCGTGGCATAGATGGTTGCAGCTTCCCTCCCTCTACCCCTCTATATATAGGGGAAGGGAGGAGGAGGGGCTCCCTAGGGTTCCCTAGGGGGGCAGGCGGACACCAGGAAAAAACCCTAGATGGGTTTTGGTGCGCCTCCCCCGCCCCCCACGAAAGCCTTGGCCCCCAAGGCAAAGGGGGTGGCTGCCCTAGGGGAGTGCCCCCACCCCTTCTGGTTACATGGGAAAGGGTGAGGGGGTCGCATAACCCCTTAGTGGGCTGGTTTTCCCCCTCCCCTTGGCCCATGGGGCCCCCAACACTTGTCGGGGCCAACCGAAACCCCTTTCGGTGATGCTAGTCATCACCCGATACCCCTGGAACAATTCAGGACTCCAATGCCCTTCGTACAATATATCAAATCTTCACCTCCAGACCATTTCGGAGTTCTTCGTCACGTCCGGGATCTCATCTGTGACTCCGAACAACCTTCGGTAACCACCATAATGACTGAACTATACTTATATCGTCACCAAACGTTAAGTGTGTAGACCATGCGGGTTCGAGAACTATGCAGACATGGCTGAGACACCTCTATGGTCAATAACCAATAGCAGGACCTGATGCCCATATTGGTTCCTACATATTCTACGAAGATCTTATCGATCGAACCTCAACGTCAAGGATTCTGCTAATCCCGTATGCAGTTCCCTTGGCCCATCGGTATGTTACTTGCCCGAGATTCGATCGTCGGTATCTCCATACCTAGTTCAATCTCGTTACTGGCAAGTCTCTTTACTCATTCCGTAATACAAGATCCCGCGACTAACTGCTTAGTCACATTGCTTGCAAGCTTCTTGTGATGTTGTATTACCGAGAGGGCCCTGAGATACCTCTCCGTCATACGGAGTGACAAATCCTAGTCTTGATCCATGCCAACTCAACAGACACCCTCGGAAATACCTGTAGAGCACCTTTATAGTCACCCAGTTACGTTGCGGCATTTCATACACACAAGGTATTCCTCCGGTGTCAGTGAGTTACATGATCTCATGGTCATAGGAACATATACTTGACATGCAGAAAATGATAGCAATAAACTTGACACGATCATATGCTACGTTTATCGTTTGGGTCCTGTCTGTCACATCATTCTCCTAATGATGTGATCCCGTCATCAAATGACAACTCATGTCTATGGCTAGGAAACCATAGCCATCTTTGATCAACGATCTTGTCCGGTAGGGGCTCACTAGGGACATGTTGTTGTCTATGTATCTACACATGCCTTTGAGTTTCCGATCTATAAAATTATAGCATGGATAATAAATGATTATCATGAACAAGGAAATATAGTAATAACCACTTTATTATTGCCTCTAGGGCATAATTCCAGCAATCTCCCACTTGCACTAGAGTCAATAATCTAGCATTACATGGTAATAAATCTAACACCCATAGAGTTCTGGTGTTGATCATGCTTTGCCCGTGGAAGAGGTTTAGTCAACGGATCTGCAACATTCAGATCTGTGTGTATCTTGCAAATGTTTATGTCTTCCTCCTTGATGTGATCGCGGATAGAATTGAAGCGTCGCTTTATGTGTCTGGTCCTCTTGTGTAACCTTGGTTCCTTAGCTAGAGCAATGGCACTAGTGTTATATGTGAGGGCAGCAAATATAATCCTGGAGACCTTTTACTATGTGAGGGCAGCAAATCTAATCCTAGACATACTATGTTGACTTGTCCACCAGCCGCCACTTTCTATCCTTTTTTCAACCAATAATAGATCTGTTCCTTATCCAGTTTGTACTGAGTTTTCCATTATTTCCCTTTTCAACCAAGAGACCGGTTGGGTATCTGGTCTCTACTACTTTCCCCCTGTTATTCCCTCTTTGAATCAAGTCCTAGATTCATGCTACGACTTTCCCCTTTTCTTCGTTGTTTGAACCAAGTCATAGATTCGAATGCATGAAGTAGCTTTGCCTCTAATAATACTAAAAATTTAGGTGGATTTGAAAGAGCTGATGGAAGTAGAAAAAGATGCACATGGAGACACGTGGGGAGCTGGGGCAGTAGAGCAAGGCCGCTTCGAAGAACTTGTACCTGAGGGTCGTTGGGATGTTTGCGGCGGCAGGTCCGATCTGCGCACAATACGGTAGGGAGAAAGAAGGGTCGGAGGAACTCCCGAGTCGGCGCTGTCTCGGAGAGAACGGCACAGGCAGAGGATCGGGCCCCGCTGGCAGCTATGGGTTTCCTCCCTCGGCGGTGATGACCGCGTGAATAATGCACCTTTAAGTCCTCTACACACACCGGCCGAGGGGATCCGGCCGGATCTGTGACCAGCAGTGAGCAGAGAGAAAATGTCACTACCGCTGTATTGTTTAGATCTGGAGAGGATGAGAGAATGAAGAGATCAACCCTAGTAAAGCAAGCACTCAGGCCCCTGCGTACATATATAGTCAAGTGGTTATCTTTTCCTCTCCACAACAAGCATTTCAATTTGTGTACGTGGCATTAAAGAAAAGAAACTCTCTATTTAAGGTGACTAATTGTATGACTCCTACTTACTACTAGTAGTAGTATTGTTCACTTGTGCTCCCCGACCCTCCATTCATTGAATAACCCCACGGGTGAATAAACATGCAGTACTAGTATTTATATAAAATGAACAAGCTCGAACTATTTTCGCGTAGTTAAAAGTTGAGGGCGGGGCTTTTCCCGGCAAGACGTCTGTGGCAGTTTTCACGTAGGCGGTTTGACAGAGAGGCGAGGAGGGTGAGGGAGTAGCGGATTCGACTTACTTACTGCTGGAAAGGTCGGCTGTGCGATTTGACGGCGCGTTACTGCTGGAAAGACTTGTGATATGACTACTCACGATAGTCATGAATTACTGGCACTATGACCGGGGTGATGCCCGCCTTTCATTTCACACTCTAATCTGGTGCATGACACATCGACCCGGATGTTGGATCTCCCACATGTCGGCGAAGTACGTAGTAAGAAGGAGCGAATCATGCGGTATATACTACTACTACTACTCACGTCGGAGGAGTGCGAACCACGGCAGCCCAGTGAACCAGCAGTAGAAAACATTGTGGTCATATGGCCATAAAAAACAATGTGCTACGGTCCAGACTGTAGCATGTACAGTACTACTCCTCTTTGTTTGGATCCCTGAGTTAGAGCTAGTTTGGGTTGAAATAGCCTCAAATTATCCAAACAAGAGGGGTTAGTTTGAGCTAGTTTGCTCTAACCCAGCTAAAAAAACTAGCCCGATGGAGAGGTTCTAATTGGGTTAGTTCTCCTCGAGCCCACTAAAAGAGAACTAAAAAAATCTCCCTAGCCCGCACCAGATCGCTCCCTCTGCCCCCCCCCCCCTCGCACGACTCCTCTCTATTCCCCATCGGGCTGCCCACCCAAGCGCCGCTCCGCCTCTCGCCCTCTCTCTCCTCTGGCCGCCCTCTCCCTCCGGCCTTCGAAGCTCGCCCCGCTCCCCCTTCACCGGTCGTTTTTCTCCCTCTGTCGTGCGCGGCGGCACATCTACCAGGGACGTCGCCAGAGGGGTGAGTTTGTTTGTTCCTTCTCTGTCTCACAGCCATATCATTGATCTTGCTCGCTCTAGCACTAATTCTGATTTGGAAAAGTAGATCCTGATTAAACTTGGTATAGATTTGTGGTGCACGCATGGAATTGTTTGATGCTGCTTGAGGAGGTAATAAATCTTTCTAGAGGCCCAAAGATTCAGTTCACCTTTCTAGGTATTTCAGGTTCAGGCTTGCATTATTTCTAGAGGCCCAAACATTCAGTTCACCTTTCTAGGTATTTCAGTTTCAGGCTTGCCTTATTTCTAGAGGCCCAAAGATTCAGTTCACAGTCGTTGGCAAGCGGCCCTGCTACCCATGTTGGTGTCGACCTCAACTCGCAAGCGTCAGCGTCGGACGGGTTCCGGGGCTTGGGCTCTATAGAGCCTTCCTCCAAAGCGGCGATGACGAGGTCCTCCCTAGGTGCGTGAGGGGCTCCGGGCTCCCTCCCTATCGTGAATGACTTCCGTGATGAGTTAGCTCATGCTTTGTTTCATGGAGTGTATTTTTTGTGAAGCTTGATTGACAACTTGTATGTTTAAGTGGGATATCTCATTTTTATGGACAAAGTAAAATTTATCATGTTTTGCATGCTTGATTTGTAAAGATGGTTCGTTTATGTCAATTGTGAGCGGGAGGAGGCCATACAAGAGCCGGCCACACCAAATCCGGCAGGAAATAGGGTCCAAACTAGTCAAGTGATTGAGGAAGAGCATTTATTGTCAATCTAATCCTGCCATCCACACACCTCTTTGGTTTAGAGTTAGTTCAGGGTTAGAATCTAACTCTAACCTCTAACTGAGTTAGAGTTCTCCTTGTCTCGGTTCATCACCATCATACTTTCCCCATTCATGTGTTTTCAGTATCCTGCGAATCAAAGAGGCCCTTAGACTGGTTTAGGTCCGGTCATTTTTTATAAACGTGTTATGTCCAAAATTTAATGAACATGCTTCGGTTTCTACGAAAATAATCTGGTTTCATGTAGTAATTCGTTTATTTGTTTATTCTTCTGCGGGGGGTTTGCATGTAATTCGTGAGGTCTGAAATGTAAAGTACCCCGGCATATGCTCCGAGTCATGCATGCACTACGACCCAGATGCTCTATGTCCCACATGTCAGCAAAAGAGAGCACGTGGAAATAGCCTAGGAGTACATATAGGAGGATAAATGCGTGAAAAAATATGTACTATGAAGCGTAGCTGCGGTTCGAAAAGGAGACCTAAAGTGATGACAGGTATAGGTCGCACGCACCCAACTAGTGGTACTAGACATACGACTACTTTTTCCCTCAAAAAAAAGAGGTACGAGTGCTCAGTACTCCTATTCTATCAACACGAGTCCCATCTGACAACAGTGTCCGTGCTACAGCTAGCTCTTCTCCCTCGTTTCTCTCTTCTAATTCTAACTCACCCGACACCCCGTAGGCGGGGTGGGTACTTGCCGATGGTCAGTTTTCTCAACTGTGGCCCCACCTCACAGTGAAAACATTACGACTGGAATAAAAATGCCATATACTCCCTCTGTTCCTAAATACAAGCCTTTTTAGATATTTCAAATGGAATACAACATATGGATGTATGTAGACATATTTTAGAGTGTAGATTCACTCATTTTCCTCCGTATGTAGTCACTTGCTGGAATCTCTAGAAAGACTTATATTTGGGAACGGAGGGAGTACTATACTAATAAAACATTAAGGCCACGAGGCGATGTAGTGCTAGTTACAGGAGGCAAGAAGAAGAGATGCATCCACGACGACGTCCACCTCCTCGACTCAGGGCGGAGGCCCACCGAACAGCGGCTAAGTAGCAGCGGCTTTTGTGGCCAGGTCGATGTGCTTCTGAACAATGGCATCCAAATATTCCAGCCGCTGGAAGAAGGCCAACATCTTTCTGTTCTCGCTGGCCTTGTAGTGGCCTATGTAGACGATTTCCTCGTAGACGTGGATGTGCAGGTCGACGGTTTCTTGCATGGCGAGGCGCTGTGCGGTGAGCGCGGTCTCGAGGTGCACATTCTTTGTCGCGCCCTCCGGCACCTATAGGGCCACCAGGGCTTGAAAGAATTCATCACCATGGAGGCCGATGAGGGTGGCAGGCAATGAGGAGCCTGGGTGCATGGGATGGAGCAGTACGGCAAGGTCGTCCGCGCGCTTCTTGATGGCGGTGAACTTGCGGATGGAGTGGACCATCATGTCGTCCATGCGAGAGGCAAAGCCGGCGTCGGCGAGGGCTATGATGACCCACAAGTATAGGGGATCTATCGTAGTCCTTTCGATAAGTAAGAGTGTCGAACCCAGCGAGGAGCAGAAGGAAATGATAAGCGGTTTTCAGCAAGGTATTCTCTGCAAATCTTTGAAATAAGTGGTAACTGATAGTTTTGTGATAAGATAATTTGTAACGAGCAACAAGTAACAAAAGTAAATAAAGTGCAACAAGGTGGCCCAATCCTTTTTTGTAGCAAAGGACAAGCCTGGACAAACTCTTATATAAGGAAAAGCGCTCCCGAGGACACATGGGAATATCGTCAAGCTAGTTTTCATCACGTTCATATGATTCGTTCGGTACTTTGATAATTTGATATGTGGGTGGACGGTGCTTGGGTGATGTTCTTAATTGAACAAGCATCCCTCTTATGATTAACCTCTATTGCAAGCATCCATAACTACAACAAAAGTATTAAGGTAAACCTAACCATAGCATGAAACAGGTGGATCCAAATCAGCCCCTTACGAAACAACGCATGAACTAGGGTTTAAGCTTACATCACTCTAGCAACCCATCATCTATTTATTACTTCCCAATTCCTTCCTCTAGGCCCAAATAATGGTGAAGTGTTATGTAGTCGACGTTCACATAACACCACTAGAGGCTAGACAACATACATCTCATCAAAATATCGAACGAATACCAAATTCACATGACTACTAATAGCAAGACTTCTCCCATGTCCTTAGGAACAAACGTAACTACTCACAAAGCATACTCATGTTCATAATCAGAGGGGTATTAATATGCATAAAGGATATGAACATATGATCTTCCACCAAATAAAACAACTAGCATCAACTACAAGGAGTAATCAACACTACTAGCAACCTACTAGTACCAATCCCGGACTTGGAGACAAGAATTGGATACAAGAGATGAACTAGGGTTTTGAGAGGAGATGGTGCTGGTGAAGATGTTGATGGAGATTGCCCTCTCCCGATGAGAGGAGCGTTGGTGATGATGATGGCGATGATTTCCCCCTCGGAGGAAGTGTCCCCGTGAGCAGCTCTGCCGGAGCCCTAGATTGGTTCCGGCAAGGTTCCGCCTCGTGGCGGCGGAGTTTTGTCCCGAAAGGTTTCTTATGATTTTTTCCTCATCGAAAGACCTCATACAGCAGAAGATGGCCATCGGAGAGCCAACAGAGGGCCCATGAGGTAGGGGGGCGCGCCCTGGGGGGTAGGGCGTGCCCCCACCCTCGTGGACAGGTGGGCCGCCCTCTGGTGAACTTCTTCCGCTGGATATTTTTTATTATTTCCAAAAATGACTTCTGTGGAGTTTCAGGACTTTTGGAGTTGTGCAGAATAGGTATCTAATATTTTCTCCTTTTCCAGCCCGAATTCCATTGCCGGCATTCTCCCTCCTTATGTAAACCATGTAAAATAAGAGAGAATAGGCATAAGTATTGTAACATAATGTGTAATAACAGCCCATAATGCAATAAATATCGATATAAAAGCATGATGCAAAATGGACGTATCAGGCTACGACACCGGCAGTCGCCAGCATCATCAGGAAACGATGTGCGGTGCGGGGCCGCAGGCCGGCGTCTTGGATGATTTGGCACAACCGACTTCCGCTCGGGTCCATCGCCTCCATAGGTGCTTGTGGCTTCTGGTCACTTGGTCTTGGATTGGAGTGAGCAGTGTTGCGCAGAGACTAGGAGTAGATGGATTAGAGTGGTGGGGCACCTTTATATGAGAGTCCAAACTCTGTTGCATTCACATCATGCTGGCTCTATTCTGCTTCTCCAATTAATTCCCTCTGCATGCTAACTGAGGATGCATCATTGACCATTTAACATCTCGGGAACCGCTACCCTCTCCCTCCTTGGCATTCAAGTCGTATCAATGTACTACCTCCGTCCTGGTTTATTAGTCCCCTTTGTAATTTGTGTGAAATTTTGATCAAAGATTTAACTAACAAAATATTACTGCATGTCAACAAAAATTATATCGTCGGATTCGTATTTGAATATAGTTTTCAAAGATATAATTTTTGATGACATGCATGAATATTTTTTAGTTAAATTTATGGTCAAAGTTTAGCATAGATTACAATGGGGACCAATAAACCAGGTCGGAGGTAGTAAATGCGTGTCACGAGACGTTCCCGTCAACGACGAGGTGCCTATGGTGACTTCGTAAATTTCAAGATGATGTGTCGGCTCAGTCTTTCGGAGGTGCTCATAGGGGTAGGGTGTGCGTGTGTGCGTTCATAAGGGTGAGTGTATGCGCATGTATATGAGCACTTGCGTCTGTACTATGTTAAAAAAAACATAAATGCGTGTCAAAATGAGACTAGTCAGTACTAGTATACTCAATATTGTGCACCACGACCAAGGCGGAGAGGAAAATGAGAGACCTACGTATTTATTTACGGTGTAGATTCACTCATTTTGCTCCATATGTACTACTCATTTAGGCTGTAGTCTAGTCACTTGTTGAAATCTCTAGAAATGAAAATACTCCTTTCCGGTTTACAGGGCTATACTAGCAAGTAGTGTAGTACAATTGTGGGCTCAAATAGCAATTTTTTCTAATGCAAGAGTCTGGCTATATGCGTGCTCCAAGGCTCCGCACCACGCCCCACCCATACACAAAGACTACCAGGTGAGCGTTCGCAACTACCACGTTCGGGTTGCGCTTGGCTCTTCACCTCTTCGAGAAGATGAACAATGATGTTACTACTACTTCTACATTATCGAATCCACTGCTGCATGTTCGTCCACCGTGTGCGGGAGGGATAGCTTGTTGTAGTATAAGCAAAAGCTTGTCCTCATCTGCGAGCCACCGCGTGCATGGGCGAGGGAGAAGGCGTGTAGTAGTAAAATCAAGCTTCTCCTCATTGTACGAGTTGATGCGACACATCATAGCACTGGCCCCACATGCTTGCCTCTAAACTTGGCTAAAAGACCCGCAGTGTACAATATATTTGCTGCAACCTCTAACATTTACCCCACCACAAATTAAAATATATATTCATGTCTTGACCAGATGAGCGTGCAAACTACAATCACTAGGATGACAGGTAGGGCTAGAATATTATTTTAATTAAAAAAATGCTTCGAGACGGCCTCATGTCATGGAGCCGACCCCAACGATTTTAAGCTTACAGGCATGGTACACGCTATCCTAGACTACTCTACACATGAAACTGCCACACAAGCGTCCGGGCTGCGCTTGGCTCTTCGCCTCTTCGGGAAGTCGAATAATGATGGAGTACTACTGCAGTGGAGGAGTACTACGGTATGCTTCTGGCCATCTGACACCGAATGAACTATTGCATGTCCACCACGTGCGGGAGGGAGAGTGTGTAGCGAAAGCTTCTCCTAGTCCTGCCAGCCACCACGATTCATGGGCGAGGGAGGGATGCAGCTTCATTGACTTACTGCTCCTGCCTTTGAGTTTATGACAGGTGGGCCCAACAGGTGGCTGGCCCACCTATCATACAGCCAAAGGCAGGTGCAGTTAAGGCACCGGAGCTCAGTCCGCGAGGGAGAGGGAGTTGTAGTAATCAAAATTCTCATTGTTGTACGAGTTGACGCGACACATCAAAGCATTGCACTCGATATATTTCAATAATTTGCGTTTACCGATGCATTAACTACAACACATGCATGCATGTCGTGACTCTCCTTTTGATACTTGCATGTGTTGATTTAATGCACCTTGAAGTAGTATGAATATGTGATGGTAAAGCTTTGTAATGCCCTGGCCGTAAAGCGAGAGATGGTTGTGCACGAGGAGGGCGAGATCATGCAGACGGAACAGGACCCGACGATGGAGCTCTCTATGGTCTCGATGGACCTCACCTTGCTCCACTACCCCTTGTGCCTCCGCCCCTTGAAGCCTCCAGTGTATGAGGTTCGAATACACCTCATCCGTTCGGCTGATCGAGCAAGGTGCAGGTTTCTTGATTGATGTGTTGTTCAATTGACTTGTGCAGTGCAAGGGAGGGCACCTGGCCTGTGTGGACTGCCGCGTCAAGCACCCTGGGAACCAGTGGCAGTGCCAGAAGTGCGAGCGCGGTTGTGGCTTCAACGTGCGGAACATGGCGGTGGACGCCGTCCTCCCCTCGGTGAGGGCGGAGTGCTCGCACGAAGGTTGTGGGCTCTATGTCACTTACCACAAGCTCGCTGATCACCAGAGCGTGTGTCCGCTCGCGCCCTGCAAATGCCCCGTGCCCATCTGCGGCTATGAAGGCCCGCCGCCGGCGCTCTCCCACCACATCAACACCGTGCATCCCATTTCCGCGCATAGGATCCAGTACGGCAAGGTGCTCCAGCTGCAAGTGCCACTGTCGGAGCCACGGCTCTTGCTGTTCACGGAGGAGGATGGCCGCGCGTTTTTCTTGGTCGGCGGCGTGCTCGACGTTAGTGCGCCTATCGCCGTGTCGGTCGTCTGCATTAGAGCGGGGGCGTCCCCACTGCCGCACTACATGGCCAAGCTGTGGGCGAACGGCCCGCCGGGGGAGCCCAAAGGCAGGACCGACGCTGTCAAGGTGGAAATGAAGGTGACAAGCAGCAAGGATCCCGGCGTCGCCCGTGCGAGGCTGACCTTCTTCACAATTCCGCCCAAGCTGCTGGCCGGGGCTAAGCTGGTGTCCCTCCACATTCAGATTGACAAGCTCACGTCCTAAATGATTCTACAGTGCCTTCTGTTTATCTTAGTAATATGCTAATATAGGGATTAGCTCGGTCTAATTTAGCTTCTCGTTCCACCTTCTGAGGAGAGGGACAAGAAAGGGATCACGGGCATCTTATCTCTTTTTAGTTTGTAAGCCTGCGGGCACTTGTTAAATTTGAAACTTGTAATCCCCTTGCTCATGTTTTTCATTCCGTATGAACTGTACCTGTATGGGATGTTTTTAATGAAAAGGGGTGCTTGCTGGGTTCTTTGTGCGTGAGCGAGGCCCATGCCAAGGAGTGAATCATTGTTATTTTTAAGATAAACATTGTCGCCCGGTAACAGGCCTTGTCGTCCCCTTACTTCATTTGACCATTCTCATGCTCTTGGCGGAGGCAGGGGCGAAGTAGGATTAGGCCCTTCGTTTATTTTCTTGCCATCGCGACTACGACCCGGTTCCGACCCAGGGAATAGTTCTTGGGTATAGGAAGAAGGGGGAGCACGGTGGCCTAGGAATAAAACGAGGTTTCATATGTCCCAACTCCGTACGGAAATGCAGAATATGGGATAAAAGACTTATCTGGATCTGCAGCCCCCGGCAGCCTTGGCTTGCCGTAGTTGGATTCTTGTGTCTACAGCCCCCGACAACCTTGGCTTGCCGGGGCCGGAGTGCCGGTTTGTTCTCTTTCTTCCAAACAGCTCAGCAGAAACGTCCATTACCCTGCGAACCAAAGAGGACAGAAAGGAACAGAAAGACGCACACTCGACCTCTATGCTAGGGGTTAGTCGCCGCTAAGCACTATCAACCCTAACCGAGGGAGAGACTCAACCTAGCATGCATGCTAAAAATTAGGGGGCCAGCGCTTCATTTATTTATGCTCAGGGTCTGCGCCTGGCTTTGTACAGAGGGTTACATGCCTTGCCGGCAAGGCTTGTACAAAAGGTGGTTTACCAGGGGGGCCGGCAACCGCGCCTTATGGGTAAAACTTGCGAAGATGTTCAATGTTCCAGGAGTTGCTCACTGGAATAGCATCTTCGGTCTCCAGGAGGACTGCGTCGGGCCTGGTGACTCGTATTACCCGATAAGGGCCTTCCCACTTTGGTGTCAACTTGTTGGAATTATTGGCCGATTGAACGCGCCGAAAACAAGGTCGCCTTCCTCAAAGCTTCAGGCATGAACCTTGCGGCTATGATAGCGGCGCAAGGCTTGCTGGTAGCGCGCTGCTCTCATAGCCGCCCGAAGACGATCTTCCTCAAGGAGTGTTGCGTCATCTTGCCGCAATTGCTCTTGCTCAAGCTCGTCATAAGCGAGCACTCAAGGTGACCCGTATGTGAGTTCCATGGGGAGAACTGCGTCTGCCCCGTAGCATTTTCCCTCTCCGCCTGGCCGTTGCTCCGTTGGTGTGCCACGGAAGCGAAATAGACCTTGCTGTCGAGGTCTTGGATGTATTGCATGAAGGTGTGGCTTGTGAACTGCATGCCGTTGTCGGTGATGACTCTGTTTGGCACACCAAAACGGAAGACTAACCCCTTGAAGAACTTGACAGCTGACTGCGCTGTCACCTTCCTCACTACTTCCACCTCTGGCCACTTTGTGAACTTGTCGATTGCAACGTACAAGTACTCAAAGCCCCCGACAGCGTGGGGGAAAGGGCCCAATATGTCGAGCCCCTAGACCGAGAATGGCCAGGAGAGAGGAATTGTTTGAAGGGCTTGAGCTGGTTGATGAAGCTTCTTGAATGGGCCGACACGCTTCACACTTGGTTACTAGTGTCGTTGCATCCTGGAGAGCAGTGGGCCAGAAGAAACCTTGTCGGAATGCCTTGCCGGCAAGGGCCCTCGACCCTATGTGGAACCACATATGCCTCTGTGTATCTCTGCCAACAGCGCCAGTCCTTCCTCCCGGGTTGTCGGATTTCGGGTTCCGGCAGACCCTCTAGGTTCGAACTCTGGGGTGCACGCGGAAATCACACCTCCAACCTACCTACGCCTCATCACCTCGCAAAGATCTAAACTACACAAAGAACAACACAGAGGACACGAGGTTTATACTGGTTTGGGCCACCACGGTGGTGTAATACCCTACTCCAGTGTGTGGTGTGGTGGATTGCCTCTGGGGCTGATGATGAACAGTACAAGGGAAGAACAGCCTCGCGAGGGTCTGTTCTTGAGCTGGTGCGATGAACTGCTAGGGGGTTCGATCGCTTCTCTCTCTCTCTCTCTCTCTCTCTCTCTCTTGCCTACCTTTCGGTGTGTCTACTCTGTGGGTGGCAAGTCCTATTTATAGGCGGAGGCCCTGGGCCTCTTCCCAAATATTGAGCGGGAAGGGCGCCAACAATTGGCCATTTTGAAGGGGAACATCTAGTACACTTATCCTGACTAAAGTCGGTCATCTCCTGCCAAAGATTACAGCGGTGGCCTTGGCTTGGGCTCCACGATGACCTCCTTCCTGCCGTTCTGCTGGTCTTGATCTTGTTGCACGAAATGGTTGCCTTTGCTTGATACCCTTGGCCTGCGCTTGCCTCCTTTGCACCAAAGGGAAATGAGGACAACTACTTGGCGGGCTGGCGCCCTTTGGCGCCCTTGGTCGTCATGGCTTGCGTCATGGGCACCTCGTGAGGTACCCGCCTTGATCTCTCCGCCTCCTCGCGAGCCACCGACGAGGCCGTGCACGAGGAAGCTTCTGTCGTCCGCCCGTGAGGCTTGGCCCCTCGCGAGGTCTTGAGCTTGTGTTGATGAAGATGGGTCGTCTTGGGCCACCCCTTGAGCCACGCCGCGCCGCAAGCGAGCAAGTCTGGGTACCCCCATTCCCGAGCATGACAGTAGCCCTGAGCCCAAAGGCGTGCACAGACTTGGCTTAGCAGAGAAGCGAAGGGGCAAGTGCGAAGCGTCGCGGGCCCCAACAGCCTGCGGCCTTGGGCTCCGCGTGGCGGTTGATTGGACATGGGTGTCCCTACTTTCCTACGATGCCTTGGCAACTGCACGAATTGACAAGGGAGCGGAACCCATCTAGGCTTTACCTTCTTTGCCTTCTCCAGTCATTGCCCAGATCCCCTTTCTCCGCTCCTATCCTTCCTGCTTCCGAAACCCCCAGATCTACTCCGACCCTGCGCCTTAGCAAGGCATGGTGCCTCGCCAGACCCCGGCCGGAGCTTGGTACTCGCCCGCTCTGGATCCTCCGAATGTGTTGGAGAAGAGCCTTGCCCGGGCGCGCCGAATGATGGTGGCGCAAGGCAACGACGGGGCGGCGGTGCTCAAGGTTGGTTCCGCCCTTCCCTAGGACCAAGGAAGCACCTTATACCCGCTCTTCGTGAGTGCCATTGCCGCCAGTCTGGTGCCTCCCTTTTCGGAGTTCTTCTTTTCTGTCCTCCGTCATTACAAGCTGCAAGCTCTGCACCTCCACCCCAACTCTGTTCTTCTCCTGGCGATCTTCGCCTACTACTGTGAGGCTCATGTCGGGGTGCAGCCCTCAGTGGCCTTGCTGCGCCATTACTTCTACCTCCGGGTCTCTCGCGGCTCCATCACCGCGTGCGCGAGCTTTGTCGCGTATGGCAGCTCCAACGCCATCTCGAAGCCCGGGAAGAGGATTGAAGGCTTCAGGAGCAAGTGGGTCATGGTGGATGCTGGGCGCATCCATTCTGGCTGATTACGCCAGCGGAGCAGCCCAAACCCATCGGCGCTTGGTCTCGCGCGGAGCTCGTTGATCAGCCTTGTGGCCAATCTTTGGAGAGGATGGACGCGGACCTGTGGCCGGGCAACATGGCGATGGCGAAGCTGACTGGGGCGTCGCTCCTGAGGGAGCTCCTGGAGCACCGGGTGGCCCCGCTTCGGCAATACTCGCTCCCGCTGTGGAGGCCTCACCCGAACCCGTAGTCTTGGCCGACGAAGATCTGGCTGCGGTCCTCCAATCCTTGGTCGGGGGTGACATGGCGAGGCAGGTGGGTGCTTGTCGGTGTCAAAACCGGCGGATCTCGGGTAGGGGGTCCCGAACTGTGCATCTAGGCGGATGGTAACAGGAGAAAAGGGACACGATGTTTTTACCCAGGTTCGGGCCCTCTCGATGGAGGTAAAACCCTACTCCTGCTTGATTAATATTGATGATATGGGTAGTACAAGAGTGGGTCTACCACGAGATCAGAGAGGCTAAACCCTAGAAGCTAGCCTATGGTGTGATTGTTGTTCGTCCTATAGACTAAAACCCTCCGGTTTATATAGACACCGGATAGGGTTAGGGTTACCTGAGTCGGTTACAATGGTAGGAGATCTACATATCCGTATCACCAAGCTTACCTTCCACGCCAAGGAAAGTCCCATCCGGACACGGGGACGAAGTCTTCAATCTTGTATCTTCATAGTCTAGGAGTCCGCCAGCGGTGATAGTTCGCTATCCGGACACCCCCTAATCTGAGGACTCCTCGGTTGCCCCGAACCAGGCTTCAATGGCGATGAGTCCGGCGTGTAGATTGTCTTCGGCATTGCGAGGCGGGTTCTTCTCCAAATTCCATATACTTGTCGAATAGTGTGAGGCTTCTGATAAATGCTGCCCTCCTTGGCTTCCACGCCCAATAATGGCCATCTTCCACGTGTTTGAATGAATGTGAAAAGCCAGGGTATTTTTACACTTATCCCCCTAGCTGCGCAAATGAGCCGCCTATAAAGGGGCGAGGATCTAGATCTGAGTCACACCATCCCCTCCATGAGCTTTCATCGGGCGCCTCGACAAAAATCCATTCCATCATGGGCCGGTCGATGCGGCTCCTCCTCTCGCGCTCCCAGCCCTCGGCACAGAAATTGGGAGAGATGCTCGATCCCGCATAGCGAGCTAGTGACACTCCAAACCAAGGATTTCTTCCCCGGCCTTCATGGTTCCGATTCGAGCGGACTCGCCACCTATAAGGGCGAAAAGCAAGCGGAGAGTGTCCCCGATCCCTCCAAAGGAGAGCGGGTATGCTTTATCTCTTATCTAGTAAGAGGACTCGGATTTCCAATTCATCCGTTTCTCCGGGGGCTCTTAGAGTTCTACGGCCTCCGATTGCACCACCTTCCTTTGCCTCCATTTTGCACATCGCGGGCTTCGTGGCCCTTTGTGAACTGTTCTTGGCGTCAAGGCTCATTTTGCGTTGTGGAAGAGATTATTCTGCCTTGTACCCCGTTCTCATGAGGGGTCAATATATCAAGTGGGCGGAGCCGAGCTATGGCGCATCACGGGACGGATATCTATCCGGAACCCGAAGAAGGCGTCCGAAGACTGGCCTTGAATGGTTTTATATAGAAGGCGTCCCCTTTGCCGGATCATGTTCGGATCGGTCTCCCGAGTTCAGCGATGCTCCTTTGAAGAAAGCGCTGAGTTGGCGCCAGCGGAGCTCCCGGAGGGAAGGCAGCGAGGGCGTCCTATACCTGATGAGCCGAATAATATTGTTAGCTCATTCCGGACTGACCATGATCGGTGTCATGGCCACATGTATTATGCGGGGGGTGCAGCCGCTCCAGTATAGGGGCCACCCCATGTGGGATTTCAACGGGGAGGATGATGCCACCCGTCATGGCCATAAGGGGCGGGATCGGTCACCGATCTGGTGAAGATCTTGTCCGCTGTACAAAGGGAGAAGAGGAGGATTTTCTCCACGTCGGTCCATTGAGCGGATTCTCTCTGAACAATCCTCGAAGCTGGGTAAGCGGACATTTCTTTTGCACATCCGATCCGTATTCCCATGGTTAGGTATCTCATTTTGTGACTTTGACGCGAGGAACTGCGCCGAGCCGTAAAGACATAAACAGCCCGCCTCCACAACCCGAGGATCCGGGCGGCTCCTCGATCCGACCTCCCAAGAGGATCCGGACATATTGGTGGAGCTGATTGATGGGGTATTTCCTGGCCCGAGCATCGATAATGCCTTGGTTGCCATTACGGCCGATTACCCCAGAATACTTCCAGCCTCACAGGTAACTGAGACCGAGGTCCCAATACTCTGATAATGACCCATCCGTGCTTATTTTTTATCACCGTATAATAATGGTGTTTCGCAGAGGGTGCCTTCGAGACAGGAGGCCGAGCCCGCGGCGACTAGCCAACAAGGGGCAGCACGGCCCCGCAGGCTAAAAAGAAGTGTGGTCCGGATCAAAACGCCGCCGCAATGGTATGGCGTGTCACCATATTCCCAGGATTGATTCCTGGAAGCCGTACTAACTCTGGTGCTCTTTTCAGGAAAAAGAGCGCTCGCCGGACTGTGTCCGGAGAGGTTGCCAATCGAGCCTCCGCCAGCCAGGCTCCAAAGTCGGGTCCAGAAGCGGAGGCGAGCACGAGGCGTGCGTCGAATGCTCCTCCGACAGAGGATGCCGACAGATTTTCCGCCACTAACTCCGAGGTGGAGAGCGCCATGAATCACAGGCGCCGCCGGACAGTTCTTCGTGACGCATGTTTCTCCCAAGAGGCATTGAATGCCTTCAATTGGGAGATCGCACCTCCGTGCCGCTCAAGATGGTCTAGCCAGAGCCACGGAGCGGTATGTAAAGGACATACTGGTGAGGAAATTTGTGATTATATATGCGGTGGCCCGAGACTTAAAATAGTTAGAATAACTGATTTAAGGATCATTTGTTATCTTGAGGATCTTACAAAAAAGAATACCCGACTGTCCTGTGGAGCTTGAAGAATGCAAGGCCCAACTTGAGGCCGCACTAGCCGCTCTGAGGGGAGCCACAGAGACCCCCTCTGTTAATATATGCTTCAAAAGATAAGTAGTTTGTGAAGTGCGGCGTGTGTGTAAATCTGACAATAATATTGCAGATGGCGCCGGACTAGATCCGGACAAGCAACAGCTCTTGCGCTGGTTGAAGGCCAGCGAGTATGTGCTTACAAGGGTGAGGCAAGAGAAAAATAATCTCGGGATGCCAACACCCGGTGGGTGAGGAACTAAAGGATGTTCGTGCCCGGTATGTCGACTCCGTGAAGGAGAATCGGCGACTTCGTCGCGGCATTTATAGTAAGTGCTTGGCGAACTTTGAAAAAGAGTTGGCGAGGAAGTCAACTAACGGAGTTATATGCATGTAGGGTATGCTCACGGGTCGTCCTGCGGAGGAAATGCCCGGTTCTCTGGTGACCTTCTTCCCGAGCTATTGCAACTGCATCTGAGCAGAGTTTGGCGGTGATGAAAAGCGTCGCCTGTGCCTTGTGGCCATCTATCTCCCCGCCTCAAGGCCTTGAAGAGCTTGCGGAGAAGCTTGAGGAGCACGGCGGTGCTTCCGACTATGGAAGATATCGGCTGTCGTCAAAGCGCCCGAGAGGCCTGGGCCATGGTGAAGACGCAGCGGTACACGGCGGACCCAAACCACATGGCCGAGGTCGGACACTGTGGGGCCCGGCAGGAAGGAGATCCTGTGAGCTTAGTGTACGGCCAAGTAGAGTTGGCCGCAAAGTATTCCCAGCAGGAATGTAAACTAGACAGCCTATTAGATGGCATTGAAGAGGAATACAATCAGTCAATTTGACTATGTAATTTAAAATGACATGTAAAATGCCTTCTAGCCGGATTGTAGATCGTTTGTCGTAGCGGACCTTTTCGCTTCAACCTCGGGACCCAATAGTCCGGAGTGTGTTCGAATACCCTCACGGTTACATAAAAACCGGGGCATGCGTGGAGACCAGGCGTAGGGGTCATGAGTGCTTTATAAGAAAAGTGCCCAACTAGTTATGTTATATTACATGGTTAGCAAGAAACATCTTCCAGGGAGAATAGTTCCATTAGGGGTTCCTTTCCCTGGGAGGCATGCCCTAAAGTGCATGTCCGGACTGCGAAAAAGCGAGAAAATCATCACGGGGCAGACAAATGCAAAATAAAAAAATCGTCTTTTAGTTCACCGACCGACTATTCCCCTAAGACCGCGCGCGTTCGGCTTCACCCAGTCTGAGGTACACGTCCGGCTGACCCGGCGGTAACAATCGCAGAGGTGCTCCCTTTACCACCTAGCCGAACAATCGGGAATGTAGGGGTAAGCACAGGAGCCAGGCAACCCAGCTTGGCCAAAACTGAAGTCATATCGATGCATATAATGGTGAATAAAAGGTACATGCGGAAGTGTGACACATGTGTTGGGCATAAAGCCCGTAAAAATAAGCTTCTATTAGAGAAGCCCCCGGGTATAATGAGCGCGGATAGCGTGTCAAGTGTGTGCGAACAATGCGCGAACGAGCCTTTAACGGCTTCGGAAAAAAGGAGGAAGAAGGAGAGAAATAAAAGACATCTTAAAGTATAAAATATAGACGGAGGAAGGAGATGAACTCAGAATCCGGCGCTAGGCGTAGAATCTTCGGAGACGAGCAGCATTCCATGGGTTCGGCTCGAGTCGGTTATCCGATGTGTTTAGACGGGCCATGCGCTCCGCCCGGTCGAGGACTTGGTCGATGATGAAGGGCCCTCCCATTTGGGCTTGAGTTTGTCCTTTTTTGTCCGTGAGGCGTAGAACTAGTTCGCCAACGTTGTAAGCTTTGGCCCGTGCTTCCTGCTTTGATATCTTCAAACTTCTTTGTTGATAGAATGCGGAACGAGCTTTTGCCACGTCGCGCTCCTCCTCCAAAGCGTCAAACTGTCCTGCCGATCGAGCTCGGCTTCTCTTTCTTCGTACATGCGCACGCAAGGTGAGTCATGAATTATGTCGCGATGCAAAACTGCCTCTGCGCCGTATACCATAAAAATGGTGTGAATCCGGTAGTGCGATTCGGCGTGGTCCGCAGCCCCAGTACTGGTCGAGCTCCTCAACCCAAAGGCGTGTAATATTCCTTGAGGGACCGCACTAGTGCGGGTTTAATGCCGCTCATGATTAGACCGTTTGCTCGCTCGACTTGACCGTTAGTTTGGGAGTGATAGGCTGAAGCGTGGTCGAGCTTGATGCCCATGTTTTTGCACCAAAGTTTGACCTCGTCGGCCGTGAAGTTCGTAGATTATCGGTGATGATGCTATGGGGGCGCCATAATGGTGTACTACCCCGATATAAAGTCTATCACCGGTCCGGATTCGGCCGTCTTTACAGGCTTGGCCTCTATCCATTTGGTGAATTTATCCACCATGACCAATAAGTATTTTTGCTTGTGGGTTCCTCCTTTAAGGGGTCCAACCATGTTAAGCCCCCAGACCGCGAAGGGCCATGTGATGGGTATAGTTTTGAGGGCGGTGGGTGGCATGTGGCTTTGATTAGCAAAGATCCGGCAACCGACGCATCGTTGGACTAAGTCCTGAGCATCTGCCCGGGCCGTCGGCCAATAAAATCCTGTACGGAAGGCCTTGCCTACAAGGGCCGGGCTGCGGCATGGTGCCCACCGAGTCGGCATGAATTTCAGCCAGAGATTCCGCCCTTCCTCTTCTGAGATACACCTTTGAAGGACTCCGGTTGTGCTTTTCTTATAAAGCTCTCCCTCATGGACCTTATAGGCTTTAGACCGCCGCACTATGCAGCGGGCCTCGTTTTGGTCTTCGGGAAGCTCCTGCCTAGTTAGGTAGGCTAGGAATGGTTCTATCCACGGGGCAATGACTGACATTATTGCGTGGGCTGACGGTGTTATTTCGTTGGCGGAACCACCAACTATGTCGGAATGTTCGATTGTGGGGCGGTGTGGTTGGAGTGCAGGTTGTTATTTCCGGACTCTCCCTCCCATAATACAGATGGCTTGAAAAGCCTCTCTAGGAAGATGTTGGGGGCGGCATCGCGCTTTGCGCCAATGTCGTGTAACGTCCGCTGCCTAGTTGTTATCCCGGGCTATATGGTGAAATTCGAGCCCCTCAAACCGAGCTGACATTTTTAGGACGACGTTGAGATAAGCTGCCATTTTTGGATCCTTGGCATCAAAGTCCCCATTTATTTGGGATATCACAAGGTTCGAATCCCCGCGCACCTCTAGGCGTTGAATGCCCATGGAGACTGCCATCCGGAGACCATGTAGAAGGGCCTCGTATTCGGCTGCATTGTTGGAGTCCGTGTACATTATTTGAAGTACGTATTGGACTGTATCTCCGGTTGGGGGCGTCGAGCGGCGCTTGACCCCTAGGCCGCCAACATTTTGGAGCCGTCGAAGTGCATGATCCGGTTGGAATATGCGCCCGTACTCTTTAGGGAGTTCGGCTTGATCCATTCGGCGATGAAGTCAGCCAAAACTTGCGACTTAATAGCTAAATGCGTGGCTTGTAGGTTATGTCGAGCAGGGAGGAGCTCAATGGCCCATTTAGCGATCCGGCCTGTTGCGTCGCGGTTGTTTATAATGTCATTAAGAGGTACTTGAGGCTACATTATCGAACACTCTTGAAAGTAGTGTCGCAGCTTCCGGGATGCCATGAACACCGCGTATGCTATCTTTTGATAATGTGGGTATCGTGACTTGCATGGAGTTAGGACAGTGGACACGTAGTAAACTGGTCTTTGGAGAGGGAACTTGTGTCCGTCCGTTTCTTGTTCGACAATGAACACCGCGCTTACAACTTGATGGGTTGCTGCGATGTATAATAGCATTGGTTCGCCCATGTTGGGCGCGGCCAGGACCGGATTTGTTGCCAATATGGCTTTGATTTCTTCGAGTCCGGCCGTGGCGGCATTCGTCCACTCGAAGTGTTCGGTGCGCCGGAGGAGGCGATAAAGGGGTAATGCATTTTCTCCTAAGCGGGAAATAAAGCGGCTTAGAGCATACGCATCCGATAAATTTTTGTATTTGTTTGAGGTCTTTGGGGATATCCAATTGTGATAGAGCTCGGATCTTGGCTGGGTTTGCTTCAATTCCTCTACCGGATACAATGAAGCCCAAGAGCTTTCCGGTACTGCGCCAACGCATTTTTCCGGTTGAGCTTGATGTCATATGTTAGGAGATTATTGAATGTGAGCCTCAAGTCATCGACTAGGGTTTCGACATGCTTGGATTTGGCGACCACATCGTCTACATATGCCTCCACTGTTTTGCCGATCTGGTTTGCGGACATATACGAATCATGCGTTGATATGTTGCTTTGTGTTTTTGAGCCCAAAGGGCATTGTGTTGAAGCGAATGGGCGTATGGAGTGATGAATGCCGTTCTTGGCTTGGTGCAGCTCTGCCATCTTAATTTGGTGGTAGCCGGGTATGCGTCGAGGAAACACAATGAATTACATCTGCGGTAGCATTGATAATTTGATTGATGCGGGGGAGGGGGAAGGGATCCTTTGGGCAAGCCTTGTTAAGGTCCTTAAAATCGACACATAGGCGCCAAGATTTGTCCTTCTTTGGTACAATTACCAGGTTTGCTAGCCAGTCCGGATGTTTAATGTCTCTGATGAATCCGGCCTCCAATAGTTTGGCTAGCTCCTCTCCCATGGCCTGTCTCTTGGGTTCGGAGAACGCGAAGAGCTTGTTTGATGGCTTGAATCCTTTTAGGATATTTAGGCTGTGCTTTCGGCCGGTAGGCGTGGGATTCTGGCATGTCTGAAGGGTGCCGGGAAAAATGTCCCAATTTTCACGTAGGAATTCTCGTAGTCTTGGCGTCCACGTCGAGGTTTAATTGTGCCCGATGGAGGCCGTTTTTGTAGGGTCCGTTGGATGGACTTGGAATTTGACTATTTAGGTCTGCGGTTTAAAGAGGTGGACTTGGATCTCTTATCGAGTATCACATCGTCCCACATTCACCGTGGAGCGCAGTGCAATGAGTTCCTCTGCCGCTAGGGCTTGAGATAGTGCCTCAAGGGCAAGTCTGGCTGTTTTATTTTAAGTGGATGGGCGCTATGTCCGGGTCACTAGCGAGAGTGATAATTCCGTTGGGTCGGGCATTTTGAGCTTCATGTACCCGTAATGGGGTATAGCTTGAAAAATTGTGAATGCCTCTCGCCCTAATAGGCGTGGTATCCGCTGGCTGAGCAGGGCCACTTGGAATGTGACCTCCTCGGACCTATAATTGTCCGGCGTGCCGAACACCACATCCAGTGTGATCTTTCCTGTACAGCATGCTTCCCGACTGGGGATTATTCCTCTAAAGGTTGTGCTGCTTTGCTCAATGCGGCTCCAGTCTATTTCCATTTTTCGAAGGGTTTCCTCGTAGATGAGGTTTGATCCGCTGCCGCCGTCCATGAGTACGTTGGTAAGGCGAAAGCCATCCACTATTGGACTGAGGACCAATGCGGTTGGTGCTCGGGTTGTTCGGATTTTAGGTTCGTCACTGGCGTTAAAGGTAATAGCCGTGTCACTCCATGGATTTATTGTTGCTATCTGGTAGACTTCGGCAAGGCTGCGAAGTGTTCGTTTTCGCATATTATTTGATCACGAGCGTCTAGAAGACTATTAATACCATCTTGGTATTCTTTGGGCTGGTGCTCTAGAGCTAAGAGCTCTTAGCCACTTTTGGCCACACAGCCTGTCGTAGTATCCAACATGCTCTAAGGCTATGAGTTGGAGTGGCGCCCTCTGTGCTATGAATTTTGCAGGGTCCATTGAGCCATCCCTCCAATGCGGTTCCATGCCCTTTGGGGGGTTTTTGCTTTTTGGTATGTAACCCAGGTGCCTCGTGATGATGCACCCTTTTATTTCGTACTAGGGTCGTATTCGGGGCCGGATTATCCCAAAATTTGATTTCGGTTTTCCAGGCGCTCTTTATCGCGCAGTACTTTCGTACTATGGACGCCAAGTCAGCGAAGCGTGTAATTTTACGACGACTTATGGCGTTTAGGATTCCCTTGTCCGTGCAATTGTTGCAGAAGAATGAGATTGTGTCCTCCTCGCGGCAATCCTTTATCCTGTCCATAACCAAGAGGAATCTGGCCCAGTAATGATGTACTATTTCACCGGGCTCTTGCCAGGTTTGGGATAGATCGCTTATGTTTGGGTGGGAGAGTGGAATTAAATTCCGAACCCCGTCCGATCTAAGATTCAGGGGCCAAGAAGTTTTCAAACTTGGAAGCTTGGGTTCTTGGAGGTTGTCCAATGAATCTAGCCCGCTGCCTGACTTTAAGTTTAGGGCTTGAGTGGTGTCCTCCCCTCCGCGGGAATCCGGCATGGAGGGGTCAGGAATCCGGGCATAGCTAGTCCTTAAGGTAGGAGAAGAGTCGCCGTATTGTTCCTCTACCACAACAACGTGGTGGGTAGCCTGGGGAGAGTTGATCTCTCTCAGATCGGTTTTAGGCCCAATCTGATCGTAGTCTGTAGTGACTCCCAGGGCTGTGATGCGATCCAAGAGCTCGTTTAAGGAAGAGAGCTCCATCGGATCTAACTGCTCGGCGAGTTCCGAGTTAACGTGAAGATTTCTTTCGATGACCCGAGAAGTCATCGTCGGCGCGGCGGCCGAACAGGCGGTCATAAGAAAACCGCCTAGCCGGAGAGTTTGGCCGGTGGCCAAAGCTCCTTTAGCAATGGTGCCGTCTTTAAAGATGGGATGAGGCATCCTTCCCGGACAGCGGCACGCAGAGGAACTCTCAATGAAAGCACCAATGTCGGTGTCAAAACCGGCGGATCTCGGGTAGGGGTCCCGAATCTGTGCGTCTAGGCGGATGGTAACGAGGAGACAAGGGACACGATGTTTTTACCCGGGTTCGGGCCCTCTCGATGGAGGTAAAACCCTACTCCTGCTTGATTAATATTGATGATATAGGTAGTACAAGAGTGGATCTACCACGAGATCGTGAGAGGCTAAACCCTAGAAGCTAGCCTATGGTATGATTGTTGTTAGATCCCTCGGACTAAAACCCTCCGATTTATATAGACCTTTGGATAGGGTTAGGGTTACACAGAGTCGGTTACAATGGTAGGAGATCTACATATCCGTATTGCCAAGCTTGTCTTCCACGCCAAGGAAAGTCCCATCCGGACACGGGACGAAGTCTTCAATATTGTATCTTCATAGTCTAGGAGTCCGGCCAACGGTGATAGTTCGGCTATCCGGACACCCCCTAATCCAGGACTCCCTCAGTGCTCCTGTAACCCTGTTCCTTCGAGATGATTGGGAGCAGGTGGTGAACTCCATGTTCGACGGGGACGGGCATGTGCCCGCGGAGGTTCTCGAGGACCTGGCGGCCCTGGCGACGGTGAACGTGTCCTCCGGCGACTCCAGCGAAGAGGAGGAAGAAGAGGAGCGGGAAGAGGAGCCCGATTCCGAGGCGACCGACGGGGAGTCGAGAGCGCCCCTCCCTTGGTGCAAGTCCCGCGCTCTCCGCCTCCTTCCGGATGATGACGAGGATGGCGACGAGCGAGGCGGTGAATGCTCGCCCCTGACCCGAAGAAGGACAGGACGGGGCTGGTTCCCCGCGGGTCTGCTCCGGCTCCGAGGCGATCTGCAGACGCGCCTCCTGCTCCCGAGCCTCTTGAGGTTGATCCCAGCAGCCGGCACTCGGGCTTCAAGTTCGGCCGGAGGTTGCTTGAGCCCGCGAGCGATGACCAGTAAGTGCTTGATTCTCGCTTTGCTTCTTTGCTTCGCTGTTGAGGCTTGATGTCCGTATTCCTTGGCTAAGCCGGTGCCTGCGGCGAAAAAGCTGAAGGGGGCTCCTGAGTCTTCGCCCTGGGCAGCACCTCCATCCGCGGAAGAAGGGGGCGGCAAGACGCGGGCCTCTCCTGCCCGGTCATCCTCGCGAGGTCTGGCGGGGCTAGCTGGGGCGAGCTCAGCCCCCATGGCCCAAGCGACTCCCGAGGTGTCCTTGCCTGATGCCACTACCGCAGTCGCCGGGGCGCAGAAGGTCCCAACTCATGGTGTTGTGATTACGCTGCCATCTTCTCCTTCTACTCCGCCAACTGCCATTTCTCCGACTCCGTCTATCATCCTGGATCGTGCTGCTGCTGAACTGGACCGGCTGCGAGGAGATCTCCAGGGCGCCGACCCTTGCTTGGTGGCCGAGCGCCTGGAGCTGGCCTCTGGCTGGGTCCGCTCTGATGCTTCAATTCGAGCGGCGCTGGTTCAGGCCACGACGGCTTGCGACGAGGAGAAGCAGGCCATCCTTGAGGCCAAGGCCGCTCGCGATGCCGCCTTGGGTGAGGTAGCAGGAGAAGTGAGCTGCAGGGCCTGCGCGACCAGCTTGCCAAGGAGGCCCGTGTCCACCAGGAGAAGGAGGAAGACATGAAGTCTCGCGAGGCTACCGCCAAGGACCGGGATGCCAAACTTGATGAACGCCATGGCCTCTTAGATACGCTGGAGCAGGCGTTGGAGGCGAGGAAGATCGAGCTAGATGGCAAGGCGCGGGTCCTGGCCGAGGACCGTGTGGCCTTCGCAAAGCTGGAGGTGAAGGCTCACACCTTGCTGAAGTCTCTTTACGACAGTGGCCTGGAAAGCCCGCTGGCCGGCGCCGAGGACGGCCCCGCCAAGCTGCTTCCCTTCCTGGTTCGCGCCCTTGAGGATGTCGCCCTCGGCCTTGGCCCCACGGCTGAGGCTGAGGCGCGTGTCCTTTCTTCTGCGGCGCTGACGCGGGTCTTCACCCATGTCTACCTTCGCGACCCCAACGTTGACCTTGACAGCCTGCTGGAGCCTGTGAGCGGCGAGCTTGCCGCTGCCGCTGCTGAGGCCGTGAAGGGTCGAGCGGAGGCTCTGCTGGTGAAGTTCCGAGCCTTCAGCACCAAGCCGAAGCGAGGCGCTGCCGATCCTGAGGCTCCACGAGGCGAAGTCGCCCAGCGCAGCTCCGTCACCAACGATGGCACCGCCAGAAAGTGACCCCTTCGTGGCTCCTGTCCTGCTTTCAGCTCCTGCAACATGCATCATGCCTCGTGGAGGCGTTTAGACTTGCGTTTGGCGTTGTGAAACAATTATGGACTGTAATATTTGCTTTTGAATTCCTTGAGATTTGCACTTTTCCTTCCTACTTGCTTATGTTCTACGTCGGCAGAGCCCGGCCCCGAGCATACCTCAGCCGCCGTTAGCCCCGACCGGAAACCAGGACGGGACCAAGGAGTGAGGGGCTACGTGACAAGTTAGGCTCCTGAGTCACGATGCTCAGGAGTCCCCCTTGACGCACGAAAGTAGGGAGCTGAGATGCATGGGTGGATTTACTGTTCTACATCGGCAGAGCCCGGCCCCGTGCATATCTCAACCGCCGTTAGCCTTTCGGAACTAAGGGGTGAGGGGCTACGTGACCAGTTAGGCTCCTGAGTCGCGATGCTCAGGAGTCCCCCTTGACGTTCAAACGGCCTTCGTACCTTGGCTCCGCTCGGGGAGAGACGTGCGACGAACCAGGCACGAGGGGCCTGGCTGGGTGGCGTGCGTTTGGGCATGACCCAGGCGTAGCCCCCGTGCCCAGCCCCCTCGCGCGGCACTTCCGAGGGGAGGCGTTACGATGAGGCTGGACATTGAGCTCTGGGCTCCCTGAGGTTGATGCGGCCGGGGGCCACCCTCAGTTGTTTATCACCAGCGCGGAGCATAGCGCTTCCGTATGTGTACGGGCATAGCCGCTCCTCGGCGATTAATCGTCAGCTAGCGGAGCATGGTGCTTCCAGCAGTGCGTGGGAGGGGCTCCCCTCGGGAGGAGCCCAGGCGTGTCTGACCACTTACGACACATGGCTGGCAGTAGGGCTGACGAGGTGTATCTGGGCACCCGTGAGCAGTAGCGGGACTCACGGGCCCTACCTCAAGGCGGGTTGCGCCTGGCTCGGGCCTTTACTTGTAATGTGTTCCTGCAAATTTGGTTAGATGTCGGTGCTCTCGTCCTCGGGTCCCGGCCCTCGGCCGGGCTCGGCCGTGTTGGTACACAGGTCTTGATGTCGTGGACAAGGCCGGAGGGTGAGGCTGGAGAGCGATGAGGAGCCCATGAGTCGCGATGCTCAGTACCCCCCTTTAACGTGCAAGCGGCCGACATGAAGGAAGAAGGGTGCCGTGGGCAGGCATCAAATAACGATCATGATGGGTCAGACGCACGACCCGAATAAACACAAGAGGGATACATGCCACTGGGTCTGGCCCGGTGGCTTGGGGATAATGCAGCCCGAGGGGCGCCCCCAATAAACTAAAAACATGAATCAAAAGGGATACATGCCGCAGGGACGGACCCACGCGGCACAGGAATGATGCAGCCACAGGCGCTACCGATGGAAAATGAAACTCAAAGGGCGTCACACTGGTGATGTTGGAGATGAAGGGATGCTGAAGTAGCGGACGTCGTGCGCCGCGGAAGCCGATCTTCACGAGCCCCCGGGCCCAGGAGCCTCGGGAGGCTCCGGAGGCGTTGGTGGCTCCTCGCGGACCATCTCCATCTCCGCCAGGACTGCGGAATGCCTGGCCACTTGAGCCTCCAGGATGCTCCTCATGAGGCGCTGGCGCGCGGAAGCCGCGTTCGGCAGGTCGTAGGCGCCCCACGCGTGAGGGCCAGAGGCGCTCCTGAGAGGCGGCTCGGTTGAGCGCTGGTATGTCGACGCAGACACGCAGTCCACCATCCTCGCCTGGATGGGGAGCTACAGCGGGTAAGCGGCGGCTGCCACTCATGACTCTTGACTCTTGCAGCTCATGAATGATCTTGCTGACGAACTCCTGAGGGTTTGGCCCTCCTTGCCTTGCTTCTTCCTGAGGGAAACGTGCTTTTAAACACGCCTCCAAGTGATGCCCGAGCGCCTCCCTCGTGATCTTAGCAAAGTCGGTGGCCCTCCAGGAGAGGGCCCCCGAGGGCGTGCCTTCCTATGCGACAGAGGGAGGTGCCCCCTAAACAGGCGCGGACCCTGAGGGGCCTGCCTCCCAAGGGGTCGGTCCAGGCGATGTCTTCTTCTTCTTAGGAGCAGCCTCGGGAAGCCTCCCGCTCCTGTGATCTGGGTCTTCAATTGACGCGACTTGGAAAGCACGCTCCAGGGAACACACTGCGTCTCTCTCTTCACAAGGCACCGTGATGACTCCACCGCTTCCTGGCATCTTGAGGATGTTGTAGCCATGATGGGTCACGGCCATGAACTTGGACAGGGCTGGGTACCCGAGGATGGCATTGTACGGCAGGCGAATGTGAGCGACGTCGAAGTCAATGAGCTCGGTGCGGTAGTTGTCGCGTGTCCCGAAGGTGACAGGAAGGCAGACCTGCCCTATCGGAACTGTGGAGCCATCAGTGACTCCGGAGAAAGGCTTGGTTGGCTGAAGTTGATTGTAAGGCACTTGGAGATTGTTGAGTGTTTTGACGGATAGGACGTTGAGCCCTGCCCCGCCATCGATGAGGGTCCTGGTGACTTGCACATTGCTGATGATTGGGGAACAAAGCATCGGGAGGACTCCGGCTGTGGTTGCGCACTTGAGCTGATCCGCTGAGCTGAATGTGATGGCGCACGCCGACCACTGAGGGGCATGTGGCTTCGAGCACAGGGAGGACTGCATTCACTTGTGGCGAACTGCTTGAAGATCTTGTTGAGAGGCTGGGGCTTGAGCTCCACCCAGATGCAAGCGATTCTTGCGTGGCTCTTTGGAAGCCCCAGCCCCTCGTCCTGATTATGGTCTTCATTTCTCCTTGGCTGCGGTGGCAGAGGAGGGAGGCCTGCATTGCCTTGTGGGCGATCCTCGTGAGGCTGATCCCTCCAGCCTCCCTCGCGAGGCGGGTCCCTCCAACCTCCCTCGCGAAGCTGATCCTGCCAGCGTTCCTCGCGAGGTTGGTCATGCCACCCTTGGCGAGGGCCACGTTCTTCTCATCGTCCTCCACCTCTTCCTCCTCCTCGGCCATAGCCCCGGTCGCTGCGCTCGGGGCGTCGGCCGCTGCCTGCGTCTTGCACGGCCCTGAGTTCTTGGCATTCATTGGTGTTGTGGGTGTGGAGGTCATGGTACACGCAGTACCGACTGCCCTTGGATGACTCAGGATGATCCCTTCCTCGCTTGGTATCCGGCTCTGCTGCAAGCACGGCAGCCCCCTTGCGCTTCACGTCCTTGACCTTGGGCTTCTTCTCTTCTGGGTCGGCAGCCGGCAGCTTGAGAAGGGAAAGGCGTCCTTCCTCGACCCTCGCGCACTTGGTCGCCAAGTTGAGCAGCTCGAGGATGTGCACAGTCTTCATGGATCGCGAGCTCTTCCTTCATCTTGACGTCACGCACACCGTCGGAGAAGGCTGAGATGATGGCCTCCTCGCACACCACAGGGATCTTAAAGGCGGCGTTGGATGAACTTTTGCGAGGTCTCCACGGCTGCTTGATCTTGGCGCCAAGTCACTCATGGCCGGGGGCCGATTGCGGGTGCCTCGGAAGTTGGCGATGAATCGGGTGCGCATCTCGTTCCAGGAGGAAATCGTGCCAGGAGCCAGGTGCGGGCTCCGTCCTTGAGCGCCATGGGAAACCAGTTTGCCATGACCTTCTCGTCTCTGTTGGCGGCTTCGATGCCCCGCTCATAGAGCTGGAGGAACTCCGCAGGGTCGGTCGTGCCATCATACCGTTGGGGCAGGTCTGGCTTGAACTTGCCCGGCCAGGCCACGCTGCATAGCTCGGCGGTGAAGGCACGGCAGCCTACAGTGGCCACGGGAGGCCTTTGGTGACAGAGGGCTTGATCTTGGAGGTCTTCGTGCCTTTGCCCGGGAAGCAGCGAGGGTCTTAGCACTTATTTGGAAGCGAGGCCTTGAGTCATAGCCAGCGGGCGGTCTGCGGGGAGCACTCGAGCAGCTTCTTGGGGGACGAGGGACTTCTTGGCAGCTCTTCTCTTGCTGCGCTAGTGCAGACGGAGTGGGCTCCGCCGAGGCCCGCGCCTTGGGGCCAAAGCGCCTTCTTGAGGGGAGGCGGTGGCGCCCGAGCTTCATCGCCCGTGCAAGGCAGGCACGCAGTGCAGCGAGAGGGATGGCGCAGGGGATCCCCCAGCGGTGCTGACGAGCTCGGTGATGCGGGTGAGCCACTCGTCGTAGAGGTCGTCGACGGGACGGTAGTGCAGGAGTTCCCGCGCCAGGAGCAATGAGGCGTGCACGTCCGCAGGAGCGTGACGGGCGTGGGACGAAGAACCGGCTGGAGCCAGCGACGGGGTGGCGGTGCGGCCTTCCCGCCGCACCGAAGGATGCAGAACGGCGCTTCTTGCTCGTTCCCCACCGGGCCGATGGCGGCGTTGACGGCGGCGACGGGAACGGCGGGGCAGCCGGCAGGGAGCCGGCCATGGCGGCGAGGCGGCCTGCGCTTAAGCAGGCTCGGCAGCGTCGACATGGATGGAAGGGGCAGCGAAGAGCGAGGCGGTGGAAGGCGGATTCGGTGCACCCTACAGCGGCGCCGGATGTCGGATTCGAGTTCCGGCAGACCCTCTAGGTTCGAACTCTGGGGTGCACGTGGAAATCACACCTCTGACCTACCTACGCCTCATCGCCTCGCAAAGATCTAAACTACACAAAGAACAACACAGAGGACACGAGGTTTATACTGGTTCGGGCCACCATGGTGGTGTAATACCCTACTCCAGTGCGTGGTGTGGTGGATTGCCTCTGGGGCTGATGATGAACAGTACAAGGGAAGAACAGCCTCGCGAGGGTCTGTTCTTGAGCTGGTGCGATGAACTGCTAGGGGCGTTCGATCGCTTCTCTCTCTCTCTCTCTCTCTCTCTCTCTCTCTCTCTCTCTCTCTCTCTCTCTCTCTTGCCTACCTTTCGGTGTGTCTACTCTGTGGGTGGCTAGTCCTATTTATAGGCGGAGGCCCTGGGCCTCTTCCCAAATATTGAGCGGGAAGGGCGCCAACAATTGGCCATTTTGAAGGGGAACATCTATTACACTTATCCTGACTAAAGTCGGTCCTTGCCTGCCAAAGACTCTGACGGTGGCCTTGGCTTGGGCTCCCACGATGACCTCCTTCCTGCCGTTCTGCTGGTCTTGGTCTTGTTGCACGAAATGGTTGCCTTTGCTTGATACCCTTAGCTGCGCTTGCCTCCTTTGCACCAAAGGGAAATGAGGACAACTGCTGGCTGGCGCCACTGGCGCCCTTGGTAAATCATGGCTTGCGTCATGGGCACCTCATGAGGTACCCGCCTTGATCTCTCCGCCTCCTCGCGAGCCGGCCACTGACGAGGCCGTGCACGAGGAAGCTTCACAGTCCGCCCAGCGAATCTTCAGCCCCCTCGCGAGGGTCTTGAGCTTGTGTTGATGAAGATGGGCCGTCTGGGCCACCCCTTGAGCCACGCCCGCGGGCCGCCTGTGAGCAAGTCAGGTACCCCGTTCCCGGAACGCCCGACCTGGGAATGCACTTCAATTTCACACCGTTCGGTCTATTTCTGTACAGGACCTCGTCGACGAACTGATACATGGCAGACTGATGGGCTACTTTCTCTGCTTCTTCCTGCTCCTCAGGGAGTTCCCCTGTTTGGAGGAATCGGACGGTATCTTTGTGCCCATGCCGAACAGGGCTCGACGGCAAGGACCAAAGGCATTTCCTCTGCCATGGGAGCGGTTGTCTCTACGGCTAGGGTTTGACGCCCTGCCAGAGTTTGTCGCCCCATGGCAGGCTCGGCGTCCATGGAAACACCCTCGTCGGCGGCTCCTGGGAGCTCGGCGGGAAAGTACTTGCCGGGGCCTGATTTCCTGCGCTTGTTCTGCTCTGTCGATGGTTCAACGGGTGGTTGAGTTAACTGAAGCACAAAAGTACACAGCTCCACGTAGTTTGAGTGCAGTGGCAGCTTGACAGTGTCGGTGGCGTCGTTCTCCACTCGGGGAACATGCTCTGCCTGTATACCGTCAAAACGCTCCTACAGCTTCCTCACCTCATTCACGTAGGCCTCCACCAACGGGCTTTGATAATCTTTGTTAACTTGCTTGACGACGAGCTGTGAATCACCTCTGACGATAAGCTTCTTGATCACGAGGTCTGCCGCGATCCTGAGACCGGCAAGCAACCCCTCGTATTCAGCAGTGTTGTTTGTTGACATCTCCCTGGGAACGTGCATCTGGACTACATACTTGAGGTGCTCTCCGGTGGGTGCAATGAGTAGCACACCAGCACCGGTGCCTTCCAGCGAGAAAGCCCCGTCAAAGTACATAACCCAGTTGCGACTTGTTTCCTTGCCGAGGAGAGTAGTCTCCTGGATCTCTTCGTCGGGCGTCAAGGTCCATTCCGCAATGAACTCTGCCAAGACTCTGCTCTGGATTGTCGAAGTACTTTCAAACTTCAAACCAAAGCTTGACAGTTCCAAAGCCCACTCTATGATCCTCCCGGACGCGTCTGGGTTATGCAGTATCCGTTGCAACGGGAGGCGGGTGACGACAGTGATTTCGTGGGCTTGGAAGTAATGACGCAGCTTCCTCGAGGCCATAAGGAGGCCGAAGAGAAATTTCTGCACACCGGAGTACCTTGACCTAGCCCCCTGCAAGAGGGAGCTGACAAAGTAAACTGGTTGCTGCATCATCTTCTTCTTCTGCACCACTTCATTTGGTTGCACGGGCCCTGTCCCGATGGCGTCTGACTCTGCCGGGGGCCTTGCCTTGCCGGCACCAGGCCTTGCCAGGGGGAGATCTGGCTCGCCATCCGCCAGTCCTGTCGTTGCCACTGCCTCTTCATCGACCTCCCTCTGTGCCACTAGCACGGCGCTGACCACTTGATTTGTTGCTGCCAGATACAGCAGCAATGGCTCTTGTGGCTTAGGCGCAACTAGTATCGGTGTAGAGGAGAGGTATTTCTTTAGATCCTGCAGCGCTGCTTTGGCCTCTGGGGTCCATTCCATTGGGCCCGCCTTTTTCAAGATTTCGAAAAAGGGAAGGGCACGCTCAGCAGACTTGGAGATGAATCTGCTCATGGCGGCAACGCAGCCAGTGAGCCGACGCACATCCTTAATCCGCTTGGGCGCCTCAATCTGCTCAATAGCCTTGATCTTATGCAGGTTAGCCTCGATCCCTCATTTGTGACACAAAGAACCCGAGAAGTTTGTCGGACGGAACGCCGAAGACACACTTCTCAAGGTTCAACTTGAGGTTGATCTTGTGCAGATTTGCAAACGTCTCTTCTAAATCTTGTACGAGTGTCGCCCTATCCTTGGTTTTGACCATTATGTCATCCATATAAGCTTCCATATTTCTATGTAGCTGGGGCTCAAAACCAATTTGGACTGCTCTTGCAAACATTGAGCCAGCACTCTTCAACCTGAAATGCATTTGCAAAAAGCAATATGTAGCACATGGGGTGATGAATGTTGTCTTTTCTTCATCTTCTTTCGTCATGAAGATCTGGTGGTATCCTGAGTAGGCGTCGAGGAATGACAACGAGTCATACCCGGCCATGGAGTTAACAATCTGGTCAATGCGCGGCAACGGGAAAGGGTCCTTTGGACAAGCCTTATTGATATATGTGCAATCAATACACAGCCTCCACTTCCCATTTGCCTTGCGCACCACCACAGGATTGGCCAACCACGTCGGATGGAGTACTCCTCTCACCAAGCATGCCGCTTCTAACTTCCTGATCTCCTCTATGATGAACTCCTGCCTTTCCAAAGCTTGCTTCCTGACCTTCTGCTTGACGGGTCGCGCATGAGGACAGACAGCAAGATGGTGCTCAATCACCTCCCTGGGAACGCCGGGGATGTCGGATGCTTGCCATGCAAACACATCGACATTCGCCCGCAGGAAAGTGATGAGTGTGCCTTCCTATTTGCTGTCGAGGGTGGAGCTTATGGTGAAAGCCCCTCCCGTGCCATCCTCCTTGATGGACACCTTCTTGGTCTCTGGTGGCGCAGCTCTGGATTTCTTGCTCTTGCCGGTGGAGCTCTCTGGCACGTCCTCGACGGGAGCACAACACTCCGAAGAGGTGCGCTTGCCGGAGTGGGCGCGAGAGGTCTTGCCGGTCTTCTTCCCTTCCGGAGCTTGTTGGCGGGAGCAAGTGCCTTGGCGGCGATTCTTTGCAAGCCCTTCCGATAGAGTTGGTTGGCGTAGATCAGCGTGTCCTTCTTGTCAGAGGGGACGGTGATGATGGTCATCGGCCCAGGCATCTTCAGCATGTTGTAGGCATAATGCGACACCGCCGTGAACTTGGCTAGTGCCAGGCGGCCGACGATCCCGTTGTAGGTCAAGGGGACCTCGGCTACATCAAAGACAATCATCTCCGTCCTGTAGTTCAACTCGCCTCCAAACATCCCCGGCTGACTCCTTCGGCTGGCTCCTTCCCGGGTTGACCCCTTGAAACATGCCCGTCTCCTCGAGGTCTCCATCAGGAATCTGCAGCCTTTTCATCACAACGGGCGAGATCAAGTTCAGACCGGCCCTGCCGTCAATTAGCATCTTTGTCACCTTGAGGTTGCGTATCATTGGTGAAACCAATAACGGCAAACACCCGACCGCAGTCGTGGGATCAGGGTGGTTCTGTGTCAAAGATGATAGGCGTGTTGGACCACTTCAGTGGCTTCTGAGCGTCGAATGATGGCTCCGCCGTTGTGATCTCACGCGCCCACTGCTTGAGCTGGCGGTGAGAGGTATGCAGCGAGACGCCACCATCGACGCACATGGCCTCCGTAGCTTTCTGGAACTCATGCTCGCCGGACTCGTCATCCTCGCCATGATCATCGTCTTCCTGCTTCTTGTTGCGGCCTCAAGCGGGCCTCTCTTGCTGGTTATCCTTGCTGCGGCGGCCTCCTTGGCCGCCACACTTCTTTCTGGATCCTTCGGCACCATCCTGACCCTTCTCCTTGTCCCGCCTCTCATCGTCGGCTTTTTGCTTTTCAGCAAGCAGCTCAACTTGTCAGCAGTTCTGGAGGCCGTGGCCCTTGGTGCGGTGGATCTTGCAGTACTGCTTGTTGGAGCCTCCTGGCTTGTCGGCAGCCGCCAAGGCCCGGCAAGCGGCACACCCGGCAATCTCCTTGTCAGGGTCGTCTGCCTTGGCCTTCTTGGCAGCGCCGGTATCGTCGGATCCCTCGAAGGCAAGCACGGCCTTGCCCTTGCGCTTCCTATTGCGACGCCAGCCCTTCTTCGTCGGGGCGGCGGTGTCTTTGTCTGTAGAGTCGGTTTCCGTGCCGGCGTCCTCGCCGGGGTACTTCTTTCCCTCTTCAGCTCAGGCGCATCTATTGGCCAGAACATAAAGTTTGGCCACATATTTAACCTTGTTCATCGCCAGCTCTTCACACATCTTGCGGTTGCACACATTCTGATGGAATGCGCTGATCACGGCGGCGGGATGAACATCTCGGATGTTGTATTGCACCCGATTGAACCTCTGTATGTACTTGCGCAGGTTTTCACCTTCCTTCTGGGGAATGATATGCAAATCGCTTGCTTGGCCATGAGCTTGGTGGCCGCCAGTGAAGACACCAACAAATTCATGACACAGATCCGACCAAGAAGAAATGGAATCCGCCGGCAAGTGCATCAACCATGACATGACATTGGGTTTTAGTGCCAACGGGAAGTAATTGGCAAGCACCTTGTCGTCGCGAGCTCCAGCGGCTTGCATCACGATGGTGTAGATGCTGAGGAACTCCAACGGGTGGGTCTTGTCGTTGTACTTCTCGCCGCCGTCGGGCTTGAACATGCGGTGGGACGGCCACTGGAACTGTCACAGCTCACGGGTAAAGGCCGGGCAACCCACCTCGTAGGGTAGGCTACCGGAGCCTCCCGGTGCTGGGTGGTCCATAGTGGGCCCTGGCCGCCTATCTGACTGGTGGCGTGCATCGCGCCGGCGCTCGATGGTAGTTCGAGCATCTTCATGGGCTCGCTCTCGAAGAACTTGGCGCTGATCGCGGTGGGTCGGACGACGCTATGGAAATGTTATCACAAGCATCATCACGACGGACCGGCACCCGCGGCAACTGGCGTGGGGGAGGAGAGTGCACTGTGGCTGCAGCACCTCTGGTCCTTCCACCACTGGCATGTGGTGGCTCGACAGAGCGTCAGCCCGAGGGCCCCGCTGGTCGCGGCTCATCTTTGTTGGCGACACCGACGAGGCTCCGGATGGTGGCTCTCCACTCGTCGAGCTTTTCCGCGGCAGGAGGGAAGTCGAGGAGCAGTTGCGCGCGCGCCAAAGCTTTTGCTGGCGTGGGTGGCGGCGAAAGCTGCATGGACCGTGACCCGCTCCGACTCCTAACCACGTTAGAAGGAGCTCCATCACGGCCCTGCGGCTATGCACCATTTTCGCCAGCACTTCGGCGGGAATGCTGGCCTCCTTCGTCCCGCGAATGATGCACATGACTCTTCCCATGGCGGCGTCCGGGGTCACCAGTGTGGTGACGCTGCTTGTCGCGCACACCCTGGGAAGAGCGCTTGTGGGCGCCAGCGTAAGCGTCCTGGAGGTCGCCGGGCCGCCCGTGGGTGGCACGGCGCCTCCCTTGGAGTGCCCCGCGCCGCCTACGGGGGGCCCAGCTCTGTCTTTGGATTTGGCGGCCTGCGGCCCGTCGTCTCGTGCATGAATGACGCTGCTCGCTAGGCTCTGACTGCCAGAGCGATGTGGGCATTCGCGGGTCGCGCCTCGGCTTCCGTCAGCGACCGCCCCGCTACTCGCCCGCACCGATACGGGCCGTCCGGCTCCGAATGAACCGATCGCCGTGATCGTCTTCTTCTTGGGAGCCATGGCGATGAAGAACTGCTAGGTTAACTGCTAGACCAGATTTTCACAACTGCGCTCCCCTACTTGGCGCGCCAAAGATGTCGGGGAAATGACACCTATGGAATCACTGGGATCCCTTCTACGGTTGGCGGGTGCGGGGTTGTGCAAAGAGCGGGTCTGGCGGTCAGCACAAGGATCGTTTACCCAGGTTCGGGCCGCGAGGATGCGTAATACCCTAGTCCTGCTTTGGTGTATGTATTTGAGTGTTCAAGTTTCCAATGAGTCATTGCCAACTGCTTTAGCAGGAATGATCGAAAGCTTGAGTTCTTGAGCTAGCTATGGTGCGTGTCTAGCCCAAAAGATCAGAATCCTTCTCCTGGACGCCTCGGGCCTCCTTTCATAGACAAAAGGGGTCGCCACAGTGGCACACAGGAGGTGGAAAGGTGTATAGTGGTTGAGTTTATCCTCTGTCATTACGGGACAAGATGCATTAAATGCGCCCCTTGGGTGTCTTGTTGCTTTATTGGGGATGACGATGACGCCCGTCCCGTCCGTGGCCGCTCCGCCTTGCTCCGACACGCGCCCAGGCCAACAAGGCATGCAGCGCCATGCAGGCTGGCAGGCTGCTGAGATGGCGCGGTGGTAGGATCTTCACGAAGATCCGCATGCCACCACGCAGGTGCTTGCTGAGTTGGCCCGGAAGCCGCACATTGCCACACAGGTGCCTGCCCAGCTGGTTGGGCCGGCAGCTCTATGGGAACGACGGTGGAGTCTTGGCAGACGCGGGCCTGGTTGTGGCCTCGTAGGCATCTTCAGCAAGGGCCTTGCCGGGGCCCCGGCAAGGTCCTTGTCGCAGCATCGCGGTTGTCCCCGACAAGTCTCGTGGATTTCCTCGGTTAGGATCCCGCCGAGGATCGTCATCTTCTGGTCCTCATCTGACCTGGTGTGCTTCTGATCTTCACAAAGATCTGCATGCCACCATGGAGGTGCCTCCCGAGCCTTGGTTCCAATGTGGTTGATGGTGTTGGATCCCTCGGCTAAAGGGTGGCACGCTCCGCTCACATCAGGCAAGTTGCCCCGGCAAGGGTCTTGCCAGGGGAGCCCACCCCGCCCTTCTGCTCTTCGTGTCTCTGGTCTTGGCGTTGCTCTGGTTGTCTTGTGCGTCTGGCTTGCCTCCTCTGCCCTACTTAGCGTGTCCATGGGCGCGGCTCTGACTGCCCGTGCACAAGTAAAGGGGTAAAAAGGAGATCCCCTACTTTTGTACACCGACAATATAATTCCGATCACGATGAACTAGATGCATAGGATAATTTTTTTGGTGAAACTCCAATTTTAATCGATTCCAATTCCATGATCCAATATCATCGCGTAGCCTATACCATGCCAATGCTTTTCCCTTCAAATATAAAGGGAAAACCTTTTTCATCACTTCATCTCTGGGTAAACCTGCAAGCTTGAGCAATCAACAAATTTGTTCTACATATATCAAGTGCATATCAGGATGTTCGGTTCCATCTCCTGCATAAGGATTAGCTAGCAGTTGTTCTATCATACCCGAAGGAATTTCATATTCAATATTTTCAGTATGTGCAGTAGGTTGAGGGGAAATTAATTGTGGTTCCGGACAAGGTGAAGATACCCCGAACAAACCCCTCAAAGGATTGTTTTCCATAGCTACAAGTGACAATAAATTTCAGCACACTATATAAATGTTTCCTTACCGAATTCCACTTACCAAAGGCGCTTCACTCCCCGGCAACGGCGCTTAAAATAGCCTTGATGACCCACAAGTATAGGGGATCAATTGTAGCTCTTTTCGATAAGTAAGAGTGTCGAACCCAACGAGGAGCAGAAGGAAATAACAAGTAGTTTTCAGTAAGGTAGTGTCTGCAAGTGCTGAAACTGTAAGTAGCGAGTAGTTTGATACCAAGATAATTTGTAACGAGCAAGTAACAATAGTAACAATAAGTATGCAGCAAGGTAGCCCAATCCTTTTGAGGAAAAGGACAGGCCAAAACAGTCTCTTATAATAAGCAAAGCGTTCTTGATGGTACACGGGAATTTCATCTAGTCACTTTCATCATGTTGGTTTGATTTGTGTTCGCTATTTTGATTATTTGATATGTGGGTGGACCGGTGCTTAGGTGTTGTTCTTAATTGAACAAACCTCCTACTTATGATTAACCCTCCCGCAAGCATCTACAACTACGAGAAAAGTATTAAGGATAAATCCTAACCATAGCATTAAACTCTAGGATCCAACCGGTCCCTTACGGAATAGTGCATAAACTAGGGTTTAAGTTTCTGTCACTCTCGCAACCCGCCATCTATTTACTACTCCACAATGCATTCCCTTAGGCCCAAAGATGGTGAAGTGTCATGTAGTCGACGTTCACATGACACCACTAAGGGAATCACAACATACATACTATCAAAATATCAAACACATATCAAGTTCACATGATTACTTGCAACATGATTTATCCCGTGACCTCAAGAGCAAAAGTAACTACTCACAACTCATCAACATGCTCATGATCAGAGGGGTATTAATATGCATAATGGATCTGAACATATAATCTTCCACCAAATAAACCATATAGTAATCAACTACAAGATGTAATCAACACTACTAGTCACCCCTAGCAACAATCTATAGTTCGGTAACAAGATTGAATACAAGAGATGAACTAGGGTTTGAGATGAGACGGTGCTGGTGAAGATGTTGATGGAGATTGCCCTCCCCAAGATGGGAGAGTTGTTGGTGATGATGATGACGATGATTTCCTCCTCCGGGAGGGAAGTTCCCCCGGTAAAATCACAGTAAAAAAATAGTAAGAAAACATGATGCAAAATGGGCGTATCAATTGTTGTTATAAACATTGTCCACCTCCGGGCCTATTATTATCTACAAAAGAAGAGAACGTGTTAGTGCCTACATGCAGTTTTGAACACTACTACATGCGTATTTGGTTTGCAGGATTTGTAAAATGTACCAACGTGCCATCTTCGATCTGACATGATTAACATGGGCATTTGATTACAATCTAGAAACATGTAGCCTTCTTCACAAGAGGTTGGATTGGATGAAAAATTGCCTAAGAAAACTAGTACAAATGAATCCAAAGGAGAAATGCTTATGGATTGTAACCATATGAATCAAGCAACCAATATGGGGTGGGGGTGTATGTCCTGAAATCCTCCAAAATTCCTTCAGAAATCGTAGTACATAGTCATTGTAAACTTGGGAAAAGGTGCAAAAATTGAACTCCCTTATGGTTAACATTTAACAGCAAAGGAACATCACCTCGATATACAGCTTCTTCAGGCACGGAAAGCATCTCAGGCAACTCACAACTTGGTCTAGGTTGGGGTCGACAGATTCTAGTGCCAAGACCTTCACTGTGCCCAGAATCTGGATGAAGCTTTGCTGGATGACACACGAACATACATCTTCAAAACTAGAAATAATGTTGATATCAAGAAGAAGAGGTATAAGGCGACCGTTGTACCTGAAAGTAGTAGTATTTGACAGACGAGTAGCCCACCACTGTCAATTTCGGTATAAAAATGACCTTGATTCTTGTTGGACCTTGTTGATCAACTACAAGTAATCTCTCAAGTGAAGGTGTGTCCTCGGACCATATTATGGTCCACCTTTTGTGATCTCTCGTTGCAGCACCAAAGACAACACACATAAATAGTCCGAAGAGTCACGGAGGTGATGTGGAAGGTACTCGACCAATTCATTGCCCTGAAGACGAAGGAACTCGAGTGCGATGCCATGGGCAGAGCTCCATGTCATCCTTTGGGATGCAGACGGCAACGAGCTCGAGGTGCTTCAGTCATGATAGAAAAAGAGCGGGCGCGTCATTTGGGGGGTGGCAGTTCATGAACTTGCCGAGGCACAGCATGGGCACGAAGCGGAGCACGGACGTTGGCAGCGAGCGCATATGCCCATAATTAAAACGGAGCTTCTCGAGCTGATCTATGACGGGGGATCGAAACCACTCGTGAAGCTTGGCTCAGTCCTTGCCGTTGGAATGGAACTTGCCCGTGATAAGGCCTCTGATTGGGCCATGGTGACTGCCGAGGATCTGGGAGAACGCATCCAAGCTTTTCCGATAGCCATGGCAGAGCTCATGGGTGTCGAGGACGTCGATAGGGGTGAGGAGCCATAGGGGGCGCCACCGCGGGGAAAGGGCGGCTGCCCTCGTCCCATATTTGATTGGGAGGAGGGATATGATGACTCTCAACATATCATCGGGGAGGTTGCTGATGAAGTCTAGGCCTGCTAGAGTCGCTTGCGGTTCTTTCTCGACCCACCTTCGCTTGTTGGCATCCTCGTTCTCCACCTCGCCGGTGGCGACGAAAACCTCTTTATCCATATTCACGCCATGCTCTGGTGCTTCAGCAGCCCCGGCGCCGCCACTCCCTCCGATGGGGCGCTTTGGCGGCATTCTCATACACTGATGGCTTTGAGGACTGAGAGCGGCGTCGAGGATGTGGGCGGAGAGAGAGGATTGTGTGTGTGGCGAGGATGGGGGTGCGACCGCTCGGTCGTGCCATTAATACAGACCAGTGGGAGCAAGGCGGGCGGCGGTCCAAGGCTATCTCGCTTCCCGGTGAGAATGACTGCTTAATCTATGAATGAAATCGATGCTTAATTACTGAATTTTAGTTGCAAAAATTAGATAGTGCTAGTGATTTTTAGTTGCACATATTTTGACAAATCGCAATGTCTCTTGGCTTAGCACCGAAGTCTGGGTTTAATTTTCATACCGTATTCAATCTGAACTATTTGCGTTAAAGAGATGCACAAATCCTGTCTTGAACAGCTCGCACGCTTCCCGGTGAGCCTGCACACCGAACTGCGCTCGCATGCCTCCCGTTCAGTCAAGCAGCTGTCCGCACGGCACCTCCTATAGCCATTAAAACTAAGACACGTGGTGTCACGTGAATGGTTAACATAACACACACGATTTGAATTATACAAACGTTTGAGATATTAAAGTGGCAGCTATTTTTTTTAAATGCCTTTGTTGGCTGTTATTCGAGTGCGCCTTCTCTCAAAATGGACACGAAAAATACCACAGCATGTCGGGTGCCATTCCATGATAGCATGCCAAGTTTCATGAATTTCAAACGAGTTTTGGATTACTATAGAATTTAAAAACAAAGTATCTCAACGTTTAACCAGCAATCAACAGTGCCCTGGTGTTTGAAATTCATTCCCATTTCTTGCATGGGACCTAAGCATGCACCCAAGGACACATATTTGATTTTTCAACCAATTTATATGCACTGGAGCATATGCATGTAGTTCAAATTTGAATTATGCACATGAAATGCCTAGGAAACCCAGTTAATGTATAAAAATGTCCAAACGAACCCCAAAATTTCCAAAATTTAAAACAACACTCCTGTTGTTCTATGTTGACACTAGGAAATTTTTGAAAGCAATAAGAGGCAACGGATATTGTTTCATCCTGAAAGGTGGCACGTTCCCTATCGAAACCATTAGGCTTGTTGTGAGAAGTTCTGATTTGTGAGAATCTTATACCAAACCTACCCCAAATGGGACAAAAAAATTTACCACAGCATATTGATGCCGCTCCATGATAGCATGCCAAGTTTCATGAATTTTAGACGAGTTTTAGATTTACTAGAATTTAAAAACCAGGTATCTCAATGTTTGCGGCTGATTGACGGTGGCAGGGTGTTTGAAATTCATTCCCATTTCTTGCATGGGACCTAAGCATGCACCCAAGGATGCAGATTTGATTTTTCAACCAATTTATATGCACTGGAGCATGTGCATGTAGTTCAAATTTGAATTACGCACATAAAATGCCTAGAAAACCCAGTTAATGTATAAAAATGTCCAAACGAACCCCGAAAAATTCCAAATTTTAAAACAACACTCCTGTTGTTCTATGTTGACACTAGAAATTTTTTGAAAGCAATAAGAGGCAACGGATATTGTTTCGTCCTCAAAGGTGGCACATTCCCTACCAAAACCATCAGGCTTGTTGTGAGAAGCTCTGGTTTGTGAGAAGCTTATACCCAAACCTGCCCCAAATGGGACAAAAAATTTACCACGGCATGTTGATTGATGGTGTCGCTATGACTATGTCGGTATTTCCCCCAATAGGAGAGGATGATGTAGCACAGCAACGGTAGGTATTTCCCTCAGTTATGAAACCAAGGTATCGAATAGTAGGAGAACCAAGCAAACACAACGTAAGCAGCACCTGCACACAAATAACAACACCTCGCAACCCGACGTGTTAAAGGGGTTGTCAATCCCTTTCGGGGTACGGCGACTCAAGATAGGCAAACGGACATGAGGAAATTGTAGTAGATTGATAGATCGAACGCTAAACAAAATAAATAGAAATAAATTGCAGCAAAGTATTTTTGTATTTTTTTGGTTTAATAGATCTGAAAAAACGCAAGGGAAAAGTAGACCGCAAAGCAAATATATGAGAAAGAAGACCCGTGGGCCGTAGGTTTCACTAGTGGATTCTCTCGAGAAAAATTGCAAACGATGGGTAAACAAATTACTATTGGGAAATTGATAGAACTTCAAATAATCATGACGATATCCAGGCAATGATCATTACATAGGCATCACGTCCTAGATTAGTAGACCGACTCCTGCTTGCATCTACTACTATTACTCCACATATCGATCGCTATCCAGCATGCATCTAGTGTATTAAGTTCATGGAAAAAGGGAGTAATGCAATAAGAATGATGACATGATCTAGACAAGATCCGTTCGTCTATAAGGAGGGTAGATGTAGATCTCGTCTTTTTATCCTTAGTAGCAATGATACATACGTGTCGGTTCCCCTTCTGTCACTAGGATCAAGCACCATAAGATCGAACCCACTACCGGGCACCTCTTCCCATTGCAAGATAAATAGATCAAGTTGGCTAAACAAAACCCAAATAGCGGAGAAGAAATACGAGGCCATAAGAGATCATGCATATAAGAGATCAAAGAAACTCAAATAACTTTCATGGATATAAAAAGATATAACTGATCATAAACTCAAAGTTCATCAGATCCCAACAAACACACCGCAAAAGGACTTACATCATATGGATCTCCAAGAGACCATTGTATTGAGAATCAAGAGAGAGAGAGGAAGCCATCTAGCTACTAACTACGGACCCGAAGGTCTACAAAGAACTACTCACGCATCATCGGAGAGGCACCAATGGAAGTGGTGAACCCCTCTGTGATGGTGTTTAGATTGGATCTGGTGGTTCTGGACTCTGTGATGGCTGGATGAATATTTCGTCGACTCCCCTAGGGTTTATGAAATATTGGGGTATTTATAGAGCAAAGAGGCGGTCCGGGGGAGTCCCGAGGTGGGTACAACCCACCAGGGCGCGCCCTGGTGGGTTGTGCCCCCCTTGGGGCACCCTCCAGGTGCAATCAGGGCGCATTGCCTTCCTTCTGGCCCATAAAAAATCGCAAAAATAGTTTCGGGGCATTTGGAATCCGTTTGATATTGATTTCCTGCGATGTAAAAAACATGCAGAAAACAACAACTGGCACTTGGCACTATGTCAATAGGTTAGTACCAAAAATGATATAAAATGATTATAAAACATCCAAGATAATAAAACAACATGGAACAATCAAAAATTATAGATACATTGGAGACATATCAACATCCCCAAGCTTAACTCATGCTCGTCCTCGAGTAGGTAAGTGATAAAAACAGAATTTTTGATGTGGAGTGATGTTCATCATGTCATATCATATTCTTTTCTTCATAACATGGACAATTGGACTTTTATGTGATTCAAAGCAATAGTCTAGTTTTGACATAATAATTTAGATACTCAAGCATATCAACAAGCAACCATGTCTTTCAAAATATCAACGCTAAAATAAGTTACCCCTAGCCCATCATGCTCAAACATTGATCCATTCATGAAACACATTCGAATACTAGCTATACCCAATAGTTACTCATGATCATATTGTCTCCTAGTTGGTGCTTTTATAAGAGAGGATGGGGACACAAATTCAAAAGTAAAAAATTGCATAAAGTAAAAGAAAGGTCCTTCGCATAGGGAAGTAGGGATTTGTAGAGGTGCCAGAGCTCAAAGCGAAAAATTAGAGATAAAAAGATTTTGGGAGGTGTATACATCTCACCAACGAAAACGACGTAGAGCTACGAACACTTTCCATGCTAGATATGCCATAGGCGGTTCCCAAACAGAAAATAAAGGTTATTCCTTTTTCCACCATACTTTCACTTTCCATGGCTAGCCGTATCCACGGTTGCCCTCCATACCAACACTTCCCAAGGAATTTATTATTTGACAATATAAAGTAAATTCATTTTTGCATTTCGGGACTGGGAATCCCTAAAACCTTTGCCTTACTCTCGTGCAATGGCAAGTGAATAAACACTCATCGTGAGAATAACACATCCAGCATGGAAAATATTAGCCACCTGCTACCGTTCCGTGAGCGAAACAAAGTACACAAAAGAGAAGTTCATTTTGAAAATTATAGATGGCGCATGCAAATTTGCTGAGAACGGAAAGAGAATACCGCATATAGGTAGATATAGTGGAATCATCTGGCAAAACTGGTATAAAGGATTTTGGATGCACAAGTAGAGATCATACTTGGTGTAAAATGAAGGCTAGCAAAAAGATTGGGAAGCGACCAACCAACAAACGAATAATTTCGTAAAGCAAGCATTATGCATAAGTACCACCGAATAATGCACCACAATTAGGATATAATTTTCATCGCATGATTATTGACTTTCGTGCATGCATAGGGAATCACAAACCTTAACACTAATATTCTTACTAGAGCACAATTACTCATCAACAAAACTCACATATCACATCATCATATCTCAAAACTATTACTAAGAATCAAGTTTATTTGGTCCAATGATCTTCATGACATTTTTCATGGCAAAACTATCACCAACCGTGTGAGATGCAGTACAAAATATCCTGGAGCACCGTTTGATGACACTTTGCGCACCAGTTTTTTCGCTGAAGCGATTCAAAATTTTCGGCTTCAGCGGAAATATCTACCTCCCCGCCCCTCCCCCTTACCAAAAGCCACATTTCCCCTATTTCCGCCTTCCTTTCCAAGTTGGAACCTTCAATCCTTGCTTGCAGCACCGCCTCCTCGCCGGCGACCCTCCTTCACGCTGCTCGGCCTCGCCTATCCAGGCAGGTAATCCACACCCGACCCCCATCCTCCTCCTCCTTCCACATCCCACATGCCCCGACCATCGGCGCGACACCTTCCACCCAAATCACGGACCCCTCCACCAAATAAGCGCCGCCCTAAGCCATGGTGCACGCAGTATAGCCAGGATCTCAAGGAGCATTTGGCAGCAGAAAAGCAAATCGCGGCCGCACGCGCGGATGAGGTCGCGATGGCTACCATTCGTGCCGACCCCTAGATCTTGGAGGAGCACCTCGCCGTCGAGTCCACCGTCGATGCCTCGTGCGCCGACACCGACGCCGCGACGCGGTTGGCTGCTTTAAACAACGGTTCGTCGCATTTTCTCGAGGCCACCCTCGGTGCCTTCGACAAAGACTACGAGGTGTTTTCTCAGTGTGCACGTGCTTACCTCATCTCGAGAGCCAGCGGGTTGGTGCCCGGAGCGGCTCAGGCAACTCGCCACTACGACGAGGGCACCCACGATGCGGATGCCTCACCCTCTTCCATGTCCAAGGAGCCAATCGTCATTGATATCTCCGGCAATGAGGAGTAGCTTGTCTTATTAGCTCACTATAAGGACCCATGTTTAGTTTGCTAGCTACTGCCTTTCCTAATTCTAGTGAATTGTTCTATCTACTTTTACCATGCAATCTGTTTAGTGTATATGTTCTATATGTCATGCAATGTGGTGCTCAGTTATTAACTGTTTGGTTAATCAGTTGTCGTGTTTAGTTAACTGTTTGGTTCAATTCTGCAAATGTGATGTTCAATTCTTCAGGGTGAAATTTTACAAGTTGTCAAGCATGCTTGGTTTGGTTATCTGTCTGATCTTCTAGTGTGTTATACATTGTGCAATGTGGTGCTCAATTAACATTTGGTTCATTTGTTGTGGTGTTTAGTTAACTATTTGGTTCAATTCTGCAATGCGATGTTCAATTGTTGTGGGTGCATTCTGTTATTGTATACCATGTGAGAAATAAATCGAATTTGGCTGTACTAAAATACATGAGAAACAAATACAATTGTTATTTCCAAGTTGTTAAGCAAGCTTGGTTTGGTTAATTGTCTGACCTTCTATTAGGAGTATGTTATATTGTGCAATGTGGTGCTCAGTTAACGTTTGGTTCATGTGTTGTGGTGTTTAGTTAACTGCTTGGTTCAATTCTGCAATGCGATGTACAATTGTTGTGGGTCAATTATAATATTGTATAACATGACAATAATAAATTTAATTTGGTTGTATTAAAAACATGAGAAACAAAAACAATTGCTATATTTCCAAGTTGTTAAGCATGCTTGGTTTGGTTAACTGTCTGATCTTCTATTAGGAGTATGTTATATTGTGCAATGTGGTGCTTATTTAACGTTTGGTTCATTTGGTGTGGTGTTTAGTTAACTGCTTGGTTCAATTCTTCAATGCGATGTCCAATTGTCGTGGGTAGAATTTTGTATTGTTGTGCATGTGAGGAATAAATCAAATTTGGTTGCACTTAATACATGAGAAACATATACAAGTGCTATATTTCCTAGTTCTTAATCATGCTTGGTTTGGATAAATGGGTTTTCCATGTGGCTTGAATTAATCTGATGAATCTGCAATTGCAGGAACCATTCTAATATTTAGGTTTTCAACAATATGGTCTTGCACATGTAGGTCCTGCTGCCAGAGGTTTTGACCCACTGTTCGACCCTTTTTGCATATGGGGAAATGAGTTGCCCATGAATGTCAATCAAGTCAAGAAACTCGAAAAGATTGTTAGGATAAAGAAATTAGCGACAAAAAACAACAAAATCTTTGTCTGCACAATGAAGAAGACATCGGTTCACTACAAGATGGTACTAAATATTATACCTTGCCTTTTTTTATTCCTTTGCCCCATTTCCAATATAGAGAAGATATTTATTCACATCCTTGTTTTTAGGCCTTTCCAAAGCAGTTCACTTATGATTACCTCTCAAACCACCTCTATGGTCAGGAGGCGAGGAAGGTTTTCATACAACACCCACGGTTCAGTATTGAAGTGTTCCTGAAGAGGATGAAGGATGGACGGTCAATCATCCACAGGCACTGGCCTAAAGTTGCAAAGACCTTCAACATGAATGATCTGTCTATGTACCGTCTATGATGTTAATTTCGAAAGGTTCTAGATGTTGCATGTGAAACTTGGTGCTGGTGCAGTTGTGTAATGGGATAGCTGAGTGCTGAAGCTATATCATGTTGTACTCGGATGTATTTCAATTATGAAATCATGCTTCCTTAATATGGAAATGAATATATTATGTGCTTAATATGAGTGTCAATTAGATTAATAAATGGATTATTAATAATAGGGAAATTAGCCTGCTAATTGGGTTTTCCTATTGCAAACGGTTATCAAGAAAACACCATCGGCGATGACCTCAGGCAACGCACACACGACATTCTCTTGAAACCTGTTTGCGTTAGGCCACCTTGCGCAAACGTTTTCCTTGGAGCGACTGTGTGAGATGTATATACGAACGGAAACGTTTAGTGAGGACTGACTGTGTGGGATGTACTTACGATCGGAAACTATTTTGTTTTTATAATTGTATTTTTTGAGCACTATTGTACGTATAACTGTATTTGGTCACTCACCCGTCGCACACGGCCTCATTTTGCCGAGCGTGTGTGCTAGGAGGGCATATCCCGACGGTTTCTGGGTCGTGTGGGAAGGACCCCCCCCCTATCACAGTCACTCATGATACGTATCCAACGTATCTATAATTTTTTATTGTTCCATGTTGTTATATTATCATTCTTGGATGTTTTACAAGCATTTTACAATCATTTTATATAATTTTTTTGGGACTAACCTATTGACATAGTGCCAAGTGCTAGTTGTTGCTTTCTACTTGTTTTTTACATCGCAGAAAATCAATATCAAACGGAGTCCAAATGCAGCAAAACTTTTTGGAGAATTTTTATGGACCAGAACACCCAGGATGGGCCAGAGCATCACCTGGGGGTGCCCCGAGGGGGGCACAACCCACTAGGGCGCGCCTGGGCCCCTAGGCGCGCCCAGGCGGGTTATGCTCACCTTGGTGGCCTCCCGCACCCCCTCTTCGCCATATAAATTCTCAAAGATTCCAAAACCCTTCGGGGTAGCCCTAGATCAGAAGTTCCGCCGCTGCAAGGCCTCTGCATCCACGAGATCCAATCTAGACCCCGTTCCAGCACCCTGCCAGAGGGGGAATCATCTCCGGTGGTCATCTTCATCATCCCGGCGGCCACCACGATGAGGACGGAGTAGTCCACCCTCGGGGCTGAGGGTTTGTACCAGTAGCTATGTGTTTAATCTCTCTATCTCATGTTCTTGAGATGTCACGATCTTGATGTATCATGGGCTTTGTTAATATAGTCGGATCATATGGTGTTTTCCCCTCTCTATCTTGTTGTGATGAATTGAGTTTTTCCCTTTGAGATTTCATTGTTATCGGATTGAATACTTTTATGGATTTGAGAACACTTGATATATGTCTTGCAATTGAATACTCATGGTAACAATGGGGTATCGTATTGATTCACTTGATATATGTTTTGGCACTCAACTCGCGTATTCCCGAGGTGACATTGGGGTAATCTATGCATAGGGCTTGATGCATGTTCTTGTCTTCGTTTCTCTGGTAGAAACCTTGGGGCACTCTTTGAAGTTCTTTGTGTTGGATTGAGTATTATGAATATGAATTTGCTTTGGTGTTATTTTAGTACGAACTCTAGGATAGATAGAACGGAAAGAATAGCTTTGTGTTATTTTAGTACAAACTCTTGAATAGATCAAACGAAAAGAATAGCTTTGAGGTGGTTTCGTACCCTACAAACAATTTATTCTTATGTTCTCCGCTAGATAGGAACTTTGGAGTGATTCTTCATCGCACTTTGAGGGGTGGTTGATCCAATTATATTAGCACTGTTGGGAGATTGCACTAGTGAAAGTACGGACCCTAGGCCTTGTTTTCAAGCATCGCAATACCGTTTTTGTGCCCGTTTACTATTTTCTACCTTGCTGTTTTTATTTATTCATATTATAAAAATATATTTCTACCATCCATATTACACTTTTATCACCATCTCTTCGCCGAACTAGTGCACCTATACAATTTGCCATTGTATTGGGTGTGTTGGGGACACAAGAGATTTCTTGTATTTGGTTGCATGGTCGTTTGAGAGGGACTATCTTCATCCTACGCCTCCCACGGATTGATAAACCTTAGTTCATCCACTTGAGGGAAAATTGATACTGTCCTACAAAACTCTGCTCTTGGAGGCCCAACACGTGTATACAAGAATAAAGTTGCGTAGTAGACATCAACTCACTAGGTGACGGTTCCGAACACCGTCGCGGAAAGGGGTTAAAAACCGTTTGTATAGCACCTCGGTGTACTAGTGGTTGGGTTGGCATAGATCGAGATTAGGATTTGTCACTCCGAGTATCGAAGAGGTATCACTGGGCCCTCTCGGTAATGCACGTCATAAGAAGCCTTGCAAGCAAAGTGATTAATGAGTTAGTGTCAGGATGATCTATTACGGAACGAGTAAAGAGACTTGCTGGTAACGAGATTGAACTAGGTATGAAGATACCGATGATCGAATATCGGGCAAGTAACATACCGATGGACAAAGGGAATAAGGTATGTTGTCATTACGGTACGACTGATAAAGATCTTCGTAGAATATGTGGGAACCAATATGAGCATCCAGGTACCGCTATTCTTTATTGACCGGAGAGGTGTCTCGATCATGTCTACATAGTTCTTGAACCCGTAGGGTCCGCACGCTTAACTTTCGATGACGACTTTGTATTATATGAGTTATGTGATTGGTGACTGAATGTTGTTCGAAGTCCCGGATGAGATCACGAACATGACGAGGAGTCTCAAAATGGTCGAGAGGTAAATATTCATATATAGGACAATAGTATTCGGACACCAGAAGTGTTCCGGGGAGTATCGGGTACATATCGGGTCACCGGAAGGGGTTTCGGGCACCCCCGTCAACTACATGGGCCTATTGGGCCAAGAGGGGAAATGAAGTAGCCAGCATGCACTGCTGCGCCCCCCATGTAGGCCGAATATGAAGGGGGAAGGAAAGAGGGAAGAGATAAAGGAAGGGAAGGGATTCGGCCTCCCCCTTCCTTCTCTCCCCCCTCCTCCTTCCTTTCCCCTCTGGAAAATATGGTAGGGGGCCGAATTGGAATAGGGCCCCCAAGTAGGATACCTCCTACTTGGGGCGCCAAAGGAAGCTCCCCTCCCCCTCCCACCTATATATACATGGGGAGGGGGCACCTAGAACACACACCAACAATTGTTAGCCGTGCGTGGCGCCCCCCTCCACAGTTTCCGCCTCCGGTCATATTCACGTAGTGCTTAGGTGAAGCCCTGCGCGGATCACTTCACCACGCCGTCGTGCTGACGGAACTCTCCCCCGACACTTTGCTGGATCAAGAGTTCGAGGGACGTCATCAAGCTGAACGTGTGCAGAATTCGGAGGTATCATACGTTCGGTGCTTGATCGGTCGGAACGAGAAGAAGTCCGACTACATCAACTGTGTTAACAAACGGTTCCGCTCTCGGTCTACGAGGGTACGTGGACACACTCTTCCCCTCTTGTTGTTGGGTATCTCCTAGATAGATCTTGCGTGAGCGTAGGAAATTTTTGAAATTGCATGCTACGTTTCCCAACAGTTTCTTACGTCAAACAGTAATATAACATAGCTCTCCACACATGTTTCGTCTGTTCAAGCCAGATGGCCAGATTGCCTAGTTCCCAAAGTGTTGCCTTATTTCCCACGACACATAGTACGGAATACTTCCCGAGCTTTGATCGGGGAGGTAGAAGCCGATGGCCGGTTAAGACAACATTCTCTAAAAAAAATAAGAACGCGGATTGAGCACGGTCAATGTAAAGTACATAGATACATAGAATTGACAAAATTACTCCTGATCGACATTGTCTATCAATTGCTCTAAAGCACAATCCTTCTGAGAATAGCGAGCGGCTGGCATCACATCATCATACACCAAGCTTAGCGGTATCTCCCGGCCGTTAGGGCCCACGGGACCAACCCGGGCCATATGCTCCGGGTCTAGCTTGGTGAAGCGGGTCTTTACCATAGCCCACGCCTCATGCGCTCCTTCTCGGCAGGCCGAGATCTTCCATAATTCAAAACTCTACCAAGCTCCTTTAAAGCTATTGGCTAGTTCAGCCATATTCTCTGGCGGCACATCTGACGGCCATAACGCCTTCGACATGCTCTTCATGGCTTTCTGGGTCCTCTCATAAGTCTTTGACAGCTCCTTTAAAAGGTTCCCGTCATAAGTGCTTGCTTATTCCTCGGGCTTCCCAGTCAGGAGACCTAACAAGCAGGTGTTGCACATCGTCATTAACACATCAATGATACCTGCCAACAACACGGTAGGATCAGCGCTTACCAAATATGCCACCTTTTAGCTGCTGGTTTTCCTCCAAAGCTTGTGCCAGCTGAGTTTTCAAACTCTTAATTTCCTCGGCTTTCCGTTGATTATCTGCCTTGAGCTCATTTTTCTCCTCCTGACTTTGCGTCAGCACTCGTTTACCTGCCTCCAGCTCCCTCGCAACTCGCTTACAGCTCCCGCGGCTATACGGAGAATACGGTGTTAATGCATAAAATATAACGTATACCTATGAAGCAGTCTTTTCTACTTACCGGAAATTTCGATGCTGGCTTTTCGAGCCGCATCCAGTTTTGCCTTGGTTTCGGCCCACTGTGTCCGGCTCACTTCAAGGTCCTCGGACAGCTTTTTGTTCTGCTCTCTTGCAGCCTACAAAAATAGTATCATTAGACACCCTTAACTCGTCCGGCCCTCCCAAATTAAGGCTTGGGGGCTAGGTGGTTAGGGAACATGATATGCCTTCAAGCTATTTTAGTTATATACCTGCACCTTGGCGACAAAAAGACCGGCGATCCCTTCAAGACCTGTCTGGGCTGCTCCAAGGTACGTATCCACCAAATTAAAAGCACTAAATTCCTGTTGGGCAAAGGTAGTATGATGTAAAGTCTCCCTCCGGCGGTGATGATTCATTACGCTCTCAACTTTGGAGTTGGTGACGGAAACATCGTCGGAGTCCGCTGGAGGCGCGCCGGCTGCCGCGTGTTCGAAGGAGGCTCTGGCTTGTGCTGATGACTTGGGACCGGAGCTGCGATTCGGCGCACCCGGGGAATCTTCGGATTGGTGCAGAGGCATACGCCTTCTGCAAAATTGAGCAAGCTTTAATAAAAGGGTCCTAAAAGCAACCCTCAATGTAATTCCAAAATATGTTACCTCTGGGCCGAGGAGGCAGGTGCTTCCGCTTCAGTGGAGGCTTTCCGCTTTGATTCCCATTAGGGGCCGAAGTTGGTGCGGTCCGCACTCCTCCCAAGACAGTCTTACACGTAGTGAGGCGACCCTTGGGAGCATAAGTCAGCGCGTGGGGAATAGCGCGAGATGAGCGCCCTATTAGGGAGAGGGTCTTCTTTTCACTTATTGTGGAAGAGGGAAGAGCCCCAGGGTGATCGGCTGTCATAGCAACCTTGACGCCGCCAAGGCTCTCCTGATAAAACACCCTATCTTCAAAATCAATCGACGTCTCTGGGTCGTCATGATACCCCGGATCATCGTCACGGGAATGATCCTCCGGTAGAGGAGGAGGGCAATTAATGGACGCAACATGACGCCTCCAACCCCGTTCGAATACAACCAGTCAGATTTCGGGTGTAATCCGTGAGCTCAAGATAGTTGATCGTGGCTTACCAAGTCCGGTAGATTGTATCCAGAGCAACCTTCCCGGATACTCATTCGAGCAAAATCTGCCTCCTCCCCCTTGAAGAGCTTGGCCAATATTTTGGCCAGAGCCGCCTTATTGCCTGGCCCTTGTCGCTGGTAGCGGGTTACGTTGCTAGTCCTGTTGTAGCACCATAAGGGATGACCCCTTTGCTGCAGGGATTGCACACATCGGGTAATAGCGATGGCAATTACTTCGATCATGGTCAGCTTACTGCTAGTTAGCAGCCTGATCTTGGCCACCAACGCACGCACACTTCACTGTCCCGTTGGGAAGGGCCTCTGGGCCGCCAGTTGAACCGCTTTATATGCGGGTCGTTTGAGTATTCGGGCAACCTTTGCCGAATTGGATCGGTGAGGGGAACGTATTCAATGTAAAACCACTCTGAGGTCAATCCTTCGGGATCTTTCTGTGGGGTCCCAATTGGGTACCCTGTCCTAGCTATCTGCCATACTTCGGCGTCGCCCACCTTGAATATGGATCCCTCTCTAAGGCGAGGGACAAGACAAAAATACTTCCTCCACAAGTCAAAGTGGGCCTCGCAACTCAAAAATATCTCGCACAGGGCTACAAAGCCAGAGATGTACAATATGGACCCCGGGGTGAGGTTGTGGAGCTGTATCCCATAGAACTCCAAAACCCTGTAAAAAGGGATGAATAGGAAAGCCCAAACCTCTTAGAAGGAAGGGCACGAGACATACCCTCTCCTCCTTACTCGAAGCGGGGGAGTTCTCGGCAAGGGCGCATCCATCCATGGAGATGAGACCGGCACAAACGGGAACCAAATCTACTGGAGGGAGGAAATAATGCGTCTGCAAGCACCTCAGATGGAGGTGTGAAATTGAACAGCTTGGCCAATCGCCTGGGAGTGGACCGTGCAGGCGCGAGGATGAACCTGGGAGGTCAGCCATGGTGCTGGGGAATTTCTTCGGTGTTATTCTTTGTGAGAGGCGGGAAGTAAATTGTCCCCCGCACCTTTGGATCTATAAATAGGCGTCTTACCTTGAAGTTGGAAGGACGGCCTCATGGAAAGTCGGCGTTGGGCCACACGCCTTCTGAAAAGGTGCACAACGCTCTTTCCCCAAGGAATGGCAATAAACTCTGATGGTCCCAGCTTGATCTCAAGATACCTTCGGAGCCCAGAGTCTTGAACCTGTCCGGGCCTCAGCACATTAGTCCGGGTTCCGGATAGGGTTTGGCGAAAGTAACACGGCTCCAAACTGAATGGAGGAATGGAAGAACTCGTCTTGCAAGCCGATTAAAGGATCGAGAAGAGGTGTCTAAAGGGGGGTGAATAGACTCTTAGCAAGAAAATTAGCAATTTTTAATTTCTTCATGTTGAGGTGGAGCTTTAGCACATGTTTAAACATTCTAAATACATATCAAGCAAGCATGACAAGAGTATATGAGCAGCGGAAAGTAAAGCATGCAATTTGCAAGAATTTAAAGGGATGGGATTGGAGTGTGCAAACGCAATGTAGACACGGAGATTTTTTATCCATGGTTCCGGTAGGTGGTGCTATCGTACATCCATGTTGACGGATACTTCAACCCACGAAGGATAACGGCTGCGTGAGTCCACGGAGGGCTCCACCCACAAAGGGTCCACGAAGAAGCAACCTTGTCTATCCCACCATGGCCATCGCCCACGAAGGACTTGCCTCACTAGGGTAGATCTTCACGAAGTAGGCAATCTCCTTGCCCGTACAAACTCCTTGGTTCAACTCCACAATCTTGACGGATGCTCCCAAGTGAAACCTAACCAATCTAGGAGACACCACTCTCCAAAAGTTAATAGATGGTGTGTTGATGATGAAATCCTTGCTCTTGTGCTTCAAATGATAGTCTCCCCAACACTCAACTCTCTCTCTCATGGATTTGGATTTGGTAGAAAGATGATTTGAGTGGAAAGCAACTTGGGGAAGGCTAGAGATCAAGATTTATGTGGTTGGAATGGAATATCTTGATCTCAACACATGAGTAGGTGGTTCTTTCTCAGAAAATGTATACTGGAAGTGTAGGCACATTCTGATGGCTTTCTCCATGAATGAAGAGTGGGTGGAGGGGTATATATAGCCTCCACACAAAATCTAACCGTTACACACAATTTACCAAACTCGGTGGGACCGAATCAAAAAGCTCGGTCAGACCGATTTAGTCCATAATGTGACCGTTAGGCATTTCGGTGGGACCGATATGATCAACTCGGTGGGACCGATGTGCTAGGGTTAGGGTAAAACCTCATCTCGGTTTGACTTTTAGTTTGGGACATATGTGGATATGAGAAAGTGGTTGAGGGCTTTGGAGCATATCACTAAGCACTTTGAGCAAGCAAGCCATTAAGCAACACCTCATCCCCTTTTAATAGTATTGGCTTTCCTATAGACTCAATGTGATCTTGGATCACTTAAATAGAAAATGTAGAGTCCTGAGCTTTGAAGCTTGAGCCAATCCTTTGTCCTTAGCATCTTGAAGGGGTTCCACATCCTCTTGTCCATGCCACTCCATTGTTGAACTTATCTGAAATATACTAGATAGAAGTATTAGTCCAACAAGAGATATGTCCAAAATCACCCAGGCAGCACTTGTGCTTTCAGTCTCCCCCTTTTTGGTAATTGATGACAACATACATCAAAGCTTTAGATAAAGATATAGGGAAGGGCATGTAAAGCTTTTGAAGGACCTGTAACATGCAAAGTCTCCCCCTACATGTATGCATTCATGTAAATATGAATATAAGAGCATGTGAATGCATAAGCATGACAGAGCAGGCAATGAGTTACATGTATCTTGGCTATATGCATCAGAGCAAATGGTGTGTATAGGAAATGTATCTCCATGTTCATGAGTCCTTCTTGCAAACAATATGTACATCAGCAAGAGATCCTCATGCACATGAGTGTGATGCATATACTTACCTTGTGATCTTGAGCTGGCTTTGGAAGAGATGAACCTGAGTAAACAAGGTTAGATAACACAGAAACATCTACTAAACAGAGCAAGAACAGCAAACCACAAGAGTACCAAGATTGGGATGACATGTAGTGAGTGAGTACTAGGTACTCTATTCGAGTGTAGACATGTCCCCAAAAGGTAAAGATGTGCAATGAATTCGAAGATTTCCTTCCCTTAGATGTCTTGCTCCCCCTGAATCTTATATGGGATACTAGGAGAAGATAAGGAACAGAAAATAAGAGCAAAGCAAACAAACAAACAAACATGAACATGTCTTTCCCCTCTAAAGACATGTGACTTCCCTCCTCTTTGAATACCAAGCATCTGGGGTCTCTCTTTGATGTTATTATCTCTCTTTCCCCTTTTGATATGATTAAGCTTTGATGTGAGCTCTCTCTCCCCCTTTGACATCAATTTCCAAGAAGGGGTCTTCTGGAGTGTGAGTCAAAATAGGTTTGGTCCTTGAGTCACATAGCAAAGTAGCAGAGAAAAATAAGGTGCTGGTAGAGGATAAGGATCATCGAGTGGAGATGGAACAAAATGTGCAGGATGCAAATGACAACTAGTTTTCTCAGCGTTGAAATCGGTTACACCGAGTTGTTTTCTTCGGTGGCACCGAATTGGTTCAGTTTGACCAAAAGTGACAAGTCAGTGTGTCCGAGTTCATTATAGAGAGAACACTAGTCACCTCGGCTCACTAAGCAAATAAGATCTCACAAGGATTTGCAGGGAATTAACTAAAGGATTGCAATGAATTGGATGCAGGGAATGCAGAATAAAAATAAAAAGAAAAGAGATCTAGATGATGTTTTTCTTGAAAGGGGAAACAAATATGCAGGGAACAAATGCAAGAGCACAGAGAAACACTGGAGAACTTCATCTAGAATTGGTCGGTGACAAATTCACCTATGTTAGAGTATATTGACTTGGGAGTCAAGTGAAGGCACTTGATCATAGGTCATACTCATCGTTTAAGCTCAAAATGGGGTTACCATTTTTCGTTTAGGCATCTTGATGTATTCACATCTTGCTGAGTTGCTTTGACCCATGACTTGGGGTAAAGCTTCTCTAAGATGGAATAACATACCTTGGGTGGTGGTGTTGATCTTGATCATGTAGTTGAACTTGTGTGGGATGCTCAAGGTTGATGTAGCTCGTTGGGAGCACCACTTGTAATTGGAGTTCATCTACCTACATGGGTTAGTTTTGCAAGGAGGGGCACTTGTGTATCCAAAGTGACAATCATGAAATATGATACCAAAAGAAATTTGATATATAGAAATTGTCAAAGGATATGTTTGAAAGGTTTCATGCTTCCTTGTCTTCAATCACCGTATTGTAGAGACTTGGTAATGAAGAGATTGCTCATAGATTTAGATTCATCCAAGTACCTACAAGGGTTAGATAACATGCAAGGGTGCAAATATATCCAAGACATATGATTATCATCATAAGAGAAATATCAAGGATTAGTCAAAGGCTCATGCCTTGCATGTATCCAAATGGAGTTCCTACTCCAAGTTTGAAGCATCAATGATGTTCAATTCACCTCTCAACCGGCAAAATACTTTCTCATCAAGAGGTTTGGTGAATATATCCGCCAATTGCTTATCGGTACGAACATGCTTAAGATCAATATCACCTTTAGCAACGTGATCTCGAATGAAATGATGACGAACCTCAATATGCTTAGTTCGAGAATGTTGCACGGGATTGTGAGCAATCTTAATAGCACTTTCATTGTCACAAAGCAATGGAACATGTTTCACATATATCCCATAATCTTTAAGAGTTTGGGTCATCCAAAGTAATTGAGCACAACATGAACCGGGCGGTAATGTATTCCGCTTCAAGCGGTGGATAAGGATACCGAGTTTTGTTTCTTGGAGGACCAAGACACAAGAGATCTACCAAAAATTGACAAGTACCCGAAGTGGACTTTCTATCAACCTTGTCTCCGGCATAGTCCGAATCGGAGTAGCCAACAAGATCAAAAGAAGACCTCTTAGGATACCAAATGCCAAAATTTGGTGTGTGTATTAAGTACCTCACTATCCTTTTCACAACCTTAAGATGACATTCTTTAGGGGCCGCTTGATATCGTGCGCACATGCACACACTTAGCATCATATCGGGATGAGAGGCACATAGATATAACAATGAACCAATCATAGAGCGATAAACCTTTTGATCGACCGGTTCACCATCCTTCGTCAAATCAAGATGTCCGCTAGTAGGCATGGGTGTATTCATACCTTTGCATTCTTGCATGTTGAACTTCTTGAATAAGTCCTTGGTGTGCTTTGTTTGAGAGACAAAGGTACCTTCCTTAGTTTGCTTGATTTGCAAACCAGGAAAGAATTTGAGTTCACTCATCATAGACATCTCAAAGTTCTCCGACATTAGCTTTCCAAACTTCTCACTAAAATGAGGGTTAGTCGAGCCAAATATGATATCATCAACATAAATTTGGCACACAAATAATTCTCATTAACCCTTTTAGTGAAAAGAGTACAATCAATTTTTCCAATCTCAAAGCCTTTTTCAATAAGGAACTTGGTCGAGCATTTATACCACGCTCTAGGAGCTTGTTTAAGACCATAAAGAGCTTTGTGAAGTTTGTAAACATGATTGGGTTTCTCAGGATTAACAAAGCCAGGAGGTTGTTTCACATAAACTTCCTCCTCAATTTCACCATTTATAAAAGCACTTTTAATGTCCATTTGGTACAAGGTAATATCATGGTGATTGGCATAGGCAAGTAAGGTGCGAATGGACTCAAGTCTAGCAACAGGGGCATATGTCTCACAATAGTCCATACCTTCGACTTGAGTGTAGCCTTGGGCGACGAGATGTGCTTTGTTGCGAACAACTTGTCCATCTTCATCTTGCTTGTTGCAAAACACCCATTTGGTACCGATGATGTTGTGGTTGTTGTCGGGCTTCTCGACCAATGTCCACACTTGGTTTCTCTCAAAGTTGTGTAGCTCTTCATGCATGGCATTTATCTAATCCGGATCTTCCAATGCTTCTTCAAACTTCATAGGTTCAGTGCTAGAGATGAATGAATAATGTTCACAAAAATTAGCTAAACGAGTTTTAGAGCGAGTATTCTCCCGGTTTGGATATCATTGAAGATTTGTTCGACAGGATGATCTCTTGAGACTCTTGCTCGAACTCGTGAGAGCTTTTGCTTGGGTCGGGGTGGAACATCTTATTCATCATCTTGTTCTTCTTCTTGGCCTTCTTTGTTGTTGATGTTGTTGTTCTCTTGTCGTGGTGGAGAAGGAGGTTGATGAGGTTCATCTTGGTGTACTTCCTCGTTTTCTTCATCTTGGTGTGTCCCACTTGTGGATGCTCCCATGTCAACTCTTGGTTCACCTTGTTGTGAGGTAGAAGCTTCCACTTGGACGGACGAGGTACTCTCCTTCACCTCTGTTGGACGGATCTTGCCAATAGACAAGTCTTGGATTGCTTCCGAAGGGTCTTTGTCTCCTACATCAATTGGCAATTGCTCTACTTGCGAGCCATTAGATTCATCAAACTTCACATCTACCGTCTCTTCAACCATTCGGGTGAAATTGGTGTAGACATGGTATGTGTGAGAGTTTGATCCATAACCGAGTAGGAAACCTTCATGAGATTTAGGAGAAAATTTAGAACGACGATGCTTATCAAGAATGTAGCACTTTGAGCCGAATAATCGAAAGTATCCAACTTGGGGTTTGTTACCAGTGAGAAGCTCGTATGCCGTCTTGCCGAGTAGCTTGTGAAGATACAAGCGATTTGTTGCATGACAAGTTGTCTCAACCGCTTCTGCCCAAAAGTGTTTTGCTGTCTTGTACTCATCAAGCATCGTTCTTGCCATCTCAATAAGAGTCTGGTTCTTCCTCTCAACAACTCCATTTTGTTGAGGCGTGTACGTAGCCGAGAACTCGTGTGAAATCCCTTCTTCGTCAAGAAAGGTATCCACATTTGCGTTCTTGAACTCCGTTCCGTTGTCGCTGCGAACCTTCTTGATATTCACTTCAAATTGATTTTGGGCCTTCCTAGCGAAGTTCTTGAAAATCTTTTGGACCTGCAATTTATCATCAAGAAAGAACACCCACGTAAATCTTGAAAAATCATCGACTATAACTAGACTAAATGAGTTTCCACTGAGACTTTTGTAGGCATCGGGACCAAAGAGATCCATATGAAGTAGCTCGAGTGGTCTTCCCGTGGTCATGATGTTCTTCACGTGGTGGCTTCCTCCAGCTTGTTTTCCTGCTTGACAAGCACTACAAAGTCTATCCTTGTCAAATATAACATCTTTTAATCCAAGGATATGATCACCTTTAATAAGCTTATCAAGATTTCGCATGCCCACATGACCTAACCTTCTATGCCACAACCAGCCTTTAGAGGATTTAGCAATTAAGAAAGTTCAAGGTTGAGCCTTTTTAGTGAATTCAACAATATATAGATCACCTCTATGTATACCGGTAAAGACCATTTTATGATTATCTCTATGAAACACTTGGCAATCTACTTCAGTAAACAGGACATTGAAGCCAAGGTCAGAAAGTCTAGATACGGAAAGTAAATTATAGCTAAGAGATTCAATGAGCATGATATTTTGTATGGAGCTATCATGTGAGATGGCCACCTTACCAAGGCCAACCACATTACCCTTTGAGTTATCACCAAAGGTGACATACTTTCAAGGGCTGTCATTTTCAGCAAGCTCACGAAACGTATCCTTGTCTCCGGTCATGTGATCGGTACATCCACTATCAAGAAACCATTCCTTTCCTCCAGCCATGTAGCCGCTAAGATTAGCCATAAGACTAAAGTGTCTCATAGACTCATCGAGATCAAAGTCGCTATCATCGTCTGTAGGACCTTGAAGTATGTCTAGAGGGGGGTGATTAGACTACTTGACCAATTAAAAATTTAACCTTTTCCCAATTTTAGACTTTGGTAGATTTTAGCTATCTTTGCACAAGTCAAGCAATCTTCACACAATTCAAGCAAGCATGCAAAGAGTATATGAGCAGCGGAATTTAAAGCATGCAACTTGCAAGAATGTAAAGGGAAGGGTTTGGAGGATTCAAACACAATTGGAGACACGGATGTTTTTGTCGTGGTTCCGATAGGTGGTGCTATCGTACATCCACGTTGATGGAGACTTCAACCCACGAAGGGTAGCAGTTATGTGAGTCCACGGAGGGCTCCACCCATGAAGGGTCCACGAAGAAGCAACCTTGTCTATCCCACCATGGCCGTCGCCCACAAAGGACTTGCCTCACTAGCGGTAGATCTTCACGAAGTAGGCGATCTCCTTGCCCTTACAAACTCCTTGGTTCAACTCCACAATCTTGCCGGAGGCTCCCAAGAGACACCTAGCCAATCTAGGAGACATCACTCTCCAAGAAGTAACAAATGGTGTGTTGATGATGAACTCCTTGCTCTTGTGCTTCAAATGATAGTCTCCCCAACACTCAACTCTCTCTCATAGGATTTGGATCTGGTGGAAAGAAGATTTGAGTGGAAAGCAACTTGGGGAAGGCTAGAGATCAAGATTCATATGGGAGGAATGGAATATCTTGGCCTCAACACATGAGTAGGTGGTTCTCTTTCAGAACTGGTAAGTTGGAAGTGTAGGTTTGTTCTGATGGCTCTCTCCACGAATGAAGAGGAGGTGGAGGGGTATATATAGCCTCCACACAAAATCTAACCATTACACACAATTTACCAAACTCAGTAGGACCGAATCAACAAACTCGGTCGGACCGATTTAGTAAACCTAGTGACCGTTGGTGATTTCGGTGGGACCGACATGCAACTCGGTAGGACCGATATGGTTAGGGTTAGGGCATAACGTAATCTCGGTGAGACCGATTACACAAACTCGGCGAGACCGATCTTGGTAATTAGCTAACCAGAGAGTTGGTCAGGTAAACTCGGTAGGACCGATTCGCCCTTTTCGGTGAGACCGAAATGTTACGAAAGGGAAACAGAGAGTTTACATTGCAATCTCGGTGGGACCGATCGCTCACTTCGGTTAGACCGAAACGTTACGAAGGGAAACAGAGAGATTACAATCCCATCTCGGTGAAACCGAGATCCCTATCGGTGAGACCGATTTGCCTAGGGTTTGTGGCAGTGGCTATGACATTTGAACTCGGTGGCGCCGGAAAGAAGAAATTGGTAGGACTGATTTTGACTTTAGGTTTAGGTCATATGTGGATGTGAGAAAGTAGTTGAGGGTTTTTGGAGCATATCACTAAGCACTTGAAGCAAGAGGCTCATTAAGTAACACCTCATCCCTCCTTGATAGTATTGGCTTTTCCTACAGATTCAATGTGATCTTGGATCACTAAAATGTAAAATGTAGAGTCTTGAGCTTTTGAGCTTGAGCCAATCCTTTGTCCTTAATATTTTGAGGGATCCACTTTCATCATCCATGCCATGCCATTCATTGAGCTTTCCTGAAATATTTGTCTTGGAATAGCATTAGCTCAATGAGCTATATGTTGTTATGAATTACGAAAACCACCTAGGGATAGTTGCACTTTCAATGTCCCACTTTTTGGTAATTGATGACAACATATAGATCAAAGCTTCGACAAATGATAATAAGATTGAAAAACATCGTCGCTTTGAGAAGTATGTGATAAGCAAGAGCTCCCCCTAAATTTGTGCATAGTTTAAGATTTGCTTTGGAATGCAAATGCAAAAGGAATTAGGCTCATGGATTACACTTCCATGTCACATACATCTTGGTGGAGCGCTCAAAATAATAAAGATTGAATACATGCACTCATCACCAAGCAAAGTGAATGATCATATAAGGATAAGTAAGATAATATCATCTAACAAGCATAAGTGTAGCTTATGATCAAACACATGATCATCAATGTCTCACAGATAATAGCATAGTATCTCAAGCAATCAAAAGCAAACAAAGTTCAACCAAGAAGACAAGAGAGAACAAAAGCAAACTCTCTCTCGAGCCTATGATCTATACATTTTTCTCCCCTTTGGCAACAAGTTACCAAAAAGTTCCTAGAAAATGCATAGTACTATATCGTCTCTCGTGCTTGGTCTTCATTGGTGGCGTAGAGATGGCTCCTTGGGCGAAGACTTGAGTTGATGTGGATGGTCTTTGAAGGAGTTGGTCTTTGGAGTTGGTTGCACCGGAGCTGTAGCTGGTGCATGAAGTGACTCTGGTGTACATCCTTTGGCTCTGCGGCTTATCTCTCGAGCTCGAGGCACTCTGGCAAATGCATCGATGGTTGTCCTGCCCTTCCTCTCCTGCATGTCATCCTGTAGCTGCTCCTGGCCCGATCAATCTCGATTACTTTGACATCTAGATCGTAGAATTTTTGTCCCATGATTCTTTCCAGGCTCTCCTGGTTTTGAGTTAGGGTGGCCAACCCCTTCTCAATCCTCAAAGTTGATGCTATCAAGTAACCAAGCTGGTCCTGCTTGCTCTTCAAAAAGTACTCAGATGCCTCCTCTTGAGTTGGCATCTTGGCAGCCTTCTCTTTCTTTCCTTTCTCCTTCTTCTCTTGAGCTTGTACTGATGATGGTTCATTCTCATTCATCACAACTTGATTGTCCTCAAAGTCTGGATAGAGAACAAAGTGTTCCTTATCCAACAGATACTTTCATTTGCCCATCTTTGAGTTAATCAACTCCTGAATTGCCGAAAAAGGGTTTCCCCCCGCTTTATATTATAAAGCCAACAACCAAGCATCCAACATAAGAGTACAGGTATCGATCAAGTCAACAAGTCATGCTGGGGGCACAGCGGAACAAGCCCCAAAAGAAGAAGACAGAAAAGAAAGCTAATCCGGCTCGGGTGGGGGCGGAGGAGGTGGGGAAATTTGGCGGCAGGCGTCAAGATCGAAGGCCTGCGCTGATGTTGTCAAGGATGTCCCGATCACGCCGCTTCCTAAGCGGTCTCCAGAGCTGTAGGAGGCCACACATTTTAAAAATCACGTCAGTCGAATTTGTGGGGCATATCCACAACTTATCTTTTGGTCTGCTGCTGTCCTCTTGATAGTCTCAACCATCAGGCTCATGACCTTGAATTTCTGTGGCACATCAAATATGTGTAGCAAATTAATTGCATGCCCTCTGATCATGTTGTGGTCACCTGACTTGGGCAAAAGAGTGTGCCTTAGGATCCAGTTGATCGTTGGCAGCCCTGACAGAAGAAAATGGACTGACCCAAACTTGAAAGTCTCAAGAGTTTTGTCTGGGATCTCCTTGTACATATGTGACATAGAATTGTGATCCATATTTTTCTTGGCATAAACGTCCAAGTCATCTTCACTCTCCTTTGGGGCATTGATCAGATTTGCCCATTCCTCAATGGTTGATTGGTATCTCGTACCTTCAGACATCCAAATTATCCTGCCATCTGGATAGAAATGTACTGTGGAGTAGAATTGCATAATGAGCTCATCATTCCAGTTTGTGAGCTTCTGCCCAACAAAGTATGCAACTCCACATGCACTGAAGCTGTCATACACTCCAGGATATTGTTCTTCATTCTCCTTTATGTAGGTCCAGTCGACCCACCTCATATCACACACTATAGGCTTCTTGTCCAACAAGATTGTCTCATAGAAATCCTGTTGTTCCTTTGTGTGGAACCTGTAATCAACAACAGTCCTTCTCCTGGTGGCATATGGATCTGACTCTCTCCATAGCCTCAACCCTGAGTCTCTCCTGATCTTCATGTTCTCAGCCACAGGATGAGCATCATTGTAGTCTGGAATCTTGGGTTTGAGCTTCCTCAGGACTTGTCCTTCATCATCTTCCTCAGCAGCAACATCAGGCACTGGGGCCTTGTTCTTTTCAGCAGCAGATATGTTCCTGGTATTCCTCTTAGGTGCAGTCTTGGGCTTGGAGGCAGCTTTGGGTGCTTCTTTGGGCTTTGATGTTGCAGCCCGTGACTTTATAGCATCACCCATCAGCTTACGTACCTTGGGTGCTTTGGTGCAACAACCTCTTCTTCTTCTTCTTCCATCATGGAAGGATTTCCAATCACTCTGGCCATTGTCTTCTTGACCCTTTCCTTCCTTTTCTTTCCTTCTGCAGCAGGCTCTTTGGGTTGGGATTCCAAAGATGCTTGAGTGGAGGCTCTGGCTTTAGACATGGGTTGTCTTCCTGCTGGCCTTTTGATCTTTAGCCCTGGCTTAACTGCAGCTGAGCTACGCTCCTTCTTGAGCACTTTCTTCTTTGAAATGGCCTCATCTTCTACTGCCACATAATCCTCATCCTCAGATTCTGAGGTTCTCTTCTTCCTTGTCCTGGTGGCAGCTTTGGGCAAATTGCTGGGAGTGCTTCTGCTTCCCTCATCTGAGCTGCTAGAGGGACTAGTGCCCTCACTCATCTGAATCTGCTCCTCTGACTTGTTCTGGCTGTCACTTTGGTCTGACATGCTGCAAACACATCACGACCACAGTGAATAGTTATAGATGAGATAGAGTGGATGAGCATCACAAAATGCAGAGATTTTTGCAAAGAATGATTCAAAAACTTAGTTTTAATTTTCCACGGAAAGCATTTCGGATCAACCGATTTTCAAACTCGGTGATACCGAAGCAGTTTTGGAACCTAAACTAGTGATCTCGGTCAGACCGAGTCACAGTTCGGTGGCACCGAGACTGCTAGGGTTTCACAAAGTTCTAAAATTGGTCACACCGATTAGCAATTCTTGGTCAGACTGAGAGTTACTAGTGCAATGGCGTTAGACGAATCGGTGGGACCGAGTTTTTCAACTCGGTGGGTCCGAGATGGTTTCGGCGGAAACCTAACCCTAAATTTTCAAATCGCATCTATTCTAAGGATTGTTTTGACTGGATAGAGGTGTTTCAATCGTGGCAAGAATCATAATGAACACACTGTGCTGAGAGTCAGACCAGGATAGCACTGTGATCGAGTTCATGCCCTAGTTCGGCGGTGAACTCGCTACGGCGGCAATGGCGGAGATGAAATCCGTTAACGGCGGCGGAGACCAGCGACAGGAGGCAGCTGGCGACGAAGTCGATGATCCGGAGACCTAGAAGGCAGAGCGAGCTATGCACGGGCGAAGAGGTTTGGAGAAAGTTTTCCAAAATTTTGCCTGTGTGAATATATAGCCCGACACTGTCGGTGTGACCGAGTGGAAGAACTCGGTGGCACCGAGATGCATAATCATGACGATACAGCAACTCGGTGTGACCGTAAATTTCAAATCGTTTGCACCGAGATTTAAAACCTAGATCGACTTAGTGATCTCGGTATGACCGAAATGGAAGAATCGGTCGGACCAAAAAGCACAAAGAAGTTTTGGAAGTTTAAGTCTATGACGAATCGGGGACTCAAGTGCTCCTCACACAGAGTGGTTCGAGTCTGACTTGATCAAATTTTGTGATGTAGCATGAATAGAGTTTGAGACGAGAAAAGCATAGATAGCTAGAGAAGGTTCTTAGGCATTCTTGTCCATCCACTTGGCCAAAGAAAAAGGAAACCAATCAATCAAAGCAACAAGTGGATGTCATTGAATGAGTAAAATATGCAACCAACATGCTCACACAATAAAATGACAAATGAAATATGTGACAAAGCATGCACAACCAATTCTAGCATCTATCAAACAATTGGCGATGACTAGGTCATCTATATATGAGTATATTGACTTAGGAGTCAAATGAGAACATTTGATCATAGGTCATACTCATCGTTTAAGCTCAAGTGGGGTTGCCACTTTTACATAATGCATTGATGTGTTCACATCATTAGAGTTGCTTTGACTCAATTCTTAGAGTTAAGCTCCCCCTAGATGTGAGATCCCCCCTTAGAGGGATGAACTAACCTTGGGTTTTGTTGATGATGACTTCATGTAGGTGTTGAACATGTGGATGCTCAATGTTGATGTAGATCATTTGGAGCAATCCTTTGGAGTGAGTTGCACTTTCAATACCTACATGGGTTAGTCCCACAAGGAACAAACAAGAATATCCATAGACATAGAGTGATGCACACACAAGATGATGTCCATGAAGATATTAGGTTACCTTGTCCCTTGCCTTACCAACATGAGGGTTTTGTGACTCCTTGAACTAGTGCAAGATATGGAAGTTGATTGCACTTGTCCTTGCCATAATGATATGAGTGAAGAATGTTGGCAGAGTCACCCTCAAGAACACTCTAGTTCTTCTTCGGGATCCACATCATCTTGATGGGAATCCTTGGAGTTGTAGTTGTACTTGATGAAGTAGAACTTGACGTAGTCTTGGGAACCCACTTGACCAAGGCCTTAGGTGCTTCTTCAAATGCATCAATCTCCTCTTGAAGCTTATCCTTGCCTTTGTTCTTGTGGTCTTGTGGTGGAAGATCATCTTGTGCTTGTGTTCCTTGAAGGAAGTAGGATCATACTTCTCTTGTTGAGGAACAAACTTCGCCTTGGGGTATTGATCTTCTTCCCACTCAACTCCATTGGCATTGAACTTTCGTTCAAAACCAACACCTTGATTCTTCCGTGCCTTCCTTGCTTTGCGTACAATTTCCTCGAATTGCCTACTCCCGGCAAGGCTCTTGTATACACCTTTCTCTATAATTCCCTTCAATAAGTTGTTTTCTTGCTCAAGTGTAACTTGGCTAAGAGAATCATTAGTGGAATCAAGAGAACTACTAGAAGCAACAATATTGGATTTAGCATTATTATTGTTACTACTAGAGGAAGAATCTTTCTTGGTCTTGTTACTAGACTTGACTTGAGGCATGTAAGTAGATAAGAGTAAACGCTTGGCAATGTAAGAAGAACTTTTCTTACGGAGATCATCATTGATTGCCTTTAAGAACTCATGCTCTTGCTCAAGATTGAGCTTTTCAAAGCGTAACTTCTCATGAGCCCTTAAAAGTTCTCGATGATCTTCAAGATAGTTTCATGAGCTAACTTAAGAGTGTTTAGTTCTTTAGTTAGAAGCTCAATCTTCTCCTTATCATTGTCATTCGTTTTATCTTGATTAGCATGATTAATTGACGTTTCATCATAGTATTCATCACTAGAGTTATCAATAAGTAAATCATCATCACCTAACAAGTCATCTTCATCACTACTAAAATCAACATACTCGGGGTGTGTTACCTTAGGACCTTTGTCCATGAAGCATCTTCCAATTCCTTCATTTGGTGAATCAAATATGTCGTAGGAGTTGGTTGACACAAGTGCTGGACCGGAACCACATTCATCTTGAGTATATTCGGAGTCGGAGTGATAGCTTCTCTCGGAGTGATTGTCGGAGTCGGAGCCGGATACCCATTCACCAACATGAGCTTGATGTCTTTGTTTTGTGTAGCTCTTTGATGACTTGTCCTTCCTTTCTGAATCCTTGCTTCTCCGTGAGGGTCTTCGTTCATAACGATCATCTCTACTCCTTCTCTCTCTTGGTGGTGATTCTTCTCTTCTGGTTCTTCTTTTTGGAGAATCTTCTCTTCTTTTGTAGGGTGCCGTACACTCATTGGAATAGTGTCCGGGTCTCCCACAATTGTAGCTATTCGCTCTCGACTAGAAGATCTTTTGTCATTGTAGGACCTTGACTTAGAGCTTCTTTCTTTGCTTCTACTCTTGTAGAACTTGTTGAAGTTATTCACCATTAAGCTCAATTCTTCATTGAAGGTTTGTTTCTCACTTGATGATGTGGGGGCTTCACATGAGTCTTTATAAGCACCACTTGACTTGTTGTGAGGTTCCTCCTTATCCTTGAGTGACATCTCATGAGCAACAATTCTTCCAATGACTTCCATTGGCTTGAGATCTTCGTAATTTGGCATCATTTGGATCAATGTGCACACGGTACCATATTTTCCATCCAATGATCTTAGGATCTTCTTGATGATGAATCTGTCGGTCATCTCTTCACTTCCTAAGCCGGCAATCTCATTTGTGATAAGAGCAAGCCTAGAGTACATTTCAAATGACACCTTCACCATCCTTCATTTGAACTTGTCAAGCTGACTTTGGAGCACATCCAACTTGGATTCCTTGACGGAGTCGGTACCTTCATGCATATCAATCAAAGTATCCCAAATTTCCTTTGCATTCTCAAGACGGCTGATTTTGTTGAATTCTTCGGGGCACAATCCGTTGAAGAGGATATCACAAGCTTGAGCGTTGTATTGCAGCATCTTCAATTCTTAAGCACTAGCTTCACGGTTCAGTTCTCTCCCATCAAAGAATTCACCTTGCAAGCCAATACACACAATAGCCCAAACGGCGGGGTTATGTCCAAGAATATGCATTTTCATCTTATGCTTCCAACTAGCAAAATTAGTGCCATCAAAGTAAGGACCTCTATGGTGATAATTTCCCTCACTAGACGCCATACTCTCCTAGGTTGTGAAACCAAGGCTATGACCACCAAAAGCTATGGAAATCAAAGCAAATGGAGACCAAAGCTCTGATACCACTTGTAGGACCTTGAAGTATGTCTAGAGGGGGGTGATTAGACTACTTGACCAATTAAAAACTTAACCTTTTCTCAATTTTAGACTTTGGCAGATTTTAGCTATCTTTGCACAAGTCAAGCAATCTTCACACAATTCAAGCAAGCATGCAAAGAGTATATGAGCAGCAGAATTTAAAGCATGCAACTTGCAAGAATGTAAAGGGAAGGGTTTGGAGGTTTCAAACGCAATTGGAGACACGGATGTTTTTGTCGTGGTTCTGATAGGTGGTGCTATCGTACATCCACGTTGATGGAGACTTCAACCCACGAAGGGTAACGGTTGCGTGAGTCCACGGAGGGCTCCACCCACGAAGGATCCACGAAGAAGCAACCTTGTCTATCCCACCATGGTCGTCGCCCACGAAGGACTTGCCTCACTACAGGTAGATCTTCACGAAGTAGGCGATCTCCTTGCCCTTACAAACTCCTTAGTTCAACTCCACAATTTTGTCGGAGGCTCCCAAGTGACACCTAGCCAATCTAGGAGACACCACTCTCCAAGAAGTAACAAATGGTGTGTTGATGATGAACTCCTTGCTCTTGTGCTTCAAATGATAGTCTCCCCAACACTCAACTCTCTCTCATAGGATTTGGATCTGGTGGAAAGAAGATTTGAGTGGAAAGCAACTTGGGGAAGGCTAGAGATCAAGATTCATATGGGAGGAATGGAATATCTTGGCCTCAACACATGAGTAGGTGGTTCTCTCTCGGAACTGGTAAGTTGGAAGTGTAGGTTTGTTCTGATGGCTCTCTCCACGAATGAAGAGGAGGTGGAGGGGTATATATAGCCTCCACACAAAATCTAACCGTTGCACACAATTTACCAAACTCGGTAGGACCGAATCAACAAACTCGGTCGGACCGATTTAGTAAACCTAGTGACCGTTAGTGATTTTGGTGGGACCGACATGCAACTCGTTAGGACCGATATGGTTAGGGTTAAGGCATAATGTAATCTCTGTGAGACCGATTACACAAACTCGGTGAGACCGATTTTGGTAATTAGCTAACCAGAGAGTTGGTCAGGTAAACTCGGTAGGACTGATTCGCCCTTTTCGGTGAGACCGAAATGTTACGAAAGGGAAACAGATAGTTTACATTGCAATCTCGGTGGGACCAATCGCTCACTTCGGTTAGACCGAAACGTTACGAAGGGAAACAGAGAGATTACAATCCCATCTCGGTGAAACCGAGATCCCTATCGGTGAGACCGATTTGCCTAGGGTTTGTGGCAGTGGCAATGACATTTGAACTCGGTGGCACCGGAAAGAAGAAATCGGTAGGACCGATTTTGACTTTAGGTTTAGGTCATATGTGGATGTGAGAAAGTAGTTGAGGGTTTTTGGAGCATATCACTAAGAACTTGAAGCAAGAGGCTCATTAAGAAACACCTCATCCCTCCTTGATCGTATTGGCTTTTCCTATAGACTCAATGTGATCTTGGATCACTAAAATGTAAAATGTAGAGTCTTGAGCTTTTGAGCTTGAGCCAATCCTTTGTCCTTAATATTTTGAGGGATCCACTTTCATCATCCATGCCATGCCATTCATTGAGCTTTCCTGAAATATTTGTCTTGGAATAGCATTAGCTCAATGAGCTATATGTTGTTATGAATTACCAAAACCACCTAGGGATAGTTGCACTTTCATCGTCCTCATCATAGTATCCATGTTCAACATCATCATGTGATGGATCAATTCCTAGAGAGAGTGATTCATTAGATAAATGATCATCACAATAGTCATCTTTATGAAATCTAATGGCTTCGGAGATGATATTGCTAATGATTCCAACATCTCCTTTGGCACGCATGAGGTCGCGAAGCTCAAATAGGCACTCACCAAACTTAGGATCACTAGTACTCATTTTATTCAAGGCAATTGACTTATGAATAATCTCATCTAGATTTTGCAAGGAATATTTTAGAAATCTTTCCTCAAGAAATCTCCATATGGTGTAGGCACAATCAAGAGCAGGCAACCTAGCAATAAAGTTTCTAGGTAATCCTCTAGTGATAAGATTGATAGTTCTAAGATTACGGATCATGTCAATAGACTCATCAAGGGTAGGATGCAAGGGGTCAACAAGGCGAGCACAAGGGGTAGTAATGTACTTGCTCAAATGATATTCATTGAAAATCTCAAGCATCTCATTTTTCCACTCATGAAAGAACTCTCCATCAAGTATAGGCACTCTATGTCTAAGACTCCCCAACGTAGACTCATCCATCTTCCTCCAATGGTGATTAAACCAAAGCAATGGAAACCTGGCTCTAATACCAATTGAAAGGATCGAGAAGAAGTGTCTAGAGGGGGGTGAATAGACTCTTAGCAAGAAAAGTAGTAGTTTTCAATTTATTCAAGTTGAGGTGGAGTTTTAGCACATGTTTAAACATTCACAATACATATCAAGCAAGCATGACAAGAGTATATGAGCAGTGGAAAGTAAAGCATGCAATTTGCAAGAATGTAAAGGGATGGAATTGGAGTGCGCAAATGCAATGTAGACACAGAGATTTTTTATCCGTGGTTCCAATAGGTGGTGCTATCGTACATCCACGTTGATGGAGACTTCAACCCACGAAGGGTAATGGCTGCGCGAGCCCACGGAGGGCTCCACCCACGAAGGGTCCACGAAGAAGCAACCTTGTCTATCCCACCATGGCCATCGCCCACGAAAGACTTGCCTCACTAGGGTAGATCTTCACGAAGTAGGCGATCTCCTTGCCCGTACAAACTCCTTGGTTCAACTCCACAATCTTGACGGATGCTCCCAAGTGACAACTAACCAATCTAGGAGACACCACTCTCCAAAAGGTAATAGATGGTGTGTTGATGATTAACTCCTTGCTCTTGTGATTCAAATGATAGTCTCCCCAACAGTCAACTCTCTCTCATGGATTTGGATTTGATGGAAAGATGATTTGAGTGGAAAGCAACTTGGGGAAGGCTAGACATCAAGATTTATGTGGTTGGAATGGAATATCTTAATCTCAACACATGAGTAGGTGGTTCTTTCTCAGAAAATGTATACTGGAAGTGTAGGCACGTTCTGATGGCTTTCTCCACGAATGAAGAGTGGGTGGAGGGGTATATATAGCCTCCACACAAAATCTAACCGTTACACACAATTTACCAAACTCGGTGGGACCGAATCGTAAAAACTTCGATCAGACCGATTTAGTTCATAATGTGACCGTTAGGCATTTCGGTGGGACTGATATGATCAACTCAGTGGGACCGATGTGCTAGGGTTAGGGTAAAACCTCATCTCGGTTTGACCGATTACACAAACTCGATGGGACCGATTTTGGTAATGAGCAAAACAGAGAGTTGGTCAAGCAAACTCGGTGGGACCGATTACATATCTCGGTGAGACCGAAATTATTGCAATAGGCAACAGAGAGTTTGCAAGCCCATCTCGGTGAGACCGAGATCCCAACGGTGAGACCGAATTGATTAGGGTTTCTGGCAGTGGCTATGTCAAGTGAACTCGGTGGCGCCAGATAGATCAAATCGGTGGGGCCAAGTTTGACTTTTGGTTTGGGACATATGTGGATATGGGAAAGTGGTTGAGGGCTTTGGAGCATATCACTAAGCACTTTGAGCAAGCAAGCCATTAAGCAACACCTCATCCCCTTTTAATAGTATTGGCTTTCCTATAGACTCAATGTGATCTTGGATCACTTAAATAGAAAGTGTAGAGTCCTGAGCTTTGAAGCTTGAGCCAATCCTTTGTCCTTAGCATCTAGAAGGGGTTCCACATCCTCTTGTCCATGCCACTCCATTGTTGAACTTATCTGAAATATACTAGATAGAAGTATTAGTCCAACAAGAGATATGTTGACATTAATTACCAAAATCACCCAGGGACCACTTGTGCTTTCAGCCGATGATCTGAAGATTCTATATGACAATCCCCAGCGTTGGAGGCAAGTTCGGGGGCTATTGAGGGAGTTATGGACTAATGGGTCCTCAAGGCGCCGGCCCATCAATATGGGCCGGACTGGTGAAGCCGTACATCGACAGGAGACCTATGAAGCCGTGGTGTGCCCTTCAAGTCAAGGATAGGCAGGATCTCCTTGTCCCTTAGTGTAATCTATCTCCGGTAACCCTAACCCTATCGGTGTCTATATAAACCAAGGGTTATAGTCTTCAGGGCGAGAGACATATATTCATTGCCTCATCGCTTTAGAGTTTAGCTCATGCTGATCTCGAGGTAGATCTACTCTATAAGCCATACTATACATCCAATATAATCAAGCAGGACATAGGGTATTACCTCTTCGAGAGGGCCCGAACCTGGATAAACACTCTGTTCGTCGTCCCTTGTTCCCCATTGATCCTATATCCACAGCTCGGGACCCCCTACCCCGAGGTCTGCCGGTTTTGACACCGACAGGGGGGGCCTGAGGGCTTGCGGGCCCCTCTGGAATCCTCTTGACATGAGACCAACGCCAAAAATTCTTATAAATGCCAAACCCTCGAAAAGAACCCTATATCGGAAGTTCGGCCGCTGCAAGCCTCTGTAGCCATGAAAAATCAATCTAGTCCCTCTCCGGCACCCTGCCGGAGGGGGCCATCATCACCGGAGGCCATGGAGGAGGAAGCCGGAAGGGGCCATCATCACCATGGAGGCCAATGACCAGAGGGAGAACCTCTCCCCATCTAGGGGGAGGCCACGGAGGAGGAAGCACAAGGGGGAGACTCTCTCCCCCTCTCTCTCGGTGGCGTCGGAGTGCCGCCGGGGGAACCATCGCAGTGGTGATCGTCTTCATCAACACCACCATCTTCATCACCTTCCTCATCTCTTTTAAGCGGTCTACTCTCCCGCACCCCGCTGTAGTCCCCTACTTGAATATGGTGCTTTATGCCACATATTATGATCCAATGATGTCTTGCCATCATATGATGTTTTGAGTAGATTTCTTTTGTCTTTTGGGTTGATTGATGATCTAGATTGGTTTGAGTTGTATGTCTTATTTTGGTGATGTCCTATGGTGCCTTCCGTGTCGCGCGCACGTGAAGGATTCCCGCTGTAGGGTGTTGCAATACGTTCATGATTCACTTATAGTGGGTTGCTAGAGTAACAGAAGCTTAAACCCGAGTAAGGGGGTTATTGCGTATGGGATAAAGGGGACTTGATACTTTAATGCTATGGTTGAGTTTTACCTTAATGATCTTTAGTAGTTGCGGATGCTTTCTAGATTTCCGATCATAAGTGCATATACGATCCAAGTAGAGAAAATATGTTAGCTTATGCCTCTCCCTCATATAAAATTGCAATAATGATTACCGATCTTGTTAACAATTACCTAGGATAATTCGGCACACCGATCCATCATTATTCCACACTCGCTATTTGTAATATATAGTAATATATTCTAACTTTATGATAACAACATCTATTTTTATATTTTAGTTCTTCGATATCATGCAAAGCTATCCTCTTCATACCCACAACGTAGTTTTATTTCTCGTTTCTAGATGGAAGCAAACGAACGGTGTACGTAGAGTCGTATCAGTGGCAGATAGGACTTGAGAGAATATTGATCTTACCTTTAGCTCCTTGTGGGTTAGACACTCCATACTTATCACTTCCACCTTTGGAAATTGCTATGATGATTCCTTGCACTTGGGGATTATCATGCGCCTAGGGGGGTGAGCGCACCCTAGTGCCTCATGGGCACCTGGTGGGCCTCCTCTGGTGTTTCTTTTCTCTAGTATTATTTTATATATTCCAAAATAATTCTTCGTGAAATTTCATCTCATTTGGAGTTGTGCAGAATAGGTATCTCTGATGTAGTTTTTTCAGGTCCATAATTCCAGCTGCCGGTGATACGTCTCCATCGTATTTATAATTTTTTATTGTTCCATGCCAATATTGTACAACTTTTACATACCTTTATCAACAATTTATATGATTTATTGGACTAACCTATTGATCCAGTGCCCAGTGCTAGTTCCTGTTTGTTGCATGTTTTTTGTCTCGCAGAATATCCATATCAAACGAAGTCCAAACGCGATAAAAATTTACGGAGATTTATTTTGGAATATTTGTGATTTTTGGGAGGTGTAATCAATGAAAAGGAGGCCCACAGCTCCCAACATACACCAGGGCGCGCCCAGGTGTCTTATGCTCACCTCGTAAGTCGGTTGGGTTTCTACTTCGGGCGCAAGGAAGTTTATATCCATAAAAAATCGTGTTAAAATCTCAGCGCAATCGGAGTTACGGATCTCCGGATATTTAAGAAACGGTTTCGGCCAAATCTAGGGAACGTGAAATAGAAGAGAACAGAGAGGGAGATCCAATCTCGGAGGGGCTCCTGCCCCTCCACCACCATGGAGGCCATGGACTAGAGGGGGACCTCTCCTCCCATCTAGGAGGAGGCCAAGGAAGAAGAAGGAGGGGGCTCTCTTCCCCTCTCTCCCGGTGGCGCCGGAACATCGTCGGGGCAATCATCGTGTGACGATGATCTACTCCAACAACTCTGTAATCTTCACCAACATCTTCATCACCTTCCCCCATCTATATTAATCGGTCCACTCTCCCACAACCCGTTGTACCCTCTACTTGAACATGGTGCTTTATGCTTCATACTATTATCCAATGATATGTTGCCATCCTATGATGCTTGAGTAGATTTTTGTTGTCCTGCTGGTAATTGGTGAATTGCTATGACTTGCTTGTGGTTATGTTGTTGTCCTTTGGTGCCCATCATATGAGAGCGTGTGTGGATCACATCGTAGGGTTAGTTGCATGTTGATAGGACTATGCATTGGAGGGCAAGGGTGACAGAAGCTTCTTCCTAAACATGCTTGATGACGACACTTGTTGGGTGAATCACCTCTTGAATGCTTGGTTTTGCACTAACGCTAACCACATTTATTTTTCCAAGTGTTTGTTGTTCTTGCTTCTTTTGAAGGAATCCCAAGACGGTGCAGCATTGGAGAATGCCCATTTAGAGCTTCAAGACGATGAGTACTTGGTGAACGTCCACTTCTACATGGCGACGCCATCTCTTTACCATGGTGATTTGGTTTTCGATTTGAGGTCAGATCTTTCCCAAGGGGGAGGGGATGATGCAGAGCATCCTATGGACATCACCATGTCGAGAGTCCATTTGGCAGGTGACACGTGCGACATCTACCTCATGCATACAAAGGTGAATCATCTCCTTTACATGTGTCTACTTGCACCCTTCGAGGATGGTATACTACTTGACCCCTCTCTCATGTGCATACATAGGTGTGAGCGGAGCTACATATTCATCAAGGAGGAGTCCAAGCTCAGGAGAACAACTACACCATCCAAGAGAGAAGCCTGGAAGCGGAGAAGGAACTGCCAAGAAGAATGTGGCAGCTCCCAGGCGACCCCGTGCACGTGGGCCTCCCTGACCCCATGCCCGCGGGCCTCCCAGTCTGCACGGATCTGAAGACCTTGTGTGCATGGGAGTGTATCACGCACACGGGACCCTCATGCCCACAGGCCTCATAGACCCCTTGCACATGGGCTCCACTTACCCCATACAGACGGGGTTGTCTATGTGTTGTTGTTGGGCTTTGCCCTTATATCCCCATTTCGTACCTCCTTACCCCTTCATGCCTTGGACATATATATACTCCACCTCCTCCTCCATTTAGGGATAGCTAAGGATAGATCTAGACATTAGAGCTTAGCTCATGTATCTCCCCTTGCGGGATTCCTCTTGAGAGAGAGAAGGCTCCATTGGAGTTCAAGACCTCCATTGGAGAAGATCCTTAGGGATTCAAGACCCCCTTGTGGGAAGGATCTATCTAGATCATCAAGCCCTCATCTCCTTCATAGGATTTGGGATGAACTCTAAATTGTATCTTATTTCCCTTTGATTGTTCATGTACCTTGTGGATCTTGTGTATTTGTTCGTCTAGTGGATGTGTGATTGGACTTGTTCTTGAGTGTTCCTCTTGTGATTTCCCCTCTTGTTCTCTGTGTTCTTCGTGGATCCCCCTCCAATTCGTGAAAGATCTCCACTTAGGGTCTCCACTCTACAACACTACTGCTATGGACGCATAGGTCCCGTGGGGAACTACTCACACATCATCGGAGGTGCAACAAGGTTGATGTAGAGGCCCTCCGTGATCGATTCCCGCTCCGACAGAGTACCGGGGGAGGCCGCCACATGAGATCACGGAAGAATAGAGGCTTGCAGTGGCGTAATAATTGTTTCGAGTCTTGCTCTAGTGGTTTCTGGAATTTAGTGGATTTATGGAGTTGGAATTAGGTCAATCGGAGCTACGAAGGGCCCACAAGCTCAGGTGGCGCCCCCGGGGGTGCGCCATGTGAGCTTGTGGCCCACTCGTATATCTTCTGGCCTCCTCCGGAAGCTTTCAGGGTCCCTTCTGGTCCAGAAAAAATCACCGTAAAGTTTCATTGTGCTTGGGGTTCGTTTGGTATTGTATTCTTGCGAAACAATAAAATAGTAAAAAATAGAAACTGGCACTGGGCACTAAGTTAATAGGTTAGTTCCCCAAAATGATATAAAATTGCATATAAAGAATACAAGATTGATAATATTATTGTTCGGAAACATAGCATGCAATTTCAAAAAAATTCCTACGCTCACGCAAGATCTATCTAGGAGATGCATAGCAATGAGAGGGGAGAGTGTGTCCACGTACCCTCGTAGACCGAAAGCGGAAGCGTTAGTTTAACGCGGTTGATGTAGTCGAACGTCTTCGTGATCTGATCAAGTACCGAACGTACGACACCTCCGAGATCAGCACACATTCATCTCGATGATGTCCCTCGAACTCTTGATCCAGCAAAGTGTCGAGGGAGAGTTTCGTCAGCACGACGGCGTGATGACAGTGATGGTGAAGTGATTCGTGCAGGGCTTCACATAAGCACTACGACAGTATGACCGGAGGAATAAACGGTGGAGGGGGGCATCGCACACGGCTAACAAACAATTGATGTGCTTTGGGGTGCCCCCTGCCCCCGTATATAAAGGAGGAGAGGGGGAGGTCGGCCTAGGGGCGGGCCAAGTGGGGAGGAAACCCACTTGGACTCCTAGTCCTATTCGCCCCCCCCCCCTCCCTTCCTTCTTTCGGAGGGGGGAAAGGGGGGAGGAGAGGGAGAGGGAGAAGGAAAGGGGGGCCGTGCCCCCTCCCCTTATCCAATTCGGACTCCCCATGGGGGGGACCCCTTGTGGGTTGCCCTGCCTCTCCCCTATGGCCCATGTGGCCCATTACTTCCCCCGGGGGGGTTCCGGTAACCTCCCGGTACTCCAAAAAAATCCAAAACACTCCGGAACCATTCCGGTGTCCGAATACTATCGTCCAATACATCAATCTTTACCTCTCGACCATTTCGAGAATCTTCGTCATGTCCGTGATCTCATCCGGGACTCCAAACAATCTTCGATCACCAGAACACATAACTCATAATACAAATCGTCATCGAACGTTAAGCGTGCGGACCCTGCGGGTTCGAGAACTATGTATACATGACCGAGACACATCTCCGGTCAATAACCAATAGCGGAACCTGGATGCTCATATTGGTTCCTGCATATTCTATGAAGATCTTTATCGGTCAAACCGCAATGACAATATACGTTATTCCCTTTGTCATCGGTATGTTACTTGCCCGAGATTCGACCATCGGTAACTTCATACCTAGTTCAACCTCATTACCGGCAAGTCTCTTTACTCATTCCGTAATGCATCATCCCGCAACTAACTCATTAGTCACATTGCTTGCAAGGCTTACCATGATGTGAATTACCAAGAGGGCCCAGAGATACCCCTCTGATACTCGGAGTGACAAATCCTAATCTCGATCTATGCCAACCCAAGAAACACCTTCGGAGACCCCTGTAGAGCATCTTTATAATCACCCAGTTACATTGTGACGTTTGATAGCACACAAGGTGTTCCTCCGGTATCCGGGAGTTGCATAATCTCATAGTCAAAGGAATATGTATAAGTCATGAAGAAAGCAATAGCAATAAAACTTAACGATCATTATGCTAAGCTAACAGATGGGTCTTGTCCATCACATCATTCTCCTAATGATGTGATCCCGTTCATCAAATGACAACACATGTCTATGGTTAGGAAACTTAACCATCTTTAATTTAACGAGCTAGTCTAGTAGAGGCTTACTAGGGACACTGTGTTTTATCTATGTATCCACATATGTATCAAGTTTCCGGTTAATACAATTCTAGCACAAATAATAAACATTTATCATGATATAAGGAAATATAAAATAACAACTTTATTATTGCCTCTAGGGCATATTTCCTTCAGTCTCCCACTTGCACTAGAGTCAATAATCTAGTTCACATTGCCATGTGATTTAACACCAATAGATCACATCGTTATGTGATTAACACCCATAGTTCACATCGCCATGTGACCAACACCCAAAGGGTTTACTAGAGTCACTAATCTAGTTCACATCGCCATGTGATTAACACCCAAAGAGTACTAAGGTGTGATCATGTTTTGCTTGTGAGAGAAGTTTAGCCAACGGGTCTGCCACATTTAGATCCGTATGTATTTTGCAAACTTCTGTGTCTACAATGCTCTGCATGGAGCTACTTTAGCTAATTGCTCCCACTTTCAATATGTATCCAGATTGAGACTCGGAGTCATCCGGATCAGTGTCAAAGCTTGCATCGATGTAACCCTTTATGATGAACTCTTTGTCACCTCCATAACCGAGAAACATTTCCTTAGTCCTCTTTAGGTACCTAAGGATAATTTTGACCGCTGTCCAGTGATCTACTCATGGGTCCAAACTCATGGCAAGGTACACAATAGGTTTGGTATACAGCATGGCATACTTTATAGAACCTATGGCTGAGGCATAGGGAATGACTTTCATTCTCTCTCTATCTTCTGCCGTGGTCGGGTTTTGAGTCTTACTCAACTTCATACCTTACAACTCAAGCAAGAACTTCTTTGAGTGATCCATTTTGAACTCCTTCAAAATCTTATCAAGGTATGTACTCATCGAAAGTTTTATCAAGCGTCTTGATCTATCTCTATAGATCTTGATGCCCAATATGTAAGCAGCTTCACCAAGGTCTTTCTTTGAAAAACTTCTTTTAAACACTCCTTTATGCTTTCTAGAAAATTCTACATCATTTCCAATCAACAATATGTCATTCACATATACTTACTGAAAGGTTGTAGTGCTCCCACTCACTTTCTTGTAAATAAAGGCTTCGCCGCAAGTCTATATAAAACTATATGCTTTGATCAACGCATCAAAGCGTATATTCCAACTCCGAGATGCTTGCACCAGTCCATACATGGATCGCTGGAGCTTGCACATTTTGTTAGCACCTTTAGGATTGACAAAACCTTCTGGTTGTATCATATACAACTCTTCTTTAATAAATCCACTAAGGAATGCAGCTTTTGACATCCATTTGCCAGATTTCATAAAATTTGGCAATTGCTAACATGATTCAGACAGACTTGAGCATCGCTACGAGTGAGAAAATCTCATTGTAGTCAACACCTTGAACTTGTCGAAAACCTTTTGCGGCAAGTCGAGCTTTGTAGATAGTAACACTACCATCAGTGTTCGTCTTCCTCTTGAAGATCCATTTATTTTCAATGGCTTGCTAATCATCAGGAAAGTCCACCAAAGCCCACACTTTGTTCCCATACATGGATCCTATCTTAGATTTCATGGCCTAAAGCCATCTGTCGGAATCTGGGCTCATCATAGCTTCTTCATAGTTCATAGGTTCACCATGGTCTAATAACATGACTTCCAGGACATGATTACTGAACCACTCTGGTATGGAACGTGCTCTGTTCGACCTACGAGGTCTAGTAGTAACTTGATCCAAAGTTTCATGATCATCATCATTAGCTTCCTCTCTAGTTGGTGTAGGCATCACAGGAACGGTTTCTGTGATGAGCTACTTTCCAATTCGAGAGAAGGTATAATTACCTCATCAAGTTCTACTTTCCTCCCACTCACTTCTTTCGAGAGAAACTCCTTCCCTCGAAAGGATCCATTCTTAGCAACAGAGATCTTGCCTTCGGATCTGTGTTAGAAGGTGTACCCAACAGTTTCTTTCGGGTATCCTATGAAGATGCACTTCTCCAATTTGGGTTCAAGCTTATCTGGCTGAAGCTTTTTCACATAAGCATCGCAACCCCAAACTTTAAGAAATGACAACTTAGGTTTCTTGCCAAACCACAGTTCATATGGTGTCGTCTCTAACGTGAATGCAACTGTCTCTAATGCATAACCCCAAAACAATAGTGGTAAATCAGTAAGAGACATCATAGATTGCACCATATCTAACAAAGTACGGTTACGACGTTCGGACACACCATTACGCTGTGGTGTTCCAGGTGGCATGAGTTGTGAAACTATAACACATTGTTTTGAATGAAGGCCAAACTCGTAACTCAAATATTCGCCTCCGCGATCAGATCGTAGAAAATTTATTTTCTTGTTACGATGATTCTCCACTTTACTCTGAGATTCTTTGAACTTTTCAAATGTTTCAGACTTGTGTTTCATTAAGTAGATATACCCATATCTACTCAAATCAACTGTGAAGGTCGGAAAATAATGACACCCGCCGCGTGCTTCAATACTCATCGGACCGCATACATCGATATGTATTATATCCAATAAATCATCAACTCGCTCCATTGTTCCAGACAGCGGACTTTTAGTCATCTTGCCCATGAGGCATGGTAAGTATCAAATGATTCATAATCTAGTGATTCGAAAAGTCCATCTGCATGGAGTTTCTTCATGTGCTTTACACCAATATGACCTAAACGGCAGTGCCACAAATATGTTGCACTATCATTATCAACTTTGCATCTTTTGGCGTCAATATTATGAATATGTGTATTACTACGATCGAGATTCAATAAACCCTTTGCATTGGGTGTGTGACCATAGAAGGTTTTATTCATGTAAACAGAACAACAATTGTTCTCTGACTTAAATAAATAACCGTATTGCAATAAACATGATCCAATCATGTTCATGCTCAACGCAAACACCAAATAACATTTATTTAGGTTCAACACTAATCCCTAAGGTAGAGGGAGTATGCGATGGTGATCTTATCAACCTTGGAATCACTTCCAACACACATTGCTACCTTGCCCTTAACTAGTCTCTGTTCATTTTGCAACTCCTGTTTCGAGTTATTAATCTTAGCAACTGAACCGGTATCAAATACCCTGCGGTTACTATGAACACTAGTAAAGTACACATCAATAACATGTATATCAAGTATACCTTTGTTCACTTTGCCATATTTCTTATCCGCCAAGTATTTGGGGTAGTCCCACTTCCAGTGACCATTTCCTTTACAGTAGAAGCACTCAGTTTCAGGCTAAGGTCTAGCTTTGGGCATCTTCACGGAAGTGGCAACTTGCTTGTCATTCTTTTTGAAGTTCCCATTCTTTTCCTTTGCCCTTTTACTTGAAACTAGTGGTCTTGTTAACCATCAACACTTGATGTTCTTTCTTTATTTCTATCTTCGCTAATTTCAGCATCGCAAAGAGCTCGGGAATCTTTTTCTTCATCCCTTGCATATTATAGTTCATCACGAAGTTCTAGTAGCTTGGCAATAGTGACTAGAGAACTCCTGTTTTGAGTTATTAATCTTAGCAACTGAACCGGTATCAAATACCCTGCGGTTACTATGAACACTAGTAAAGTACACATCAATAACATGTATATCAAATATACCTTTGTTCACTTTGCCATCCTTCTTATCCGCCAATTATTTGGGGTAGTTCCGCTTCCAGTGATCATTCCTTTGCAGTAGAAGCACTCAGTTTCAAGCTTAGGTCTAGCTTTGGGCTTCTTCACGGGAGTGGCAACTTGCTTGCCATTCTTCTTGAAGTTCCCCTTCTTTCCCTCGCCCTTTTTCTTGAAACTAGTGGTCTTGTTAACCATCAACACTTGATGCTCCTTCTTGATTTCTACCTCCGCGGCTTTGAGCATTGCAAAGAGCTCGGAAATAGTCTTCTCCATCCCTTGCATATTATAGTTCATCATGAAGCCTTTATAGCTTGGTGGCAGTGATTGAAGAACTCTGTCGATAACACTATCATCCGGAAGATTAACTCCCAGCTGAGTCAAGTGGTTATGGTACCCAAACATTCTGAGTATGTGTTCACTGACAGAACTGTTCTCCTCCATTTTGCAGCTATAGAACTTGTTAGAGACTTCATATCTCTCAACCTGGGCATTTGCTTGAAATATTAACTTCAATTCCTGGAACATCTCATATGCTCCATGACGTTCAAAACGTCTTTGAAGTCCCGATTCTAAGCCGTAAAGCATGGCACACTGAACTATCGAGTAGTCATCAGATCGAGCTTTCCAGACGTTCATAACATCATCAATTTAGCATCTACTCCTGTAGCAGGCCTTTCACCTAGTGCATCAAGGACATAATTCTTCTGTGCAGCAATGAGGATAATCCTCAAGTTATGGACCCAGTCTGTGTAGTTGCTACCATCATCTTTCAACTTAGCTTTCTCTAGGAACGCATTGAAATTCAAGGGAACGGTAGCACGGGCCATTGATCTACAACATAGATATGCAAAAACTATCAGGACTAAGTTCATGATAAATTAAGTTCAATTAATCATATTACTTAAGAACTCCCACTTATATAGACATCCCTCGAGTCATCTAAATGATCACGTGATCCATATCAACTAAACCATGTCCGATCATCACGTCAGATGGAGTAGTTTTCAATAATGAACATCTCTATGTTGATCATATCTATTATATGATTCACGTTCGACCTTTCGGTCTCAGTGTTCCGAGGCCATGTCTGTACATGCTAGACTCGTCAAGTTTAACCTGAGTATTCCGCACATGCAAAACTGTCATGCATCCGTTATATGTGAACGTAGAGCTTATCACACCCGATCATCATGTGGTGTCTCGGCATGACGAACTATCGCAACGGTGCATACTCAGGGAGAACACTTATACTTTGAAATTTTAGTGAGGGGTCATCTTATAATGCTACCGCCGTACTAAGCAAAATAATATGCATAAAAGATAAACACCCATGCAACCAAAATATGTGACATGATATGGCCATCATCATCTTGTGCCTTTGATCTCCATCTCCAAAGAACCATCTTGATCTCCATCCTCACCGGCTTGACACCTTGATCTCCATCGTAGCGTCGTTGTCGTCTCGCCAACTATTGCTTCTACAACTATCGCTAACGCATGGTGATAAAGTAAAGCAATTACATGGCGATTGCATTTCATACAATAAAGCGAAAACCATAAGGCTCCTGGCAGTTGCTGATAACTTTTACAAAACATGATCATCTCATACAATAGCGTATATCACATCATGTCTTGACCATATCACATCACAACATGCCCTGCAAAAACAAGTTAGACGTCCTCTACTTTGTTGTTGCAAGTTTTACATGGCTACTACGGGCTTCTAGCAAGAACCGTTCTTACATGCGCATCAAAACCACAACAATGTTTCGTCAAGTTTGTTGTTTTAACCTTCAACAAGGATTGGCCGTAGTCAAATTCAATTCAACTAAAGTTGGATAAATAGACACCCGCCAGCCACCTTTATGCAAAACAAGTTGCATGTCTGTCAGTGGAACCGGTCTCATGAACTTGGTCATGTAAGGTTGGTCCGGGCCGCTTCATCCAACAATACCGCTGAATCAAAATAAGACATTGGTCGTAAGCAGTATGACTATCACCACCCACAACTCTTTGTGTTATACTCGTGCATATCATCTACGCATAGACCTGGCTCGGATGCCACTGTTGGGAAACGTAGCATGCAGTTTCAAAAAAATCCTACGCTCACGCAAGATCTATCTAGGAGATGCATAGCAACGAGAGAGGAGAGTGTGTCCATGTACCCTCGTAGACCGAAAGCGGAAGCGTTAGTTTAACGCGGTTGATGTAGTCGAACGTCTTCGTGATCCAATCAATCAAGTACCAAACATACGGCACCTCCGAGTTCAGCACATGTTCAGCTCGATGACGTCCCTCGAACTCTTGATCCAAAAAAGTGTCGAGGGAGAGTTTCGTCAGCACGACGGCGTGATGACGGTGATGGTGAAGTGATCCGCGCAGGGCTTTGCCTAAGCACTACCACAACATGACTGGAGGAGTAAACGGTGGAGGGGGGCACCGCACACGGCTAAGAAACAATTGATGTGCTTTGGGGTGCCCCCTGCCCCCGTATATAAAGGAGGATAGGGGAGGAGGCCGGCCTAGGAGCGCACCAAGTAGGGAGGAAACCCACTTGGACTCCTAGTCCTATTCGGCCCCCCTTCCTTCTTTCGGAGGGGGGAAAGGGGGAAGGAGAGGGAGAGGGAGAAGGAAAGGGGGGTCGCGCCCCCTCCCTTGTCCAATTCAAACTCCCCATGGGGGGCGCCACCCCCTTGTGGGCTGCCCTGCCTCTCCCCTATGGCCCATGTGGCCCATTACTTCCCCCCGGGGGTTCCGGTAACCTCCCAGTACTCCGAAAAATACCCGAAACACTCCAGAACCATTCCGGTGTCCGAATACTACCGTCCACTATATCAATCTTTACCTCTCAATCATTTCGAGACTCTTCGTCATGTCCATGATTTCATCCAGGACTCCGAACAATCTTCGGTCACCAAAACACATAACTCATAATATAAATCGTCATCGAACGTTAAGCGTGCGGACCCTACGGGTTCGAGAACTATGTAGACATGACCCAGACACATCTCCGGTCAATAACCAACAACGGAACCTGGATGCTCATATTGGTTCCTACATATTCTACGAAGATCTTTATCGGTCAAACCGCAATGACAATATACGTTATTCCCTTTGTCATCGCTATGTTACTTGCCCGAGATTCGATCGTCGGTATCTTCATACGTAGTTCAATCTCGTTACCGGCAAGTATCTTTACTCGTTTCGTAATGCATCATCCCGCAACTAACTCATTCGTCACATTGATTGCAAGGCTTATCATGATGTGCATTACCGAGAGGGCCCAGAGATACCTCTCCGATACTTGGAGTGACAAATCCTAATCTCGATTTATGCCAACCCAACAAACACCTTCGGAGACACCTGTAGAGCATCTTTATAATCACCCAGTTACGTTTTGACGTTTGATAACACACAAGGTGTTCCTCCAATATTCGGGAGTTGCATAATCTCATAGTCAAAGGAATATGTATAAGTCATGAAGAAAGCAATAGCAATAAAACTTAACGATCATTATGCTAAGCTAATGGATGGGTCTTGTCCATCACATCATTCTCCTAATGATGTGATCCCGTTCATCAAATGACAACACATGTCTATGGTTAGAAAACTTAACCATCTTTGATTTAACGAGCTAGTCTAGTAGAGGCTTACTAGGGACACTGTGTTTTGTCTATGTATCCACACGTGTATCAAGTTTCCGGTTAATACAATTCTAGCATGAATAATAAACATTTATCATGATATAAGGAAATATAAAATAACAACTTTATTATTGCCTCTAGGGCATATTTCCTTCAATTATAACATGAAACAATTAGAGATTATAGATATGTCGGAGACGTATCAGCATCCCCAAGCTTAATTCTTGTTCTTCCTCGAGTAGGTAAATGATAAAAACATAATTTTTGATGTTGAATGCTGCCTAGCATGTCTTAACATGTAATATCTGTACGGTATGAATATTGAGAAATGATGAAGCAATTGGTATCAACATAATAATATCCATGAATACTAGAACATAATCATTACCCTTCAAAATATATGATGCTCAACGAATCTTATCCCTACTCATTAAATTATGTAAGCATGGCATGACTCCATCATCCTAACATATGTATAAATCATGAGCACCCCAGTGTCAAATCAAGCAATTGTATCATACTTTTTCTCGCTTCAGCATTTTCAACTTCAGTCAATGTATGAGCGTGAGTCATGGACTTAGCACCACGGGTGGAATATAATATGTTGGTAGATGTGTATAAGGGAAGACAAAAGTGAAGAAAGTCTCGCATCAACTCGGCGGATCATTAGGCAATGGAGAGGCCTTTCAATCGATATTGATGCGAGGAGTAGGTAGTGCCATGCAACGGATGCAGTAGAGCTATAAGTGTATGAAAGCTCATCACTAAAATTTAGTGGGTGTGCATCCAACTTGCTTGCTCATGAAGACCTCGGGCATCTGAGGAAACCCGTCATCGGAATATACAAGCTAAGTTCTATAATGTAGAATCTCCCACTAGTATATGAAAATGACAAATCATGGAGACACTCTATATGAAGAACATGGTGCTACTTTGAAGCACAAGTGTGGTAGGAGGATAGTAGCATTGTCCCTTCTCTCTTTTCTCTTTTTTTCTTTTCTTCTTCTTTTTTTCTCACTCTCTCACTCTTTTATTGGAACAACATCATGAACCTCAGCGGGACAATGCTCAAACAATGATCATCACTCTTCTTTTTACTTACAACTCGATAAACTAAAACAATATGACTCTATATGAATGCCTCTGGCAGTGTATCAGAATGTGCAATGATCTAGTGTAACATGTATTACAACAAGGAACGGTGGCTTTGGCACAAATATCATGTCAGCTCTATATAATCATGCAAAGCAATATGATGATAAACACGTCATGTGGATAGTAATCATGGAATTTGCATGGCAATATATCTCGGAATGGATATGAAAATGCCATGATAGGTAGGTACAATGGCTGTTTCGAGGAAGGATATAATAATGTTTATGTGTGGTAGAGTGTATCATATTGATGACCCACAAGTGTAGGGGATCAATCGTAGTCCTTTCGATAAGTAAGAGTGTCGAACCCAACAAGGAGTAGAAGGAAATGACAAATGGTTTTTAGCAAGGTATTCTCTGCAAGTGCTATAAGTAGTGATAACAGATAGTTTTGTAGCAAGGTAATTCATAACAAGTAACAAGTAACAATAATAACAAGAGTGCAGCAAGGTGGTCCAAACCTTTCTGTATCAAAGGACAAGCCGAAAGTACTTCTTATAATAAGCAAAGCATTCTAGATGACACATCAGAATTCTCGTCTAGTCATGTTCATCATGTTTAGTTGATTCGTGTTCACTACTTTGATAATTTGATATGTGGGTGGAACGGTGCTAGGCTGCTGTTCTTACTTGAGCAAGCAATCCTCTTATGATTACCCTCTCTTGCAAGAATCCACAACTACAAAAGAAGAATTAAGATAAATCTAATCATAGCATGAAACATATGGATCCAAGTCAGCCCCTTCCGAAATAATGCATAAACTAAGGGTTTAAGCTTCTATCACTCTCGCAATCCATCATCTACTTATTACTTCCCAATGCCTTCCCCTAGGTCCAAACATGGTGAAGTGTCATGTAGTCGATGTTCACACGACATCACTAGAGGAACAAAAACATACATATCATCAAAATATTGAATGAATACCAACTTCACATGATTACTGATACGTCTCCAACGTATCTATAATTTTTTATTGCTCCATGCTACTTTATCTACTGTTTTAGGCAATATTGGGCTTTATTATCCACTTTTATATTATTTTTGGGACTAACCTATTAAACGGAGGCCCAACCCAAATTTGTTGTTTTATGCCTATTTCAGTGTTTCGAGGAAAAGGAATATCAGACGGAGTCAAAACGGAACGAAATCAACTGGAGAAGTTATTTTTGGAAGGAAACCCACCTGATGGACTTGGACCCCACGTCAGAAGATACGGGAGGTGCTCACGAGGGTGGGGGCGCGCCCTCCCCCTGGGCACGCCCCCTGCCTCGTGGGGCCCCGTAGCTCCACCGACGTTCTCCTTTCACCCATATATACCGTCGTACCCTAAAACTTCCGTAATGTAAGATAGATCGGAGTTCCGCGCCGCAAGCCTCCGTAACCACCAAAACCAATCGGGACCCCTTTTTCGCATTCTCCCTGAGGGGGATCCATCTCCGTGGCCATCTTCATCATCCTGGCGCTCTCCATGACGGGGAGGGAGTAGTTCACCCTCGGGGCCGAGGGTATGTACCAGTAGCTATGTGTTTGATCTCTCTCTCTCTCTCTCTCTCTCTCTCTCTCTTGTGTTCTCGAGGTGATACGATCTTTATGTATCCCGAGCTTTGCTATTGTAGTTGGATCTTATGATGTTTCTCCCCCTCTACTCTCTTGTGATGAATTGAGTTTTCCCTTTGAAGTTATCTTATCGGATTGAGTCTTTTATGAACATTTGATGTATGTCTTGCCGTGATTATCTGTGGTGACAATGGGATATCATGTGCCACTTGATGTATGTTTTGGTGATCAACTTGCGGGTTTCGTGACATTGGGAACCTATGCATAGGGGTTGGCACACGTTCTTGATTCTCCGTAGAAACTTTGGGGCACTCTTTGAAGTAATTTTATGTTGGTTGGATGAATATGAGATTGTGTGATGCATATCATATAATCATGCCCACGGATACTTGAGGTGACAATGGAGTATCTAGGTGACATTAGGGTTTTGGTTGATTTGTGTCTTAAGGTGTTATTCTAGTATGAACTCTTTTACAGATCGATCCGAAAGAATAGCTTTGTGGTGGTTTCGTACCCGACCATAATCTCTACGTTTGTTCTCCGCTATTAGTGTCTTCGGAGTGACTCTTTGTTGCATGTTGAGGGCTTGTTATATGATATATCTATGTTATTATTGTTGAGAGAACTTGCACTAGCGAAAGTATGAACCCTAGGCCTTGTTTCCTATCATTGCAATACCGTTTACGCTCACTTTTACCGCTTGTTACCTTGCTGTTTTTATTATTTCAGATTACAAATACTCTTATCTACCGTCCATATTGCACTTGTATCACCATCTCTTCGCCGAACTAGTGCACCTATACAATTTACCATTGTATTGGGTGTGTTGGGGACACAAGAGACTCTTTGTTATTTGGTTGCAGGGTTGCTTGAGAGAGACCATCTTCATCCTACGCCTCCCACTATTGATAAACCTTAGGTCATCCACTTGAGGGAAATTTGCTACTGTCCTACAAACTTGTGCACTTGCAGGCCCAACAACGTCTACAAGAAGAAGGTTGCGTAGTAGACATCAAGCTCTTTTCTGGCGCCATTGCCGGGGAAGCTAGGTAAGTGAAGGTATATCTTTAGATCTTGCAATCGAATCTTTTTGTTTCTTTTTTTAGCACTAGTTAGTCTATAAAAGAAAATTACAAAAAAATGGAATTGAGTTTGTCTCATACGCTTCACCTTTTTAATATCTTTCGTGAGTATGATGGAAAGGAAAATTGTGCCAAAGTGTTAGAAGAAGAATGCATTAAATTGTTTGGCACTAAATCTTTGAATGATGAGAATGATTGCAATGTTGTTAGTATGAATTCCTTGAATATCCATGATGCTAATGATATGCAAAGCCACAAGCTTGGGGAAGCTATGTTTGATGAAGATGATATTTTTGTCCCCAAGTTTTGATGAGCAAATTTATTATGATGAAAGCATGCCTCCTATCTATGATGATTATTGTGATGAAACGTATGCTTTAAAGAATAATGATAACCATGAAACTTGTCATCTTGATCTAAATTTTCAATCATATGATAGTTATTTTGTTTAGTTTGTTCCCACTATTATTCATGAGAAAAAATTTGCTTATGTGGAGAGTAATAAAAATTCTATGCTTGTAGATCATGAAAAGAATGCTTTGGGTGCTGGTTATATTGTTGAATTCATTCATGATGCTACTGAAAATTATTATGAGAGATGATCATATGCTTCTACATATTGCACTAATATCAAGTTTCCTCTCTATGTGCTCAAAGTTTTGAAGTTATGCTTGTTTTACCTTCCTATGCAAGTTGATTATTGTTCCCATAAGTTGTTTGCTCACAAAATCCCTATGCATAGGAAGTGGGTTAGACTTAAATGTGCTAGTCATATTCTTCATGATGCTTTCTTTATGTTTCAATTCCTATCTTTTATGTGAGCATCATTGAAATCATAATGCCTAGCTAGGGGCGTTAAACGATAGCGCTTGTTGGGAGGCAACCCAATTTTATTTTAGTTTCTTGATTTTTGGTTATGTTTAGTAATAAATAATCTATTTAGCCTCTGTTAGATGTGGTTTTGTGTTTTAATTACTGTTTGTGCCAAGTTAAACCTATTAGATCTTCTTGGGTGATAGTTATTTGATCTTGCTGTAATTTCCAGAATCTTTGCGCTCAGTGCCCGAATTGTTAAAACTCACCAGAAGGTGATAAAATACTGATTCCAATTGCTGCTGATCAATAAACAAATTTTCCAGGTCGTCTAATTTTGGTAGAATTTTTTGAGTTCCAGAAATTTGCGTTAGTTACATATTACTACAGACTATTCTCTTTTTTGACAGATTCTGTTTTCCTTGTGTTGTTTGCTTATTTTGATGACTCTATGGCTAGTAAAATAGTTTACAAACCATATAGAAGTTTGAATACAGTAGGTTTAACACCAATATAAATAAAGAATGAGTTCATTACAGTACCTTGAAGTGGTGTTTTGTTTTCTTTCGCTAACGGAGCTCACGAGTTTTCTGTTAAGTTTTGTGTTGTGAAGTTTTCAAGTTTTGGGTAAAGATTCGATGGACTATGGAATAAGGAGTGGCAAGAGCCTAAGCTTGGGGATGCCCAAGGCACCCCAAGGTAATATTCAAGTACAACCAAGAGCCTAAGCTTGGGGTTGGGCCGGATGGCATCCCCTCTTTCGTCTTCGTTCATCGGTAACTTTACTTGGAGCTATATTTTTATTCACCACATGATATGTGTTTTGCTTGGAGCGTCATTTTCTTTTGTTAGTATTTGCTTGCTGTTATTTAGATTAGTGTTTTGCATTTTTAGTTTCAATAAAAATGTCAAGGATAGCCTTTGCCATGCTTATTTTGCAAGTATGCATGTTGCTGTTTGAAAACAGAAAGTTTACCGTTGTTGCAAAAATTCCTTAGAAAAGTCATAGAGTGGTATAATGTTGAATCTCTTTGCATATTGAGCTCTGATAAATTTATTACAGTGGGAATTTTAGTTCATAATTTTTGGAGTTAGGGAAGTATGATGAATCTTGCATTCTTTACAGACTGTACTGTTTTGGCAGATTGCTGTTATGTTTGCATTGTTTGCATATGTTTGCTTGTTTAATGATTCTATTTAAGGATAGGAGTATTAAATATGCAGAGGCATTTAGTATGCAATGTTGAATAATAATGTTAGTGATTTGTTACAGTAGAAAATGATAAGGTTTTGCATTGGTTTATACTAACCTATCTCACGAGTTCTTGTTGAGTTTGTTGTGAATGAAGCTTTTGATGAAAAGAGAAACCATGATATGAGAGGAATTAAGGAGACATCAAAGTTCAAGCTTGGGGATGCCCAAGGCACCCCAAGATAATATTTCAAGAAGTCTCAAGCATCTAAGCTTGGGGATGCCCTGGTAGGCATCCCACCTTTCTTCTTCAACAACTATCGGTTAGTATCGGCTGAGCCTAAGTTTTTGCTTCTTCACATGAGTTGTGCTATCCTTGCAATGTAGTTTTCTTTAGCTTTGCTTGCTGTTTGAATAAAATATCAAGATCTGAAATTATTAAATGGGAGAGTCTTCACATAGTTACATAATTATTCGACTACTCATTGATCTTCACTCATATCTTTCGGAGTAGTTTTTGTTATTGCTCTAGTACTTCACTTATATCTTTTAGAGCTCGGTGGTAGTTTTATTTTGAAGAAATATATGAACTCTCATGCTTCACTTATATTATTTTGAGAGTCGTTAATAGCATGCTAATTTGCTTAATGTCAATATACTTGGTGTTCAAGATATGTGAAACTTTCTTTTGAGTGCGTTGAATACTAAGATAAGTTTGATGCTTGATAATTGTTTTGAGATATGGAGGTGATAATATCAAAGTCATGCTAGTTGAGTAGTTGTGAATTTGAGAAATGCTTGTGTTGAAGTTAGCAAATCCCGTAGCATGCACGTATGGTTAAAGTTGTGTAACAAATTTGAAACATGAAGTGTACCTGGCTTGTGCATCCTTATGAGTGGCGGTCGGGACGAGCGATGGTCTTTTCCTACCAATCTATCCCCATAGGAGCATGCGCGTAGTACTTGGTTTTTGATGACTTCTAAATTTTTGCAATAAGCATATGAGTTCTTTTGACTAATGTTGAGTCCATGGATTATACACACTTTTACCTTTCCGCCTTTGCTAGCCTCTTGATGCACCGTGCATTGCCCTTTCTCACATTGAGAGTTGGTGCAAACTTAAGTGCATCCAAACCCCGTGATATGATACGGTCTTTCACACATAAACCTCCTTATATCTTCCTCAAAACAGCCACCATACCTACCTATTATGGCATTTCCATAGCCATTCTGAGATATATTGCCATGCAACTTCCACCATCATCATCATGACATACATTACTTTTGTCATATTGCCATTGCATGATCATGTAGTTGAATCGTATTTGTGGCAAAGCCACCATGCATTATTTTTCATACATGTCACTCTTGATTCATTGCACCATCCCGGTACACCGCCGGAGGCATTCATATAGAGTCATACCTTGTTCTAATTTCGAGTTGCAATCCTTATGTTGTAATCAATAGAAGTGTGATGATCATCATTCAATAGAGCATTGTCCCCCCCCCCCCCCCCAAAAAAAAGAGAAAGGCCAAAGAAAAAAAAGGCCCAAAAAAACAAAAATAAAAAATAAAATAAAATAAAAAGGGGCAATGCTACTATCTCTTTCCCACACTTGTGCTTCAAAGTAGCACCTTGTTCTTCATGCAGTGAGTCTCGTATATTGTGCTTCAAAGTAGCACCAAGTTTTTCATATAGTGAGTCTCATAAGTTGTCTTTTTCATACTAGTGGGAATTTTTCATTATAGAACTTGGCTTGTATATTCCTACGATGGGCTTCCTCAAATGCCCTAGGTCTTCATGAGCAAGCAAGTTGGATGCACACCCACTAGTTTTCTTTTGTTGAGCATTCATAGCTCTAGTGCATCCGTTGCATGGCAATCCCTACTCCTCATGTTGACATCAATTGATGGGCATCCCCATAGCCCATTGGTTATCCCGTCAATGTGAGACTTTCTCCCTTTTTGTCTTCTCCACACAATCCCCATCATCATATTCTCTTCCACCCATAGTGCTATATCCATGGCTCGCGCTCATGTATTGCGTGAAGGTTGAAAAAGTTTGAGATTATTTGAGTATGAAACAATTGCTTGGCTTGTCATCGGGGGTATAGAAGTTGGGAACATCTTTGTGTGACAAAAATGAAGCATAGCCTAACTATATGATTTTGTAGGGATGAACTTTCTTTTGCCATGATTATTTTGAGAAGACATGATTACTTTGATTAGTATGCTTGAAGTATTATTATTTTTATGTCAATATGAACTTTTGTCTTGAATCTTTCGGATCGGAATATTCATATCACAAGTAAGAAGAATTACATTGAAATTATGCCAAAGTATCACTCCGCATCAAAATTCTTTTTATCATTTACCTACTCGAGGACGAGCAGGAATTAAGCTTGGGGATGCTTGATACGTCTCCAACGTATCTATAATTTTTATTGCTCCATGCTACTTTATCTACTGTTTTAGGCAATATTGGGCTTTATTATCCACTTTTATATTACTTTTGGGACTAACCTATTAACCGGAGGCCCAGCCCCGATTTCTTGCTTTTATGCCTATTTCGGTGTTTCGAGGAAAAGGAATATCGACGGAGTCAAAACAGAATCGAAATCAACTAGAGAAGTTATTTTTGGAAGGAAACCCACCTGATGGACTTGGACCCCATGTCGAAGATACGGAGGTGCTCACGAGGGTGGGGGCGCCCTCCCCCAGGCGCGCCCCTGCCTCGTGGGGCCCCGTAGCTCCACCGACGTTCTCCTTTCACCCATATATACCGTCGTACCCTAAAACTTCCGAGCAGAAGATAGATCGGGAGTTCCGCCGCAAGCCTCCGTAACCACCAAAACCAATCAGACCCCTTTCCTGTACCACGGAGGGGGATTCATCTTCGGTGGCGATCGTCATCCTCCCGGCGCTCTCCATGATGAGGAGGGATGAGTTCACCCTCAGGGCTGAGGGTATGTACCAGTAGCTATGTGTTTGATCTCTCTCTCTCTCATGTTATTGAGGTGAAACTATATTTATGTATCCCGAGCTTTGCTATTGTAGTTGTATCTTATTATGTTTTTCCCACTCTACTCTCTTGTGATGAATTGAGTTTCCCTTTGAAGTTATCTTATCGGATTGAGTCTTTTATGAACACTTGATGTATGTCTTGCCGTGATTATCTGTGGTGACAATGGGATATCATGTGCCACTTGATGTATGTTTTGGTGATCAACTTGCGGGTTTCGTGACATTGGGAACCTATGCATAGGGGTTGGCACACGTTCTTGATTCTCCGATAGAAACTTTGGGGCACTCTTTGAAGTACTTTTATGTTGGTTGGATGAATATGAGATTGTGTGATGCATATCGTATAATCATGCCCACGGATACTTGAGGTGACAATGGAGTATCTAGGTGACATTAGCGTTTTGGTTGATTTGTATCTTAAGGTGTTATTCTAGTACGGACTCTTTTATAGATCGATCCGAAAGAATAGGTTTGTGGTGGTTTCATACCCGACCATAATCTCTACGTTTGTTCTCCGCTATTAGTGTCTTCGGAGTGACTCTTTGTTGCATGTTGAGGGCTTGTTATATGATCTATCTATGTTATTATTGTTGAGAGAACTTGCACTAGCGAAAGTATGAACACTAGGCCTTGTTTATCATTGCAATACCTTTTACGCTCACTTTTACCGCTTGTTACCTTGCTGTTTTTATTATTTCAGATTACAAATACTCTTATCTACCATCCATATTGCACTTGTATCGCCATCTCTTCGCCGAACTAGTGCACCTATACAATTTACCATTGTATTGGGTGTGTTGGGGACACAAGAGACTCTTTGTTATTTGGTTGCAGGGTTGCTTGAGAGAGACCATCTTCATCCTATGCCTCCCACGGATTGATAAACCTTAGGTCATCCACTTGAGGGAAATTTGCCACTGTCCTACAAACCTGTGCACTTGCAGGCCCAACAACGTCTACAAGAAGAAGGTTGCGTAGTAGACATCAATTACTTATACCAGGACTTCTCCCATGTCCTCAAGAACAAAAGTAACCACTCAAAAATCATATTCATGTTCAAGATCAGAGGGGTATTGTATACGATTGAGGATCTGAACATATAATCTTCCACCAAATAAACCAACTAGCATCAACTACAAGATGTAATCAACACTACTAGCAACTCACATGTACCAATCTGAGGTTTTGAGACGAAGATTGAATACAATAGATGAACTATGGTTTGAGAGGAGATGGTGCTGGTGAAGATGTTGATGAAGATTGGTCCTTCCACGATGAGAGGAACGTTGGTGATGTCGATGCACTACTAGGGAAAAGCCTATACACAGAATCTTACCAGCAGCGCTCCTCAAAATACGACGCTACTGCTATTTAGCAGCAGCGCGTGATAGCAAAACGCGCTGCTGAAAGGAAAATAGCGATGGCGTCCACACAAAACCCGCTCTTGCTCTAATTGCCATGACCTCGCCACCCGACTAGTTATAGCGATGGCGCCCTATCTTTGAACCGCTCTTTGCTATAGAAGTTAGCGGCGATGCGCTTCTAAGAAAATCGCCATCGCTAAGATCAGCCCACAAGTTTAGTCCCACCTCGCTCCATGAATGTGGTGTTTACCACCTTAAATATGTTACTTCTGAAAGTATCACAACCAGTTGGTCTTCACTGAACTCTATGCGTAAAATTTGTGGACGCAATATGAGTCCTCTCCAGTTCCTACCGGAGAGGACTCATATTGACAATTCAGATTGTACACAAAAAGATCATTGATGGCTAATGTATTTTTGCATTGACGTATTTTTTGTATACTTACACTTAGCGATGGCGCTTTATCCGCAAAGCGCTCTTTGGTAGGTTAACTTAGCGATGGCGCGTAACAATGCACAGCGCCATCGCTAGTCGATATCAAGCCGCGTTTTGGTAAGCAGCGCTACAACTATCATTACCTTATCCCCACGTGCACGACCGACCCTCTCTCTCACTCACACTCTCACTCTGGCAAATAGCAAGTAAATGCGTCGTCGCCGCCGCCGCCGCCTTCGTCCGTCCGCCGCCGAGGTACTCCCCTCCTTACGTCCCTCCTCCTCGGACGTCCTCCCTCGGCATGCGGCCGCCCCTCCCTCCTCCTCCGCCGCCCTCCTCCCTCCGCCTGCGGCCGCCCCTCCTCCCTCCTCTGCCAGCCCTCCTCCCACCGCCCTCGACCTCACTGCCGCCACCCGAGCCCACCCAAGACCGCCTCCCGATCCCGCCTCGCCGCCCCTACCTCTCCGTCGCCCCCACCCCCTTTCTCTCTGCTTAGTTAGTACTAGATGTTGTTTAGTAGTAGTACATGTTAATTTAGGGTTCATAGATAATGATTTTTAGTAGTAGTAGATGTTAATTACTAGTAATGATGGTACTAGTTAACTAGGGCAGTATGATTAATAGTAGTTGTAGTTGAACTACTTTAGTTGTAGTTGAACTAGTTCAAGAAGTAAATTAATAAACTAGTTGAACTAGTTGAATTAATAGAACTAATGTATTTTAGTAAGATAATTAATATAACTAGTTGAACTACTTTATTTTTAGAAAGAACTAGTTTTTTCTATTTATAGTAAGCTTATATTTAGTAAGAACTATTTGAATTAATAAAACTAGTTGAACATGTCATATTTGTTGTTATTTTTTAGTTTAAGCAATTATTCGGGATGTATTAGTGATAACTTATACGGTTTTTGCTTTTGCAGAAATCAAGGAGCCCCTCCATCATCCCCGACGTCGTCCCCGTCACCGACCCCCTCCGACATCAAGGTGAGACCAGCCAAATATCCATGTATATCTTGTGTTGCTCAAATAGGATATGTGGTTGCCCAAGTGGCCGTTCATGTTCAGTTTACACCTTCGAGTGGCCTATGTTTTGCCGGAGTGTTGATTAATTTCCGTTCCGGCAAATTTCAGGCGCTCGATATGTCCTTTTTTAGCAAAGGTCATGCCGGATTTTTCCGTGAATTCTGGCATGAATTGTGCTAGAATATGTAGGAAATATCGAGTGGCCTGGATTTTCTCGAAAAATATTGATCTAATTTAGGTTTTTTAGTACATATATTTAATTGTACAAGTTTAATCTTTGAATTATGAACATAGGAAATGTCGTACTCAGACGATGTGATCTCCGGGAGTGCAATTTGGTGCCACGACGATCGAGGTATGTGCGACAGGTTTGTTGAGCTGGACGAAGATCGGCGTTTCAACATTAAGCTCGAGGAGACCTTCAATGTTGAAACGGTACGCAACAACGGCAAGAGTTTTTTTAGTAATTAAGCATGACTTCAACTATTTCAACGTCTAATTTTCATCTTTTACAATTCGACTAGCTTATCCCATGCCATGCAAGACGCTATGTCTTGGAGAGGATGGGTTTTTAAGACCATGAAAATTTTGAAACAAAGAAAATACACCTAAGGACCCATCATGATATGGATTTTGAAGTAAATCTGTACAATGCTCAAAAGCGTAACCCATTTTGGTTGCCAAAATTGGGAAGCACTTTGCAAAATGTATGGTTTTTATGAGGGTATGATTGTCACCATGGATCTTGGTGATCCCGACATCGAGCAAGACAATATGGACATTTGGGTCCTTGTTGATACGCTTCGATTCTACCGCAATGTGAGTTTCTCAAACATAGTTATTAACTAATTTATATTGTTTATTTCAAAATAGTTGACAGCTTATTTTCATTGATGACTTATTTTGAATCTTCAAAGAATGTGCGTAAGATGGTAGACAAAACCCACTACACTGATGGCTCCGAATTAACTTATAAGGAGAAAAGTCATCTGATTGCTTATTGTACTTATCTTGAGAATTACAACACCTATTATCGAACTCCTCCAAATTATGGTGAATACGTGGCACTAGTACATGTGTTGAACCACTATAACTTCTATGGAGATACCCTGGTAAGATTTTTTACTATTACGACATCCGTGCATCTTTTGCATACTTCTAAAACTAGTACATCATTGCTAACTACGAAGTTATTACTATGTTTTTCAACAGAAAATCCCGATGGATTGTGTGCCTCATCGATGTATCGTAATGGTCGCCTTTGCGATTCTGAACATACAGCCGAAGTCAATCTAAGGAGCTCACTGTGCATATCGGATTTCTAAAACCGGTGAACACATGCTAATCAAAGAATGGAAAAATGTTTGGACATTACGCAAGGAGGTTCTTGGAAGTAACATTAAGCAAAAGGCAAGAATTGGAGCAGGATAATCTCCATTCTCCATAATGGAGAGTCAGGGGCTATCTTGTTTTTGCTATTTTACCTTAGAGAATATAGTAGGTCCTCATAGAATGTAGTAGGTCCTATGAGGTACAATATGTTTATTATGTGATACAATGTGTTAGAGTTGATGATGAGGAGTACTTGTGATTACGACTAGTGACCAATTTGCTATGTGATGTCTCATTGATGAAAACGATGATCTTGAGGAGGTGTTATATGACAATGATGTATTATGATGATAAGTTGTTCATGATATGATAATGATGATGATATTTATTATATCATTGGATGAAAGAACCACGGATTAGTTTCAAGTGGATGTCCATCCACTTGAAACTAGTCCACGGTTCTTTCATCACATGATGTAATAACTCATTATGATGTAAAAACAATCTCTAAATTCCTGTTGTATGAAAACTTGTGTAAATGTGTATGAAATACAACATGAAATAAAAAAGAAATAAAATACTAAATAATAGTAGTAGCGGCAAGGAGGAGCGCTACTACTAATTACCAGCGCTACTCTAGAGAAGCGCTACTACTAGATCAATTTAGCGATGGCGTGGGTCCGTGCACGCCATCGCTAAGCTTTAGTTAGAAGGCTTATCAAGAGCGCTCTGGCAGCTTCTTGATAGGCCTAAAAACCGCGCTGCTGCTAGGCTTTTCCCTAGTAGTGATGGGTTCGATTTCCCCCTCTCGGAGGGAAGTATCCCCGGCGGAATCGTTCCCCCGGTGTCGGGGATATACCCCGCGGTATGACCCAGCCGGAAGTATGACCCGGCCGGACTTGGCGCTTCACCGATGACCCGCCGGAGGACTGGCGACTCACGGGCCTGGTGGCTCACTGGTCAGACGACTCACAAGCCTGGCGACTCATGGATGGCCCTAACGGCGGGTCAGATAGAAGACTAGGCCCAAGGCCCAGAAGGCCGGCTCATGTTATGGTGGGTCGGTTTACGGGGAAAGGCATAAGGAGTTTTCCCTTAAAGGGGCGGACTAGGATTCCAATTGTAATAGACTAGTCCTAATCCTAATAGGACTCCACATGTAATCCGCCCCTTCAACTTATATAAGGAGGGGCAGGGCACCCCAAGAGGGAGGAGCAAGAAACAATCTCTAGGGCTAGACACAAAAAGCCGGCTTACCGATGACTTCCTCATGATCATAATGAGACCTAGCCACAAATAACATGTAGGGTTATTACCGGATGATGTTTCCCGGGGCCCGAAGCTGTCTAAATCCTCGTCTATGTCGCGTCTCTCGATTCCGCCCAACCCCTCTCAAGCTACCACATAGATGCGTTGGCCTCGCGACTAAGTCCTCACACTAAGGACATCTGCCGTGACAATTCCATGACAGTTGGCGCCCACCGTGGGGCTTGCGCACGGTGGTGTTGAGGTCTTGGAGGGATCTCTTCAGGGATCGATGAGCTCATGATTAGATAGATGAAAGTTTTGAGTTCAAGAAAATTAAGATGGCGTCGGATGCGTCGCCGCCGCTGCAAGTTGAAGACCGATCAGTGCAAGGATCACGTCGCACAGACCGATAGGAGACTTTTTGCAGCGTGTTAAATTACAAGTCGCCGAGAACGTCGATTTCTATTCACTGCTTTCTAAAAGCGTCAAGTACGGATGAGACACGGAATTGCTGCTATTACTTTTGCCAAAAAAGCGTTGTTGGGCATTGTAATCTCCGCCACAAGGAAAGAAAAAAAATCAAGTATGACCATGACCCGAAGAAGGTCACGGGTTCTGCAGTAACCCTCGCTCCAAGTCGTCGCCTGTGATTGTGCTGCGTCGTCCCAGTTTACCCTGTCTGGTTTGACCCGCCCGAAGTTGTCGGCTACGGGACTGGCTTGCTCGGCCTCTCCTCGGTCCGCTAAGCCACGGTTGTCGTAACCCGACGCCGTCGCCCTGTGTGATCTGTAAAACTTAGCAGGTTCTATTGACCCAAGCAGTTGTGTTAAGCTAAATCCATGAAGACCAGTGCAATCCGCGAATCGTTGTACTGTATTACGAGAAGTAGTCTGATACTCCCTCCGTCCCGAAATACTTGTCGAAGAAATGGATAAAATTGAATGTACCTATAACTAAAATATGTCTAGATTCATCTCTTTCTTCGACAAGTATTTCCGGACGAAGGGAATACTATACGTCTGATTTCAAGGGCTCAAGACTCGAGGCCGCTTATGAGTTAAACCAGCAATCACGTGAAAGCTCATATTTTGGGAAGGAGTAATCCATACAGCAAGATCCAGATTCGTTTTTTAATCATTCCTTTGATCAAACCAGCCACGGGTACTAATACGTGAATCTACTAGTAGTATTTGTTCAGTACTTTGAAAGGGAAAAAGACCACGACCCGGATTCTGCTCCGTTGCCGAGTCGCTCGTTGCCGAGTCGCTCGTGGCGTCCAAAATCACCGTCAAGACACCTCCTCTGCGACGGGTACCGACGCAGTGTCACGCACCTGACCCGGAAGCAAATTATCCTCAGAGTCAGGTTATTCCGTTGGCCCCCATTCAGAACCGCCTGGGCCTCAAACTGACGTCTCTGCTGGTCTCTGAGCCGCTGTCATCGGACGGGTTTCTGACTGTCGCTCGGCCGCGGCCCCGCTGCACCGACGCTTTTCAAACCCGCCCCGACTCAGCCGCACTTCACTACCTTTCCTTGAGCCGCTACGATGAGCCGCCGCCGCCCGCGCCGGCCCTCTGAGCCGGCCACAGACCCGTCTCACCGAGCCACTACTTCGAAGCCGCCTCTGCACGAATTGATTCTGACCTGCAGTCTATCTGCCTCAAGACGCTGCTCACTTCTGCCCACGCGTGGCATCTGAGACGCCGGCCACCATGGCCATCGTTGCAAGCCGTCGTCACTTCGGTGTTGCCTCTTAGTCGGCGCTTCTAGGGCCGTTTTCTGCCGCAGCCGTCATCACTTCGGATGCCGCGGTCGCTGTCCTAAATAGCCAATCCGTTGAACCGTCTGGACTGCTCGCCCGTTGAGTCACCATTTACACTTTTAGTGTGAGCCGCCCGTACACGGGTCTCGCGGCAAGCTATCGCTTGAGCCGCCCGCTCCGAGACGTCCTTTGAGTTCTAAAAACCGGGCTATAATGTTGTCAAGGAATCATGCGGTTTGCCGGATCGGTCAATCAAGTTGACTGACGTGCCACTAGCTTGCTTTGGAGTGAAGCTGCTATGAAGCAAGTGTATCAAAGTACTACTAATTGCAATGCACAGAGTTCAAGTACGTGCGTCCATGTCATACTGTACATGGACTAAATCATTTGGAAGTCCACTCAGGTGATATCTTTCCTCTATATTTTGTCAGCGTATTAAATCGTTTGAGAACAATTACGGGCCTGTTATGATGTCCTCCAACTTCACAAAACTTCACATAACCAGCTTCTCACGCTAGCTTCTCGCTTTGCCTGGCGATCTCAATCCGTTCTGCTCGATCGATAGCTTCTTCGAGCGATCCATTGGCTGGCAGCCCAGCTAGACCAAGATCTGGCCTGTTCGGTGGCATTTGGGCCAGCTGAAACCAGCCCATTTCGAGGGAGAGAGGAAAGGTTACGTACGAGGGAGAGCGAAGCGGTTTCTATACAAGGGAAAGAGCGAACCGTTTTCTTAAGCGGTGGCACATCCGCCGTAATATCATCGAACTTCATCTTTTCGATTTGGTGGAGCTGGGCCGACCTCGCTCCAGTTTTTTGCACTGGGATCGCTCAAAGCTTCCCAAAGCTAGCTTCTGGCGGCAGAATCGTTCGGCTCTACTTCGCTCCAGAATTTTGTGAAGCCTGAAGTGGGAGGAAATCAGAACAGGCCCTACATTGGTCTGTGATATTTTTTCACAGGACCATTATTCATTACAAAAGTGCCGCATAACACACGGGCCAACATCACTTTTGGACTAGCGTTTATTGAGCCGCTGAGGCCGCGTTAACCCGCTTCTGCTGTGTTGAGCCGCCGGGAGTCACCGGTCTGCCTGAACCGCCGAAATTATATTGAGCCGCCTCTGACGCGGCATACAGATCATTTGTCATTCACAAACATCAGGTGATATCTATCTGAACTTATCTTATTAAACACTTATTGTTTTTTGTCAAAGAACAATTACTCTGCCCTGTAACATCTTTACACAGGACAATTGTTTATGCCATTATACCGCGGATGCACGTTCGGCTATGCCGCACAGCTTCACGGACATGTGTGTTGCGGTCCGTTTTGCATTAACACGTCGGCTGATTTGTTCGTTCGCGCCGCCTTACAACGCCACGGACGACTCGCCCGTCCGCTCTCGCGGCCGGTTCACGCGTCTGCGCCGGCTTCCAACGAGGAGGACAACTTGCTCGTCCGCACCGGCTTACAACACCGCGGCCGACTCGGCCGTAATTAATTTCAGCTTCACCATGGTGATCGTCAACTCCGCAGTGATAATTACTGACCTGACGCATCAGGTGAAATCCATCCTGTATACTTTATATTATATATTGCTTTCTTTAAAAGAGCAATTACTCTGGCTTGCAAGTTCTCCAGTGTAGGACAAGTTATATCACTGAGATGTTGAATGACTCATACCGGTTTATATCACGGTCAAATATGGAGAGTCTCAAGCCAACTCCTCGAGTAGTCTTAAGACTCGGGGGCTACAATGACATGACTCGGGAGCTCCGGGTCATTGGAGGGAATGATAACTCGGGAGCTCCGGGTCATTTGATGAAAATTTAAAGGCCGTCAGAAAATTGTCGGTTCAAAATAGAGATTCCGGTTTAAAATCCGGTTCAAGAGACATCTCTCTCCCGCAAAGCTTTGAAGCTCTCAAATCCGGTTCAAACATCCGGCTCAAGGTAAATTTGTCTCTTACAAAGCTTTTAAGCTCTCAAATCCGGTTAAAAGTTCCGGTTCAAAAAGAATTAATTTCTCGCAAGTTCGAGTTCTCAAACAAATTAAGGGTTGCCAAAAGAGAACTTGCTGCCATGATGCGCGGTTCAAACATGGGTATCCTGCCTTACGACTTATCTTATTATGGTCACTTGGGGGCTTCCTGTTCAAACATAGATCGTATTCGAACCAAAGAGAACATAGCTGTCGGTACCCTTTTGATCGGCACACTGCCAAACTCACTAGGGGGCTTCTTGATCATATTCGAATCATAGCTCAACCCCTTTTGGGTCCGACATGGATCGTATTCGAATCAGCGTCGTTAAACAACTCTCAAGGTCATTTGGGGGCTTCCTGTTCAAACATAGGTCGTATTCAAACCAAAGAGAACATAGCTGTCGATACCCTCTTGATCGGCAACGCCAAAGCCACTGGGGGCTACATGATCTTATTCAAATCCTAGCTTAACCCCTTTGGAACGGTTTACTGATCGTATTCGAATCAGAAGCCTTGTTTTTTCTTTTTGTCTGGATTAAGTTTTTTGAACACAATCTTTGGGGTTTTGAGACTTTTTGCTCATATCTGAAGCATATATATATATATATATATATGTGTGTGTGTGTGTGTGTGTGTGTGTGTGTGTGGTTTCTATTAACCCGCCTTAGCTTTCAACGAACAAGTCGCCAGCATATGACAATATTAATACTTGGAAGGTTTTGACTTCTAAGTTTTGGGTTATCACCCTTACTGCACAGGTATCATAAGCCGGCAGTACGATTCAATATCACAGGTATGATATTGTTTATACATGATTATGTTTAAACCAGCCCTGGCTATGGACTTTAAAGCCGGCGGTATATTTTGAATTACGCCATTGGAATCATGCGCGTATCAAAGATTGGGTTATCACCCTTACTGCACAGGTATCATAAGCCGGCAGTACGATTCAATATCACAGGATAAGACTATATTTGGGTGGTTACCCGCCCTGGCTTTTGACATTAAGTCGCCAGGGCGTATGTTGTTTAAACTTTGTGCAGGATTTGCAGAACTATGACTTATATAAATGCTTAAGTCCAAGTTCATCATTAAAGTTGATGCTTCAGAAGGATCATCTGTGCTGGATTTACTCAAAGGCTATAAATAGTCGGGTTATAAAAATTCTGGCTTACTATGGAGGCATATTAAATCGCCATCGGCCAAGAGCCACCGGGTATTTAAAACTCCGAATTTACTTGTCAACAGATAAGGTACTTGAATATTTAAATAGCCAAACTTGGCTGGATTTTTCATTATGATATTGAATGATTGAGGTTTTCAAACTGGGTTATTCAAATCTTTAATAGCCAACATGGCTGGATTTTTATTATGTTTATCAGTAACTAATATTATGGTAGGGTTTTCAAAATCGCTTCAGTATAATGGCTAACATTTTATCAATGGATATGATTTATTCTACAATGAAAGGAATAGTCCCAGTCATTTGCGGGCTTGCAACCCGACACTTGGGGGCTACATTATTCAAATTGAGATTACATCGAATATGCAAGTCCCATGTCACTGCCAGCATGCACCATGGTACTTGGGGGCTAATGCAAAGTCATTTTTTGCTCAACTTATTGAAGACCCGACTCATCACATTTTAAATGAGCCGACCCTTGGGGGCTACCAATTGCTCCTATCGAAAATTCAAGGTACACAAGTCTTAATCCATTATATTAAAAGATCCACTACTCAGTTGGTAGGGTACAAAGCTCTTAACCTTGTGGACGTGGGTTCAAGCCCTATGGTGGAGATTATATTATATGATGTTATTATCAATAAATTATATACAAAGTCCAGCTCAGTATTATCTTACTAAGCCGACCCTTGGGAGCTATACGTTGTTGTTCAAGTTTACATGGTTATATCTATAAAGTCCCTGCTCATTATTGCATAATGACCCGGACCTTGGGGGCTACATTGGTTGAAGTTTTCATAAGCATAAGGCAATTACAAGTCCCAGGTTGCTGCAAGCATGACAACCCGGCACTTGGGGGCTACAGGTGATATGCATATAAGGGAGAAAAAATCTTCAAATTCTTAGTTTGGAGTAGACCAGATTAACCGGTGTATGCGCAACAATCATGACCCGGTATCATTTATTTATAACCCGGCAATTTTGGCAATCATAAATCGGCAAGATCTACATCTTTAAGCCGGATGAATATCAGTTGAATATTTCAAGACCAATATTTTTGTCAAGTCAGAGCATTGAAGGCCGAGTCAAATGGATTATTTCTTATAATATTTCTTTACAAGAGCCAATGTCAGCAAATTGGTTATGAAGCTGGCCTATTGACCCGGATTTTTTAGAAGAAGTGTCTGGATTTTTGCATTGGCAAGGTTTGGACATATCTGTTAAAGAGATTTGCTATAAGATCTTGAGTATGCATCCAAGAGGAAATGACAAGGACTTAAAGATGATCAGTCTTGGGATTCAGGAAAATATTTAACCCGAGCACAACCTATCAAGTTTGTTCTTGTGTTTATTTCTGAGATCAGTTTAACATGGATAAATCCAAATTAAACTGAGGGCTAATGTCGAGGATATACCCCATGGTATGATCCATTTGGAAGTATGACCGGCCGGACTTGGCGCTTCACCGATGACCGGTAGGATCTGGCGACTCACTGCAGTGGCTCACTGGTCAGACGACTCACGAGCTTGGCGACTCATGGATGGCCCTAACGGCGGGTCAGATAGAAGACTAGGCCCAAGGCCCAGAAGGCCAACTCATATTATGGTGGGTTGATTTACGAGGAAAGGCATAAGGAGTTTTCCCTTAAGGGGGCAGACTAGGATTCCAATTGTAATAGACTAGTCCTAATTCTAATAGGACTCCACATGTAACACGCCCCCTTCAACTTATATAAGGAGGGGCAGGGCACCCCAAGAGGGAGGAGCGAGAAACAATCTCTAGGGCTAGACACAAAAAGCCGGCTTACCGGCGACTTCCTCATGATCATAATGAGACCTAGCCACAAACAACATGTAGGGTTATTACCGGATGATGTTTCCCGGGGCCCGAAGCTATCTAAATCCTCGTCTATGTTGCGTCTCTCGATTCCGCCCAACCCCTCTCAAGCTACCACAAAGATGCGTTGGCCTCACGACTAAGTCCTCACACTAAGAACATCTGCCGTGACAATTCCACGACACCCGGAGAGCAAAAGTCCTCCAGCCCAGGTTTCTGCCTCGAGATGGTGGCGCTTTGTCCCGAAAGGCTTCTTCTGGTTTTTTCTAGGGTAAATGACATCATATAGGAGAAGGGGGCACGAGAGGCCCGTTGGTGGGGCCATAAGGCCACATGGCGCGCCTCGGGGGGGGGGGTGCCACCTGAGCTTGTGGCTCACTGGTGGGGCCCCTCCTGATGATTCCTCTTCCAGTATTTTTTTATCAATTTCAAAATAATTCTTTGTAAATTTCCAGGTCATTTGGAGCTCCGAAGAATGTTATCACTGTTATAGATTTTTCAGGTTCAGAATTCCAGCTGCCAGCAATTTCACTCTTCATGTGAAACTTGCAAAATTAGAGAGAAAAGTCACTAGAATTGCCTCATGAAGTGAAAATATTAACCCAAAACATTATAAACAACAGTAGAAAAACATATGCAAAATGGATGTTTCAACTCCCCAAAGTTTAGACCTCGCTTGAGGACTTGTCCTCAAACGAATACCAAACTCGATAATCATGATCATATGTTTATGGAGAGAGGTGTTGATAAAACAAAATGCGGACATGGTAGCATCATGATCATTCTTATAACAACAACACATTAACGTAAAACTTCTCATGATCAAGTAATATCCACAAAACCAAAGTATAAGAGATAAACTTTCTTGACAACTAGCAACCTATGTTCTCAGTCATCAAAGCAATTACAATTCATCATATTTTAGGAAGAGTCTATGTAAGAGCTTTTGGTTTAGTAAATTTCACATACTCAACCATCATATAGTCTTCCATGATTGCTGACACTCAAAGCATACCTTTAGAGCAAACATTTCCATCAGACACAAACGAAGATAGGGGTTTAATATTTCACCTCCCAACTTTGTTTATCTCAGGGATAATGTCAACAATAATAACTCATGATCACCTATATGCAACTGGATATATGTGCCTGGATCTTTTCCCACCACATGGTGCTTGCCAAGTGGAGAATAATAATGTTAGAATAAGGACGAACATTATTGACTCTTGCATAGAAAATAAATAGTAAAAAGTAAAAGATAGACCCTTCGCAGAGGGAAGCAAATGTTGTCATGCGTTTTTCCATTTGGATGTGCAAGCCAGGAGCATGATTGGTTGGTTGGAAAAAATCAAGCTGGCAACGTTTTGTCAAGTACAATTTTTTAACTCAAATCAATGTTCTAATAAAATTAATAAAGCTAATCATGATGACTGCAAGCTAGCCGCCGTCACTAGGAGAACCGCTCCTTCCCGCGCCGTCTTCCGGCGGCTCTCCTCCGCCAATGACTTTTCGGTTGTCGGTGATGAGGGGGGTCGCCGGATCCCGCGTTTGTGGATTGTTTTAGCTTTAGGTTTCAGGACCCAAGAAGTTTATGATTATGGATCGTTCGAAGTCTTAGCTTCGGCGGCGGTAACAGGATGCTAAATAAAGAAGTTTCAGATTCTTCTCCGGCGAGGCAATCATCTCTATTGTCAGTGAAGGATCTGGGAACCAGTCTGTTCAAGCGGGGATGTTGTGGCGGCGACGGCATCCTTGTGGTGGACATGTGTCCTCGGGCTCCGCCGTTGCGACGACGTCTTCTCCAACGTCGACGCAGAGTTTGGGAGGTAGTCGAGGAGCGGCTGCAGATTGTGGTCTGCATCGACGACATCTGAAAGACGGAACGTATGCTGGGCTCGTGGTTCATGGATGGCAGGTATGGTTTCCTCCTCCAACGTCATAATCATGTGGGGGTGCCAGATCTGGAGTTCGATGGCGTGTCCGGGGTGTTGCCCCGGTCTGATTCGTTCAATGGTAATGGTTTCGTCTTTGGCGAGCCACCTTGAAGATCCGCAAAGCTGCATATTAGCGATGGAGCCGCATCGAGCTCGGGTGAGAAGGTGATCCGTCATTTTTTCTTTCGGTGGCTGCTATGGTGGTCTTTGGAGCGCGTGGCCAGGCGTTGGTGTCAAGCTCAGAGACGTTCTGCTGTCTTTTCAGTTTTGCCATGTCGGTCTTTATGTGACTTTTACTTTAATCTTTATGATATGGATGAGACACATATTATCACGAAAAAAAGAAAGTCATTTTTTCCAATTTCTTATAAGTTGCCAAAATTAAAGAAGCTTTGGAGTTTTTTTTGAAACTAAGAAGCTTTGGAGTTGCAAATGTTGGCTAAGCTAATTTTTTGACTACCAACCAAGCACCACACCGGGCGGCACGTCTACTCTAGATCTCCATCCCAGTGGTACCGGAAAAAGGCCATCGGCCCAAACCACGCCCTCCCGCTCCCTCCCCCACCTTTCGCATGGCGAAGCGCGGCGTCGCCGGCGGCGAGCCAATTCCGCTGTCGCGGTTCGGCGCTCTGGTGGCACAGCTGGAGTCCGTGGTGGCGTCGGCCAGGCAGAAGCCCCCCGACGCGCTCCTCTGCTTCGACCTCCTCTCCGAGCTCTCCTCCGCCCTCGACGAGGCCCCCAAGGTCGCGCCCCAACCCTCCTCTCCCATTGCCCTAGATCTCACCTTCCAGATCCCTGCTGCTATAGCAATGCCTCTGCGTATGCTACTGCCGCACGAGCTCCCTCGATCGGTGTTGCTGTGCCGTGATCTGCTTGAATTGGCTCGCTATGGGGAGTAATTTCGGTAGTTCACTGCTAGAGTTCGGTGTCCTTGGCTCCTTGCAAAGCTCTACTCTGTTCTAGTTGCTGGGTCGGAGGATCCTAGTATGGGGTCATATGGTTGCTTTTAGCTGCGTCTGAGGGGGCAGAAGTAAATAAATGCTTCATGATTGACACGCATTTGAACTGAAAATTGCTCACAATTTTGCATCCTTTCCTGCTTGCGTGTGTCAAACTTGCGATGTATGAGCCACCACGAGGAAGTTCGCTCTTTGATTATGTTAACCCACAAAGTGTAATATGCAGCTTCAGGTGATGAATGGAGGATTTCCTTGGTACCTCTGATTTTGAATTGTGTGTTTGATGTTGCTATTCAGGACACCGTCCAACTTTGGCAAAGGAAATGCGAGGATGCTCTCCAGTCCTTGCTTGTCTTTGGTGCTTGCCGCCCTGTTAAATGTTGGCGTCATCAGCAATGGGGCGGATAATTCAGAAAGGTGATGCAATATCAGTATACTCAAGGGCGAGCACCTTGCAGGGGTGGTTGGTAGATGTGAAAAGAGCGGATCCCATGGCATGTGCAGGTTAGGAATCACAATTCATGCTGTATAAATTTCATAACTTATTTCGGATGTGTTGGCAGTTGTAATTTATCTATTGAAAAATCCGTTTACTTATAGACTTGTAGCCAGCGGGTGAACATAAATGCCCACAATTATCAAAAAAAGAGAAATCATGGAAATACTCTCATTAGCTGAATGAAAAGAAGGATCTACGCTGTTTACTTGTCGAGACCCAATAACAGTGTTCTCATTATGGCCTACTTGCGGGGCATAAGCGCTGATAACATTGAGAACCAAGTCCTGTGAGAGCCTGGCTTAATAGGAATGATAGACTACTCATATCAACCAGGAATTCCTTCTTTTCCGGGAGCCAATTCAAAAAGAACTCCAAAGTTAAGCGTGCTTGGCTTGGAGCGATCTGAGGATGGGTGACCGATCGGGAAGCTGATCTCGGGTGCACACGAGTGAGGACAAAAGTCTTGTGAGGAAAGACTAGTGTTGGTCGTGGGGCCAATCTAGATCACCTTAAGCGTAACGACCGAGAACGGTGGATGTGGCGGGCGTTACAAGTCTCCAACTAACAGTTTGACTAGGATAATCTGGTCCCTCGCCTCTTGACGTCTACCTCTCCATACTTGAGGCCCTTGTTGATCAAGATGCTTCATGCTTGCTCCATTTTTACTTGCAGTTGTCCCCGTGTACCACATCTTGAAGCCGGTATCCTCCACCTCCTTCGCCTTATGCCCCCTTCATTTGATTTCTTGGACGCAAATGATCAACACCTCTCCTCACCGCTGTATCAACTAGCTTCCCTTAATTTTCTTATCAAGGACCCTATGTTCCAGCTACCTAAGTGGATCCTACTAGGCTCGACTAGCTTCCTTAGCACTCGTCGAGTCAAATGCGAAGACCCTCGCTCATTTTTCACTACACCCGGGCGTCGATGTAGCGCGCCACTAAGGATGCGATGACCTGATCCTTGCGCACTTGTCACCGTATCCAGATCAAGATACGGCGCGCCACCAAGGGGGTGACGGCCTGGCCCTTGCCCATTTGACACCACACCGGGTTCCATATGGCGCATTGCTAAGAGGGTTACGCCCCAACGATGTTCTTCTGGGTTTCATCTCCATAAGAGTGGCTGGGTTTTGCCGTTGGCTCACCAAGCCTATCACAACCCTCCTCCTTTACCTGGGCTTGGGACTGGCTATGTTGAGACAACATTGGCGGAGCTTATGATTATTATTATGAGTGGCTTAGATTATGGACCCTGATAAGTGCCACACGTGTGGCACGAAGCACTTCCGCCCTGACGTTTTTTGATGGCAAGCTTAGTTACAAGAGGATGGCAACTTTAGTTGTGAAACATGGTGACTTTCTGTTTGGATGGCAAGTTCGTTTTTTTTCCGATGAAACTTTAGTGTAAAAAACGTCAGGGAGGTGTTACTTCGTGCCACACGTGTGGCACTTATCATTTGGGTAGATTATTTGGTTATGATTATGTGCCTGCAAAAAAAATAATAGTATGATGTAGTAATGCATTTTTCTGGTGTGCATTGTGCAATGATCTGGACTAGATGGCCCCTGCTATTTCTCATAGAAGTCGCGCTATAATGATGTGGTCTGCTTATGGATTGTGATTGTGTTTCTAATGATGTAAAACCAAATAATTTCCTAACAGGTGCAGCGCAATGCCTAGGAGAAATTTACCACTTATTCGGGCGCAAGATTACCGCAGGATTGATTGAGACATCAAACATCGTAGGAAAACTGATGAAGTATCATGAGGTCTGTGCTTCTCCCTTCAGTTTCCTTATTATTCTTTCTGTTCTCATTCCAGTGCCTTCTACAGAATATTATCTGACTGTTATTTGGTATTCATATCATCTTTTTATTTCTCTTGCAATACAACATCTATGTTAAAATATGTGGAGTACTTGCTTTTGTTTGTCTAGAAACAATGATTCCTACAAGATCGGGGACTTGCTGTAAATCTGAATATGTTCACCTGTGGGACTTTGTTCCTTCTTTTTTCTTGTTTCCAAGGACCCACAATTTTCTTAATAGTGTTGATGCAGATCTCCAGCCCCGTTTCTGGTGTTCTTTTTGCTCCTTGTTCATTTTCTAGTTTCTACCAGTAAAAGCAATTTTTTCTTACTTGAATCTTCAGGACTTTGTAAGGCAAGATGCACTCCTCTTGCTTGAGAATGCATTGGAAGGCTCTGGTGGTGGTGGTAGTGGTGCAGCTTACCTGGAGGCTTTCCGCATAATCATGCGAGGAGGCATAAGTGACAAATCATATATTGTTAGAGTAGCAGCAGCGCGATGCTTGAAGGCCTTTGCTAATATAGGTGGGCCTGGGTTGGGGATGGCTGAACTTGATACTTCAATGTCTTGTTGTGTTAAGGTATCGTTTACTCATTTTATTTATTCCTCATGTTTACTTAAAACCAGTGGTTGAAGTTATTTTAGCTGAATTTATTCTTTGCTTGATGGCATTTTATAGGGCTTGGAAGATAATGTGTCAGCAGTTAGAGATTCATTTGCAGAAGCACTTGGTGCCATACTTGCTCTTGCAGTGAACCCAGATGCACAGGTATATAGCTTCATATGCTCTTAACTTTTTTCCTGTCAGTTTCTGTATATGACTTTAGTTGACAGGTAACTAAAGGAGGAAAAAAGCAAAATGCTTCTGCAAAGAAATTTGATGATGGTATACAGAAGCATTTAATTTTGCCATTTGTTAAAGGTAAATAGTGGTGTCCTTTTCTAAGTGTGATGAAAGCTATTTAAAGACATGAGTGTGTATGTATGTTGTTGTAACACTGTTCTGAATACTGTTTTTTCATTCCAGTCTTGCATATTTGCTGTCTTTATTTAAAAAGGAACTAATATGAAAGCATTATGAAGGAGAGGCATGTGAAAGTGAAACAAAACCAGTATGAATTCAGTGTGAACCACAATTGTTAAACTTGTTGCCGAACTCACACTATACTGAAAATGGGCATTGATCCTAGTATGTGCTTATTGCTAGTAGCATGCTCAAGGCTGTCTAGAATTAGCATTCTCAATATTTGAATAGGGCACATGGTCAATCCCTAGGTAGCTCAATGGTGGAATGTGTATCCAAGTGTCTTCCTAGGAATGTATCACCGGGGTTCCTTCCCTCTTGATCCTCTTTTATATTGATATGATATCACAATGTGTGCAATGCTTTCTTTTTCTTATTTTCTGTAATTATTTAAATTTATGCTATGGTGCTCTTTTTATCAATTATACCGCCAATGTGAGCACGCCGCTGCTTCTGCATATGGCATAGATAGCCATGTGTGACTTAGTCGACAATTCATGCTTATGTGCATTCACTGAAATCTTCCCTGTTTTCCTATTGCAGCAAATGGAGCCAATGCAAAGAAACTCCGAGTTGGTTTGTCTCTATCGTGGGTGTTCTTTTGCGGTAAAATTTTATTCGAAATGGAATAAAGGTTTTGTAGGAAGTAAACACAAAGACGCGAAAGAAAAATCACGGAATTAGAATAGTGCAATACTAAGGTGACTAAATTTATGTAAGGAGACTACAAGGATGAGCTATTAAGCGTAACTGACCATAAAGTAAGTAAAGATACTACGAAAACATCTGAGTTAGAGTGCCACAGGGCGCAGAGGTCAAATATGTACAAAGATAAGAGAAATTTAATGTTGAGTGGGCTCTGACATTTTGTAATCTGACTAAGCCCCATCCTCTCACCCATTGTGCATATCCCATCTTTTAAAAATTTATAAAATGGCGCAGTAAGGGCCTTCCCTACTGTTTTCGCTCAAAACAACAACGACACAACAACAAAGCCTTTAGTTCCAAACAAGTTGGGGTAAGCTAGAGGTGAAACCCATAAGATCTCGCGACCAACTCATGGTTCTGGCACATGGATAGTAAGCTTCCACGCACCCTTGTCCATGGCTAGTTCTTTGGTGATACCCCAATCCTTCAGATCTCTCTTTACGGACTCCTCCCATGTCAAATTCAGTCTACCCCAACCTCTCTTGGCATTATGCGCACGCTTTAGCCGTCCGCTATGCACTGGAGCTTCTAGAGGCCTGCTCTGAATATGCCCAAACCATCTCAGACGATGTTGGACAAGCTTCTCTTCAATTGGTGCTACTGCTACCCCAACTCTATCTCGTATATCATCATTCCGGACTCGATCCTTCCTCGTGTGGCCACACATCCATCTCAACATGCGCATCTCCACCACACCTAACCTTTGAATATGTCGTCTTTTAGTCGGCCAACACTCAGCGCCATTACAACATTGCGGGTCGAACCGCCGTCCTATAGAACTTGCCTTTTAGCTTTTGTGGCACTCTTGTCACAGAGAATGCCAGAAGCTTGGCGCCACTTCATCCATCCGGCTTTGATTCGATGGTTCACATCTTCATCAAAACCCCCATCCTTCTGCAGCATTGACCCCAAATATCGAAAGGTGTCCTTTTGAGGCACCACCCGCCCATCAAGGCTAACCTCCTCCTCGTGCCTAGTAGTACTGAAACCGCACCTCATGTACTTGGTTTTAGTTCTACTAAGCCTAAAACCTTTCGATTCCAAGGTTTGTCTCCATAACTAACTTCCTATTGACCCCCGTCCGATTATTGTCAACTAGCACCACATCATCCGCAAAGAGCGTACACCATGGGATATCGCCTTGTATATCCCTTGTGATCTCATCCATCAACAACAACAACAACAACAACAACAACAAAGCCTTTAGTCCCAAACAAGTTGGGGTAGGCTAGAGGTGAAACCCATAAGATCTCGCGACCAACTCATGGCTCTGGCACATGGATAACAAGCTTCCACACACCCCTGTCCATAGCTAGTTCTTTGGTGATCTCATCCATCACCCAAGCAAAAAGATAAGGGCTCAAAGCCGACGGCTGATGCATTCCTATCTTAATTGGGAAGTCATCAGTGTCGAGATCACTTGTTCGAACACTTGTCACAACATTATCGTACATGACCTTGATGAGGGTAATGTACTTTGTTGGGACTTGTGTTTCTCCAAGGCCCATCACATGACATTCCGCGGTATCTTATCATAGGCCTTCTCCAAGTCAATGAAAACCATATGCAGGTCCTTTTGCTCCTTGTATCTCTCCATAAGTTGTCGTACCAAGAAAATGGCTTCCATGGTCGACCTCCTAGGCATGAAGCCAAACTGATTTTTGGTCACACTTGTCATTCTTCTTAAGCGGTGCTCAATGACTCTCCCATAGCTTCATTGTATGGCTCATCAGCTTAATTCCACGGTAATTAGTACAACTCTGAACATCCCCCTTGTTCTTGAAGATTGGTACTAATATACTCCGTCTCCATTCTTCTGGCATCTTGTTTGCCCGAAAAATGAGGTTGAAAAGCTTAGTTAGCCATACTATTGCTATGTCCCCGGGGCCTTTCCACACCTCAATGGGGATACAATCAGGGCCCATTGCCTTGCCTCCTTTCATCCTTTTTAAAGCCTCCTTGACCTCAGACTCCTGGATTTGCCGCACAAAACGCCTGCTGGTATCATCAAAGGAATCGTCCAATTCAATGGTAGAACTCTCATTCTCCCCATTGAACAACTTGTCGAAGTACTCCCGCCATCTATGCTTAATGTCCTTGTCCTTCACCAGGGGTTGGTCTGCTCCGTCCTTGATGCATTTGACTTGGCCAACATCCCTCGTCTTCCTCTCTCGGATCTTGGCCATCTTATAGATGTCCCTCTTGCCTTCCTTCGTGCCTAACCGTTGGTAGAGGTCCTCATACGCCTGACCCCTTGATTCACCGACAGCTCGCTTTGCGGCCGTCTTCGCCATCTTGTACTTCTCTATGTTGTCTGCACTCCTATCCAAGTATAGGCGTCTGAACAATCTTTCTTCTCCTTAATCGCCTTCTGAACATCATCATCCCACCACCAGGTATCCTTAGCTTCGCTTCTCCTTCCCATGGACACTCCAAACTCCTCCGATGCCACCTTATGAATGCAAGTCGCCATCTTCATCCACACATTGTCCGCATCCCCTCCCTCCCAAGGGCCCTCCTTAATGGTCTTCTCCTTGAATGCCTGAGCTACCTCCCCCTTGAGCTTCCACCACTTCGTTCAAGCGACTTTGGCACGCTTATCCCTCTGGACACAAATCCGAAAGCGGAAGTCCGCAACCACCAACTTATGCTGAGGGACAACACTCTCTCCAGGTATCACCTTACAATCTAGGCACGCACGCCTATCTTCTCTTCTTGAGAGGATGAAATCAATATGGCTAGAGTGTCGACCACTACTAAAAGTCACTAGATGTGATTTTCTCTTTTTAAAGAGGGTGTTAGCTACGATCATGTCGTAGGCTAGAGCAAAGCTTAAGACATCTTCTTCTTGATTCCCGATGCCATAGCCAAAGCCCCCATGCACCCCTTCAAAACCTGTGTTAGATGTACCCACATGGCCATTGAGGTCTCCTCCTATGAAGAGCTTCTCGCCAATCGGTACATTCCTAACCATGTCCTCCAGGCCTTCCCAGAACTCCCTCTTGGTGTTCTCATTGAGGCCTACTTGTGGGGCATACACGCTGATAACATTGAGAACTAAGTCCCCAAATACCAGCTTGACCAAGATAATCCGGTCCCCACATTTCTTGACATCTACCACTCTATACTCGAGGCTCTTGTTGATCAATATGCCTACGCCATTTACATTTGCAGCCATCCCGTGTACCACGGCTTGAAGCGGTATCCTCCACCTCCTTCGCCTTAGTCCCCTCCATTTGGTTTCTTGGGCGCAAAGGATATCAACACCTCTCCTCACCTCTGCATCAACTAGCTCCGAAGCTTCCTGTCAGAGACCCTACGTTCCAGCTACCTAAGTGGATCCTCCTAGGCTTGACTAGCTTCCTTACCCTTCGCGCTCGTCGAGTCAAATGCGAAGACCCTTGCTCATTTTCCACTACATCCGGGCGCCCATGTAGCGGGCCACTAAGGATGCGACGACCCGATCATCGCTCACTTGCCACTTGCCACCAGATCAAGATACGGTAGCGCCACCGGTGGGGGACCTTGCCCATTTGACACCCACACGGGTTACGATGTGGCGCGTCATTGTGAGGTTACGCTAACGAAAATCTTTTGGGTTTCATCTCCATAAGAGTGGCTGAGTTTTTACGTTGGCTCGCCAAGCCTATCACAACCCTCCTCCTTTACCTGGGCTTGGGACCGGCTATGCTGAGGCAACGTAGGCGGAGTTACTGTTTTTGTTCAAAAAATAAAGAAAATAAAAATAAAACCATTGTTTGAATTATCTATGTATACAATGTACCAAACTGATTATCATGAACACCTAAAAAGGTTGTTGAGTAGTAAATACCCTTTCAAAGGGTTGTTGCCGTTCACTTACTGTTTTCGTTCAAAAAATAAAGAAAATAAAAATAAAACCATTGTTTGAATTATCTATGTATACAATGTACCAAACTGATTATCATGAACACCTAAAAAGGTTGTTGAGTAGTAAATACCCTTTCAAAGGGTTGTTGCCGTTCACTTCCATCCTAAGGGATGCATCATTAGGCATCTCAACTTCATTATATTTATCTTTCAATTGTTAGCTTGTCGCTGTAGTGAATTAGCAACCGACCTAGCTCAGTGGGTGGGTGAGCGGATGTACAGCCCCATCAATGAGATTTAAGTCCACTTTTAACTTGAACATCGGCGCTTTTCTTCTAGCCAGCAAAAAAACAAAGAAACATACCTACTTCCTACTAGTTATTGTCACTTGCCTCCCTCACAAAAAGTTGTCTTCCTATTTGAACTAGAAAGATTCTACGCCTCAATTCTACTAAATTTACCTTAATTCACAAGTAGCCTGATTGCATTTTGTAGCACATTGATATTTCATTCTCTCTCTTAACAAAAGTTTTCTGGTGCAGATGATCCATATGAAGTACGGTACCCTGGACAGTGAACTTCAAAACTATGCTGTACAAGTGATGGAAATTCTCCAAGGGAATGGTTCTCCTGATCCACACGCATTGGTAGCTTCCTTTGTCAATTTTGGTTTGAAGTTTGAACTTGTGTATCCATATTTTTTTTCAACCATGAATTATTATGTTTTAAAATGGCTGTATTGTCAGCAAATATTTCCTTCACAAGAGAGACTGCTTTTTCCACATGCGGTTTATCAATTTATTAGAATTTATTTTGAGGACGGATTGATGCAGCTGCATGAGTTACCTAGAAATATGAAATGTCCACATGGAATCAGTTCACCTATAGATGACAGAAATGTGACACAAGAAGTGGAACATGCGCTTTGTAAGAGCCCAGCAGTTTGATGCTTGTTTCCAATTAGTCTAAACTAGTATGAATTTGTAATTTTGTTTGTTAAGAAAACAGGATATCAAATACTGGCAAGAAAATGTTATTCCACTTCAGTTGCTTTAGTTTAAAGGTTCTTATTGCTTTTATATCTAAATGCCCAGGCATGTGTGCTATATGTCCTCCGAGTTGGTTTTGCTGACCAGATGACCGAGCCAACACAGGGTGAATTTTTGGTATTTCTGGGAAAAAAGGTTCGATAGCTTCAACCTGGTTCTAAAAAACAGTATAAAAAGCCTGAGTGAATTTCCTTACATCCTTTGAATTTCTGTATGTATTGTTGAGTGCAGTTGGAGTCTTCAAATTATTCTGCTCCAACGAGAGTGACAACATTACGCATTCTATCTTACCTCTTGAGAAGCTTGGGCGAGGTATTTGCACTCAAAGGGATGATGTATTATCAATGTTTTTTCCCTGTTTAATTTGCAGCCTCGATTGTTATAACTCAACCAAGTAGCATACTTGATGCATTTCCAGCTACTTTGAGTTACGTGTATGATTTTATATTTTCTTTGGCGAAAGTGTTGTTCTTATTTGCTATCTGTTTATGGGCAATTGCTCAGTACCATCACAGAGATCGTGAAGTTGGAAAAGTACTATCCAATGTGTTACTCGCATGTGGCTCTGAGCCTCATATATCATTCCCACAAACAATGATGTTTCCATTTTTTACCTCTTTGCTATAGTACTCAGCTAATTTTCTGTTTTTGGATCAATGCTATGCGTACATGAGTAACATCCCATGCTCCATCACACAGGTTCCATCTGAATTCAAGGATATTCTTGATAACACAGTCGTTGCAGCATTATCTCATTCTTCAGCAAATGTATGTTGCAAAATAGGTTTCCTGAATTTTCATTTTGTGTACTCTTAAATTCATAAGTACATGAACATTTTGTTTTTCACATCATCTCTGTTGTACATATCTGCTATGCAATTCCACGATTAAACACACGTAGCTTACTGAATCCTCATGTATGATAGATGTATACTACAAAATTATTTTATTTCAGCTTTCAGAGATATATATTACTAGATGACTAGATAACCATGTAGTCACAGATCCACTTGCTTGTGCCATTGCTATATTACATGTCATGTTACTCCGTCTTGAGAACATTTTCTTCATTGTTCAACTGCTTGTTTTTTCTCAACATCAATGACATCAATGAAATAGTAAACCACTGATGTTGAGTAAACTACACATATACTTACTTTTCTGGTGCCAATATTCATTTTTCTGATTCCTGCAAACGACCAACATAGCTTATCACACACTTGCCTGCTTGTCAATACAAAATTTGCATGCAGTGTCTGAACTTCACATTCAGTGTATCATTGATCTTGCTGCCTACTGTATTACTGAGTACCGAGGAAAACTGAATATTACTGTGGTCTTCCATTATATTCTACAAGGTTCCCTTTAATATGAGTATTGAGTAAATTGAAAGCTGAATATAGTGGCAGTCATTTTGGCATGTCCTGCTGTTGCTGCACCTTGTACAGTTGTTTCTTCTAAAAATGAAACTCAAGCCATGCTTAAAATTTTCTGTTACCATCAATCAATGCTACAGATGTTCATTTGTATGTTGTCTTAAGTGGTTGATCAACCCTAATATCTTTGTTGACATTGTATAGGTTCGTGTCGAGGCTGCTTTAACATTGCGTGCTTTAGCGGAAGTTGATCCGACATGTGTTGGTGGTTTAGTCTCATATGGTATTACAACATTACATGCTCTCAGGGAGACTTTATCATTTGATAAGGTATAGTGAAGCTTGTCTGTTGCATTTCATAAACTTATTATACCTAGGGATAAGCGGTTGTTCCGGATGTTCACAGTGCACAGCTAGCCATGCTACTTAATATTTAGTGCGTACTTAAATAGTTACTCTTTAAAGCGCAGAGTCAACCGATGTCGCTGTTTCTAATTGTAATTGAACCTCTCATGTTACAATCTTGAGAATTGATCTGTGTTGCAGCTTCATAATTACTTTCTGCTGTCTCACAAAGAGGAAACAGTGGTTAAAAAATATGCATCATGCATACAGCATGATAAATACATGTAAGCCTAGAGCATAGTACTTGCAGGACTGACAGAGAGTCTTTGTACACTTGTTTTTACTCACCTCACTCATTAATCAGTACAAAGGCTTGCTGATCTAGTCCGGACTTTCCTATAGGATGAGTTGGCACTAGTCTCTTAACATATTATGTTGTGTTTGTAGTTTAATATGTTCATCAGCGACTATTGGTTTATCTTTTCATTAGTTATTGCTACTTTATACTGTATTTGGCATCATATATGCATGATACAGTTTTACTGCCTTGACATTTACCCTCTTGATAAATTTACTTAAAGCAGGGTAAAAATCTGAACCATGAGCTTGATTCGCTACATGGACAGGCTACTGTGTTAGCTACTCTCGTTGCGATCTCGCCAAAGTTACTTCTTGGTTACCCTGCAAGGTTCATTTCATTATACTTCGCGATATTTTCCTTGGTTTTAGTCTCTGATTGTAAATTGTAAATGAATGAAGACGTACATTTCGGTCAAATATATCTGAAGTCTTTGTACCCCCCCTGCAAGGTTCATTTCATTATACTTCGCGGTATTTTCCTTGGTTTTAGTCTCTGATTGTAAATTGTAAATGAATGAAGACGTACATTTCGGTCAAATATATCTGAAGTCTTTGTACCCCAGCCAAGGCTCCCTACTTGTGAATGGGAAATGGCATTCATAAGTTTTCATATGGCAGTAGTTTGTGGGGCTGCTTGCATTGTTTCACCACTACATCTTCATAGTATTTTGTAGCTTTAGAAATTTGCCTAAGGTTTGTTACATCAGTTTGCTGCTGTATTCCTAGGTTTGTTTGGTAACGATGTAGCCTTGGGCCAAGTTTTAGATTGGATCCTTGGCAGTGTGATCTGGTGGGGCTACGTTCAATATTTTTTAGTGTGTTGTGTGCTCTCATATATCTCTGAGTACCATTAGCACCCGTGAAAGTGTACTAGGTCATTGTTGTTGTCAGGTCGTTCACCTGTTGACTGTATCAAAGTCCCTTCTGGCATAATAACACAAATAATTTCATGAATTAACTAGCGCCTAGCATTACGTTTCTGTAGTTGATACAAAACCTACCTTGTTATTCATGTGAACAAAGCAGAAGCAGTGGATAAAGAAATGCTCTAACATTCTGGAATCTGAACCATATATTTGGCATGAAAAGGCTATAAATGCTCTAATATTCTGAAATCTGAACCATATATTTGGCATGAAAAGGGTATGATACTAGGTTGTGCCAACTTTGTTTTGGATCTATTATACTTGAGGTTCATAACTTTGATAAGCATTCTTAACAGTGCCAACATGTATTTTTAAACACAATGTTAGAATGGATAACTCTCATTTATTATTTCTGTTAGTGGAAATTATGCCCAAGGAATAAGCGCTATTTGTTTTTCCAATGTTTTGACCCTCATATATTATAAATTTATCTTACTTTTCCTGTTCAATAAACGTGCAGGCTGCCCAATTCCGTACTTGAGTTGTCCAAAAAGATGCTGAATGGCTTCAGCCGAAACCCAGTGGCTGCTATAGCAGAGCGTGAAGCTGGCTGGTTGTTATTAGCTTCTCTTTTAGCATCCATGCCAAAAGAGGTATTGCAGATACTGTCTATGTGTCTCATGTATATATATTGCTATAAAGCTTACATATCGATGGCTCTTTTCTGTGGTATGTATGCAGGAGCTGGAAGATCAAGTGTTTGATGTTCTTTTGCTATGGGCTAGTCCTTTTACTGGAAATCCTGAGTCGTACCTTAGTCATATACAGGACTGGGCATCAGAACTGCGGTTCGTTTCAGCAACTACACATGTATTGCATGTTTCTAGTTCATAGATAGTTTCATAATAGCTTCAAAAACATTTTTGTGATACCGTTCATTGTCATCCTGGATGTCTCTGTCTTCCATACCTGCAAGCTTTGCAACCTTGACACTTCTATTTCTTCCATGATTCTTTGTTTGATACCAAGTTGTGAGTTGTGACATGCATGGTTGGGCATGGGTCTGAAAACTGAAAGTAGAGCAATCGACTGTAGGGGATCACCCTCATCTAGCCGTTGGCAGCGCTCTTCCCTGAGTTGGTAGATAGGTATTAGGCCTTTTGCAGCCTTGGAGAAGGAGGGGGAGACTAGAACTTCTGGTTAGTTTTTGCTTAAGGATCTCAATGATCTGCCTGCACTTCTATAGGAATAGAAGTCCCTAACCACATCAAGTAAGATAGACAACAATGCCATGAAAGGTTCACATCGGTTCCTACCAGATACAGATAAAACAAGAAACTAGAGATAAAGAAAATAAAATACACTGGACAACTTCTGCAAATCTGTTCATTGCTAAAGTTATTTTTTTAGTTAATTAAGCTGATTTGTTTAGCTTTTTGCTGCAGCGTTCTGTCGGTTGCAATCGAGGCGCTTACTGCTTTCATAAGAAGCTTCGTTTCTCCTGTTATCGCAACTGCTAATGGTGGAATCTTACTTAACCCTGTCCTGGCCTACCTTGGTGGGTGCGTAAAATTCACTGCTGAATTCCTATTTTAGTCTTTAGTGTGTATTCCGTGAAGGCTAAGTTTCAAGCTATACAATGCAGAGCTTTATCCCTTATATCTTCGTTGAGCGCTAAGCAACTGCCAAATCTCAAGTCTGCACTGAATCTCTTCACAACTAGAACACTGATGGCGTATCAGTCCCTTTCCAATCCAGTGGTTTATCAATCAGAGCATGAGCAAATGCTTCAGCTGTGTTCAAGCCCATTCAGGTGGTGTATTTTGAATAGCATGGTTTTATTATATTTATGCTTGGCATGTCATTATGCATTAAAATGTACTCCCTCTGTAAACTAAAGTAGTGATCTAAAAGATCTTATATTAGTTCACAAAGGGAGTAGAATTTAATAAAAATTAGCGAGCACCAACACCTGCTACCAACCTCTGACCATAATACATTCGAACCTCCCTTTTGATTATTTGGAGTGTTGTTACACTGCATGCCCCACAACTTAATTTTGTGTGCTCAATTACCCTAAATTGGTTTGTTTATTTCGGTCCATCTACTCAATTTAATGTAATCGGCTACATAGAATTGTGCAACTGTATTTGAGCACTAAGAATTTTTTAACTAGGATTTAATTAAATTCTACCCAATCATGTCTCTTATCTGCACAAGAGAGATATCAAATGGGTCTGCCAAGCATACTTGACAATAAACACTCGAAGAAAACGTTTCTGGGACTCAGTGCTACAGTACAATTTGCATAACTGTTTTGTCCTTGGTGCTGGCAACATTTGGACATTATTGTGCTGTATATGAATTGCTTTCTAAAACTCTGAATGATTACACAATATGGCATTATCATGGTCTTAAAAGGCAATTCTGTCTTTTCAATTTATTCTTTTGAGCGCTATTTTCACATATGCTTCATCAAGGTACCTGGCTACACGAACTCCCAATACGATAGAACTTCTATAATTACGTTGTAGGTCCTTGGTGTGCTCTAAAACATAGAGACTTAAAGCATGTAATTCATCTTCAGCATTTGACAGCCAATATTCCCTTCTTTTTTCTCATTCTGCATTCCTTTAATACTGTATCACTCGCCTTTTGTTCTATGTATTAACTTTCCGGGTGATGAAACTAGTGACCCTTCCGGATGGGAAGAAAGCTCATGCTTGAAGTTTCTGTTAGATAAGAGAGATGCTTCTTTGGGCCCGTGGATACCTGGAAGGTAGCGTGCCAAGTATGAGTTCTCGTTTGTACGAACTATGGCCAACTACACTGTCTTCTTTTAAAAATATTTATGATGGTTTATTGGTTATTACTAATCAGGGATTCATTTGAGGATGAACTACGAGCTTTTGATGGTGGTGTTGATGGATTTCTACCATGTGTGTGGGATGATGAAATCAGCAACTTTCCTCAGGTAGTTATCTTTTCAATACCTCGGCCCAGCTGTCTTTATGCTTATGTTTGCTCAAAACTTGATACTATTGATATGTTTCACATGCATCCAGACATGGAAACTACACTCTAGGCCAGTTCTAAAATACAATAACTGGTTCAGGAAGGAACTAATTTAGTATTAGTCAATAAGAATCCTACATTAAGCTTATACCTAGAAAGCACTATGTACATAAGGATTTTTTTAAATGTTCCCTTTTACAAGAGAAGCAATTGCTAATTAACAAAGCTGCCTGTGCCTTGTAAGCTCTTTTGATGCATGTATATACTGTCATTCTGAAAATCAATACTGTTTTTTCCTTTAACCGCACTTCTTTTATTTGAACAAAATTGTGCGAAGAATTATAAATAGGAAAATAGCATCCAGTGTGAGGACTGAGTAAGGGTACAGGATAGCGAGTGTGTCCTATGAGGCTATGATCACTTATCAGTCACACACTGAAGTTATGTTTGAACTGGGATAATGTTTGCAGTGTTTTTGATCGGTTGTTCACTTACTCATTAGTAACTTCCTTATGTATTAATCCAAACTTCAACTAAGCTTATTACTGTTGATACATGTGGATGCCATCGACTTTCTACAGTCAGGTGCACACTCTGAATGGGCTAATATATGTTTGTTTTTCTTATTGAAGCCAGAATCAGTAAGCAAAATGCTGGTTAATCAGATGCTTCTGTGCTATGGTTCTATCTTTGCATGTCAGGTGCACTTAACTTCAGCGACTCGTTCATTTTTAACTTGGGAATTCTGCTTTTGTTGATTAATGATTTTCTATTTTTGTTTGTTCATATGCCTATTGACAGGACAATACTGCCAAGATAAGAATCCTGAACAATATTGACCAGTGCCTCAAGGCTGGGAAGAAGTGCTCTTGGTATATGTTTCTTGTTTCAAATGCCTGTGTTGCTCTATTGTCAGGGCTAAAGGTACTTCTAATATTTGTTATAAGCTGAGAGCGCTAACAGTCTAATTTGTTTTCTTAATTTTAATATCATCGTGCTCTCTGTTCAGGAGTTACTGACTTTACGTGGCGCTCAATCATTGCCAACTGATATATTTAGTATGATCCAATCTATATTCAAGGTAATGTAATGCGTACAGAGTACAGATCAAATTTTGAAACTACCCCCACCACCACCAAAAAAAATTTAACGTGATTACTGGCATCAGGGCATCCTAGGGGAGAGTGAAATTTCTACAGCACAACGGCGGGCAGCATGTGAAGGTCTTGGTTTACTGGCACGCACTGGGAATGATATATTCACCGCAAGAATGGTTTGTCTCTTGAGTGTGGTCATACTTTTGCACTTAATATTAATATTTGCCTGCTTTGAATTTTTGTATAAAATTACTACAATTTTTTATCAGTTATGCACTTTATCCTTCATACTCTCCACTCTCCAGGCATGTTGTAGATGGTTATGCATTTCATTTCTCCCCAGATACATTTTCATCTTCTAGACTATAGTAATGGAAGTGGTTTTTGAATTTACTAGGCTCGTTCCTTCTTGGAGAGCTAGTAACACCAGTGGATCTGAGCTATGCAGCATCGGTTGCACTTTCATTGGGATGCATTCATCGAACGTAAGTTCTGCTTATTATTGTATTTATTCTTCCTCTCCCTATAAAAGACAGTTCAGGCTTTACCTGGCGGAAGCCTTTCTTTTTGGTCACCTGGGATATTGCTCACCTTACTTCGATATGTTCAGTACTGTGTTAACACAAATATTTCGTCATTTGTGTTGCATAAGTATGGAGGAGCCAAACCTACATCAAGCTTGGTTAGGCTAGTTTGAGCTAGCTTGCATTGCACAGGCTTGTACCCGCAAAGTTTAAATCATCTCGCTTTTGTAATTTGTATTTCTATCAGTTTCTGTACTAGTATAGAGACTCTGGTGAATGGTGATGACACTTTCCCTCTTTGTCTCCCCAACTCCCAGTTGTAAAAAGCAACTAAAATAAAACCAGAGAAAGAGCTAGCAAGAACAAATCCTAGCTATCCCGCAAAAAGGAAATCTCATAACTAAATCCTAAATAGCCACCCTGCGATGTGTGTACACAAAATCACACCAGCACACCATGGTGCATGACCTCACTGAGTAGACCGGAGAGTGCTCCCCTTAAGTCTTGGGGATTGGACAAAAATTAAGAGGGAAAATATGGAAATTAAGCAAGTTAGTAGAGCAATTTTGTGTCTCAACTCCTGAACTACCCTTAATAATAACACTAATCAATGAAATTGCTTAATGTCGTTGCTGGTTACAAAAACTCTGTAGCATGTGCATGCCTCCATTTTAGCAAACTGCAGCAGCAACTGGTGGTTCTGTCTGATTTTACCATTATGCAATCCAACAAAAGGTCAACAGCCGTGAAGTTAGGGGGTATGGTGTGGCATAAGGTTGACGACGGCAAACTCGAGGGGATGGCAGGGGCCAAGTACAATGGTGGTGGTTCGGTGCATGTTGGCATGGACCATGGTTGGGAATTCCAGCAGAGCCTTTAATTAAAAAAATGTGTCTAGGGTTCAAAAAGGAAAAATTGGGCTATGTTGGCATGGACCATGGTTGAGAATTGCAGCAGAGCCTTAAGTTAAAGAAATGTGTCTAGGCCTCTAGGGTTCAAAAAGGAAAAAGAGATTGGGCTATGTTGGCATGGACCATGGCTGGGAATTGCAGCAGAGCCTTAAATTTAAAATATGTGTCTAGGGTTCAAAAAGGAAAAATTGGGCTAATTTGTAATTTGAAGAAGTCTGAGAGCTGCAATTAAAAATTTAGGGCGTGGTTAGAGCTTGTAATATTTTTTTCTGTCTCATGTGTAGCAAATGCATTGGACTAGTCGTACATATATGTTACTCCCTCCGTCCCAAAATAAGTGTCTCAAGATTGGTACAACTTTGTACTAAAGTTAGTATAAAGTTGAGACACTTATTTTGGAACGGAGGGAGTATATCAGTTCTAGTATTTAACTGTCTTATGTATGTGAAATTGCTCGTTAGAAGCATGTGTCACCTTGTTTATTTATTTGGATTATGTGGGGAGATGAAGTGGTGTCTATAGGGTAAGTTGTTACCTATGTGGGGTTAGTTTGTGTGGGTATGTTTGACACGTGGAGTTCACTGCGGTAATGCTCTTTTTGTTGGTGCAGTGCAGGGGGAATGGCATTATCTACTCTGGTCACTCCAACTGTGAACTCGCTGTCTCATTTGAGTAAGAGTTCTAATTCTAACCTGCAGTTGTGGTCACTCCATGCTCTTCTTTTGACCATCGAAGCTGCTGGCTTGTCTTACGTCTCCCAGGTTCAGGTATTTTTCGTCAGTCTTATTTCATAAGTTGTAACACTCTTTTCGAGCAATGAATTGTGTATGAATTCGACCTAGTGAGTTATACACTTGCTGTGCAAAGGTTTTCAGTGACTGTTCTTACACCATCTTAGTAATTACATTCTCATCAGATTTTCATACGCAGAGAAATCTTGTAATGTGGCAGCCATGCATAGGTTTCAATAGTATTGTTAGTTTCCTTTTGGTTTTTGTCATCTTTCATACATGCCATGCAGTTTTTGTGAACTATCTACGCTGTTGTGTTGATGGTGTGAGGATTTATACAACACACCAGAACACACCGGTATTAAGTACATTTTTGTTTAACATCTCTTAAATAGGGGTATGAGATGCAGGGATTGTAGTCCTCACCATTTTTATCTCAAGGAAACATGTGGAATATTATCCTATTTGAGAGTAACATGTGGATCTACATGTTTAGCATCATAACTGTGCCACTTTGGCAAAGCAATTTCCATTTACTGTCAAACATCCATGGATACACTTAATCAGGAGGGATCCTTCCATGCAATTCGCCTTCACACTTATTAAACATCTCAGTTTCGTGGAATTAGGGTATCTTTGGTTGGTATACTAGGGGCATGCTTGGTTCAAAGCTAACCTTGCCATATCTAAGCTTAGGTATAGTGTGGCAAAACCACTTTTTGGCAAATTACCAGGCAATGAAAGTGAAAGCCATGTTGCCAAACCAAAGAAAATCTTGTCACACCTTTCTCAGTCAGTGGTCGGGCCCATGCTGTAGGAAATGTATCTTGGTACAAGTGCCGCCTCTAACCAAACAGGGTGACGAACTCAGGCAAACTTGCCTAATATGTAGTGTGGCGAAATGCGGCATGCTAGGCACCAACCAAGCAGGCCTACCTCTTAATATCACCTTTTGTGCCTTTATTTCGCCCACTAGTTGCATAATAATTGTATTCTTGTACTGCTGATTGTAAATTTGTAATGGGTGCTTTGATATGTTGTTACACAGGGGACACTTTTCCTTGCTATGGAAATTCTTCTGTTGGAAGAAAATGGTTACGTGGATTTTAGACAGGAAATAGGCCATCTTATCAATGCAATAGTGGCAGTTCTCGGTCCTGAACTTGCTCCGGGTAGCATATTCTTTTCACGCTGCAAGGTTGGACAATTTTTTCTGTATAATTTTCTGGTAACCTTTATTCAAGAAAAAGGAAGATCCGGCCTATTTTTCATTGGATCTTGCTAATAATTAATGTCTTATTAATGAATATACATGTCAGTCTACCCTTTTAGTTTTGTTCATACATGTCATTTTACCACTTCAAGGTTCACATGTCATTCTACCGCTTTGGGATGCACATGTCACATATCTTCCATAACGAAAACTTCTGGGTATAGCTATGTAAAGTATAATACAGAGGGTATTGAACTAATGAACAGTGCAAAGTTCATCTTGTTAAGTCTCTCTTGTGCTTGAGTTGTCGTGCATGTTGCTAGAATGACATGTATCTAGTAATGGAGGGACCATTTACTGTCTTTAAGAGACATGAACTTGCAGCTATTTTTCTCCTTTTTTGTTTCTAGAGGAAGTTGTTCACACTGACTCATATTGTTAAGTTCAGTCTGTCATTGCAGAGATAAGCTCCTCAAATGAAACGGCTACACTTCTAGAGTACGTAATGATCATAAATAATATCTATTTTCTTTAACAAGTAGGTGATTAGGAGAGGTCAGCTTTGGATGTAGTGCTCAAAGTATTTTCTCTTGTATGTTGCAGATCAGTTAGGTTTGCTCAGCAGCTTGTTCTTTTTGCTCCTCAAGCTGTTCCTGTGCATTCCCATGTTCGAAGTCTTGTCCCAACGCTTTTCTCAAGACAGGTACGCGGTCCTGTGTAGTTGTTTACTTTCTTATTAACATCTCCTTTCTGTAAACAGGTAGGTTATGCCGTAGTGCGTATTCATTTACTTCGATATTAGCATTCCCTTCCCTTACTGTGGCCTACTTTTGTAACAGCCAAGCCATAGGTATTTAGCAGTGTCGACATTGCGTCATCTGATCGAAAGAGACCCGGTAAGGCATGCAAGCTGAAACCCTTTATTTTAGTGCTTCAGTCCAAATACCTGACAGTCTCTAGTATCATTTGCATAAAAGTTATAATTTTGCGCTTTATGTTGTACTACCTCCGTCCGGGTTTATTGGGCCCGTAAGCAACACTCACGCGTACAGTTTTACAAGGCCCCTGCAGGGGGAAGCCCTCGATTTTCTCCCGAATTAATCTCGCGTGCAGTTTTAGAGCGCGGGACGTTTCAAGAAACAGCTAGCACACGCATCTTTAATGTTCCTGATTGGCCATGCAGCCACGATTAGCGCGCGCGTGAGCATGCATTCGTGCGCTTTCTAGGAAAATCACAGGCACAGTTACTACGATCCCGGCGGCCTGGTTTATCGGCAATAATACATGCTTAACTACTGGTTCTAATCAAAGCTATATCTCTGCGTTCGAGGTTGCCTTGGTCTCTAAGTTTTGGTCCAAGGGCCCAATAAACCCGGACGGAGGGAGTACATAGCATGGAAATGAGGATTTATTTTTGATTGCTTGTCACTATATTATTTGGCATAAATTCTCATACTGATTTGTCTTATTTTAATGTAAAAGCTACCTGTGCATGCAAATTTTCTTACAAGGGTAACTGTCTAAACTTATTGCTATTTCTAGAAAATATGCACGTAATCTTTATACGTAAAGTAAAATCCAGTAGCAGTAAGTGAAGCACTCACTAATTACTGCCAACTCTGCCATTTTGGATGCCATTAACTTTGTATGCAGGAAGATCTGATGTCGTTATATTATTTTGTCATATTTTTCAAATTGATGTTTGATTTGTCACTGATAACATTTTAATATGAGTTTGATGGACAGCTAGTTCATTAATCAATTAAATTTTTAGCTCTTTCACTTGAATAAACTTGAATGACCTCTTTGATGCTATAACATTTTTTGGCATCTTTATGGTAAGAATACATATGTTTTATCCAGAATTTCCTGTTGTGGAAGAATCCTATGCAATTACTTCCGCTTGTCTTATTTGCCGCTGAATCTTCTATGTCAGGCTGCAATGATCAATGAGAACATCGAAGAGAATCTGTTCAGTATGCTTGATGGGGAAACCGACTCAGAGTATGTTACTACCATTGGTGTGTGTGTGTGTTGCATCTGTGGTATATCCTGTATTCTTCGCACCTAGTAGTTATAATCTTTTCGTGTCCAAGCTAGTTCTTATTAGGTTTTGAATTTCCATATTGGTTGAAATATATCCTCCTGTCTTCGCATGCATCATCGTGCTATGATGATGCTGTCCTTTTGCTGCATAATACAAAGATGCCAAGGCTGACATTGTCATATTTGTCAGTGTGCCATCATAAGGTGGCAGCATGCTATATTTTTGCACCCATCTGTAGCTTCTTACCACGATTATATTATATATTTACCAAAGTAAAGGTGGACTAGTGCAACCGTACAACTGAAGGGATGGAGTGCCGGTGTTAGGTGCCAGTATGTCATATTTTGGCTCCCATGTATAGCTTCTTACCGTCATCATATTATACTCCCATCTGTTCATCTTTGCATGACGTTCTAGGCTTCTTACCATCATCATATTGAGCTTTGCATGGCATTCTATCCCACTTAATTACTCCTTTGAATGAGCGATGTTAAATCCAATCTCTGGCTGCCATATTAGATGCTTGTGTATGCACATCAAATGCAGCCAATATAGGGCCACCGCCGCTTAGGGAATTTATATATGGATAACACTGTTGAAGTTTATATGTGGATTGCCTAGCCCTTTCCATCAGTTCGGACTTTTGGTTGCGTTGGCTAGTGCATGAAGCTTAACATGGTATCAGGGCCTAAGGTCTTGAGTACAAGTCCTGGCTTTCACAATTTATTCAAAATTGTTGTTCCCTCCTTTGTGTCCACGTATAGGCCTCTTGAGCCATACCTCTGAGTCTATCCATGTGTTGACTTCCCGTGTCACACGTGAGAGGGAGTGTTGAAGTGTATATGTGGATTGCCTAGCCCTTTCCATCAGTTCGGACTTTTTCTTGTGTTGGCTAGTGCATGAAGCTTAACAAACACAAGGGTATTTATTGTGGGTGGGAAACTGTGAAATACTAGGCGTTTACAGTTTCAAAGAGAATGGTTGACAGCATTTTCTACTGAACACTTAAGAAGGGCAATGGTCTCGTAGTAAATGCGGAACATTCTCTTTGAGGGTGTAAACGCCATGGTATTGTTTAACAAACATACTGAAAATATCGTATGCCCAAAATGTCATCTATGTGCGTTGTGCAAACAGAGGACATACATATTGTATCACCTTTCATTCAATGCTTGTACATGTGTGTATTGCTGACACTTATTTTGGATTAATATTTCTATAAAATCATTGTTTGGAAGGTGGAAAATTTATTACTATTATAAAAGGTTCTTGTCAGTTGTGAGATGGAAATTAATTTTCAGTTTTCAAATGTGCAGAATAGCAACATTGGTTCGGGCTACTATTATTCGCTTATTATATACATCATGTCCACTGCATCCATCTCGATGGTTAGCCGTTCTGCGGAATATGGTATGTTTAATAGGCCTTGCATTGAGTTTCAATATGTTGTGTTTAGTTCCTAAGACTAGTTTGTCCCCATCATGAAGAGAGACATGCATCACAATAATTATCTGCAATGGCATATATCCTTTTAATGTTCTGATTATTCATTCTGCGCCGAGGGTAGATATCATATCTCTACTGGCATACTGTTCCTTGTCTCGAAAAGAGAATCATGCAAAATGCTATAGATTCTTGCAACTAGTATGTTCTATGCAATTTAATTGTAGCATGATGGCATTTCTTATCTCAATACCTGTCTTCCTATTTGCATGCGCGCTGACAGAAGGCTTTTGGTACTATATGCTAAACATTTTCTTGCCTCTGAATTTGTTGATTCTCATCATGAGCGCATATTCTCAGTAAGCGAATCATAGATCACTGTGGTACATTCTTCATGGATCTAGTATACGTGATGATAAACATGCGTATTAGTTCCTTCCAAGTGTTGGTACATAATTCTTCAGGAGGAGAATTCATGCTTTGGAGTTGGTATGGCTTATGTTGATTCTTTTTTGCCATTCAGGTTCTTGCTACATCAGTTACAAGAAATACGAGTGAAGGTCTGACCAGTTCTGGACATGATTCCGTTGACAGTACACATGAGAATGATGTGTATGGAGAAGATGACGACAACATGATTTCCGGCCCAAAGCAGGAGCAAGTAAACTGGTCTGCTCCTATATCGAGTCAGTTTTCTCGAAGAAATAAGCACCTCAGATACCGCACTAGGGTATTTGCAGCAGAGTATGTTGTGCATATGACTTTTGCTTCTATCGAGTCCAAACTTTTCTGAAGATACAACGTAATATTTTTTGTTTCCCACTCATCATTTGTACTTTCTATTGGTTAAAACAGATGTGTTAGCCATGTACCGGTTGCAGTTGGAACAGAACCAGCTCATTTTGATCTCTTGTTGGCAAGGAGTGCAATAGCTAAGGGGACTTATTTGTCAAATGATTGGCTCGTGCTTAAGCTACAGGAGTTGGTCTCGCTTTCGTATCAGGTCCAAACATAAAACAGATCTTACATGCAGACCATAGAACCATCTGAAAGAAGTTCTTAAGTCAAATTTGCCTGTTTAAAGCTAACAACTACATTTGCATGGCAGATAAGTACTGGACAGTTTGAGGGCATGCAACCGATAGGCGTGCAGCTTTTATGTTTGATTATGGACAAGGTATCTCAGCTCTTCCAAAGATATAGGCCTTGACATAAATATATAAGTTATTCATGCAATCAACCATTCACTTTATAGCAATTCTAAGGCAAACATCTGTGACTTGAATTATAATATGGAAGAACTGGTCAAGGCTTGTTGACCATGCATATTGTGTTGCCTTTAAAATGCCGTGAAACTATAGTACATTGTTTTGCAAAGTATAATGTTGTACATGTGTCCTGAAATGATTTAGGCACCTGGTAAGTCTAGTCTGTCTATCATGCAATAATGCAGTCCTGTTATTTGCTTGCACAAATCATGTGGTAGTCCTTATAATTGTTTCACCAGGGATATTGAGTACCGAATTGAGTTTTTTAAATTATCTATCTTTTTGTATGAATCCTTTCCTGTGATTATATTAGTCCTCTAATTATCTATTTTAAATTATTTACTCTGTTAAACTCAACCTGGGCCATTTTTTTTCTAGTTTGGCATGACAGTGGATCCTGAATTTCCTGGACATATCTTGTTAGAACAATTTCAGGTGATTCTCTGATCTCATCACTTCCTAATAGCAGTTTTGAGCAAAAAAGGAATTCTTGATGGCCTGTGTTCTTACTGTGTAATCCAATACATGCATGCGGCAGATGTATGCTGACAAATCATCTATGCTGATATAAATTAACCAAGTGATTGACCAATTATTTGATGCACTGTTGCGTACTTCAAAATGCAGGCTCAGCTTGTTTCAGCTGTTAAAACGGCAATAAGTACTACTTCTGGTCCACTTCTATTGGAGGCTGGCCTTGAACTTGCTACAAAGGTGAAAGCTCTATCCCTAAATGAATCCTGTTCTTTCCCTTTGATATTGATCTCCACTTATAAACAACTATGCTCATTAACACCAGGTTATGACGAGCAGCGTCATTGGTGGGGACAAAGTAGCCCTCAATCGTCTCTTTTTGCTAATATCCCGTCCACTAAGTGATATAGAGGACCTTTTTTACCCATCTTTTGCTGACTGGGTTGTGTGTAAGGTATTTCTCCTAGATTTTCTTCTGTAGTGATACATCTCTTCTGTTTTTGTTTTCAGTATCTGGTACCTTCATTGTTTCTGATCTATGCTGTGCAATCATACAGATCAAAGTGCGCCTTCTTACAGCGCATGCTGCAGTAAAATGTTACACCTATCAATTCTTGAGGGCAAAGGAAAATGTTCCTGATGAACACCAGCAGCTGGCACCTTTACTAGCAAATAGCTCAACGCTATTGGGGAAATATTGGGTTGGAGCCCTCAAGGATTACTTTTCTATAATCTTTGGCTTGCATTCAAGAATTAATGTAAGACCATCCGTCAAACTCCAATTACTGCACACCTAAGATTAGGAAATGACCTACATTGTTTTCTTTAAACAGCACAAGCCATTCCTTGATGGAATTCAGTCATTATTGGTCTCGTCGAAGGTACAGAAGTATCTTGATGAAGTTTGGGCACTGATTCTCCAGGCAACAGCTCTTGATGCAGCTCCTGTGGAGTTCTGCGCGGATGATTCTGAAGATGTTCATGAACACATGTTTATCTCTGGACGTAGTATGGTCAAATTGGAGCAAAGTGATTTCCAGTTTCTCTGGGGACTATCTGTCCTTGTGCTATTTCATTCACACCAATCAACGGTGAATGGTTCTGTCAAGATGAAGCTTGACTGTAGCAAAGAGAATTTTTTTTCGAACATTGTTTTCTATGGACTAGATAATCCAAGGCCATGTGATCAAGTCTTACCTGTGTTATTGTCCCTCACAACTGAAGCCTTTTTCAACAAGGATTTCCTTTCAGTCGATATTTGCCAGGAACTCCTTCAGGTCAGTGCACTCTGCTCTATTCTCGATATTTACTTGTATTCTTGGTTATGATGGGAATCTAAGTATAGTGCTAATGTATGCATTACTAGGTGCATATACACATTTGATGAGTGCGATGGTTCTCTAGTTTAGTTTTGAGTATATTTCTGCCAACCTTGAGTTAGTAGAGCGGTTGAGCCTACTATAGCCATGCAAATTTCAATGCAAGGGAACAACTTTGGCCATGGCAGTCTCTACCGTTGGCTAATAAGCTCAAGTATTTAGCTTTTAATATGACAAGAGAGTCTTACATCTTAGTTATTTCTGTTTCTGAGGGAACTTGCATCGGCATACCCAACTAAACACTATTCATGTTTCCAAATGATAAGATGACTAGATGCAATTCTGATACGCCATCAGTGTTATTTAACTCCATGGACATCTTTGGGTGATTGCACAGTTGCAAATTGGTATGCAGGTCTGAGGTTATCAAAAAAGATATGAAGCTGCTTGCTTAGATGTGTTACTGTTTATTCTTCTATTTAGTTGTGAGTTCGACTTTATTAATTGTGTCATATCCTTCTCAAGGCCATTCTTACGTTAGCAATTTGCATCAATGCAGGCTCTAATATATGCTGATTGCTCTGGTGCTCCTGTTGTATCTCTGTTCTCAAAGGTAATCTACCAATCACAATTCATCGTGCTTTCATCATGAGCACTCCTGAATGTGAACATTATCCTTATGTATAATATGTTTGAGGATATATGATTATTAGTACACGTGAAAATGCAAAGAAAGAAGATGAAAGTTGAAAACAAGTTCATAAGAAAACCAACATAAACACACACTCGGCTTATTATATAATGTAAATTCGGAATGGATGCCTGGGCAGCCAAACTATGATATGAATTGGTAAATTGCAATGCCTTGCAGCATGGGATCATCTTGGTCCGACCACTCGTGAATGTCAATCTGGCACCTTAATTTGTATATGTGATGCACAGTTAGTCAAAACCCTCCCACAAGGGGTCCACTTCTGACAAACCTGCTACAGTTGGGGTTTGTATTTTGGGGTGTTCTCAAATGACTCCCCAGGAACAAGGCGCCGGGACAAAATGATTTCACTTCCAAAGTTGTCAAAGCATCGAGACACAGTGAAAACTGCTGCGTCTAACAAATTTACCTGAATTAAGCATTGATTGTGCTGATCTGGGAGAAACACTATGTGAGATCAGGCGAATTAGCCTGATACATCTCTTGGCTAAGTTCTTTGGCTAGATGCTAGTATCGTGCCTCTCTCCTAAGCTTCCGGCAATTGTGCCTACAAACTAATGCACATTCATTTGTAGAACTCATAATCCATGACAACAGTGGTGGAGCCAGAAAATATGTATCAGGGGGGCCAAGTTCTGCAAAAACAAGTTAGGGAGGGCCAAACTATTGAAAAATAGATTTTCAGCAGCAAAAAATACTGATGTCACTGCTTGTAGCAAATTAGCAGCAAAATCCTATGCCGGGGGGGGGGGGGGGGTCCGCCCCTGCTGGACTTTATGACGGTGCAACTGAGTGCTGCACCATCATGGAGTTTGCCCAGAGGTTTACAATCTTGTGCCCAGCTGTGTTAAGGCAGGTATTCAGACGGCTAGCCTGCCAGGATTGGTGTTGGACAGCGGAGTATCTGCCTAGGCACTAGCTACCACATGCTAATCCTTGTCTGCTGTTGGACCAAGCACCAGAAACGGTGCAACATCTCTTGATCGCAGCAGCTTTGGCGTGAGATTCTGTCATGGATTCAATCCACTGGACAACCACCTGGGTCTGGAGATGACTTTGTAGAGCTGTAGATATTCACGATGCGCAGCATGCCCATGGTGCAATGGAGGGGTGTAGCCTTCCTTGCCATGCTCTACGCATAATTGATTTAAGTGCCGAAATGCTGCCCTTTTCAACGATCGTCATCGCTAAGCTGATGTCTGCCATCCAAGCAGAGGCACGACTCTTGAGTGGCGGTTGGCACGAAGGGTTACAGTTCACATTACCATCCACGCCTAGTCTCTGACAACTTATTTAATTCTATCTATCAATGCATCAAGACCCGTGGCTTTTTTGTTATCTCAAGAAAAAGGACTTGCTACTATTGTTTCTTTTTTGAATATAAGATCATCATTTATTCATGTGTGCTAAAAGCTTGTGGGAACATTGCACCTTTGTGCCATAAAAGTATTGCTGCTGGTTTGGAATTTGGGGCATCTGTTGATTTGCTCTATTTCAACATGCTTTCATGGCTATTTAACTAACACGTTTTTCCTCTTGAAGATTATGAGACTCTGCCCTGACAAGTTTTTTGAGGCGGAAGACTTTGTCTTTGTTGCATTAGAGTTATACTCTCATTGTCTTGCCATGGTACTTCAAAGGTATTTCTACCATAATGTACTTAACTCCAAATCCCATTTTATGGGCTCGTGATTATTTCTTCTTTCCTCAGCATAATATTGGCAATTGGTTCCTTTTTCTCTCTCATTGCAGCAGGGATGGAAATTCCCAGGAATTGCCAAGTAACAACTTACTTCCTGAACTATCTTCTGCAAGTGAGACTATGGGTTGCCGAATGAACAATAAGGTAGTGATATGACGCAACCCGAGCTAATATCTCTGACTGCGTGTAAAAATTCCTTATTGCCTTTTGTGACTTATGAAAGCTAATAGCTTAATTCATGTGGCAGCATTTGTGGAAGCTAATGATGGTACTGCTATCCACATCGCGTCAATCGTCTCAACTAGTCTCGACTGATCAGTGCTTGTCAAATATCATCTCCTTTCTGCATAATATCTTGCCTTTCATGAAGAAGTGCTTTAGAGGTAGCATCTTCCTGTTGTTCTTGACCTACTTCCTTTAAGAGAACTTTTTGCTTGTGTCCGTACAATATCTGCATATTTCAGAATTTCCTTGAGAACATAATAAATATCTAAAATTGCCCTTAGTCCTTTCTGTACGCATCTCGAGGTTCAGTAAACTACTGGAGACTGGTCAAACCAGTCTGGAAAATACGAGTATCTATGTTTGCCATATGTACCAAAAACAGAATTTTGCCAAAAGGAAAATCATAGGTAGCTTTAAACTTTTCTGCCCGTAAGTGCTGACTGAAAAGGACTATATATATTAATGTTGTCTGTTTTGCAGAAAGAGCTGAACCAGGTGATGTGCACACCAATCCGCAAGTTGCATTAGGAGCTTTGATTAGCCTGTTGGCATACTTCTGTACAGAATGTGATAATAGGATTTCAATGCTGGAAAACAAGATTTCTGATTCCTACAGGCTGTTGGCGAAGATACTATTTTTTTGTTCCGGAGAAGTCATTGCTCTTGCAAAACTTGTTCTAGAGATTGAATTTCTTAATGAAAATGGTGCTAAGAATGATGTGCATATGTGTGGCAGCTTTAGGCATTGCATACACATTATTCAGGGATCACTTCGTAGCACCAACATGCAGGTATCTAACTGGCTTTGCCTACTATGTGCACCTAACATTTCAGATTGTGTTAGTAGCTAAGAAGATGATTTGACCAATCAGGTTCAAATGCTGGGGATACATGTGCTGAAAACTTGTGCTCAGAGAGAGCTAACTGAAGTTTCACAAACAGAGACTCATTCTTTTATGATATTGCTTGGGGAATTACTAGGAGATGTGTTTGATTTGATGCAAACTGCATTGAAGGTACTGTTTGCAGCTGTATTAATTTTGATATTATTGACATTTCTACGAAATCAGATGGCATGCTTTGACAGCTTTCCTTCTCCAGAATTGTTCAAGCCAGGAACCTGTCAATGTGATTGATGATTGTTTAAAATTGCTTTTCCTCTTCCACACACTAGCACAATCACAGAAATACCAGCAAGAGGCTACAGTACTTCTGTTGGATGCCTTACTGATGGTTTTCTATTTGTCCGATGAGAATGCTTCACAGGTAGCAAATCGATATCTTTTTCCCAGTTTTATATCATGTGTATAGTATCAAGTTTGGTGTTAATGTCTGTCTAAGCGGATCCCTTTCAGGAACTTACTGAAGTAAATACCATCTCCAAGAAGTTGTTCTCTCATTTTATTCAGATTCCGTCAGCTGCCATACAGATCAAAGATGTAATGCTGTCAGCACCACCTACAAAAAGACAGCAGCTTCAGGTATTGTGCATTAGTATATGCTTGTCATTCATCACGTGAATGTTTTTGTTTATACATCTTTTGGATCCTGATTTTCATGATGGCTTCTAATTTTTTTTGTCACCTTGCAATCCATTCTCTTGTAATTTGAGATTACCTTCATGCTAAATATCCAGCTGCGATGCAGCTTTCTTTTGATGGGATGTGGGTTTGGGGCATCTTTTGATGTGCTAAATATCTGCATTCTTTGCATCTTAAAACACTCTGCTCTTGCCTTTTGTTGTAGGACATGATCCGGGCTTCAGTAAGCCATGGTCAGATCATGGTGCCGTTGAATACGAGTGCACAATCACAGCAGAATGTTCAGGATAGCAGTAAAAAACCTGTGTCTGTAGCCATAGCGTCTGGTGCTGATGCAGTCGAAGAGAAGGATGGAAATGAAGTTAGCGATGATGACTGGGATGATGATTGGGACACTTTCCAATCTCTTCCCGCAACTGCTGCCAAGGATGATGCAGATTCTGCTATAGTTGTTTCACCTATTCCTGAACAGGGCTCCGTTGCAAGTCCTCAAGAACAGATCCATCAGGGAAATACTAATCATGATATTGGTGATATGGATGTAGCAGTGGGCACAATAGAAGGCAGAAAATCTGCTGACAGAGTATTTGAGGAAGCCTCTGCTTCACAATGCTCTAGCCCTAAGCCACAGATCAATAGAGAATCCCTAGAGTCGTCGTATGAAGATGATGATGAAGTTCCAAGATATCCAACAGTTGATTGCCTGGAGCAACCGGCGTATGTTCTGATGAATGATAAGACACTGAGTGAATTGCCGCAGGACCATGACAACCAGTTTGGTTGTAACGAAAGAAACAATGGTGACCTGGAAGATGAGGGCACTGATTCAGCTATCGAAGATAACAAGAAGGATGCTCTTGAGGAACTCGAAGCTCGAGGAGATGCCCTAGATGAAAATATTGCTTGCAGAAATGATTCCACTAACAGTTTGAACAAGAGTTCAAATGTTGTGGTTAATGAGGGCAGCGACATGCCATCAACTATTGATACCAAGGAGTCTGGGGAAGAGTTAGCACCTTCCTCTCATGTCCCTGGTATGACGAATGCTAGCTTATCTGGGAATGATATCAGTACAAGCAATGCAAGCGAACACCCTGGTAGTGCCGACACCAAACCAGAATCATCCGTAGGTGAAAGCTCAGAATCATAACTGAGAGGAACTTGTTGTAGACCACATACATCACTGTAGAGAATTGAAATATGCTGATCGGAAGATAGGAAATGAAAAACAAGGTTGGCCTAGCTGCAAGCACTTAATCCTCATTGCATGACCTTGATACAATCGGCATGCTCAAGCCTGCAGTCTAAAAGAAGTGTCTGCCCCGAGGTGTGGTGAGATCAGAAGCATCGCTCCACGATAGAAGACTCTTGTTCATAGCTACGGGTAGCTTGGGCTTGCAAGTTTGGCCTAGTTATGACGTGGATTGTATTGTATGCTTGTTCTCACATGTTTGCTGTGGGTTTGCTGTGGGTTTTAATACTTGAGAGTTCAGACATCAGACGCTGGGGTGCACACATGTATCTACTGTGCAATTGCTGGCCTCATCTTTGTGTTGGGAATAGGAGGCCAGCTGATAGCATGTTTGTATGGGAACCTGATCTACATCATGACATTTTGTTGACGTCATGGATATTCATTACTTATATGAAGTCGAGTGCGTGTGTGGCTTGCATTTACTGATGTGTTTATGCGATGTTAGCATGCTATGCTTAAATTCAAGGCAAAAGGTGACTATAACCTGTTAAAATACATAAAGTTTGATCCCTAGCACGTTGATTGTCCCCGAACGTCTGAGGACAACGATCGAGCGTGCACATACTTGAGATGTTCGGCCGGCGACGGGGTTCAGGCTTCAGAGTAGCTGAGGTCGCTGCCGTGGATAACAGTGGAACTCGCACCATCTCAAGATGACTGTCTGTCAGAGAAGCATGCCGATGTAGACATTGGCGGCGAGACAAGAGCTGAGCAAGATATGCCTCGGCCAAGCTTGAAATCGCCAAACTTCATCAACGAAAGTTTCTTCACGCTCGGGTGCTCGGGGCCCGTCTCTATTCCGGCCCTATATAAGTATTTGTCAAAGGAGAATCGACGTGGAACTTGAGCTCTGTCAATACCTGAACCTACCACTGAAACCAGTCGTGGAGCCATTTTCACAGAGCCAAAAGAGGTTCAATCCAAAGCGCAGTCATGCTCACGCCATATGAAGGCGTCACAAAACGTTCCTCGCCAAGGGCGGCCCTTGTAACGCGCAGACGCATCATCAAACGCACCTCCTTCCTTCCAGCACGGCCAGCAGCGAACCCGCAGCCGCACATGCGCGGACGGACACGTCCTCTTCAGCAAATAGCGAAAACGTAGATCGCACGGTTTGTTCCGAAAGCTGATCGAGTGAGCAGCATATTGATCATTCAGACGTTGATCCGTGACATGACCTCAGGAATGTGCCAACAGTACGTCGCCCAAAAGAGTTCTCCACAAAAAGATGATTCATTCGTCTATCCATCCGTCCATATTTCTGCCTGGGCAATGATAAAAATCTATTGGAGAAAGATGGTATGTCCAGCCTTCATTCGTCTCTGGCAATGATATATGATCTGTTGCTAACCACATGATCCATGTTAGGTTAGTGGATCACACCTTGTCAGCGACCTAATTACTATCACGACCACGTCGACCCATGGCAAGGCAGCCAGCCCACAAAGAGCGACCAGCACATGGGCCTGGGCCGTCGAGAACCAGCAAGAGCTACCAGCTATATATCTACAGGGAACAACAACGAGCTAGCCATCCGGGCTTGGATCAGGCAAAGGCAACGGCGGCTTCCCCCTTCCCTTCTCCTACCTCCTGTTCTTCCTCCTATCTTCATCTTCCTTCACCAATTCCTTGTATGTGAGCTTGATTACCTTGTAATGGAGTGAACCACGGGTCGAATCCTAACATCATGGTATCAGAGCCTCCTTCCACCCTTTCGATTTGCCACAAATCCTCCCGAGTTCGTCCAATTTTTGCCCATTTTTTTTCTCAGTTCATCAATTCCTTCCACCACCATGCATCCGGACCTGAAGGCCTACCTAGACGACTAGATCGGGAACGCGCCTTGACGCGAGGGTGCCGGTCCCGACGTTATAATACATCTACAGTACACTAACTTGCGCCGGGTATAATTTCATATAAAAAACTTGAAAATTGAGACAAACCAGTCACTAAACATGTTTTGCGGGTTCACTTGTACACAAATCGGGTCCGCAATTGCCACATTGGACGCCACATTGGTCATAGTCCCATCCACACCCCACCAATATTTGCAGAAAAGTCCCCTTTTATATATTGAACTAACTGAAACTAAAAGCACTCTTTCTGACAGTAGACTAATTGAACTAAAAGCACGTAACTGAAACCAAAAAGAGAGCTCAACACTTCACGAGCACGAACAGAGCAGAGCATAGCACGGCGATGTCCCATGCCTCCGCGTCATGCGCCCTCGATGGCCTTGTGTCCTCTGCTGCCGCAACCTATGCAGCGTATGGCCGGCGGCAACATGCACTCCTCTGCTGCCGCAACCAGTCGCCCGATGCAGACATCTGGCCCGTGGTGAAGACGCCGCAAAAAAATTAACCACACGACATCCTATGTTTTAGCATTATCTATTTTTTACATCACAGAATACAACAAAACTTTCCAACAACAACATTCCCACGAGCACAGAATTCAGGCATAAGTCATAGGAAAATTATGACATAATTCATAGCTAAATTCAGGAGCTGCAGGAAGTGGTTCAGGCAAGATTCAGACCAAACAAAGAATTAAGATTCAGGCTAAATATAGAGCAAGCCAAAAGACATGTTTAGATTAGAAACAAACCAACACAGTGCAGGATTTAGAGCATTACAAAATATAAAGTTTATTCACCATGTGTTGGCATCACAATAGTATTACTCCTCTTGAGTGCTTCAACAAAATGTCCTTCTATCATCCAGCCCACGGAATATGCCATTTTGTTCAAACACCGCTGTAAAGAAATTAAATTTTCCCCTGCAAGTAGAAGTGCACAATTGTTACTTGTCACTAAAAACGCTAACTACTGTTAATGAAAATGCATATTATTTACTGTACAATATTTTACAACAGAACTTCCAAATCTGCACCTAACCATATATCAAGTATTGTTCCTAAACAACTACATTACAGTAAATTCCGCCACTCCATTCTGAACCTATATCAAACTACAGTACACTAATTTCTGAACCTATATCAAACTACAATACAATATTTTATGAACCTATATCAAACTAAAATACAGTATTTTTTGAACGACTGAACCTATATCAAACTACAGGACACATTGATCATAACAGGATAATGCACAGGGAGGCGCTGCGACATCACACATTGATCATAGGCCCAAGCAGGCATATTTACATGGATGAGGTTCATGAGCACATCAGACGATAGACTACAGAGCATGAACGACCTCGGCCGTACTTAATGGGAATCGTGTAACTAAGAAACCTATGTCCAGCTCTAGTACTACTTTCAACTACCTTTATGGCCAATAGTTGTTAAATCTGACTACCTAATCTACAACAAAAATGTGTACAATCTGGAAGTTCAACCACTTTCAATACAATTTTTTTAGGTTTTCTTGTTTTTCTTAGGAGATAACAAGTAACACAAGTGAACAAATCGAATCAAAGGGGATTAAGGGCTGCTGTAGTACAAGGAAAGATCGAAAGAGAAGAGAGAGGAGGAGAGGGGGGCAGACCTCCATGGACATGCACATCGCCCATCTCCCTTGCCCTTCTTCTTCTGGTCCTTCCGTCCTTGCTCATCCATCCCCTTCCTCTCCTTTTCTCTGCACATGGAATTGACATACTAATTCAGGAATTTTTCAAAGAGGAGAGCAATGAACTTTTTTTTGGAGCCAAGTTGATCTTTACAGAAAAGAGTAAACGTATATTACTTTTTTGTTAGTGAGAGAACCCATAGAAAGTGCTAATGGTAGGGTAATGCATATTCAGTTCTAAATAAAATGTATTTGCCTTGTCAAAACTACATACATAAGTTAGAATCACAAGGTTGGAGCGTTTGTAGCGACCCGACCTCAGATGGTCAAGTCTACGTGTACATGTCATCCACTGGATCGGTAATGCTTTGACACACGATTACTCGAAGGATTTATAACAGAGTAGCAATCACACACTTATTACATCGAATGTCTCAAAAGAGAACTTATTACAATAATATGGTGAAGGCCATCTAATGCGATAATAGCGGAAGGCTTGGAAGATAAAGTGAGTCCATCAACTCCAACGGCATAAGCGAGCTGCAGCAACGACCTACAATCCTTACTCCTCGTTCGAAAAAGTCTGCAACATAATACGTTGCAGCCCGAGAACGGGTCAACACATGGAATATGCTGGCAATGTAACACATAGAGTAATGAAAGAATAAGCTATACTACATGCATATATGGCTGGTGAAAAGCTCTATAGTTACAGTTTTGCGAAAAGCCAATTTTTCCCTACATCAAAGGAATAAATTTTAATTTAACTATCATGGTGGTTGAAACATCATTGAGAAGGTGTAACCCCAACTCAATGATCCCAATTAAAGTGATTAACAACCCAGCAAAATTAGTTAAGAGTGATGAGATACATGTGAATACTCAAGTACTAGATACTCGAATTGTCCATAACCGGGGACACGGCTAACCATGATTAGTTTGTACACTCTGCAGAGGTTTGCGCACTTTTCCCCACAAGACTCGATCGCCTCCCTTGGTTTCTCGCACTGCATGGTGTTTGAGAGACGGATGACCGAGACACAGTCTTTCAGAAACATTAACTCTCTACTCCGGATAGATCATACCAAACCTATAAAACCCACTACCTGCTGACCTACCTCTTGAGAGCTTCACGTAACTTACTCAACTATGCTAGAGCCCATAATAGCTTGTGGCTGCACACGGAAGTTTCTAGCATGAATAATCTCAGTTCCTTTGAGCACAGGTGGCGGTCCATAGGAAGATCACACGGGTACCCGGGATTTCCAAAAATAAAGCAGACAACACTTGGGTTCCCCAGGTGCCTCAATCCACCCAGATGTGTATTTAAGTTGCCACCTTAAAGTAAACCATTATTTAACAACCTCACATCTGTCGTGAATATCTCTCAAACCCAAACCACGTCTATGAGCATAGCATGGCAATATAAGCATCACGTAGAAGTAACTCCCAAGGGTTTGAAAGTAACAGGGCAATAGGTTCCTACCTCATCATCTACTTCCCAACCCACAATTTAATGACATCCTAATCATGCAATGTTTGAGGGTTGAGCTAATGCGTAAAACTGGGTATGAAAAGGTATGATCAAGTGTTACTTGCCTTCTTGACGATCCGTGAATCCTAGAGACTTCGTAGTAACACGCTTCGCACTCCGGGAATTCTATCGCAAGCAAACAATACATACATAAGTAAACAAGCAAAAATGCACAAACGAAACTTCAACTGAAAGAGGTTAACCGGAGAGTTCAACTTAAGAACTCCGGTTTGCAAAAAGAATCAAACCAAACGGAACAACGAAACTCAAACGGCGAGAAAAACAAGGTCCGTTTACTAATCTGAACTAGAGTCAAATTTTACAGAGATAAAAACTGGTTTAAGTTGATTATTCGGAAGAGGGTTTTGAGATGAAACTCCAGGCGCTTGAATCGCCTGATTCCGATAAACGAGCGAAAAAGATAAACAAGTTTGAAAATCGGATCGTAAATCGCGATCGTAATAACCGCGGAATAAATCGATAAAAGAAAAGCGGACGAACTGCTAAGCGGACGACGTTCGTTAACAGAAACTAAGCGGTGAACAGCGTTCGTTAGAACGAAGCAGACGAAACGCTAAATAAATAAACCGACGAAATAAACCGATCTATAAAAACGATCTGGGTTTTATATAAAAAAAACCCGAAGGGTTTTCTTAAAAAACAAACCGGCGGGGTCGGTACCTCCGGTAGCGCGTCCGGCGCGGCGGCTCGCGGGTTCCGAGTGGGGCGGTCGGCGAGGCGGCGACTCGGCGAGGCGGCGCGGGCGGTGGCGACGGCGAATCGAGCTCCGGGCGGCTCGGGCTCGAACTCCGGCGGAGTTCCGGTGGTGGCGGGCTCGGGTGGTGGCGGGGTGGTGGTGTGGCGGTGGCGTCATTTATAGAAGCGAGGCGGCTCGGCTTGGGAAAAGGCGCCCGGGGTGGAGTCCGCTCGGACTCGCCCTCGGCGTCCGTGCCTCGCCTGGCCTTGAGGAAAAGGCGGCGGCGCTCATGGGCCGGCCTTGCTCGGTGGGCCTTGACCCGATCGGTATGAGTCCATTTTTTTTAAAAACATTCCGAAAAGAAAAATTCCTAGAGAAATAAATAAAAATCTAACAATTCCAAAACAAGTTTTCTCCGTCTAAATAAAATATTTAGAACTAGATGAACTTTTCTTGGCCCCTAAAATGCAACTTTTAAAGCGTGCAAATTTTTCTAGGGCAATAAAATTCCAAATAAAATCAAATAAAATACCAAAAATGATTTTAACATTTTTCCTCCGTTATTTCAATTATTTTGGAGAAGTCATATTATCTCCCCTCATTTATTTATTTAAATTGAAGTAGTTTTCCGGAGAGAAAATAATTAAAATCCAATATCCTTGTCTTTCATTATTTGACAAAATTCAAATATGAAAATTGAAAAATCCCCAACTCTCTCCGAGGGTCCTTGAGTTGCTTAGGATTTTCGAGGATGGTAAACGAGAATGCGAATAAATATGATATGCATGAATGACCTATGTATAACATGCCAAATTGAAAATTTGGGATGTTACATCATTATTCATGAAATTAAAGAAATCACATGATTTGTCCATGGGCACATGTCCTTTTAACTCCATATATATACACATAGCCAGGGGTGGTAAAAAATTAGCAGACCTGGATGAACGGTGATCAGGCGGAGTATAGGCAAAGTGGCAGAACGAATCTCCCATCATCTGTTGGGGAACGTACTAATTTCAAAAATTTCCTACGCACACGCAAGATCATGGTGATGGCATAGCAACGAGAGGGGAGAGTACTGTCCACGCACTCGTGAGACCGTAAGCGAAGCGTTATGACAACGCGGTTGATGTAGTCGTCGTCTTCACGATCCGACCGATCCAAGTACCGAACGTCTGGCAGCTCGAGTTCAGCAAGCGTTCAGCTCGATGACGATCCCGGGCTCCGATCCAGCAAAGCGTCGGGGATGAGTTCCGTCAAGACGGCGTGGTGGACGATGATGATGCTCTACGGCGAGGCTTCGCCTAAACTCCACGACGATATGACCGAGGTGGAATATGGTGGAAGGGGCACCGCTGCGGCTAAGGAACGATCCGTAGATCAACTTGTGTGTCCATGGGGTGCCCCTGCCCCGTATATAAAGGAGTGGAGGAGGGAGGGCTGCCCTCTCTATGGCGCGCCCTAGGGGAGTCCTACTCCCACCGGGAGTAGGATTCCCCTTTCCTAGTCCAACTAGGAACCCGACCATGTAGTAGGAGTAGGAGAGAAGGCAACGGAAGAGAGCAGGAGAAGGAACGAAGGCTGCGCCCCCTTCCCTAGTCCAATTCGGACTAGTCCAAGGGGAGGGGTGCGGCCACTCTTTTGGCCCTTTCTCTCCTTTCCCGTATGGCCCAAAGAGGCCCAATACGAATTCCCGTAACTCTCCGGTACTCCCAAAAATAACCGAATCACTCGGAACCTTTCCGAACTCCGAATATAGTCGTCCAATATATCGATCTTTACGTCTCGACCATTTCGAGACTCCTCGTCATGTCCTCGATCTGATCCGGGACTCCGAACTCCTTCGGTACATCAAAACTCATAAACTCATAATAAAACTGTCATCGTAACGTTGAGCGTGCGGACCCTACGGGTTCAAGAACTATGTAGACATGACCTAGAACTATTCTCGGTCAATAACCAATAGCGGAACCTGGATGCCCATATTGGCTCCTACATATTCTACGAAGATCTTTAACGGTCAAACCGCATAACAACATACGTTGTTCCCTTTGTCATCGGTATGTTACTTGCCCGAGATTTGATCGTCGGTATCCAATACCTAGTCCAATCTCGTTACTGGCAAGTCTCTTTACTCGTTACGTAATGCATCATTCCGTAACTAACTCATTAGCTACATTGCTTGCAAGGCTTATAGTGATGTGCATTACCGAGAGGGCCCAGAGATACCTCTCCGAGCAATCGGAGTGACAAAACCTAATCTCGAAATACGCCAACCCAACATGTACCTTTGGAGACACCTGTAGTACTCCTTTATAATCACCCGATTCACGTTGTGACGTTTGGTAGCACCAAAGTGTTCCTTGATGGCAGGAGTTGCATAATCTCATAGTTATAGGAACATGTATAAGTCATGAAGAAAGCAATAGCAATATACTAAACGATCAAGTGCTAGGCTAACGGAATGGGTCATGTCAATCACATCATTCTCCTAATGATGTGATCCCATTAATCAATAACAACACATGTCTATGGTTAGGAAACATAACCATCTTTGATTAATGAGCTAGTCAAGTAGAGGCATACTAGTGACTATATGTTTGTCTATGTATTCACACATGTATCATGTTTCCGGTTAATACAATTCTAGCATGAATAATAAACATTTATCATGAAATAAGGAAATAAATAATAACTTTATTATTGCCTCTAGGGCATATTTCCTTCAGTCTCCCACTTGCACTAGAGTCAATAATCTAGTTCACATCATCATGTGATTCAACACTAATATTCACATCTGTATGTGATTAACACCCATAGTTCACATCGTCATGTGACCAACATCCAAAGGGTTTACTAGAGTCAATAATCAGTTCACATCGCTATGTGATTAACACCCAAAGAGTACTAAGGTATGATCATGTTTTGCTCGTGAGAGAAGCTTAGTCAACGGGTCTGTCACATTCAGAGCCGTATGTATTTTGCAAATATTTTATGTCTACAATGCTCTTGCGGAGCTACTCTAGCTAATTGCTCCCACTTTCAATATGTATCCAGATTGAGACTTAGAGTCATCTGGATCAGTGTAAAAAGCTTGCATCGATGTAACTCTTTACGAAGAGCTCTTTTATCACCTCCATAATCGAGAAATATTTCCTTAGTCCTCACTAAGGATGTTCTTAACCAATGTCCAGTGATCTACTCCTAGATCACTATTGTACTCCCTTGCCAAATTCAGAGCAAGGTATACAATAGGTGCTGTACATAGCATAGCATACTTTATAGAACCTATGGTGAGGCATAGGGAATGACTTTCATTCTCTTTTCTATTTTACTCTTTGTGGTCGGGATTTGAGTCTTACTCAATTTCACACCTTTGCAACACAGGCAAGAACTTTTCTTTGACTGCTCCATTTTGAATTACTTCAAAATCTTGACAAGGTATGTACTTATTGAAAAAACTTATCAAGCGTCTTGATCTATCTCAATAGATCTTGATGCTCAATATGTAAGTAGCTTTCTTGAGGTCTTTCTTTTAAAAACTCCTTTCAAATACTCCTTTATGCTTTCGGAAAAATTCTACATCATTTACGATCAACAATATGTCATTCACATATACTTATCAGAAATGTTGTAGTGCTCCCACTCACTTTCTTGTAAATACAAGCTTCTCCAAAAGTCTGTATAAAACCATATGCTTTGATCAAATCATCAAGCATATATTCCAACTCTGAGATGCTTGCACCAGTCCATAGATGGATCATTGGAGCTTGCACATTTTGATAGCATCTTTAGGATTGACAAAACCTTGGTTGCATCATATGCAACTCTTATTTAATAAATCCATTAAGGAATGCAGTTTTGACATCCATTTGCCAGATTTCATAAAATGTGGCAATTGCTAACATGATTCGTACAAACTTAAGCATCATTACGAGTGAGAAAATCTCATCGTATTCAACACCTTGAACTTGTCGAAAACCTTTTGCAACAAGTCGAGCTTTGTAGATAGTAACACTACTATCAACGTCCGTCTTCCTCTTGAAGATCCATTTATTTAACATGGCTTGCTGATCATCGAGCAAGTCAATCAAAGTCCATACTTTGTTCTCATACATGGATCCTATCTCAGATTTCATGGCCTCAAGCCATTTCGCGGAATCTGGGCTTATCATCGCTTCCTCATAGTTCGTAGGTTCATCATGGTCTAGTAACATGACTGCTAGAATAGGATTACCGTACCACTTTGGTGCGGATCTTATTCTAGAAGACCTCTGAGGTTCGGTAGTAACTTGATCTCAAGCTTCATGATCATCATCGTTAGCTTCCTCACCGATTGGTGTAAGAATCACGGGAACTGATTTACGTGATGAACTACTTTCCAATAAGGGAGAAGGTACAATTACCTCATCAAGTTCTACTTTCCTCCCACTCAGTTCTTTTGAGAGAAACTTCTTCTCTAGAAAGGATCCATCTTAGCAACGAAAAACTTGCCTTCGGATCTGTGATAGAAGGTGTACCCAATAGTTACCTTTGGGTATTCTATGAAGACGCACTTCTCCGAATTGGGTTCGAGCTTATCGGTGAAAACTTTTTCACATAAGTATCACAACTCCAAACTTTTAAGAAAGCGGCGACTTAGGTTTCTTTGTTAAACCATAGTTCATATGGTGTCGTCTCAACGGATTTAGATGGTGCCCTATTAAACGTGAATGCAGTGTCTCTAATGCATAACCCCAAAGCGATAGTGGTAAACCGATAAGAGACATCATAGATCGCACCATATCCAATAAAGTGCGGTTCTGACGTTCGGACACACCATAACATTGTGGTGTTGCGGTGGCGTGAGCTGTGAAACTATTCCACTTTGTTTTAATTGAAGACCAAACTCGTAACTCAAATATTCATCTCCATGATCAGATCGCAGAAACTTTATTTTCTTGTTACGATGATTTTCCACTTCACTCTGAAATTCTTTGAACTTTTCAACTATTTCAGACTTATGTTTCATCAAGAAGATATACGCATATCTGCTCAAATCATCTGTGAAGGTCGAAAATAATGATACTTGCCACGGGCATCGGCACTCATTGGATCGCATACATTGGTATGTATTATTTCCAACAAGTCAAGAGCTCGTTCCATTGTTTGAACAACGGAGTTTCAGTCATCTTGCCAAAAAGGCACGGTTCGCAAGCATCAAATGATTCATAATCAAGTGATTCCAAAAACCCATCAAGACGGAGTTTCTTCATGCGCTTTACACCGATATGACCCAAACGACGATTGCCACAAATAAGTTGCACTATCATTATTAACTTTGCATCTTTTGGCATCAATATTATGAATATGTGTATCACTACGATCGAGATCCAACAACCTATTTTCATTGGGTGTATGACCATTGAAGGTTTTATTCATTTAAACAGAACAACAATTATTCTCGATTTTAAATGAATAACTGTATTGCAATAAACATGATCAAATCATATTCATGCTCAGCATAAAACGCCAAATAACATTTATTTAGGTTTAACACTAATCCCGAAAGTATAGGGAGTGTGCGATGATGATCATATCAATCTTGGAACTACTTCCAACACTCATCGTCACTTCCCTTCAACTAGTCTTTGTTTGATTCTCAGAACTCCTGGTTCGAGTTACTAATCTTAGCAACCGAACAAGTATCAAATACTCGGGCTACTATAAACACTAGTAAAGCACACATCAATAACCTATATATCAAATATACCCTTGTTCACTTTGCCATCCTTCTTATCCACCAAATATTTGGAGTAGTTCCACTTCCAAAGGACCATTTCCTTTGTAGTAGAAGCACTCGGTTTAGGGCTTAGGTCCAGACTTGGGCTTCTTCACTTGAGCAAGAACTTGCTTGCCGTTCTTATTGAAGTTCCCCTTCTTCCCTTTGCCCTTTTCTTGAAACTAGTGGTCTTGTTAACTATCAACACTTGATGTTTTTCTTGATTTCTACCTTCGTTGATTTCAGCATCACGAAGAGCTTAGGAATCACTTTCGTCATCCCTTGCATATTATAGTTCATCACGAAGTTCTACTAACTTGGTGATGGTGACTAGAGAATTACATCAATCACTATTTTATCTGGAAGATTAACTCCCACTTGATTCAAGCGATTGTAGTACCCGGACAATCTGAGCACATGCTCACTAGTTGAGCGATTCTCCTCCATCTTTTAGCTATAGAACTTGTTGGAGACTTCATATCTCTCAACTCGGTATTTGCTTGAAATATTAACTTCAATTCCTGGATCATCTCATATGGTCCATGACATTCAAAACGTCTTTGAATTCCCGATTCTAAGCCGTTAAGCATGGTGCACTAAACTATCAAGTAGTCATCATATTGAGCTAGCCAAACGCTCATAACGCCTCATCCGCTCCTGCAATAGGTCATCACCTAGCGGTGCATTAAGGACATAATTCTTACGTGCAAAGAATGAGGATAAACCTCAGATCACGGATCCAATCCGCATCATTGGTACTAACATCTTTCAACACAGTTTTCTCTAGGAACATATTAAAATAAACATATGAAAGCAACAACGCGAGCTATTGATCTACAACATAATTTGCAAAATACTACCAGGACTAAGTTCATGATAAATTAAAGTTCAATTAATCATATTACTTAAGAACTCCCACTTAGATAGACATCCCTCTAATCCTCTAAGTGATTACGTGATCCATATCAACTACACCATGTCCGATCGTCACGTGAGATGGAGTAGTTTCAACGGTGAACATCAATATGTTGATCATATCTACTATATGATTCACGCTCGACCATTCGGTCTCCGTGTTCCGAGGCCATATCTGTTATATGCTAGGCTCATCAAGTTTAACCTGAGTATTCATTGTGCAACTGTTTTGCACCCGTTGTATTTGAACGTAGAGCCTATCACACCCGATCATCACGTGGTGTCTCAAAGACGAAGAACTTTCACAACGGTGCATACTCGGGGAGAACACTTCTTGATAATTTTTAGTGAGAGATCATCTTAAAATGCTACCGTCAATCAAAGCAAGATAAGATGCATAAAGGATAAACATCACATGCAATCAATATAAGTGATATGATATGGCCATCATCATCTTGTGCTTGTGATCTCCATCTCCAAAGTACTGTCATGATCTCTATCGTTACCGCACGACACCATGATCTTCATCATCTTGATCTATATCAATGTGTGTCGTCACATGGTCGTCTCGCCAACCATTGCTCTTGCAACTATTGCTATCGTATAGCGATAAAGTAAAGCAATTATTTGGCACTTGCATCTTATGCAACAAAGAGACAACCATAGGGCTTCGCCGATTGCCGATAACTTCAACAAAACATGATCATCACATACAACAACTTATATCTCATCACGTCTTGACCATATCACATCACAACATGCCCCGCAAAAACAAGTTAGACATCCTCTACTTTGTTGTTGCAAATTTTACGTGGCTGCTACGGGCTGAGCAAGAACCGTTCTTACCTACGCATCAAAACCACAACGATAGTTTGTCAAGTTGGTGCTGTTTTAACCTTCGCAAGGACGGGCGTAGCCATACTCAGTTCAACTAAAGTGAGAGAGACAGACACCCGCCCGGTCACCTTTAAGCAACGAGTGCTCGCAGCGGTAAAACCAGTCTCGCGTAAGCGTCACGTGTAATGTCGGTCCGGGCCGCTTCATCTCACAATACCGCCGAACCAAAGTATGACATGCTGGTAAGCAGTATGACTTGTATCGCCCACAACTCACTTGTGTTCTACTCGTGCATATAACATCAACGCATAAAACCAGGCTCGGGTGCCACTGTTGGGGAACGTAGTAATTTCAAAAATTTCCTACGCACACGCAAGATCATGGTGATGGCATAGCAACGAGAGGGGAGAGTATTGTCCACGTACCCTCGTGAGACCGTGGCGAAGCGTTATGACAACGCGGTTGATGTAGTCGTGACGTCTTCACGATCTGACCGATCCAAGTACCGAGCGTCACGGCACCTCTGAGTTCAGCACACGTTCAGCTCGATGGCGCATCCCGGGCTCCGATCCAGCAAAGCGTCGGGGATGAGTTCCGTCGACGCGAAGGCGTGGTGGCGATGATGATGCTCATCGCACAGGCTTCGCCTAAACTCCACGGACGATATGACCGAGGTGGAATATGGTGGAGGGGGCACCGCACACGGCTAAGGAACGATCCGTAGATCAACTTGTGTGTCCATGGGGTGCCCCTGCCCCGTATATAAAGGAGTGGAGGAGGGAGGGCGGCCCTCTCTATGGCGCGCCCTAGGGAGTCCTACTCCCCAGGAGTAGGATTCCCCTTTCCTAGTCCAACTAGGAACCCTTCCATGTAGTAGGAGTAGGAGAGAAGGAAAGGGAAGAGAGAAGGAGAAGGAAGGAAGGGTGCGCCCCTTCCCTAGTCCAATTCGGACTAGTCCAAGGGGAGGGTGCGGCCACTCTTTGGCCCTTTCTCTCCTTTCCCGTATGGCCCAAAGAGGCCCAATACGAATTCCCGTAACTCTCCGGTACTCCCAAAAATAACCGAATCACTCGGAACCTTTCCGAACTCCGAATATAGTCGTCCAATATATCGATCTTTACGTCTCGACCATTTCGAGACTCCTCGTCATGTCCCTGATCTCATCCGGGACTCCGAACTCCTTCGGTACATCAAAACTCATAAACTCATAATAAAAGCTGTCATCGTAACGTTAAGCGTGCGGACCCTACGGGTTCGAGAACTATGTAGACATGACCTAGAACTATTCTCGGTCAATAACCAATAGCGGAACCTGGATGCCCATATTGGCTCCTACATATTCTCTGAAGATCTTTATCGGTCAAACCGCATAACAACATACGTTGTTCCCTTTGTCATCGGTATGTTACTTGCCCGAGATTTGATCGTCGGTATCCAATACCTAGTTCAATCTCAATTCTTGGCAAGTCTCTTTACTCATTACGTAATGCATCATTCCGTAACTAACTCAATAGCTACATTGCTTGCAAGGCTTATAGTGATGTGCATTACCGAGAGGGCCCAGAGATACCTCTCCGAGCAATCGGAGTGACAAAACCTAATCTCGAAAATCGCCAACCCAACATGTACCTTTGGAGACACCTGTAGTACTCCTTTATAATCACCCAGATTACGTTGTGACGTTTGGTAGCACCAAAGTGTTCCTCCGGTAAACGGGAGTTGCATAATCTCATAGTTATAGGAACATGTATAAGTCATGAAGAAAGCAATAGCAATATACTAAAGCGATCAAGTGCTAGGCTAACGGAATGGGTCATGTCAATCACATCATTCTCCTAATGATGTGATCCCATTAATCAAATAACAACACATGTCTATGGTTAGGAAACATAACCATCTTTGATTAATGAGCTAGTCAAGTTGAGGCATACTAGTGACTATATGTTTGTCTATGTATTCACACATGTATCATGTTTCCGGTTAATACAATTCTAGCATGAATAATAAACATTTATCATGAAATAAGGAAATAAATAATAACTTTATTATTGCCTCTAGGGCATATTTCCTTCATCATCACCTTGGAAGTCCAGGAGCAGTCAGAGCGTTCCTGTATTTTACTCTGCTAGCACAGTACAATCACACTCCTTCCCGAGCTGCCACGATAAGCAGATTGTCAGGTGTGCACGCATATACAAATCATTTACTTTCTATTAAAGATAATGGCATACAAAATAATTTGTTTCCTTCCTACACATATCCACATCTCAGATAGGTTCAGATTGGGGCGAGGACAAATTAGAGAACAAAGGATAGAGGAACCTAGGTGTTGATTCACCTTTGTCGCGACAAAGCGCCGAGGATTGACTGTCAAGCTGGTGTAGGCGGTGCCGAGCAGAGAGGAGCCAGGGTTTGGTTTGGGGATCTAGGTCAAATATTAGCATCCTGATTATATACTTTACTGAACTGAATATATATGATGGATTTACTTCGGTTTTTCAGCTGTCGTGGTCAAAAGTTTGAAACTTGACTGATATTCTACAAAAACATTTACCGGATGTGATCTAGTGTGTTGTTGTAAATACAAATAAATATACTTTTAATCAATATTTGCACATCCCTAACCTCTACGCTCCAGCCATGATTTACTATGTAATTACGAAGTTCTTAACTTTCTCATCTTTTAGAATTAGAACATGACACTACTTAGATATATCTCCTTGACACGTAGATCCTAAAAACATCAAGCACATAAGCCTAAACAAAATAGTGGTGGTTACCTTGGAAAAAACACTTTGACCCTTGTCTTTCTCCATCAATCAATGATCCAAATTCTACTATAGATGGCCACAGATTGCCCATTCATTATAAAATTAGATATCGCAACCATGAATCTCCTCTAGTGAATACTCTCGTTCCAAAGTTAAACTAAAGATGAGAGCTAATTATATATGCACAAACACAAGGCATCCAGAGAATTGATCTGGTTGTTCATAAAGTCAAAACCACTATATATTGTTTTGACCAAGCATGATTCAAATCATACTACCCTTCAACCTCCGTCGTAGGACCTATTGAGATATAATGATATAATGGCAGAACAAAAGGAAAAGAAAACCAAAAAAGTAAAAATCCTTTGGAATCTCAGATACTATAATCATAGAGATTAGCTAGCTACCATGCAATAATTTTAGAAAGCAGCAATTATAAGCAATGTGACACAGAAAAGCAAGACAATCATTGACCATGAAAGAAATATATCGGTAACATCTTCCTTATAACATGTCTATTTCTAATGATAAGATATGAACAATAATAACATGTAATGGCACAATCGTCAACACGATCTACTTTCACACCTCCTCCACACCGCAGAAGGAACACTGGAAGATCAGAATATGATGGCAGCTGACAAAGTCAGTAGCCCACCCAAATAGGAGCAAGATTGGTGCCCAACATCAATTATTTGTCGAGAGAAAGGCAAAAAGACTAAAGTGATAGCGACTATAGATGCTAGAATTATGGATCGAGGAATAACCTGAGTTTTATTGACCCTTGACCCGACAAAGAGGTAGCAGTAGCAACCACATGACCCGACAAAGCTCGTCCGGATAGGAGCAATCGACCACATCCATAGATCTAGATGTAAGAACACTGCAACCACATGAAGCATAGACCAATAATATCTAATAATCTGTAAATCACACTTGCTATTGTATAATTTTTAAGAGATGCATGTGATCTGATTGAGAAAAACACCTTGTGTGGCCATTCTACTTGTGTGGCCACCCCGGCTCCTCACTAATGCAAATATTGATTAAACCATAATTGCTATTCAAGATTTGGAAACTCAGATCATGGCACCCTTGCCTCAGTTATTGTTGAAATCATAGGAGCATAGTAAAAACAAACAATAAATAAAACCAGCAAATGAAAAAACCCACCAACATTCCATGCACAAAGGTGAAAGGACAAACAATCATAGGCCCTACCAGGATGCAGACAAGGAACAAAAGATATATATTTAGACTCCACTAAAAACAAGCAGTGAAGACAGGAAACCACCAACATCCAATGCACAAAGACATAAATACTTTTGGCTTTTACCAGAAAAGACATGACCGACAATCGTAATGTAGGCGAGGCCAAAATGCATACTGCCATACAATCCTACACCTAGGTATGGAAAGAAGAGGGAAAGGAGGAGAAGAGGGTTGACACGAAGATCCGTGGAAGAAGACGCGCGAGGCTGCTAATAGATGACGATGCGCACACATCGAAGGAGGCGCCTACCGTGGGTTTGACCGGAAGGGCGAGAATCGGTAATTGTGGACCAATCTGCATGAAAAAGAAAGCAAAATTGGCAACCCTCTCGAACAAATCATGCAGCAAGAATAGTGACAACAAAGCTATTAACTATATGAAGGTCATAAAAAAAAAGCGAGTTTAAATCATCACTTTATGCGGATCAAAATATTACTACTTATTTACTACTATATGTAAGCATCTACAAACCCTATATCGGTGTTTACATCTGTGACTACTTCCTTTGATTATAAAAATTGTAGAGTCACACCGATCATATTTTTGCAGCGGTCCAAGAAAATCGAGAGAGGCGTGGCGATATGAGCTGACCAAAGGCAAGTGCTCGGAGACAACTGCTAGTGGTGTTGGGTTCTCTGACGGTAGGGTGCGTCATTCGCAAATTTAAATTTTCCTACGCATGTAACATCCAGAACATGCTACGGAGATGGATCACAGTTTGTTACCACTAGACGCCGCAGCCGTGCAATGGAAGAAGAGTTGGGGCAGCGCGTCCGGTGGATCGCCTTCTCCTCGTCCGATCTCCCTCGGCGGCGGTCGTCCGATCCCACGTCACGAAGTTCGCCGGAGCGGGCGCAAGTGCACCGCCTCTAACGGTATTCGCGTGCGGGAGGAGGAACGTCGTCGGCGGATCGCTAGGTCCGATCACACACGATCGGTGGCGAGTGGAGGTGGCTATTCGCAACACATGCAAACCCTAGCCGCAACGCCAAGCGATCAACCGCCTGAGTGTGCCGCACCTCCACTTTATATAGGCGTCCGTCGCGGGCTCAACACTTGGGCCTCGCCACGGACCCTAAAGCCCAAAGTCTATTCGGTCACGTTCCTAGTCCGATTCGGATCACATCCGACCGGTGTCTCTGAACCGACCTCGTGAGGTTCCTTCCCTTAAGCGCGCGACCCCTTAGGTTCAAGTTGGCTTGGTCACGTTCGGATCACCTCCGACCATGCGGTTGGTAGCGACCTCTAGCAAGGCGTGCCGACCACCAAGCGAGCGATGAAGCTGGTTAAGCGAACACAGCCTGGCGTGTCACACTTCATTCCCTTTGCCGCACGATATATGTTGTCGGGCTCAAGGCGAGACTGTCATCCTTGTGCTAACCCGACCTCTTTCTCGTTCCAGTGATACCGACCACTATCCGGATTATCTCATAATCCTTGTCGCATGGCCATGCTGTTCCTGGTCGGATCACACGAGGGGCCCAGAGTATATCTCTCCGATCGGAGGGGCAAATCCCATCTTGCTCGACCATGTCTCGCAAAGCATGGGATTGGACAAACCCGAAACCTACCTTTGTAACTACCCGATCCACGGAGTAGCGTTTGGTCGGCCCAAAGCAAGTCTATCACCATCTCGAGTACATGCGTCAGCTCAGGTCTTAGGACATAGAACGTATGTCGTACTAGAGACTCACATATGACATATCGCTGCGTCTCATAGTTGGGTCTGTCCAACTCGGACCTTATCTCGACTCGGATCCGACTATGTCGAATCCGACCAGACCTTTCCAAGTCCATATTATCCGGTTAGCATCCTATGCTCCATGGCTAGTGAGACCGAGCCATCGACCGTGTCATATGCTAGTCTAGTCGGCTGCGCGTCCACACACAGCCCTTTCGACTAGGGACCTTTTAGGACAGTCATCATATAATGCATAGTCCCACAAACAAGTCACGTGCATTTGGCGATACACATCATTGATAATGTCCAAGGACTATCTTTATTCATAAACACACAGAAATATCATCATACATGATTGCCTCTAGGGCATATCTCCAACAGTCTCCCACTTGCACTAGAGTCAATCAAATAGACATCGAATGCCCATAGCTCTAACGTGCCCCTCATGCTTGGGTTGTGGAAGCGGCTTAGTCAACGGTTCTGCAACATTTGCATCCATGTGAATCTTGCATAACTCTACATCACCATTCTTTATGATCATTCGAATCAGATGATAATTCCTGTCTATGTGTCTGACCTTGTGGTGATTCCTCGGCTCCTTGGCTTGTGCGATGGCACCGAATTATCACAATAAAGGTCCAACGGTTTCACCGAGGCTGGGAAAATACCAAGATCATCCGAAAATGCCGGATCCAAACACCTTCCTTTGCGGCTTCACAAGCCGCAATGTATTCGGCTTCGTGGTAGAATCGACCACCGTATCCTGCTTGGAACTCATCCGATTGCATTGCTCCTCCGTTCGGGGCGTACGAATCCGGACTGTGATCGACAATCATCTCTGTCGGTTTGGAAACTAGCATCGACGTAACCCCTTACGACGAGCTCTTCCTCACCTCCATAAACTAGGAACATCTCTTTAGTCCTTTTCGTACTTCAAAATAGTCTTTACCGCTGCCCGGTGACTCTCACCAGGTTGGCCTGGTATCTACTTGTTAGGCTTATTGCAAAAGCAACATCAGGCCTTGTACATATCATGGCATACATGATGGATCCGATTCTTTGAGGCATACGGAATCCTACTCATCCTGCTTCGCTCATCAGATGTCGAAGGACTCTGAGTCTCGCTTAGCCTTATACCATGTGAGAGCGGCAAGAACCCTTTCTTTGCCTCACTCATGTTGAACCGCTTCAACACTTTATCTATGTACGTGCTCTGGCTTAAGCCGAGAAGCCTCCTCGATCTATCTCTATAGATCTTAATGCCTAAAATATAGACTGCCTCACCAAGGTCCTTCATCGAAAACTTGCCATTCAATGATTCCTTGACCGAGTTTAGCATCGAAACATTATTTCCGATTAGTAGTATGTCATCCACATACAAGATCAAAAACACTATCGAGTTCCCACTTAACTTCTTGTATAAACAAGAATCCTCTTCGCTTTTGATGAAACCGAGACCAGTGACGACCTCATCAAAACGAATGTTCCAACTCCGAGATGCTTGCTTCAACCCATAAATGGATCTCTTGAGCTTGCGTACCTTACTAGTGCTAGTCGGATCGACAAAACCCTCGGGCTGTATCATATACACGTCCTCGGTTAAATTTCCGTGGAGGAAAGCCGTTTTGACATCCATCTGCCATATCTCGTAATCGAAATATGCAGCTATAGCTAGTATGATCCTCACCGACTTCAGCATCGCTACCGGCGAGTAAGTCTCGTCGTAGTCAATTCCTTGAACTTGTCCATAACCTTTAGCGACAAGCCGAGCTTTATAGATCTGAACATTTCCATCCACATCGGTTTTCTTCTTAAAGACCCATTTGCAACCAATGGCGATTCGCCGGTGGCGGATCAACCAAGCCCTGCACTTGATTCTCATCCATGGACTTTAACTCGGATCTCATGGCCTCGGCCATGCCTCGAATCTGGGCTCACCATTGCTTCGCATACGTGGCGGCTCGTCGCTTTCTAGCAACAATACATCACGCACTCTGCGCAATCTCTCCGACCTTCGTGGTTCCGTGCCCCTTCCACTACAGGTTCCCCTGGCCCGACTCGGTATGATCTCATCACCGGCCGAGCCGTCCCGAGTGGTCCTCGAATTTCTTCGAGTCGAACCGTCCTCCCACTGGCCTCCCGACCGAGAAACTCTTTCTCAAGGAAGACCCGTTCGAGCAACAAACACTTTGTTGTCTTCCGGTTGTAGAAGCTATATCCCAAGGTTTCCCTCGGATATCCCACGAATATGCATTTATCCGACTTGGGTGTAAGCTTGTCCGACATAAGTCGCTTGACAAATGCTTCACAACCCCAAATCTTTAGAAAAGACAAAGCGGGACTCTTCCCGGTCCACATCTCATGCGGTGTCTTGTCTACGGATGGTACCCTATTAAGTGTGAAAGCTGCGGTTTCTAGAGCGTATCCCCAAAATGACAAGGGTAAATCCGATTTGCTCATCATAGACCGGACCATGTCCAACAAGGTCCTATTCCTCCGTTCCGACACGCCCGTTTCTCTGTGGGCGTGCAGGAGGTGTGAGCCGAGGTACTATACCTCGACTTTTCAGATGATCATCGAACTCTGGCTCATGTACTCACCTCCACGATCGGATCGCGAAGCTTTATAGTCTTGCCGAGCTGATTCTCAACCTAGATTCTGAAACTCTTTGAATTTTTCAAAAGTCTCCGACTTGTGCCTCATCAAATAGATATATCCATATCTACTCAAGTCGTCGGTAAAAGTCACGGCATCTTGATAGCCACCTCTGGCCGTTGTGCTCATTGGACCACACACATCACTGTGTATAAGCTCCAACAACTCGGATGCCCTCTCGCAACTCTTTGCGAAAGGAGACTTAGTCATCTTGCCGAGCAAGCATGATTCACATGTCTCGAACGATCCGAAGTCGGACGAAGTTAGGAGCCCATCATCATGGAGCTTCTTCATGCGTTTCAGACTAATGTGTCGGCCGGCAATGCCGTAAGTATGTCGGATTTATCTCATTAGGCTTATGCCTCTTGACATTTACGTTATAGACTGGTTCTGTTCTAGATTCAATATAAATAGCCCATCAACAATGGGTGCATAGCCGTGGAACATACCATTCAAAAATATCGAACAACCATTGTCCTTTAAATTGAATTCATAACCCCGACTCATCAAACATGAGGCGTAAATAATGTTCCGACTAAGTGCAGGAATGTAATAACAATTATTCAATTCCATAATGAATCCGGAAGGGAGCTGGAGCTGCATCGTGCCGACCTCCAACGCATCAACTCTTGCTTTGTTGCCGACCCTGATGTCAATCTCCCCTTGTGCCACACGCCTAGTTCTTACCAGCCCCTGCATCGAGTTGCAAATATGAACAATCGATCCGGTATCAAATACCCAAGAGCTACTAGGTTTGTCGGCCAAGGTAAATGTCTATAACATATGCAACAAGTGTACCTTTGCACGAAGAAGCATTTCCGGCCTTCTTGCCATGCTCGCAAGCCACTTGCTACAGTTCCTCTTCCAAAGTGACCGGTCTCCTTGCGGTGATAGCAAGCGGTCTTGAGTCCGTCCAGACTTGGCGTGGCGGCACGAGTTACCATCTCCGTGCCTTTGCCTTAGCCTTTTCTTGGACCAACTCTTCTTGAACTTAGCGATTTACGCACCATCAACACTTGATGCGTGCCTTTCTTAATATCCTGCTCGCCACCTTGAGCATCCCATGCAATTCGGTGAGCTTCTTATCCATGCCATGCATATGATAGTTCGAGATGAACGTCCCATAGCTGGGTGGAAGAGAACCCGTAGCGACATCGATGAGTCAGCTCATCCAAGAGCGGGAAGCCCAAACGATCCAAAGCTTGCACATATCCGATCATCTTGATCACATGTGGGCTCGATGGATCACCTTCCTTCAGCCGCAATCCATCAAGGATCGCCAGACGTTGAACCTTTCGGTCCTAGCACGTATGCGAAACATGCTCTTGAGACTCTCGATCATATCGTAAGCCTCAACGCTTTCAAAATGCCGTTGCAAATCGGGCTCCATACAAGCCAAAGATCGGACATCTGATCTCCGTTGATTCATCAACGAAGTTTACGTAGGCATTTTTAGTCGTGGCACTAGCATTATCAGCAGGTTCCTCCGGAAGTGGATCCTCTAGAACATGTTCCTTTTATCGTGCTTGAGAACAATTCTCAGATTTCTATACCGGTGGTAAAGTTTGTTCCATTCGGTTTATCCTTTTCCGTAATTGATTTCAATGCAAAGTTGGGTTGAGCAGGTGGTGCCATTGATCTACAACAGAAACATGCAATCACTAAGCAATGTTTTTATGTAGAGTAATTCTAGCCTAAACAGAAATACTCCCTTGAAGTCAAGCATCCCTCCGCAAACTCTCGGTGATTCGAGGATCCGACTAGCGCATGCGACTAGTGAGCTTTAGCATCATCGCTAGCGAACATACCTATCCGTAAGCAACTCCTTGCTAATCGTATCTCTATACGACTCACATCGATTAGGAAGGTATCTCATACCCGGATCCCAACCTTCTTTGCCACAAGGCCCAAAACCGCTTTTGATAGCCTTGTCAAGTTAACTTGATGCAAGGTATGTCCGTGTCCGACACGAACCCTTGATTCAAGGACACCCAGAAGCACCCCAATTTTATGAGCCCACTACTAGACGTACTTGACGTGCGAAGGTGCAACATCGGGGATGGCAATTCGCTTGATATTCATGAGGGATCATTCTATCATTTTAACATGCATAGAAACAAAGAAGCATAACAATCACAAAATAACACATATTGTGAAATAGTATGGCTCCTTCATGGACGTTCTTCCAGGTCGGCTCCGACTCCGATGACCATCTACGAACTCCATCTTGTTTGTCACGCCGGGACGCCAAGCCACCAACCTGATCTCTATTATCCAACTACTACAACTAGTAATGAATTTACATAGAGTCACAAGTCGACACGCATGTCGTTATACATTATAATGACAACACTTTGGCTCCTGCCGGCTGACAAACATGACACGCAGGCCACGTATAAATTACACACATGCATCACATACACATGAGCCATACTATTCACATCAAACCTGCAAAACAAAGTTATGCATAGAATCGCATTCTACCGGTTTGTGTGTCGGTCACGAATACACGGCGCTACGCACGGGCGGTCCCGCTTAGCCGTTAGCGGCGGGGGTTCAAAGGCGGCGCCCTACGCATCTTGGCAGCGCCCGACGTTTTCGGAAATCACAGATCACATCTGAACTCCGATCACGCCGAATTCTCTGATCTGACCGATCTTATCGATCATCGCGAATCCGATTCGGATTTACGTTTCACTGTTAACCCCGATGGCGGATGACCGACCGGTAGGGTAGATCGTGTCACGACCTCATCGATCCCGATTTACGTAAAACATAGCCTCAATGATCCCCATGTGCAGTTGATCACATCAACCGTGCACATAGCCGATCTCTTCAAGGACAACAGATCTCATCTGCCGCCTCCACATATCTAATATGCATATGATCTGAATCCAAATCCTATAACGGAGGCTCTGATACCACTGTTGGGTTCTACGGTAGGGTGCGTCGACTGCAAATTTAAATTTTCCTACGCACAGAACATCCAGGAACATGCTACGGGAGATGGATCACAGTTTGTTACCACTAGACGCGCAGTGCCGTGCAGCGGAAGAAGAGTTGGGGCAGCGCGTCCGAGTGGATCGTCTCCTCCTCGTCCGATCTCCCTCGAGCGGCCGGTCGTCCGATCCCACGTACGAAGTTCGCGGAAGCGGCGCAAGTGCACCGCCTCTAACGGTATCCACGTGCGGGAGGAACGTCGTCAGCGGACTGCTAGGTCCGATCACCACGGCGGCGAGTGGAGGTGGCTATTCGCAACACATGCAAACCCTAGCCGCAACGCCGGCGATCAACCGCTGAGTGTGCCGCACCTCCACTTTATATAGGCGTCGTCGCGGGCTCAACACTTGGGCCTCGCCACGGACCCTAAAGCCCAAAGTCTATTCGGTCACGTTCCTAGTCCAGCTTTGGATCACATCCGACCGGTGTCCTCTGAACCGACCTCGTAGGTTCCTTCCCTTAAGCGCGACCCCTTAGGTTCAAGTCGGCTTGGTCACGATTCGGATCACCTCCGACATGCGGTTGGTAGCGGCCTCTAGCAAGGCGTGCCGACCACCAAGCGAGCGATGAAGCTGGTTAAGCGAACACAGCCTAACGTGTCACACTTCGCCCTTTGCCGCACGATATATGTTGTCGGGCTCAAGGCGAGACTGTCATCCTTGTGCTAACCCGACCTCTTTCTCGTTCCAGTGATACCGACCACTATCCGGATTATCTCATAATCCTTGTCGCATGAACATGTTGTTCCTGGTCGGATCACACGAGGGCCCAGAGTATATCTCTCTCGATCGGAGGGCAAATCCCATCTTGCTCGACCATGTCTCGCAAAGATGGGATTGGACAAACCGAAACCTACCTTTGTAACTACCCGATCACGGAGTAGCATTTGGTCGGCCCAAAGCAAGTCTATCACCATCTCGAGTACATGCGCCACTCAGGTCTTAGGAAATAGAACGTATGTTGTACTAGAGACTCACATATGACATATCGCTGCGTCTCATAGTTTGGTCTGTCCGACTAGGACCTTATCTCGAATCGGATCCGACTATGTCGAATCCGACCAGACCATTACAATGCCATATTATCCGGTTAGCAACCTATGATCCATGTCTAGTGAGACCGAGCCATCGACCGTGTCATATGCTAGTCTAGTCGGTCAACGGCCCACACGCAGCCCTTTCGACTAGGGACCTTTTAGGACAGTCATCATACAATGCATAGTCCCACAAACAAGTCACGTACTTGCTGATACACATCATTGATAATGTCCAAGGACTATCTTTATTCATAAACACATAGGAAATAGCATCATACATGATTGCCTCTAGGGCATATCTCCAACAAGTGGAACCAACTGAACCTAGCAAGCCATTTAACTAAGCAAACATGATTAATCATACAACAAGGAGACCGTCAAAGGCAACAACAAGTATAAAAGACTGTCATTATTTAAACTGGATATGCTTAAAGCCTCTATCTGATTCAGCCAAAGCAGGATAACATCTAATATAACAAAATAGCACAACAATGTGCTTTTATAATCATTATAGAACTTAAAAGCATCACTTCCATATGGCCCAGAACATAAAATTAGATGGCAAAACATGCATGGACTGAACTCTTGACAAAATAATATATGTCTATTATGATTCCAGATTTTTTAGAATTATTTTAACTGCTAGCAAAACATTATGTTAAATAATAAGAAAAAGGAGATGACATATCAATGGATAGATATATGTCTAAGAAGAAAAGAAAGCTTCTCAGTTCATATGGATCAAGTATGATCCATAAACGTGTATCTCATATACATGTAGATAAATCAATATGTACATAGAAAATTCCCTTTGCAGGGTAAATAATTCCTTCAGTTCTCAAGTAAAAGAAACCTTCTCAGTTTACAAATAGAAAACTATCCAATGGGTGCTACTGCTACTAAAGGCATGTCAACCGATGCTCGATCACGTAATATTTCAAGAAAATATGCCATTTGTACAAAATGCAAGTGTTCCATCATGGACACATCAATTAGTGGATCGCTAATTTGTCGGAGAACAATGTAAGCGAGATACTAAGCCGGTGCCAAAGACAAGATCGAGCCACCTTGAGTTCCCCTGTATAGGAATCGAGCGAATGAGCAAAAAGGAATAACCGGGATATAAACTAAAAGGCTAAGAACCTAACATATGCAGCAGATGGCAAGTAGTATAGCTAATTTCCTTCAAAATAGTGAGAATGTTTCATTCCTCATACTCTTCACCTAGTAAGGACTAAAGTTGTTCACTTGGCCAACTCTGTGGCCTTGCATGTGATCAAAGACAAAGATTCACTCTGGGTCACGTTGTATATCAACCTCACATCTCACTTCATATGACTCTCTCTGTCTGCATAATTCTACTACAATGGCTCCTGCTAGTATGATGCAACTTCTAGAACTAAGGAATTTCGAATAATTGGTATAGACCTCCCAATCGTAATAGGAATTCAAGATTGTACTTGATGGGGAGGCTGCCGATCGGGAGGCGGCTGGGCGCCTATTTCTTCACCATTTCTTGATTGTGGAGGAGGTTACGCCTCTCTTCTTTGAGCACCGAGTAAAAGGACCTCCATGGCCTACCTCGAGGCGTCCCGGCCGCTGGACAGACGAGGGAGGAGGATGGTGCCAGCCCGGCGTGGAGGAGGACGGGAAACACATCGATGCGTTTGGACCATCGGATGGTCGGGCCTCGTCCTCCTCACCCCAGATCGAGTCAAGTTGTTGCGTCGTGAGGCGAGCAAGGAGAGAATGGAAGAAGAAGAAATCCAAGAGGAGAGGAGAAGGGGCCGATCTTGATGACGTCGAGGCGCCTTGATGGCGACGGAGCCATGGGGAGGGTCGTCGGTCTTTGGAGGAGACGCGAGGCCGAAACCCTAGACACGGGGAGCAATGCGGGTGGTCGTTGGAGGATGTCTTGCGACGGATCCTGGTTGGTCGGGAGGATGAGCCGAGGAGGCGCATGGGAGAGTCTTTGCAGCGTCATGGCACCACGGAATCAGTGGGACCCGGGCGTGGGTTGTGGCGGCGAGGGCTGGGAGGAGAGGGAGAGAGGGGTGGGTTCGGTTGATGTATTTTCGGCTCCCCACCGTCCACGGAGAGAAGGTCAGCCATTTGGGATGGGGTGGGGTGGGGCGCGGTGGAGGTGGTGGTGGATGACGGCGACGACGACGGGAAGTGGACGGCCGCTCGACTCAAGCGTGCCCTCGACCCCGAGCTTGACAGGCGAGGGCGCGGGAGGGAGAGAGGCGGCGATGTGGGAGAAGCACGGGAGAGAGAGGAGGTCACATGAAGTGACGACGGGCGAGGCGGCGCGAGGAGAGAGGTGGCGGCCGAAGCGGACGGCCAAGGGCAAGGCGACAATGGGCGAAGTGGTCGAAGGAGGAGAGAGAGGCGGCTAGGTCTCGAGCGCCCCTTTATACCCCGTGAGTGAAATGACCAAAATGTTCGGTGGGGCATGATATTTACATTTTGCTGCCATTACTATTCATTCCAGCAGTGCCAGCTCCAGATCCGACGGCCCAGGCTTCTCCAGATCTCGATCGGACGGCCAAAAACACATCAAGCGGCCCGATCCAACGGCCAGGAAGCCCAAATCGCTGAGGAGCCGGAAGGAGAGCTTCTATTCGGATTACCACGCGCGGACCATGGCGCGCTACGACGCCGTGGACAAGCAGTACGCCCTGATGTTGAAGATCCTCACGGGCACCTCGACCCCGCAGCCGGCGTGTCCCATGGCCACGGCAGCAGATGGCGGCCTCACCAACGACTCCAGTGTCCCGGCGGTCGTCCCCGACACCTCTTCCTCTACCACCAACGCCCACGAGACCTTCGAGCTCAACCCCAGCGCGTCCCTTTCTTCCATCGAGATGGTGCCGGTCACCTGTTCGACAGAATGTCCGACCCAGGTAGTCACCATCGCCAGCGTCGACTAGGTCCACGCCGCCACCACAACTGTTCGCCTTGAGCCCGCAGTCGATCTCATCCACCAAGAGGTCGTGCCGATCACGACTGTTCATGCAACGCCTTCCATCTGCATCAGCACCACCAAGGTCCTTCCCTCTGTGGTGACCACCACCGACGTTGAGTCCAAGGCCGGTGTGCAAGAGCTCGATGCCCTCACTGTCAACACCACCCCAGTGACGAGCGAGGTGGACCATACCATCGTCCACAATGTCTCCAGCGACCTTACTGCATCGACGCTGACAAGGTGTTCGGCGCAATGCACCCGTCACCACACAAACCTACGGAGGTATGTGCTCCACCCAACAGCACACCTTCGTGGCTGGTGCTACGACCGCAGCCATGGCCATCGTTTTGGAGACATTATGCAGATGGAAACGAGAAACGACCCATGCCATGGCCGTCCTTAGCTTGCTCTCGTGAACTGAATCGGAAGCACGTTGGGCTGCTGTCACAAGTTACATCTGTGATGAATCATTTTTCTGGTACTCTAGATTCGCTGAGAAGACCTGGGAAGTATTTGCAAAGTATGCAGCTGAAACTACCATGGCCATCATTTTCATGCAATTGCCCGGCAGTATCAGTGTGGTTAGAATTGCCCAAGTGCAAGCTTCCAGATGAATATTGTACTGCTATTGACAATTTTGCTTCACTGGTGACTACCACTATCCATGCTGTTTGTTCACTGGAACCTATTGAGCATCAGTTTTCAGTTGTTCTTGAGCAGGGGCGCTGGAAGTATTCTGAGCATCACATAAGGGAACATGCTGCTATAAGTGCTCTGACTTCTCCGACAGAATCCATGAGATGTCGCCAAGGGGTGCACCTGAAACTACTGTGTTCATCATTCTCAAGCAATTGCCAAGCAGTACAGTTATGGTCAGAGCTACCGACAGTGGAATTTCAGTTTTGTGCTCATGGTCCTACTAATCCAAAAATCACGAGAGAACCCTGGTGGTGCTTGCTGAAAATTACTTATAAGATCAGTCAATTGGATCACCTATTCAGACCAAGACAGTGGCGGTCGCTCAAATATGATTCAGTTGCATGCTATCTCGAGGAGCCATCTCCACGTACACATCACCAACCTCATGAAGTTTCAGGGTTCAGTGTTGAGCTAGTACCATTACCATTCAGCGATGTGAGTTCTCCTCAAGTTCCTTATTGTCAGTCGAATTCCATGGACGAGTCTTTCTGTTGTTTGCCGGGTGCAAAGCTGCAGTTTGGGCACAATAAACTACAGATTATGAGCATGTCAGTACAATGGCACTTTCTGAGCCAAGAAAAATTAAAGGGGAGTGGTCGTTTTGATAGTGAATTCAGACCTGAACAAGTAGTCGATGTTTCAAAAACAAGAATTCAGTTTGCCGAGCTAATCAGCCTGGAGTGTTGCTCCTTCAAGTGTGGACCAAATTGCATACCATTTTTACTCTGGTGGAAATACAAGTGTCTTCTTCTTTTGGTGGGAATTCAACACATGATTCTAGTTCATTTGTACTTTTTGCACAAGATGATCAGTACTGAAGCTTTGGAAAAAGGTGATTGTCAGCATCTTATATCAACCAATTGTGTTCCAGCATATCTGGAATCAGATGAAGTCTGTGTTGCTGCTATTTGCAAGTTTGACCAGGGAATTTCTCAGGAGTGGGCGTTGATACTTTGTTTCAATCAGCGACCACTTCTTGTTTGTACAACTCAGGTGCATTGGAATCTTTCCGAGACGGGTGCTTGCTGGATCCCCATGGTGCCAAGCTATATTCCTGTCCCTAGTCATCCAATAAGACAATTTATTGATGATCTGACCTTGAGTATTGCAGAACAGCGGCTAGTCATTTGTTGGGTGCAGCCCTCTTATGAATTTCGCGCTCATGACGCCCAACCGATGTTTTGGTTCAGTAAAAAAAATGCCCAGCTGAAGCTACCAGGATCATATTTTTTATGCACTTGTCAGGCAGTACAGTTGCTCTACCATTGGGTTCATGAGCACGTCACTGAGTTGGCTGGTAGTTGTTACTTTGCAAAATTTTGGCGCACTAGAGATTCCCATGATTTAGTACATCACTGGGTAGTTCCTATATGCGCCAGTATACCAGCGGGTGGCAATCTTTTCAAGTATAAGTGGAGCGGACAATATGAATGGAGACTGTTGAAGCCTAATTTCCTGCAAGCTAGTTCTGGCCCCCGTTCTGATGCATATTTCTATGGGAACCAATGCACGGTGGTCGTTGAACTGTTGGTGCATCTTGTTGGGCAGCTAAGTGACATGTTTCATAAGTGGAGAAGCCAGTATCATATAGGGGCGAGCAACAAAATCACTTACAACTATTGTATATGCTTTGGCATCTCAGTGGCAGGGAGTGGGCTCCTTCTGATTGAGTTGGAACTACTTATTCCAAAACCAGGAGAGCATTTGGTCTTGTTGCAACCCAAGCCTCTGTGGTCACCTCTTGTTCCACCACAAATTTCTAAACAATTCAGCAGCAATTCAGAGTTTCTACACCTCGCTGGAGTTCTTTGGGAAATCACTCCATTGTGGATCTGTGCTGATCATGTTAATATCTTGTCAAGCCATTGGTGGTTCTTCTCTTGGGGCACTTACCCAGATGCAGATGTCCTTGCTGCATGTCTGGGACGCTCAACCCCGAAGGAGTTTCAGAGCACTGCACACAACAATGAACAGCATGCGGTACAGTCACTTCAACTGACAACTTCGTCTTATGCTCAATGGGATCCAGGAGGATTGGATTTTGCAGAACCAGCGAAGAAAGGGCACCGGCTTGGGGGCAAGCCGGCTGTTAAGGAGGAGGGGATGTCAGCGACCCAATTACTATCACGGCCACGTCGACCCACGGCAAGGTAGCCAGCCCACCAAGAGCGACCAGCACATGGGCCTAGGCCGTCGAGAACCAGCAAGAGCTACCAGCTATATATCTACATGGGACAGCAATGAGCTAGCCATCCGGGCTTGGATCAGGCAAAGGCAACGGTGGCTTCCCCCTTCCCTTCTCCTACCTCCTGTTCTTCCTCCTATATTCATCTTCCTTCACCAATTCCTTGTATGTGAGCTTGATTACCTTGTAATGGAGTGAACCACGGGTCGGATCCTAACACACCTATACCTGACCCTGTGGTTCCGTGCTGTTACTGGTGGATTTGGATCTCATTCATCCTCTCCCAGACGCCACAAACCTTTTTCTCCTTTGCACTTTCCATCAGAAGAAGAAGCCAGAATGGAAAGGGCGATCTACACACTGTGCATACCAGGTGGGAGTGGGGCATTGTGGATCACAGATGGAGTGGATGAGTATCAAAGTGCACACGGTTTATAGCTGGTCTTCTTCCGTCCATCGGTTTGAGATAGAGCTGTTTTGCATTTTTTTTGAGACAAACTCGCAAAGCTTTATTCATGACCCGTCACACTTACATGGACGAAAGAGTGTTCTCCCGGGTGGCCTAACCAAACATGGCGACCGGTCCCGAGAGTTAAAGCATGCTTTGCTAGTTTGTGTGCTTCAACATTCGAAGTTCTAAATTCATGTCTAAATAAACAGGATGTAAAACTACTAGAGTGTTCCTTGATCTCCCTCACTACTGCACCATAAGATGCCTCGCTGGATTGCTTCAATCGTTGACTTACAATTGGAGGCCACTTGATTTTTTTTGGATGTATAGATCGTCAGCAAGGGCTAGAGACTCTCTAATGGCAAGGCTCTCCAGGATCTCAGGCTGGTCAATGTTTCTGAAGACAACAGCTGATGCACCCAAGAACAGTCCGGCATCATCTCTGCAAATCGCTCCCACAGCTCCAAAACCTCCTGCCCTAGGCACTGCTGCATCCACATTAAGCTTGTAGTGCCCCTCCTGGGGAGGTAGCCAGGTCGTAGGCTTCGGTTGTGCATCCGCCCGACCCCTGCTGGGGGCCTTGAAGGTGAGTTGAAGATCACAGAGATAGCTTCTGATAAAAGCTTGTGTGGAGAAAGGAGTTTGGAAGATTCCTTCATGTATCAACCTCCGACGAGCGTGCCATATTGCCCAAAGTGTAACAACTAACGTGGTAAATTCTTCCTGTGGCAGCGACTCACTCATGGCGAACAACCAGCCCTTGGCACTGTCGTCTGTGTTCATGCACATGTGTTCCACAAGATCTGAGTTTGATAGTGCCCACACGCTCCTTGACATGGCGCAGTCTAGCATGGAATGACGCCAGTTGTCAGCTGCACCACAGATAGCACACTCACTCGTTGTCGACATGTTCCGATGCCGCAATATGTCTCCGGTTGGGAGAGAATGTTGTGCGAGGCGCCAAACAAATACCTTCAGTTTTGAAGGTACTTGCATACCCCAAACCGAAGCCCATCCTCTGCGTTCTGCGCTACTATTTGACACATCTTCTACTTCCTCAAGCCAAGCTTCTCTGCCAGTCTTTATGCGGAAAATCATGTTGTATGCCGATCAAACAGAGTACCTGCCTTTCGGGTCTTCCGCCCACACCCAGAAGTCCTGAACAAGCCTCGTGCAGATCGGTATCTTTAGGATTGCCTCAGCGTCTAACAGGGAGGAAAACCTGCCGAACCAAATCTTCCAGCCACACTGCCATGTTGTGATCTAATAAATCAGCCACCATCCTCGGTGGGTTGGCCACGAGGGATGTGACAGGTTTTGAGAAACCTTCCCTAGGGATCCAGCTATGAGTCCAGATGTTGGTTGATGATCCATCCCCTATCTACCTGATGATGCCTAGCTTCATTATGTTTCGGCCATCTACAATAGCACGCCATATTTGAGAAGGTTGTGACCCCAGTTCGGCCTCAAGTATTGATGTATTTGGGTAGTAAATTGCCTTTAGCAAACGTGCACTGAGTGAGTCCGGTTCCTGCAGCAATCACCATGCCTGTCTGGACAGAAGAGCTAGGTTAAAAATCTCCATGTCACGGAAGCCCAAACCACCTAGACTCTTTGGTTTTGTCATCACATCCCGGGAGACCCAGCATGGTCTTCCTTTTCCTTGTTTGCTGCCCCACCAAAATTGGCGAATGATAGAAGTAATGCTCTCACAAAGCCCCCTTGTCAGTCTAAAGCATGACATAGAGAACACCGGGATCGCTTGTGCCACAGACTTTATCAAGATCTCTTTACCTGCAGCAGACATGAGCTTCTCCATCCATCCCTTGACCTTCTCCCAGACTCTATCACGAAGGTACTTGAAAGAGCCACTTTTTGACTGACCCACTTCAGTTGGCAAGCCCAAATATTTTTCACTCAAAGACTCATTCTGCACATTGAGGCCATTTTTTACTCCTTGTCTGATATGTTCAGGGCACCCTGTACTGAAGAAGATGGAAGATTTGTCATGATTAATCCTCTGCCCTGAAGCCAAACAATATGTATTAAACAGGTTTGAAACTGCACTAGCTCCCTCCACACTAGACTTAAAAAACAACAGTCTGTCATCTGCAAACAAAAGGTGGTTAACAACTGGAGCTGTCGGTGCCACCTTCAGTCCAAGCGCCGATGACTGAGAACTAGATTTTAAAAGGCATGAAAGGTTCTCTGCTGCCAGTAAGAAAAGATAGGGGGAGATGGGATCTCCCTGTCGAATACCTCTTGTTGGATTGAACCGTTCGAGCTTTTCCCCGTTAAACAGCACTGAGAAGGAAACAAACCTGACCATGCTCATCACGATATGAATCCAGGGGGCTGCAAAACCAAGCATCCCCATAATGGCTTGTAAATAGTCCCATTCGAGCCGATCATAGGCTTTCATCATTTCAAGCTTCAGTGCACAAAAACTATTGCTCTTTGACTTATTCCTCTTCATAAAATGGAGGCACTCATACGCACAAATAATGTTATCTGTTATTAATCTGCCAGGTACAAATCCTGACTGTTCCTCAGAAATGATCTCAGGTAAGATAACTCTGAGTCTATTGGCTACAACTTTCGATGCTATTTTGTACAGTACATTGCAAAGGCTGATCGGCCTAAACTAAGTGAGTAGTGTAGGGAAGTTACCTTAGGAACAAGAACCAAAACAGTGTCATTTATACTCTCCGGGCTTTCCTCCCCTCTGATAATACGTAACACAACCGATGTAATCTCGTCCCCGCATATATCCCAGTGCCCCTGATAAAAATGCGCCGGAAAACCGTCAGGGCCCGGGGCCTTGGTAGGGAACATCTGAAAAAGAGCTTGCTTGACCTCCTCGTTTGTGTATGGGGCGCATAGGCTCTCATTCATAGCCGCGGTGACCTTGCAGGGCACATGCGCTAACACCTCTTCGATACCCGTCACGCCTTCAGATGTGTACAGGGACTTGTAGAAATCCCGCACCATCTCCTTCAACTCATCCTGGTTCTCTGTGTATATTCCCAGAGAATTATAGAGAGCTTTTATCATGTTTCTCTTACGTCGCATACTCGCCCTCATGTGAAATTTTTTGGTGTTTTTATCACCCTCCGAAAGCCACTGCAACCGTGACCTCTGACACCACATGAGTTCCTCACGATGGTACAGTTCAACTAGCCTCTCATTAACTTTTAACTCCATATGTACTGGACCCGTCCTGGCCGGGTCATTACGCAGCTGTTCAAGTTGAGCAGTAAGTTGTTTTATCTCCTTGCGGACATTACCAAACGACTCCTTGCTCCAAACTATAAGATCCCTTGACAAGGCCAGAAGTTTATCCCGTAAATCACCAACACCATAGCCAGGAGAGACTGCATTCCACCTAGCAGTTATGGTGTCTTTCCATTCCTCGTGAGACTCCCACATAACCTCGTATCTGAAGTCCTTTTTCCTCCTGTCCGGCTGAGCAGTCGAGGTATAAAGCAAGATCGGAGCATGATCGGAGGATGCTGCCGTTAGATGAACCAGAGAAGCTAGAGGGAAGCGCGCCATCCAGCTAGGGGAGGCCAGCGCCCTATCCAGGCGAACACGCGTATAAGATCCTCCAGCGACTCTTTTCTCAAAAGTCCACGGTCTGCCCTGGTAGCCCAAATCTTTAAGCATGCAAACATCAACCGCATCTCGAAATGCTTGTATTTGGGCATTGCTGCGGTCAGCTATTCCTTGATGCTCTTCGGGATGTAGAACTTCATTAAAATCGCCTAAGCAAAGCCAAGGAAGCGAGCTCAAAGTTGATATCCCCCTCATCAAGTCCCAAGTCTGGTGCCTGAGATGGGTTTGGGATTCACCGTATATGCATGTAATCCTCCAGGGCTCTACTCCTTCCTCCTGCACCTTTGCATCTATGTGATAGCAAGATTCTCCCAAAATCTCAATATTACTGCTGTTATTCCAAAACATGCCAATGCCGCCACTTCTCCCCTGACTGTCAGTAGCATAAGAATTCTCGTACCCTAATGTACCAGCAAGAGCTTCGACCCGTGCACCACTGATTTGCGTTTCAATGATACAAAGCACTGCTGGGGCAAACTTCATCGCGAGTTCGCGAAGTTCTCGAACTGCCGCAGGTTTGCCCGCGCCATGGCAGTTCCAACATAGAGCATTCATTGGGCTAGGCGGCGCCCCTCCAGATCATCTGCTCCGCATCATCGACGCCAGCGGAGCCAGACGCCCCCGACATATTCATTGATATCACTAGCCCGAAGAAAGACTCAGATCGGTTTCGGGCGGTGGAACCCTAGTCTAACGAACCCGAGCAGCCAATCCAGAGAGGCAGCAATCCAGGATCACCCGTAGTCCCTCCGAAATCAACTCACCCAGGTTGGATCGATACTAGGGAAGCAAAAAACTCTCGACGGCGGCAAGAATCGCCGCCCGGAGGACCAAAACCCTAACTAGAGCTGTTTTGCATGGTCGGGATGGAAAGGGACGCTTGTGCCAACTTTGGAAAAGGGGGCCTAGGCGGCTAGGCCCATTTCGGGATGGCATGATGACCTTGTGCGTGGGGCCTCACGTGTATTTGCATGAAGGGTTTGAAGCTTCCTGCGTCGATTCCTCATACGGAGAGGGGTAGAATAGCGAGCAGAGCTAATCGGACATGGTTACTACGTGGCAACGGGAATGAGAAGCGGCATCGGGTTATCGTGCATGCCCCACAAAATTGGTTGAGGAAGAGGGCTCTGGCAAGTGGGCCCTACCCGTTAATGGAACGTGTGATAATAAAATTTGCCGAAAGTTCAGTTAATGGCCTGACCGAGGACCATTTTGTGCAATTCTTGTTTACCTTCAGATTTTTTATGGGTGTAAGAAAAGGGCGACAAGAATTGTTTCATAGTCATTTGCACCCATTATGTACCCGTATAAAAAGTTCATCATATGGACGGGTTCGTTCCATCTTACAAGTTTATAAACTTTACAAATTGTTCCTGCCTCTCAAATTCACTTAACCCTGATCCCCGAATTATTAGGAAGAGGAAGATGGCATCGGGCTATCGTGCATGCCCCCACAATTGGTTGAGGAAGAGGGCTCTGGCAAGTGGGCCCTCCCTGTCAATGGAACGCGTGAAAAATAAAATTAGCCGAAAGTTCAATAAATGGCCTGATCAAGGACCATTTTGTGTAGTTTTTGTTTACTTTTGGACTTTTTCGTTGTTGCAAAAAAAAGGGTGACTAGAATTGTTCCGTAGTGATTTGGACCATTATGTACCGTATAACAAGTTAATCACATCGACTGGTTTGTTGCATTTTGCAAATTTATAGATTTTATAAATTGTTCCCGCCTCGCAAGTTCACTTGCCCCTGATCCCCGAATCATATTACCTCCGTCACAAAAAAATTATCTTAGATTTATCTAAATATAGGTGTATCTCTGTATCAAGAAGATTGTTTTAGATTTGTCTAGATATGAATGTAAGAGGGAGTATTAGACTTGGTCAGCTGGTGCAGTTCGCGTGACATGATCAGCATAGTAAATCAATCAAAGAGATAACATGGGAAGAGAGCTTAGCATGTGAACAGCCGTGGATCACGCGTGTACCACCACCACCTGAATCCAGCGCGCAGCTGTCCCGTTTACTTAGGTTTATAGTTATACGTACGGTTTTCCTAATATTATAAGCGGGCAGCCACGTCCATGCTTATCGATGCATGGTATCCGTACGGAGCAGGCCATTGATGATAAGCTATCGCCATCACCATTTGTCCCTAATGTCAACCCTTTGTACGGAATCCCAAGCACATCTTTATGCTATATATGCTGCACGGTACTCCGTGAGAGGGAGATGAAGTCCAATTTTGTTTGTCGCCCTTTCGTGGATCATTTGTCGTCACGTCTGCTCTTTTAACTTGATTTTGCAAGAATTTGAGTTTTTGTTTTGCTTGTGGTGTCATATACCTGGGGTTCAGTTATTACTATTAGCTGAACCAATCGTATGTATTCATCTTTGTAGATGTTTTAAGGTGGTTTTTTTTAACACGGTACATACGCATGCTCATATATACGCGCATACACTCATATATACAGTCGACCTCAATGCAATAATAATACAAACATAGGAAGTTATGCGCACCAGCTCTACAAGTCTAACGGACATTTCATGGATATTCATGGTATACACGCACTCCAACGCTACCACAACGTGATCAAACAAAGAAACCATGTGATGCGCCATAGATCCCAACAACGAAATGGAAGTATATCACAACTTGCACACTTAATTAAAGCTACTTGGTACATGAAACCCTAGCTTGTGTTCTTGTTTAGCATCTGGTTGATTAATTGTTTTTCTTTCGTTTGTGAGGGTTAATTAGTATCATGAACGCTTCATCTAAATTTGATTGAGAAACGCATGACTTTTGCAAGTACCATGAAGAAAGCTAAGAGTTACTTGGAGAACACCTATGTATGTTCCCGTAGAAAATTTTATGTCAGCACTTGTGTTTTTCTTCTATGCGACTTGCGACTTCTTTGCCTCCAAACACGGGTCTTGTTGTCCGTACCAAAGAAATTTCAAGCACTCAAATGTGGCGACGCTGACGCATTTGGACCAGGTACGTACGTCTACATGTACGGCAGCTCTTCTAGCTACCTTGCTGCTCTCCAATTCCAGCACACTACTCATGTATATCCTCTTCTTAACTAATTGCTCTTGCATACACAGATATACAGTATGAACGTAAGCTTCATATGACGTGCCCCTTCCGTACAAACGTTCGTCGACTTCGATCAGGCGCTAATTTTCCGTCTGTGACACACATGCGATTTTGACATTAACGTTAGAGCAAGCAACCAATATTGACTGGTTCAGCTCATATAAAACACAATATTCAGCTAGTCAAACCGATTCCTTGATGCACCCCCGGCCCAAAGACACCCGGCTTTTATTTATGGATTTCTACAACGTAAGCAAATAGAAAAAAAAGAACAAATTCTTGGACAAAAAATATCATATGAACATGCATGCTACATGTTCATTTCATCCTTTTCTAAAGATACTGATGGAATAGTGTAGAGTATTTGTTCTTCAAGGGTGAAATAGTTTCAGACAGCCGAAAACTACTGTGCAGTGTCAGATAAATTATGAGTACATAATTGCACATTCGCTGGATTAATCTTGGTGATGCTTATATACCAAAGGAAAATTTGAATGAAGAGGTTTTTTTAGTGAAGAAAGAGATTTGTAGGCAGCTGGGGGAAAGAAAATAATATGACAATTTTTTTAACACAAATACGTTTATATATACGCGCATACGTACATACACTGTACCCCTATGAGCAACTTCGAGAGACTGGGCCGGCATATTATCATGCATTATTCCACCACCTATTTTAGCATAATAAACATAACTTTATTCTAATAATTTATCTGCTAAACTACTCGCCCTCCCCGGAAAAGATTCCCTGCGAGCGAGCCTAACTATGAAAACCAAGACTTAGGCAGTAAGGAAACTCTTCATTAATTCCTAATAATTTTCTTCCCAAGCATCTCCCCTCATGCTATAGCATACTTGGTCAAAGTATTTGCATGTGACATTATTGTTCACTGGATTAAATTATTAGATAAAAAGACCCGATTGAATGGTTTGTGGTCAAGCGAAGAAGTACGGCCACTGATCTAACCGGGATGAATTTATTTCAAACTTCTGATGATGTTTGCTCAGCGAGAGAAGATGTTCTCGTCGACTGCTAGATTTCTGTGATAACTTTGTAAAATCTCAAGATGCTAGACCGGTCCGGTCTCCCGAAGGTACTCATAGGGATAAGTAGTACATGCATGCGTTCATAGGGGCGATGATATGCTTGTGTATATGAGTGACATCGATTGTAATGTGTTCAAAAACAATGTTCCACTTTCTTCAATAATTGGACCACTTATCATAAGAAACATTAGGCAAGTTACAGGAGTCACACTTTCTATACAAATAACTTAGGATGTAAATAACTAGGGAACTTTCATCAGAGGAGGGGACCCTGGCGAGTACTCCTTCTCGGCCGCCGCCACATGTCACGCTCTGGGTGTTCCCTTTGATTTGTGTTTTATACGCGTTTTCGCCTTTTAGATGATTTTTTTGGCTTGTCGGGTTTCCCATGGTTTTTCTTAGCTTTTGGACTAATGTTTTTTGCGCGAAAAACAATTTCCCCCCTTCCGCGGAGGCACGGATTTACTTCTCACGGAGGCATGGATTTGCTTCCGTGAGAGCATGGCAGTGCCCCTCGGAAAGGAAAAAACCCGCATTTTCTTTGGCATGGATTTACTTCTCGTGGATGCACGAATTTGCTTCCGCGAGAGGCATAGCCGTGTGCTACTTCTTGAGCTTGCGTTGGTTTTTCTCTTGAAGAGAAAAGGGTGATGCAGCAAAATAGAGATAAATATTTCCCTCAGTTAAAGAACCAAGGTATCAATCCAGTAGGAGGTACAAAAAAGTCTCCAATCTATGCACCTGCATAAACAATCAAACACTTGCACCCAATGCGATAAAGGGTTTGTCAATTCCTTCACGATCAATTGCAAGGATGAGATCTGATAAAGATAGATATAAAAGATTTCTAAAACGTAAAACAAATAAATTACAGTAAGGTATTTTTGGGTTTTTTGGTTTATAGATCTAAAAATATATGATGGAAAATATACCCGGGGGCCATAGGTTTCACTAGAGGTTTCTACCTTGAAAGAAAGCATACAATGAGTAAACAAATTACTGTCGAGCGATTGATAGAAAAACGCAAAGTTATGACGATATCCAAGGCAATGATTATGAATATAGGCATCACGTTCGTGTCAAGTAGACTGAAACGATTATGCATCTACTACTATTACTCCACACATCGACCAACTTCTGCCTGCATCTAGAGTATTAAGTTCATAAGAATAGAGTAACGCCTTAAGTAAGATGACATGATATAGGGGGATAAACTCAAGCAATATGATGAAACACTCATATTTTTACCCTTGATGGAAACAATACAATACATGCCTTGCTACCCCTACTTTGGCACTGGGTGAGGACACTGCAAGATTGAACCCAAAACTAAGCACCTCTCCCATTGCAAGAAATACCAATCTAGTTGGCCAAACCAAACCGATAATTCAAAGAGAAGTACAAAGATATCAAATCATGCATATAAGAATTCAGAGAAGATTCAAATAATATTCATAGATAATCTGATCATAAATCCACAATTCATCGGATCTCGACAAACACACCGCGAAAGAATATTACATCGGATAGAAGTCCAAGAACATTGAGGAGAACATTGTATTGAAGATCAAAGAGAGAGGATAAGCCATCTAGCTACTAGCTATGGACCCGGAGGTCTGTGGTAAACTACCCATGCTTCATCAGAAGGGCAATAGAGTTGATGTAGATGCCCTCCGTGATCGAATCCCCCCTCCGGTAGATCGCCAGAAAAGGCCCCAAGATGGGATCTCAGGGAACAGAGGCTTGCAGTGGCGGAAAAGTATTTTGGTGGATGCTTATGATGTTGGGGGAATATTTGGGAATTTATAACCCAAAGATTAGGGTTAAAGGACCTCCAGGGGGAGCACAAGCCAGGGGGCGTGCCCCTACGGCTTGTCGTCGCCTCATGGGTCTTCTGACTTTATCCCCAAGTCTCGTAGGTGTCTGGTCCAAGAAAAATCATCGCGGAAGTTTTATTCCGTTTGGACTCCGTTTGATATTCCTTTTCTATAAAACTCAAAAACAAGGAAAAAGCAGAAACTTGCACTAGGCTCTAGGTTAATAGGTTAGTCTTAGAAATAATATAAAATATCATATTAATGCATATAAAACATGCAAAACATATAATATAATAGCATATAACAATAAAAAATTATAGATACGTTGGAGACGTATCAAGCATCCCCAAGCTTAATTCCCGCTCGTCCTCGAGTAGGTAAATGATAAAAACAGAATTTTTGATGTAGAATGCTACCTAAATTATTTATCCAGGTAATCTTCTTTATTGTGGCTTGAATATTTAGATCCATAATATTCAAAGCAAAAGTTTAATATTGACATAAAAACAATAATAATTCAAGCATACTAATAAAGCAATTATGTCTTCTCAAAATAGCATAGCCAAAGAAAGTTATCCCTACAAAATCATATAGCATGGCTATGCTCCATCTTCATCATACAAAGTATTAAATCATGCACAACCCCGATGACAAGCCAAACAATTGTTTCATACTTTTGATGTTCTCAAACTTTTTCAACTTTCACGCAATACATGAGCGTGAGCCATGGATATAGCACTATAGGTGGAATAGAATATGGTGGTTGTGGAGAAGACAAAAAGAAGGATATAATCTCACATCAACTAGGCGTATCAATGGGCTACGGAGATGCCCATCAATAGATATCAATGTGAGTGAGTAGGGATTGCTGTGCAACGGATGCACTAGAGCTATAAGTGTATGAAAGCTCAAAAAGAAACTAAGTGGGTATGCATCCAACTTGCTTGCTCACGAAGACCTAGGGCAATTTGAGGAAGCCCATCATTGGAATATACAAACCAAGTTCTATAATGAAAAATTCCCACTAGTACATGAAAGTGACAAAATAGAAGGCTCTCTATCATGACGATCATGGTGCTACTTTGAAGCACAAGTGTGGAAAAATGATAGTATCATTGCCCCTTCTCTCCTTTCCCTCATTTTTTTATTTTGGGTTCTTCGGCCTCTTTTTTTCTTCTTCTTTTTTAATTTTCGTCCGGAGTCTCATTCCGACTTATGGGGGAATCATAGTCTCCATCATCCTTTTCTCACTTGGGACAATGCTCTAATAATGATGATCATCACACTCTTATTTACTTTACAACTCAAGAATTACAGCTCGATACTAGAACAAATATATGCTTCTATATGAATGCCTCCGGAGGTGTACCGGGATTACAATGACTCAAGAATGACATGTAAAAATATGAACAGCGGCTTTGCCACTAATGTGATGTCAACTACATGATCATGCAAACTAATATGCCAATGATGGTACGTGTCATAATAAACGGAACGGTGGAAGTTGCATGGCAACATATCTCGGAATGGCTATGAAAATGCCATAATAGGTAGGTACGGTGGCTGTTTTGAGGAAGGTATATGGTGGGTTTAATGCATTGGCGAGAATTGCGCAGTACTAGAGAGGCTAGCAATGGTGGAAGGGTGAGAGTGCGTATAATCCATGGACTCAACATTAGTCATAAAGAACTCACATACTTATTGCAAAAGTCTATTAGCTATCAAAACAAAGTACTACATGCATGCTCCTAGGGGGATAGATTGGTTGGAAAAGACCATCGCTCATCCCCGACCGCCACTCATAAGGAAGACAATCAATAAATAAATCATGCTCCGACTTCATCACATAACGGTTCACCATACGTGCATGCTACGGGAATCACAAACTTTAACACAACTATTTCTACCAATCCAAAATTACTCACTAGCATGACTCTAATATCACCATATTTATATCTCAAAACAATATGCAAGGAATCAAACTTCTCATAGTATTCAATGCACTTAATATGAAAGTTTTTATTATATCCCTCTTGGATGCCCATCATATTAGGACTAAATTCATAACCTAAACAAATTACCATGCTATTTAGGGACTCTCAAAATAATATAAGTGAAGTAAGAGAGTTCAACGATTTCTATAAAATAAAGCCACTGTTGTGCTCTAAAAAGATATAAGTGAAGCACTAGAGCATATTGCCTAGCTCAAAAGATATAAGTGAAGCACATAGAGTATTTCTAATAAATTCACGATTTATGCTTGTCCCTCTCAAAAGGTGCGTACAGTAAGGATGATTGTGGCAAACTAAAAAGCAAAGACTCATATCATACAAGACGCTCCAAGCAAAACACATATCATGTGGTGAATAAAAATATAGCCTCAAGTAAATTTACCGATGGATCGAAGACGAAAGAGGGGATGCCTTCCGGGGCATCCCCAAGCTTAGGCTCTTGGTTGTCCTTGAATATTACCTTGGGGTGCCTTGGGCATCCCCAAGCTTAGGCTCTTGCTACTCCTTATTTTGTAGTCCATCAAATCTTTTCCCAAAACTTGAAAACTTCACAACACAAAACTCAACAGAAAACTCATGAGATCCGTTAGTATAAGAAAATAAATCACCAACTTTTGGTACAGCTGTGACCTCATTATTTGTTTATATTGGTGTAATATCTATTGTATTCCAACTTCTCCATGGTTCATACCCCCCGATACTACCCATAGATTCATCAAAATAAGCAAATAACACATAGAAAACAGAATATGTCAAAAATAGAACAGTCTGTAGCAATCTGGACATTTCAAATACTTGTGTAACTCCCAAAATTCTGAAAAATTAGGATAACCTAGGAAATTTGTATGTCAATCTTGTTTAAAAAATTCAGATCAAACGCACGCTTCTGTGATTTTTTAAAATTGTTTTACTTGGCGCAAAAGTTTCTGTTTTTCAGCAAGATCAAATCAACTGTCACCGTAAGCCATCCCAAAGGTATTACTTGGCTCAAACACTAATTAAAACACCAAAACACAATTACTACAGAGGTAATAATGTGCATTCTCATAAAAACAGAAAAGAAAATATTGGGTCGTCTCCCAACAAGTGCTTTTCTTTAAGGCCTTTCAGCTAGGCGTTGATAATTCAATGATGCTCACATGAAAGGTAATAATTGAAGAACAAAAAGAGCATCATAAAGCATGTGAAAATCACATCTAAGTCTAACATACTTCCTATGCATATGCATTTTATAGGAAAACAAATCAAGACAAGCAATAACTAGCATATGCAAGGAAGAAGAAAGAAGCAATAGCAATCTCAACATAATGAGAGGTAATTTAGTAACATGAAAATTTCTCCAACCATATTTCCATCTCTCATAATAATTACATGTGGGATCATATTCAAACTCAACAATATAACCGTCACATAACATATTCTCTACATGATCCACATGCATGCAAAGTTGACAGTCTTACAAAATAGTGGGATTAACATTAACTAATGTCATGACCTTTCCAAGCCTACTTTTATCAAAAGATTCATAAGATCGATAAATCTCCAAAATAGTGGGATCATTATGACCTAGAGTTGACACTCTTTCAAGCCCACTTTCAATATTATTGCAAACATATTCATCATGAGGCTTAAAGAAATTTTCAAGATCATAAGAAGAATCACCCGAATCATGATCATTACATGGGGTTTTGCTTATTGTTAGCAAATTGACATTAATAGAATTTATAATAGCATCATTGCAATCATGCTTTTCATTCAAGGAGCTATCGTGAATCACTTCATAAATTTCTTCTTTTAACACTTCATCACAATTTTTGGATTCACGAATTTCAAGCAAAACTTCATAAAGATAATCTAGTGCACTCAACTCACTAGAAATTGGTTCATCATAGTTGGATCTTCTAAAGATTAGCAAGTGGATGAGGATCCATAAACCTTTTGCTTTCTGATTTTCAATAAATACACAATTATTCCATGCAAACAAGCAAACAAACCAAGTAAGACATAGAGGCAAACGGAAAGAAGGCAAATAAAAAGACCTTGTACTGCAAGAGATGTTCTCGCCATGTGAAGTGTGAGCCCTTTCACGCTACTCTGATGTCTCTATTCAGATTAAAGACCTTGTACTATGAGAGATGTTCTCGCCATGTCAAGTGTGAGCCCTTTCATGCTACTCCGATGTCTCTCTTCAGATTCAGGACCTTGTATTGCGAGAGATGTTATCGCCATGTCAAGTGTGAGCCCTCCCACACTACTCTGTAAAATGTCGCTAATGGAATAAAATATGTTGATGTTGAAAAAACAGTACAAGTCATGATCTGGCAAAAAAATAACACAATTATATGAGAGAAAGTGATCATCCTCAATGTCAAAATCAATCATGAACACGTCATTATAAGGTATCATGACCTTTGAATTTCTTAGAAAACCCAGGATGGTGATCAAGACAGGAAACACCATTCTACAAACAAACAGGTGAGTAACTTTTTCCTGTCCTCTCAAATGAGGATGTGTGTTGTTACACATTATATACTCCTTTACTACACACTGGTACACAACAATGCTATGAGTTACAACAACATAATTACAGTCTGATTGTACATTTTACAGATGTACAATGTACAAGATATAAACAACAAGAGTACAAAGTCAGAATAGCTCCGCGCAGCAGAATGGATAATAGCCAACTTCTCCAGCAGATTTCGAGACGACTCTCAACTCCTCCTGAATCTTCCGACGCTCATAGAACACCGGGCATGCAAGCGAAATGCACTTTACCCCACTTTCCACGATCCAGTCCGCGCCGCCATAGTGGCCACATACCTGGACAACATTCAAAAGTTAACTATCAGCTGAAACAACTTGTCTTGAGGGATTTCTGTTTCATGGACGACATTATTAAATTACAAGGATTGCTGCACTTCAAATAGTGGTCAAGTACATTAAGAAAGACTATAATCTCAATATTTCTGATGCTTAGTTCATGTTACACAAAAATGTCAAGAAACATAAGTGTTAGTTTTAATTTTAGTATTCCATGCAATGATTTCATTTTCCAGTGTGGAATTCAAATAAGAGAAGTATAAAACTAATAAGAACTTACAACAGCAAGATGTTGGATTTCTCGCTCCAATTTTGATGTCCTCCCAACGACTACAGTGGCAACAACAGCTTCATTTTTTAAACAATAACTGCAAAAAGTTTCTGATCCTTGAACTGTATCACCACAGATAGTACAATGGCTCGACATATAATAAGTATCTATCCTGGCTACTTTGGCGGACGGTTTCTTGTTCCATCCCAATCGGATGGAACTGCTATCACGAGAACCATGACCCAAAGCAGACTGGTGTTTCACGAGTGTTGACCATGTGGGGCGAGGCATCTCGTTAAACCATTTATTTAGGTTAACACCTAGGAGTCCAAAGACACGTTGTAGTGCTGGAATAATCTGTTTGGTTACGTAATATAATTCATTTAACTTATAAGGGGATCCAACTTCTAGCAGACCATGGCAAATATTTTTGTATTTTTTTCTGAAAATCGTTTTAGAAATGGAAGAGAGGAAAATGAGAGGCAAATGGTGAATAATATAATGCGATAGATGCGATTTTATAGTGGGTACTTGGTAGGCTTGATGTAGACCTCCCCGGCAACGGCGCCAGAAATTCTTCCTGCTACTTCTTGAGCTTGCATTGGTTTTTCCCTTGAAGAGGAAAGGGTGATGCAACAAAGTAGAGATAAGTATTTCCCTCAGTTAGAGAACCAAGGTATCAATCCAGTAGGAGGTACAAGCAAGTCTCCAATCTATGCACCTGCACAAAAAATCAAATACTTGCACCCAACGCGATAAAGGGGTTGTCAATCCCTTCACGGTCAACTGCAAGGATGAGATCTGATAGAGATAGATATAAAAGATTTCTAAAACGTAAAACAAAGTAAATAAATAAATAAATTGTAGCAAGGTATTTTTGGGTTTTTTTGGTTTATAGATCTGAAAATATATGATGGAAAATAGACCTAGGGGCCATAGGTTTCACTAGAGGCTTCTCTCTTGAAAGAAAGCATACAGTGGGTAAACAAATTACTGTCAAGCATTTGATAGAAAAGCGCAAAGTTATGACGATATCCAAGGTAATGATTATGAATATAGGCATCACGTCCGTGTCAAGTAGACCGAAACAATTCTGCATCTACTACTGTTACTCCACACATCGACCGACTCCTGCCTGCATCTAGAGTATTAAGTTCATAAGAACATAGTAACGCCTTAAGTAAGATGACATGATGTAGAGGGATAAACTCAAGCAATATGATGAAAACCCCATCTTTTTACCCTTGATGGCAACAATATAATACGTGCCTCGCTACCCTACTTTGTCACTGGGTGAGGACACTGCAAGATTGAACCCAAAACTAAGCACCTCTCCCATTGCAAGAAATACCAATCTAGTTGGCCAAACCAAACCGATAATTCAAAGAGAAATACAAAGATATCAAATCATGCATATAATAATTCAGAGAAATTCAAATAATATTCATAGATAATCTGATCATAAATCCGCAATTCATCAGATCTCAACAAACACACCGCAAAAGAATATTACATCGGATAGAACTCCAAGAACATCGAGGAGAACATTGTATTGAAGATCAAAGAGAGAGGAGAAGCCATCTAGCTACTAGCTATGGACCCGGAGGTCTGTGGTAAACTACTCACGCGCTTCATCGGAAGGGCAATATAGTTGATGTAGATGCCCTCCGTGATCGAATCCCCCTCCGGCAGACCGCTAAAAAAGGCCCCAAGATGGGATCTCACGGGAACAGAGGCTTGCGGCGGCGGAAAAGTATTTTGGGGGATGCTTCTGATGTTGGGGGGATATTTAGGAATTTACAAGCCAAAGATTAGGGTCAGAGGACCTCCAGGGGGACCACAAGCCAGGGGGCGCGCCCCTACGGCTTGTCATCGCCTCGTGGGTTTTCTGGCTTCATCTCCAAGGCTCGTAGGTGTCTTCTAGTCCAAGAAAAATCATCGCGGAAATTTTATTCCGTTTGGACTCTGTTTGATATTCCTTTTCTGTAAAACTCAAAAACAAGGAAAAAACAAGAACTGGCATTGGGCTCTAGGTTAATAGGTTAGTCCCAAAAATAATATAAAATAGCATACTAATGCATATAAAACATCCAAAATAGATAATATAATAGCATGGAACAAAAAAAATATAGATACGTTGGAGACGTATCACCATGCCCCACAGAAAGTAAAAAAGATGTTTTCCTGTTTGTTCCTTTCGCGAGAGGCACGGATTTACTTATCATGGAGGCACGGATTTGCTTCCGCCGTGCCTCTCGGAAAAGAAAAAAGAACATGTTTTCTTTTTTTGCCCTTCCACGAGAGGCATGGATTTACTTCTCATGGAGGCACGTATTTGCTTCCGCGAGAGGTACGACCGTGCCTCTCAGAAAGGAAAAAACGCGTTTTTCCTTCTGCGAGAGGCACAAATTTACTTCTCGTGGAGGCATGGATTTGCTTCCGCGAGAGGCACGACCGTGTCTCTTGGAAAGGAAAAAAACACGTTTTTTCCTTCCGCGAGAGGCACAAATTTGCTCCACGTGGAGGCACAGGTTTGCTTTCTTGAAAGCCACGACCGTGCCTCCCGGAAAGGAAAAAAACACCTTTCCTTTTTTTCTTCCACGAGAGACATGGATTTACTTCTCATGGAGGCACATATTTGCTTCCGTGAGAGGCACGATCGTGGCTCTCGGAAAGGGAAAAAACATGCTTCTGGTCTAGTTTTTTTCGTCTGTTTTTTCATGAAAAAATCTTCATTGCAATCTGTCAACATGGGATCTTGTTTTGAAGATCTCAACATGAGGAATCCAACGGTGAAAATTCAAGAATCAGACACACAGTTTGAGAGATAAAAATGTTTTGAATAAACGAATCTACGAAAAAAGAGAAAACTCCCAGGTTGCGACAAGTAACGCGAATACAGTGTGACACTTGTGGCAACCCGGAAAGGTGGGAGTGACCTTCACAAAGAGTACTCATTAATTATTGATTTAGCCTCACAACGAACCACGTAGCACGTGAAAGATAAATTGGGCCAAAAAGAAGGTCCTACTTTAGCGGTAAAAAGGGAAAGAAATCCAAAAACTGAAAAATAAAAGTCCAGAAAACTGGACCAAAATGTGTTGTTTTTTTCGTAAAATAGAAAAATGGTTCATGCCACCACACTGCAAAAACTACCTTGTTTATGAATATATATTTTTCTTTATTTTTGCCATGGACCAGTACAAAATGCCATGTGACATTATAAAAAAAAGGTTGCCATGAATTAGAAAAACAAAAAAAATATCATAAATGTGCCTTGTGACATTGTAAAATTATAAAATAATTGACACCACTTTGCAGGGTCGAAAAAACTATATGAATTGTGTATTTTAGCATAAACGTTTCTTCTAAAAGTGCTATAAGTTAGCACACAAAAAACATTATAATTCTGCCATGTGAAAGACGAACTAAAAATATGTACATTTGCCATGTATGAAGCAAAATTGCCATGGTGTGTCGAAATAAAATTGCCATATTACCTACAATAAAGCTAACATGGGCTAATTAATAAATTGGGTCTACATCCGTGTCCCTAACTGGAACCCACTACTCATAATTGCCCCTAATTTCGAAGCCTGCTCAAATTTGCCTATCTGCCATTATGTTCACTTATAGAAATGCCCTTCTGTGTCGTTACCGTCCGGCCAAAATCGGTCAAAGGGCTTTGACCGTCCTGAAAAAATAGCAAAAAATCAAAAAAATCTGAAATTTTGTGGGATCAAAGATACTCAGGTTCTAAAGATGTGTGCAAATTTTTGTGTTGTTTGGACATTTCAGGAGCTCGTGGCAAAGAAAAAATAGTAAATATGTACGCCTGTGAACAGTAAATTCAAAAAAATAGCAAGAAAATTCCAAAAAAATATGACAAATTTTGGCATCAAAGAGGCTCGGATCTGCAAGGTGTGTGCAAATTTTTGTTGTGTTTGGACACTGTAGGAGCTCGTGGAGAAAAAAACAAAATTTGGCTCTGGTAAAAACTTTGGAAACAATGACTATTTTTTTTGCTAGAGCTCCTCGCATGTCATTTGATCACAAAAACTTGCAAGCACCTTGTGCACCCAAGCCTCTTTGATGCCAATTTTTATATATTTTTTGAATTTTCTTGCTATTTTATTTCAAATTTACTGTTTACAATTATACAAATTAACTGTTTTTCCTCGCCACAAGCTCCTAGAATGTCCAAATAGCATGAAAATTTGCACGCACCTTGCACACATGAGTATCTTTGGTCCCACAAATTTTTAGATTTTTTAGAATTTTTTGCTATTTTTTTCAGGACGGTCAAAGCCCTTTGACCGGATGGTAACGGTGTAGAAGGGAAATTCTGTAAGAGCACATAACAACAGAGGGGCAAATTTGAGCAGACTTCGAAATTAGGGGCAAATCTGAGTAGGTGGTTCGAGTTAGGGACATAAATACAAATGACCCAATTTGCGATGGTCTACCTAATAAAACAGCCAAGGGATAAATAATAAATTGCCATGCTATCCTACAATATATTTTCCATGGTAAGTCCACTAAATTTGCAAGTGTAGTATATTTGCAATGGTAAGCATAGTATATTTTTCATGGTAAGTGTATTAAAATTTCCATGACCCAAAAAACATATTTGTGTAGAATTGCCATGATGCATACATACTAATTGCCATGATGCTCTAATAGCAAATCATGACTTGTCGTGCATGAGAAACAAAAGGTTGCAAAACATCTGAAAAATTGCCATGTTTTGGAAAAAGGAAAATATTTTCCATCCACAATCGGAGTACGTGGGCCGGCCCACGCGCGTCGCCCTTGACGGGTACCATGAAATTTTTTACCCCTCCCCTCATATTGGACGACGTGGTTTAGTCCCACCTCGTTGCGGAAGGGGCTCGCCGGTCATCTTAAACAGTTCATCGCCTTCACATAGTACTACAATTTTTTAAAATTCATATAATTTTTACAATTTATATGACCAAATGAGAGCACACTACTTTTTTTTCATTTTCCAAGTGCCAAATTGACCCATTTGTAGAAAAAAACAAGGAAAATTCAAATACTCTCAAAATTTGAAATCCTTTTGCATGGAGCCCTTTTATGTGCACTAGTAAGTGGGAGTGTTGCCATAGGAACTTTGCATCTATTTTTAATAAAAGCTATTCTCTTTTCCATTTTTCAAGTGTTAGAAATGACTTTTTTTTGTGAAGGAAGTACCTGAAATAAGTTTGACAATTGAGACTTTTCATTATTCATGCAAATTAGAGCACATTGGATGCCCATAACCAACTTTCATAAATTTTAGAGTATTATTGCTATATCTCATTGATTTAGTGGATTTCTAGTGAATTATCAACTTGCTCAAATTTGATCTACAAGTGGCATGTAGTTTGGTCATAAATATTAAAAAAACAATCATTGTAGGCTTTAATATTGGTGGTTTATGCACTTGGGACAACCAAAGTTGAAATCCCAAACAATTTGGTATGAATGGTCAACCTTGCTAGTTTGTCCCCATTTTGAAAAGAAGTCAAAAAAAAAAATAAAAATAAAAAAACCTAAATAATTTAAATCCTTTTTCATCCATCCATCTTATGTGCACTACTTTGTGGGGAAAATAAAAAACTTGCAATACCACAAATTTGAAAAAAAGCTTCACAAAAGGACCTATCTAGTATGAAAATGCATGGATTTCAAGGCATATGCCATGACCACATCCATGGAATAGTCCATGATAACATGGACAAATTTGGCTCAACTATGGGTGTTACCATTATGAATAATGTTGCCATATGAATTATGATTGTTTGGTAATAAAAAAATATTTTCCCATTTTCCAAGTGTTAGAAATAACTTTTTTGTTAAGGAAGGTCCTGAAATATGTTTGAAAATTGGGCCTTTTCATTTTTCATCCAAAGTAGACCACATTGGATGCCCATTGACCAACTTTCATGAATTTTAGAGTATTATTGCTATATTTAATTGATTTAGTGGATTTCTAGTGAATTGTTAGAACTTGCTCAAATTTGAACTAGAACTGTGATGTAGTTTGGTTATGAAAATCCACAAAAATCATTTTTGGCTTTAATATTGGTGGTGTGTGCACTTTGGAGAACCAAAGTTGAAATTTCCAGACCATTTGGTATGAATGGCCAACCTTGCTATTTTGACCACATTTTGAAAAAGAAAACAAAATAAAAGTCTCAAAAATTGTAATCCTTTTGCACTGAGCCATCTTATGTGCACTAGTAAGTGGGAAAAAGCATACACATCCAATACCGCAATTTTTTTAAAAACTTCATAACTGGCCTATCTAGTATGAACATGCATGGATTTCAAGGCATATGCTCATGGCCATGGCAACATCCATGACATAGTCCACGATAACATGGCCAAATTTAGCACAACTATGGATCTTACCATTATGAACAATGTTTCCATATCAATTATGAAGGTTTTGCAATACTTATTTTTTTTTTCCATTTTTCAAGTGCCAGAAATGAATTTTTTGTGAAGGAAGTGCCAGAAATAAGTTTAGCACACATGGGTAAGCATATTCGAATCCCACTGTCCAAGATGAATGTAGCTCTATTTTTGGTAAATTTTGGCATGTTGCACTATTTTTTCTATGTTTTGGCATGTTGTTCTATTTTTGGTAAATTTTAGCATGTTGGTCTATTGATCATAACTTTTGGCATGCTCCACTAGTTTTTGACATGCAAATTTCACTGAGCTAAGCAACATTTTTTCACGTATTCACCCGAGATATTATAGAAATTGGTCATATTGATATGTCATCTTGTTCTCGACAGGAACTTGCTGCTTTCTTGGTTGCTTCCTGCTTGTAGCATGGATTTGGTAGATCTATCAAATCCATGCTTCTCCTTCCCCGAAGCGAGACTTTATCCAGATCTCAAAGAATAGCGAGCTAGGTGGCCGACGGGCAAAGAAAGGGGGTGGCGAGTTTACTTGAAAATGACAACTGCCTGTTCACTAGACATAGGAAATCTAAAACCTAGCATACCATAAATGAAAAAGCATATGCAGATAACAGTATAATTCAGCATATTCAGATAATAGTATAATTCATTGTAGCATAAAATAGTACCACATAAACATACTGATTTCATCACTAGGCATCCACATGTCGGATCCTCGGCACTAGAATGAGCAAATTAGAGTATCTACTTCAAACGCTTAAGATGCGAAGCAGCGGTGGGAGAGTTGAGCATTTTGCTCAAACTAAGCAGAGAGCTCATACTACTCCACCACTATTGAGGCAATCTTGCAGCCTGGCTTGGCGTGGGAGGTGACCAATGCCAATCCTATTCGGCATCAGCTTACAAGGGCTCGTGGTCAACCTCGTCATCCACATGAATTATCAGATCCATGAATATCGGCACATGCTAAGCGATGATCTCCAAGACCCCTGGTGGCACTCCTCTTCTTCATCTCCAGGAAGTGTGATTATCTCCAAACCCCTCGGTCATCGAGAACGGCATCCTCCTCCTCCATCTCCATCTCCTTGACTACAACCTCTCCCCCCTTGTTGCCCTCCTCCTCCTCGCTATCCTCATCCACTGTCTGCTCGTCGACCACTTCGTTAATTCACAAATTCATCGGCCCTTCGGCCTATGGATTCAACAAGGAGAGGCGAGAGAGAAACTCATGCCAGAGAGCTCACTTTCAAGGACTTGGCGCCTCCATAGCCTCTTACATTTCCCAGAGCAGTACTTCAATAGAAAGCACCAATTTTTCTATAGGCAACATCCGCTTCACCTCCTCTTCTGACACTTGCAATATCAGATTCAATGCATGCATCATAGTATCTTTGTGGCTCCAAAACCAGGAGCTTATCTCCTTGCACTTTTCCAGCAAGAGCTCATCGCCGACGTAGAATACTTTGATATGTCTCCAACGTATCTATAATTTTTGATTGTTTCATGCTATTATATTATAAATCTTGGATACTTTTTATGAATTTTTATGCTATTTTATATCATTTTTTGAGAACTAACCTATTAACCCAGTGCCTAGTGCTAGTTGATGTTTTCTGCTTGTCTTTGGTTTTCAAAAAAACCAGTACCAAATGGAGTCCAAATTCTATGAAATTTTCTGACGTTTTTTTCTGGACAAAAGAGACCCTAGAAGCTTTAGGAGGAGACCAGACACAAAGCAAGGAGACGACAACGCAACCGGGCGCGCCCTGTTACCTTGTGGGCCCCACGTGGCTCCGTCTGACCTTATTCCACTTCTATAAATTCCCAAATATTATGAAACCTCCAGAGAGCCACCCGAAACACTCTTTCCGCCGCCACAAGCTTCTGTTCTTCCATGATCCCATCTGGAGGCCTTTTACGGTTCTTTATCGGAGGGGGAATCAATCACAGAGGGCTTCTACATCATCCTTGCTACCTTCTGATGATACGTGAGTAGTTTCCCATAGACCTACGGGTCCATAGCTAGTAGCTAGATGGCTTCTTCTCTCTCTTTGATCTTCAATGCAACATTCTCATCGATCTTCTTGGATTTCTATCTAATGTAATCTTATTTTGTGGTGTGTTTGGTGGGATCTGATGAATTGTGGGCTTATGATCAGCTTATTCATTGAAAGTATTTGAGTCTTTTCTAAACTTTATTATGCATGATTATGATAGATTTATATTTCTCTCCTATCTATCTGTTTGGTTTGGCCAATTAGATTGATTTATCAATGGGAGAGGTGCTTTGTAATGGGATCAATCTTGTGATGTCCTCACCTCATGACAGAAGGGGTAGCGAGGCACGTATTGTATTGTTGCCATTAAGGATAAAACGGTGGGGCTTACTCATATTTCTTGAGTTTAATTTTTCCACATCACATCATCTTGCTTAAAGTGTTACTCTATTTTTCATGAACTTAATACCATAGATGCATGCTGGACAACGGTTGATTGGTGGAGTAATAGTAGTAGATGTAGGAAGGAGTCAGTCTACTTGTCATAGACTTGATGCCTATATGTGGGATCATTGTCATGAATAACGTCATAACTATGTGCTTTCTATCAATTGCCCAACAATAACTTGTTTACCCACCGTATGCTATGTGTTCACGTCATAACTTTTATCATATTATTAAAACCAAAAATACCTTGTCACAATTTTATACATTTTGTTTTACTTTACTTTTTATCTATCTATCACTATCATACTTAATCCTTGCAAGTAACGAGTTCAAGGGGATTGACAACCCTCTTGCCCGCGTTGGGTGCAAGTATTTGCTTTTGTGTGTGTGTGTAGGTGTTACAAAGAGGGAATTTGCATGGTTCTCCTGTTGGTTCGATAACCTTGGTTCTTACTGAGGGAAATACGTATCTCTACTGTACTGCTTCACCCCCTCTTCAGGGAAACTCCCAACATAGTTTACAAGTAGCAGGAAGAATTTATGGCGCCGTTGCCGGGAGACATCATCAAATTATTATCAGGTTCCTACATACAAACTATCATCTACTTGCTCTATTTTTTATTTTCCTTTTTATTTGCCTCTATTTTTCATCTCCCTCCACTTCTCATAAAATCAAAAACACAAAAATATTTTATTTTGTTAGTTTGCTTTGGTTGAAGTTGCTACCATATCTGAGTTCGAGAAAGTTGTTATTGAAAGTGCTAGTGAATATAGTACTGGTGAATCTCTTGTGGAAAAACTTAAATTCTTTGACCTTAATCATGATCCCCCTGAGAACAAATCTCCCACAAATTTTAAAACTAGACTCTATCATGTGGGTAGTGGGAATATTATTGGGAAGAATATCATTTGAGAACTCCTTAATTGCATGGGATTTATACCAGTAATTAGGATCTATTCTTGAAAAAACAAATTGCTATGTGGATGCCATTGCTATGCTTGTGGTTAAGTTAGAAATATTTTTTTTTGCATATTCATCCAGCCTTACGAAAGATATTCTATGAACTTCCCAACATTCATAATCCTAAGACTAAAAAGATTGCCACTATTATCCTTATGCATGAATTTGACTATATAATTCGAGAAGCTAGGGACATCTTCGCCTTTATAAAATAGCTTTTGAGAATCCTCTAATAGAAGAAATCCTCCATGATAATGACACTATACGTAGGTCGGAATCTAAGGATTATTTTGCGTATGGTGAAAATATTAGGAGAAGAGTTCCTTATCATGAAGTTATCAAAACTTTGTACCACCCTACTTGTGATAAATTTGAGTGGACCACTAAGGGAATTGATGAGGGATTTAGTGAAGTATGGTTTTAAGGTACCACTAGGGATCCTATAGATGATGAATACATGTTTTATATGAGGATCTCTATTGTGATGATTCGGAGTTTGAAGTAATGAACGTTATAAATTATCGAGCAAAGTCCCTTTAGCTATTTAAGTTCTCCTACTAGAAAAGTAGAACATGAAAGTAGGGAACTAATGAGATTTTTTTGGAATATTTGATTAAAAAGATTTAGAAACTAAGGATGACAATATATACTTCAAACTTTGCCTTACGCCTAGCTAGGGGCGTAAAACAATAATGCTTGTTGGGAGGCAACCCAATAGTTATCTTAATTTTTTTGCTTTTACTTTCTATTTTGGTGTGTTGACACAATTATTACTACTATTATGATTTCTTTTTTATGTTTTAGTTAGTTTTTGTGCCAAATAAAGCCTTTGGGATGATTTGTATAATAGTTGACATTATTCAGTGGAAAAATAGAAACTTTTGCTCTCAGTCCAGGAATTTCCAAAACTCCCTGGAACGTGCTTTTGATCTGAAATGTTTACACATGATTGATATACAAATTTCCCATGTCTTCCTAAATTTTCAGAAGTTTTGGAGTTACATAAGTATGCTTTTTATTCAGATCACTACAGATTGCTCTATTTTAGACATATTCTATTTTTGTTGCATAGTTTGCTTGTTTTAATGATGCTATGAATTATATGGGGGGGGGGGGGGTATAAGTCATGGAGAAGTTGGAATAAATTAGCTATTATTCAATAACAAAATATGAATGGGTTTATAACAGTACCTAAAGATTATGATTTGTCTATTATAGTAACGGATCTCACGAGGTTTCTGTAGAGTTTTGTGTGCTCTAGTTTTCAAGTTTTGGGTGAGATCACGATGGATGAAGGAATAAGGAGCGGCAATACCCTAAGCTTGGGGATGCCCAAGGCACCCCAAGGTAATATTCAATGAATACCCAAGAGTCTAAGCTTGGGGATGCCCCGGATGTCATCCCCTCTTTCGTCTACAATCTATCAGTTTGTCACTTGGAGCTACATTTTTATTCATCACATGATATGAGTTTTGCTTGGAGCATCTTGTACCATAGTTTTGCTTTGTTTGATTTATAGTTTGCCACAGTCATTGTTTGCTAGACACACCTTTTGAGAGGGGCACACACTTATCATGATTTGCTAGAATACCCTATGTGCTTCACTTATATCTTTTGAGCTAGGCAGTTGCTCTACTCATTCACTTATATCTTTTGGAGCACGACGGTGGTTATATTTTATAGAAATGATTGCACTCTCATGCTTCACTTAAATATTTTTGAGAGTCTAATAAATAGTAATGGAAATATGTGCAGGTTATAAGACTAGTCCAGAAAGGATAGGTGGTATTCAAGGGGGATATAATAAAGACATTTATGTAGATCACTAAATATGAAACGTATGGTTTAATGATTTTTATGTCTTAATATGAAAGGATATAGGTTCATGATCATTGCTAAGTACAAATATTGGTATTAAAGCTTGTTATTAACTTCTCATCTAAGTGGGTCATGGTATGGTGCGGAGGTTTGAGCATTTGTATTTCTAATTGAAATCCTTGGGTGCTGTTATAATCGGATGCGCGCAATGGTTAACTCCTACCAATCAATTCCCGAGGGGAATGCGAGATTACTTTGCTTCAAGGGCTAATAGGCTTTCAAAATAAGTGTGTGAGTTCTTTATGATTAATTTGAGTCCATGCACTACAAAAAAAGACACATGCGTGAAATTTTGGGCCGAACGATTATTTTTTGTCATGCTTATGACACTTCTATGACGATAATTGTGACAAACCCCGGTATCATCATAGATGTGGTGGGCTCCTACTTCTATGACAAAAAATCATGACAAAAAATGGGCTTTTCGTCTTGGGTGGGCCGGAGACGCAGTTGCATGACATTCTTTGGGCCGTCCATGACGGAAAAAACCGTGGTAGAAGCGAGGGCGAGGAAAATATCGGGGAGTTCCCGGTTATGGTGGGTGGTCGGGGCTGAGCGATGCATGGAGGTTTGTGCGTTTCTCTCGTACACGTATGCGCATGTGTGCGAGGCGTTGGGCTCTAACTGAACCCGAGCGACATGTTCTCTTACTGAACCCAAGCGATTGCACTAGCTACGTTACTGAAGCCGAGCGATCGATCCCTTGGCTATTAATTGAATCCGATCGAGGGATTCCTTCGCTACTGCTGCTAACTGAAGCCGATCGAACCTGCTGCCTCTTGATGAACAGTGAACGTTGTTGGGGGTTGGATGAACAGTTCCTGGTGACTGTTGGATGAACAGGACCCCGTGGTAGGAGAGACCGTTGCCGCTGGATGAACAAGACCATGATCAAGCCGGTTGGGGGTGGATGAACAGGACCCAGTGGAGGGCTGGTTGAACAGTAGACGATGGAGGCTGGATAAGCAGGACCCCATGGAGAGCTGGTTCAATAGTAGCCGGTGGAGGCTGGATGAACGGGAGCCCGTGGATGAACAGTAGCTGGTGGAGGTAGGAGGGAGACGTCGTGGATGAACAGTCGCAGGTGGAGGCTGGAGGAGGTCGTCGGTGGATGAACAGTAGCCCATGGAGGCTGGAGCAAGGCAGTAGACGGTGGATGAATAGTAGCCTGTGGAGTCCCGTTTTGCGGTATGCCACAGCCCTCCCAATGAACAGGACCCCCGTTTCGACCGTAGGAGGTCGAAGAGAAGTCCGTTTCCTCTGTTTTGTGGTATGCCATACCCCTCCCGATGAACAGGATCCCATTTCGATCATAGGCGGTCGAACAGAAGGTCATTTCCTCCATTCTCTGGTACGCTAGGCCTTGTTTCGGCTGTTCCGTCCAAGCCGGTTGGCTCTCGATGAACATGACGCATTTTGTTGCCTCCCGATGAACACGAGCAGTTTCTCCATTCTGACCCAGCCGGTTGGCTGCCGATGAACAGGACACTATTGGTGTCAGAACCGGCAGATCTCGGGTAGGGGATCTAGAACTGTGCGTCTAAGGATCGAAGGTAACGGAGGCGGGGGACAAGATGTTTATCCAGGTTCAGACCCTCTTAATGGAGGTAATACCCTACTTCTTGCTTGATTGACTTTGATGAGTATATGGGTTGCAAGAGTTGATCTACCTTGAGATCGTAATGGCTAAACCCTAGATGTCTAGCCTGTATGATTATGATTGCCTCTACGGACTAAACCCTCTGGTTTATATAGACACCGAAGGGGGCTAGGGTTGTACAGAGTCGGTTTATAGAGAAAGGAATCTTCATATCCGAACGCCAAGCTTGCCTTCCACGTCAAGGAGAGTCCCATCCGGACTCGGGGGAAGCCTTCTATTTAGTATTTTCACAGCCCACCAGTCCGGCCCATATCACACAGCCCGGACGCCCGAGGACCCCATAATCCAGGACTCCCTCAGTAGCTCCTGAACCAGGCTTCAATGACGATGTGTCCGGCACGCAGATTGTCTTCGGCATTGCAAGGCGGGTTCCTCCTCCGAACACTAAAGCAGTTGATTAAAAGAACTATATCTGGCTTTGTACAATTGTTACAACCCTGAACCACAAGGGCATAATATTAAAAAGATGGTTTTTCTTTACTGACATTTTTACTGGTAAAACATTCCGTCTGGCCACTTCATTATTCTGAATCGTTTTTCGACCTTACTTTTCGTGTTTCGAGACGCAACCTCCAGTGACACGTCTTTTTGAAGTAGAGATCGTGTCCCCATATCACGGGATTCTCAACAATGGGGGCTTGGGTAATCCAACCATGCCATCTGCCCGTCCCCTTGAGAATAGGAAAATTTTAAGGCTTGTGCGGGGTCGCCTGATGTTCGTTGCCTTTATAAAGAAATAAGGACCCATCTTTTTACCCCGCGCCTTCTTGCCTCTCCATCCTCAAGCTCCAGCGCCATAGTCCCAATCTTTCCCTTTGCCCCAACTTCTCCAGCCATGGCTGGATCAGGATCCCAGGGCAAGTGGATGGCCTCCTCTGTAACAGAGAAGGACATCAAGGATCTACAGGAAGCGAGGTACTTGACGGCAGAGATTACACACATGCTTCCCACCCCGGTGCAGGTCATCCCTACCCCAAAGCCCGGCGAAAGGGTGGTATTCATCCCCCACTTCCTCCGAGGACTTGGGTTTTCCCTACATCCCTTCGTCTGAGGTCTCATGTTTTACTACAGGCTGGATTTCCATGATCTGGCCCCGAATTCCTTCCTCCACATCTCGACGTTCATCGTCGTGTGTGAGGCATTCCTCCATGTCCCCCCACATTTCGGCCTGTGGCTCAAGGTCTTCAACATGAAGCCGAAGGTGGTCGACGGTCAACACGCCGAGTGCGGAGGCGCCATGGTGAGCAAGCTCCGCCATGTCACCTGGCCCAAAGGAACATTTGTGGGCACTGTCAAGGTATGGCAGCAGGAGTGGTTCTACGTTACCGAACCCCGCGGCACCAAGTGGGTGGCTGCTCCTGCTTTCAGGTCCGGACCTCCGCTACGGCTCGCATCTTGGACCAACAAGGGTCTAGACTGGGGATCCTCTGATGAGGTGGTGATGTTGCAAAAGCGCATCAAGAGTATGATAGAAAAGGATATCACCCTTGCTGATGTGGTCCAGGTGATGCTTATCCGCCGAGCTCTTCCCTGCCAACGACGACTGAGGGAGTCCTGGATTAGGGGGTATCCGGACAGCCGGACTGTGTACAATGTCCGGACTATTGAAGCGTGAAGATACAAGACTCAAGACTTCGCCCGTGTCCGGATGGGACTTTCCTTGGCGTGGAAGGCAAGCTTGGCGATCTGGATATTATATTTCCTTCCTTGTAACCGACTCCATGTAAACCCTAGCCCTCTCCGGTGCCTATATAAACCGGAGAGGTTGGTCCTAGAAGGCCGATCACAATTACATTTATACCATCATAGGCTAGCTCCTAGGGTTTAGCCTCTACGATCTCGTGGTAGATCTACTCTTGTACTACCCATATCATCAATATTAATCAAGCAGGAAGTAGGGTTTTACCTCCATCGAGAGGGCCCGAACGTGGGTAAACATCTGTGTCCCTTGCTTCCTGTTACCATCAGCCTTGACGCACAGATCGGGACCCCCTACCCGAGATCCGCCGGTTTTGACACCGACATTGGTGCTTTCATTGAGAGTTCCTCTATGTCGTCGCCATCAGGCTTGATGGCTCGTCTTATTGTCAAGGACGACATTACTTCGGAGGGGGCTCTGGCTGTAGGCGAGACGCTCCGGCTCGGCGGCTTTATCATGGCCGCCCCATCGGCGGTGGCGCCGACGATGACTTCTCGGGTCATCAATCATAACCTTCACGTCAGTTCGGAACTTGCCGAACAGATGGATCCAATGGAGCTTTCCTCCCTTAACAAACTCTTGGATCGCATCGCCGCTCTGGGAGTCGCTACAGACTACGACCGGATTGGGCTTAAACCCGACCAAAGGGACATCAAGTCCCCGCCGGCCACCCATGAGATAGCGATAGTGGAGGAACCACACGCGGATTGCCCCTCAACTTTGAGGATAAGTTGTGTTCGGATCATCAAACTCCTTGAGCCAATGACCTACTCAAAAGAAAACCTGACCCAGGTCCCGGACTTAGAGTCGGGTATCGGGCCGAAGAAATTGGGCACCCCGGATCCTGAGTTGTTTAGCTCGGGACCGCCCGCGCCCTTGGGCGATAGATCGGATCAAAATCCGTACCCTAAACTGAACCTAAACTGTCTCTCCCGCATCAGGCAAGAGCCCCAGGAAACCATACATCGCTACTGGGCCAGATTCCTCCTTGCGCTTAACAAGGTCAGGGACTGCCGGGAAGAGGACATGGCCTCACTTTTCTGCAAAAACTGCACGGATGAAGGACTCCTCAATGCTATAAGCCGCCGCGACATAGTACGCTTCACGGACTTGGCAACCATAGTACGGAAGTATTGTGTGATGGAGAGCACTTGGAAGACCCAAACAGAATTTTGGGATAGTACTGCTCTCGCCAAAACCTTTGTCCGAACTAAACGGACGAACTCTCGTAAGTCGTCCGACCCAACCCCCAAGAAACCAAAGCCCGCGCCAGTATGGAGATCCAGATTGGAAGAATGGCTCGACGGGCCATGTAAGCTCCATAGTACTGGATACAACACCTACTCATAGCCTTAAGGCATGTTGGATACTCCGGCAGTGGCAAAAAGTGGCGAGGATCTTCTTGTGGGCCATAAAGTGGAACAACATTCCGCCAAATAACACAATACGATACTAAGATTCGAGACTTTCGCCTCAAACAATAGGCGCAAGCGAAACTCGCCAAGCTCCGGTGAAATTTACCGTGTGGCAAAAATAAACCCTTGGAACGACATCGCTATAACTTTTAATGCCGGTGATTTAACCTCGATCCCGGCTGTCCGCACCACCGCCCTGGTCCTTAGTCCGATCGTAGATGGCTTTCGGCTCACCAAAGTACTCATGGACGGCGGAAGCGGATTAAATCTGATTTACGAAGAAACGCTCAGCAAGATGGAGATTGATAAAAGCCACAATTAACGAAGCGGCACGACCTTGAGGGGAATTATCCCTACCCGGGAAGCGCGATGTGCGGGGAAAATCACACTCGATGTGGTATTCGGTACCCCGGAGAATTATAGGTCCGAGGAAATCACATTCCAGGTGGCTCATTTTAATAGCGGATACCACGCCCTTTTAGGGCGGGACGCATTCACAAGCTTCCAAGTTGTACCCCATTATGGGTACATGAAGCTTAAAATGCCCGGACCCAATGGAATAATCACTCTAGCCAGTGATCCGGAGGTTGCACTTCGCGCCGAAAATAAAACCGCAGCCCTAGCCCTTGAGGCATTATCCGAAGCCCTAGCAGTCGAAGAATTCACAGCACTACGGGCCACCGTGGACAGGGATGACGTAATACTCGACAAACGACCCAAGTCCACCTCATTCAAACTTGCAGACGAGATAGTCAAATTCCAGGTCCACCCAACAGACCCCATGAAGACAGCTACCATCAGGACACAGCTGAGCCCCGCGATTGACGCCGCACTTCGAGATTTCCTACGTGAGAATTGGGACATTTTCGCCTGGCACCCATCGGACATGCCAGGTATCCCACACAGACTGGCCGAACACAGCCTTAATATCCTAAAAGGATATAAACTACCAAGGCAGACCCTAAGGCGGTTCTCAGAGCACAAACGACAGGCAATGGGGGAAGAGTTAGCCAAGCTACTCGAGGCCGTATTTATCAGAGATATTAAACATCCGGATTGGCTGGCAAATTTGGTGTTGGTGCCAAAGAAGGATAAATCCTGGCGCCTATGTGTCGATTTCAAAGACCTCAACAAGGCTTGCCCCAAGGATCCCTTTCCCCTCCCTCGCATCGATCAAATCATCGATGCCACAGCTGACACGACTTCATTGTGTTTCCTCGACGATACTGGATACCATCAAATAAAGATGGCAGAGTCCGACCAAGCTGCAACGCTTTCATAACGCCATATGGCCCTTTCTGCTTCAACACTATGCCTTTCAGCCTCAAGAACGCCGGTGCAACCTACCAACGCATGATTCAAACATGCTTGGAAAAGCAAATCGGCAAAACAGTGGAGGCATACGTGGACGACGTGGTCATAAAAACAAGGCGCGTCGAAACCCTGATAGATGACTTGAGGCTTACATTTGACAATCTCCGGGCATACGACATCAAGCTGAATCGGGAAAAATGCGTTTTTGGCGTCCCCTCGGGGAAGCTTCTCGGCTTCATCGTTTCCAACAAAGGAATTGAAGCGAATCCGGCAAAGATCCGAAGCTCATCACGATTGGCTTTACCAAGAGACCTCAAGCACATCCAAAAACTAGCGGGATGCGTGGCTGCTCTCAGCCGCTTTATCTCCAGGTTAGGAGAAAAGGCACTACCGCTTTATCGCCTTCTTCGGCGCACCGAACACTTCATATGGACGGATGCAGCCGCGGCCTGACTGGACGAAATAAATACCCTATTGGCCAGTAATCCGATAATAAATGCGCGAATATCGATTTAACCTATGTTGTTGTACATAGCTGCAACGCATCAAGTCAGAAGCACGGTGCTCGTCGTTGAACGAGAGGCCGACGGATACAAATACCCGCCCAGAGGCCAGTCTACTATGTGTCCACGGTCCTAACCCCATGCAAATCCACGATACCCACACTATCAAAAAATAGCATACGCGGTGTTCATGGCATCCCGGAAGCTACGACACTACTTTCAAGAGTGTTCGATTACGGTGGCCTCCGAAGTACCACTCAATGACATAATAAATAACCGCGATGCTATGGGCCGGATTGCCAAGTGGGCTATTGAGCTCCTGCCGTTCAACATAACATACAAACCACGGCGGGCCATCAAGTCGCAAGTGTTGGCTGACTTCGTCGCCGAATGGACAGAAGCCAAACTCCCTAAAGAGTACGGCGCATACTCAAACTAGATCATGCACTTCGACGGCTCTAGAATGCAGGCCGGATTGGGAGCAGAGGTAGTCCTGACATCTCCCACCGGCGACATGGTCCAGTACGTCCTCCAAATATTATACACAGACTCCAACAATGCAGCCGAATACGAGGCTCACATTGCCTGGTCTTCGGATGGCAGTCTCTATGGGAATTCAACGCCTAGAGGTGCGCGGGGACTCAAACCTCGCAATATCACAGATAAACGGAGATTTTGATGCCAAGGACCCGAAAATGGCGGATTGCCGTAATGCCGTCCTCAAAATGTCAGCTCGGTTCGAGGGGCTCGAATTCCACCATGTGGCTCGAGAAAACAATCAAGCGGCGGATGTCCTCGCTCGCATCGGCGCTAAACGCCACCTAATATATTCTTGGAACGGCTGTTCAAGCCATCCGTAGTATGGGAAGAGGAATCTGGCAATACTAGCACGGATCCGAATACATCCCCAGATTCCGAACCATCAGACATAGTCGGAGGTTCTACCCCCGAAATAACGTACTCGACCCACGAAGTCATGGCTGTATTCGCCCCGTGGACCGAGCCCTTCTTGGCCTACCTAAATAGGAAGGAGCTCCCCGAAGACCAAAATGAAGCGCGCTGCATCGTTCAACGTTCTAAAGCTTACAAGGTCTACGAAGGGGAACTCTACAAGAAAAGCGCTACCAGAGTACTACAAAGATGCATCTCCGAAGAGGAAGGGCGGCAGCTCTTGGCTGAAATCCATGCCGGCCTGGGTGGGCACCACGCCGCGGCTCGGGCATTAGTCAGCAAGGCCTTCCGTACAGGCTTCTATTGGCCGACGACCCGAGCGGACGCACAAGACCTTGTCCAACATTGCGTCGGTTGCCAGCTCTTTGCCAATCAGAGTCACATGCCCCCTACCGCACTCCAAACAATCCCCATAACTTGGCCCTTTGCGGTCTGGGGGCTGGATATGGCCGGACCTCTTAAAGGGGAAAGCCATAAGAAGAAATACTTATTGGTCATGGTGGACAAATTCACCAAATGGATAGAAGATAAACCAGTCAAAACGGATGAATCCGGACCAGTAATAGACTTCATATCCGGGGTCGTACACCGATACGGTGTCCCCCACAGCATCATCACTGATAATGGCTCAAATTTTACAGCTGACGAAGTGAAAACTTGGTGCGCAAAAATGGGCATCAAGCTTGATTATGCTTCCGTCTACCATCCACAAACTAACGGCCAGGTAGAGCGGGCAAATGGTCTCATTATGAGCGGCATCAAACCCAGGCTAGTGCGATCCTTGACAGAGTCGGATACGCACTGGGTGGAGGACCTCGACTCCGTACTCTGGGGGCTGTGGACCACGCCAAATCGCACCACCGGATACACACCATTTTTTATGGTGTACGGCGCGGAAGCAGTATTACCTTGCAACATAATACATGATTCGCCACGCAGACGCATGTATGAAGAGAACGGGCGAGTTAGATCGGCAGGATAATTTGGATGCCTTGGAGGAGGAGCGCGATGTCGCAAAAGCCCGTTCCGCATTCTATCAGCAGCAGGCTCGACGATACGAAAGTAGAGAAGTGCGGGCCGAAACTTACAATATTGGCGAGCTCGTTCTACGACTACAGGAGAAGAAGAAGGACAAACTCAAACCCAAGTGGGAGGGTCCCTTCATCATTGACAAAGTTCTCACCGGAGGAGCATACCGCTTACGTAATGCATCCGATAACAGACTCGAGCCGAACCCATGGAACGCGGCAACACTACGGAGATTCTACGCCTAGCGCCGAACACAGTGTTCGTCTCCTAACCCCTCCCTTTTAATTATGCCCCATCCCATTTTCCTTTCTCAACCCTTTTTATCTCTTCACACAAAGTATTCAATACAGTGTGGATTTCCGGATAACTCCGGCCGCACTAAGTGTGTAAGCAATACCTGGGGGCTTCCTATACGGAAGCTAAAAATGATTACTCACATGGCTTTCTGCCCGTCGCATATGCATTCTTTTTCCATATGTGCCTTTTCTTCACCATTATATGCACCGATATGACTTATGATGTTGCCAAGCTAGGTTGCCTGGCTCTTGTGTTTATGCCCTACGTTCCCGTTAATTCGGCTAGGGCATAAGGGGAGCACCGCTGCGATTGTTACTGCCGGTTCAAATGGATGTGTACCTCAGACTGGGTGAAGCCGAAGCTAGCTTCCTTAAGAGAATATTTGGTCGGTGAACAAAAGATGTATTAGTTTATCATAATATAAATCCCGTAAGTCTTGTATCCTGCGCCATCATTCGCATTCCGGACATGCGATCGTCGCATGCGTACTCAGGAAAGGAACCCCTAACGTAACTATTCTCTCCGGAAGATGTTTCTTACTATCCATGTAATATAACATAACTAGTTGGGTACTTGTCTGCATTCAAGCACTTATGACCCTACGCCTTTGTTTCCACGCATACCCGGTTTTGTATAGCTGAGCGTGTATTCGGACACACCCGGACTATAGGATCCGGGGCTGAAGCTAAAAGGTCCGCCATGACAAATGATTTTAATCCGGCTAGGGGCTAATCATGCCCATTAAATTACATAGTTATTTGGACTGATTACATTCCTCTTCTATACCATCCAACAGGCTATCTAGCTTACAATCCTGTTGAGAATACTCAGCGGCTAATGCTACTTGGTCATACACCAGACTAACGGGAATTTCTTGCCCATCGGGCCCCGCCGGTCCCACTTCGGCCATATGGTTTGGGTCCAGCTTGGTGTAGCGTGTCTTCACCATCGCCCAGGCTTCTCTTGCTCCTTGCCGGCATGCCGATATCTTCCATAGACGGAAGCGCCGCCGGGCTCCTTGCAGCAGGTCCACAAGTTCCCCCATGCCATTCGGCAGTAGGCTTGATGGCCACAAAGCCTGAGCAACACCCTGCATCACTAGCCGAGCTCGCTCGTGCAGTCATGAAAGGTCTTGCAGTAAATCATTTGCATATGAGGGCATCTCCTCCTCGGGGCAACCCGTTAACATTCCTGCAAGCAAAATTCTTTCAATATACTTCCTCGCCGAACTGTACAACAGTTCGTCAAGGCACTTACTGTAAATGCCGCGTCGAAGCCTCTTGTTCTCCTTCATGGAGTCCGCCAGCTGAGCGCAGAGATCTTTTAACTCCACGTCCAGCTGGAGTTTGGCATCTTGAAGATCGTTCTTCTCCCGCCTAAATCGCGTAAGAATGCGCTCGCCAGCCTCTAGCTGCTTTTTGAGATGCGATGCATCCTCTCCTACACCCTCCGGATTCACCCCAGGATTGTCTGCAGAATTTTCTGTTAGACTTGAAATATTTACTCACTGGTGCATCTTCGCACAATTGTGATAATTACCAGATGAGGGCCTTTGGGGTTCCTCTAACTTGGCAATCAAGCTGACCCTCGGTTGACCTTGCAGTCCTCCAGCTCCCGAAACAATTGCTCGTTCTTCTCTATAAGGACCTGTACATAAATTGATCCTTAAAACTGTTGTTTCAACCGTTTCAAGTCTCAGGGGCTACTGCTATACATACTTATCAAAATTCCTCACCCCGTATGTCTTTGGTATACTGGTTTGTCGCTTGGGCAAGCCCACCCCGAGCAGCTTGGACGTACGCGTCCGCCGAATTGAAGGCATTAAACGCCTCTTTGGAAAAGATGTTGTTCCGAAGTACGGCCCATCGGCGCCTGTGATTCATGGAGCTCTCTACTTTGGAATTCGTGGCTGAGAGCAGGTCCGCACTCTCTGTCGGAGAGCAATGCGGTGCTGGCCCCGTGTCCGCCTCCGCTCCTGAAGCTGGTTCTGCAATCCGGCTGGTGGAGGCGTGATTGGTAGGGTCTCCGGATGTAGTCCGGTTATTCTTCTTCTTCCTGCCAGACACGAAGGGCGCTGTCATATTTTAAATTCTATAATCATAGGACAGGTTGTTGTTTTACCTCTGTAGCGGTGTGTCAACCCTCACCGCCTTCCACTTGAGCCTGCCCGATCTGGACGCCCGTGGTTGACGAGTCCCTAGGGGCTCGGCCCCTCGCTCCTGCCGTCGTTTCTGCAAATAGAACGACGCCTCAAGGGTAAATTATAACACCTGGGGGGAGTACTCTTTGAAGGACAGGGCTTTCTAGTGCGGCTTACACATGAAGAGGGGAGCAGTCCAGGGTAGTCGGCCGTAATGGCCACTAGGGCGCCATCCCAGCTCGCCTGATAAAATACCCCGTTGACAAGCTCCACAGTGATATTCGGATCGACTTTAAGTCCCGGATCTAGGGCCCTTCCAGGGTCCTCTGGTTGTGGGGAGGGGCTGAAGATTCCTTCTATGGCCCTCCTTAATTCCTGCCCAGAAGCATTGATGCAAGTAATCTTAGCAGAAGAACGCTAGAGCAAAGCGAGGAAAAAGAATGGCAACTTACCCACACTGGGGGTTGTACATGGAGAATCCTTCCCGCGTTTTTATGCGAAGGAATTCCTCCTCTTCCCCTTTGTACAGATCGGACAATATCCTTGCCAGAGCGGCAGTGGAGTCCGGACCTTTACGGCCATAGCGGGAGGCGTCATCTTCCCTGTTGAAATGCCACATGTGCTTCCCCCGATATTGGAGCGGTTGCACTCCCTGTCTTATGCATATCGCCATAACGTCAACTGTCATCAGTCCGGATTTGGCCAGTAACTTTATCCTGTCCATCAGGAGGAATATTTCCCTCGTGTCCTCTTCTTGAGGACCCCGGGGGCGCCAGCTTAGGCGTGCCCTCGGCAGGGCGTTGCTGAACTTCGCGGAGACCTGTCCGGACTGGATCCGGAGGGGGACGCTGCTTATATAAAACCACTCAAGGCCGCTTTTCATGCCTTCTTAGGAGTGTCGGATAGATATCCGGTCTCGGCAATACGCCATACTTCTGTCCCGCCCACTTGACATGGGGACTCCCCCTGGGTGTGGGGGACGAGGCAGAACAGCTTCCGCCATAATCCGAAGTGTGGTTCGCAGCCTAGAAACAGCTCGCACAGGGCAACATACCCTGCTATGTGCAGAATGGAGCCAGTGGTAAGATCGTGTAACTGGAGGCCGTAGAACTCCAGGAGCCTGCGAAGAAACGGGTGGATAGGGAATCCAACGCCCCTTAGCAGATGAGGGATCAGGCATATACGCTCCTTCGGAGATGGGTTAGGAGATCCCTCAGCTTGGTCTCCTCCGTCATAAGTGGCTATTCCAGCTCGGACGGAGACCATGAAAGCATGTGGGAGAAACCCTTGGGTTTGTAACTTTGTCAAACGGCTATGAGGAACTGAACACTCTCCCCAATCCCCCGACTTGGAACAAGAAGGGCAAGCAGAAGAGCTGCGACGGCCGGCCATGTTGGAATGGCTTTTCACGGGGCACTCTGTTGGATGCTGGCTCTGGGGGGGGGGGGAGAGTGAGGTTTGGATCTGAGAATCCCCGTCCCTTCAAATAGGCGGTTTGCCCGGAGGATCGAGGGCGGCAAATGCGAAAATGCCTCGACTCCTCGCATTTGCTCGACACGTGGAGATGGTCATTCTTGAGGCACCAAGCCGAGGAGCACAACATTGATTGGAGGCCGGACACTATTCGCCGTAACAAGCACTTTGGAGTATTCGGAGAAGGAACCCGCCCTGCAATGCCGAAGACAAGACTGCGCGCCAGACTCCTCGTCATTGAAGCCTGGTTCAGGGGCTACTGAGGGAGTCCTGGATTAGGGGGTATCCGGACAACCGGACTATGTACAATGTCCGAACTATTGAAGCGTGAAGATACAAGACTCAAGACTTTGGCCCGTGTCCGGATGGGACTTTCCTTGGCGCGGAAGGCAAGCTTGGCGATCTGGATATTATATTTCCTTCCTTGTAACCGACTCCATGTAAACCCTAGCCCTCTCCGGTGCCTATATAAACCGGAGAGGTTGGTCCTTAGAAGGCCGATCACAATTACATTCATACCATCATAGGCTAGCTCTTAGGGTTTAGCCTCTACGATCTCGTGGTAGATCTACTCTTGTACTACCCATATCATCAATAATAATCAAGCAGGAAGTAGGGTTTTACCTCCATCGAGAGGGCCCGAACCTGGGTAAACATTTGTGTCCCTTGCTTCCTGTTACCATCAGCCTTGACGCACAGATCGGGACCCCCTACCCGAGATCCGCCAGTTTTGACGCCGACGACGACCTCTCAACATGTGGGAGTTTAATCCGGAAGGGCCACGGACCCTGCAGTGATTCTTTGGCACGACGCACAAAGGGATCTGGAAGCCGCTCTTCAAGAGCCAGAAGACGTGGACAAGGACGTCTGACGGCACCGGCCTCGACTGCAACAATCCGGCCTCGCCAGTAAATATTAAATTTCTGAACATTACCTAGTTCGTCAATCTTAGGGAGGGGTACTGAAAAAATTCCACCCCTTGAACACGGCTGGATAAAGAAGGCGGAGCAGATCAGATGTCCGACTCCGCTCCCCGAAGACCCAGATGAACCTCTATTAATGAGGATGCTAGTCCCGGTGCCCTATCGGGCGCCCGTAAAGAAGGACAAGAAGAAGAAGGGCAAGGAGGCCGAAGATGGCCTCCACCATGAAGGTAATTCGGGCGCTACGTCCGGAGGGACTGAGGCTCGTTCCTCTCATGAGGGAGACGAAGAAGAGGACGAGGAGGAGGAGGAAGAAGAGAACCCTCCTGCAAAAGGGAAAAAGAGGGCGGCGTCCGTAGATCCGGAGGAGGGAGCATCCAAGAGGGGAAGGATATCCCTCTCGGATGACTCGGATTCGGACGCCGAAGCAATCCCCAAGCACTGCCCCCGGACCAAGCCTATTGTCGCATCGTAAGTACCTAAGGATGCTTTCACATACATCCAATCTTTTGCAAATTGTGAGAATAATGTTAAATCACGTGTTTCAGTCCGGCTCGCGATCTCCCCCAAGTATCATCGTCGTCGAGGGATTTATCGCCGGAGATGATGGAGAGCGAGATGCCTCCACAAGCTTCCCTGCCTCCTAGGGCGGATGCCACCGATTTGTCGTCCCAAATGATTTCTCCGGGCTTTGGAGAAGTGCGGGAGAGGACCGAGACGGTGCTAGGGGATAACACCTTGGTTACCAAGGACGTGGGGGTTGAGACCCCCATGGAGACTGGCGATGGGGACCCAGGATCATCCGGCTCCCGGCCGAATACCGCTCCGGAGGTACAAACGGCTCCGGAGTCGAATGAGTGGCCCCCTCCGAGGGAGGGGAAATCGGCTATTCCAATGGCGACCTCCACTAATCCGGAGGCGCCGAACACTCTAGTGGACGCTCTGCAAAGTGCGTCCGCCTTGGAGGAACACCGTACCTTAATGGGTATGGTGGCTGAAAAGATTCAGTCCACCAAAAGTGGGCTGAACAAAGCCTTCACTAGCCTATTAACAGGCTTCGAGGTATGCAATGTAATGTCTTTTAGCCGCTTTTCATATGAAAAATATGCCTGTATATAGATAGTAGCCCCTGAGACTCTGGTTGGCCCATGAAGAAGGGCGAACAGAGGATCTATAGATATCTGCAGTTAGTAGCATACTTATCTGATGGGTGAAACAGGCTTCACTGTTAGCGGCGACCGCCCAAGCTGCGGAGGTTTCTGAACTAAAGCAGAAACTAAAGTTGGCCGATGAGGACGTTGTCCTTATTAACAAGCGGCTCGACGAGGCGCATGGTATGTTTCAAATATTTCGTTTATGCATGTATTAATGTTTAGACGATAAGTTGAATCTTATGCGCTGCTATATGAATATGTGCAGATGGCGCTGCCGAGGTCGAGACCCTTAGGGGTGAACTTGCTCGGGCCAAGGAGCAGGCAAGGGTGAGCAATGCGGCCGCTGAGAAAGCGGCTGCAGATTTGAAGGCCGAACAAGCCACCCGGCGCCAGTTCGAGGAGCGCATCTCTGCAATAGAGCAAGAGCTCAAGGACGCCATCCGCAAGTGCAAGTCCCTCGAAGAGGAGAACAAAGCCAAGGCAACCAAACTCGACAAGGCCCTTCAGGAAGCCAAAGAGGCGCGGTCCGAGTCCAGAGCGGCCCGCGAGGAGATCCGACAGGCCGGACAGATAGCGGCTGGTAAGCCCTTTCTTTTACAGTCCAAGTTTGGCTGTCAGAGGTATGCCTTGCTTAATCGACTATGGAGTTCTCCAGACGCCTTTGCGGATCTTCCGAAGAGTGCCGCCGACGCCGTGCAATTCTTCCAGGCTCAAGAGGAACACACGACGGAGAAGCTGTTCTGGTCACAGTTCACGGTGCTGGAGCGCCCGGTGCTGCTAAACGACCAAATGGCGCAGTGGGCCGAGCTGCATAAGATGTCCGGAGCGGCCATGAAGGACGTCATAGTTTGGCTGTGGCCAGCCAAACCCATTCCGAGCAGCTATTTTGGCCTAGTGCGGCATCTCGGCGATGCAGTGCCCCGAATTGACGCAATCAAGCGGTCCGTGTGCATAGAAGGTGCACGGATGGCCTTCACCCGCGTCAAGATGCACTGGGAGAAGATGAAGGCTGCCGATGTGGCCGTCGAGGGCCCGCCTGGAGGCAAGGACCATCGCACGCCGGAGCGCTATTTAGAGGACGTCCTAGATGGTGCCCGCTTAATAGAGGGTCAATGCTCAAAGGACATTATGTTCTAATGAATGTACCCGAACTGCCCAAACGTTTTTATTATGTATGAGGGCTTTGTAATATATTTGTGCCCTTGCCTGAATTTTTTTCCTCCTGTGCGGCCGTTTTCATATGCCTGAGAGTTTTCCAGTCGTCGGCTTCAGCCCCCACGTAGATACTACGGGGGTGTTTGGAATGGCACATGATTACACTTGACCTAACGTCTTGGTCCGTAAAGGAGGTATCAGTGCAGCGAAGCAGGAAATCAGACTATGTGGCTTTACCACTCTCACTTAGCCATATGATTTTGACGATGGGGCTAAAAGATAGCCCCTGGTATGTACGCGGCTATCCGAATGCGGATGCGTTATGTACGTGACCGGAAAGACCAGTCCTTCGTGTAATACGGAAAAATTCACTGGAGATTTAGTAAGTCACCGGATGGCTGACCAGCTCTCGCCGCATCATGACAATCAGTTTTTTGCTTTCTTTACTGAGGTGTTTGACCGGACGAACCAGAAACACAATCGTAATAGTTCTCCCTTTACTACCCTAGCCGAACAAGCGGGACGTAAGGTAGCAAACATAGGAGCCGGGCAACCCAACTATTGACCAAAGACATGATTCGGAGCCGATGCATATAATGCCAAGTTCGGGATGCTGAAGTGTGCTATAAAGCTATCCGGGCTTTTGTTTGGCAACACATGTGTGGCCACATAGAGCCCCTGGCAATTTGTGTCGAGATGAGTGAGTGAAACAACCGAGGAGACACAATACGGTTGATGAAGTTGATACCAAATAAAAATTGTCTTCACTAGAATCTGAATATTACGTCAAAACATGATATTACAGAGGGCACCATAATCATCAAGGCCATTTTACATGCCGGGGGTCTAAGAATAAGGGGAAAAGCTCTATACAGGTCCTTGAATAAAGTTTGGTCTACAAAATCCTTTGGATATCATGCCGCACGTCTGCGCCGCTTTTGCCTTGGAGAGAGAGATTCCTTGAGAGGAATGGTCTTCGGCAATCTGTACGAAACCGGGCTCGAAGAGAGTCCTTCTAAGTCTGCAGGATAGATAGGTTTTAATGCGCCTGTGGTAAAAAAGAAGGAATAGTCGAAAGAAAAGAGGGGGAGGGTCATATAGGGTCGAACCGTACTATAGACCTCTCCGTATTGTGCCTCCGCTGATGCCCAAGGTATTTTGAGTGCATAGTTATGCACATGCGGTACGAATTTCGCACATGTGTGTGGCGATCGACAGAGGCGAAACTGCTAGTCTAGCTCTGGAATTACCGAGCTGTCAGCATGTAGGATTGACCGGACTTGTTTAACAATGTCCGACGGCATGATAGCCGATAAGGTGCGCAGCTTGGTAGGACCGCTCTGTATTTCGGCCGTGAGGGCCGCGGTGTGCTCCTCAGTTCTGAGGGAGCGTTTCGTGTTTCCATTGACTGTTATGACACCACGTGGTCCGGTCATCTTGAGCTTTAGATAAGCGTAGTGCGGGACCCGTTAAAACGGGTGAAAGCGGTTCGTCCGAGCAGTGCGTGATAGCCACTGCGGAAGGGGACGATATCGAAGATCAAGTACTCGCTTCGGAAGTTGTCTGGCAAACCGAAGACGACTTCCAGTGTTATTGAGCCCGTGCAGCGGGCCTCTACCCTAGGTATTACTCCTTTAAAGTTAGTTTTGATGGGCTTGATTCTTGACGGGTCAATGCCTTTTTTGCGGATAGTGTCTTGATATAGCAGGTTGAGACTGCTGCCGCCGTCCATAAGGACTCGCATAAGGTGGAATTCGTCGTTGATTGGACCAAGGACCAGAGCTGCCGAACCTCCATGACGGATACTGGTTGGGTGGTCCTTTCGATCGAAGGTGATCGGACAAGCTGACCATGGGTTGAATTTTGGGGTGACTGGCTCTATGGCGTAGACGTCCCTTAATGCGCGCTTGCGCTCCCGCTTAGGGATATGTGTGACATATATCATATTCACCGTTTTTACCTCGGAGGGAAATTTCTTCTGTCCCCCTATGTTCGGTGGGCGAGGCTCTTGATCGTCGTCCTCGTTGGGCGGCCCTTTCCCTTTGTGTTCGGCGTTGAGCTTGCCGGCCTGTTTAAAGACCCAACAATTTCTGTTGGTATGATTGGCAGGCTTATCGGGGGTGCCATGAATCTGGCAAGGCCGATCGAGTATTCTGTCCAGAATATATGGACCATCTCTATTTCCTTTGAACGGCTTTTTTCGCTGATCGGATTTGGAGCCGCTGAATCTGATGTTGACCGCCGTGTCTTCGATATCTTGGTTGTTGTTTCAGCGCTTGTGCTTGTTGTGTCGTGGCTTTTCATTGTTGTCCCTGGCTTTGGAGGTGCCAAGGTCGCTGGTGCTATTGCTTCTACGAGCTAGCCAGCTATCTTCTCCCGCGCTAAAGCTGGTCATTAGTGCTGTAAGGGCTGCCATGGACTTCAGCTTTTCTTGGCCGAGGTGTCTGGCGAGCCATTCGTCGCGGACGCTGTGTTTAAAGGTCGCGAGGGCTTCGGTGTCCGGACGGTCGACAATTTGGTTCTTTTTAATTGAGAACCTTGTCCAGAGTTTCCGGGCTGATCTCCAGGTTGCTGGAGTATGTGACTGAGGTCATCGGCGTCCGGGGGCCGTACATAGGTACCTTGGAAGTTGTCCCTGAAGGCATCTTCCAAATCCTCCCAGCTACCAATAGAATTTTCTGGGAGGCTGTTTAACCAATGCCGTGCTGGTCCCTTAAGTTTTAGGGGGAGATATTTGATGGCATGTAGATCGTCACGGCGAGCCATGTGAATGTGGAGAAGGAAATCTTCAATCCATACTGCGGGATCTGTTGTACCGTCATATGATTCAATGTTCACGGGTTTAAACCCTTCTAGGAACTGGTGCTCCATTACCTCATTGGTGAAGCATAGGGGGTGTGTAGCGCCTCTATATCGGGCCACGTCACGACGCAGTTCAAATGAAGTCCGTATGCGGTTTTTGGCCCGGGTGAGGTTATGCTTGTCGCGCTAGTCCTAGTGGTCGTCTTCTCGCGCTAGGGCACGCCCCCTTGATCCATAGATTGATCTGGTCCAAACGGCTCTATTGTCCAGGTCATGTCGTAGGTCATAGGTGTATTCTGGAGCCGATGTTCCCCTGCCTTTACGGCGAGGTGGTGCGGGCTGGTGTTCGGCTTGAGTTGCCACTCTGTCCCGGCCACATGGTGGTCGGTCGGGTTTGTCAGCAGCGTCACGCATTGGCGGTATTGGCTCCAGGGCCTCATCGTCGAATTGGGGTAGCAGCATGCGCTTCGGGTAGCTCTTTGTTGGGCGTTCGAGGCCGTATTCCTCGGCTACCGTATTCCTTGTAGTCCTTGGCTTCTGCTTCTTTTTCAGGCTTCTTGCGGTGGCGATTAGCCGCCCTTAAAGCGCTCTTGTTCGAGGGGTTCCTCTGGCACAATGAAGTCTTCGTCGCCGAGGCTCACATCCTCTTCGGAGATCGGTAGGTAATTACTATCCTCCGAGTCCTCGTTCCTGACCGGATCGTCGGGGTTAACTTTCCCTTCCTCCCAATCATCCTGTTCGGATGTTGGCTCGACAGGGGCTTCGGGGTCTTCGGCATTCTCCAGTGTGTTATTATCTCCGGTACCGGTGTTGCTATCTTTGCCGCGACGCAATTTTGAGCGGTGCCGCTGACGTCGACGCTTCGGAGGTGCTTCAGAAGGCTTGTCCTCAACCGGATCCTCCTTGCCGTCGTCGCCATCTTCTTTGGGTGTGTCCACCATGTACACGTCGTATGTGGAGGTGGCTGTCCATCGTCTAGTAAACGAAGGGTCTTGGCCTTGTTCGTCTCCGGCATCATCATCCATACCGTCGATGTCTTCGGAGGCATAGTCCAGCATGTCGGTTAGGTCTTCGACAGTGGCTATGAAGTGGGTGGTGGGTGGGGCGTAAAATACCCTACTCTCAGCCCCTAGTCCGGGTTGGGCGTAATTCCGAAGCGATTCCTCCGTAATCGCGAGGATTTGCATCAAGTCCACAACCTCGTTCAGGAGTGAGGTCTGGGTAGAGAAACGAGAGTCCGCGGGGCTGTCCGGGGTCGGAGCCTCCTGGTAGCGCCCGCTTGACACGGACCTCGAGAGTTCGGACTCAGAGTCCGGCGGAGTGTCCGGCGCTTGAGCGACGAGGGGAGTTCCTTTCGTCTTTGGGTTTGTCGATGATGCCGTCCCCTCCGGACGTCCGGAAGCAAGTTCCATAATTCCAGAGAGTCCGACGGGCTCTAAACTCCCGTCTTCGGACATGGGAGCCTGCTCTGGATCTAAGGCCAGAGCGGTGATCGGGGCCGCGAACCCTTCGAAGATCAAGTCTCCTCGGATATCGGCGACATAGTTTAGGTTTCCGAAACTGATCTGATGACCAAGGTCATGGCTGTCAATCTGCTCAAGGTGGCCAATCGAGTTGGCACGCATCGCGAAGCTGCCGAATACGAAAATCTGGCCGGGGGGAAAGGTCTCCCCCGAAATAGCATCATTGTAGATGATCGAACGAGCCATCGAACCTTCTGTCGACAGCACAGAGGAACTCTCAGTGAAAGCACCAATGTCGGTGTCAAAATCGGCAGATCTCGGGTAGGGGAACTGTGCATCTAAGGATCAAAGGTAATAGGAGGCGGGGGACACGATGTTTACCCAGGTTCGGGCCCTCTTAATGGAGGTAATACCCTACTTCCTGGTTCATTGACTTTGATGAGTATATGGGATACAAGAGTTGATCTACCTCGAGATCGTAATGGCTGAACCCTAGATGTCTAGCCTGTATGATTATGATTGCCTCTACGGACTAAACCCTCTGGTTTATATAGACACCGAAGGGGGCTAGGGTTGTACAGAGTCAGTTTACAGAGAAAGGAATATTCATATCCGAATGCCAAGCTTGCCTTCCACGTCAAGGAGAGTCTCATCCGGACTCGGGGGGGGGGGGGGGAAGCCTTCTATTTAGTATTTTCACAGCCCACCAGTCTGGCCCATATCACACAACCCAGACGCCCGAGGACCCCATAATCCAGGACTCCCTCAGACACCATCGCTGCTCTCCGCTGCCTCTCCATGTACACGAGCCCTGGCCGTACGTATGCACGAATAGGCGTTCGAGACCCCGCCCGTATGTACGTACGCGGCCGTATTTACTTTCTTGCACCCTGGCTGTATGTACGTGTACACGATATAGACGGGACTACGTGACATGCTACATCCGTGCCTCTACTATGACACGTGCCCTTCATTTACTCGACCACGGTTCATCGCTACAGCCTGCAGACAGACCGATCGACCAGTATGTACGTACACGTTCGTGACCAGACAGACAACCCTACATATGGTTCGACCAGGTGGGTCTCAGCTGTAAGGAAGGTACGGAGGCACTTCCTTGTGTGCGAAGATATAGCTGGTGGGTCCCAGCTGTTAGGGGGAGAATCTTATTTTTTACCCGTAATATGGATGCACTTCCTTGTGTGCGAAGATGTAGCTGGTGGGTCCCAGCAAAAATGGGGAAACGTTTTTTTCGCAAAATACGGTGGCATGTCCGGTGGGTCCTTGCTGTCAGGTGGAGGAATCATTATTTTGCGCGTAATAAGGAGGCACTTCCTTGCTGCGGCCGTGGACCCAGCTGTCAACCTCTCCATGTACAGTACTCTTCCGACGAAAATTGTTCCTTGACCACAATGACCACGCCGCACCGAGAGCACCAAGGCGGTGGAAGACGGCGAGGCCTAGGAAGGGGACGACGTGGAGCCGGGGAAGACGCCATAGTGGATGCCCATGTGGACATGTGTACGAGGGTTGACTAGTTTGGCTGCGGTGTGAGGCTGGCGTCGCCGCAGAATAACAGGGGTTGTGGGTGAGTAAAGGGATGGCATGGCCAAAGGTTGGAGTAGGGTGGGGTGGTCAGGCCTGCATGGTAGCAGAGCCGAGGCAGGAGCAAGCGGCACAACCGGCGCTGGTTTGGGCGGCTAGAGCAAGAAGACCAGAGGTTGAAGAAGCACTACGACCATTGGATGGACATCGTATGGTCACGGGAGCTAGAATCGTTCATAATACTAAGATGACAAAGCCCTCCATCCATGTCAACTTAGTAGGCCCACAAGTCAGCCTCCCACTATGGTGGGTCCCAGCTAGCAGGGGGATTATTCATTTTTTGTGGTAATACGGAGGCACTTTCTTGCGTGCGAAGATATAGCTGGTGGGTCTGAGCTATCAGCGGGCGGGGGGCATTTTTTCGCGAAATACAGAGGCCCTTCCGGTGGGTCCCCAGCTGTCAGGTGGAGGAATCATTATTTTGCGCATAATAAGGAGGCATTTCCTTGCATGCGGCCATGGACCCACCTGTCAGCCTCTCCACGTACAGTCCACTTCCGATGGATGTCGTTCGTTGGCCACGTTGACCATGCCGCGCCGAGAGCACTAGGGCGGTGCACGACGGCGAGGCCTAGGAAGGGAACGACACGGAGCCAGGGAAGACTCGGCATTTGCTTCCCACGCGGAGGGGAGTACGAGGGTTTACAGGTTCGTGTACCATCGCTAGATAATAACAGCAGGTGTGGGTCAGTAGAGGGATGGCTAATCCAGCGATAGGAGTAGGGTGGGGCGGTGAGGCCTGCACGACGGCCCAGCTGGCCACGGGAGGAGGGAGCAGGCAGTCCCGCCGGCGCTGGTTTGAGCGGCTGGAGCAGGAAGAGCAAAGATTGAAGAAGCACGACGGCCGTTGGATGGACATCCAACAGTCACTACTCTCGTGCGTTGACTAAGTTGACACGGCGTAGCGTAAAGGCCAACCTTTTTAGGAAAGCGTGCTAAATCACAAGCACAAGTCAGCCTCATATATGTGGAAAACAACATACAACCCATATGCCATTATTTCTAATAATTTACAGCCCATTTGCTAATTCCTAAGGTTTTTTGGAGCCCATTTTCATTTTGTTAGCATTACAGCCCATATTCTGGCCACGGTTAAAAAATTATACGAATTTTTGCATATTTCGGTGCGGTCCGAACTGTTTTAATCACGAAATTTTGAGTCACATTCAAACTAGTTTTAGAAATAAATTTATATCAATATAAAATCCAAATAATTGTCCACGCATAAAAAATGAATGGAATTTAAAATCTCGAAATAAAAAAAAAGACATTTGAAACTAATTGTCGGTTTCATGTGTTTAAAAAATGTATAGCCCATTTCTCATTACTGATAGCCCATTTTCTGGGCGAGCCGAATGAAGCTCTCCTCGTCTTGAAAGATTTGCAGCCCAGCAAGGCTGACAAAGCAAGTAGGCCTCGGTTGGGTATTCTGCAAAAGAACAAAAAAAACCAGGCTAGCCATTTTCAGAAAGAAAAAAACTACTGGGCTGGTCTTGTGGTAAACATAAAAGAAAAGGCTAGCTAGACAGGCCAGAGTGCCCCGCACAGCCAAGTTGACACCCTGATTCCGTCTCAAAAACAAAAATAACTGGGCGAGCTGCCGTGTCCCTGGTGTCAGCCGCTCGTTGTGCAATTCTCTCATTTATTGACTACATTGACAATGGCATGGGACCCAGATGTCAGAAATCCATTAGGAGGAACCATTTTTTGGATTGAAATAAGGAGGCACTTGCTTGCGTACTGCCATGACCCTGGTGGGTCCCTGCTGTCATCCTCTCCACATACAATCATCTCCTAATTGTGTATGCGTCAACCTAGTAGGCCCACAAGTCAGACTCTAAACCCGTGGCGGACAAATACAACCCATTTAAAAATAACATCCCATTCCATACATTCAAACGGAAAGTTCAACATTCAGAGCGAAGTAACAGGTCTGATCCAGATATGGAGTACTGAACCTTCCACGTTGACAACCATCATAGCCAAGTTAACTATCTACTCCCAGTAATACTCTAGTAGTGTACAAGTACTAACTTACTCTTAGCTAACTAGACGATGCCGTCCGCCATCTGTGGTACACGCTAAACGCCGGCACCGACGCCCTCCTCCTCGCCTTGGACTTGCCAGAGGTACAATAGGGCGCGTTGCTCACGCGTGTTGGCCCTTTCCATGCATGCGTGGTCCACAGAAGCTTCGGCTTCTAAGCGGGAAACCCACTTGACGAGCTGGTAGTAAAATTCGGCGTCGCAAACACGTGCGTGCCCGACAGCCTCCAGGGCTATTTGCCGGGCGCCGGCCTCCATGTAGTCGGCCCAGTTGCGGGTGCTCTGCTTGCAACTCACAGCGTCGGTGCGCTGCTGCTCCATACCCCGCTGGTGGTGCAAATCAGCGATACGCTGCTCCTCCGCCAGGCGGTCGTGCTCCAACAAGTCCTCATACTCGGCATTGTCATCTAAAGACCGATAGAATGCATCCTCCCTCCGTCTGTCTTCCGGTGAAAAACCCAACACTAGTTCCGGTGGTGACCACCTCCGGGGTCACCTATTGCGGACGAGCGGGGGCATGACGGACGTGGCGAGAGCGAGGACAAGTGGCGAGCAACGTCGGGCCAGTGGGGGCTTATGAGGATAGGGTGAGTTGGGTAATGGTCCCACCGGAGAACGTCAGGAACCAGTAATTATAGGCAAAAGGTAGGTGAAGCAGCGTGTCACGGGAAATGCGACGATCATCAAAATTCAATGCATAAGAAAGCATGGCTTAGCGCGCCAACTTATCGTGGAAAACTAGAAAAACTGATGTGCCATCACGTCCCGTCAGTGGTGCGTGCCGTCCGTGCTGGATCGCACATCAGCATGACGGTCAAACAGGTGCACTCGAATCATCCAGATGAGGTACTCCCTCCTTGTCAAAAATTATTCCACCACTCATCATCTACCTTGGTTAGTGAGATTTTTAAATTGAGCCCTGCAAACTGGAAAGGAGGTAGTACGGGCGTGATCCGCTTTTTATTCGTGTAGGATCGAGTAGGTCGGATAGTGTACGTGTAGGATCGCATTAGCTGATGAACGTTCACTGGAAGATAAGGCATTTGCGAACGTTTTTGCTGACAGTTTCTTCATATTCGCATGGCATTTTCTTCAGAATAGCTTGTCAGTTTCTTCAGGGGTAGGCATATTTATTCGAAAAACTGCCACTTTGGATCTTGCGTCGCAACTAAAACTGCCAGAAGCGTATTAGTAGGCTAGCTAGTGATCGATCAGTAGCTTGTAAACATTGAGCGAACAGAAATAAGGAACTGCTAGTAACTTGTAAACACTGAGAACACAGAAATAAGGATCATGTTGTGCACAATAGTAAGAGTCGATCCGTTCGAAATGTTCACACGAGACTCACAGGCCTGGCATTGTAATATGTTCACATTAGTAGCCCAAATTCACAACCAACTAGTACAATTCCCATACATAAGATCAACATGTTAATGCATCTCAATGATTCACAGATCATATACAAATATGTAGCTCCAAAAGCAAAGATCTATAAAAAACATCTGTTCTTCCTACTAACATGGATGCTCCGCTGGGCCAACATTCAGTACAGAGTGAAAGACAAATTTGTTTGTGAAATCTACAATTCCTCTTGCAAACGTAAGTGGTTTCACCAACAGATGGAACAATGAGAATGAACCACACATGATGGAGGAACATCCACCGCAAAATGATTTGGTCTTCTCTCGATCACACGGTGAGGCTATTTTCGGAATACAAACTTTAACTTAGGCAAAATGATGCCCATTGTATAATCAAACCAGAGCAACGAAGCACCTAGTGTTGGCCAATAAATAGTACAGTACTACTTTTGTGCAGTCCATGAAGTGACTATCCAATCTTTATGTGTCTATTTTCAAATGGCACTACATGCAGTGTCTATACTATTCTCTTGTGCAGTTCCACCAAAATTGTGGTCGCTTTATTTGTTTGCCAAATAGCAACGGGCAGACATCTGTCTACACAAATATCAAGCAGCTAGTAAACATATACCCCACATTGTATTTTCGGTTTAAACACGTCTCTTCCGCTTAGCATCTGTCATGTTTTGCACTGGACAATTTGATACTGTCATGTTTTGTCCTGGACAATTTCATACTGAATTGATTTCCTAGTACATAGCAGAAATATAGCGCCTATTCTTCATCAGACCAAGGATATCCATGTTCGCAGTGATGGAAGAGGTGAAATCGCTACAACCAAAATTGAGCATCCAATCATTGAATCATGTCCCGCACCTCCAATGTAGTTCCACCATGCCAATAAATTCACATGCAAACCACTAATATTACTATCTAATGGCAGTACAAAAAGAGTAGCAAGATAGTAGCAAACCATGTACCTTCGTAATGAACAGCTCATATGTGCCACCAATTGGATATTACGGTTTGAAAGAAAACATGCTCATAATGTTGAACCATTTGGACTTTTTGTGCAGTTCCACTAAAATCGAGCATCCCTGTTTGCATAGATATTGAAAGTGTGATTACTATAAAAGTGGCACTAGTTGAAGCATAGACTCAAAAAATATAAGCATTCCAATTTCTTAATGGGAAAAGGTAGCAAGATAGTTTCTAACCACCTGTTTGAAGGAATAAATAAGGCTACAACGACTGATGTCAAGAAGGCATACATAGTATTTTCTTAAAAACTGAACCATTCCCGACCTTTTCTCTTCTTTTATGCATATTTTGTGCAGCTCAACTAAAATAAAATGCCATCACCGCCTTGAAAATTCAGTGACACTGTACAAAAAGGAATGACTTAACATTAAATAATGATGGCCGGTATGTAATAGAAAAGCATTAGAGACAAACATACAGACCTCCTCCGATAACATAATGAACATTAATTTTAACAAGGTGTGACTAGCTTTACCGGGATAATTTGAGTGAACTCTACACCCTCTATTCCTTAATATAAGACGTTTTTGCAGTTCAATTTAAAGTACCCAAACGTCTAGTATTTAGAAAAACAGGTAGTAGTTTTCTTGAGCACATATCTGGGAAAGCTTGGCACACTTTATATATGTCCATATACTAATGCAACACCATTCGAATAGTACAAACATACACTAATCCAGTGTCTAGTGCAACAGTAGACTAGTTTTTTTTATTATGGGGTACAGTACAATGGTTTTACTGAACAGATTTCCATAAGCTAGCACTGGAAGATTTCTATAAGCATTACACTTACTAAGCCTTTTGTCCCAAACAAGTTGGGGTAGGCTAGATATGTAACCCTTTCACGAGGACTTCCCAGGAGGTCACCCATCCTAGTACTACTCTCTCCCAAATGGGTTTCATACCCAAAGGACTGGATAGTTTTTACGTTGGCTCACCAAGCCTATCACAAACCTTAGATATGAAACCGTTTCACGAGGACTTCCCATGAGGTCACCTATCCTAGTACTACTCTCGCTCAAATGGGTTTCATACCCATGGAACTGGCTAGTTTTTATGTTGGCTCGCCAAGCCTATCACAACCCTCCTCCTTTACCCGGGCTTGGGACCGGCTATGCCTAGAAGACATAAGTGGAGTTAAGGAAGATTTCTATAAGCATTAACAATACAAAATGTAAAGGTAACAAGTTTCAGCATTGGTATACTAGCTTTGCAACAACATTAAAGCAAATACAAAAGTCTGAAGGTAACTAGCATTATTAATTAATGACAGTATAAAAAAGTTCAAACCATGTACCTTCAAGGTAAATATCATTTTGAACTCGAGGGGACCTCAAAATTGCTATCCCAATCTTGATAATCGATCAAACATAAAAAAATTATCGAATGAATCAAGAGAACAGCCAGAGGAGGAGGTGCCCACTCTTGACCTTTCCTCTTGTCTTCATATTTTTTTGTGCAGTTTAAGCAAAATAAAATGACATGCGCCTTGGCATTTTGGTGACACAGTACAAAAAAATTGACTCATCTCATGAAAGTGATGTATGTAATCTAAAAGCATTAATAGTGCAAAAATCTCAAGGTAGTAACAAGTTTCATTGTTGGTATACTGATGACCCACAAGAATAGGGGATCTATCATAGTCCTTTCGATAAGTAAGAGTGTCGAACCCAACGAGGAGCAGAAGGAAATGACAAGCAGTTTTCAGTAAGGTATTCTCTGCAAGCACTGAAATTATCGATAACAGATAGTTTTGTGATAAGGTAATTCGTAACGGGTAGCAAGTAACAAAAGTAAACAAGGTACAGCAAGGTGGCCCAATCCTTTTTGTAGCAAAGGACAAGCCTGGACAAACTCTTATAAAAAGTAAAGCGCTCCTGAGGACACATGGGAATTATCGTCAAGCTAGTTTTCATCATGCTCATATGATTCATGTTCGTTACTTTGATAATTTGATATGTGGGTGGACCGGTGCTTGGGTACTGCCCTTCCTTGGGACAAGCATCCCACTTATGATTAACTCCCCTCGCAAGCATCCGCAACTACGAAAGAAGAATTAAGGTAAACCTAACCATAGCATGAAACATATGGATTCAAATCAGCCCCTTACGAAGCAACACATAAACTAGGGTTTAAGCTTCTGTCACTCTAGCAACCCATCATCTACTTATTAGTTCCCAATGCCTTCCCCTAGGCCCAAACAATGGTGAAGTGTCATTTAGTCGATGTTCACATAACACCACTAGAGGAAAGACAACATACATCTCATCAAAATATCGAACGAATACCCAATTCACATGACTACTTATAACAAGACTTCTCCCATGTCCTCAGGAACAAACGTAACTCACAAATCATTTTCATGTTCATAATCAGCGGGGTATTAATGTGCATAAAGGATCTGAACATATAATCTTCCACCGAATAAACCAACTAGCATCAACTACAAGGAGTAATCAACACTACTAGCAACCCACAGGTACCAATCTGAGGTTTTGAGACAAAGATCAGATACAAGAGATGAACTAGGGTTTGAGAGGAGATGGTGCTTTGGTGAAGATGTTGATGGGGATTGTCCCCCTCTCGATGAGAGGATCGATGGTGATGACGATGGTAACGATTTCCCCCTCCTGGAGGGATGTTTCCCCGGCAGAACAGCTCCGCCGGAGCCCTAGATTGGTTCCGCCAAGGTTCCGCCTCGAGACGGCAGCGCTTCGTCCCGAAAGCTTCCTTCTGATTTTTTCCAGGGAAAAAGACACCTTATACCAGAAGATGGGCATCGGGGGGCTTCCAGGTGGCCCACGAGGCAAGGGTCGCGCTCAGGGGGTAGGGCGCGCCCTCCACCCTCGTGGACAGTGGGTGGCCCCCCTCTGGTGCTTTCTTCGCCCAATATTTTTAATATATTCAAAAACTAACTTTCGTGGAGTTTCGGGACTTTTGGAGTTGTGAAGAATAGGTCTCTAATATTTGCTCCTTTTCCAGCCCAGAATTCCAACTGCCGGCATTCTCCCTCTTCATGTAAACCTTGTAAAATAAGAGAGAAAAGGCATAAGTATTGTGACATAATGTGTAATAACAGCCCATAATGCAATAAATATTGATATAAAAGTATCATGCAAAATGGACGTATCAACTCCCCCATGCTTAGACCTCGCTTGTCCTCAAGCGGAAGCCGATACCGAAAAATATGTCCACATGTTTAAAGATAGAGGTGTCGATAAAATAAAATACGGACATGAGGGCATCATGATCATTCTTAGAATAGCAACATATATATATATATATATATATATATATATATATATATATTGTCATATGATTTCTTATGTTGAAGTAACAATCTATTCACAATGTAAAGTATGAATCAGAAACTTCATTGAAAAATAGCAAACTATAATCTCAGTCATTGAAGCAATTGCAATTTATCATAACATCGGAAAGAGACAATATAAGAGCTTTTCAGCAAGTCCACATACTCAACTATCATTTAGTCTTTCACAATTGCTAACACTCACGCAATACTTATGGGTATGAAGTTTTAATCGGACACAGAGAAAGATAGGGGCTTTATAGTTTTGCCTCCCAACCTTTTACCTCAAGGGTAACGTCAACAATAATGCTTTATGAAAACCCACATCCAATTGGATATATATCAGGATCTTTCCAACACATAGTGCTTGCTAAAGGATAAAGTGTAAAAAGGAAAGGTGAAGAACACCATGAATCTTGTATAAGGTATAAGACAAAAATAAAAGACAGGCCCTTCGCAGAGGGAAGCAGAGGTTATCATGTGCTTTTATGGTTGGATGCACAAAATCTTAATGCAAAAGAACGTCCCTTTATATTGCCACTTGTGATAGGGACCTTTATTATGTAGTCCGTCGCTTTTATTTCTTCCATATCACAAGCTCGTATAAAGCTTATTTTCTCCACACTAATAGATCATACATATTTAGAGAGCAATTTTTATTTCTTGCAACAATGACAACTTACTTGAAGGATCTTACTCAATCCATAGGTAGATATGGTGGACTCATGGCAAAACTGGGTTTAAGGATATTTGGAAGCACAAGTAGTATCTCTACTTGGTGCAAAGAATTTGGCTAGCATGAGGGGGAAAGGCAAGCTCAACATGTTGGATGATCCATGATAATATAATTTATTTAACCCATTACGTTGTCTTCCTTGTCCAACATCAACTTTTTAGCATGTCATATTTTAATGAGTGCTCACAATCATAAAATATGTCCAAGATAGTATATTTATATGTTAACACCTCTCTTTCTTTATTACTCCCTTTTAATTGCAATGATGACCAAAACTATGTTCGTCAACTCTCAAAAACTTTTATTCATCATACTCTTTATATGTGAAGTCATTACTCTCCATAAGATCAATATGATCTCTTTATTTCTTTTTTTCCTTTATTCCCTCAAGATCATAGCAAGATAACCAAGCCCTCGACTCAAGACTAATCTTTATTATATATAGCTCACGGACTCGATTACAAAGATAAGGATCAACACAAAAACTCAAAGCTAGATCATACTAAACTTTATTCTACTAGATCAAGATATAACCAAAATGATCGAACTAAGAAAAATGGTAAAGATAGAAGTATGATGGTGATACGATACCGGGGCAACTCCCCCAAGCTTGGCAGTTGCCAAGGGGAGTGCCCATACCCATGTATTTATGTCTCTTTCTTCGGAGGTAGTGATGTGATATTTTTGGCGATGATGCCCCTTAGGATATAGTTCTCTTCCTCGAGCTTATTGACTTGCTGCTTAAGATCCATCGTTTCCTTTTAGAGTTTACCCGCGATGGCTAAAGATTCTTTCACCCATGGATGTTGCATAGCTGCGGGAGAACAAGTAGCACTCTTTTTCATATTTTCATCAGAAATAAATCTAGCATTGGGAGGGATGACCGAATTTGGAATTGCTAAGCTCTGGAGTTCCTCCATCATAAATCTGGCTTGGAGACGAGAGGTAACTTCTTGATATTCCTCCATGGAATCTATCCTTTTCAAGCCGGCCTCCATCTCTTCCTCAGTTGATGGCCCAAAGTGATCGGCATTGCTGTTTGCTTTTGGCCACGGTGTCGGGTGAGATATCCGGCTCTCCCCAACTGACTCTTGAGAAGACATCTTGATCTAATCTGCGACAGAAACAACACAAGACAGAAACAGAGGATTTTGTCATGGTACAGTGGTCAAAACCTTCGGGAGATTATATAATGAATTTTTACCGACCAAAAGAAGTATCGTGCAAGAAAACAGAGTCCGGAGGGCACATGAGGTGCCCACGAGGCAGGGGGGCACGCCCAGGGGGGTAGGGCGTGCCCTCCACCCTCGTGGATGCCTCGTGTCCTTTCTGGACTACTTCTTATTTTCCTTTTTTTAAAATATTCCAAAACGGAGAAAAATTGCTGTTAGAACTGTTTTGGAGTCGGTTTACTTGCCGTACCACATACCTATTCCTTTTCGGAGTCAGAAACGTTCTAGAAAGTGTCCCTTATGTACTCCTCCGGGTTACGGTGCCAATAACATTGGTTTCAACATTTATGGGATTACCTGAGATATAATGTCTGATTCTTTGACCATTCACCACCTTCGGATTTGTGCCTTCAAAGTTGTTGATTTTTATGGCACCGGAACGATAGACCGCCTCGATAACGTAAGGACCTTCCCATTTAGAGAGGAGTTTTCCTTCAAAAAATCTTAAACAAGAGTTGTATAACAGAACATAATCACCTACATTAAACTCACACTTTTGTATCCTTTTGTCATGCCATCTTTTAACTTTTTCTTTAAACAGTTTGGCATTCTCATAGGCCTGGGTTCCCCACTCATCAAGTGAGCTAATGTCAAATAGTCTCTTCTCACTGGCAAGTTTGAAATCATAATTGAGTTCTTTAATGGCCCAATATGCCTTATGTTCTAGTTCGAGAGGTAAGTGACATGCTTTTCCATAAACCATTTTATATGGAGACATACCCATAATGCATCATCAAGTTTCTTGGACCAATTCTTTCTAGATCTATTAACAGTCTTTTGCAAAATTAATTTAATCTCTCTATTACTTAGTTCTACTTGATCACTAGACTGTGGGTGGTATGGAGATGCAATTCTATGATTAACATCATACTTAGCAAGCATTTTACGAAAAGCACCATGAATAAAATGTGAACCACCATCACTCATTAAGTATCTAGGGACTCCAAACCACGGAAAAATAACTTCTTTAAGCATCTTAATAGAGGTGTTATGATCAACACTACTAGTTGGAATAGCTTCTACCCACTTAGTAACGTAATCAACAACAACTAAAATATGTGTATACCCATTAGAGGAAGGAAACGGTCCCATATAATCAAAGCCCCAAACATCAAATGGTTCAATAACAAGTGAACAGTTCATAGGCATTTCTTGACGTCTACTAACATTACCAATTCTTTGACATTCATCACAAGACAAGACAAACTTACGGGAATCTCTAAAAAGAGTAGGCCAATAAAAACCGGATTGCAATACCTTATGTGTAGTTCTATCTCCAGCGTGGTGCCCTCCATAAGCCTCAGAGTGACACTTGCGTAGGACCTGTTCCTGTTCATGCTCAGGTACACACGTCTAATAGTACCATCTACTCCTTCTTTATAAAGGTGTGGGTCATCCTAGAAGTAATGTCTTAAATCATAGAAAAACTTTTTCTTTTGCTGGTATGTGAAACTAGGTGGTATAAATTTAGCAACAATGTAATTAGCATAATCACCATACCATGGAGCAGTACGAGAATCGTTTTTGACAGCTAATTGTTCATCAGGAAAACTATCATCAATAGGGAGTGGGTCATCAAGAACATTTTCTAACCTAGACAAGTTGTCTACAACGGGGTTCTCAGCTCCCTTCCTATCAATAATATGCAAATCAAATTCTTGTAGCAAGAGAACCTATCTAATAAGTCTAGGTTTAGCATCTTTCTTTTCCATAAGGTATTTAATAGAAGCATGATCAGTGTGAACAGTTACTTTAGAATCAACAATATAAGGTCTGAACTTATCACAGGCAAATACAACTACTAAAAATTCCTTTTTAGTAGTAGCATAATTTCTCTGAGCACTCGCCTAGAGTTTTGCTAGCATATTGGATAACATTTAATTTCTTATCAACTCTTTGTCCTAGAACAACACCTACAGCATAATCACTAGCATCACACATAATTTCAAAGGGTAAATTCCAATTAGGTGGCTGAACAATAGGTGCAGGAATCAATGCTTTCTTAAGTATTTCAAATGCTTCTACACAATCATCGTCAAAGACAAAAGGAACATATTTTTGTAAGAGATTAGTCAGAGGCCTAGAAATTTTTGAGAAGTCTTTAATGAACCTCCTATAAAAACCGGCATGACCAAGGAAACTTCTTATACCTTTAATGTCCTTAGGACATGGCATCTTTTCAATAGCATCAACTTTAGCTTTATCAACTTCAATACCTCTTTCAGAAATTTATGCCCCAAGACAATACCTTCATTAACCATAAAGTGGCACTTCTCCCAATTCAAGACAAGATTAGTTTCTTCACGTCTCTGCAAAACTCGATCAAGGTTGCTTAAGCAATCATCAAAAGAAGTTCCATACACAGAGAAATCATCCATGAAAACCTCAACAATCTTTTCGCAAAAGTCAGAGAATATAGCAGTCATACATCCTTGAAAGGTAGCACGTGCATTACATAAACCAAAAGGCATACGTCTATAAGCAAAGGTACCGAAAGGGCAAGTAAAAGTGGTCTTTTCCTGATCCTCTTTTGACACAGGTATTTGAGAGAAACCAGAATAACCGTCTAGAAAGCAAAAATGTGTATGCTTGGATAATCTTTCTAGCATTTGATCAATAAAAGGTAAAGGGTAATGATCCTTTCTAGTAGCTTTATTTAATTTGCGGAAGTCAATTACCATTCTATAACCTGTAACAATTCTTTGTGGGATCAATTCATCTTTATCATTAGGAACGACAGTAATACCTCCCTTCTTAGGGACACAATGGACAGGACTTACCCACTGACTATCAGCAACAGGATAAGTTATACCTGCCTCCAGAAGCTTTAGTATTTCATTTCTTACCACTTCTTTCATCTTAGGATTTAAATGTCGTTGGTGATCAACAAATGGTTTAGCGTCTTTCTACAATTTTATTTTGTGCTGGCATAGAGTGGAACTAATGCCCTTAAGATCATCAAGAGTATATCCAATAGTAGCACGGTGCTTCTTCAGAGTTTCAATAATTTCTCTTCTTCCTGCTCTAAAAGGTTAGCACTAATAATAATAGGATATATCTTCTTTTCATCAAGATAAGCATATTTAAGAGTATCAGGTAATGGTTTAAGCTCAAAGACGGGATCACCTTTGGGTGGAGGAGGATCCCCTAGAATTTCAACAGGAAAGTTGTGTTTCAAAATAGGTCCCTGTTTAAAGAATACTTCACCTATTTCCCTTCTTTCATTCATAAACATATCATTTTCATGGTCAAGCAAATATTGTTCTAAAGGATCATTAGGAGGCATGGCAATAGAAGCAAGACCAATAATTTCATCTTTACTAGGCAATTCTTTATCATGGGGTTGTCTACGAAATTTAGCAAAATTAAAATCATGAGACATATCCCCTAAACCAACAGTAACAATATCCTTTTTGCAGTCTATCCTAGCATTAACAGTATTCAAGAAGGGTCTACCAAATATAATGGGGCAAAAATCATCTTGTGGGGAACCAAGAATAAGAAAATCAGTAGGATATTTAATTTTCCCACACAAGACCTCAACATCTCTAACAATCCCAATTGGTGAAATAGTATCTCTATTGGCAAGCTTAATAGTAACATCAATACCTTCTATTTCAGCAGGTGCAATATCATGCATAATTTCTGTGTATAAGGAATGAGGTATTGCACTCGCACTAGCACCCATATCACATAAGCCATGATAACAATGATCTCCTATTTTAACAGAGACAACAGGCATGCCAACAACAGGTCTATGTTTACCTTTAGTATCGGGTCTAGCAATTCTAGCAGCTTCATCACAGAAGTAAATAACATGCCCATTAATATTATCGACCAAGAGATCCTTAACCATAGCAATACTAGGTTTAACTTTAATTTGCTCAGAGGGTGTAGGTGTTCTAGCATTACTATTACGAACCACAGTTGAAGCTTTAGCATGATCCTTTATTCTAACAGGGAAAGGTGGTTTCTCAATATAAGCGGTAGGAACAATAGGATCAACATTATAAGTAATAGTCTTTTCTTCAACTTTAATAGGTTCTGCAACTTTTACTTCAATGGGAGGATGATATTTAAACCACTTCTCCTTACGGAGATCAACGTGAGTACCAAATGATTCATAGAAAGAAGCTACTATCTCAGAGTCAAGTCCATATTTAGTGCTAAATTCACGAAAAGCATGGGTATCCATAAAAGTTTTAACATAATCAAACTTAGGTGTTATACCTGACTCCTTACCTTCGTCGAGTTCCCAATCTTCAGAGTTGCGTTTAATTCTTTCCAATAAATCCCATCTGAATTCAATAGTCTTCATCATAAAAGAACCTGTACAAGAAGTATCAAGCACAGAGCGATTATTGAGAGAAAGCCGAGCATAAAGTTTCTGGATAATAATTTCTCTTGAGAGCTCATGACTGGGGCATCAATATAACATTGACTTAAGTCTCCCCCAAGCTTGGGCGATACTTTCTCCTTCAGGAGGCCAAAAATTATAAATATAATTACGATCACGATGAACCAGATGCATAGGATAAAACTTCTGATGAAATTCCAATTTCAAACGGTTGTAGTTCCATGATCCAATATCATCACATAGCCTAAACCATGTCAATGCCTTTCCCTTCAAAGATAAAGGGAATACCTTCTTCTTGATAACATCCTCGGGCATACCTGCAAGCTTAAATAATCCACAAACTTCATCCACATAGATTAGGTGCATATCGGGATGTAATGTTCCATCTCCTGTAAAAGGATTAGCTAGCAGTTTCTCTATCATACCCTTTCAAAGTAAACATTTTCAGTAGGTTCAGTAGGTTGAGGAGAAACTCTTTGCTCTACTGGTCGGGGTGAAGATACCCCGAACAAGCCCTCAAAGGATTATTTTCCATAGTAACAAGTGACAGTAAATTTCAGCACACTATATAAATTTTTCCTTACCAAATTCCACCTACCAAAGGCGCTTCACTCCCCGGCAACGGCGCTAGAAAAGAGTCTTGATAACCCACAAGTATAGGGGATCTATCATAGTCCTTTTGATAAGTAAGAGTGTCAAACCCAACGAGGAGCAGAAAGAAATGACAAGCTGTTTTCAGTAGGGTATTCTCTGCAAGCACTAAAATTATCGGTAACAGATAGTTTTGTGATAAGGTAATTCGTAACGGGTAACAAGTAACAAAAGTAAACAAGGTGCAACAAGGTGGCCCAATCCTTTTTGTAGAAAAGGAAAAGCCTGGACAAACTCTTATATAAATGAAAGCGCTCCCGAGGGCACATGGGAATTATCGTCAAGCTAGTTTTCATCATGCTCATATGATTCGCGTTCGTTACTTTGATAATTTGATATGTGGGTGGACCGGTGCTTGGGTACTGCCCTTCCTTGGACAAGCATCCCACTTATGATTAACCCCCCTCGCAAGCATCCCCAACTACGAAAGAAGAATTAAGGTAAACCTAACCATAGCATGAAACATATGGATCCAAATCAGCCCCTTACGAAGCAACGCATAAACTAGGGTTTAAGCTTCTGTCACTCTAGAAACCCATCATCTACTTATTAGTTCCCAATGCCTTCCCTAGGCCCAAACGATGGTGAAGTGTCATGGAGTCGATGTTCACATAACACCACTAGAGGAAAGACAACATACATCTCATCAAAATATCGAACGAATACCAAATTCACATGACTACTTATAACAAGACTTCTCCCATGTCCTCAGGAAAAAATGTAAATACTCACAAATCATATTCATGTTCATAATCAGAGGGTTATTAATGTGCATAAAGGATCTGAACATATAATCTTCCACTAAATAAACCAACTAGCATCAACTACAAGGAGTAATCAACACTACTAGCAACCCACAGGTACCAATTTGAGGTTTTGAGACAAAGATCAGATACAAGAGATGAACTAGGGTTTGAGAGGAGATGGTGCTGGTGAAGATGTTGATGGAGATTGACCCCCTCCTATTGAGAGGATCGATGGTGATGACGATGGTGACGATTTCCCCCTCCCGGAGGGATGTTTCCCCGGCAGAACAGCTCCGCCGGAACCCTAGATTGGTTCCGCCAAGGTTCCGCCTCGAGACGGTGGCGCTTCATCCCGAAAGCTTCCTTCTTATTTTTTCCAGGGCAAAAGACACCTTATACCAGAAGATGGGGATCGGGGGGCTACTAGGTGGCCCACGAGGCAGGGGGCGTGCCCAGGGGGTAGGGCGCGCCCTCCACCCTCGTGGACAGTGGGTCGCCCCCCTCTGGTGCTTTCTTCGCCCAATATTTTTAATATATTCCAAAACTGACTTTCATGGAGTTTCATGACTTTTGGAGTTCTACAGAATAGGTCTCTAATATATGCTCCTTTTCCAGCCCAGAATTCCAACTGCCGACATTCTCCCTCTTCATGTAAACCTTGTAAAATAAGAGAGAAAAGACATAAGCATTGTGACATAATGTGTAATAACAACCCATAATGCAATAAATATTGATATAAAAGTATGATGCAAAATGGACGTGTCATATACTGGCTGTGTAACAACATGAGAATGCCTTAGCTAAAAAATATTTAATACATCCACAATCAATACCTAATCTTGAAATAATCCAGTGACATTAAATGGCATTGCTTAAATTTATCAGTGGCATTAGACTGAGTGCGGCATTAGTTAAATGTGGCATCACTTCAGCAGTAGCATTGCTTGACTTTACCGCTAGCATTATACTAACAACAAAAAAGTGGCAATAAGAGCATGGGAGGCCCATTCGGACAGTGGGCGCACTAGTACGATGTATCTCCATGGATGCATAGAGTGGTGAGGGAGGTATGGTTCCCCAGAGAAACAAATATGCAAGCATCATATGTGGATTACGTCCCATTTTTGTTCTCTTTAGCCACCTTTTTCCTATGTGAGGACAACAAGCCGATCGACCTGGTCATTCTCTATTGCGTTGTCATGCCTTTCTACCCCTTTTCACCCCTTTTCAACCAAGATACACGAGACTCGTTCCTTAGCAACTGATTTTCCCCTTTTCAACCTAGATGTGGGTTCGATGCCTAGTCTCTTCGACAGTACTTTCTCCCTTCCTTTCCTTATTCAACCTAGACATGGATTAGTCTGCATGAAGCAGGGTTTCCTTTAATAGTGCAAATTAAGGTTTTCATCTGCGTGACTAGTATAGCAGAGGATACCAAATTGGGAAGATGGTGGAGTGGAAAAAGATCCACATGCAGTGACGTGGCAGATGGGGCAATAGAACAAGGGTATGGTTCGAAAAGAGGTAGCATACCTGAGGGTCGGCGGGAAGTGGCTTCACTCGTGGTCGTCATCCTCCGCACACACTCTGACGGCGAAGCTTGGGGACAGAGGCCATCCCCTCATGGGCGCTTAGGTCTGAGAGGACGACCTTGTCGTCGATGCATGACCTCACTTTCGCCCGATGACGAGTCGTCAACACTGCTTGCGTCCTTTTTTCTTCCCCAAGGATCTGTGACCACCTGTGATGAGGGAGAGAGAGGTCGTCTTTTTTAGATCTGGGGAGAGGGTGATTGTGTGAGAAGAAAGTTGGCAGCCCTTAGCAAGCAAGTTACCAAGCTCCAAATATATATATTTTTTGATACTAGTACTAGAGGTGGAGTAGTGGTAGAGTAGTTTATATTTTTTTGCATACTGTATCAGTTAGTTGTGCTTCAAAACTGAATGGCACGCCATTAAAAAAGTAAAGTCGTGAAATAATGCGGCACCTCAGGCCAATGCGGCTAGATTGCATTTTGCACGAGAAATGACACACCATGTTTCGTTGACATGTGGTCCCGTTCCAACATGTCAGTGAGACGACGACGAGTCCTTTTGTACAATTTCCGAACGTACGTCTATGTAAGCCGGGGCGCCTCCACCACCTCGTCGCCTTTCCCTCTCGATTTGGAAATACTATCGCACGCTCTTCCTCCCTACTCCATTTGCCTTCACCCTTCCTTCTGCCATTGTTCGATCGTCTTCTCCATGGAGGGAATAGGCCGGAAACGACCCCGTTATTCTTGCCCCGATCTGAAAGCTGACATGGTGGAGGAACTCATTGATCGGTGCGACGTCATCACCTCGGCTAGCATGGCAGGTTTGTTCAAGGCCATTCTCGACTCAACTAATAACATCATTACAAAGAACCCAAGGGTCCAAGAGCGGTTTGACCTCCCCTATCTTCTTCACCATGACCCTGCTCGCTGGCGCGCGGACGACGGAAGCCTTGCCTTGTGCAAGTTGATGCTGCTTGATAATGATACATGTGATGTTAAGATGCCATCGCTTAATGGTAAGGCCTAGGCAGGCGCAAATGGAGATCGAGTTGTTTATATTGGGTACAACTACGAGTGGGAACTTGTGAATGTGTACACTCGTCAGTGGATTCCACTTCCAAAAAACTCAGTGTGCCCTGAGGTTGAGCACACAGATGATCCACGTATGTTCAAATACGATCATGGTGACTGTCGTCTATGGAAGATAGCAATTTGTCGAGTTCCCAACAGCTCTTGGGATTACACGAACTATGAAGTTGTTGCTATATTCGACAAGCTTGTTACCGTCCTTACTTCCACGCCTCGATGGATATTGCTCAAAAATCAATTTATGTACACGAATGAGTACTGTGATTCAATTCAATACGAGCCTCTTGTGTTTGCTGCCACCACTCATGGCACTGTTTTTGCATGGAATCCTTTTGGTTTTGGTACATTTGTCTTCCACCGTAATTATAATTGTTTCATCCACATGCATGCGGGTTAGCTAGTTTCCCTTTACTAATTAACCTTCTTGTGTTTCCAAGGTCATGTGAACATTCCACCACCTATACTTGAAAATTTTTATAACCAAGGGGGAGATGACGATGGTGATGATCACAAGCATGAGGACGAGGAGGACCTATATACTCAGTGGCGCCTGGCAACTTATTCTGATGTATCACCTCTTCTTGTTTGTACACAGCGCACTGCTGATGTTACTACTAAGGAAGCATGTTGTCGGGGCAGGCTGATCTGGCCCACGAACACCTATGGGACCGGCGGACCGAGCCCCTTTCGGTTCGGCAGGGAGCGGAGATCGCACGAAGAGCAGATCGAGGCGAAGCACACGAGAGGTTTACCCAGCTTCGGAGCTCTCCGGAGAGATAATACTCCTACTGCTGCATGTCTGAGTGTATTGAGTTCTTGCTCAGTAGCGCTGAGTGCTACAGTACACACAGGCTGCTAACGAGACTGAGCGTGGGGGGGAACCAACCTTTTCTGCGTTGCGCATGGGCCTCCTTTTATATGCTAAAGGGGTCTCCGACAGGTGGCAACGTAGACAAGGGTAAAAATGGAAAAGGAGTGGTTGGTACAGCTACATACGATTGTACAGTGTACGATGTCTGATGTATCATACCTAACCACGGCGGGGACAAAGGCATTAAATGCCCGTCACGTCGCCCTAACGGTGCAAACGAGGGATCGTCGAGCGCCACCGCTTGCCACGATGGCAATCTTTCCACGCGCCGCTTGCCACGGCGCCGCTGGCCGCCTCGCCTCACGCCTGTGGCGCTGGAAAGGTCCTGAGCGACACGTTAGTGGAGTGCGCTAGAGCCTTGGTCTGAGTGGTCTGCAGCTGCAAGCGCCTTGCAGCGGTTGTTGTCTTGTCGCGCCGGAAGCTTGTCGCTCACCGGGCCTTCCCGACAAGCTCCTCTTGCCAGGGCCTTGTCTCCTAGGTGCCTTGGGTGGCCTTCCCGGCAAGCTCCTCTTGCCGGGGCCTTGTCTCCTTGGCTTGAATACTTTGTTCTTGAATGGCTCCAAAGGAACCACGGGGGATCTTGGCGGTCACCCGGTAAGCCTTGCCGCGGAGGGCTGTAACTGCCCGTGCACAAGTTCGGGATACTAGGGTACCCCTACTCTAGTACACCGGCAGAGCCCGAACTGGGCCACACATGGTGCCGAGCGCTATTGGGCCAGGCCCAAAAAGCAGGCATGGGCACACGCGGCCCGGTCACACCGTAACTCACCCAGACCCACCACGCCCTCCACAGGCAGCCTGCGTCGAATGCGGCGTCGTGTGAGAGATCGTGGGTGAGATCGTGGGGGGTTTCTTTATTCGAAAAAACGGAACGTCCGCCCCCTCCCTCTTTATAAGCAGGGGAAACAGGGGCAGTCCGCCCATCTCGCCAGTTGCTGTCCCATCTCAAAAAACCACCGCTGCTCCCCCCTTCTTCTCAAGGCTGAAGAGAGCGGCGCTCCGCCCCCCATCACCACCAGCATCATCAACGCCGTCGATCTCCTCCACCGCCTCCGCCATGGCTCTGAAAGCCGACAAGGGGAAGGCCGTGAAGTCGGCCGAGGCGCAGCGGCTTGCAGCGCTGCGGAAGGAGCGGACCATCTTTCCCCCTCAGCTCTCCGCGAGGGAGCTGAGGGAGAACTACTACCTCTTCTGGTCGACGGAGACGCGAGCGCATCCGCGCACGAAGGTACTTCCAGCTGCTGCCTCCGAACTAGCTCCGAACGGATATCCCTTCTTCGCGCTCTTCTTCTACTGCGGGCTCTGCCCGCCTTTCTCTGAATTTTTCTGTGACATCATGAACACCTACGGGTTCCGCCTCCTTGATTTCACCCCCAATGTTGTTCTGACCATGGCAGTTTTCGCACATCTCTGTGAAAACTTTGTCGGAGTCCATCCAAACGTAGCCCTTTTCCGCCACTTCTTCATACCACGAGTCGAGAGAGGAGAGCCTCTTGCCAGCGGAATCGCTTGGATCTCAAGGATTGGCAAGAAGGAAGCTTATCTGGAGGGAGAGCTCCGTAGCAAATGGGAGGAATGGAGGGCAGATTGGTGCTGGATTGTCGAGGAGAACCCGCAGCTGCCATCGCCCAGCGCCAAACCCCAATAGTCTTGCGCGGCAATGATTGGAGCAACGTGGCCCCGGAAGATGCTAGGCTGAAGATTGCGATCACCCGAATCCTTCGCCTTAGACTTGCGGGCTCACCGTAAACACCGTTACGCAGACTTTCTTCGCCGCCAGATCGCTTCCTTGCAGGAGAGGAGGAGACCTGCACAGGAGTTTCAGAACACGGCAGATATCATGAGGCTGCGCCCAGGCCTCAACTTCAACTTTACCGTCTTGGAACTTCACGCGATGCTCTTGGAGCTGTTCAAGCCCGATCCTGATCATCCAGAAATGTTTAGGTTGCCGAGGGGCGTCGTTCATTGTGCAACAATTCCTCGCTTGACCGCATCCGTGCAATGATGCTGTTGTCGACTTCGCATGGAATTGTCCCAACTTGGCAAGAAACTGCAGATGACGTCGTCTGGCGGTTCTTTGACAATCTGGTAGAAATGCCGGTCCGCCCGATGAGCAGAGGGGCCTCACCATGACACCACCGATGATGAGATGCAGCGACGCCACCAGAGTTGGAAGAAGTGGCAGCAGGCTGCCCATGGGCGAAGTTCGGATTCACCGTGGAGGAGGCGAGAGGCGCAGAGGCGGCAAGCCTTGTCGAGCGAAAGGAGTTTGCGGCGAGGAAGAGCTTGCCGAGCCTGGCTGAGTCGGCGAGCCCGCCGGCGCCTCCTCCCCACCCTCAAGCAGCTTGCCGCGAGCGGAGCCCCGGCTCCACCAAGAAAGCGTCTTCGCAAGGCCGGAGGCGTGGTGGGCGGCGAGGCAGACCCAGCAACCGCCTTGGCGCTGGCAGCCCCAGCTCCACCGCGGCAAGCAACATTGTTGCCTTGGGAGCACCTCACGCCCGCTGCGGCAAGCTGGAGCGGGCCCTCGCAGACCACGGTTCTGCTCCATGGCGGCCAAGGGAGCCTACTCCTCCGCCTCGTCGTACTGGAGGCGGGCTAGAATTTGACCTCTCCGCTCTCAGCTCCGACGAGGAAGAAGAAGAGTAAGATTCTTTGCAGCACTTGTAATTCTTCGGCTTGTTCCTTTGTCTTGTATCTGATTTGCTTTACTCTGAACCCATTCATTTTCAGGACGCTGGCCCAAAGAGCGTCGAAGAGAGCCAAGACCCCGGTGATTGTCGTCGAGGACGAACCCACCGCGACAGCAGGAGGCGCGTCCGAGACCACCTTGCCGGACGCGGCAACTCTTCCTCAAAGCAGCCCCCAGCGCAGCCCCCATCGTAAGTATATGGTTTACTTCCTGCTGTTAGGCGTGCATGGGTGCCCTTTCGTTGCTGATATCTGACTGCTAACTTGTGTAGGAGCAGAGCAGCCTTTCCAGGAGTGCCCTGAAGCCGCTCCTGACGTACCGTCTGCTTCGACTACATCGCCAAGGAAGGATTCCCCGGCGAGGGAGCGTTCTCCGGCAAGGGAGACTTCTCCGGCAAGGGGCAGTTCTCCGGCAAGGGACAACACCAGCGATCCCCTGGCGGCGGAGACCATGACTGCAGACCCTAGCACAGGTAATCCTCTTGCTTGAAAACTTTCCTTGTGTTCTTCTTCCTCTGATTTACTTTTTGAATATTTGCTTGACTTTTCTTCATCCATCTGCCAGAGAGCCAATGGAGACCGAGGTCGCCGGCGAGGAGGACGCGCGCGGCAATACTGACAACGCCGCTGCCATCGGAGAAGAAGTCATACCGACGAGCCCGCCGGCCGCGAAGAGGCTGCCAAAGCTGCCGCCGCGAAGCTAGCGAGGTCCGCGACCGTGACCGACGGCCCCGAGGCCGCAGGAGCGTCAGGCGCTACGCCGACCGCCGATCCCTCCGCCGCTGCTGCAGCGTCAGACTCCGAAGAGCCCCAGTCCAGCGCCTATTTGAAGGCCGGCGATGGCGTCTTCATCAAGCTCCCCTGGGCGTCGAGCCTGTGGCGCCGGCCAAGGCGAAACTTTTGATGAAGAGCTGCTCGCCTCCGCTGGATCGACGCTGGTCGACGCGCCAAGCAGCAAGGCGAAGTCTGAGGAGGAGCAATGCTGCGAAGCTGTCGCTTCTACTGCGTGCCCGACAAGCCAAGCTGGAATCCCGGAAGCGCTTTGTCGCGAAGGCGGAGCAGACATCGAGAAGCGCACGGAGGAGCTCCGGGGCCTCAACCAGAAGCTCTCCTGCCTTGGCAGAGGAGCGAGCAACTTCGCCGAGGAGCGCAAAGCCTTCCTCCTCGAGAAGGCTGAAGCTGAGGAGCAACAGCGGCTTGCCGCCGAGAAGCTATCTGCGCAGGAAGGCGAGTTGGCGCAGAAGAAGGTTTATCTTGACAGCCACGAGGAGGATCTTGCCATGCGCGAGCAAACATTTGGCGGGGCTCTCAAGGAGGCAAAGGATGCTGCCGCAGCTGCCGAGGCCGCCAAGAAGGAGCTGGAGACGAAGGTGGCGCAGCTGGAGGCCAATCTCAAGGAGAGCGGCGAGGAGCTTGCTGCGCTCAAGCATGAGCGAGAAGGACGCCTACACTCTTGGCGAGCTGCAGGCTGCCTCGCCGAGAGGAGCAAGGAGCTCAGCGCCGCCAAGGACTCCAACATAGATCTTGAGTTGAAGCTGACCACCTTGACTCAGACGCTGGACGGCGCCAGGGAGCAGGAGGTGGCTTTGAAGGAGAAGATCAAGGCCGACGAGGCGCTGCTGGAAAATCTTCTTGCCGCCTGTAATGCCTTGAGGGAGAATGTGGAGCACCTGGACCGAGGGTCTCGTGGATGTTCTTGCATCCATCAACGAGGAGCTGACGGAGCTGGGGATGGTGGATCTTGGATATTCCTCCGATGAGCACCTCCAACCCAGCGCCAAGCTCAGCTTGTTCTTCAACGGCGTGGTGGCGGCCCTCCAGCGACTCCGCGAAGAAGTCCCAAAACAGCTGGCCGAGGAGTCGCGCCAGATCTGCGCGGGAGCTCTTCAAAAGGTGCTGCTGAAGGTGGCCTTCCGCAATCCATGCCTCAACCTCACCAACGTCCTCAAGTCCTTGCCGCCGGATGCTGATGTGGAGGCGCTCAAGACCCTTGTCGCACCCATCGTGGACAGGGTGAGCGGGATCAAGAGGGTTGAGGGCGATCGCGTAGATTAGGCCGCCCGCTTTCTCTTTTTCTTGCCGCTACTGGTCATGTTAGGAGAACAATCTATTAGCGCTGTGACAAGTTATCTTGTAATATAACTCTATTTTGGGTAGCAATTGCTATGTTATTTCTTTTACTTGATTCCTTCCTTTGTATGTTTTTGCCCTACGCTTTTAGGGAACTTGTCGTGAGCACTGGGCATGAAGCGCCGAGTGCTTGGGACGTCAGACCTGGCTGGCGGTGCCGCCTCCGACAAGTAACCTTGTCGCAACTAGTCGCAGCTCACTTAAGTTGTTGAGCGGACTCGAAACAAAGTAAGGGCGCAACTAGCTACGAGTTGGTTCCTCTGCGCACAGGTTTTCCATACAAAGTACTGTCGTTCGAGGAAGATAACTTAAAATTTTTAAAACTGATTGCTCAAACTTTAGCAACTTAGCTTTTCTGTCGTTTGCTTCCTGGTAAGGCTAGACTTCCTTGAGCGACGCTTGGTCCACACCATTATCTTCTCCTTTCCCCCCGGCAAACTTGTGTGCGAGGGAACCTTCCTTTCTTTGAGAAAGAGAAAGAAGAGAAAATAAAGATATGGAGCCTTATGGCTCGTTATTACTTACCAGGGTAGGCGCTGCACAAAGTGTCGGATAACGCATGCAAATAGAAGTAAAAAGCATGAAATTGACAAGGTGTGCGAAACACGCTAAGCTTTACTTATGCATCGGGTCTGCGCCGCTTTGTACAAAGGATTACATGCAACAGCGGCAAGACTTGTACAAAAGGTGGTTGCCGAACAGGTTCCGGCAACCGCGCTTCTGAGTAAAACTTACGAAGATGCTCAATGTTCCGTGAGTTGCTCACCGAATGCCATCTTCGGTCTCAAAGCGGACAGCGCCCAGGCCTAGTAACTCGTTTCACCCGGTAAGGGCCTTCCCCCTTCGGCGTCAACTTGTTGGTATTCTTGGCGGACTGAACGCGTCGTAGAACTAGGTCGCCTTGCTCAAGACTTCTGGCATTTTCTTTGCGGCTTTGGTAGCGGCGCAAAGCTTGCTGGTTTCGAGCAGCTCGTGACAAAGACACGAAGACGATCCTCCTCAAGGAGCAAGCGCGTCATCTTGTCGCAATTGCTCTTGCTCAAGCTCATCATAAGCGAGCACTCGAGGTGATCCGTGATACGAGTTCCGTGGGGAGAACTGCCTCTGCTCCATAGACTAGAGCGAAGGTGTCCGGCGTTGGCTCGATTTGGCGTCGTCCTGATCGACCAAAGAACCACCGGCAGCTCCTCAATCCAGTTTCTTCCACATTTGTGCAGCCTGTCGAAAGTTCTGGTCTTGAGCCCGCGCAACACTTCAGCATTTGCCCTCTCCGCTTGACCGTTGCTTCTCGGATGAGCAATAGAAGCGAAGCAGACCTTGGCGCCAAGATCTTGGACGTCTTTGCATGAAGGTGCGGCTCGTGAATTGGCGTGTCGTTGTCGGTGATGATCCTGTTAGGGATTCCGAAACGGCAAACAATCGACCAAGAACTTGATCACGACTCTGTTGTCACCTTCCTCATCGCTTCCACTTCCGGCCACTTTGTGAACTTGTCGAGTGCAACGTACAAGTACTCAAAGCCCCCGACAGCTCGGGGAAAGGGGCCGAGGATGTCGAGCCCCCAGACCGAAAATGGCCAGGATAAAGGGATCGTCTGGAGAGCTTGAGCTGGATGGTGTATCTGCTTGGAATGGAACTGGCACGCTTCACACCTGGTTACTTGTGCAGTTGCATCCTGGAGGGCTGTTGGCCAAAAGAAACCTTGCCGGAACGCTTTGCCGGCAAGTGCTCTGGCGCCAATGTGGTGACCACATATGCCTCCATGTATCTCAGCCAACAGTTTTTGTCCGTCTTCCCGGTGAATACACTTCAATTTCACACCGTTGAGTCTTCTTACATGCAGGCGTTGTCGACAAACTGGTACATACTTGACCGCCGAGCTACTCTTTCCGCTTCTTCTTGCTCTTCGGAAGTTCTCCGTCTGAAGGAAATGGACAATCTGCTGTGCCCATGCCGGAGCTTGCGGCTCGACAACAAGGACTAAAGGCACATTCGCTGCTGAGGGAACATCCGCTTCTGGCGAGAACCTACGGCTCAGCCGAGCTTGACGTTCCGGCAAGCTTGCCGAGCAAAACTTGTCGGAAGCGTGCGCTTCAACGAAACAAACCCTAGGGCTTGTCGGAGCAGATCGCTCCTCAAGATTGTTGGTGTTGATCTTGGGGACCTTCTTGGCAGCCGCCTCGTGAGCTCTGCCGGAAAATAGTCACCGTAAATCAACTTCCTCTTCTTGCTCTGTCCGGTTGATGGTGTTACAGACGGTTGAGTCAGCTTGAGCACAAAAATCCCTGGTTCCACAGGTAACTTAAGTCTTGGCGCACTTCGACAGCCATCGGCAATGTCGCTCGAGCTCTTGGAATATATTCCATCTCAGAGGCCGTCAAAGTGCTCTTCTAGCTTTCTCACTTCATCAACATAAGCTTCCATCAATGGACTCGATAACTCTTGTTCACTTGGCGGATAACAAGTCGTGAGTCACCCCGACAATGAGCTTCTTGATCCCAAGGTCTATCATGATCTCGAGACCGGCAAGCAAACCTTCATACTCTGCAGTATTGTTTGTTGCTTGCTCCTTGGGAAAGTGCATCTGGACTACGTACTTGAGGTGCTCTCCGGTAGGTGCAACAAGTAGCACGCCAAGACCGGCGCCTTTGCAACAAAGGCACCATCAAAGTACATCAGCCACTCTTTGCTTGTCTCCTTGACGGGATGCTCGTTTCTGGAATTTCTTCATCTTGTGTTGGCGTCCATTCTGCTATGAACTCCGCCAATGCTCTCCTTTGGATAGTTGAAGTGCTCTCAAACTTGAGGCCAAAGCTTGACAGTTCCAGTGCCCACTCGACAATCCTGCCTGTTGCCTCTGAATTTTGCAGTATCCTCTTCAGCGGAAAACAAGTGACGACTGTGATCTCATGTGCCTGAAAGTAATGGCGCAGCTTTCTCGAGGCCATGAGGAGGCCGAAAAGCAATTTCTGCACACCAGAGTACCTGTACCTAGCCCCTCGCAAGGGAACCGACAAAGTAAACTGGGCGCTGCACCATTCTTTTTCTCGTGATCTTCTCATGTGTCTGCGTAGATCCATCCTTGTCGGGACCAGAGCTTGCCAGTGAAGCCCCCTGCTTGTCGCTGGATGCATCCGCCATGGTTGCTAGCTCATCATCTGCCTCCCTCTCCGCTACTAACGCATCACTAACCACTTGATTGGTTGCCGCTATATATAGCAGCAACTTCTCTTGTGGCCTAGGTGCGACAAGTGTTGGAGTGGAGGACAAGTATCTCTTCAAGTCCTGCAGCGCAGCCTCCGCTTCCGGAGTCCATCTCATCGGACCTGCCTTTTTCAAGATTTTGAAAAATGGCGTATGCGCCAAGCAGACCTAGAGATAAACCTGCTGAGAGCAGCTATGCAACCGGCAAGTCTTCGTACATCCTTGATGTGCTTTGGTGCTTCAATATGCTCAATGTCTTTGATCATGTCGGGATTGGCTTCAAATACCCCCAGAGACACGAAGAACCCCAGAAGCTCGCGGAAGGGACTCCAAACACACACTTCTCGTGGTTGAGCTTGAGGTTGATCTTGCGCAGATTTGCAAAGGTTTCGTCTAAATCTTGGATCGAGTCTCCTTGTCCTTGCTTTTGACCACTATGTCATCCATGTAGGCTTCCACATTTACGTGCATTTGCGGTTCAAAAGCGTCATGAACTACTCTTGCAAATGTTGAACCAGCATTCTTTAACCCGAAGGGCATCCGTACAAAACAAGATGTGCCACATGGGGTGATGAATGCGGTCTTCTCCTCATCCTCTTACGCCATGAAGATCTGATGATATCCTGAGTATGCATCCAGAAATGAAAGCAAATCACATCCGTCTGCGGAGTCAACAATCTGGTCGATGCGCCGCAAAGGAAATGGGTCTTTGGGACAAGCTTTATTGACATCGGTAAAGTCGATACAAAGCCTCCATTTCCGTTTGCCTTGCGTACAACTACAGGATTGGCCAGCCACGTGGGATGGAGCACTCCTCTGAAAAGGCCCGCCGCTTCCAATTTCTTGATTTCTTCTGCGATGAATTCTTGGCGCCCATTGCTTGCTTCCCGACTTTACGCTTGACGGGCCGCGATGAGGACAAACGGCAAGATGGTGCTCAATTACTTTCCTGGGAACACCGGGATGTCGACGGTTGCCACGCAAACACGCCGACGTTTCGCCCGCAGGAAAGCAACGAGCGCCGCCTTCCTATTTAGGGTCGAGAGTGGCACCGATGGTGAAGGTACCACCAAGGCCGTCCTCCTTGGCGGACACCTTCTTGGTCTCTGGTGGAGCTGCCATCGTCCTCTTACACTTGCCGGTGGAGCTCGATGGTGCGTCCTCGACGGTAGCGCAACACTCCGAAGAGGCGCGCTTACCGGAGTGGGCATCAGAGCTCTTGCCGGACTTGGTCTTATTCTTCGCCCCGGGAGCTTCAGCGGCAAGTGGCTTGCAATCTGCTGCAGCTGCTGCTTCCCGGTAGATCTTGTCGGCGCAGATAAGAGCATCCTTCTTGTCGCCAGGACGGAGATGACACTTATCGGCCCTGGCGTCTTCAAAGATGTTGTATGCATAGTGAGAGGCTGCCATGAATTTGGCAAGTCTTTGGCGGCCAAGTATCCCATTGTAAGGCAATGGAAAGTCAACAACGTCAAAAGTGACCCTCTCGGTCCGAGTTCAACTCACTGCCAAATGTCACCGGCAACATGATCTTTTCCTTCGCTTGCTCCTTCCCGGATTGATTCCTTGGAATGTGCCGGTCTCTTCGAGCTTCGCCATCGTGGATCTGGAGTTTCGGAGCACCGCAGAGGAGATCAGGTTCAAGCCGCCCCACCGTCAACTAGCATCTTAGTGACCTTGAGGTTGTGGATAGTTGGTGAAACCAACATCGGCAAGCACCGACCACGATTACGCCGATCGTGGTGGTCCTCAATATCAAAGATGATAGGCGTCTTTGGACCATTTCGAGAGGTTTGCGTGACTCGATGGATGGTTCTCGCCGCATTGACCTCCCGCATCCACTGCTTGAGCTGGCGGTGGGAGGTATGCAGAGAAGCACCGCCGTCAACGTACAGGACCTCTGTGGCTTTCTGGAACTCCTGCTCATCGGTCTCGTCATCATCCATGTCTTCGTCGTCGTCGTCGTCATCCTTGTCGCGGCTGCGGGGAGGTCTGTCTCCTTGCCGCTGCTTGGCCTTGCCGCGGCGTCCTCCTCGGCCGGGACGTTTCTTGCTAGCTCCTCCAGCACCTTCCTGGGCCTTCTCCTTGTCGCGTCGTTCATATTCAGCCTTCTGCTGCTCGACAAGCTGCTTTCGATCTTTGCAGCTCTGGAGGTCATGGCCCCTTGGTGCGGTGGATCTTGCGATCTTGTTTGTTGCGTACCGTCACGCTTGTCGGCGACCGCCACAGCCTGGCAGTTGGTGCCAGCGGCAACCTCCTTGCCGGAGCTACCAGCCTTGGCTTTCTTGGCGCCACCTCCGTTGCCGGACTGCTCAACAACTAGTACATCTCTGCCTTTCTTCTTCCTGTTGCTCCGTCGCCGGTTCTTCTTTGCCAGGGCGGTCTCCTCACTATCAGATCCTCCTGCTCCAGTATTCTCTCCGGGGAGTCTCCTCCCTTCCTCAGCACGTGCACACTTGTCGGCCAGGGCATATAGCTCACTGACGTCTCTAATCTTGCACATCGCCATCTCCTCCCGCATCCTGCGGTTTCGCATGTTCTGATGGAACGCGCTGATTACCTTGGCCGGTGGACATCTGGGATGTTGTCTTTGTCTGTGGCTGAATCTCTGAATGTACTTATGCGGGGGCTCTCCTTCCTTCCGGGCGAAAGCGTGATGAAGGTCGCTTTCTTGGCCATGGGGCTTGTGGTCGCCAGAAGGCGCCAACAAACTGATGGCATAGATCTGCCCAAGAGGATATGGAGTTGTCCGGCAAGTGCATGAGCCAGATCTCGACATTGGGCCCGAGCTCCGGGAAGTAGTTGGCCGTAATCTTGTCGTCTCGCCCCGGCAGCCTGCACGCGATGGTGTAGATGCCGAGGAACTCCGACGACGCGTCTTGCCGTCGTACATCTACGCACGTCGGCTTGAAATTCTTCTTGCCGGGCCATCGACTTGCCGCAGCTCACGAGTGAACGCAGGGCAACCTACAGCGTCACGGCAAGTCGCTCGCTGGTTCCCGTGGGCGCATGCATGTCGACAGAGGGCCCGGCGTGCTTGTCGGATTGACGCCGCTTCTCTTGGTGCTCGGCGCGAGTTCGAGCGTCTTCTTCTTGTCGTTCGTGAAGAACTTGGCGCTGATCGCGACGAGCTCGTGGATCCGGCGACGCGGTGGAGTCGCTGTCGAGGTGGATCCGCGAGTCGGCGATCTTGGCCTTCGGGCGAGAGTGCATGGTGGTTGCACCCCACGGTCTCGTCGCCACCGGCTCGTGTTTGGCAGTCCTGCCGCGGCAGCGATGCACTTTCGGTTGCCGGAGCGTCGCCGTTAAGCGAAGCCGATGAGACTCTGAATGGTGGCCCTCCATTCATCGACCTTGTCGACCGTTGGAGGGTAATCCAGAGCAGTTGAGCTCTAGCCAAAGCTTCTGGCGGGGTGGTGTGTGGCTGTGGCGATCTGCGCGAGGAGCTGGATATTCTCGGACTTCTAACTATGTTAGAAGGAGCAGTATCCCGTCCAGGCGACCGTGCCTCGCTTCGCCAAAGATGTTGGCGTGCATGCTGGTCTTGAGCATCCCGAGATCCACCAGCTCGATCTTGGTCCAACGAGCGTATGGCATTGTGAATACCATGACGCTGTCGGTCCCGCCTCTGAGACGGGCGCGGTGCATGTCTGACGCCGAGGTCTGCGCAGCCTTGTCCTTGGACTTGGCAGCACCGTGGGCTCCCCCGTCGATGTCCATTCTTCCGCCGGCGTCTACCCCACCACCCGTTTGCTCCGGTGGCGGTGGGTTCGACGCGGATGGAACATCTGCCACCGAAGCCTTCTTCTTCGGTGGCATGTCGATGAAGATGATGAAGATCTAGCTCGTGTGGACGCCGGATCAGGTTCACACAACCTCGACGTCCCCTACCTGGCGTGCCAAAGATGTCGGGGCGGGCTGATCTGGCCCACGAACACCTATGGGACCGGCGGACCGAGCCCCTTTCGGTTCGGCGGGAAGCGGAGATCGCACGAAGAGCAGATCGAGGCGAAGCACACGAGAGGTTTACCCAGCTTCGGAGCTCTCCGAAGAGATAATACTCCTCTTTGCTGCATGTCTCGAGTGTATTGAGTTCTTGCTCAGAGCGCTGAAGTGCTACAAGACACACGAGCTTCTAACGAGACTGGCGTGGGGAACCGACCTTTTCTACGCTATGCATGGGCCTCCTTTTATATGCTAAAGGGTCTCCGACAGTGGCAACGTAGACAATGGTAAAATGGAAAAGGAGTGGTTGGTACAGCTACACATGCGGTGTGCAGTGTCAAAGGTATAGTGTATCATACCTAACCACGACGGCGGGGACAAAGGCATTAAATGCCCGTCTACATCGCCCTAACGGTGCAAACAGGGATCGTCGAAGCGCCACCGCTTGCCACGATGGCAATCTTGCCACGCCGCTTGCCACCCGGTCATTGGCCGCACGGCCTCGCCACGCATACCGGAAAGGTCCCTGTGGCGACGACACGTTAGTGGGTGCGCTGAGCGCAGGTACGAGTGGTCTGCCGCGGCAAGCGCCTTTGCCGCTTGTTGTCTTGTCGCACCCGGAAGCTTGTCGCTCATCGGGCCTTCCCGCAAGCTTCTCTTGCCGGGCCTTGTCTCCTAGGTGCCTTGGGTGGCCTTCCCGCAAGCTCCTCTTGCCGGGGCCTTGTCTCCTTGGCTTGAATACTTTGTTCTTGAATGGCTCCAAAGGAACCACGGGGGATCTTGGCGGTCACCCGGTAAGCCTTGCCGCGGAGGGCTGCAACTGCCCGTGCACAAGTTTGGGATACTAGGGTACCCCTACTCTAGTACACCGACACATGTGTTGTCTCCCATGGTCGCACTCTCCGGACCTATTCCAACATCCGTTGCAGGGTATTCGGGATGGATACTAGTGTGCTAGCGCCAACACCTTCTCCCTGGTTCAGTATTGATAGTCTTGGAGAAAACTCGCTCTTCCTTGGACAAAACTATCCAATGATGGTGAAAGGCGATCCAACTGCTTTTGACACAATGTTACTACCATTTATGAGAAGCAATTGTATCTATACCTCGGACATTGCTATGGTTCCCTACCCTGGTTATCACAATACGCGTCTTGATATAGGCTGCTTCAGCCTGGATGATCAGTCCTACGTTGGTCTCGATATTGACAATTGCTGGCCCTTCCTAGAGGCTTACCGATGGTTCAAAGCAAGCTTTTTCAACACCGAGGATTGGTTGAGCTAAAGTTCATTTCATTGCTTGTTGTTTGTTGTGTGATGAAAAATTTAGTATTTACAAGAATGTTTTGATGGAAATAATCTATAATCCAACGTGTATACTCGTTGTCGTTGTGCGTTGATGACTTGTTGTATGTAATGAATGGTACATTTGCATATGCATGTCATAAACTCAATTTATGAATGGTTTTTGAGTCACTTCTTGGAGTGTGAGTACCGTAGTAGTATAGCCAGCATCCGGTTATATGAAGTTTCCACATCACATAGAGCCAACCTAATAGTGGAGTATGCTAGCACAATAGTTAGTTTTAGTTAGATCAACTAGAGCTAGGTGTTGCATGGAGGCCGAGAAATATGTTGATTGCTTGGCCGCGTGAGGTGGGCTTGTACGTAGTATGATGTAGGCACAGGGCTTGCCGTGTTTCCTACTCCTTCGATCTAAATGTGGAGAATATTTGGTCGAGTTCTTCCTCCTTTTGCTGACACGTGGGACATCCAGCATCCAGGTCATGTCATGCAAAAAAATGGAGTGCTAGTTGAAGCCACGTGATGTGCATCTTGGGTTAAACTGTAAATATAATCTTACTCTTGAGTAACTCCAAAAGCGGCCACCGAAGATCTTTATTGGATTTGTTTTTCATCACTAGCATGTCGAGGTGAAAGATGTGTAGGTTCAGTGGGTCGTCTTGCGTTTTCACTGACATGTGGGACCGCATGTGAGCAAACAGACGATGGGATCCGCACGTCTGCTGGCTGGCTGAGAAGAGAGAGAGGAGGGCTGAGCACGGACACCAGGAAATTTCACGACAATGTGAGTACTACTAGTGGTGTACCGTACTCCTGGAGAGATATAATGTGTTCGTTCCAGCACCTCGATATAGTGGGTGGCATGGGCCATAACTATCATTCACGACTAGCAGTATGGCACACGCCACCCACATGAGTCCCATCTGACACCAATTTTCTTGGAGTCCGTGCTACATCCATCTCTTCTACCTCCTGTTTTCTCAGCCATCGCGCGGTGGGCGGGGTGGGGGTTTGCCGATAGTCGGTTTGCTCAACACAACATGCATTTCCCCTTGAGCAGCGTGCCGGACCAACCGTGTGGGGGTGCGATGCGAACATGGTAGGCTTTCCCTTTTGAACTTGTAACTTGTAAAATTTGGTTCTGCTCCATGGCGCGACCGATAGATAGAAATAACGATTTTTCCTAGAGTAATGAGAAGTTTGGTTCTGGCACGGTTCATGCATGGAGTACGTAAGAAAATTATGAAGTTGATGTGAAAGGTAAGATAATTACTAGTACAATATACTACTACATGGATTTGATGGAAAGATAAAGATACATACAGATCCATCATGGACATCCTCATGCCCTAGTGCGCCGGGTCACCAACCGACATGTGAGGAGCAGCGGCATTGGCGGAGAGCTCAACATGCTTCTGAACAATGCCTTCCAAGGTTTCCCTGCGGTCCAAGAAGGCCAGCGTCCTCTTGCACGTAGTAGTCCTTGTCGACAATTTACGCGTAGACGTGGATGATTATGTCGATGGTGTCTTGTTGCGCCAGCCGCTGCGCGGCGAGTGCAACCTCGAGGTGGACATTCTCCGGCGCGACGGCGGGCAGTCGCAGGGCACCAGTGCCTCGAAGAGGTTGTCACCATAGAGGCCGTTGGGGGTGGCGGACATCGCAGAGCCTGGGCACGTGGGTTGGAGGCATACGTCAAGGTCGTCCGCGAGCTTCTTGACGATGGTGAACTTGTCAAGAAAGCCGACGAGGACCTCGTTGAACAAGGAGATAAAGCTGTCGTCCAAGAGACCTCTCGCCCTGGCGGCCTCAAGCACGACCTGGAGACATTCCTTGGTGCGAGGCCGTAGGCCGGCATCGTGAACCATCTGGCACTACCGCCTGATGCTCGCTCTCATCGCCTCCATGGGTCTAGCTTCTAGTCAACTGATCTTGCGATTGGAGTGATCACTCTTGCCCTTGGTTAGGGTGCGTAGGTGCGTAGGATTTCGTAGATTGGACTGGCGGGGAGCCTTTATATGAGAAGTGCAGACCGCGTTGCATTCACGTGTGTGTTGGCCATCTACTCATCGGCCCTCCCTCCGTGCCGGTGCAGTATAGTAATCTCACCGTGACCAAGTTGGGGCAAAACGAGAGAACTTTGATGTTTAATGGTTTATTGGTCCTCTTTGCATTTTGCGCCAAGTTTTGACCTTTGATTTAACTAATAAAATGTTAATGCATGTAACCAAAAATGTTGTGCTAAGGCCCTTCCTAGTGCTGCATGGTGGACAGGTGCTAAGCATGCCACATAGGAAAAAATGACATGGCGCAGTAATTAAGGAGGAAAGAGAGCACTTTGGTGACCCCAGGAAGAACCAATGCCAAGCACATGAACCTAGGAAAACCACTTAAGTGAAAGAAGTTGACCAATGCATGGAAGAGTTTAGGTGCTAAATCATTAAATTCGGTGAGCTTAACAACAACAAGTTAAGGACCTATGCATTGGTGAGTTGAGTTTCCAAGCTATTTAATGAACTTAGCACCTCTTCTAAGCACCTTTGCATTGGAACAGGTCCAGGTAGTCTCAAGTCATTGAATGCATACACACCCCACGTCTCCTATTGGGTGATTTCTTTTTCGTAGCAAAAAATAGGGAACGAGGTGGGCAGTTAATGCACCGCGCCTAAAAGTTTTGGGATTATTTGGTTTTTGTGACGTGACTAATGCGCTAGTACGGAGGGAGTACAATAGTAGTCTGATTGATGAGACTTCAGGTTTGAGCCATCTACCGGAAGGGAGAGTGTATAAAATCATCAGGAACTATGTTCAAAACCGAATAAAACAATACCCCGTGTATTTATTTACAGAGGGAGTAGTATATTTTTTGTGACATGCATTACTAGATATTGCTAGTCAAATACTAAATCCAGACGGACGTGGTAGTGCTGCTAAATCCAGACGGTGGTGCTAGACTAGTAGTAGTACTACCAATGTAGTACTAGTACTCTACTACCCGTTGGTCAAATTACTCCTCATAGTGAAGTGACAAGACCCTGCGCCGGAGATGACACCTGAGTGTAGGCGCCGTGTTCGGCATACCAAAGACATCCTCACCGTGTGCAGTCACTATCATCATGGCTGTAGAGCTAGCCTGCTTACAACTAGGCGTGTTCAACATAATTTCCCGTGTGTTACCACGAGTATCTCTACTTTTTTCTTATACGAGTAAGATGCCCGTGCATTGTACGGAACACCAAGGTTGGGGGTGGACGGCGTCGGCAGCGGCCATCGTGCCAGATTGTTCCATGGCCTTCTAGATGTGGTGGGGAGGAGATAAGGCTGATTGTGAGAGACAAGGAGTTGTTTGTCAATAGGGAACAAGTGCGGGCATCTTTTTGCAAAACTGCAGAAGTTTGCTTTGTATGCGTCAGATCTAGATCCGACGGCTATTGGTGAAAGATGGCAGGCACACCATCATCACCAACTCTGGACCTCTTTAATTCGCAGGATTTTGAAAACGCGGGAATAGGACATGACAATATTACAAGTTTCAAACTCATATTACAAATGTTAGGAGTAATGCTGCACCTACAAAGAGGGAATTATTAGGAAGTTTATGTAAGAACTTTCGTTACTTTAGGTGGATGCAGCATTATCGTACAAACTAAAATCCACCACCCTGACAAGTCACTAATGGGCAAACAAATTTCTGAGTTTCTGGCAACTTCATGTTTCAAAAACAAATTCAGCTTCTGCGGAGACTTTGTCAGTTAGGCTTAGATGCTTGCGGTGACCAGCACGCCATTCATTGTTGCGCCAGAGAATGCCAAACCTCATTACCTTGAGCACACTTGCCTCCAGAACAAAGAACCTGACAAATTTAATCTCAAATGTGCTGCCTCGGTAGTCGATCAAATGAATTTCTGTAAGATGGAGATCAAGGCATTCGATGTGATTGTTATAGTGCAGCACATTTTTCACTTTCGGGTTTTTTTATCTGCAAAAGAAGAGAACACATTAGAGCAGCTGGCTGTATAAGATTGTTGTTTCATCAAGAGGTACCAATATCATTCGCTCATATGATAGGGTTGGCTCTAAGGCTAGTTGTACTCTCTCTCTCTCTCTCTCTCTCTCTCTCTCTCTCTCTCTCTTTCCTCTCATTTACCTAGGAGCACGTGAAGAGCTTGGGAATTTTTTGCCTTCCACTTTGTGGCCAATGCCATATTTCTCAAAAGTATGCCACATAATACGCATCGATGTCAAATCAAAAGATTTTGGCACCATTCTAGCGATGTGAGAGAGTTGGCACTGATGTGCACACAAACCCACATGTATAAACAAATCAGTCAAACCAACTACACCAACCTCTCACTCTCCCAAACCAATGTTTTTTATTGCCTCAGTCCTCTTCCTCTCCCACGCAAGTGTTTTTTCATTGCGTGAGTTAATTTGGAACCGGAGCAGGAACATTGATAGAATTACACATGATGTGAAAAATCTCAAGATTGAAAATTTTCCACCCAAGTTTCATATTGGTGAATGAATTAAAGCTTTATATGTCTCCATAGATGAAAGTAAGAAAAGAACCGCTACGCTAAGAGCTAAAAGATCTAGAAAAGGCAATTCCGCCAGGTTTTTTACGTAGTAATGATGAAGATGTTAAAATGATTGGTGTTTCTTCTATTGATTCCTTGTTTAATAATATTAAACTTGATGATAAGGGGACAGAAGAAGAGTCAACTTTAGCTAGAAGGCATCCCCATATATAATTCGGAGGGTGAAAATCTTGCTGAAAAAATCGATAAAAGTGGGGTTGGAGAGGTAAAAACTTTAATTAGTGATGTGCCCACTCTCTTGGATTACAAAGACTTTAATTATGATAGTTGTTGTTTGATTGAATGTATTTCTTTGTTGCAATCCATGCTAAATTTACCCAACACATATGAATAAAATAAGGCTTTTACTAAACATATCGTAGAAGCTATGATGAAAGCCTTAGAAGAAAAGCTAGAATTAGAGATTTCAATTCCTAGAAAATTATATGATGAATGGGAACCCACCATTAAAGTCGCGATCGAAAATTATGAGTGCAATGCTTTATGTTATTTGGGTGCTAGTGTTTCCACAATTCCGAAATCTCTATGTGATGTGCTAGGTTTTACCAATTTGGAAGAATGTTCTTCTAATTTGCACTTGGCGGATTCTACTATTAAAAAGCCTTTGGGAAGAATTAATGATTCTCTTATTCCTAAAAATAGTAATTATTTGCCCATAGATTTTATTGTTCTTGATATTGATTGCAATCCATCTTGTCCCATAATACTTGGTAGACCATTTTTACAAACTATAGGTGTCGTGATTGGCATGAAAGAAGGGAATATTAATTTCAATTTTCGTTAAAGAAGGGTATGGAACACTTCCCTAGAAATAGAATTAAGCCACCATATTAGTCAATCACAAGGGCAACCTATGGAGCAAAAACCAAAGATGACAATACTTAAAACTATCATTATGCCTAGCTAGGGGCATAAAAGAATAGCGCTTGTTTGGAGGCAACCCAATAGTTATCCTTTAATTTTTTTCGTTTCTATTTTTAATAAATACACAATTATGCTACTGTTATGATTTTTCTTTTTATGTTTTTGTTCTTTTTATGTTTTTATTAGTGTTTGTGCCAAGTAAAGCCTTTAGGATGGTTTGGGTGATAGTTGGCTTGATTCTCTTGAAAAACATAACCTTTTGCGCCAGTTATAGAATTTTGTAAATTCACAAAAAGGTTTTTTTGCTCTGATTGTTCTACACAGAATTGATATACAAATTTCCCATGTCTTCCTATTTTTTCAGAATTTTTATAGTTACAAAAGTATGAGCAATATTCGGATCTCTACGGACTGTTCTGTTTTTGACAGATTCTATTTTTGTTGCCTTGTGTGCTTATTTTGATCAATCTATGGATTGTATCGGGGGGTAAAGCCATGGTAAGGTTGAAATACAGTAGGTATAATGCAATAACAAATATGAACGGGTTTGCAATAGTACTTAAAGTAGTGACTTGTATTCTTATACTAACGGATCTCACGAAGGTTTTGTTAAGTTTTGTGTGATTGAAGTTTTCAAGTTTTGGGTCAGATCACGTTGGATGAAGGAATAAGGAGTGGCAAGAGACCAAGCTTGGGGATGCCCAAGGAACCCCAAGGTAATATTCAAGGACTCCCAGGCAACTAAGCTTGGGGATGCCCCAAAAGGTATCCCCCTTTCTTCGAACGACCATCGACAATTTTACTTGGAGCTATATTTTATTCGTCACATATCATGAGTTTTGATACGTCTCCAATGTATCTATACTTTTTGATTGTTTCATGCTATTATATTATCTATCTTGGAAGTTTTATATGCATTTATATGCTATTTTATATGATTTTTGGGACTAACCTATTAACCCAGAGCCCAGTGCCAGTTTCTATTTCTTCCTTGTTTTGAGTTTCGCAGAAAAGGAATATCAAACGGAGTCCAATCGAGTTAAAACTTTCCGATGATTTTTTATGGACCAAAAGAAGCCCCCGAAGCAAAAGCGTTGGTCCAGAAGAGCCACGAGGCTTCCACAAGGGTGGTGGGCACGCCCTACCCCCCCCCCCCCCCCCGAGCGCGCCCTCCGACCTTGTGGGCTCCTCGTGGACCCTCTGACTGGAAACCGACGCCAAAAATTCTTATAAATACAGAAACACCCGAAAAGAAACCTAGATCGGGAGTTCCGCCGCCGCAAGCCTCTGAAGCCGCCAAAATCCAATCGGGACCCTGTTCTGGCACCCTGCCAAAGGGGGAAACCATCACCAGTGGCCATCTTCATCATCCCGGCGCTCTCCATGATGAGGAGGGAGTAGTTCACCCTCGGGGCTGAGGGTATGTACCAGTAGCTATGTGTTTGATCTCTCTCTCTCTCTCTCTCTCTCTCTCTCTCTCTCGTGTTCTTGATTTGCCACGATCTTGATGTACTGCAACCTTTGCTAGTATAGTTGGATCTTATGATCTTTCTCCCCCTCTACCTTCTTGTAATGGATTGAGTTTTCCCTTTGAAGTTATCTTATCAGATTGAGTCTTTAAGGATTTGAGAACACTTGATGTATGTCTTGCATGTGCTTATCTGTGGTGACAATGGGATATTCACGTGATCTACTTGATGTATGTTTTGGTCATCAACTTGCGGGTTCTGTGACCTTGTGAACTTATGCAAAAGGGATGGCACACATTTTTGTCTTGACTCTCTGGTAGAAACTTTGGGGCACTCTTTGAAGTTCTTTGTGTTGGTTTGAATAGATGAATCTGTGATTGTGTGATGCATATCGTATAATCAAACCCGCGGATACTTGTGGTGACATTGGAGTATCTAGGTGACATTAGGGTTTTGGTTGATTTGTGTCTTAACGTGTTATTTTAGTACACACTCTAGGGCTGTTTCTGACACTTATAGGAATAGCCCAATAGATCGATCAGAAAGAATAACTTTGAGGTGGTTTTGTACCCTACAATAATCTCTTCGTTTGTTCTCCACTATTAGTGACTTTGGAGTGACTCTTTGTTGCATGTTGAGGGATTGTTATATGATCTAGTTATGTTATCATTGAAACTTGCACTAGTGAAAGTATGAGCCTTAGACCTTGTTTCTAAGCATTGCAATACCGTTCTCACTCACTTTTGTTAGTTGCCACCTTGCTGTTTTTATATTTTCAGATTGCAAAAACCTATATCTATCATCCATATTGCACTTGTATCACCATCTCTTCGCCGAACTAGTGCACCTATACAATTTACCATTGTATTGGGTGTGTTGGGGACACAAGAGACTCTTTGTTATTTGATTGCATGGTTGTTTGAGAGAGACCATTTTCATCCTATGCCTCCCACGGATTGATAAACCTTAGGTCATCCACTTGAGGGAAATTTGCTGCTATCCTGCAAACCTCTTCACTTGGAGGCCCAACAACGTCTACAAGAAGAAGGTTGTGTAGTAGACATCAAGCTCTTTTCTGGCGCCGTTGCCGGGGAGGCTAGGTAAGCGACACTCACACCCCGTCAACTAAGCTCTTTTCTGGCGCCGTTGCCGGGGAGGTGAGTGCTTGAAGGTATATCTTTAGATCTTGCAATTGAATCTTTTAGTTTCTTGTTTATCAATAGTTTAGTTTATGAAAGAAAACTACAAAAAATAGAATTGAGGTTGCCACATATGCTTCATCTTTTTAATATCTTTCATGAAAATGATGGAAATGAAAATTGTGCTCAAGTGTTAGAAGAAGTCTATAAAATGTTTGGCATACAATCTTTGAATGATGAGCATGATTGCAATGTTGTTAGTATGAACTCTTTGAATATCCATGATGCTAATGATATTCAAAGCCACAAGCTTGGGGATGCTATGTTTGATGAAGATGATATTTTTTGTTCCCCAAGTTTTGATGAGAATATTTATTATGATGAAAGCATGCCTCCTATTTATGATGATTATATTGATTAAAGTGGGTTTGGAAGAGTGTCAACTTTAGGAAGTAACGATCCCACTATTTTGGAGGGTGTTGAATCTTATTGTGATAATTATGAAAGTGGATTTGGAGAGGTCATGACTTTATTTAGTGATGAATCCACTATTTCGGAAGAGGTTCCAATTGATTATGAGAACAAAGTTCCTATCTATGATTATTGTGATGACATGTATGCTATAAAGAATAATGATAACCATGAAACTTTTCATCATGATTTTAATTTTCAGTTGTATTATTCCTCACATGGTAGTTATTTGGGACAAATGCATTTTTACCCCTAGTTGGTTCCTACCCACGGGTTTTGCCCTTACTTTTCGAGCTTGCTCAGTTTTGCCCTTACTTTTTCCATCGAGGTCCCTCGAATGCCCTTTGACCGTTTGACCAAAACTTTGAAAATTCATAACTAATTCATACGAACTCAGAAAAATGCAAATAAGATATCAAAATGTTCAGATAAACATTACCTTTATGGGCATATCATTTGCATTCAGGACAAGCGCATTGTTTAAACTACCTGAGGTAATTAATATTATTAACATTATTAAAAATAAATAGGTATAAACAATATTTTTTCATGCATAAAAATTACATGCAAATGTAGGTGATGTTTTCTGAACATCCTGATAACTTATTTGCATTTTTCTGAGTTTGTATCAACTTGTTATGAATGTTCTAACGACTTTGACCATTATTTGGAAACTTCATAACAAGTTGATACAAACTCAGGAAATTGAAAACAAGGTATCAGGATGTTCAGAAAACATCACCTACATTTGCATATAATTTTTATTCACGAAAAAATATTGTTTATACCTATTTATTGTTAATAATGTTAATAACATTAATTACCTCGGTAGTTTAAATGATGATTTTGTCCTGAATGCAAATGATATGCCCATAAAGGTAATGTTTATATGAACATTTTGATATCTTATTTGCATTTTTCTGAGTTTATATGAATTAGTTACGAATTTTCAAAGTTTTGGTCAAACGGTCAGAGGGCATTCGAGGGACCTCGATGGAAAAGTAAGGGCAAAACTGAGCAAGCTCGAAAAGTAAGGGCAAAACCCGTGGGTAGGAACCAACTAGGGGTAAAAATGCAATTGTCCCTAGTTATTTTGTTGAGTTTTCTCCCACTACTATTGATGAGAATAAATTTTCTTATGTGGTGAGTAGTAAAAATTCTATGCTTATGCATCATGAAAATAATGCTTTATGTCATGGTTATATTTTTGAATTCATTCATGATTCCTCTGGAAATTATTGAGGAATATATGCTTGTAGGAATTGCAATAATATCAAGTTTCCTCTCTATGCGTTGAAAGTTTTGAAGTCATGCTTGTTTTGCCTTCCTATGCTAGTTGATTCTTGTTCCCATAAGTTATTTTCTCAAAAAATCCCTATGCATAGGAAGTGGGTTAGACTTAAATGTGCTTGTCATATGCTTCATGATGCTCTCTTTGTGTTTCAATTCTTATCTTTTATGTGAGCATCATTGAAATCATCATGCCTAGCTAGAAAGGCATTAAAGAAAAGCGGTTGTTGGGAGACAACCCAATATTTATACCTACTGTTTTCGAGTGTTAACATGATTAAGCTACTGTATTAATCATTTTTATAGCTTTTGTTTCAATAAAGTGTCAAGTAAGACCTTTGGGATAGCTTACGGTAATAGTTGATTTGATCTTGCTGAAAACCAGAAACTTTTGTGCTCAGTCCCATAATTGTTAAAAATCACAGGAGCGTGATAAAATATTGATTATTTTTGAAGAAGATTAATAAACAAATTTCTTAGGTCTTCCTAATTGTTTCAGAATTTTTGGAGTTATGTAAGTATTCTGAATATCCAGATTACTACAGACTGTTCTGTTTTTGACAGATTCTGTTTTGCACTTGTTGTTTGTGTATTTTGATGAATCTATGAGTAGTATCGGAGGGTATGAACTATGAAGAAGTTGGAGTACAGTAGATATTACACCAATATAAATAAGGAATGAGTTCACAACAGTACCAAAAGTGGTGATTCATTTTCTTATACTAACGGAGCTCACGAGTTTTCTGTTAAGTTTTGTGTTGTGAAGTTTTCAAGTTTTGGGTAAAGTTTTGATGGACTACGAAATAAAGAGTGGAAAGAGCCTAAGCTTGGGGATTCCCAAGGCATCCCTAGGTAATATTAAAGGACAACCAAGAGCCTATGCTTGGGGATGCCCCAGATGGCATCCCCTCTTTTGTCTTCATTCATCGGTAACCTTACTTGGAGCTATATTTTTATTCACCACGTGATATGTGTTTTGCTTGGAGCGTCATTTTATTTTATTTTGCTTTGCTTGCTGGTTGAATCATATCCCAAGATCTTAAATTCTTAAATTTTAGAGAGTCTTCACATAGTTACGTAATTATTTAACTACTCATTGATCTTCACTTATATCTTTTGGAGTAGTTTGTCATTTGCTCTAGTGCTTCACTTATATCTTTTTAGAGCATGATGGTAGTTTTATTTTGAAGAAATTGTTGAACTCTCATGCTTCAATTATATCATTTTGAGAGTCTTTAAACATCATGGTAATTTTCTTTGGTTACGAATTTAGTCCTAATATGATAGGCATCCAAGAGGGATATAATAAAAACTTTCATATAAAGTGCATTGAATACTATGAGAAGTTTGATTCCATATGATTGTTTTGAGATATGAAGACAATGATATTAGAGTCATGCTAGTGAGTAGTTGTGAATTTGAGAAATACTTGTGTTAAGGTTTGTGAGTCTCGTAGCATGCACGTATGGTGAACCGTTATGTAACGAAGTTGGAGCATGAGATTTTTTTTGATTGTCTTCCTTATGATTGGCGTTCGGGGACGAGAGATGGTCTTTTCCTACCAATCTATCCCCCTAGGAGCATGCGCGTAGTACTTTGTTTCAATGAATAGTAGATTTTTGCAATAAGTATGTGAGTTCTTTATGACTAATGTTGAGTCCATGGATTATACGCACTCTCACCCTTCCACCATTGCTAGCCTCTCTAGTACCACACAACTTTCACCGGAACCATACACACACCATATACCTTCCTCAAAACAGCCACCATACCTACCTACTATGGCATTTCCATAGCCATTCCGAGATATATTGCCATGCAACTTTCCACCGTTCCGTTTATTATGACACGTTCCATCATTGTCATATTGATTTGCACGATCATGTAGTTGACATCGTATTTGTGGCAAAGCCACCATTCATAATTCTTTCATACATGTCACTCTTGAGTCATTGCACATCCTGCACATCACGGAGGCATTCATATAGAGTCATATATTTGTTCTAGTATCGAGTTGTAATTCTTGAGTTGTAAGTAAACAAAAGTGTGATGATCATCATTATTAGAGCATTGTCCCAGTGAGGAAAGGATGATGGAGACTATGATTCCCCCACAAGGCGGGACGAGACTCTGGACGAAAAATAAAATAAAAATAAAAAAGAGGCCAACAAAAGAGAGGGCCCAGAAAAAACAAAAAAAAAGAAAAAAACAACAAAAAAATGAGAGAAAAGAGATAAGGGACAATGTTACTATCCTTTTACCACACTTGTGCTTCAAAGTAGCACCATGATCTTCATGATAGAGAGTCTCCTATGTTGTCACTTTCATATACTAGTGGGACTTTTTCATTATGGAACTTGGCTTGTGTATTCCAATGACGGGCTTCCTCAAATTGCCCTAGGTCTTCGTGAGCAAGCGAGTTGGATGCACACCGACTTAGTTTCTTTTTGAGCTTTCATAAACTTATAGCTCTAGTGCATCCGTTGCATGGCGATCCCTACTCACTCACATTGATATCTATTGATGGGCATCTCCATACCCCGTTGATACGCCTAGTTGATGTGAGACTATCTCCTTCCTTTTGTCTTCTCCACAACCACATTCTATTCCACCTATAGTGCTATGTCCATGGGTCACGCTCATGTATTGCGTGAAAGTTGAAAAGGCTTGAGAACATCAAAATTATGAAACAGTTGCTTGGCTTGTCATCGGGGTTGTGCATGATTTGAGTATTTTGTGTGATGAAGATGGAGCCTAACCAGACTATATGATTTTGTAGGGATAAGCTTTCTTTGGCCATGTTATTTTGAGAAGACATAATTGCTTTGTTAGTATGCTTGAAGTATTATTGTTTTTATGTCAACATTAAACTTTTGTTTTGAATCATACGGATCTGAACATTCATGCCACAATAAAGAAATAACATGGATAAATATGTTAGGTAGCATTCCACATCAAAAATTCTGTTTTTATCATTTACCTACTCGAGGACGAGCAGGAATTAAGCTTGGGGATGCTTGATACGTCTCCAACGTTTCTATAATTTTTGATTGTTTCATGCTATTATATTATCTATATTGGATGTTTTATATGCATTTATATGCTATTTTATATGATTTTTGGGACTAACCTAATAACCCAGAGCCCAGTGCCAGTTTCTGTTTTTTCCCTGGTTTTGAGTTTCACAGAAAAGGAATATCAAACGAAGTCCAATCGAGCAGAAACTTTCCGAAGATTTTTTATGGACCAAAAGAAGCCCCCAAAGCAAAATTGTTGGGCCAGAAGATCCATGAGGACTCCACAAGGGTGTAGGGCGCGCCCTACCCCCCCCCCCCCGGGCGCGCCCTCGGACCATGTGGGCTCCTCGTGGACCCCCCCTGACTTGAAACCGACGCCAAAAATTCTTGTAAATACAGAAACCCCTGAAAAGAAACTTAGATCGGGAGTTCCACCGCCGCAAGCCTCTGTAGCCACCAAAAACCAATCAGGACCCTGTTCTGGCACCCTGCCGGAGGGGGAAACCATCACCAGTGGCCATCTTTGTCATCCCGACGCTCTCCATGACGAGGAGGGAGTAGTTCACCCTCGGGGCTGAGGGTATGTACCTGTAGCTATGTGTTTGATCTCTCTCTCTCCCTCTCTCTCTCTCTCTCTCTCTCGTGTTCTTGATTTGGCATGATCTTGATGTACCTCGAGCTTTGCTATTATAGTTGGATCTTATGATGTTTCTCCCCCTCTACCTTTTTGTAATGGATTGAGTTTTCGCTTTGAAGTTATCTTATCAGATTGAGTCTTTAAGGATTTGAGAACACTTGATGTATGTCTTGCATGTGCTTATCTATGGTGACAATGGGATATTCATGTGATCTGCTTGATGTATGTTTTGGTGATCAACTTGTTGGTTCCGTGACCTTGTGAACTTATGCATAGGGGTTGGCACACGTTTTTGTCTTGACTCTCCGGTCGAAAATTTGGGGCACTCTTTGAAGTTCTTTGTGTTCGTTTGAATAGATGAATCTGAGATTGTGTGATGCATATCATATAATCAAACCCGCGGATACTTGTGGTGACATTGGAGTATCTAGGTGACATTAGGGTTTTGGTTGATTTGTGTCTTAAGGTGTTATTTTAGTACGAACTCTAGGGTTGTTTGTGACACTTATAGGGACAACCCAATAGACCGATCAGAAAGAATATATAACTTTGAGGTTGTTTTGTACCCTACAATAATCTCTTCACTTGTTCTCTGCTATTAGTGACTTTGGAGTGACTCTTTGTTGCATGTTGAGGGACTGTTATATGATCTAATTATGTTACAATTGTTGAGAGAACTTGCACTAGTGAAAGTATGAGCCTTATGCCTTGTTTCTAAGCATTGTAATACCATTTTCGCTCACTTTTGTTACTTGCTACCTTGCTGTTTTTATATTTTTAGATTACAAAAACCTATATCTATCATCCATATTGCACTTGTATCACCATCTCTTCACCGAACTAGTACACCTATACAGTTTACCATTGTATTGGGTGTGTTCGGGACACAAGAGACTCTTTATTATTTGGTTGCAGGGTTGTTTGAGAGAGACCATCTTCATCCTATGCCTCCCACAGATTGATAAACCTTAGGTCATCCACTTGAGGGAAATTTGCTATTGTCCTACAAACCTCTGCACTTGGAGGCCCAACAACGTCTACAAGAAGAAGGTTGCATAGTAGACATCAAGTTTTACTTGGAGCTTCTTGTATTATATGAGTCTTTCCTTGCTTTATTTTGAGTTTGTCACAATCATCCTTGCTGGACACACCTATTTGAGAGAGCCATAATGATATCTTGATTTATTAGAATTGCTCTTTATGCTTCATTTAAATTTTTTGAGCTAGGCAATTGCTCTATGTGCTTCACTTAAACTTTTCTGAGCACGGTGGTGGGTTTATTTTGAAGAAATATGCTCTCATGCTTCACTTAGATTATTTTGAGAGTTCATAAATTTTGAAGAAATGCACTCTCATGCTTCACTTATATTACTTTGAGAGTTGGAAATTTTGAAGAAATGTTATGCTCTCGTGCTTCACTTAAACCTTTTTGAGAATTGATAATAGCAATGGTAATTTGCATAAGATATGAACTTGGTCCCAAAGTGATAGATATTCAAGAGGGATATAATAAAAACTTTCATGAATATCTTTGGATATTATAAACTTGATTCCTTGCAACAGTTGCGATATGGAGATAGTGATATGTAAGTCATGTTGGTGAGTAATTATGCTTTAGTAAGAATATTGGTGTTAAGGTTTGTGATTCCCTATGCAAGCATGCAATGAAGTTATATCCTACTTGTGGTGCATTATTCAGTGTTAGTTATGTTTAATGTGTGTTTATGACCGTTTTTATTTTTTGGTTGGTCACTTCTCAATCTATTTGCTAGCCTTCATTTGTACTAAGCGGGAATGCTGCTTGTGCATCCAAATCCTAAACCAAAGTTGTGCTAAATGAGTCCACCATACCTACCTATATGCGGTATTTCCATGCCGTTCCAAGTAAATTTATATGTGCCAACTCTAATATTCAAAATGAACTTTTTTTTGTCTGCCCGTTCCACTCATGAAGCGGCATGGGGTGGCCAATATTTTCCAAGCTAGGTATGTTATTCTCAAGATGAGTGTTTATTCACTTGTCATTGTGCGAGAGTGTGGCATGTAATAGGGATACCTAGTTCCAAAATGAAAAAATATATTATATATGTTGTTCATAATAAATTCCTTGGAAAGTGTTGGTATGGAAGGCACCCGTGGATACGGCTAGCCATGGATTGTTTAAGAATGGCGGAAAGGAAATAAATTTATTTTATTTTTGGGAACTACCTATGATTTATCTAGCATGGAAGATGTTGGGAATTCTCGGTTGTTTTCGTTGACAGGAAAAGCATGCCTCTCAAAATAATTTTATCTCTCAATTTAAGCTATGAGCTCTGGCACCTCTATAAATCTCTACTTCCCTCTGCGAAGGGCCTTTCTATTTACTTTGATGCAATTTTTATTTTTATTTTGAGTCTCCATCTTCTCTTATAAAGCACCAACTAGGGAACACTATTGTCATACTTGTGCATTGGATGTAGCTAATATTTGAGTGTGTTTCGTGAATGTATCAATGATTGAGGGTAATAACCCAGGGATAACTTTATTTAGCATTTATATTTTGAAAGATATGGTCGCTTGTTGATATGCCTGAGTATTGATATCTTCATGTCAAATTATAAACTATTCTTTGAATAATTTAAAGTCCAAATATCCATGTTGCAAAAGAAAAGAATATGTGATGAACATGTTAGGTAGCATTCCACATCAAAAATTCAGTTTTTATAATTTACCTACTCGAGGGCGAGCACCCATCACCCCAGAGGATGCAGCAAAAAGGTATAGCAAAATTCTAGGTTGCATCTTGCAAAAAACCCATCCCTGGTGAGTAGCAAGGATTTGGCCGGACACAAGGAGAATCTACTACTGGCATTAGAACATAGTTATGAATTTCCACCTGATGTCAAGAAGTTAGCCAAAAATTATGCTATGTCAAAATGGCCAAAGATGTTAAGGGACTAGCAGAGCAGTGCGCGCTGCAATCTAGTTGGTAAGGACTTCGAGACCGTTAAGAGGCTCAATCCAAGTATGTATCACGAAGATTGGACGAAGTTTTGTGAATCCTCTAGTAGTGAGTCAAGCCAGGAGATAAGTGATCATTTCTGTAAATTGCGAAAAAAAATTCTGCCAAGTAACCACCATTCGGGCCCTGGTGGTTACAAAGGTGTAGAACCCAAGTGGGAAGGAGCCCGTGGAGTGTATAGCCGCGGGTAAGCAGCCTCCGTTCTGGGAACATTGAGATCGTGCTCGGGACTTCCGTTTTCTCAGGGCCCGTGTAGTGCAAGACCCAGACAGTAAGGAGTTGGTCCTCCTGGCGCAGGAACTTCGCTCGACGGAGGAGAACTTGGTAACGTCGACCAACACTAATGATTTAGTCCCCACAACTTATTTATTACGTACCATACTAATATATGTATTTTTCGTTGAGACAAATAAAGCAGGAATTTGGACCGGGTCCTCATGAATCTCCCCACGGCTATAGGTATGATGACCCTCTTACCCGTTTAGTGAACACAAGTTTTGGGGTTAACAGGAAGCCCAAACTGGGCATGCATTGGGAGGGGGTAATGTTGGTGTACAAAAGTAGGGGCTCTCTTTTATACCCCTTTACTTGTGCACGGGCAGTCGGAGCCGCATATGCGGCCACACTTGGCAGGGCAGAGGAGGGAAGCAGAAATACAAGACTACCAGAGCAGCGCCAAGGCAGAGGCGCAAGAAGGTCAAGCAACAAGATGGGATTTCCCCCGGCAAGACCCTTGCCGCGGCGGTCTACGCAACCCCGGCAAGAGTCTTGCCGGGGCGACTCACCCGACGCCAGCATCGCAGTCACCCTTGAGCCTGAGAGTTCCGACACCATCGACAACGTTGGAACCAAGGCTCGGGAAGTGCCTGCATGCTGGCATGCAGATCTTTGTGAAGACAAAGAGCCTACCAAACCCAGATGAGAACCAGAAGGCAAGACAACCGTGAGGCTCCTTGCCGAGGATGCCCACGAGGCCCCGGCAAGGCTCCTTGCCAAAGACACCCGCAAGGCCCCGGCAAGGCTCTTGCCAGAGGCGCTCACAAGGCCCCGGCAAGACTCTTGCCGGTAATATCCACAAGACCGCGGCAAGGCCTTGCCGCCCCAGCTCAGCGGCCGACCCACCAACTAAAGCAAGTACCCATGTGGCAGTATGTGGCTCCTAATCCAACTAGCCAAGCACCTGCGTGGTGGCATGCAGATCTTCGTGAAGACCCTACCACCACGCCAGCTCAGCAGCCTACCAGCCTACATGGCGCTACATGCCTCATTAGCCTGGACGAATGTCGGAGCAAGGCGGAGCAGCGACGGAAGGGACGGGCCTCGTTAGCGTCCCCGATAAAGCAAGTGGACACCTAAGCAGTGCATTTAATGTGTTTTGTCCTGTAATGATAGGCGATAAGCTTGTACTCTGTACATACCTTTCCACCTCCTGTGTGCCATTGTGGCGACCCCTTTGACTATAAAAGGAGGTCCGAGGCATACTGAGGAAGGATTCGGACTCTTTGGACGACGCACGCATCGTAGCTAGTTCAAGAACTCAAGAGCACTCAAATATACACCAAAGTAGGACTAGGGTATTACGCAACTTCGCGGCCCGAACCTGGGTAAAATCTCGTTGTGCTAGCTACTAGACCCGCTCTTTGCACAACCCCGCGCCCGCCAACCGTAAAAGGGATCTCCGTGATCCCATAGGTGTCGTTTCCCACCGACATCTTTGGCGCGCCCGTTAGGGGGCGCCGTTGTGAGAATCCGGCCTAGTAGTTAGTATAGTAGTTCTTCATCACCATGGCTCCCAAGAAGAAGACGATCACGGCGGTCGGTTCATCTAGAGCCGAACGGCCCGTACCACTGCGGGCGAGCGACGGGGCGGTCGCGACGGAGGCCGAGGCGCGGCCCGCGAACATCCACATCGCTCTGGCAGCAAAAGCCTGGCGAGCGACGTCGTTCATGCGTGAGACAACGAGCCACACGCCACCAAATACAAAGACGGAGCCGTGCCCCCCGCAGGCGGCGCGGAGCCCTCCAAGGGCAGTGTCGTGCCACCTACAGGAGGCACGACCACTTCCAAGACGCCTACGCTGGCGCCCGCAACGCGCTCTTCTCAAGTTGTGTGCGACGAGCAGCGCCACCACACTAGTAACCCCGGGCGCCGCCGCGGGAAGAGTACTACGCATCATTCACCGGACGTAGAAGACCATCATGCACGCCGAGGCGCTGACAAAAATGGCGCACAACCGCAAGGCCGTGATAGAGCTCCTTCTAACGTGGTTAGAAGTTGGAGCGTGTCATGGTCCACGCAGCTTTCGCCGCCACCCACGCCAGCAGAAGCTTTGGCGCGCGCACAGTTGCTCCTCGACTTCCCTCCTGCCGCGGAAAAGCTCGATGAGTGGAGAGCCACCATCCGAAGCCTCGTCGGCATCGCCAACAAAGATGAGCCGCGACCAGCTAGGCCCTCAGGCCGGCGCTCTGTCGAGCCACCGCATGCTAGTGGTGGAAGGACTGGAGGTACTGCAGCCATGGTGCACTCTACTCCTCCACGCCAGTTATCGCGGATGCCGGTCCGTCGGGACAACGCTTGTGATAACATTTCTATACCGTCGTCCGACCTCCAGACCCACCGCAATCAGCTCCAAGTTCTTCGGGAGCGAGCCCATGAAGACGCTCGAACCACCATCGAGCGACGATGCCACGCGCGCCATCAGTCAGATAGGTGGGCGGGGCCCACTATGGACCACCCAGCACCGGGGGGCTCTGGTGGCCTACCTTACGAGGTGGGTTGCCCGGCCTTTACCTGTGAGCTACGGCAGTTCCAGTGGCCCACTCACCGCATGTTCAAGCCCGACGTCGGCGAGAAGTACAACGACAAGACTCACCCGTGAGAGTTCCTTAGCATCTACACCATCGCGATGCAAGCTGCCGGAGCTCGCGACGACAAGGTGCTTGCCAATTACTTTCCGTTGGCACTTAAACCCAACGTCATGTCATGGTTGATGCACTTGCCAGTGGATTCTATTTCTTCTTGGTTGGATCTGTGCCATGAGTTTGTTGGCGCCTTTACGGGAGGCCACCAAGCTCATGGCCAGGCAAGCGACTTGCATGTCATCCCCCAGAAAGAAGGTGAAAACATGCGCAAGTACATACAGAGGTTCACCCGAGTGCAATACAACATCCCGGATGTTCATCCCGTCGCTATCATCGGTGTGTTCCATCAGAATGTGCGTAACTGTAAGATGCGTGAAGAGCTGGCGATGAACAAGGTCAAGGATGTGGCAAAACTCTACGTTCTAGCCGATAGATGTGCTCGGCTGAAGAGGGAAGGAAGTACCCCGGCAAAGACGCCGGTGCATAAACCGACTCCTCAGACAAAGACGCCGTCGCCCCGGCAAAGAAGAGTCGACGCCGCAACAGGAAGCGCAAGGGCAAGGCCGTGCTTGCCGTCGAGGGATCCGACGACGCCAGCGCTGCCAAGAAGACCAAGGTAGACGACCCCGGCAAGGAAGTTGCCGGGTGCGCCGTCTGCCGGGCCTTGGCGGCTGCCGACAAGCCAGGAGGCTCCGACAAGCAGTACTGCAAGATCCATCGCACCAAGGGCCATGACCTCCAGAACTGCCGGCAAGTCGAGCAACTCGTAGAGAAGCAGAAAGCCAAATATGAAAGGCGGGACAAGGAGAAGGGCCAGGATGGTGCTGAGGGATCCGGGAAGAAGCATGGCAGCCAAGTTGGCCGCCGCGGCAAAGATAATCAACGAGAAAGGCCCGCTCGGGGCCGCGACAAGAAACAGGAAGACGACGATCATGACGAGGACGATGAGTCCGGAGAGCATGAGTTCCAGAAAGCTACGAAGGCCATGTGCATCGACGGTGGCGCCTCGCTGCACACCTCTCACCGCCGGTCCAAGCAGTGGGCGCGTGAGATCACAGCAGCGGAACCATCGTTCGATGCTCAAAAGCCACTGAAGTGGTCCAGCACACCTATCATTTTTCACACTGTGGACCACCTTGATCGCACAACTGTGGTCGTGTGTTTGCCGTTGTTGGTCTCACTAACAATACGCGACCTCAAGGTGACAAAAATGCTGGTTGACGGCGGAGCTGGTCTGAACTTGATCTCGCCTATTGTGATCAAAAGGCTGCAGATTCCTGATGGAGACCTCGAAGAGACGGGCACGTTTCAAGGGGTCAATCCGGGAAGAAGTTAGCCAAAGGGTAAGGTCATGCTGCCGGTTACATTTGGAGGCAAGCTGAACTATAGGACAGAGAGGATTGTGTTTTATGTTGCCGAGATCCCCTTGCCCTACAACGGGATTCTCGGCCGCCCAGCACTAGCCAAATTAATGGCAGCGTCACATTACGCTTACAAGACGCTGAAGATGCCTGTGCCGATGACCATCATCACCGTCCCCTCTGACAAGAAAGATGCGCTAATCTGCGCCGACCAACTCTACTGGGAGGCAGTTGCAGCAACTGCCGCTAAGTCACTTGCTCCTGCCGCTGAAGCCCCGGGAGGGAAGAAGACCGGCAAGACCTCTCGCATCCACTCTGGCAAGCGCACCTCTTCGGAGTGCTGTGCTCCCGTCGAGGACGTGCCATAGAGCTCCACCGGGAAGAGCAAGAAATCTAGAGCTGCACCGCCAGGCAAGAAGGTGTCCGTCAAGGAGGATGGCACGGGAGGGGCTTTCACCATAAGCTCCACCCTTGACAGCAAATAGGAAGACGTGCTCGTCACCTTCCTGCGGGCGAATGTCGATGTGTTTGCATGGCAAGCATCCGACATCCCCGGCGTTCCCAGGGAGGTGATTGAGCACCATCTTGCTGTCTGCCCTCATGCGCGACCCATTAAGCAGAAGGTCAGGAAGCAAGCTTTGGAACGACAAGAGTTCATCACAGAGGAGATAAGGAAGTTGGAAGCGGCAGGCTTGGTCAGAGGAGAGCTCCATCCGACGTGGCTGGCCAATCCGGTGGTGGTGCACAAGGCAAATGGGAAGTGGAGGCTGTGTATTGATTACACAGACATCAATAAGGCTTGTCCAAAGGATCCTTTCCCTTTGCCGCGCATCGACCAGATTGTGGACTCCATGGCCGGGTGTGATTTGCTTCCATTCCTTGACGCTTACTCAGGATACCACCAGATCTTCATGACAAGAGAAGATGAAGACAAGACCGCGTTTATCACCCCATGTGGTACGTATTGTTTTATATGAATGCCTTTCGCATTGAAGAGCGCTGGTTCAACGTTCGCAAGAGCAGTCCAAATTGGTTTTGAACCTCAGCTACATAGAAATATGGAAGCCTATATGGATGACATAGTGGTCAAAACCAAGGACAGGGCAACACTCATACAAGACTTAGAAGAAACATTTGCCACTTTGCGCAAGATCAACCTCGAGCTAAACCCTGAGAAGTGCGTCTTTGGTGTTCCATCTGGCAAGCTTCTTGGGTTCTTTGTGTCACAGCGCAGGATCGAGGCGAACCCCGACAAGATCAAAGCGATTGAACAGATTGAGGCGCCGAGGCGAGTCAAGGATGTGCGTCAGCTTGCTGGCTGTGTTGCTGCCTTAAGCAGGTTTATCTCCAAATCTTCTGAGCGCGCTCTTCCCTTTTTCAAAATCTTGAAAAAGGCAGGCCCAATGGAATGGACCCCAGAGGCGGAGGCAGCGCTGCAATATTTAAAGAGGTACCTCTCCTCTACACCGATACTAGTTGCACCTAAACCACAAGAGTCGTTGTTGTTATATCTAGCAGTAACTAATCAAGTGGTCAATGCTGCACTGGTGGCGCAGAGGGAGGTCGATGAAAAGGCAGTAGCAGCGGTGGAGTTGACAGATGGCATGCCAGAGATCCCCCCGGCAGAGGTTGACACCGGCAAGGCAGGACCCACATAAGCAAACGAAGTGGTGCAAAGAAAGAAAATGATGCAACACCCAGTTTACTTTGTCAGCTCCCTCTTGCAAGGGGCTAGATCGAGGTACTCCCGATAAAGCAAGTGGACACCTAAGTAGCGCATTTAATGCGTTTTGTCCTGTAATGACAGGCGATAAGCTTGTACTCTGTACATACCTTTCCACCTCCTGTGTGCCACTGTGGCGACACCTTTGACTATAAAAGGAGGCCCGAGGCATACTGAGGAAGGATTCAGATTCTTTGGACGACGCACGCACCGTAGCTAGCTCAAGAACTCAAGAACACCCAAATATACACCAAAGTAGGACTAGGGTATTACGCATCTTCGCGGCCCGAACCTGGGTAAAATCCCACTGTGCTAGCTACTAGACCCGCTCTTTGCACAACCCCGCGCCCGCCAACCGTAGAAGGGATCTCCATGATCCCATAGGTGTCGTTTCCCACCGATAGGTAAGATGTTGTGGGATGATGGCTACCCCGAAAGTAAAGAACTAAAAAATACAGAAGGTAGTACATAAGCAAAACCAAGTTAGATGCAGTAGTAGATGCAACATTCGAGAAAAGTTAGCAAAAATGTTTCCCAATGGCGCGCCAACTCCTACCCAGCAGCATACACCTATCATCACCCATCATCCACGTGCATCCCACTTTATTCCATGTTGGCTGCAAGCCAACATCGACGGGGTGAAGACAAGGGTTGCCAAGGGTCAAATCATCCCATTTACCGTTGCTAGCAGAATGATGCACGGGGTCATCCTGCCACTTGGCATGACGAGGGTGTAGGTGCAGCAGGTAGTGCCGGGCTTCCAATCTTGGTCGTTGCCTTACCCCCTAAAGACGACATTACTATGATATGGCAGGTGGTCCAGAGCCACCTGCTTAAGTGCCAATGAATGATATACAGGAGATTCCCCAAGGATATGCCAACACCGGAGATGTAGTGCTAGATAATCCGCAATCACGGGAGAAGAATGCACGTGACAGTTGTGGACCATCCGCGGACATACCACCTATGTTTGTTGTCAGCCCCAAAGGGTGGCAATGAACCTGTATAAGCCCGGGGAACCGCTTCTATCGAACTCTATGTTGGAGACCCTCTCGACTGATCTTCAAATTCTACACACTCATGTGGTAGATCAATCAAAAAAAGGTCAACATGGATACACAACCAAGGTGATAGAAGGTTGTAGTTTTGTCTAGGAGCCTCCAGCAAACAGAATTGATCTGGCCTTTAATGAGGTCATCCATGCAAATATCTTCTCTGTCAGAACAGTCTCCCCAGAGTTAATGTGGCTCTGGGTACTTCATCGAGCTACAGATCCCCTACTCCCACATGGTAAAGTTTCCTTACCTAATCCTTTTTACATGCACTACGTACCACAACCTGGAAACCACAAAAGACCAGGAGGTCATGTCGTACTACCTATTCCCGGTCTTTGTTGTCAATCATCCACATGCGGACACCTTTCTACTGCCATACTACGATAAGTAAGTCATTAACATTCCCTAATTTATTTTGAAACATATAAATAGCCTTGTGGTTTTATCTCATCAATGCTAATTTCTTCATTGTTTTGTGCAGCGACCGACATTGGATCGTAATCGCATTATTGCCGCTGCAGGGCTTGGCTTACTTCTTCGATTCGAAGAGACACCCTCAAAAGCAATGAACCAGATTGAAGAAGCACAGCTGCGCGTCGGTGCTATGCAAACGGTTTTTAACCCCTTCCCGCGACGATTTTATATTTGGAACCGTCGCCAAGTGAGTGTGGGCGATAGGGGGGTCCTTCCCACACGACCCAGAAACCGTCGGGGATAGGCCCTCCTGGCATACAGGCAGGGAAAAAATGAGCTCATGTGCGATTGGGCGAGGTATCGAAACCCAGTCGTTTTAGTCGGTATGTACATCCCACACGGTGAATCCCAGAAAAATATTTCCGTTCGTATGTATATGACACACAATCAATCCAAGGAATACGTTTCCGTTCTTATGTACATCCCACACAGTCAATCCAGGGAAAACATTTCCATTCGTATTTACATCCCACACAGTTTTATGTATAGGCTCATGTGTGAAAGGTGTAACTATCACACACGCTCTGCCTTAGTTAACCGTTTGATTTTATCAACAACATCACAAACGATTTGATGAATAAAACTGTGTGGCATTGGGCTATCCATCACAAGCACTTTTACTGGTAGAACCGTTTGCAAATTTTCATGACCCATTTAGCAGGTTTATTAGTTTACAATTAATAATTCCAGTATTATGCAAATTCACATTTCATATCGAACAGCTGTTTGCCAATTTCATATCAGGCACATAAATATATTTTAACATCACAATACGATAGCTACCTGAAAACAACACGATACAGCATATAGCTAGTTCAACTTCATAAGAACAATATTAGAACAATATATAAATTTCCCTAATCGAGATCATCTAGGCACGTCTTATCCACCTCTGCTTTCAGTTCAGTAAGAACCTATTTTGCACTGTCCAACTGGGAAAGTGCCTCCTCCTTCGCCAACACCATCTTAACAAAGTCTGATTTAAAAAAACCTGAGCTCATTCTCCACCTTCCTCTTTTTATCCCGCATCTTTAAATATTCTTCAGCATTGACAACACTTTCTCTAAGCCTACCTCTGTTCTCTTCCTCGTACATGCTCCAGATCTTTGCTATAGGCACATCTTCAAAGACTGTGGCCACTCTTGATCAACCCACTCCAAGTAAGAACACTTATGTTCATCCTATAATATTTAAAACTAGATCAGTAACAATTGTAGGGGAAATAGGTTTATAGCAAAATAGAAAATCACCAATACTTATTTTGAGAAACTGAAGAAATAGGTTAATTATGACATATCTTCTCAAAAAGTTCAATGTGCAAATGAATTAATTGCTACTGAGACAACAACCAAATTTTGAAACATCAGAAGCTATAATTAACTACAACAACGCTACAAGTTCTTACGCATGTACTATAAATAACAAATTAAACATTTTATGAGGAAGGTAAATATAACTACAACAACATAGCGACAATGTTTGGATGACATCAAATTGATACTAATAGGTGTGTACATGCACAAAGATAGTAACATAGAACTAATAGCACTAAGGCCGTCCACTATGTATGCCAAAACCGGTGTAAAAACAACTGTTGCTACATTCAGACGGTGCCTCAGACCTCGAGCCGATGCAGCGGAAAAAAATCAGGGACCCGGACTCCGGAGCACCTAGTTGCTCCGATGCCCGGTTCCTTCATGCCATAAAGATTTAGTATTTTACTACTTGGTTGCTTGGATGTGTGGACCAAAGTTGGCTGCACAAACTACTGAAGCGGTGCCAAATAATTTTCTAATCGCACCGCTGATGAGATGGCAACTTTTTTAGATACTAGGTACAAACTGTGACACTGTCTTCGGATGCGTTTGGTTGAAGGTGTGGTATGAATGGGTTGGGACCGTGACAGTGTCTGAATCACATCTACCAAATGATTTGTAACAACGAAGAGGGTCTAACCTTCTTTGCACATGCCAAAAACTTCCTCCCACTGTCCACAGATTCAAACGCAACTAGCTTCACGCATGGAGTTTGATGGTGACAATGAGCAGACAGATCTTCAGCCATCCCGCTCCATTCGTTGCAACTAGTGGTCCTAGGGAGATACAAGAGGAAGAAATGACTCATCGACCACCGGGTTAAAATCCTTCATTCCAAGTCATAGCCCGAGAGAGAGAAGAGAGGCATACCCGGGTGGTGAAGGAGTCTCCGGAGGAGGAGGAACCGCTAGAGAGGTCATTGAAGAAGACCATGGCGACCCCGACGGTAGGATGCGAGACGGAGAGAGCGAGGAAGCAAGCGAGGAAGCGGCTATAGCTTAGGAAGGAAGGAAGGAAGGAGGAAACAGGGGAAATGTGACTTGTGGTTGGGCAGAAAAGTGGGTGGGGAAGGGGGAGGGGGGCGGGGGTAGATATTTTTGCGGTAGGCAAAAAATTTGGAAATGTGGAGGGAAACTTTGTGCGCGGTGCCACCGGACACCATTCACTTTGAACGATTGTGTGCATCGCAAACAATTCTGCTGCTTTACGGGCATGGGATGAGTTTGATAATTCAAAATTTTGTAGAAATTTCCCCAGGTATGTCATTGCATAATTTAACATCGCTTGCTAATTCGGGCACACAAAAGAGTGTACAGCACGCAAACCACACTTACTGAATCGAGCATTTTTAGTAATTAAACATAGCCAGTTGACCTAAACATTGCTCTAACAAAAGACCAGCATTAAAAACAAAGCCTAAGTACGCATAATTTTAACAAATCCGCCGCCGCACCGGCCTATGCATCGCCGGTGTGAGATGAGACATCGATGACTTGTCCTGGCGAAATGTCGCCGTTGGTGGACTTACCGCCCCCCTGCTAAAGTCGATTGCGTCCTCATCCTCGTCCTCTGTGCCGCTCTCAAGGTTGTAGTACTCATAGTAGTGGCTGCGCCAGAGCTCGCGTTGGTACTCCACTACCGATTCCTTGATGAACAGACCTTCTCTAGCTCGACCTCGGCCACGCACAACTCCTCCTCCCGGCGCTCCTCGATCTCCGCCGCCTTCTGCATCTCGAAGTCCCGCACGACGATCTCATGAGGAAGCATGTGCTCCATGGCCACCGCTGCCTTATCGGACATGGGTTACATGCTGGATTCCGAGGTGGTCTGGAATATCTTGGCGTGTGTGTCCTCGATCTTAGCGTGGATGGCCTCGACCTGGGCCAGGGCGACATCGGCGGAACAGACGGCAGCTCGAGCGCTCTCGGTGTTTGCAGTCGCCATCGTAGCAGCAGCTGCATCCGTCCCGACTGCTGTAGCTGCCCTATCGGCTGCATCAGACGTCCTCTCGGCGGATGCGGCCGCGCTCAATGTGGATGTGGCGACACTCTCGGCGTAGGCGGCCGCGCTCTCGTCGCAGGCGGCGGCGCTCGGGGAGGACGCGGCCATCATACAGGCCTTCACGAAGCATTTCCACGACGTCATCTTTGCAAGAAGGGGGTGCAGGAATGGGGATCGGGATTCATGGATTCAGGGGTTGCCGGCACTGGAGCAGACGAGCCGGCAAAGCTTAAGGAGGAAGAATTAAATACACCTAGAATTTTCATCGCAAACGGTTCCTACAAAAAAATTGTGTGTGATGTTGTGAATATTTTTTATTAGTTGTGAAAGACGAATTTTGAGTAAAGTGGCAACGAATGGTGTTTTAAATGTATGAGAAAATTTGTAGTACTAATACAACTGTCATGTCAAATTTTGGAAAAATTCAGGGGTCATTTGAACTTTTAAGACATTTAAGTGATTTTCTAACCATCTAATGACCGTAATTCAAATTTGAACTACATGTACATGCAACAGCTAACCATAACGGTTTGAAAAATCATTTTTGTGTACTAGTGTGCGAGTTAGCTCCATGTGCAGTAAATCAGAAGGAACTTTCAAACATATTGGTCTCACGGCATGGACACGTGCATGGAGTGCCATGGCATTTAAATTCCAAAAATATAAACAAATGATCAGAAAAACATGAAACCTTGCTTGGTGTAATGTCATGCGACCAAGATGATGTGGTAAAAAATATGGCCTGTTTGAGGAGGTTTTGACACACACCCCTCACAAACCGGAGTAACCCACTAGAAGGCTCGTGGTTCCGAGAGGGAACAATGCATGTTTGATGACGGACGGGGGATACCTACCTCTTACGGCCTTCAAATATTTCCTACGTTTAACGTGCACTAATACAATTGTCTGATGTCTACTATGCAACCTTCTTCTTGTAGACGTTTTTGGGCCTGCAAGTGCACAGGTCTGTAGGACAGTAGCAAATTTCCCTCAAGTGGATGACCTAAGGTTTATCAATCCGTGGGAGGCGCAGGATGAAGATGGTCTCTCTCAAACAACCCTGCAACCAAATAACAAAGAGTCTCTTGTGTCCCCAACACACCCAATACAATGGTAATTTGTATAGGTGCACTAGTTCGGCGAAGAGATGGTGATACAAGTGCAATATGGATGGTAGATAAAGGTTCTTGTAATCTGAAATAATAATAAAAAGCAAGGTAACTAATTATAAAAGTGAGCGTAAACAGTATTGCAATGATAGGAAACAAGGCCTAGGGTTCATAATTTCACTAGTGCAAGTTCTCTCAACAATAATAACATAGATAGATCATATAACAATCCCTCAACATGCAACAAAGACTCACTGCAAGGCCACTAATAGCGGAGAACAAACGTAGAGATTATGGTAGGGTACGAAACCACCTCAAAGTTATTCTTTCGGATCAATCTATTCAAGAGTTCGTACTAGAATAACACCTTAAGATACAAATCAACCAAAACCCTAATGTCACCTAGATACTCCATTGTCACCTCAACTATCTGTGGGCATGATTATATGATATGCATCACACAATCTCAGATTCATCCTACCAACACAAAGTACTTCAAAGAGTTCCCCAAAGTTTCTACCGGAGAGTCAAGAACGTGTGCCAACCCCTATGCATAGGTTCATGGGCGGAACCCGCAAGTTGGTCACCAAAACAAACATCAAGTGGCACATGATATCCCATTGTGACCACAGATAAACACGGCAAGACATACATCAAGTGTTCTCAAATCAAAGACTCAATCCGATAAGATAACTTCAAAGGGGAATCTCAATTCATCACAAGAGAGTAGAGGGGGAGAAACATCATAAGATCCAACTATAATAGCAAAGCTCGCGATACATCAAGACCGTACCATAGAGAGAACACGAGAGAGAGAGAGAGAGAGAGAGAGAGAGAGAGAGAGATCAAACACATAGCTACTGGTACATACCCTCAGCCCCGAGGGTGAACTACTCCCTCCTCGTCATAGAGAGCGCCAGGATGGTGAAGATGGCCACCGGTGATGGGTTCCCCCTCCGGCAGGGTGCTGGAACGGACTCCCGAAAGGTTTTTGGTGGCTACAGAGGCTTGCGGCGGCGGAACTCCCGTTTTATCTTCTCCCTCGATGTTTTTAGGGTACGTGGGACTATATAGGCGAAAGAAGTCGGTCGGGGGGTGCTCTAGGGGTCCACGAGACAGGGGGCCGCACCCTGTAGGGGGGGGCGCCCTCCTATCTCGTGGAGTCCTCGGGGATCTTCTGACGTGAACTCCAAGTCTCTAGGATCATATTCTTCCCAAAAATAACGCTACCAAAGGTTTCATTCCGTTTGGACTCCGTTTGATATTCCTTTTCCTTGAAATACTGAAACAGGCAATAAAGCAACAATATGGGCTGGGCCTCCGGTTAATAGGTTAGTCCCAAAAGTAATATAAAAGTGTATAATAAAGCCCATAATCATTCAAAACACATAGTAATATAGCATGAATGCATCATAAATTATAGATACGTTGGAGAGGTATCAACATCCCCAAGCTTAATTCCTACTCGTCCTCGAGTAGGTAAATGATAAAAGAAAGAATTTATGAAGTGTGAATGCTAGAAGGTGCACAAGTTTGATCAATGATAATTTCAATCACCTTTCCTAGCATGATAATATGTCATAACAGTAGTTCATCTCATAAAACTTCTCACGATAAAGTAACAAGCAATTCACATGTCAAAGCATAGACCATAAACCTTCTTGAAAACTAGCAAACTTCATTCTTAGTCATCAAACAATTGCAATTCATCTTACTTTCAGGAAGAGTCTATGTCAGAGCTTTTATTTAGCAAACTTCACATACTCAACTATCATATAGTATTCTACAATTGCTAACACTCACGCAATACTTGTGTTTATGAAGTTTTAATCAGACACAGAGAAAGATAGGGGCTTATAAGGTTGCCTCCAAACGTATTCACCTTTGGGTGATGTCAACAATAATAGTTCATGCTAACTTACATCCAATTGGATATATATATCAGGATCACCCTAACACAAAGTGCTTGCCAAAGGATAAAATGAAAAAGGGAAAGGTGAAGATCACCTTAACTCTTGCATAAAGTAAAAGACATAAAGTAAAAGATAGGCCCTTTGCAGAGGGAAGCAGTGATTTGCAGAGGTGCCAGAGCTCGATTTTGAAATAGAGATAAATAATTTTGAGAGGTATGATCTCATTGTTAACATAACAACCAAGAGTTCCCAATATCTTCCATACTACATAAATTATAGGCGGTTCCCAAACAGAATGGTAAAAGTTTTTACTCCCCCTCCACCAACAATCATCAATCCATGGCTTGCCCGAAACAGCGGGTGCCTCCAACTAACATCAAACCTGGGGGAGTTTTGTTTGCAATTATTTTGATTTGATTTTGATCTTTTTGATCATGGGACTGGGCATCCCGATTACCGCCACTTTCTCGTGAATTAGGAGCGGAGTCCAGTCCTCTTGAGAATAACCCACCTAGCATGGAAGACACTGACAACCCCTAGTTGCTACATGAGCAATTCGGGCATATAAAAAGATTATAATTTGAAGGTTTAGAGTTTGGCACATGCAAATTTACTTGGAACGGCAGGTAAATACTGCATATAGGTAGGTATGGTGGACACTCATGGCAAAAACTGGGTTTAAGGATATTGGATGCACAAGCGGTATTCCCGCTTAGTACGTATATTTAGGCTAGCAAAGGGAGAAAGGCAAGCTCAACATGTTTGAATGATCCATGACAATATACTTTAACTGAGATGTCGGAAAACATAAGCCATTACGTTGTCTTCCTTGTCCAACATCAACTCTTTAGCATGTCATACTAAATGAGTGTTCACAATTATAAAAGATGTCTATGATAGTATATTTATATGTGAAATCTCTCTTCCTTCAATATTCTTTCATGAATTGTTCAAATGACCAATACAATGCTTGCTAACCTTTGATAAATTTACTACCTCTACTTCTTAGATGTGAAGTCATTACTCCCCATGGGATAAGCAAATGAGGCATATATAATTTCAGATTTATGACAATCAACTCATTCAACCATTTACTCATAAGATATAAGTGAAGCACATGAGTAAATGACAAACTACTCCAAAAAGATATAAGTGAAGATCAATGAGTAACTAAATAATTATGTAACTATGCAAAGACTCTCTCTCATTTAAGAATTTCGGATATTGGTATTGTATTCAAACAGCAAGCAAAACAAAATAAAATAGCATTGCAAGGATAGCACAACTCATGTGAAGAAGCAAAAACATAGGCTCAACCGATACTAACCGATAGTGGTTGAAGAAGAAAGGTGGGATGCCTACCAGGGCATCCCCAAGCTTAGATGCTTGATACCTCTTAAAATATTATCTTGGGGTGCCTTGGGCATCCCCAAGCTTGAACTTTTGTGTCTCCTTAATTCCTCTCATATCATGGTTTCTCTTTTTATCAAAAGCTTCATCCACACCAAACTCAACAAGAACTCGTGAGATAGGTTAGTATAAACCAATGCAAAACCTTATTATTTTCTTCTGTAACAAATCACTAAGATTATTATTCAACATTGCATACTAAATGCCTCTGCATATTTAATACTCCTATCCTCAAATAGAATCATTAAACAAGCAAACATATGCAAACAATGCAAACATAACAGCAATCTGCCAAAACAGTATAGTCTGTAAAGAATGCAAGAGTATCAATACTTCCATAACTACAAAAATTATGAAATACAATTACCACTGTATTAAATTTATCATAGCTCATTATGCAAAAAATTTCAACATTATATCATGCTCTGACTTTTCTAGGGAATTTTTGCAACAGCGGTAAACTTTCTGTTTTCAAACAGCAACATGTATACTAGCAAAATAAGCATGGCAAAGGCTATCCTTGACTTTTTTATTGAAAATAAAGATGCAAAACATTATTCTAAATAACAGACAGCAAATACTAACAGGAGAAAATGACGCTCCAAGCAAAACACATATCATGTGGTGAATAAAAATATAGCTCCAAGTAAAGTTACCGATGAACGAAGACGAAAGAGGGGATGCCATCTGGGGCATCCCCAAGCTTAGGCTCTTGGTTGTCCTTGAATATTACCTTGGGGTGCCTTGGGAATTCCCAAGATTATGCTCTTGCCACTCCTTATTCCATAGTCCATCTAATCTTTACCCAAAACTTGAAAACTTCACAACACAAAACTTAACAGAAAACTCGTGAGCTCCGTTAGCGAAAGAAAACAAAACACCACTTCAAGGTACTGTAATGAACTCATTATTTATTTATATTGGTGTTAAACCTACTGTATTCCAACTTCTCTATGGTTTATAAACTATTTTACTAGCCATAGAGTCATCAAAATAAGCAAATAACACACGAAAAACAGAATCTGTCAAAAACAGAACAGTCTGTAGTAATCTGTAAATAACGCATACTTATGGAACTCCAAAAATTCTAAAATAAATTGGTGGACCTGAGGAATTTGTATAGTAATCATCTTCAAAAATAATCAACTAAATAACACTCTCCAGTAAAAAGTTGAAGCTAATCTCGTGAGCGCTAAAGTTTCTGTTTTTTTACAGCATGATCATAAAGACTTCACCCAAGTCTTCCCAAAGGTTCTACTTGGCACAAACACTAATTAAAACATAAAACCACATCTAAACAGCAGCTAGATGGATTATTTATTAATAAACAGAACCAAAAATTAATAAACTATAATAAAATTGGGTTTCCTCCCAACAAGCGCTATCGTTTAACGCCCCTAGCTAGGCATGATGATTTCAATGATGCTCACATAAGAGATAAGAATTGAAACATAAAGAGAGCATCATGAAGAATATGACTAGCACATTTAAGTCTAACCCACTTCCTATGCATAGGGATTTTGTGAGAAAACAACTTATGGGAACAATAATTAACAAGCATAGGAAGACAAAACAAGCATAACTTCAAAAATTTAAGTACATAGAGAGGAAACTTGATATTATTGCAACTCCTACAAGCATATGTTCCTCCCTCATAATAATTTTCAGTAGCATCATGAATGAATTAAACAATATAACCAGCACTTAAAGCATTCTTTTCATGATCTACAAGCATAGAAAATTTACTACTCTCAACATAAGCAAATTTCTTCTGATGAATAGTAGTGGGAGCAAACTCAATAAAATAACTATCATGTGAAGCATAATCCAATTGAAAACTAAAATCATGATGAAAAGTTTCATGGTTTTCATTATTCTTGATAGCATACAAGTCATCACAATAATCATCATAGATAGCAACTTTGTTCTCATAATCAATTGGAACCTCTTCCGAAATAGTGGATTCATCACTAAATAAAGTCATGACCTCTACAAATCCACTTTCATAAATATAATCATCATAAATAGGAGGCATGCTTTCATAAATATTCTCATCAAAACTTGGGGGACAAAAAATATCATCTTCATCAAACATAGCTTCCCCAAGCTTGTGGCTTTGCATATCATTAGCATTATGGATATTCAAGGAGTTTATACTAACAACATTGCAATCATGCTCATCATTCAAAGATTTAGTACCAAGCATTTTAAAGCTTTCTTCTTCTAGCACTTGAGCACAATTTTGTTTTCCATCATACTCACGAAAGATATTAAAAAGATGAAGAGTATGAGACAAACTCAATTCCATTTTTTGGTAGTTTTCTTTTATAAACTAAACTAGTGATAAAACAAGAAACAAAAAGATTCGATTGCAAGATCTAAAGATATACCTTCAAGCACTCACCTCCCCGGCAACGGCGCCAGAAAAGAGCTTAGTTGATGGGGTGTGAGTGAGTGCCCTTTACCTAGCCTCCCCGGCAACGACGCCAGAAAAGAGCTTGATGTCTACTACGCAACCTTCTTCTTGTAGACGTTGTTGGGCCTGCAAGTGCACAGGTTTGTAGGACAGTAGCAAATTTCCCTCAAGTGGATGACCTAGGGTTTATCAATCCGTGGGAGGCGTAGGATGAAGATGGTCTCTCTCAAACAACCCTGCAACCAAATAACAAAGAGTCTCTTGTGTCCCCAACACACCCAATACAATGGTAATTTGTGTAGGTGCACTAGTTCGGCGAAGAGATGGTGATACAAGTGCAATATGGATGGTAGATAAAGGTTTTTGTAATATGAAATAATAAAAACAGCAAGGTCACTAATGATAAAAGTGAGCATAAACACTATTGCAATGATAGGAAACAAGGCCTAGGGTTCATACTTTCACTAGTGCAAGTTCCCTCAAAAATAATAACATAGATAGATCATATAACAATCCCTCAACATGCAACAAAGAGTCACTCCAAGCCACTAATAGCGGAGAACAAACGTAGAGATTATGGTAGGGTACGAAACCACCTCAAAGTTATTCTTTCGGATCAAACTATTCAAGAGTTCGTACTAGAATAACACCTTAAGATACAAATCAACCAAAACCCAAATGTCACCTAGATACTCCATTGTCACCTCAAGTATCCGTGGGCATGATTATACGATATACATCACACAATCTCAGATTCATCCTACCAACACAAAGTACTTCAAAGAGTGCCCCAAAGTTTCTACCGGAGAGTCAAGAACGTGTGCCAACCCCTATGCATAGGTTCATGGGCGGAACCCTCAAGTTGGTCACCAAAACATACATCAAGTGGCACATGATATCCCATTGTCACCACAGATAAACACGGCAAGACATACATCAAGTGTTCTCAAATCAAATACTCAATCCGATAAGATAACTTCAAAGGGGAAACTCAATTCATCACAAGAGAGTAGAGGGGGAGAAACATCATAAGATCCAACTATAATAGCAAAGCTCGCGATACATCAAGATCGTGCCACGGAGAGAACACGAGAGAGAGAGAGAGATCAAACACATAGCTCTTGGTACATACCCTCAGCCCCGAGGGTGAACTACTCCCTCCTCGTCATGGAGAGCGTCGGGATGATGAAGATGGCCACCGGTGATGGGTTCCCCCCTCCGTGAGTCTTGGAACGGACTCCCGAGATGTTTTTGGTGGCTACAGAGGCTTGCGGCGGCGGAACTCCCGATCTATCTTCTCCCTCGATGTTTTTAGGGTACATGGGACTATATAGGCGAAAGAAGTCGGTCGGGGGATGCTCGAGGGGTCCACGAGACAGGGGGCCGCACCCTGTAGGGGGGGCACCCTCGTATCTTGTGGAGTCCTCGGGGATCTTTTGACGTGAACTCCAAGTCTCCAGGATCATATTCTTCCCAAAAATAACGCTGCCGAAGGTTTCATTCCGTTTGGACTCCGTTTGATATTCCTTTTCCTCGAAATCTTTGAAACGAGCAATGAAACAACAATATGGGTTGGGCCTCCGGTTAATAGGTTAGTCCCAAAAGTAAAATAAAAGTGTATAATAAAGCCCATAATCATTCAAAACACATAGTAATATAGCATGAATGCTTCATAAATTATAGATACGTTGGAGACGTATCACTGTCATGTGAAAATTTGGAAAATTTCAGGGGTCATTTGACCTTTTAAAGACATTGAAGTGATTTTCTAGCCATTTAATGACCGCAATTTAAATTTGAACTACATCCACATGCAACGGCTAACCATAACGGTTTGAAAAATCATATTTGTGTACTTGTGTGCGAGTTAATTCCATGTGCAGAAAATTAGAAGGAATTTTCAAACATATTTGTCTCACGGCATGGACACATGCATGGAGTGCCATGGCATTTTAATTCCAAAAAATTAACCAATGATTAGAAAAACATGAAACCTTGTTTGATGTAATGTCATGCCACGAAGATGATGTGGTAAAAAATTGGCCTGTTTGACGAAAGTTTGGACACACACCCCTCACAAACCGGAGCAACTCACTAGAAGTCTGGTGGTTCCGAGAGGGAGCAATGCATGTTTGATGACAAACGGGAAATAGCTTCCTCTTACGGCCTTCAAATTTTTTCTATGTTTATTAACACGCACTAATATAAGTGTCATGTGAAAATTTGGAAAATTTCAGGGGTCGCTTGACCTTTTAAAGACATTTAAGTGATTTTCTAGCCGTTTAATGACCGTAATTCTAATTTGAACTACATCTAAATGCAACGGCCAACCAAAACGGTTTGAAAAATCATATTTGTGTACTTGTGTGTCAGTTAATTCCTTGTGCAGTAAATTAGAAGGAATTATTAAACATATTGGTCTCATGGCATGGACACATGCATGGAGTGCCATGGCATTTTAATTCCAAAAATTAAAAAATGATAAAAAAGACATGAAACCTTGCTTGATATAATGTCATGCCACCAAGATGATGTGGTAAATAAATTGGCATATTTGACAAAAGTTTGGACACACACCCCTCACAAACCGAAGCAACTCACTAGAAGGCTCATGTTTCCGAGAGGGAACAATGCATGTTTGATGACGAACGGGAGATAGCTTCCCTTTACGGCCTTTAATTATTTTCTGCATTTAACATGCACTAATACAACAGTCATGTGAAAATTTGGGAAATTTCAGGGGTCATTTGACCTTTTAAAGACATTTAAGTGATTTTCTAACTATTTAATGACCGTAATTCAAATTTGAACTACATCAACATGCAATTGCTAACCATAATGGTTTGAAAAATCATATTTGTGTACTTGTGTGCGAGTTAATTCCATGTGTAGTAAATCAGGAGGAATTTTCAAACATATTGGTCTCATGGCATGGACACATGCATGGAGTGCCATGGCATTTAAATTCCAAAAAATAAGTAAATGAACAGAAAAACATGAAACCTGGCTTGATGTAATGTCATGCCACCAAGATGATGTGGTAAAAAAATTGGCCTGTTTGATGAAAGTTTGGACACACCCCCTCACAAGCCGGAGCAACTTACTAGAAGGCTCGTGGTTCCGAGAGGGAACAATGCATGTTTGATGACAAACGGGAGATAACTTCCTCTTGCAGCCTTCAATTTTTTTATATGTTTAACGTGCACTAATACAATTGTCACGTGAAAATTTGGAAAATTTCAAGGGTCATTTGACCTGTTAAAGACATTTAAATGATTTTCTAGCCATTTAATGACCGTAATTCAAATTTGAACTACATCTACATGCAACGGCTAACCATAACGGTTTGAAAAATCATATTTGTGTATTTGTGTGCGAGTTAATTCCATGTGCAGTAAATTAGAAGGAATTTTCAAACATATTGCTCTCACGGCATGGACACATGCATGGAGTGCCATGGCATTTTAATTCCAAAAAATTAACAAATGATCAGAAAGACATGAAACCTTGCTTGATGTAATGTCATGCCACCAAGATGATGTGGTAAAAAAATTGGCCTATTTGACAAAAGTTTGGACACACACCCCTCACAAACCGGAGCAACTCACTAGAAGGCTCGTGTTTCCGAGAGGGAACAATGCATGTTTGATGACAAATGGGAGATAGCTTCCTCTTACGGCCTTCAATTTTTCCTATGTTTAATGTGCAGTACTACGACTGTCATGTGAAAATTTGGAAAATTCTAGGGGTCATTTGACCTTTTAAAGACATTTGAGTGATTTTCTAGCCGTTTAATGACCGTAATTCAAATTTGACCTACTTGTACATGCAACGGCTAACCATAACGGTTTGAAATTTTTTTTGTGTACTTGTGAGCGAGTTAAAAAATCATCAGACGATGTAAATATCTGGTGTTCAAAAGAGAAAATGTAAAGATCTGGCAAGACAACCGGCCCCCACACGATTGGCACTCTATCTCGCCGGAATCGTGTGTAATTCAAACTACAGTACTTGTAAATTCCGCCAACCGGCATGTGCACTATTCCCGTCGATCTAGATTCCGGCTGCCAATAAATACTATCTTGCTCATGTCATCCCGCCTGCATTCTCATCTACATTCTCCTCTCGCTCACCCTCTCTCTCTCTATCTATTTCTCTCTCAAATTTCTGCCATGGCACCGACCGTCTGCCCACGCGCCGACGAGGAGTCGCTGCCCCCCGAGGACGCTCACTCGAATAGAAGTGACGAGGACCCCTACACGTCGCCGGACGAGGTTGCGCTGCACCCCCCAACTTTGGATTGGTTTTGGGGCCAGTACAATCTTTGTCATTGGAAATCGCTGCCGCCGGCTGAGAAACCACGCAAGTGGCATTCAAGAAGTAGATGGCGCAGGAGGAAGTCAGGTACCAGGCGACCTGTGAAGCCCGTGATGCCGCCTGGAAAAAGGAGGCGGCGGAGCTTTGGGGGTGGGCGCGTCGTTGTGCGGAGAATGTGTACGAAGACGGGTACTTCGCGAGGAAGGTCAAAGGCGCCGGGCGCCTCATTGCTGCGTGGAGGTGGGCCGATAAGATCCAGCGTTCCACCAACGACGAGCTCCGGTGGGCGCCCAATGAAATGGCAAGGTCGTTCACGCTCATCCGCCAGCAAGAGGCAGATTGGTACGTCTAGCGCTGCGAGGCGGAGAAGGCGGAGTATTGCCTCTGCACTAGGAAGACGCCGTGCAACAGGGAGCTGCTGGCGAGGGGCTGTTGGAATACTGGCCTCGGGAGGGATTATTAGTTTTAGTATTGTTCGTTTTCAATTTTATGCATTGTACCTAGTAGTTAAGTATCGTCACGTGTATGTAAGGATATTATATATATTCTGTGATGAACTGATACGTCTCCATCGTATCTATAATTTTTTATTGTTCCATGCTGTTATATTATCAATCTTGGATGTTTTATAATCATTTTATAGTCATTTTATATCATTTCTTGGTACTAACCTATTGACATAGTGCCAAGTGCCAGTTGTTGTTTTCTGCATGTTTCTTACATCGCATGAAATCAATATCAGACGGAGTCCAAATGCAAAGAAACTTCACAGAGAACTCTTTGCTCTCGGACCGCCTCTTTGCTCTATAAATACCCCAATATTCCCAAAACCCTAGGGGAGTCGACGAAAATCAATTCCAGCCGCCGCAGAGTCCAGAACCACCAGATCCAATCTAGACACCATCACGGATGGGGTTCACCACCTTCATTGGTGCCTCTCTGATGATGCATGAGTAGTTCTTTGTAGACCTTTGGGTCCGTAGTTAGTAGCTAGATGGTTTCCTCTCTCTCGCTGAATTCTCAATACAATGGTCTCTTGGAGATCCATATGATGTAACTCTTTTTGCTGTGTGTTTGTTGGGATCTTATGAACTTTGAGTTTATAATCAGTTATATCTTTTTATATCCATGAAAGTATTTGAGTTTCTTTATCTCTTTTATGCATGATCTCTTATAGCCTCGTATTTCTTCTCTGATATTTGGGTTTTGTTTAACCAACTTGATCTATTTATCTTGCAATGGGAAGAGGTGCTTTGTAGTGGGTTCTATCTTATGGTGCATGATCCGAGTGACAGAAGGGGAACCGACACGTATGTATCGTTGCTACTAACGATAAAATGATGGGGTCTATCTCTACATAGATAGATCTTGTCTACATCATGTCATCGTTCTTATTGCATTACTCCATTTCTCCATGAACGTAATACACTAGATGCATGCTGGATAGCGGTCGATGTGTGGAGTAATAGTAGTAGATGCAGGCAGGAGTCGGTCCACTAATCTTGGATGTGATGCCTATATAATGATCATTGCTTGGATATCGTAATGAATATTTGAAGTTCTATCAATTGCCCAACAGTAATTTGTTTACCCATCGTTTGCTATTTTTATCGAGAGAAGCCACTAGTGAAACCTACGGCCCCCAGGTGTCTTTCACATATGATTTGCCTTTGAGATCTACCTTTCCTTTGCATTTATTTTCAGATCTATTAAACTAAAAATACAAAAATACCTCGCTGCGTTTTATTTTTTATTTATTTTATTTGGCGTTCGATCTATCAATCTACTACAATTTCCTCACGTCTGTTTGCCCACTTGGGGCGCCGCTACCCGAAAGGGATTGACAACCCCTTTTACACGTCGGGTTCCGAGTAGTTGTTATTTGTGTGCATGGGCTGTTTACGTTGTGTTGCTTGGTTCTCCTACTCGTTCGGTAACCTTGGTTTCATATCTGTGGGAAATACCTACTGCTTATGTGCTGCATCATCCCTTCCTCTTTGGGGAAATACCGACGTAGCTTCATGCCGCTATCAAAAGGAATTTCTGGCGCCGTTGGCGGGGAGGATCAAGTCAAGATAGTCTCCCATCAACTCGCCAATTTCTAGCGCCGTTGCCGCGGAGGATCAAGTCAAGATAGTCTCCCGTCAACTCACCAATTACAAGCGCCGTTGCCGGGGAGGATCTTCAACATATACCAGTTCCTAATCACAAATCTCATCTCCTCACAATTTACATTATTTTCCATTTGCCTCTCGTTTTCCTCTCCCCCACTTCACAAAAATTTGTCGTTTTATTCGCCCCTCTTTTTCACTTGCTGTTTTCTCGTCAGATCTATCTTTTGCTTGCAATCATGAGTGATTTCGGTATGGCACCAACAGATGATGGCCTAACTCCTAAGATGGGACATACAGACAATCTGGTTGCTAAAACTTTTATCTTGGGGCAAGGGAACGTTATGGGAAAAGAACGTATCCAAGAATTTTTCAGTTGTGTTGGAAATCTGAGTCTTGATGATGCTCCTATACTTAAAACTACTAGATCTTATGAGGATGCTATTTTAGCACTAGTTCTGAAACTTGAAAGTAAATTTATTCGTACTCATCCTACTTTGCAAAGACTATTTTTTGAGCTTCCAAAATAGAGAATCCTAGGGCTAAAAAGTTGGCCACTCTCGTTCTTATGAATGAGTTTGACTACATAATACGGGAAGCTAGGGAAATCTATGATTTTTATGGTATGAATCGTGAAAAACCCGTGATAGATGAAATTCTTTACAATAATGTTAATGAAATCCCTGTTCTAGATATAATCCAACAAGTTTTCAATAATGTTAATGAACATTACTCTTGGATTGTTGCAGGAAATCAAAGGGGTTATGATGAAAACCAACTTAGGAATGCTAAAGTTTCCATGGATAATATGTTTTATATTGTGTTTACAAAACCCCATGATGAAAACATCTCAAAGAAAATTAAGAAGAAGGATGACAAAACATAGATCCTTGCTTTATGCCTAGCTAAGGGCGTAAAACTATAGCCCTTGTTGGGAGGCAACCTAATGAATAAAGTTTATTTTTGCTTTTTGCTTTCTGTTCTTGTGTGTTTGCACAATTATGCAACTTTTATGATTGTGTTTTGTGTTTTAGTTAGTGTTTGTGCCAAGTAAAGCCTTTAGGATCTTCTTGGGTGATAGTTATTTGATCTTGCTGAAAAACAGAAACTTATGCGCTCACGAAAACAATTGTTAAAAATCACTAGAGCATGATAAAATGCCAATTCTTTTGCAGAATATTAATATCGAAATTACTCAGGTCGTTCTAAGTTTTCAGAATTTTTGGAGTTACAGATGTATTCGAAATAGTCAGATTGCTACAGACTATTCTGTTTTGACAGATTCTGTTTTCTTTGTGTTGTGTGCTTATTTTGATGGCTCTATGGTTTTCTTTGCTGAGTTTTTGCCATAGAAAAGTTGGAATACAATAGATATAATACAAAAGCAAAATATGAATTGGTTTTATACAATACTTATAGTAGTGGTTTGCTTTCTTATACTAACGGATCTCATGAAGGTTTTGTTGAGTTTTGTGTGATTGCAGTTTTCAAGTTTTTGGGTTATGTTACGACGGATGAAGGAATAAGGATAGAAGAGACTAAGCTTGGGATGCCCTGGCATCCCAAGCTATTATCCAAAAATGAGCAAACAACTAAGCTTGGGGATGCCCCCGAGTGGCATCCCCTCTTTCTTCTAACGACCATCGGTATTTTACTCGAAGCTATATTTTTATTTGTTACATACTATGAGTTTTTCTTGGAGCGTCTAGTATGATATGAGTGTTTTCTTGTTTTATTTTGTGTTTTAAGTCTTGATCCCTTGCTGGACACACCTATTTGAGAGAGCCAAAATTATGTCATGACTTGTTAGAATTGCTCTCTATGCTTCACTTAAATCTTTTATGAGCTATGGAATTGATCTAATGCTTCACTTAAATCTTTTTGAGCACGGTGTGCTTTAGTACTTTTGGAGAAATGCTCTCTTGCTTCACTTAGATTTATTTGAGAGTTAGTAAAATTTTCAATAAATTCTCTCTTGCTTCACTTAAATTATTTTGAGAGAAAGAAAAATTTATGCTCGTGATCTTCACTAATATTTCTTTGAGCTTATGAAAAGCAACCCATGAAAATTAGTCCCAAAGTGATAGATATCCAAGAAGGATATAATAAAAACTTTCATGAAGATCATTGGACAAAATAAACTTGATTCTTAGTAATAGTTTTGAGATATGATGATGTGATATGTGAGTTGTGTTAATGAGTAATTATGCTTTAGTAAGAATATTGGTGTTACGGTTTGTGATTCCCTACGCAAGCACGAAAGTCAATAGTCATGCAATGAGATTATATCCTACTTTTGGTGCATTATTCAGTGTTAATTATGCTTAATGCTTGCTTATGAGATTATTCGTTTCTTGGTTGGTCGCTTCTCAATCTTTTGCTAGCCTTCATTTTGCACTAAGTATGATCTCTACTTGTGCATCCAAAATCCTTTAACCAGTTTTGCCACATGAGTCCACTATATCTACTATATGCGGTATTCTTTTGCCGTTCTAAGCAAATTTGCATGTGCCATCCCTAATTTTCAAAATAAACTTCTCTTTTGTGTGTTCGTTTCGCTCGCGGACCGGTGAGGGGAGCCTAATATTTCCCATGTTAGACGTGTTATTCTCATGATGAGTGTTTATTCCCTTGTCATTGCACGAGAGTAAGGCAAAGGTTTTAGGGATGCCCAGTCCCGAAATCAAAAAAATGAATTTACTTTATGTTGTCAAATAATAAATTCCTTGGAAAGTGTTGGTATGGAGGGCAACCGTGGATACGGCTAGCCATGGAAAGTGAAAGTATGGTGGAAAAAGGAATAAACTTTATCTTATGTTTGGGAACCGCCTATGATATATCTAGCATGGAAAGTTCGTTTTCGTTGGTGGGAAGGATACACCTCGCAAAATGTTTTTATCTCTAAGTTTTTCGCTTTGAGCTCTGGCACCTCTACAAATCCCTACTTCCCTCTGTGAAGGGCCTTTCTTTTACTTTATGCAATTTTTATTTTGAATTTGAGTCTCCACCTTCTCTTATAAAAGAACCAACTAAGCGACAATATGATCGTACTTGAGTATTGGGTGTAGCTAATATGCGAGTGCGTTTCATGAATGGATCAATGGTTGAGCATGATGGGCTAGGGATAACTTATTTTAGCGATGATTGAAAGACATGATTGCTTATTGATATGCTTGAGTATTTCAATTATCATGTCAAAACTAGACTATTGCCTTGAATCACATAATAGTCCAAATGTCCATGCTATAAACAAAATAATATGATATGACATGTTAGGCAGCATTCCACATCAAAAATTCTATTTTTATCACTTACCTACTTGAGGACGAGTAGGAGTTAAGCTTGGGGATGCTGATACGTCTCCAATGTATCTATAATTTTTGATTGTTCCATGCTGTTATATTATCAATCTTGGATGTTTTATAATCATTTTGTAGTCATTTTATATCATTTTTGGTACTAACCTATTGACATAGTGCCAAGTGCCAGTTGCTATTTTCTGCATGTTTCTTACATCGCAGGAAATCAATATAAGACAGACTCCAAATGCAACGAACCTTCACGGAGATTTTTTTGGACCAGAAGACACATAATGGGCCCAGCTGGCTGCACCCGGGGGGTGCTCCGAGGAGGGCACAACCCACCAGGGTGCGCCAGGAGGCCCAGGCATGCCCTGGTGGGTTGTGCCCACCTCGGGTGCCCCCCGGACCGCCTCTTTGCTCTATAAATACCCCAATATTCCCAAAACCCTAGGGGAGTCGACGAAAATCAATTCCAGCCCTTGAGTCCGAACCACCAGATCCAATCTAGACACCATCACGGATGGGGTTCACCACCTCCATTGGTGCCTCTCTGATGATGCGTGAGTAGTTCTTTGTAGACCTTTGGGTCCGTAGTTAGTAGCTAGATGGTTTCCTCTCTCTCGCTGAATTCTCAATACAACGGTCTCTTGGAGATCCATATGATGTAACTCTTTTTGCTGTGTGTTTGTTGGGATCTAATGAACTTTGAGTTTATAATCAGTTATATCTTTTTATATCCATGAAAGTATTTGAGTTTCTTTATCTCTTTTATGCATGATGTCTTATAGCCTCGTATTTCTTCTCTGATATTTGGGTTTTGTTTGGCCAACTTGATCTATTTATCTTGCAATGGGAAGAGGTGCTTTGTAGTGGGTTCGATCTTATGGTGCATGATCCGAGTGACAGAAGGGGACCCGACACGTATGTATCGTTGCTACTAACGATAAAATGATGGGGTCTATCTCTACATAGATAGATCTTGTCTACATCATGTCATCGTTCTTATTGCATTACTCCATTTCTCCATGAACGTAATACACTAGATGCATGCTGGATAGCGGTCGATGTGTGGAGTAGTAGCAGTAGATGCCGGCAGGAGTCGGTCTACCAATCTTGGAAGTGATGTCTATATAATGATCATTGCCTGGATATCATCATGATTATTTGAAGTTCTATCAATTTCCCAGCAGTAATTTGTTTACCCACCGTTTGCTTTTTTTCTCGAGAGAATCCACTAGTGAAACCTACGGCCCCCGGGTCTCTTTCTCATATTATTTGCCTTTGAGATCTACTTTTCCTTTGCATTTATTTTCAGATCTATTAAACTAAAAATACGAAAATACCTCGTTGTGTTTTCTTTTTATTTATTTTATTTGGCGTTCGATCTATCAATCTACTACAATTTCCTCACGTCCGTTTGCCCATCTTGGGGCGCCGCTACCCGAAAGGGATTGATAACCCCTTTTACACGTCGGGTTGCAAGTAGTTGTTATTTGTGTGTAGTGGCTGTTTATGTTGTGTTGCTTGGTTCTCCTACTAGTTCGATAACCTTGGTTTCATATCTGAGGGAAATACCTACCGCTGCTGTGATGCATCATCCCTTCATCTTTGGGGAAGTATCGATGTAGCTTCAAGCCGCTATCATGAACTAATGAACAATTAATATATATATATATATATATATATATATATATATATATATATATATATATTATGAATTCCATTTTCGATCAATTTTTGTATACTAATTTGAATCTAGCTGTTATCATCCACATATACAGTGGAAAGCGTACATACACACATTGAAACAGAACATATAAGAATGGAAAACAGAGTACAAACATTGAAATAGAGCAATAAATAGAGCAATACTATGATTGCTGTGAATCCACTGCTACCCGCGTCGAAACGACTCAACAAAATAAAACGCGTCCATGAGACCATGACTAGCAGCCCTTGCCTACGGTAGCTCTTAGCTCTGCCTGAACTCGTGCAGGCGTTTGTCCAAGCGGTCGACACGCGCACGGTACATCTGGAGCGCGATCTTGAGCTCCAAGTTGGCTATTTCATCGGAGATCACCATCTCGAGGATGTGACGGCCATGTTCCTCTACTGCGCCCAGGTGGACACCTGGGCCAAGGAGGCGGTCGAGCCTACCGACCAGCGTGTTGGCATCGAGCGGGTCGCGGACAAGGCGAACGGCGCGACACATGCGAATGGCGTAGCGGGCGTCCGGTGCAAGTACAACGCGGCCGGCCTCTGGTGCAAGTACGGCGTAGAGGGTCACTGCCCACTCCTGGCAAGGAATGGGGGTATTGACGGGACATATACCCAGCTGCGACGCCCTGTCGACAGCAGGCAAGCGCCGATGGATCCGCTCTTGCTGTGTGGTGCGACGCGCCTCTTGCTCTGCGGCGCTCCAACGCTCTCACCGTGCGGCGAGCCGCAGCATATCGACGCGTACGCGCCTAGCTTGCTCTGCGGTGCGCCATCGATAATGTTGTGTGGCAAGCTGCAGCCTCTTGGCGCTGACATGCCTATCTTGATCCGCGGCGCTGAAGCGCCATGCGCCAAGGTCTGCTCAACCCTGGCGATGATGCGCATCACGGCGTCGTCCATCACGTTGCCGGGGAGCGCCTCGGCCTCGACGGGCCGTGGCGCCTGCTCATTTTCCTCGTCGACGAGGTTGATGGCAGAGGCGGCGCTTTGGTGGGTTGGCATGCTTGGAAAAGGTGGATGTGCTACAGGCTGCGCTTGTTGCCTCCGTGCGTCGCGCGCCGCCTAGGTTTATGCGCAATATCGCTGGGTGGCGGGAAACCGGTGAGGAAATGGTGGGAAACGGTGGCGTGTTCATAAAATGCCATCAATTACTGGAAACTTAGAATAGAAGGAACATCGAGCTAGAACAAGAAGTAGATGATGATCAGATGATCGTTTATCCTAGTTAATTATGCATGTAATAGTTTACTTTGGTGTGTGGAAATGTCATGTGTGTACTAACCACCTATGTAATTGGATGTTTGCTGCGTATTACACACATCTTGTTTATGTGAAACGTTTCTATTCTCTTGGCTCAACACAAACAATTTATCGGAATGAACTGTATGCCCTCCATTGCACACACATTGATCTGGTTGAACCGTTTCTGTTGCATTGCCTAATTGAAAACAGTTCATCCGAGTGAACTGTATGCCGTATATTGCACACACCTTGATCTGGCTAACCGTTTCTTTTGTGTTGCCTAATCACAAACAGTTCATTCGAGTGAACTGTAAGCTGTATATCACACATGCCTTCATCTGGCTGCCCGTTTCTTTTGTTCTGCCACATCGCAAACAGTTAATTAAACTGAACCATATGTCCTTCATCGCACACGCAACTAAAATCTGAAGCGTTTGACGCATCCGTCATCGCAAATGTTTTGCACCTTTTTTGAAGGTTTTTACACCATCGTTTACGATTAATGCATCGCACATAGTTTCTTCAAAGGGTCTCTGATCATAATGTCCCGTTAGCAGCAACCTGCAACAGTGAAGCTTCTAAATGATGCTCTCGCCAAGTGTAAGAACGTCAGAGAGACTATAACAGAACATTCGAAATTCAAGTTCTTCACTAGCGCTTGTTGCTTTCAAGAACAAAATTTGGAAACCTCTCATAGGTGTGGATACTGTGCCATGGCTATTAGGGACGACTTTTTGAAGAAAAGCAACTATTTGCATAATCATAACCAGATCATCAAGTGGTTCGAAGAGATGGAGAGGGACATGGACATAGGGGAACTATTAACAGATCATGGCCGCCTCCAAAAGGTGTTGGCCAGAATCAACAATAAAGAGGTTGTAAATCAGAATAGGAAGTTTCACTTCTAGCTAGAGCGAGATGAAGAGCGACTTCACCGAGTCGAAGACATATTATGGTAATCGATTGCGAGCGATACAGTGCTTCAAAACATCTTGATTCATTGTTCATTTTATGAGTTGATAAATTTACATGTTTATTTGTTGCCCTGCACTTCTTATATTGTATGTTTGCTTCATTAATAATATTAATTATTGTAACACTATTGTAATATGATTGTTTGAATTCATTGGGATGGTCGAGTGGAAAATACTGCTTCGGCGCCAAAATAACGCTGTCGCGGCAGCAATTTCTTCATATGCTGGCATCACTACCAGTGGTGGGCGGCAAAGGTGCCTGCCACTGCTAGTACACACAACAGTGGCGGGTAGTGATTGTATTTGTGGCGAGAGGTAACTTCTGCCACCACTATAGCGCTGTCATCAGTGGCATGGGCAACCCCTAGCTTGTCTTATCTAACTTATGTATGTACTCAGATATTGTTGCTTCCACTAACTCTTGTGTATTCGAGCTTATCTATTCGAGCCATCGAGGCCCCTGGCTTGTAATATCAAGCTTGTATTATTTCAATTTGTGTGTAGAGTTGTGTTGTGATATCTTCTCGTGAGTCCCTGATCTTGATCGTACACACTTGCGTATATGATTAGTGTACAATTGAACGGGGGCGTCACAGGGCCTCATGGGCGGAAGTTCTCTTTCGAGCGGAAGCGGGAGAAGGTTTTACCAATGAAGACAGCCAGATCCCCGGCAGGTCTGCACGATAGCCACTCTGGCACTAGTACAGCGAGGTGCTATACAAACGGTTTTTAACCCCTTTCCGCGACGGCATTTTGAACCGTCGCTTAGTGAGTGACTGTGATAGGGGGGTCCATCCCACATGACCCAGAAACCGTCGGGGATATGCCCTCCTGGCACACACGCTCGGCAAATTGAGGTCGTGTGCGACTAGTGAGAGATCAAATACAGTTATACATACAGTAGTGCTAAAAAAATTCAATTATACAGGTGAAATCATTTTCGGTCGTAAGTTCATCCCACACAATCAGTCCCCGCTAAATGTTTCTGTTCGTATATACATCTCACACAGTTTCTCCAAGGAAAACGTTTCTATTCGCAGGTACACCACACACAATTTTCCCCATTAAATTGTTTGTGATAGCGTTTCCATTGCACACGATATTAACAATTTTATCGTTTGCGTTATTGAATGCATCACACGCGGTACGTAGAAGAAACTATGTGGCAATGTAACATCCCAAAATTCTAAATTTTGGAATGTTATATTAAATAATTAGTTTTGATTGTTTGTTTGATTGTTGTGTGAATGATTGAGTGAAATTGAGTGGAATTTGAAACTTTTTGTAAGTTGAATGTGAGGGAATGAAATGACTTTCCAAAACTTTCACCTTGCATTCATGATCTCCATGAATTCAAATTCATTTCATCACAACACCATAGAGTGAGGATAATATGACTTATTCCATTTAAAGAAAATAAAAAGGGATTTGAAAGGGTTTGAATTCCATCTGAAAACATTTCAACTTCAGAAACTTTATGCAACTCAATGATCCTCATGAGAGAAGATAAAATGACTTCTTCAAAGATGAGTTGGAAGTTTCAAAGAAACAACTTGAAAGTCACTTGGAAGTTATTTGAGTTTTCAAATTTCAAATTCTCTAAAACATCTTCAAAAAGACAGAAGTAATATGACACTTCAAAATTCCGAGGCATTTGGAATAGTTTTGGCCAAGGAAAAGCAGAAAAGATTTGAAAGTGGTCTGATATTCAAATTCAAAGCTACTTAGAGGTTATTTGGTTTTTATCCAAATTATTTTTCTCCTAAAAATAAATAAATGAAAATAAGGGTAAAATGATTCCCTTCAATATAAAATTAGGAGAAAATAAATTTGAAATAAGTTTAGTATTTTGAAAATGATTTTTATTGGTTTTTATTGCAACATCAGTACTGTTTGATTTTTTTAATTCTTGTGGATGTTATTTGTCTCTGAAAAAATAGTTCAGGTTTTAGAATTTCTTTTTCTGAAGATTTTGATATATAATATGTCTATATAAAAGCCATGTTACTTTTTTTCTTTCTATGTGTTTACTTAAAAAAGGGGCCGTTGCCTCTGTTGCCAGCCGGCCCAGCTGCCCTCTCTCTCTCCCCTCACCCCACCGGCCCACTAGGCCACCGCAGCGCAGCTCGCCTCAGCCTGTCTTGCTGAGCCCGCACCCGAACCCCCTCCCGACCGGTCGATCGCTCCCTCCCTCTCTCTCCCGCGGCACTGACAGGCGGGCCACACCATCTTCTTCCACCTCCTCAATGCCCGCACCCGAATCTCGCAACCCTGCGCCCGACATTGCTACGGCCGTCGCCCTCGATCGCTAAAACCCTGACCCCTCTCCCACGTCAATCCTCCTATAAATACCGCCGCCCCCTCCTTGTTTGATCCCTTCCGTCTCCCCTCAAAATCTCCCTCGGGTTCGAGCTCCACGAGCTTCCGAAGTTCCACCGCTGCCATTATCTCCGGCGACCAATTTTGTCGCCACCGGAGATCTCCGAGAGGTATCGTTGCCCTCATCCTTTCAATATCTCTCATATACACATGTCCCTGACCCCTTTTCTCGCGCATCTTAGCAAGGGAGCGACGTCCCCGACGACTCCCGCATCACGTCGGCACCGCCCGCTACTCCAGCAGCTTGTCGCTGTCGCAAGAGGATGACTCTGATGCCGAAAAGGTCACCTCGAGCTTTCCTTCGCGCGACGCCCCCCCCCCCCGCTTCCCCAAGTCCGATGACCTCGCAATTGCACTGTAAGTTGTCATCGCCGTCCACCATCCGATCTGTTATTGATGCGCTAGATTAGATCTAACAAACGGTTAGGTTTTTCTGTTTATAGATCGGTTTAGTTCCGGTTTGTTACAGTTTTTATTTGGTTTAGATCGGTTCAGGTCTAGTCGGTTTAGCCAATTGGTCTTTCAGTTTTAGCCCGTACGCGTTTCTATAATTTTACGACCGAGCGCTAGATAGTTTCGGAACGCCCTTGTTAGGCCCAGTAGCACCCGTCTGTTTTGTTTTGTTTTGTTTTGTTTTTAGTTTCTGTTTTTAACAGAATAGTTTCAATTTTGTAAAATCAGTTTCTCCTAATATAATTAATATTTTTAATTGAGTATTTTTATCTAGTTTGCAAATTTCCTAAAATTCCTGTAGAAAATAAGTTTGGTCATGTTTGAAGTTTTAAAAATTGATTTGCATTAATTTTACTTAGATTAGTATTTTTGCTATAACTAGAGCTAGGATCAATATTTTTTAGCGATTCTTTTTTCTACTGTTTTGTTTTTACATTCCCTATCAGCAGGATTAGTTTGGGTAATTTTTATAATTTACTAAAATTATTTACCTCGAAAACAATGTTGTTTTGCTTTTAGTACTTTGTTGCTTTTTTATTTTATTTTTAAATAGTTTTAAAATTATTTTCTTTTGTTGTTTTTGTTTTGTTCAGATTAGTTTCTGTACGGCTAGAAGATGAACTTTTATTTACAGGAAAAATTTATTTTATTTTCTTACCAGTTTTGTTCTAGGCGTAAATAGAGTTTTAAAATAACTTTTAATGTGTTTCTTTTTGCGCAATTTTTTATGTTGTTTTCTTTTCTGTTAGTTAATAAAAAAATCTTGTTTTGATTCTGTTAAAGAAAGTTTTAGTAGGATAAAACTATTTTCTAGTTGTTTGCTTGAAGTAATGAAAACCTTGAGTTGAGTTCATCGATTTTTTTGGTTTTGTTTTGATTGCTAGAATGTTTGCTTATATGAATGTTATGTTTGTTAATATAGATTTTCAGCAGAGTGACGAATAGTTCTACCAAGTCTTTATTCTGACATCGTTATAATGTTCATCAACTTTCCAGGCAAGTTCACTTTGACCATGCTTTTCATACCTATGTTTTTATTGCATTTAGTGTCATCTTTGCAACAAATCCCTCCAGTAGTGATATTGAATCCTTGTAGTTGAGTAGTATGCATGAGGTAGGAACCCATCACCCTGTTACCAAGCCCGGGACGTTATTTATTCTAATGCTACGCTATAGTAGACGGGGTTGGTATGAGTGCTCAGGAGTGGTGTGAGAATGGAGGACTCTACGTCAATGACGATAACTTCATGATGGCAGCGACAAGGACTGCATCTTCAGGACTTCAAGACCTCAAGATTTTGAGACTCGAGACAAGAATTCAATACACACTACTAGGTGAAGGACGGATTTGATGGGCACCCTGGGGCAACCAGTGGATGGCCGGGATGCATGGAGAAGCACCATGACATCTTGCGCAAAGCTTCACCCAGACTCAAAGAGACGGAAGAATACTTCATGCCCGGAAGCTTACCTGTGCAACCGCAAGTCACTATGGGCCTTGGCTTGGTTTACCATAGTTGTGACTCTGGCTGGGATGGTGCTAGCAGATGTAGAACTACGGTAGGATTGGATGAGCACCGGACCGTGGTCAGAGGAACTCTTTGGAAGACCATGTTTCGATCATCCTGTTCTCAAACGATCTGAAGTGCAAGGACGAAAAGGGAGGGATTGAATCTTGCGGGTAAAGTGTACAAACCTCTGCAGAGGTTTAAACTAATCGATTAGCCGTGTCCCCGGTTACGGACAACTTGAGCCTCTGGAGTTGGATCTATCTCGGAACTCTCAACACCAGACTGATAACTTAATTGTGGGCAACTTTTGATGATTTTGGGCTATGAGACATCGGTTGGCGGAACCATGTCATGATAGAAAACTCTGTACTATAGACTACGGTTATTTCCTTTGATGTAGGGAAAATAAAATTAGCTTTTATGCAAAAACATCTAACACAGAGCCACAAAGCCATTTTGCATATAGAATAGTATTATCATCTGCTTTCTCTTATTGTGATCTTGCCGATACATTCAATGTACTGACCTACACGCCTGCAACGTATCATGTTGCAGGGTTTCTTCAAGGAGTAAGAGATACGGTATAGGGTTACGGTCTACACTCAACCTGCCGATGGCGTTGATGGGACTCCACACCCGTTTGTTTGTTTCCGCTGAGACTTATGAGGTATATATCAGTTTTACGTTATTTATACATGTGATTGCACTTTGATATATACATTGATGTACTGTGTGTGCTAGCATACTGATCCAGGGATGGCACAGATACACAGAAGCTTGACCGTCTCAGGTCGGGTCGCTACAGGCAAAGGTTGTCCATCACACATAGTTTTTATGTGGTAAACGTTTGCGCTAGGTGGCCTAACGCAAACAGTTTTCAAGAGGATGTCGTGTGTGATTGTTCAATAATCCAACACGGTTTATTCCTAGAAATTGTGTGCGTTGCCTAAGGTCATCGCCCACGTTGTTTTCTCAATAACTGTTTGCAATAGAAAAACCCAATTAGCAGGCTAATTATCCTACTATTACTAATCCATTTATTAATATAATTGACATTTCATATTAAGCACACAATATATTTCATTTTCATAATTGAAAGACATCATAGTACAACATCATATAGCTTCAGCACTCAGCTACCCCATTACACAACTGGACCAGCACCAAGTTTCACATGCAACATCTATAACCTTTCGAAATTAGCATCATAGACGTTACATAGACCTATGTATCTCATGTGGAAAACTGCTGAAGCAGAAGGCGAATATTGAGCCTTCATTGATGTTGAAGGTCTTTGCAAGTTTAGGCCAGTGCCTGTGGATGATTGACCGTCCATCATTAGTCCTCTTCAGGAACACTTCAATATCAAACCGTGGGTGTTGTATGAATACATTCCTCACCTCCTGACCATACAGGTGGTTTGAGAGGTAATCATCAGTGAACTGCTTTGGAAAGACCTGAAAACAAGGATGTGCATAAATATCTTCTCTACATTGGAAATGGGGCAAAGGAATAAAAAAGGCAAGGTATAATAGTTAGTACCATCCTCAGAGTGAACTGATGTCTTCTTCATTATGCAGACAAAGATCTTGTTGTTTTTTGTCGCTAATTTCTTTATCCTAACAATCTTTCTAAGTTTCTTGACTTGACTGGTATTCATGGACAACTCATTTCCCCATATGCAAAAAGGGTCGAACAGTGGGTCAAAACCTCTGACAGCAGGACCTACATGCGCAAGACCAAATTGTTAAAAACCTAAATATTAGAATGGTTCCTGCAATTTCACAATAATGTGCTATTAGACAAAGGACCATGCATGTGCAAACCTCGATTCTAAACCTCAGTTCTTCCCATTGTTTCCCTGAAACACACATAAGGTAGTTAGTGATCAGGTTAAGTGAGGGTTCGTATGCTATTAGTAAAATATGTTGATGAAAAATAAGCACATTGCAGATTCATCAGATTAATTCAAGCCACATGGAAAACCCATTTGTCCAAACCAAGCATGATTAAGAACTAGAAAATATAGCAATCGTATATGTTTCTCATGTATTAAATGCAGCCAAATTCGATTATTCCTCACATTGACAACAATACAAAATTCTACCCATGACAATTGGACACCGCATTGCAGAATTGAACCAAGCAGTTAACTAAACACCACAACAAATGAACCAAACACTAACTGATCACCACATTGCACAATATAATATACTCCTAGTAGAAGATCAGACAGTTAACCAAACCAAGCATGCTTAACAACTTGGAAATATAGCAATTGTATTTGTTTCTCATGTATTTAGTACAATCAAATTTGATATATTTCTCACATGATATACAATAACAGAATGCACTCACAACAATTGAACATCGCATTGTGATGTCTACTATGCAACCTTCTTCTTGTAGACGTTGTTGGGCCTCCAAGTGCAGAGGTTTGTAGGACAGTAGCAAATTTCCCTCAAGTTGATGACCTAAGGTTTATCAATCTATGGGAGGCGTAGGATGAAGATGGTCTCTCTCAAGCAACCCTGCAACCAAATAACAAAGAGTCTCTTGTGTCCCCAACACACCCAATACAATGGTAAATTGTATAGGTGCACTAGTTTGGCGAAGAGATGGTGATACAAGTGCAATATGGATGGTAGATATTGCTTTTTGTAATCTGAAAATATAAAAACAACAAGGTAACTAATGAGAAAAGTGAGCGTAAATGGTATTGCAATGCTAGGAAACAAGGCCTAGGGTTCATACGTTCACTAGTGCAAGTTCTCTCAACAATAATAACATAATTGGATCATATAACTATCCATCAACATGCAACAAAGAGTCACTCCAAAGTCACTAATAGCGGAGAGCAAACGAAGAGATTATGGTAGGGTACGAAACCACCTCAAAGTTATTCTTTTCGATCAATCCATTGGGTTATTCCTATAAGTGTCACAAACAGCCCTAGAGTTGGTAGTAAAATAACACCTTAAGACACAAATCAACCAAAACCCTAATGTCACCTAGATACTCCAATGTCACCTCAAGTATCCGTGGGTATGGTTATACGATATGCATCACACAATCTCAGATTCATCTATTCAACCAACACATAGAACCTCAAAGAGTGCCCCAAAGTTTCTACCGAGAATCAAGACGAAACGTGTGCCAACCCCTATCCATAAGTTCATGGGCGGAACCCGCAAGTTGATCACCAAAACATACATCAAGTGAATCACGTGATATCCCATTGTCACCATAGATATGCACGGCAAGACATACATCAAGTGTTCTCAAATCATTAAAGACTCAATCCGATAAGATAACTTCAAAGGAAAACTCAATCCATTACAAGAGAGTACAGGGGGAGAAGCAACATAAGATCCAACTATAATAGCAAAGCTCGCGATACATCAAGATCGTGCCAAATCAAGAACACGAGAGAGAGAGAGAGAGAGAGAGAGAGAGAGAGAGAGAGAGAGAGAGATCAAACACATAGCTACTGGTACATACCCTCAGCCCCGAGGGTGAACTACTCCCTCCTCGTCATGGAGAGCGCCGGGATGATGAAGATGGCCACCGGTGAGGGTTCCCCCCTCAGGCAGGGTGCCGGAATAGGGTCCCGATTGGTTTTTCGTGGCTATAGAGGCTTGCGGCGGCGGAAATTCCGATCTATTCTGTTCCCAGATCATTTTAGGGTATATGGGTATATATAGGAGGAAGAAGTACGTCAGGGGAGCCACGAGGGGCCCACGAGGGTGGAGGGCGCGTCCTAGGGGGGTGGGAACGCCCCCCCTACCTCGTGGCTCCCTCGTTTCTTTCCTGACGTGCACTCCAAGTCTACCGGGTAGCTTTCCTTCCAAAAATAACTTCTCCAGAAGGTTTCATTCCGTTTCGATTCCGTTTGATATTCTTTTTCTTGAACATCAAACAAGGAAAAAGCGAGGAACTGCATGGGCTCTGGGTCAATAGGTTAGTCCCAAAAATAATATAAAAGTGTTTAATAAAGCCCATAAACATCCAAAACAGATAATATAATAGCATGGAACAATAAAAAATTATAGATACGTTGGAGACGTATCAGGCATCCCCAAGCTTAATTCCTGCTCGTCCTCGAGTAGGTAAATGATAAAAACAGAATTTTTGATGTGGAATGCTACTTGGCATAATTTCAATGTAATTTTTCTTAATTGTGGTATGAATATTCAGATCCATAAGGTTCAAAACAAAAGTTTTATATTGACCTGAAAACAATAATACTTCAAGCATACTAACAAAGCAATCATGTCTTCTCAAAATAACATGGCCAAAGAAAGTTATCCCTACAAAATCATATAGTCTGGCTATGCTCTATCTTCACCACACAAAATATTTAAATCATGCACAACCCCGATGACAAGCCAAGCAATTGTTTCATACTTTTGATGTTCTCAAACCCTTTCAATCTCCACGCAGTACATGAGCGTGAGCCATGGACATAGCACTATAAGTGGAATAGAATGGTGGTTGTGGAGAAGACAAAAAGGAGAAGATAGTCTCACATCAACTAGGCGTATCAACGGGGTATGGAGATGCCCATCAATAGATATCAATGTGAGTGAGTAGGGATTGCCATGCAACGGATGCACTAGATCTATAAGTGTATGAAAGCTCAACAAAAGAAACTAAGTGGGTGTGCATCCAACTTGCTCGCTCACGAAGACCTAGGGCATTTTGAGGAAGCCCATTATTGGAATATACAAGCCAAGTTCTATAATGTAAAATTCCCACTAGTATATGAAAGTGACAACATAGGAGACTCTCTATCATGAAGATCATGGTGCTACTTTGAAGCACAAGTGTGGTAAAAGGATAGTAGCATTATCCCTTCTCTCTTTTTCTCTCATTTTTTTTGTTTTTTTTGTTTTTTTTTGTTTTTTGGGCCTTCTCTTTCTTTTGGCCTCTTTTTTCTCTTTTTTTTCGTTCGGAGTCTCATCTCGACTTGTGGGGGAATCATAGTCTCCATCATCCTTTCCTCACTGGGACAATGCTCTAATAATGATGATCATCACACTTTTATTTTCTTACAACTCAAGAATTACAACTCGATACTTAGAACAAAATATGACTCTATATGAATGCCTCCGTGATGTATGCAAGGATTTGCAATGAATCAAGAGTGACATGTATGAAACAATTATGAACGGTGGCTTTGCCACAAATACTCTGTCAACTACATGATCATGCTAGAAATATGGCAATGATGAATGTGTCACGATAAACGAAATGGTGGAAAGTTGCATGGCAATATATCTCGGAATGGCTATGGAAATGCCATAATAGGTAGGTATGGTGGCTGTTTTGAGGAAGGTATATGGTGGGTGTATGATACCGGCGAAAAGTGTGCGGTATTAGAGAGGCTAGCAATGGTGGAAGGAAGAAGGGTGCGTATAATCCATGGACTCAACATTAGTCATAAAGAACTCATATACTTATTGCAAAAATCTACAAGTTATCAAAGCAAAGTATTACACGCATGCTCCTAGGGGGATAGATTGGTAGGAAAAGACCATCGTCATTCCCCGATCGCCACTCATAAGGAAGACAATCAATAAATAAATCATGCTCCGACTTCATCACATAACGGATCACCATACGTGCATGCTACGGGAATCACTAACTTTAACACAAGTATTTCTCAATTTCACAACTACTCAACTAGCATGACTCTAATATCACCATCTTCATATCTCAAAACAATTATCAAGCATCAAACTTCTCATAGTATTCAACACACTCATAAGAAAGTTTTTACTAATCTTGAATACCAAGCATATTAGGATTAAGCAAATTACCATGTTGTTTAAGACTCTCAAAATAATATAAGTGAAGCATGAGAATTCATCTATGTCTTCAAAATAAAACCACCATTGTGCTCTAAAAGAGATAAGTGAAGCACTAGAGCAAACGACAAACTACTCCGAAAGATATAAGTGAAGATCAATGAGTAGTCGAATAATTTTGCAACTATGTGAAGACTCTCTAACATTTAAGAATTTCATATCTTGGTATATTATTCAAACAGCAAGCAAAGCTAAAGAAAATAAAACGACGCTCCAAGCAAAACACATATCATGTGGTGAATAAAAATATAGCTCCAAGTAAAGTTATCGATGAACGAAGACGAAAGAGGGGATGCCGTCCGGGGCATCCCCAAGCTTAGGCTCTTGGTTATCCTTGAATATTACCTTGGGGTGCCTTGGGCATCCCCAAGCTTAGGATCTTGCTACTCCTTATTCCATAGTCCATCGAATCTTTACCCAAAACTTGAAAACTTCACAACACAAAACTTAACAGAAAACTCGTAAGCTCCGTTAGCGAAACAAAATAAAATACCACTTCAAGGTACTGTAATGAACTTATCCTTTGTTTATATTGGTGTTAAACCTACTGTATTCCAACTTCTCTATGGTTTATAAACTATTTTACTAGCCATAGATTCATCAAAATAAGCAAACAACACACGAAAAACAGAATCTGTCAAAAACAGAACAGTCTGTAGTAATCTGTAACTAACACAAACTTCTGGAACTCCAAAAATTCTAAAATAAATTGGTGGACCTGAGGAATTTGTCTAGTAATCATCTGCAAAAAGAATCAACTTGCATGGGAAGGTAAAACAAGCATAACTTCAAAACTTTAAGCACATTGAGAGGAAACTTGATATTATTGCAATTCCTACGAGCATATAATCCTCTCTCATAATAACTTTCAGTAGCATCATGAATGAATTCAACAATATAACCAGCACCTAAAGCATTCTTTTCATGATCTACAAGCATAGAAAATTTACTACTCTCCACAGAAGCAAAATTCTTCTCATTCGGGATAGTGGGAGTATCATAAAAGACTTGAATACCATAAATTGTTTCCACATTAAAAGAATAATGTTCAGAAAAAGGGTAATCATAATCATGACAAGTTTTATAAATATAATCATCACTACTTTTTATAGCATAAGTTTCATCACAATAATCATCATAAGTAGCAACTTTGTTCTCATCATAATCGATTGAAACCTCTTCCAAGATAGTGGACTCATCACTAAATAAAGTCATGACCTATCCAAATCCACTTTCATAAATATTATAAGATTCAACATCCTCCAAAATAGTGGGATCATTACTTCCTAAAGTTGACACTCTTCCAAACCCACTTTCATCAATATAATTATCATAGGTAGAAGGCATGCTATCATCATAACAACCTTGCATATCAAAACTTGGGAGGCTAAAAATATCATCTTCATTAAACGTAGCATCCCCAAGCTTGGGACAAACATTAATTGCAGCAAATATATTCTCAAAAACATCATCTTCTTCAAACATAGCATCCCCAAGCTTGGGCCTTTTCATATCGTAAGCATAATCACTCTCATCATTAATAGCATGGATAGCACCAATAGTATAGCAATTATTATATTCTTCCAAGCAAATGCAAAAAAGGTTTTCAAGATCATAAGAAGTATCATTATCTTCCCAATCATAATCATCACAACAAGAAATAAGCATAACGAGATCATCATCAAGTGCATCATTTTCCACAATTATTTTTGATTCATTTTCATGAGGCACAACAATAATAGGAGCAACATTATTTGTGAGGGATACCTTTTTACCTCTCTTCCTTTTTCTTTTCTTCTTCTTCACCTCATGTGTGGGTTCAATCCTCTTTTTGGAGCTCCTTATTAATGAGATTGGTTGAATAGAAGGCTCCTCCTCGTTACCTAACTCATCATAAGAAATAATAGGAGGATATTGGGAAGTCTCTTCCCTTTCGCTAGTATTCTCTTCATCCTCTATTTGTTTTCTTTTCTTTACGTAATTGGCAATATACGGATTTTCAATGCAATTCACCGTGCAATACATATAAATTTCCTCTAGATCAAAATGAAGAACTCTATCAAGGGCAAATTTTGGAATATCCTTAGCTACACGTTTCATTTCTTCATAACCCAAGAGCAAACTAAGTTCATTATGATGTGCAAGGGAAATCAAGTCATCACAATTTTTGGACACGATACGATCATGAAACAATTTGCATTGGGTACTGAAATGATCACGTTCATTGCAAAGTTCACAAGTATGGCTAATAAAGTTTAAATTTTCAGCACACGCATCTAGCCTTTTTTGCAACCATTTAGTTTCTAAATGCTTATGCCTCTTGCAATATCTGTCTTCCCTATTTGGTGTGTACTCGCAAACCCAATGTACTCCAGAAATATTGACATGTTTATAGGAGACATTTTCATCATAACTAGTGCAATCATCATTAGTACTATGGATATTCAAGGAATACTAACAACATTGCAATCATGCTCATCATTCAAAGATTTAGTGCCAAACATTTTAATGCATTCTTCTTCTAACACTTTGGCACAATTTTCCTTTCCATCATACCCACGAAGATATTAAAAGGTGAAGCGTATGAGACAAACTCAACTCCATTTTTTTGTAGTTTTCTTTTATAAACTAAACTAGTGCTAAAACAAGAAACAAAAAGATTCGATTGCAAGATCTAAAGATATACCTTCAAGCACTAACCTCCCCGGCAACGGCACCAGAAAAGAACTTGATGTCTACTACGCAACCTTCTTCTTGTAGACGTTGTTGGGCCTCCAAGTGCAAAGGTTTGTAGGACAGTAGCAAATTTCCCTCAAGTGGATGACCTAAGGTTTATCAATCCGTGGGAGGCGTAGGATGAAGATGGTCTCTCTCAAGAAACCCCACAACCAAATAACAAAGAGTCTCTTGTGTCCCCAACACACCCAATACAATGGTAAATTGTATAGGTGCACTAGTTCGGCGAAGAGATGGTGATACAAGTGCAATATGGATGGTAGGTATTCCTTTTTGTAATCTGAAAATATAAAAACATCAAGGTAACTAATGAGAAAAGTGAGCGTAAATGGTATAGCAATGCTGGGAAACAAGGCCTAGGGTTCATACTTTCACTAGTGCAAGTTCTCTCAACAATAATAACATAATTGGATCATATAACTATCCCTCAACATGCAACAAAGAGTCACTCCAAAGTCACTAATAGCGGAGAGCAAACGAAGAGATTATGGTAGGGTACGAAACCACCTCAAAGTTATTCCTTCCGATCAATCCATTGGGCTATTCCTATAAGTGTCACAAACAGCCCTAGAGTTCGTAGTAAAATAACACCTTAAGACACAAATCAACCAAAACCCTAATGTCACCTAGATACTCCAATGTCACCTCAAGTATCTGTGGGTATGATTATACAATATGCATCACACAATCTCAGATTCATCTATTCAACCAACACATAGAACCTCAAAGATTGCCCCAAAGTTTCTACCGGAGAATCAAGACGAAAACGTGTGCCAACCCCTATGCATAAGTTCATGAGCGGAACCCGCAAGTTGATCACCAAAACATACATCAAGTGAATCACGTGATATCCCATTGTCACCACAGATATGCACGGCAAGACATACATCAAGTGTTCTCAAATCTAAAGACTCAATCCGATAAGATAACTTCGAAGGGAAAACTCAATACATTACAAGAGAGTAGAGGGGGAGAAGCAACATAAGATCCAACTATAATAGCAAAGCTCGCGATACATCAAGATCGTGCCAAATCAAGAACACGAGAGAGAGAGAGAGAGAGAGAGAGAGAGAGAGAGAGAGAGAGAGAGATCAAACACATAGCTACTGGTACATACCCTCAGCCCCGAGGGTGAACTACTCCCTCCTCGTCACGGAGAGAGCCGGGATGATGAAGATGGCCACCGGTGAGGGTTCCCCCCTCCGAAGGGTGCCGGAATAGGGTCCGGATAGGTTTTTCATGGCTACAGAGGCTTGCGGCGGCGGAACTCCCGATCTATTCTGTTCCCAGATCGTTTTAGGGTATATGGGTATATATAGGAGGAAGAAGTACGTCAGGGGAGCCACGATGGGCCCACGAGGGTGGAGGGCGCGCCCTAGGGGGGTGGGCAGGCCCCCCTACCTCGTCGCTCCCTCGTTTCTTTCCTGACATGCACTCCAAGTCTATCGGGTAGCTTTCCTTCCAAAAATAACTTCTCCTGAAGGTTTCATTCTGTTACGACTCCATTTGATATTCCTTTTCTTTGAAACACTGAAACAAGGGAAAAAATAGGAACTGACACTGGGCTCTGGGTCAATAGGTTAGTCCCAAAAATAATATAAAAGTGTTTAATAAAGCCCATAAACATCCAAAATAGATAATATAATAGCATGGAACAATCAAAAATTATAGATACGTTGGAGACGTATCACATTGCAGAATTAAACCAAATAGTTAACTAAACACCACAACAAATGAACCAAACGTTAACTGAGCACCACATTGCACAATGTATAACATACTAGAAGATCGAATGATTAACCAAACCAAGCATACTTGACAACTTGGAAATATAGCAATTGTATTTGTTTCTCATGTATTTTGTAAAGAAAAATTTGATTTATTTCTCACATGGAAGACAATAAAAATTGCACCCTAAAGAATTGAACATCACATTTACAGAATTGAACCAAACAGTTAACTGAACAAGACAACTAATTAACCAAACAGTTAATAAGTGAGCACCACATTGCACGACATATAGAACATATACACTAGAGCAACAGATTGCATGGTAAAAGTAGATAGCACAATTCACTAGAACTTGTTAAGGAAAGACAGTAGCTAGTAAACTAAACATGGGTCCTTATAGTGAGCTACTAAGACAAGCTACTCCTCATTATCAGAGATATCAATGACGATTGGCTCCTTGCACATGGAAGAGGGCGAGGCCTCCGCATCGTGGGTTCCCTTGTCATAGTGGTGAGTTGACTGAGCCGCTCTAGGCACCAACTTGTTGGCTCTTGAGTTGAGGTAAGCACGTGCACGCTGAGAAAACAGCTCGTAGTCTTCATTGAAGGCACCGAGGGTGACCTCGAGAAAACGCCATGAACTATCATTTAAAGCAGCCAACCGTGTTGTGGCGTTGGCATGCGAGGCGTCGACGGTGGCCTCGGCGGAAAGGTGCTCCTCCAAGATCTGGGGGTCGGCAAGAATGGCAGCCATCGCAACCTCATCCGCGCGTGCGGCCGCGATTTGCTCCTCCGCTGCCAAGTGCTCCTTGAGCTCCTGGCTATACTGTGTGCACCATGGCTTAGGGCAGCACTTATTTGGTGCAGGGTTTGGTGATTTGGGTGGAAGGTGTCGCGCCGGCGGTCGGGGCATGTGGGATGTGGAAGGAGGAGGAGGATGGGGGTCGGGTGTGGACTGCTACCTCTTGAGCACTGTGTTGGTTTTCCGTTGAAGATGAAAGGGTGATGTAGTAAAGTAGCGTAAGTATTTCACTCAGTTTTTGAGAACCAAGGTATCAATCCAGTAGGAGACCACGCTCAAGTCCCACGCACCTACCCAAACAAATAAGAACCTTGCAACCAACGCGATAAAGGGGTTGTCAATCCCTTCACGGCCACTTGCAAAAGTAAGATCTGATCGAGATGATAAGATAATATTTTTGGTATTTTATGATAAAGACTAAAAGTAAAGAAAGCAAAATAAACGGTAATAGAAATAATGATAGATTAATATGATAGAGAATAGACCCGGGGGCCATAGGTTTGACTAGTGGCTTCTCTCAAGAGCATAAGTATTACAGTGGGTCAACAAATTGCTGTCGAGCTATTGATAGGATTGAGCATAGTTATGAGAATATCTAGGTATGATCATGTATATAGGCATCGCGTCCGTGACAAGTAGACCGACTCCTGCCTGCATCTGCTACTATTACTCCATGCATCGACCGCTATCCAGCATGCATCTAGAGTATTAAGTTCATAAGAACGGAGTAATGCTTTAAGCAAGATGACATGATGTAGAGGGATAAACTCATGCAATATGATATAAACCCCATCTTTTATCCTCGATGGCAACAATACAATACGTGTAGTTTCCCCTCATCACTTGGATCGAAAGCACCGCATGATTGAACCCAAAGCTAAGCACTTCTCCCATTGCAAGAAAGATCAATCTAGTAGGCCAAACCAAACTGATAATTCGAAGAGACTTGCAAAGATAACCAATAATACATAAAAGAATTCAAAGGAGATTCAAATATTGTTCATAGATAATGTTGATCATAAACCCACAATTCATCGGATCTCGACAAACACACCGAAAAGAAGATTACATCGAATAGATCTCCAAGAGAATCAAGGAGAACTTTGTATTGAGATCCAAAGAGAGAGAAGAAGCCATCTAGCTAATAACTATGGACCCGAAGGTCTGAAGTAAACTACTCACACATCATCGGAGAGGCTATGGTGTTGATGTAGAAGCCCTCCATGATCGATGCCCCCTCCGACGAAATGCCGAAAAAGGCCCCAAGATGGGATCTCATGGGTACAGAAGGTTGCGGCGCTGGAATTAGGGTTTTTTGGCTCCTCTCCTGATGTTCTCGGGGTGCATATGTATATATAGGAGGAAGAAGTAGGTCGGTGGAGCTACGAGGGGCCCACGAGGGTGGAGGGCGCGCCCCCTGCCTCATTGCCTCCTTGTTGATTGCTTGACGTCCACTCCAAGTCGTCTGGATCACGTTTGTTCAGAAAATCACGTTCTCGAAGGTTTCATTCCGTTTGGACTCTGTTTGATATTCCTTTCCTTCAAAACACTGAAATAGGAAAAAAAAACAGCAATTTGGGTTGGGCCTCCGGTTAATAGGTTAGTATCATCAGACACGGTTCCTTATTCAGAATTGTGTATGATATGTGAACATCACAAACGATTCAGATAGCTGTGACGAGTTTGAACGTAAAAAAATTTGGTTCGAATTTCCCTGGTTGTAGTGGTCATCCATGTCATTGCATAATTTGGGTACACAAAGGAGACTACAGCACACCCACACTTCTTACTCGAGCAAGTTCAGCAATTAAACAGAGCTAGCTGACCTAAACATTACTCTAACAAATTAAAGACGGTGCTCTTAATTAAACAAAACAAAGAGTACTACTACAGCTGGTGCTTGTCGATCTCCGCCGTCTCCTCCATGTCCAGCTCATGCCCGACGGTTTTCTGGGGAAGGGGCTCCATGGCATCCATCGCACCATACTCGGCAAGCATCTCGCCATCCGCGTCCGCCATCTCTTTAGAAAAGGCCGCCAGGAGCTGGGCGTGGGCAGCCGTGATCTGGGCTTGGACGGGCTCCGTCGTGGCAAGGTATGTGGCGGAGGAATGGACAACTGCTCGAACGCTCTCGGTGATTGCCAACTCTTCGTGCCGTGGGTTGCCGACCGTTGTCAGAGAAGCTTCGTTCGATTTGTGCGGTGACCGCCACGAGCTGGGCGTGGGCGGCCTCGACATGGTCGTGGGCGGCCTCCATCAGGGCTAAGGCCGCCATTGCGAAACGGACAGCTTCTGTGCCGCTCTCCCCAGTTGCTATCCCCGAGGCAGATGTTGCTGCCGCAACCTAAGCAGCAACATCGGCCGTTTGGGCTGCCTTGGCTGCCTGGTCGCAGATTGCGACCGCGGTCATGTACCTTGTTAGCACGCGCATGGCGGCAGCGGCCACGCTCTCACCGGAGTGGGCTGCCGAAGTTGCCCTCACGAAGCGGGTCCACGTCCTCATCTTTCACCGGCGACGATTGAACAATGAAATGATATTTGGGGAGCGAGCTAGTGTGCTTGACATGTCGGCTGTGGACTATAGCTGACGCACCTTCTCGCGTAAGCCATATGCATACTATACACGGACGGTGCTCCAGGATATTTTGTACTGCATATCACACAGTTGGTGATAATAAACTGTGTGTGATCTACTTGATTTTTCATCTTGATTTGAATTACATAATGGGGTCACAGCTACAAAGGATGGTGTTTGAATTGCTAGAACTTTTATCTGTAGTGAACATGCAACTATAGGTGTGTCGTCAAAAAAGTGGAATTATTCATGGTTCGTTTGGACATTTTATTAACTTGGTTTTCTAGGCATTTCAGGTGCACAATTCAAAATTAAACTACATGCACATACTCTGGTGCACCAAAATGGGTTGTAAAATGATATATGTGTCCATGGGTTGATGCTTATGTCCCATTCAAGAATGGGGATGAATTTCAAACACCACGGCACCGTGGCTCTCCGGCAAATGTTGAGGTGCTTTCTTTTGTAATTCTAGTAAATACAAAACTCTTCTAAAATTCATGAACCTTGGCATGCTATCATGGAACGGCATCAATATGCTGGGGTAAAAAATATTGTCCCATTTGGGGCAGGTTATGGTATAAGCTTCTCGCAAACCAGAGCTTCTCTCACAACAAGCCTGATGGTTTCGGTATGGAATGTTCCACCTTGGGGGACGAAACGAAAAATAGGAGTTTTGTGCAGTTTTTGGAAATTTTTGGGGTTCACTTGGACATTTTTATAATTAACTGGGTTTTCTATGCATTCATGTGCATAATTCAAATTTAAACCACATGCTCCAGTTCATATAAACGGGTTGAAAAATCAAATGTGTGTCCTTGGTTGCAACCTTAGGTCCCACGCAAGAAATGGGAATGAATGTCAAACACCTTTGCCACCGTCGCTCTGCCGCTAACATTGAGATACATGGTTTTAAAATTCTAGTAAATCAAAAACTCGTCAGAAATTCATGAAACTTCACATGCTATCATGGAACGACATCAACATGCAGTGGTAAAAATATTGTCCCATTTGGGGCAGGTTGGGGTATAAGCTTCTCACAAACCAGAGCTTCTCGCAACAAGCCTCATGGTTACAGTAGGGAACGTTTCACCTTTCTGGACGAAACAATATACATTGCCTCTTCTTGTTTCAGTTTTTTCTCTACTGTCAACATAGAACAACATGAGTGTTGTGTTAAATTTTGGAATTTTTCAGGGTTCGTTTGGACATTTTTATACATAAATTGAGTTTTCAATGCATTTATGTGCATAATTCAAATTTGATCTACAGGCACATGCTCTAATGCATATAAATTGGTTGAAAATTCAAATATGTGTCCTTGGTTGCATGCTTAGGTCCCATGCAAGAAATGAGAATGAATGTCAAACACCCTGCCACCGTCACTCGGCCGCAAACATTGAGATACCTTGTTTTTAAATTCTAGTAAATCCAAAACTCGTCTGAAATTCATGAAACTTGGCATGCTATCATGGAGCGACATCAACATGCCGTGGTAAAAATTTTTTCCCATTCGGGGCAGGTTTGGGTATAAGCTTCTCACAAACTAGAGCTTCTCACAACAAGCCAGATGGTTTCAGTAGTGAACGTTCACCTTTCTGGACGAAACGATATCCGTTGCTTCTTCTTGATTTCAATTTTTTTCTCTAGTGTCAACATAGAACAACAAGAGTGTTGTGTCAAATTTTGGAATTTTCCGGGGTTCGTTTGGACATTTTTAAACACTAATTAAGTTTTCAATGCATTTATGTGCATAATTCAAATTTGAACTACATGCACATGCTCTAATGCATATAAATTGGTTGAAAATTCAAATATGTGTCCTTGGTTGTATGCTTAGGTCCTGAGGGAGTCCTGGATTATGGGGTCCTCAGGGAGCCGGCCTATGTTACGTGGGCCGTGAAGATACGAGACAGAAGACCTTCCCCCGTGTCCGGATGGGACTCTCCTTTGCGTGGATGGCAAGCATCGCGTAAGGATGTGTAGTTTCCTTTCTCTGTAAACCGATTCTGTACAACCCAAGGCCCCTCCGATGCCTATATAAACCGGAGGGTTTAGTCCGTAGAGGCCAAGACAAATCATACAAGCTAGACATCTAGGGTTTAGCCATTACGATCTCGAGGTAGATCAACTCTTGTAACCCCTATACTCATCAAAGTCAATCAAGCAGGAAGTAGGGTATTACCTCCATTAAGAGGGCCCGAACCTGGGTAAACATCGTGTCCCCTGTGTTCTGTCACCTTCGATCCTCAGACGCACAGTTCGGGACCCTCTACCGAGATCGGCCGGTTTTGACACCGACATTGGTGCTTTCATTGAGAGTTCCACTATGCCGTCGACAGAAGTTTCGATGTCTCGATCGATCATCCGCAACAATGCTGTTAGAGGGGAGATTTTCTTCCCCGGTCAAATTTTCGTGTTCGGTGTCTTCTCGCTGCGTGCAACTCGATTGGCCACCTCGAACAAACCGACAGCTATGCCCCTGGTCATCATATTTGTTTTGGAAATCTGAATTATGTCGCTGATATCCGAGGAGACTTGATCTTTGAAGGGTTCGCGGCTCCGACCACCACTCTGACCTTAGACCCGGAGCATATTACCGGGTCCAAAGACATGAGTTTAGAGCGCCCGACGGACCCTCTGCAACTGTGGAGCCCGCTACCGAAGATCCTAAGGGGACTGCATCACCGGCAGGCCTGGAGTTACACCAAGTTCCCCCCGCCATCAGAAAGCCGGACTCACCTCCGGATACTAGCTCCGAACTCTCGAGGCCCGCGTAACGTGAGCTTGGCCAGGAGACTCCCGGCCCTCCTAGCTCCACGGACTCTCGCTTCCCCGTCCAAACCTCGCTCTTAAACGAGGCTCTGGACTTAATGCGATCCCTCGCCATTACAGAGGAATCACTGCCGAACTACGCCCAGCCCGGACTAGGGGCTGAGAGCGGGGAATTTTACGTCCCACCCACCACCCACTTCATAGCCACTGTCGAGGACTTAACCGACATGCTGGACAACGCCTCCGAAGACATCGATGGTATGAATGTCGATGCTGGAGACGAAAAAGGCCAAGACCCGACGTTTACTGGACGTTGGACGACCACCTCCAAATATGACATGTATATGGTGGACACACCCAAAGAATATGACGGCAACGGCAAGAAGGATCCGGTCGAGGACGAGCATCTCGAGGCACCATCAAAGCATCGACGTCAGCGGCGCCGTACAAAATCGCGTCGCGAAAAAGACAGTAATACCGGCACCAGGGACAATAATACTCCGAATAATGCCAAAGACCCCGAAGCCCCCGTCGAGCCAACATCCGAACATGACGAATGGGAGGAGGGTCAAGTTAACCCTGACGATCTGGTCGGGAACGAGGACTCGAAGGATAGCAACTATCTACCACCCTTCGAGGATGATGTGAGCCTCGGCGATGAGGACTTCATCGTGCCAGAGGAACCACTTGAGCAGGAGCGCTTTAAGCGCCAGCTAATTGCCACGGCGAGAAGCCTAAAAAAGAAGCAACAACAGCTCCAAGACGAACAGGATACACCCAACGACAGATGGACCCAGGTCCTAGCTGCCGAAGAGTATGGTCTTCAACACCCACCAAGAATTTATCCGAAGCATCGGTTACTACCACAATTCAACGACGAGGCCCTCGAGCCAATACTGTCAAGACACGACCACGCTGAGGTACCAGACCGGCAACCGCGCGGACAGGATAAATCGGCTACTCAGGACGAACACCAGCCTGCACCGGCCCACCTTAGAGGCAGAGAGGCAGCCGCTCCAGGATATACCTACGACCTATGACAGGACCTGGACAATAGAGCCGGTCAGACCAGATCAATCTATGGATCAAGGGGGCGCGCCCCAACGCGAGAGGACGGCCATCAGGCCTGGCGCGATAAGCACAACCTCACCCGAGCTGAAAACCGCATATGGGCGCCATCCGAACTCCATCGCGATGTCGCCCGATACAGAGGCGCCGCACACCCCTTATGCTTCACCGATGAGGTAATGGAGCACCAGTTCCTAGAAGGGTTGAAACCCCTAAAGATTGAATCATATGATGGAACGACAGATCCCACAGTATGGATCAAAGATATTCTTCTCCATATCCACATGGCTCACGGTGATGATCTCAACGCCATCAAGTACCTCCCCCTAAAGCTCAAGGGACCAGCACGACATTGGTTAAACAGCCTCCCAGAAAACTCTATTGGTAGCTGGGAAGATTTGGAGGATTCCTTTAGAGACAACTTCCAAGGCACATAGTCCAGCAACCCGGAGAGTCAGCCCGGAAGCTCTGGACCAGGTTCTTAATCAAAAAGAACCAAATTTTCGATTGTCTGGACGCCGAAGCCCTCGCTGCATTTAAATACAGCGTCTGGGACGAGTGGCTTGCCCGACACCTCGGCCAAGAAAATCCAAAGTACATGGCAGCCCTCATCGCACTCATGACCCGCTTTTGCGCGGGAGAAGATAGCTGGCTAGCTCATAGAAGCAATAGCACTAGCGACCCCGGCACCTCCAAAGCCAGGGACGGCAACGGTAGGCCACGACGCAACAAAAACAAGCATCGAAACAACAATGAAAATACCGAAGATACGGCAGTCAACGCCGGATTCAGTGGCTCCAAACCCGGTCAGCAGAAGAAGCCATTCAAAGGAAACAAGGATAGCCCATCCAGTTTGGACAGGATAGTCGATCGGCCTTGCCAGATTCATGGCTCCCCTGACAAGCCTGCCAATCACACCAACAGAAATTATTGGGTTGTCAAACAGGCCGGTAAGATAAACACCGAAAATAAGGGGAAAGGGCCACCTAGCGAGGATGACCGTGAAGAGCCTCGCCCACCGAACACAGGGGGACAGAAGAAATCTCCCCCTGAGGTAAAAAAACGGTGAATATGATATACGTTACGCATATCCCAAAGAGGGAGCGCAAGCCTGCGCTAAGGGACATATACGCCATAGGGCTGGTCGCCCCAAAATTCAACCCCTGGTCGGCCTGTCCGATCACCCTCGATCGTAAGGATCACCCGACCAGTACCCGTCATGGAGGTTCGGCGGCCTTGGTCCTCGATCCAACCATCGATGGATTCCATCTCACACGAGTCCTTATGGACGGCGGTAGCAATCTTAATCTGCTCTATTAGGACACGGTCCGCAAAATGGGTATTGATCCGTTAAGAATCAAGCCCACTAAAACCACATTTAAAGGAGTAATCCCTGGTGTGGAAGCACGTTGCACAGGCTCCATAACATTGGAAGTCGTCTTCGGCTCACCGGACAACTTCCGAAGTGAAGACTTGATCTTCGACATCGTCGCCTTCCACAGTGGTTACCACGCACTGCTCGGAAGAACCGCTTTCGCCCACTTCAATGTGGTCCCACATTATGCTTACTTAAAGCTCAAAATGCCCGGACCTCGCGGTGTCATAACAGTCAATGGAAATACGGAGTGCTCCCTCCGTACCGAGGAGCATACCACGGCCGTCGCAACTGAAGTACAAGGTGGCCTTATCAAGCCGAACACTACCTCGGCAGTCAAGCCCTCAGACACTGTCAAACGAGTCCGGTCTACCCTGCAGAATGACAGTCCGGCTCGTCCAGAGCTCGATTAGCAATTCGGCCTCCGTCAAAATCCCAACCCGATTGCGGCATACGTACCACGCGTACATAACTACGCACTAAAGATACCATGGGCAAGGACGGGGGCACACTAAAAATAAAGCCCGCAATACGGCTCGATCCTATCTTGACCTCAGTATTTTCTTTCTCTTTTCTTCTTATTTTTTCAGGTTCTTTACAACCCACATTACTTTTCGATGGTACCAATGGCCCCTTTTCCAGGCCCCTTATCTATACCTGATCGTCAATCCCTTCAAAGGATCATACAGCGAGGCAAAAAGCGGCGCAAACGAGTGGCAAAACGTACAAGGGATCCTCAAGATCATCTTTTTCCTTTTTAAGGACATGTATACATCTTTCCCTTGTCCTTGGCATGTAAAATAGCCTCGATGCCCATGGCACCATATGTAAAAATATGTTTTGACGTATCACTCAGACAATAATGGAAACAATTCCGCCCAACCTTGTTCGGTATTGACTTATTTCTTAAATATGTCTTCCCTCTGTACATAATATTGACCTATACACCTCGGAACGATTTAAAATGCCAGGGGCTCCATCAGGCCACATATATTTTTCAAACAAAAGAAAATCCGAACACTTTTAAAAGTACACTTCAGCGTCCCAAATATGGCATTATATGCATCGGCTCTGAATCATGTCTTTGGTCAATAGTTGGGTTGCCCGGCTCCTGTGGTTACCACCTTACATTCCGCTTCTTCGGCTAAGGTACTAAAGGGAGAACTACTACGATTGTGTTTCCGGTTTATCCGGTCAAGCACCTTAGTAGAGAAAGCCGAAACCTGACTATCATGATGCGGCGAGAGCTGGTCAGCAATTCGGCGACTCACTAAATCTTTAGCGATTTTTTCCGTTTTATACGAGGGACTGGCTTCAGTTCAGTCACGCGCCTCCGGTATCCCATCTCGGACATTCGCATGCGCACCAGGGGCTAGTTCCTAGCCCCACCATCAAACTCCTCTGGCTAAGTGAAAGCGCTAAAGCCACATAGTCTGATTGCCTGGTTCACTACGGAAGTCACCTTCTTTACGGACCAAGACGTTGGGTCAAGAGTGATTACACGTTATTCCGAACACCCCTATAGTATCTACATGGGGGCTGAAGCCGACGACTGGCAAACTTTTGGAAATACAAACGACCGCACAGGAGGAAAATATTTCAGATAAAATGACAAGTATGTTACAAAGCCTTGGTTTATTATACAACGTTCGGGCAGTTCGGATACATTCACTCGAACATAATATCCTTTGAGCATTGGCCCTCTATCCAACGGGCACCCTCTAGGACGTCTTCAAAATAGCACTCCGGACTGCGATGGTCTTTGCCTCCAGGTGGACCCTCAACTACCACGTCGGTGGCCTTCATCTTTGCCCAGTGCATCTTGACACGGGCAAAGGCCATCCGTGCACCTTCTATGCACACCAAGTGCTTCACCGCCTCAATGCAGGGCAGAGCGTTGTTGAGCTGCTTGACCAGGCAAAAGTAGCTACTAGGAATAGGTCTGGCCGGCCATAGCCGGACTACGATATCCTTCATGGCCAAACCAGCCATCCTATGCAGCTCCGCCAGCTGCATCATCTAGTTGTTTAGCAGCGCTGGCCGCTCCGGCGCCAGGTACTGCGACCAGAAGAGCTTCTCTGTCGTATTCCCTTCTTGGGCCCGGAAATACTTTGCAGCGTCGGCAGCACTCCTCGGGAGATCCGCAAAGGGGTCTGGAGCACTCCATAGTCGATTTAGCAAAGCATATCTTCGACCTCCAAATATACTCTGTAAAAGAAAAGGCTTACCAGCCGCTATTTGCCCGGCCTGCTTGATCTCCTCGCGGGCCGCCCGGGACTCGCTCCTCGCCTCCTTTGCCTCTTGCAGAGCCTTGGTGAGTTCAGCCGCTTGGGCCTTGTTACTCTCCTCCAAGGCTTCACACTTGTTGGCAGCATCTTCGAGCGCCTGCTCCACTTCGGTCACCCTCTCCTCATACTGATGGCGGGCGACCTGTTCGGCCTTCAAATCTGTAGCCGCTTTGTCAGCAGCCACTTGGCTCACCCGCGCCTGCTCCTTGGCTTCAGCAAGGGCACTCTTGAGGGTCTCGACCTCGGGCACGTTGCCTACAACCATATATATAGCAGCACATGAGCTTAAATTCTGAATTTGCATTACAATTCAGGCTTACAAGGGACCTTCAGAAAGCATACCTTGTTGCTCATCAAACCGCTTGTTAGAACGGTCGATCTCGTCATCAGCCAGCTTCAGCTTCCGCTTGAGTTCGGAAACTTTGGTGGCCTGGGCAGATGCCGCTAACAATGAAGCATGTTCATCAACATAGACAAGTATATCATCTCCGGCGAATATTCGATCCTCGTTAGGCCCTTATTCAAAGAACCGGACAGAGTCTCAAGGGCTACTATCTATACACAGGCATATATTTTTATATGAAAAAATGGCTAAGAATATTGCACCACATACCTCAAAGCCTGTCAACAGGCTGGTGAAGGCTTCATTCAGACTGCTTTTGGAGGACTGAACCTTGTCAACCACTGTACCATCAGGGTACAGTGTTCATCCACGATGGAAGCACGACGAAGTGCTTCCCTCAAAGTGTCCGGTGCCACCTCTTGAGCACTGTGTTGGATTTCCTTGAAGAGGAAAGGGTGATGCAGCAGAGGAGAGTAAGTATTTCCCTCAGTTTTTGAGAACCAAGGTATCAATCCAGTAGGAGGCTACGCCATGAGTCCCTCGTACCTACACAAAACAAATAGCTCCACGCAACCAACACGATGGGTTGTCAATCCCTTCACGGTCACTTACAAGAGTGAGATCTGATAGAGATGATAGATAATATTTTTGGTATTTTTGGTATAAATATGATAAGTAAAATAAAAGCAAAAGCAATAATAAAGTGTTGGGAGATTAATATGATAATGATAGACCCGGGGGCCATAGATTTCACTAGTGGCTTCTCTCAAGAACATAAGTATTTTACGATGGGTGAACAAATTACTGTTGAGCAATTGACAGAATTGAGCATAGTTATGAGAATATCTAGGTATGATCATGTATATAGGCATCACGTCCGAGACAAGTAGACCAACTCCTGCCTGCATCTACTACTATTACTCCACTCAACGACCGCTATCCAGCATGCATCTAGAGTATTAAGTTAATGAAAACAGAGTAACGCCTTAAGCAAGATGACATGATGTAGAGGGATAAATTCATGCAATATGATAAAATACCCATCTTGTTATCCTCGATGGCAACAATACAATACGTGCCTTGCTGCCCCTCATCACTTTGGGAAAGGACACCGCAAGATTGAACCCAAAGCTAAGCACTTCTCCCATTGCAAGAAAAACTAATCTAGTAGGCCAAACCAAACTGATAATTCGAAGAGACTTGCAAAGATAACCAATCATACATAAAATAATTCAGAGAAGATTCAAATTTTGTTCATAGATAAACTTGATCATAAACCAACAATTCATCGGTCTCAAAAAACACACCGCAAAAAGAAGATTACATCGAATAGATCTCCACGAGAGAGGGGGAGAACATTGTATTGAGATCCAAAAAGAGAGAAGAAGCCATCTAGCTACTAACTATGGACCCGAAGGTCTGAGGTAAACTACTCACACTTCATCGGAGGGGCTATGGTGATGATGTAGAAGCCCTTTGTGGTGGATTCCCCTTCCGGCGGAGCTCCAGAACAGGCCCCAAGATGGGATCTCGTGAGTACAGAAGGTTGCGGTGGTGGAATTAGGTTTTTGGCTCCGTATCTGATCGTTTGGGGGTACGTAGGTATATATAGGAGGAAGGAGTACGTCGGTGGAGCAAAGGGGGGCCCATGAGGCAGGGGGTGCGCCCTAGGGGGGGGCGCCGTCCACCCTCGTGGCCGGCTGAGGGAGTCCTGGATTAGGGGGTATCCGGATAGCCGGACTATGAGCTTTGGCCGGACTCCTGGACTATGAAGATACAAGATTGAAGACTTCGTCCCGTGCCCGAATGGGACTTTCCTTGGCGTGGAAGGCAAGCTTGGCGATACGGATATGTAGATTTCCTACCATTGTAACCGACTCTGTGTAACCCTAACCCTATTTGGTGCCTATATAAACCGGAGGGTTTTAGTCTGTAGGACGAACAACAATCATACCATAGGCTAGCTTCTAGGGTGTAGCATCTCTGATCTCGTGGTAGATCGACTCTTGTACTACCCACATCATCAATATTAATCAAGCAGGAGTAGGGTTTTACCTCCATCAAGAGGGCCCGAACCTGGGTAAAAACATCGCGTCCCTTGTCTCTTGTTACCATCCGCCTAGACGCATGCCGGGACCCCTACCCGAGATCTGCCGTTTTGACACCGACATTGGTGCTTTCATTGAGAGTTCCTCTGTGTCGTCAGTCTTTAGGCCCGATGGCTCCTCCGATCATCAACAACGATGCGCTCGGGTGATTCTTTTCTCCCGGACAGAAATTATTCGGGCGGCTTTGCTGCTGCGGGCCAATTAAGCTTGGCCATCTGGAGCAGATCGAAAGCTACGCCCCGCCATCGTGTCAGATTTGGAAGTTTGAACTACACGGTGACATCCGCGGAGACTTGATCTTTGACGGTTCGAGCCACAGCCAAGCGCCCGCCTTGTCGAAGGGCATGATCTATCTCTGCCACGGACGGTGTCACGGAGGCCACACCGCAGTCCGCTCCGACCTTTAGCTCCGGAGCCGACCGCTACCGATCGAGGATGGGTGGCTGGACACCGCCTCGGGGGCTGCGATCTCCACGGCGATTGATCCGTACACCTACCCCGTCCTTTGCGAAGCTCGTGACTCCAAGGCGCCGGACTTCTCTCCGGACTCCGAGCCTTACACGCACCTGCCAATCGAATCCGATTGGGCGCCGATCATGGAATTCACTGCCGCGGACATCTTTCAAAGACTCGCCTTTGGCGACATTCTGAATTCACTAAAGTCTCTCTCTTTATCGGAGAGCCCTGGCGGATTATGGTCGGGAAGGATGGGATGCGACGACGAAGAAAATCAAAGCCCACCCACCACCCACTTCAGAGCCACTGTCGATGATTTAACCGACATGCTCGACTTCGACTTCAAGACATTGGCGGTATGGACGGCGATGCAGGAGACGACCAAGAACCGGCGCCCACGGCCTTTGGAAGGCCACCTCGTCATATGACATATACATGGTGGACATCCCAAAAGATGGGAATGGCGATGGAACAGCAGAGGATGACCCCTCCAAGAAACAGCCTAAGCGCCGGCGTCAGCGGTGCCGCTCTAAATCCCGCCACATCAAAAACGGTGATTCCGGCACGGGAGATAATAACACCCCGGACAGTGCCGAAGACAACCCCCTCCAGCAAGATTTAGCGCAGGAGGATGGAGAAGCCAGCCCTCATGAGAGAGCGGCAGAAAAAGAGGTAAAGGAAGATAATTACATGCCTCCCTCCGAAGATGAGGCAAGCCTCGACGACGATGAATTTGTCGTGGCCGAGGATCCTGTCGAACAAGAGCGTTTCAAACGCAGGCTCATGGCCACGGCAAGCAGCCTCAAGAAAAAGCAGAAACAGCTTAGAGCTGACCAAGATTTGCTAGCTGACAGATGGACTGAAGTCCTTGCGGCCGAAGAGTATGAACTCGAGCGCCCCTCCAAGAGCTACCCAAGACGCAGGCGGCTACCCTGATTAGAGGAGGAAGCACCTAAACCTACATCATAAGTGCATGATATGGCTGACCGGCCACCTCATGGCCGTGACAGAGAGGCCTCTCGGCCCTCAATTCAAGCCGCACCCCGTCGCCGCTCAAAAAATACAAAGGCACGGGGAAATGCGCCGGACCTGTGATATATATTGGAGGACAAGGCAAGGCAGACAAGATCGATCTATGGATCGCATGGGCGCCCCACAACACGTGAGGATAACCGTCACGCCGGATATGACAACTCCGGCCGGGCCGAACATAGTAGACACAGCTCACTTGAGCTGCGTCGTGATATAGCCCAATACAGATGCGCCGCACACCCACTATGCTTCACAGATGAAGTGATGGATCATCAAATCCCTGAGGGTTTCAAACCCGTAAACATTGAATCATACGATGGCACAACAGATCCTGCGGTTTGGATCGAGGACTATCTCCTTCACATCCACATGGCCCGCGGTGATGATCTACATGCCATCAAATACCAACCGCTCGAGCTTAAAGGACCAGCCCGGCATTGGCTTAACAGCTTGCCAGCAGAGTCAATTGGTTGTTGGGAAGACCTGGAAGCCGCATTCCTCGACAATTTCCAGGGCACATATGTGCGACCACCAGACGCTGATGACCTAAACCACATAATTCAGCAGCCAGAGGAATCGGCCAGACAATTCTGGACACGGTTCCTAACCAAGAAAAATCAAATCGTCGATTGTCCGGATTGCCCTTGCAGCCTTTAAACACAACATCCGCGACGAGTGGCTTGCCCGGCACCTAGGACAGGAAAAGCCGAAATCCATGGCAGCCCTCACAACGCTCATGACCCGCTTTTGCGCGGGAGAGGACAGCTGGCTAGCTCGTAGTAACAACATGACCAAGAGCCCTGGTAATTCGGATACCAAGGACAACAGTGGCAGGTCGCATCGCAACAAGCACAAGCGTCGCATTAACGGCGATAATGCTGAGGATACGGCAGTCAATGCCGGATTCAGAGGCTCTAAACCCGGTCAGCAGAAAAAGCCATTTAAAATAAATACTCCGGGCCCATCCAATTTGGACCGAATACTCGATCGCTCGTGGCAGATACATGGCACCCCCGAAAAGCCAGCCAATCACACCACCAGGGATTGTTGGGTGTTCAAGCAGGCAGGCAAGTTAAATGCCAAATACAATGACAAGGGGCTGCATAGCGATGACGAGGAGGAGCCCCGGCCGCCGAACAATAGAGGACAGAAGGGCTTCCCCCCGCAAGTGCGGACGGTGAACATGATATACGCAACCCACATACCCAAAAGGGAGCGGAAGCGTGCACTAAGGGACGTATATGCGATGGAGCTAGTCGCCCCAAAGTTCAATCCATGGTCTTCCTGCCCAATCACTTTTGATCAAAGGGACCACCCCACTAGCATCCGCCATGGTGGATTCGCCGCATTGGTTCTAGACCCAATCATTGACGGATTTCACCTCACTAGAGTCCTAATGGACGGCGGCAGCCTGAACCTGCTTTATCAGATACAGCGCCAAAATGGGCATAGACCCATCAAGGATTAAACCCACGAAGACGACCTTCAAAGGCGCCATACCAGGTGTAGAGGCCAACTATGCAGGCTCGCCACACTTGAAGTGGTCTTGGATCCCGGATAACTTCCGGAGCGAGGAGTTAATCTTCGACATAGTCCCGTTCCTGATGGCTATCATGCACTGCTTGGACGAACCGCATTTGCAAAGTTCTATGCGGTGCCGCACTACGCATATCTCAAGCTCAAGATGCCAGGTCCTCGAGGAGTCATTACGGTTAATGGAAACACCAAACGCTCTCTCCGGACGGAGGAACATACGGCGGCCCTCGCGGCGGAAGTACAAAGCAGCCTCTTAAGGCAATTCTCGAGTCCGACTATTTAACGTCCGGACACCGTCAAGCGCGCCCGGAGTAACCTACAACAAGACCGCCTGGCAGGTTCTGAGCACGCATAGCAATGCGGCCCAAACCCCAGCCCTTGCGAAATTGCGAAACCAGTATTACGCGTACATAATTACGCTCTGGAAGTACCATGGGCACAGGGGAAGGGGCACAACCACGGCATGCCTAGAATGCGGCTCAACCGCACCAGGGGCTCCCGATTGTGTCATTCTTTTTTTCTCTTTCTTTTTACTTTCAGGACTCCGTTCTCACGAAGCCCGGTCCGGCATTAGAATCGCCGAACACACGATGCAACAGCCAGGGAAGCGTAGCTACATCGAGTGTCCGGTGGTCTCTATTACGAGAAATATATCTGCTTTTACACAACATCCCGCAGCTTACCCTCGGAGGAGACATGTTAAAAAGTCCCGTCCCTTGCTTATCGCACTATTTGTATCGTTCTGCTCTTACAGCAGCCCTTTTGAATAAACAATATATAGCTTCTGCCTATTATTGATTTCCCTTTATATATATATATATATATATATATATATATATATATATTCATTTATGACATTGTGCAACCATACACTTTGGTACGGGTAATACACCAGGGGCTTAAGTACCCCATAACATGGTGTGATAAGTCCGAACACTTTCACAAGTGCGGCACCCCGAACTTATAGCATTATATGCATCGGCTCCGAATCATGTCTTTGGTCAATAGTTGGGTTTGCCCGGCTCCCATGTTTTGGTACCTTACGTTCCGTTATATCGACTAAGGTAGCGTTGGGAGAACCATTGCGATTGTGCCCCGATTGAGCTGGGTTAAGCACCTCAGTAAAACTGACCGTCATGATAGGGCGAGAGCCGGTCGCTGTTCGAGAGGTTTCCGAGTCCCTAAAGACTTATGCCGCTTAGAGCGAGGAGTCGGCATTGTCCGGCCTAGGCGTGGATAGCACCCCGAACTCGGTCTTCCGAATACCAGGGGCTTCACGAAATTTAAAATTATAGAATTCTATGGCTAAGTGAGAGTGTTCAAGCATTATAGTCCGGTTGCCTTGTTACGTTCGTTGAGCGCCACCTCGAAGGACCCAAGAATGGGAACAAGAGCGCTCAAGTTCATCCCAAACACCCCAAAGACTGTGGCATGGGGGCTGAAGCCAACGACTCACCATCTCTCAAATTTAATACACGGCCGCCAAGGTAATATGTTAAATTAAAAAGTGTTGCTTAGCGCATATGAACAAGTTTTCAGCGACGGGATAACAAATGCGAGTCTACTCAAAAATTATATCTTTGGAGCATTCATCCGCTTATAAGGCGAGGCACCCTTCAGACGCCCTCATAATACATTTCAGAGCTTGCGATGCTCCTTCTTGGTGGTGCTCCGTCCTTCACAAGCTTCTCGGCGTCCATCTTGCCCCAGTGCACCTTAGCAAGGGCAAGGGCCCTCTGAGCACCTTCAATGCAGACGGAGCGCTTGATGACTTCAACCCATGGACAAAGGCGTCCACCAGCCGCCTCACCCGGCCAAGTAGCTCCTGTGCATGGCTTCCTTAGGCCACAGCCGAACTATGAGGCCCCTCATGGCCTGTTCGGTCACCTTATGGAGCTCGACCAACTGCTTCAACTGGTCGCTTAAGGGCACCGGGTGTTCGGCCTCAGCATACTAAGACCAGAACACCTTCTCCGTCGAGCTTCCCTCCTCGGCTCGGTAGAATGAGGCAGATCAGCCACATCACAAGCAGATCTGCGAATGCTCCTGGAGAGCTCCGGATTCGGGTAAGTAACAGATAATTCACTTTCACATGCTTGATTTGCATATAGAATGCCTTACCCGCCGCTATCTTCTTCATCGCCTCAATCTCCTGGAGGGCTTTTTGAACTTCGGCCTTAGCGGCCTTGGCACTCTCAAGGGCCGTGGCGAGCTCGGACTCCCGAGTCTTTGAGTCACGCTCCAAACTCTCGTGTTTTTCCACGAGAGCCGGGAGCTCTTGCCGCACCTCCGCCACCAGCGCCTCCTGCTTTTCTCGCTTGGTGCGCTCATCCGCATTGCTTCGGCCCGACACCGCCTCCTTGTGGTCGCCACCTCGTTCGTGGCCCCTGCAATATTCATGTTATTCCTGTCATTTTTTGCAAACACATCTTTTAAATACTCCCATAAGGTATTACTTACCTTCCTTGTCCTCGAGCTGCTTTTTGGCAAGTCTGAGCTCGTTCTCGGACTGCTCGAGGCTCCACTTCAATGCACCAACCTCCGCAGTCAGTGCGGCATAGGTCAGCAGTGCAGCCTGCACTCTCATATTGACATACTTATGTTAGACTCCTGCGTATATCTTTTTAGATCCTCGGTTCGGCTTTTTCTTTCTGAACACCAAACTGAGCATTAGGGGCTACTGTCTATGCGGTAATATTTTTATATATCTTAAATACATACCTCAAAGCCTGTTAGAAGGTCGGCACAGGCTTCAGTCAGCCCGCTCTTGGTGGACTGAACCTTCTGAATCACCACACGCATAACAGTGCGGTGCTCCTCGTCGATGGAAGCGCCTCCATCAAATCATCCGGTGCCTCCGGTTGGACGGAGGTCACCGGCGTCGCAGTCTTGCTCTTCTTACGAAGGGGTCGCCTGTCGGACTCCGGAACCACTGAAGGTTCCGATACGGAGTCCGGCGCAGGGCCGGACTTGAAGCCCTTCGGGGTTTTATCCCCTTTGAGCCTGGATTCTGGGAGGTCGCCTTGCGGCGCCTCCATAGACACCTCCTCCTAGCTAGGCCCCTTTTGGGACTCCACCCCGGTGTCATCCGCGGCGGGAGAAGACGAGGCGGTCGGAAGTGAGGTGCTATTCACCTCCGACGAATCCAGGGAGCCGCTCGACGAATCGTCGAGCCCATCCTTGGGCAGGCTGCATGGTTAAATCCGGCGTTATAGGATGTTGTGCGACAAATGAAACGCCACGAGTTATTCTGGTGTCCGGACACTTACGATTTCGCCAGGGGCTTGGCCCTTGGAGCCCACCCCTCTTCGCCGTCGTCGGCATTGGCGGTGTAGTCCGGAGGAAGGGTCCTTCCCTTCTTGGACCCTTCGGCCTCCCCGGTGGGGGCGGCCTTCCTTTTCTTCTCTCCCCCCGCTGGGGGAGAGGCCTCTTTTTCCTCCTCCTCGTCTTCGCGGGAGGAGTTCGCCTCGGCGTCATCGGACGATGAGTCCGATAACACCTGGCGCCGGGAACTCCTTCGAGTTCCCGTGGCCTTCTTCTTGGCCTTCTTTTCCGGCACCACGTGAGGTGCCACAACCAGCAGCCCCATCAATTGGGCGTCCGCTGGGTCTTCTGGCAAGGGAGCCGGACAGTCGATCTGTCCGGACGTCTTCAGCCAGTCCTGTCAAAGGTGAGGGAGTTTTAAATCCCACATAGAGTCAAACTATAAAAAAAGAGTCCCGTAAAGGGTAAAATAACTTACCTCGCTGGCTTGATGCTGCGAGCTGAATCCGCGATCTTCCGTCGTAGATGCGGGAGCTTCGGCGCCCTTGAACAACACCTTCCAGGCGTCTTCTTATGTAGTGTCGAAGAGCCGGTTCAAGGTTCGGTGCTGTGCCGGATCAAACTCCCACAAATTGAAGGCCCATTGCTGGCATGGGAGAATCCGGCGGATGAGTATCACCTAGATTACGTTGACAAGCTTGAGATTCTTGTCCACGAGGTTTCGGACGTAGGTTTGGAGTCCGGCCAGCTCTTCCAAATTACCCCACGGCAGGCCCGTCTCTTTCCATGAGGTGAGCCATGTGGGGAAGCCAGATCGGAATTCGGGGGCCGCCACCCATTGAGAGTCGCGCGGCTCGGTGATATAGAAACACCCCGATTGCCACCCCTTTATGGTCTCCACAAAGGAGCCCTCGAGCCATAGGACGTTGGCCATCCTGCCCACCATGGCGCCTCAAGACTCCGCTTGGCGGCCGCCCACTACCTTCGGCTTGACATTGAAGGTCTTCAGCCATAAGTCAAGTGGGGCTGGATGGAGAGGAAGGCCTCGCATACCCACGATAAACGCCGAGATGTTGAGGGCGAAATTGGGCCAGATCATGGAAATCTAGGCCGTAGTAGAACATGAGCCCTGTGATCTAATGGGTGAAGTGGAAACCCTAGTCCGCTGGAGGAAGTGGGGGAGGAACACCACCCTCTCATGGGGCCTGGGGATGGGGATGAGCTGCCCCTCGTTGGGGAGCCTATGCGCGATGTCGCCGGACAAGTATCCGGCCTTCCGCAGCTTTTTGATGTGCCCCTCCGTGACGGAGGAGGCCATCCACTTCCCTCCCGCTCCAGACATAGTTGGGAAGGTTGAGGTGGGATGTGCGGACTCGGGCACTGGAGCTCGAATGCTCCTTCGCGTGGAAGGCAAGCTTGGCGATACGGATATGTAGATTTCCTACCATTTTAACCGACTCTGTGTAACCCTAACCCTATTTGATGCCTATATAAACCGGAGGGTTTTAGTCCGTAGGACGAACAACAATCATACCATAGGCTAGCTTCTAGGGTTTAGCCTCTCTGATCTCGTGGTAGATCTACTCTTGTACTATCCACATCATCAATATTAATCAAGCAGGAGTAGGGTTTTACCTCCATCGAGAGGGCCCGAACCTGGGTAAAAACATCGTGTCCCTTGTCTCCTGTTACCATCCGCCTAGACGCACAGTTCGGGACCCCCTACCCGAGATCCGGCGGTTTTGACACCGACACCGCCTCTCTTCTTTCTTGACGGGGAGTCCAAGTCTCCTGGATCATATTCGGTGAGTAAAACATGTTCCCGAAGGTTTCATTCCGTTTGGACTCCGTTTGATATTCCATTTCTCCGAAACACTGAAATAGACAAAAAACAACAATTCTGGGCTGGGCCTCCGGTTAATAGGTTAGTCCCAAAAGTAATATAAAAGTGGAAAATAAAGCCCAATATGGTCCAAAACAGTAGATAATATAGCATGGATCAATCAAAAATTATAGATATGTTGGAGACGTATCATCTGGTGCCTTCGGATTGGTGGAGGTTGTCGGTGGAGTTAACACCCCTCTCTTTCGAAGGGGGCTGCTCGCTTGGATCCGGAGCCGTGTGGGTCTCCGGAGCGGTATTCGGCTAGGGGCCGGACTGGTCAGGGCCCCCGCCGTCAATCTCCATGGGGATTTTGCCTCCCATGTTTTCGGTAGTCAATGCGTTACCCTCTGGCGTCGTCTCAACGGTCTTCCGCACCTCACCCTGGCCCGGAGAGGTCCTTTGGGATAACACCTCGGTGTCATCCGTGGCATGTGGTGGGGAGGCTCGCGGAGGCGAATCAATCTCCATCATCTCCGGCGCCAAAGAATTCCCCGAAGATAGTGATTGTTGGGGGAGATCTCGGGCCGGACTAAAACACATAAACGATATGTTATCCCACAATCTGTGAAAGGCTGGATATTTGGTATCTTTTGAATACTTATGATTCGGCCAGGGGCTTCGCCCCAGGGCGCCACTGGGGGATGACTTTGTCATTGGAGTCCGAGCCATCCGAGAGGGTCATCTTCCCTCTTTTGAACGCGTTTGCCTCTGGGTCAGCAGAGGCCGCCCTCTTCTTCTTCTTCTCCTTGAGGGAAATTGCTCTCTTCTTCCTCCTCCTCCTCTTCGTCTTAATCTCCCTCGTGAGAGGAGAGAACTTTGGTATCTTCAGATGCAGCGTCCAAAGTACCTCGGTGGTGGAGGCCACTTTTGGCCTCCTTGGCCTTCTTCTCTGGCGCCTGGTATGGCGCCGGAACCAGCATCCTCATTAGCAGAGGAATGGTTGGGTCTTCGGGTAGTGGAGCCGAACATTGAATCCGCTCCGCCTTCTTCATCCAGCCCTGAAGGAAGAATGGAAGGCTCAACATACCCCTCACATTTACAAGTGGAAGTTATGTTCGGAAATCGGAAAACTTACGGGAGTGGCCGGATGAGTACAGTCGTGGCCGATGTCATTGGTCGTCTCCGGTCACGACTTCTGGGCCTTGAAGAGCAGTTTCCAGACGTCTTTGTGCGTCGTGCCAAAGAACCCCTGCAGGGTTCGAGGGCCGGCCGGATTGAATTCCCACAGGTGGAGAGACCGGCGCTGGCAAGGAGAATCCGGTGAAAAAGCATCACCTGGACCACATCGACAAGTGTGGTGTTCTTCTCTATCCTATTCTTGATGAGATTCTGCAGCGTCATCACCTTGTCGGACGACGCCTAGTCCAGGCCCTTGTTAATCCATGATGCGAGCCGCATTGGAGGTCTGTATTTGAACTCGGGAGTGGCAGCCCATGTGGTGTCGTGAGGCTCCGTGATGTAGAACCACTCCTGCTGCTACCCCTTCACGGTCTACACAAAGGCCCCCTTGGGCCAGGTGACATTGGGAAGCTTGCTCACCATGGCGCCACCGCATTCTGCATGTTGCCCGTCGACCACTTTCAGCTTCACATTGAAGACCTTGAGCCATAGGCCGAAGTGGGGGGGGGGGACGCGGAGGAATGCCTCGCACACGACGATGTAGCCGAAATGTGGAGGAAGGAATTTGGGGCTAGATCATGGAAATCAAGCCCGTAGTAGAACATGAGGCCACAGACAAAAGGGTGAAATGGAAACCCTAGTCCGCGGAGAAAGTGGGGGATGAACACCACCCTCTCATTGGGATTCGGAGTAGGGGTGATCTGCTTTTTGGCAGGAAGCCGGTGCGCGATGTTCGCGGCCAAGTACCCCGCTTGATGAAGTTCCTTGATGTTCCTCTCTGTGACGGAGGAAGCCATCCACTTGCCCTACAAACCCGATCCGGCCATGGCTGGGAGTGTTTGGTGGCTACGGAAAAGATCGAGACTTGGGCGCTGGAGCTTGAGGACAGAGGGGTTGAGGAAGGAGAAAGCGTGGGAAAAATGGGTTCTTATCCTCTTATAAAGGCAGTGAATATCAAGCGCCCCCTCGCAAGCCTTAAAACTCGCCTGTTCCCAAGGGGTCATGTAAACGGCTCGGTTGGATTACCCAAACCCGTATTGATGAGAATCCCGCAACAAGGGGACACAATCTCTGATTTGACAAGATGTGTCAATAGAGGCCATGCCTCGAAACCCGGGGCGGGAGGCCAAAAATCGGTTCGATATAATGATAAGGCTAGATGTTACGTCTCGCCGAAAAAGCTATCAGTGGACATGACTTATTTTGTTTAATTATTTTATCCTTGTGGTCTAGGGTTGTAACTGTTTTACGGAGCCGGATATGGTTCTGTTGTTCAACTGCTTTGGTGTATTCGGAGGAGGAACCCGCCTTGCAATGCCGACGACAATCTGCACGCCGGATACATCATCACTGAAGCCTGGTTCAGGGGCTACTGAGGGAGTCCTGGACTTTGGGTTCCTCGGGGAGCCGACCTATGTTACGTGGGCCGGATTGATGGGCCGTGAAGACACGAGACAAAAGACCTTCCCCCGTGTCCGGATGGGACTCTCCTTTGCGTGGATGGCAAGCTTGGCGTAAGGATGTGTAGTTTCCTTTCTCTATAAACTGACTTTGTACAACCCTAGGCCCCTCTGGTGTCTATAAACCGAAGGGTTTAGTCCGTAGAGGCCATGAAAAATGATACAGGCTAAACATCTAGGGTTTATCCATTACGATCTCGAGGTAGATCAACTCTAGTAACCCCCATACTCATCAAAGTCAATCAAGCAGGAAGTAGGGTATTACCTCCATTAAGAGGGCCCGAACTTGGGTAAACATCATGTCCCCTGCCTCCTGTCACCTTTGATCCTCAGATGCACAGTTTGGGACCCTCTACCCAAGATCGGCCGGTTTTGACACCGACAGGTCCCATGCAAGAAATGGAAATGAATGTCAAACACCCTTCCACTGTCACTCAGCCGCAAACATTGAGATGCCTGGTTTATAAATTCTAGTAAATCCAAAACTCGTCTAAAATTCATGAAACTTGGCATGTTATCATGGAGCTTCATCAACATGCCGTTGTCAAAATTTTGTCCCATTTGGGGCATGTTTGGGTATAAGTTTCTCACAAACGAGAGCTTCTCACAACAAGCCTGATGGTTTCGGTAGGGACATGCCACCTTTGGGGACGAAACGATATCCGTTGCCTCTTATTGCTTTCAAAAAATTTCTAGGGTCAACATAGAAAAATAGGAGTGTTGTGTTAAATTTTGGAATTTTTTGGGGTTCGTTTGGACATTTTTATACATTAACTGGGTTTTCTAGGCATTTTATGTGCATAATTCAAATTTGAACTACATGCACATGCTCCAGTGCATATAAATTGGTTGAAAATCAAATCTGTGTCCTTGGGTGCATGCTTAGGTCCCATGCAAGAAATGGGAATGAATTCCAAACACCAGGGCACTTTTTATTGCCGGCAAAACATTGAGATACTTTGTTTTAAAATTCTAGTAAATCCAAAACTCGTCTGAAATTCATGAAACTGGGCATGCTATCATGGAATGGCACCCGACATGCTGTTGCATTTTTCGTGTCCATTTTGAGAGAAGGCGCACTCGAATAACAGCCAACAAAGGCATTTTGAAACAAATAGCTGCCACTCTAACATTGCAAACGTTTTAGATAGAACACCCGTATGTAAACCAATAGTTTCCGCCGTAAGCCAAGAGAAAATGTGCCGAGCGGGATTTTTGCAACTCTTCATCGCAAACGTTTTAGATAGAACACATGTATGAAAAGTGAGAGCTATGGTCTTCCACAGTAAGCCAAGGGAAAATTCGCCGCATAGGATTTGTGCATCTCTTCAACGCAAACGGTTCAGATTGAATAAGGTATGCAAAACGATACTTCGGCGCTAAGCCAAGAGAAAATTTGGCAAGCAGGATTTGTACCTCCCTTCAACGCAAACGGTTTTCTCGGATGGCCCGTGTGCAACCACGTCAGACAATTTGGCAAGATTTGCATATGTCATATTGGGTATATTACCATTTGTCAGACTGGAAAGATTGACATTTGTTGATCTTGTAACATTGCCATTTGTCAATCCTTGTAACACTGCGATTTGTCAAAATATGCACCTAAAAATCACTAGCACTATCTAATTTTTGCAACTAAAATTTAGTAATTAAGCATAGATTTCATTCATAGATTAAGCAGTCGTTCTTAATTTATACAAACAGTTCAACTCGGCAGCTGAACCGACCAAACTTTTCCCCAATTGTTGCCAACCACGTACTGAAATAGCTAATTCAACTATATATACTAGCTAATTTTAAGTACATTGTAGAGTTCCACCACATCAATAGTCAGATGAACTGAACAAAATAGCCTTAAATACTACTACTACTACTATGGAGGGGCTATGTACTACTTCCGGCAGCCTCTCCTCTGCCGAGCATGCTCGGTAAGAGGAAGAGGAGGAGGAGCCTATCGACGAGCTGGACAAGTGCAATACGGTGCCTACCGTTGCTGCATCTTCAGCGACGCTCACCTCGAACGCCCTCTGCCGCTCCACACGACCCCTCTCGAAGAGGCCGAACTACTCATAGATCTCCTGATTCCTCGCCTCTGTGTCGGCGTGTGCTGCGGCCATGACTGTAGTAAGGCTCTTTGCATGCTCGATGAGGCGCTCCTCCTCCTCCCACGGGAACTCGATGTAGCGTGCAAGGTCGCCGACGCACGTGTGGGCCTCCACCTCTGCCTCCCTCCTTCATGCGGCGCTGGCGGAGTGGGTGATGATCCCGGCGGTCGACAATGAGCTGGCGGCCACGGCGGCCGATGATGGGGTGGCGGCCACAACCACCACCTCCCGCCTTCGGGCCGCGGTGGTGGAGCGGGTGACGGCCACGGTGGCCCATAGTGGGGTGGTGCCCACGATGGCCACGGTGGCCGATAGTGGGGTGGCGGCCATGACGGCCACCTCCCGCCTTCGGGCTGCGGCGGCGGAGCAAGCGATGGCCCTGGCTTTCGACGGTGTTGTGGAGTCAATGGCGGCCGGCAACAGCTGCCGACGGGCAGTAGCGGCGGAGCGTGTGGTGGGTGTTCCACGCACACCCAACACGGATGCCACGCGCACTACACTACATTGGGGACTGCGCCGCCGCCGCGGTGTAGCTTCCCAGCTGGAGCTATCCTCCGATGACGGCGGAGTGGCTGAGCGACGATGAAGGACCGGTGCCATTGGCGATTGTGGGAGAAGCAGACAAGATAAGCTACAAGGAGGGAGAGGAAAATGCGACGCAGGACTCGCCGGCCGTGAGGGTTTATATAGTAGGCTGGTAAGCATTAGGATATTGAGGGATTTCACCGAGTCGGGCGGGAAGCTTGCACGGTAACCTGCGCGGGAACGGGCTCACCACTGTTTGGCCAAAATAACACTCCCGCGCGCTGCTCAAGCTTGCGCTCGAAGCCGTCTGTGGCAGTGGGGTGACAAGACATGGGAGAGGTGGACGACAGGATATGTACACATACGGTTAATAAAAAAGCGTTTGCGATTTAATTACCTACTATACCCCCGTCCTAGTTTATAAGTAGAATTTAACTAATAAAATACGAATGCATGTCGCCAAAGATTATATTGTTTGATTCATATTTGAACATAGTTTCTAGTTATATAATTTTTATAACATGCATTAACATTTTGTTGGTTAAATTTAAGGTTATATACCATCAAGCGTTTGCCCACAACACATAGGGCTTATTCCATCACAAACAGCTCGAATCGATCAACTGTATTCCACATATCGCACACGCAACTCTAATCTGATTCGTGCTTGATGTCTCTGACATTGCTCACATAGTTCGTCTTATTTTCCACGTATCACTGTGCCGGCCTCTGCTCGTGTCCCTCAGCAAGCTCTGCTCGCTGTTAGGCGCCCAGCACGCTGTGCTCGCTGTTAGGCGCCGCGGTGCGCTCTGCTCGCGTCCGTCGGCGCGCTCGGCTTGTGGACAGCTTTTCCTTGCGTGTTCAACTGCTATATGCATATATATGGTTGCTCTCCGTTGAGGCGACCATGGAGCGCTCTTCTCACGTCCCTCCGCGCACGCTCTACCAGCGGTTGGGCATGCGCACGATCATGTCGGGGGCCCCATATGCATGCGGTTGCGCCCCGTGCGTTGCCAGGCGATGCAGTTACGTGCGGCACGATGGAGTTACGCGCTACAAATTAGAACTACCATTAGGGTGTGCCGATATTCCAGGCCATCCGGCTTCCCCTTTAATTCCCGCGGCCATTATAACCTTAATCTCTTCAACCTTTCGATCGTGCCCCACAACACAACAAGCACACCCACAACGACACATACAGAGGGGGTGTCTAGCGGCGCTCCAATGGAGTTCGACAAGCATAAAGTGGAGACCCACGCGAGGGAGATGGATCTCTTGATGGTGTACACCATCGACCCGGCCGTGGTGGACTACTACATCAACACCGTTGAGCAGTTGCTTGCTCGAGACAAGTACAAGGTGGTCGGCATCGACCTCCAGTACACCACCGGTCGTCCCAACATAGATCAGAAGGTTGCCGTCGCCCAGTTGTGCGTGCACCATCATGTCATCATCTACCACTAATGCATGGCCACAGAGCCTTCCGACCGTTTCTCCATGTTTGTCAACAGCACCGACTACAAGTTCACTATGGTGGAAACCACCGACGATGTAAAAGCGCTCAGGGTTACGGGCTTGGCCTGCAAGAGCCTTGTCGAAATCTGTGAGCACTACAGGGTCTGGGGCAGCACCAAATAGACTCACTGGTTGAACTCACCTCGGCCATCATCGACCCATACTACGAAAATATGAAGTAGGATGCCAACAGAACATGTCCTGTACCCTGGCACGGGGCCTGGATGCGGCAACTAGATGAACCTCACCTCAGGTCCGCGGCCAAGAGCGTATACACATGCTACGAGATGCCCAGGAAGATCGTTGACATGAGGAAGTGCCTCGTCACCCAAATCGATGAGGCCGGATCGAGCCACAAGCAAAGCAAGCGTCACTAGAAGTAGATGATGATCAGGTGATCGTTTATCCTAGTTAACCATGCATGTAATATATTGTTTACTTTGGTGTGTGGAAATGTCATGTTTGTAGTAGCCACCTATGTAATTATGCATGTAATAGTTTACTTTGGTGTGTGCAAATGCCATGGTTGCAGTAGCCACCTATGTAAGTGGATGTTTAATTTGGTTATGCAACCATGTCCTTATAAGTGTGTGTGTGTGTGTGTGTGTGTGTGTGTATTGATGTTGTTGTTCTGTATGCAATCCCATCACACAACACACACGTCTTATTAGCAGCAATTGTCTCTGTTATTATCGGTCTTCGCACACATTTTTGATTACATACCTGTTTGCCGCTTATCACACACATCTTGTTATATTGAACCGTTTTGTTCCTTGTCTCAACGCAAACAGTTCATCCGGGTGAACTGCATGTCGTATATCGCACACACCTTGATCTGGCAGACCGTTTATTTTGTGTTGCCTAATCACAAACAGTTCATCCGAGTGAACCGTATGCTGTATATCGCACACACCTTCATCTGGCTGCCCGTTTCTTTTGTTCCTCCTCATTGCAAGCAGTTAATTGAACTGAACCGTATGCCCTGCATCGCACACGCAACTAAAATCTGAACCATGTTTGATGCATCCGTCATCGCAAATGTTTTGCACCTTTTTGATGGTTTTTTACAACACCGTTTGCGATTATTGCATCACACACAGTTTCGTCTAAGGGTCTCTGATCGTAGTGTCGTGTTAGCAGCATCCTGCAGTAGTGTGTAGCCGACAAGGCTCGATTGGTAAAAGGTCCCCTCCTCGTATATGATGGACAATTCTTCATGTTCGTGGAAGCTGGGGTCATCATCTTGATGATACATTCCTGGCTCAGGCGCAGGGCAGCTTAGTGTTTCGACCCAGCGCCTCCATCTCCGTTCAGATATATCGGACAACCATTTAAAGGAAATGAAATGAACTACTCCAATAGACGAGGAGGTTCAGGGAGACTTACTATGTCGGCAGTGTTGTAGTAGGACAAGCCTATAAACTTTCTCTTCACGAACTCAGACGGTTCTCCCTTGTATATGCCGGCCAGGGTTGTACTAAAGGCCACTTGGTCTTTGAACCCCTCCCGAATTGACTGGGTGGTGTCTTTGGTCCCATTGTACATGCACAACAGATGCTGGCATTGCCAAAGTGACTGGACTTTCCAGTCAATGGCCATCGCCATCACGTCTATGATGGTGAGGACATTGCTTGTCAAATACCGCACCTGGGCAGCCAGGACTGCCACCTCGGAACCATCCTTCTGAGTGGTGCTCCGCGATCTCCAATTAAAGAGTTTCCTCGGAGCCTCCGAGGAGAATATCGGGATCCCGGGATGAACTGGCTCATGCAGCGGGACATTATCCATATAGAACCACTCATATGCCCATGTATCGACGTCTTCTCGAGGGGTGCCTGTGGGGTAGCCGGTCCCAGCTATTTGGCAGACATTGGTTGTGCCGACTGTGAAGTTTCCCTCCTCGGGAGCAGGGCATCACACAAAAGTATTTCCTCCACAACTTGAAATATGCCACCCATCCGAGAGATAAATTTTGTTGGGAACATTGCATGGAAAATAAAAAAATTCTACGCACACGCAAGATTTATGCATGGAGATGCATAGCTACGAGAGGGGAAGAGCATCTTCATACACTTAATGAATGCTAAGCAGAAGCGCTTATCAACACGATTGATGTAGTCGTACACCTTCACAATCTGTCCCGATCAAGCACCAAACGTACGGCACCTCCGTGTTCAGTACACGTTCAACTCGATGACATCATCGCCTTCTTGATCTAGCAAGAGGGGAGAAGTAGCATGACGGCGTGGTGACGGTGGTGGTGAAGAACAATCTCAGCACGGCTTCGCCAAGCACAACAGAAACTATGACGGAGGATAAACTAGAGGGGACGGGGTTGCCGGCACACGGCTTGGTGAATCTTGATGCGTTCCGGGTGCTAGCCCTATCCCTCTATTTATATGTTTAGCCCTGGGGTCGTAACTTGGAGAAAGAGCCTCCTCAAAGTCGGTTTTTGCCCGTAAGACAACAGTCCTTCTCGGACTCCAGGACCAGACGCCAGGGTCATCGGCATTTGGCACCAGACGCTATGGTCCCTAGCGTCTAGCCCCTGGCCTCCGCAAAACTTCCTTTTGCACCTTCCTTAAGCATCGTGGGCTTTACCCCTTGGCCCAAATAAAGTGTTCTCGTACCCGAACATTTCGGGAAACATCCGAAACCCCTTCCGGTGAATTCCGGAACCCTTCCGGAGACCAAACACTATTATCCCATATATAAATCTTTACCTCTGGACTATTCCGGAGTTCCTCGTCATGTCTGTTATCTCATCTGGGACTCCGAACAATATTCGATCACCAACATACATAACTCATATAATACTATATCATCAACGAATGTTAAGCATGCGGACCCTATGCGTTCGAGGATGATGTAAACATGACCGAGACACTTCTCCGGTCAATAACCAATAGCAGGACCTGAATTCCCATATTGGTTCCTACATATTCCACGAAGATCTTTATCGGTCGAACCTTTATGAGAACATACGTAGTTCCTTTGTCTGTCGGTATGTTACTTGCCCGAGATTCAATCGATGGTATCTCCATACCTAGATCAATCTCGTTACCGGCAAGTCTCTTTACTCGTTCTGTAGTACATCATCCTGTAACTAACTCCTTAGTCACTTTGCTTGAAAGCTTCTTGTGATGATGTATTATCGAGAGGGCCCTACCTCTCCGCCATACGGACTGACAAATCCAGTTTTGATCCATGCCAACCCAATAGACACCTTCGGAGATACCTGTAGAGCACCTTTATGATCACCCAGTTACGTTATGATGTTTGATGGCACACAAGGCATTCCTCAGGAGTCCAGGAGTTGCATGATCTCATGGTCGAGGAAACATGTATTTGACATGCAATAAACTAAACAATCATATGCTATGCTGACGGTTGGGTCTTGTCCATCACATGATTCTCCTAATGATGTGATCTCGTTATCAAATGACAACTCATGTCTATGGTTAGGAAACCTTAACCATCTTTGCTAAACGATCTAGTCTAGTAGAGGCTCACTAGCGACACGGTATTTCTTTATGTATGCACACATGTATTTAAGTTTCTGGTCAATACAATTCTAGCATGAATAATAAACCTTTATCATGAATAAGGAAATATGGTAATAACCACTTTATTATTTCCTCTAGGGCATATTTCCATCACTATCCCACATGCACTAGACTCTATAAATAGTTCCCATCGCCATGTGATTAACACCCAAAGTGTTCACTAGAGTAAATAATCTAGTTCACATTGCCATGTGATTAACACTAAAAGAGTTCTATGGTGTGATCATGTTTTGCTTGTCAGAGTGATTTTTAGTCGACGGGTCTGCAACATTCAGATCCGTGTGTACTTTGCAAACATCTATGTCTACAATGCTCTGCATAGAGCTACTCTGGCTAATTGCTCCCACGTTCAATACGTATCCCGATTGAGACTCAGAGTCATCTGGATCAGTGTCAAAGCTTGCATCAACGTAACCCTTTACGACTAACTCTTTATCACCTCCATAACCGAGAAACATTTTTTCCTTAGTCCCTTTTAAGGTACCTAACAATAATTTTGACCGCTGAGTGATCCACTCCTGAATCACTTTGTACCTCCCTGCCAAACTTACGGCAAGGCACACATCAGGTCCCGTACACAGCATGACATACATTATAAAACCTATGGCTGAGGCATAGGGAATGACTTTCATTCTCTCTCTATCTTCTGCCATGGTCGGGTTACTCAATTTCGCACCTTGCAAAACAGGCAAGAACCCCTTCTTGGACAGATCCATTTTGAACTTCTTCAAAATCTTATCAAGGTATGTGCTTTGTGAAAGTCCTTTTAAGCGTCTTGATCTATCCCTATAGATCTTGATGCCTAATATATAAGCAGCTTCACCGAGGTCTTTCATTGAAAAATTCTTATTCAAGTATCCTTTTATGCTATCCAGAAATTCTATATCATTTCCAATCAACAATATGCCATCCACATATAATATTAGAAATGCTACAGAGCTCCCACTCACTTGCTTGTAAACACAGGCTTCACCATAAGTCTGTATAAAACCAAAATGCTTTGATCACCTCATCAAAGCGTTTATTCCAACTCTGAGATGCTTGCACCAGTCCATAGATGAATCACTAGAGCTTGCACACTTTGTTAGCACCATTAGGATCGACAAAATCTTCCAGTTGCATCATATATAACTCTTCCTTAATAAACCCATTAAGGAATGCAGTTTTGACGTCCATTTGCCAAATTTCATAATCATGAAATGCGGCAATTGCTAACATGATTAGAACAGGCTTAAGCATAGCTACGGGTGAGAAAGTCTCATCGTAGTCAACCCCTTGAACTTTTCGAAAACCTTTTGCAAGAAGTCAAGCTTTGTAGACAGTGATATTACCATACGTCTTCCTCTTGAAGATCCATTTATTCTCAATGACTTGCCGATCATCGGGCAAATCCACAAAAATCCACACTTTGGTCCCATACATGGATCCTATCTCATATTTGATGGCCTCAAGCCATTTGTCAGAATATGGGCTTGTCATAGCTTCTTCATAGTTCATAGGTTCGCCGTCGCCCAACAACATGATTTCCAGGATAGGATTATCGTACCACTCTGGTGTGGAATGTGTTTTGGTCGACCTACGAGGTTCAGTAGTAACTTGATTTGAAGTTTCATGATCATCATCATTTGCTTCCTCTCTGGTTGGTGTAGGCATCACGGGAACGATTTTCTCTGATGTACAACTTTCCAACTCGAGAGAAGGTACAACTACCTCATCAAGTTCTAATTTCTTCCCACTCTCTTCTTTGAGAGAAATTCCTTCTCTAGAAAGGACCCATTCTTAGCAACAAAGATTTTGCCTTCGGATATGTGGCAGAAGGTATACCCAATAGTTTCTTTTGGGTATCCTATGAAGACACATTTCTCCGCTTTGGGTTCAAGCTTATCAGGCTGAAGCCTTTTGACGTAAGCATCGCATCCCCAAACTTTAAGAAACAACAGCTTAGGTTTCTTGCCAAACCACAGTTCATATGGTGTCATCTCAACGGATTTAGACGGTGCCCTATTTAACATTAATGTGGTTGTCTCTAATGCATAACCCAAAAATGATAAAGGCAAATCGGTAAGAGACATCATAGAATGCACCATATCTAATAAAGTACGGTTACAAAGTTCGTACACACCATTACGCAGTGGTGTTCCAGGTGGCGTGAGTTGTGAAACAATTCCACATTGTCTTAAATGAAGGTCAAACTCGTAACTCAAATATTCGCCTCTGCGATCAGATCGTAGAAACTTTATTATCTTGTTACGATGATTCTCCACTTCATTATGAAATTCTTTGAACTTTTCAAATGTTTCAGTTTCATCAAGTAGATATACCCATACCTACTCAAATCATCTGTTAAGGTTAGAAAATAACGATACCCGATGCGTGCTTCAACACTCATCGGACCGCATACATCGGTATATATTATTTCCAATAAGTCATTAGCCCATTGTTCCAGAGAACGTAGTTTTAGTCATCTTTCCCACGAGGCATGGTTCGCAAGTATCAAATGATTCATAATCAAGTGATTCCAAAAGTCCGTCCGCATGGAGTTTTTTCATGCGCTTTACACAATATGACCTAAATGGCAATGCCACAAGTATGTTGCACTATCATTATCAAATTTGCATCTTCTGGCATCAATATTATGAATATGTGAATCACCACAATCGAGATTCAATAAACCATTCGCATTGGGTGTATGACCATAGAAGCTTTTATTCATGTAAACAGAACAACAATTATTCTTTGACTTAAATAATAACTTTATTGCAATAAACATGATCTAATCATGTTCCTGCTCAACGCAAACACCAAATAACATTTATTTAGGTTCAACACTAATCTTGAAGGTAGAGGGAGTGTGTGATGGTGATCATATCAATCTTGGAAACACTTCCAACACACATCGTCTCCTCGCCCTTAACTAGTCTCCGTTTATTCTGTAACTCCTGTTTCGAGTTACAAATATGAGCAACCGAACCAGTATCAAATACCTAGGCGCTACTATGAGCACTAGTAAGGAACACATCAATAACATGTATATCAAATATACCTTTGTTCACTTTGCCATCCTTCTTATCCGCCAAATATTTGGGGCAGCTCCGCTTCTAGTGGCCATTACCCTTGCAGTAGAAGCACTCAGTCTCAGTCTTGGGTCCAACTTTGGGCTTCTTCACGAGAGCATCAACTTCTTTGCCATTCTTCTTGAAGTTCCCTTTCTTTCCCTTGCCCTATCTTAAAACGGTGGTCTTGTTAACCATCAACACTTGATGCCCTTTCTTCATTTCCACCTTCGCCAATTTCAGCACCGCGAAGAGCTTTGGGAATCGTTTTCATCATCCCCTGCATATTATAGTTCATCATGAAGCTCTAGTAGCTTGGTGATTGTGACTGGAGAACTCTGTCAATCCCTATCTTATCTGGAAAATTAACTCCCACTCGATTCAAGTGGTTGTAGTACCTAGACATTCTGAGCACATGCTCACTGGCTGAGCTATTCTCCTTCGTCTTGTAGGCAAAGTACTTTTTAGAGGTCTCATGCCTCTCAACATTGGCATGAGCCTGAAATACCAATTTTAGCTCTTGGAACATCTCATAAGTTTTATGGCGTTCAAAACGTATTTGGAGCCTCGATTCTAAGCCGTAAAGCATGGCACACTAAACTATCAAGTAGTCATCAGACCGAGCTTGCCAAACATTCATAATGTCTGCATCAAGGACATAATTCTTCTGTGCAGCAATGAGGATAATCCTCATATCATGGACCCAGTCCGCATTATTGCTACATTCATCTTTCAACTTAGCTTTCTCTAGGAACGTATCAAAAATAGGGGAGCTACATCGCGAGCTATTGATCTACAACATAATTTGCGAATACATTTTGACTATGTTCATGATAAATTAAGTTCAGTTAGTAAAATTACTAATGAACTCCCGCTTAACTCAACATCCCTCAAGTTGTCTAATTAATACATGATCCATATCAACTAAACCATGTCCGATCATCAAGTGAGATGGAGTAGTCTTCAATGGTGAACATCTTCATGTTGATCATATCTACTATATGACTTATCTTCAACCTTTCATTCTCCAGTGTTCCGAGACCATGTCTGTACATGATAGGCTCGTCAAGTTTAACCCAAGTATTCTACTTGTGTAAATCTGGCTTACACCCGTTGTATGTGAACGTAGAGTCTATCACACCCATCATCATGAGGTCCTTCAAGCATTTAACTTTAGTAACGGTGCATACTTGGGGAGAACACTTTTATCTTCAAATTAAGTGAAGGGATAATCTTATAATGCTACTGTCGTTCTAAGCAAAATAAGATGCACAAATGATAAGCATCACATGCAATCAAAATATGTGACATGATATGGCCATCATCATCTTGTGCTTTCGATCTTCATCTTCAAAGCAACGTCATAATCTCCATCGTCACCGGCGCGACACCTTGATCTCTATTATTGCGTTGGGTCGTCTCGCCAACTATTGCTTCTACAACTATTGCTAATGCATAGCAATAAAGTAAAGCAATTACATGGCGCTTAATGATTGACATGCGGGTCATGCAATAATTAAAAGACAACCCTAAGGCTCCTGCAGGTTGTTGATATTACAAAACATGATCATCTCATACATCAACGTACATCACATCACGTCTTGACCATATCATATCACAACATACCCTGGAAAAATAAGTTATACGCCCTCTACTTTGTTGTTGCAAGTTTTATGTGGCTGCTACAGGTAACTAGCAAGAACCGTTCTTACCTACGCAAAACCACAATAGTGATTATCAAGTTTGTTATTTTAACCTCCTGCAAGGACTGGCCGTAGTCAAATTCGATCCAACTAAAGTGAGAGAAACAGACACCTGCCATCCACCTTATGCAAAACAAGTTGCATGTTAGTCGGTGTAACCGGTCTCATGTACGTGGATATGTAAGGTTGGTCTAGGCCGCTTCATCCCACAATACTGCCAAATCAAAATAAGACGTTGGTGGTAAGCAGTATGAACATCACCGCACACAACTCCTTTGTGTTCTACTCGTGCATATCATCTACGCATAGACCTGGCTCATGATGCACTGTAGGGGAACGTTGCATGGAAAACAAAAGAATTTCTACGCATACGTAAGATCTATCCATGGAGATGCATAGCTACGAGAGGGGGATAACATCTTCATACCCTTGAACATTGCTATGTGGAAGCGTTTACCAACGATGTAGATGTAGTCTTAAACCTTCACGATCCGTCCCGATCAAGCACCGAACGCACGGCACCTCCACGTTTAGCACACGTTCAGCTTGATGACATCCTCGCCTTCTTGATCAAGCAAGAGGGGAGAAGTAGTAAATGAGTTCCGTCAGCACGACGGCGTTGTGACGGTGGTGGTGAAGAACAATCTCCGCAGGGCTTCGCCAAGCACAACGGAAACTATGATGGAGGATAAATTAGAGGGGACAGGGTTGCCGGCACATGGCTTGGTGAATCTTGATGTGTTGGGGGTGCTATCCCTGCCCCTCTATTTATATGTTGAGCCCTGGGTCATAACTTGGAGAAAGAGCCTCCTCAAAGTCAGTTTTGCCAGTAAGGCAAGAGCCCTTCTCGGACTCCAGGACTAGACGCCAGGGTCCTCATGAAGGAAATATGCCCTAGAGGCAATAATAAAGTTATTATTTTATTTCCTTATATCATGATAAAAGTTTATTATTCATGCTAGAATTGTATTAACCGGAAACTTGATACATGGGTGAATACATACACAAAACAAAGTGTCCCTAGTATGCCTCTACTAGACTAGCTCGTTAATCAAAGATGGTTAAATTTCCTGACCATAGACATGTGTTGTCATTTGATGAATGGGATCACATCATTAGAGAATGATGTGATGGACAAGACCCATCCGTTAGCATTATGATCGCTGATTTTTAATGTTATTGCTTTCTTCCTGACTTATACATGTTCCTCTGACTATGAGATTATGCAACTCCCGAATACCGGCGGAACACCTTGTGTGCTATCAAACGTCACAACGTAACTAGGTGATTATAAAGATTCTCTATAGGTGTCTCCGAAGGTGTTTGTTGGGTTTGCATAGATAGAGATTAGGATTTGTCACTCCGTTTATCTGAGAGGTATCTCTAGGCCCTCTCGGTAATGCGCATCACTATAAGACTTGCAAGCAATGTGACTAATGAGTTAGTTGCAGGATGATGCATTACGGAACGAGTAAATAGACTTGCCGGTAACGAGATTGAACTAGGTATGATGATACCGACGATCGAATCTCGGGCATGTAACATACTGATGACAAAGGGAGCAATGTATGTTGTTATGCGGTTTGACCGATAAAGATCTTCGTAGAATATGTAGGAGCCAATATGAGAATCCAGGTTCCGCTATTGGTTATTGACCGGAGATGTGTCTCGGTCATGTCTACATAGTTCTCGAACCCGTAGGGTCCGCACGCTTAACGTTCGATGACGATTTTTGTTATGAGTTATGTGATTCGATGTACCGAAGTTTGTTCGGAGTCCCGGATGAGATCACGAACATGACGAGGAGTCTCGAAATGGTCGAGAGGTAATGATTCATATATTGGAAGGTTGCATTTGGACATCGGAAAGATTTCGAGTGATTCGGGCATTTTTTCGGAGTACGTGGAGGTTACCAGAACCCCCCCGGGAGAAGTTATGGGCCTTATGGGCCATAAGAGGGAAGCACACCAGCCCACAAGGGGCTGGTTCGCCCCCCTTGGGAAGGAGGCCGATTAGGACTAGGAGAAGAGGGTCGGCCCCCCTTTCCTTCTCCTTCTCCCTTCCCCCTTTCCTACTCCATGTGGGAGGTGGAATCCTACTAGGACTAGGGAGTCCTAGTAGAAATCCACACCTTGGCGCGCCCCCTAGGGCCGGCTGCCTCTCCCTTTCCCTCCTTTATATATGGAGGCAGGAGCACCCCAAAGACACAAGTTGATCTTTTAGCCGTGTGCGGTGCCCCCCTCCACAGTTACACACCTCGGTCATATTGTCGTAGTGCTTAGGCGAAGCCCTGCGCCAGTAACTTCATCATCACCATCACCACGCCGTCATGCTGACGGAACTCTCCCTCGGCCTCAACTGGATCAAGAGTTCGAGGGACGTCACCCGAGCTGAACGTGTGCAGATCGCGGAGGTGCCGTGCATTCGTTATTTGGATCGATTGGATTGCGAAGACGTTCGACTACATCAACCGCATTACTAAACGCTTCCGCTTTCGGTCTACGAGGGTACATGGACACACTCTCCCCACTCGTTATGCTTCTCCTAGATAGATCTTGCGTGATCATAGAATTTTTTTCGAAATACTATGTTCCCAACAGTGGTATCAGAGCCAGGTCTATGCGTAGATGTTATATGCACGAGTAGAACACAAAGAGTTGTGGGCGATAATAGGCATACTGCTTACCAGCATGTCATACTTTGATTCAGCGGTATTTTTGGATGAAGCAGCCCAGACCGACACTACATGACCGCATTCATGAGACTGGTTCTACCGACGTGCTTCACACACAGGTGGCTAGTGGGTGTCTGTTTCTCCAACTTTAGTTGAATCAATTTTGACTACGCCCGGTCCTTGTTGAAGGTTAAAATAGCACACTTGACGAAAAATCGTTGTGGTTTTGATGCGTAGGTAAGAACAGTTCTTGCTATAAGCCCGTAGAAGCCACGTAAAACTTGCAACAACAAAGAGAGGACGTCTAACTTGTTTTTGCAGGGCTTGTTGTGATGTGATATGGTCAAGACGTGATGATATATAAATTTTTGTATGAGATGATCATGTTTTGTAAAAGTTATCGGCAACTGGCAGGAGCCTTATGGTTGTCGCTTTATTGTATGAAATTCAATCGCCATGTAATTGCTTTACTTTAAGCGGTAGCGATAGTCATAGAAGCAATAGCTGGCGAGACGACAACGATGCTACGATGGAGATCAAGGTGTCAAGCCAGTGACGGTGGTGATCATCACGGTGCTTTGGAGATGGAGATCAAAGGCACAAGATGATGATGGCCATATCATATCACTTATTTTGATTGCATGTGATGTTTATCTTTTATGCATCTTATTTTGCTTAGTACGGCAGTAGCAGTATAAGATGATCTCTCACTAAAATTTCAAGGTATAAGTGTTCTCCCTGAGTGTGCACCGTTGTGACAGTTCCTCGTGCTGAGACACCATGTGATGATCGGGTGTGATAAGCTGTATGTTCACATACAACGGGATCAGGCCAGTTTTGCACACACAGAATACTCGGGTTAAACTTGACGAGCCTAGCATATACAGATATGGCCTCGGAACACTGAGACCGAAAGGTCGAGCGTGAATCATATAGTAGATATGATCAACATAGTGATGTTCACCATTGAAAACTTCTCCATCTCACGTGATGATCAGACATGGTTTAGTTGATATGGATCACGTGATCATTTAGATGACTAGAGGGATGTCTATCTAAGTAGGAGTTCTTAAGTAATATGATTAATTGAACTTTAATTTATCATGAACTTAGTCCTGATAGTATTTGCATAAGTATGTTGTAGATCAATAGCTAGCGATGTAGCTCCCCATTTATTTTTGATATGTCCCTAGAGAAAAACTAACCAAAGCAGGTAGGCGGCCACGGTTCATAACGCACTCTTCGCACAACAGATCCACTTTGATAGACTTTCCGTAGCTCAGTACTGCTGATCGTTGACGCCCGCAACTGTACTTACGGCTGTACTTGTGAAAAGTGAAAGATGATAGTAGTAATGATGCGGACTAGGTCCGTAATCTGAGGATTATCCTCATTGTTGCACAGAAGAATTATGTCCTTGATGCACCGCTAGGTGACAGACCTATTGCAGGAGCAAATGCAGATGTTATGAATGTTTGGCAAGCTCGGTATGATAACTACTTGATAGTTTAGTGCGCCATGCTTTACGGCTTAGAACCGGGACTTCAAAAACGTTTTGAACACCACGGAGCATATAAGATGCTCCAAGAGCTGAAAATGGTATTTCAGACTCATGCCCGAGTCGAGAGGTATGAGACCTCTGACAAGTACTTTGCCTACAAGATGAAGGAGAATAGCCCAACCAGTGAGCATGTGCTCAAATTGTCTGAGTACTACAATCACTTGAATCAAGTGGGAGTTAATGTTCCAGATAAAAATAGTGATAGACAGAGTTCTCTAGTCACTATCACCAAGTTAATGGAACTTCATGATGAACTATAATAGGCAAGGGATGACGAAAATGATTCCCGAGCTCTTCGTGATGCTGAAATCGACAAAGGTAGAAATCAAGAAAAGCATCAAATGTTGATGGTTGACAAGACCACTAGTTTCAAGTAAAAGGGCAAGGGAAAGAAAGGGAACTTCAAGAAGAATGGCAAGCAAGTTGCCACTCCCATGAAGAAGCCCAAAGCTAGACCCAAGCCTAAAATGGAGTGCTTCTATTGCGAAGGAAATGGTTACTAGAAGCGGAACTGCCCCAAATACTTCGCGGATAAGAAGAATGGCAAAATGAACAAAAGTATATATGATATACATGTTATTGATGTGTACTTTACTAGTGTTCATAGTAGCCCCTGGGTATTTGATACTGGTTCAGTTGCTATGATTAGTAACTCGAAACAGGAGTTACAAAATGAACAAAGACTAGTTTAGGGCAAGGTGACGATGTGTGTTGGAAGTGATTCCAAGGTTTGATAAGATCACCACCACACACTCCCTTTACCTTCGGGATTAGTGTTGAACCTAAAATAAATGTTATTTGGTGTTTGCGTTGAGCATAATATGATTGGATCATATTTATTGCAATACGATTATTCATTTAAGTCAAAGAATAATTGTTATTCTGTTTACATGAATAAAACCTTCTGTGGTCATACACCCAAGGTGAATGGTTTATTGAATCTCGGTCGTAGTGATACACATATTCATAATATTGATGCCAAAAGATGCAAAATTGATAATGATAGTGCAACATATTTGTGGCACTGTAGTTTAGGTCATATTGGTGTAAAGCGCATGAAGAAACTCCATGTTGATGGGCTTTTGGAATCACTTGATGCTTGCAAACCATGCCTCATGAGGCAAGATGACTAAGACTCTGTTCTCCGGAACAATGGAGCGAGCAACTGACTTATTAGAAATAATACATACTAATGTATGCGATCCGATGAGTTTTGAGGCTCGCGGCGGGTATTGTTATTTTCTGACCTTCACAAATGATTTGAGCAGATATGGGTATATCTACTTGATGAAACATAAGTCTGAAACATTTGAAAAGTTCAAAGGATTTCAGAGTGAAGTGGAAAATCATCATAACAAGAAAATAAAGTTTCTACGATCTGATCGCGGAGACGAATATTTGAGTTACGAGTTTGGTCTTCATTTGAAACGATGTGGAATAGTTTCGCAACTCACGCCACCTGGAACACCATAGCATAATGGTGTGTACGAATGTTATAACCGTACTTTATAAGATATGGTGCGATCTATGATGTCTCATACCGATTTATTACTATCGTTTTGGGGTTATGCATTAGAGACAGTTGCATTCACGTTAAATAGGGCACCATCTGAATCCGTTGAGACGACACCATATGAACTGTGGTTTGGCAAGAAACCTAAGTTGTCGTTTCTTAAAGTTTGGGGTTGCTGTGCTTATGTGAAAAATCTTCAACCTGATAAGCTCGAACCTAAATTGGAGAAATGCGTCTTCATAGGATACCCAAAGGAGACTGTTGGGTACACCTTCTATCACAGATCCGAAAGCAAGATATTCGTTGCTTAGAATGGATCCTTTCTAGAGAAGGAATTTCTCTCAAAAGAAGTGAGTGGGAGGAAAGTAGAACTTGATGAGGTAATTGTACCTTCTCACGAGTTGGAAAGTAGTTCATCACAGAAATTAGTGCCGGTGATGCCAACACCAATTAGTGAGGAAGCTAATGATGATGATCATGAACCTTCAGATCCAGTAACTACTGAACCTCGTAGGTCAACCAGAGTAAGGTCCGCACCAGAGTTGTACAGCAATCCTGTTCTGGAGGTCATGTTACTTGACCATGACGAACCTATGAACTATGAGGAAGCGATGATGAGCCCAGATTCCGCAAAATGGCTTGAGGCCATGAAATCTGAGATAGGATCCATGTATGAGAACAAAGTATGGACTTTGGTTGACTTGCCCGACGATCGGCAAACCATAGAGAATAAAATGGATCTTCAAGAGGAAGAAGGACGCTGATAGTAGTGTTACTATCTACAAAGCTTGACTTGTCGAAAAGGGTTTTTGACAAGTTCAAGATGTTGACTATGATGAGATTTTTACTCGTATCGATACTTAAAGTCTGTCTGAATCATGCTAGCAATTGCCACATTTCATGAAATCTGGCAAATGGATGTCAAAAACTACATTCCTTAATGTATTTCTTAAAGAAGAGTTGTATATGATGCAACAAGAAGGTTTTGTCAATCCTAAAGGTGCTAACAAAGTGTGCAAGCTCCAGCGATCCATCTATGGACTGGTGCAAGCATCTCGGAGTTGGAATATACGCTTTGATAAGGTGATCAAAGCATATGGTTTTTATGCAGACTTGCGGTGAAGCCTGTATTTACAAGAAAGTGAGTGGGAGCACTACAGCATTTCTTATAAGTATATGTGAATGACATATTGTTGATCGGAAATAATGTAGAATTTTTCTGGAAAGCATAAAGGAGTGTTTGAAAGGATTTTTTCAAAGAAAGACCTCGGTGAAGCTGCTTACATATTGAGCATCAAGATCTATAGAGATAGAACAAGACGCTTGATAAGTTTTTTCAAATGAGTACATACTTTGACAAGATTTTGAAGTAGTTCAAAATGGAACAGTCAAAGAAGGAGTTCTTGCCTGTGTTGCACGGTGTGAAGTTGACTAAAGACTCAAAACCCGACCACGGTAGAAAATAGAAAGAGAATGAAAATTCATTCCCTATGCCTCAGTCATAGGTTCTATGAAGTATGCTATGCTGTGTACCAGACCTATTGTGAACCTCACCATGAGTTTGGCAAGAGGGTACAATAGTGATCCAGGAGTGAATCACTGGACAGCGGTCAAAATTATCCTTAGTGGAATAAGGAAATATTTCTCTGTTATGGAGGTGATAAAGAGTTCGTCGTAAAGACTTACGTCGATGCATGCTTTGAGACCGATCTGGATGAATTTGAGTCTCGATCTGGATACATATTGAAAGTGGGAGCATTTAGCTAGAGTAGCTTTGTGCAGAACATTGTAGACACAGAAATTTGCAAAACACATACGGATCTGAATGTGGCAGACCCATTGACTAAACCTCTCTCACAAGCAAAACATGATCACACCGTAGTACTCTTTGGGTGTTAATCACATGGAGATGTGAACTAGATTATTGACTCTAGTAAACCCTTTGGGTATTGGTCACATGGTGATGTGAACTATAGAGTGTTAAATCACATGACGATGTGAACTATTAGTGTTACATCACATGGCGATGTGAACTAGATTATTGACTCTAGTGCAAGTGGGAGACTGAAGGAAATATGCCCTATAGACAATAATAAAGTTAATATTTTATTTCCTTATATCATGATAAAAGTTTATTATTCATGCTAGAATTGTATTAACAGGAAACTTGATACATGTGTGAATACATAGACAAAACAAAGTGTCCCTAGTATGCCTCTACTAGACTAGCCCGTTAATCAAAGATGGTTAAGTTTCCCGACCATAGACATGTGTTGTCATTTGATGAATGGGATCACATCATTAGAGAATGATGTGATGGACAAGACCCATCCGTTAGCTTACCATTACGATCGTTGAGTTTTATTGCTATTGCTTTCTTCATGACTTATACAGGTTCCTCTGACTATGAGATTATGCAACTCCCGAATACCGGAGGAACACCTTGTGTGCTGTCAAATGTCACAATGTAACTGGGTGATTATAAAGATGCTCTACAGGTGTCTCCGAAGGTGTTTGTTGGGTTGGCATAGATCGAGATTAGGATTTGTCACTCCGTGTATCGGAGAGGTGTCTCTAGGCCCTCTCGGTAATGCACATCACTATAAGCCTTGCAAGCAATGTGACTAATGAGTTAGTTGCGGGATGATGCATTACAGAACGAGTAAAGAGACTTGTCGGTAACGAGATTGAACTAGGTATGATGATACCGACGATCGAATCTCGGGCAAGTAACATACCGATGACAAAGGGAACAACGTATGTTGTTATGCGGTTTGACCGATAAAGATCTTCGTAGAATATGTAGGAGCCAATATGAGCATCTAGGTTCCACTATTGGTAATTGACCGGAGATGTGTCTTGGTCATGTCTACATAGTTCTTGAACCCGTAGGGTCTGCACGCTTAATTTTCGATGATGATTTGTATTATGAGTTATGTGATTTGATGTACCGAAGTTTGTTCGGAGTCCCAGATGAGATCTCGGACATGACGAGGAGTCCCAAAATGGTCGAGAGGTAAAGATTCATATATTGGAAGGTTGCATTTGGACATCGAAAAGGTTCTGAGTGATTCGGGCATTTTTTTCGGAGTACCGGGAGGTTACCGGAACCCCCCAGGAGAAGTTATGGGCCTTATGGGCCATAAGAGGTAAGCACACCAGCCCACAAGGGGTTGGTGCGCCCCCCTTGGGCAGGAGGCCGATTAGGACTAGGAGAAGGGAGCCGGCCCCCCTTTCCTTCTCCTTCTCCCTAGCCCCTTTCCTACTCCGTGTGGGAGGTGGAATCCTAGTAGGACTAGGGAGTCCTAGTAGGACACCACACCTTGGCGCGCTCCCTAGGGCCGGCTGCCTCTCCCTCTTTCTCCTTTATATACGGAGGCAGGGGGCACCCCAAAGACACAAGTTGATCTTTTAGCCATGTGCGGTGCCCCCCTCCACAGTTACACACCTCAGTCATATTGTCGTAGTGCTTAGGGGAAGCCCTGCGCCGGTAACTTCATCATCACCATCACCACGTCGTCGTGCTGACAGAACTCTCCCTCGACCTCAACTGGATCAAGAGTTCGAGGGACGTCACCGAGCTGAACGTGTGTAGATCGCGGAGGTGCCGTGCATTCGATAGTTGGATCGGTTGGATCGCGAAGACGTTCGACTACATCAACCGCGTTACTAAACGCTTCCGCTTTCGGTCTATGAGGGTACATGTACACACTCTCCCCGCTTGTTGCTATGCTTCTCCTAGATAGATCTTGGGTGATCGTAGAATTTTTTTGAAATACTACGTGCCCAAACACCTCGGCGTCTGGCCCCAGACGCCTGGGTCGCTGGCATTTGGCCCCTGGCCTCCACAAAACTTCCTTTTGCACCTTCCTTAAGCCTCGTGGGCTTTACCCCTTGGCCCAAATAAAGTGTTCTCGTACCCGAACATTTCAGGAAACCTCCGAAACCCCTTCCGGTGAATTCCGGAACCCTTCCGGAGACCAAACTCTATTATCCCATATATCAATCTTTACCTCCGGACTATTCCGAAGTTCCTCTTCATGTCTGTGATCTCATCCGGGACTCCGAACAACATTCGGTCACCAACATACATAACTCATATAATACTATATCGTCAAGGAACGTTAAGCGTGCGGACCCTACGGGTTTGGGAATGATGTAGACATGACCGAGACGCTTCTCCGGTCAATAACCAATAGCGGGATCTAGATGCCCATATTTGTTCCTACATATTCCACGAAGATCTTTATCGGTCGAACCTTTATGACAACATACGTAGTTCCCTTTGTTCGACGGTATGTTACTTGCCCAAGATTCGATCATCAGTATCTCCATACCTAGTTCAATCTCGTTACCGGCAAGTCTCTTTACTTGTTTCATAATACATCATCCCATAACTAACTCCTTAGTCACTTGCTTGCAAGCTTCTTGTGATGTTGCATTACCGAGAGGACCCAGAGATCCCTCTCCTTTATACGGAGTGACGAATCCCAGTCTCAATCCATGCCAACCCAATAGACACCTTCGAAGGTACCTGTAGAGCAACTTCATGATCACCCAGTTACGTTGTGACGTTTGATGGCACACAAGGCACTCCTTCGGAGTCTGGGAGTTGCATGATCTCATGGTCTAGGAAACATGTATTTGACATTTAAGAAAGCAGTAGCAATAAACTGAACGATCATATGCTATGCTAAGGGTTGGGTCTTGTCCATCACATCATTCTCCTAATGATGTGATCCCGTTATCAAATGACAACTCATGTCTATGGTCATGAAACCTTAACCACCTTTGATCAACGAGTTAGTCTAGTAGAGGCTCACTAGGGACACTGTATTTGTTTATGTATCCACACATGTATTTAAGTTTCTGGTCAATACAATTCTAGCATGAATAATAAACCTTTATCATGAGTAATGAAATATGATAATAACCATTTTATTATTGCCTCCAGGGCATATTTCCATCACATTTCGCAAAGGGCAGTGATCCCCGTGATGTGTAGAATCAAGTTGGGGGTCAGGTGGTGGGGTTGGATCCCGTAAAATTCAAGCAGGCCCCGAAGGAAGGGATGGATAGGAAATCCCAGGCCGCGGAGGAGGAAAGGAACAAAGCATACCCGCTCATCCCTGTCGAGGATGGGGTGGCGGTCGACATGAACCTGCCTCTCCACATAAATTAAGCCAGGCCGGGTGGAGGCTAGATCTGGATCCGGCAAATACCCTTGAGTGCCAAGTTGATCTAGCTGGAGGCTGATAATGGAGCAGCTTCCCCAGTCATCCTTGAGGGGACCATGGGGGCGCTTTAAGGAGCCTGTGTCGTTCGCCATTTTTGAAGCTCTTGAAGCTAGATTGTGGGGGTGATTTCTTGTGTCGGGTCAAAGAAGGGGAAAGTGGATATGCTCTTTATCATAACTCTGACTGGGTACCCGTTAAATACAAGAGAGAAGGTGATGCTTCAACGTCTGCCCTTAAAGTGATATGTTCCCTAGATGGCTCAACAATCAAGGGAAGATTATTTTAATAAAAGGGAATGACCGGGCATGGTGGGGCCAAGGCCGAACTCAAGATGAGAAAGGGAGGAAGTCGACTATCAAACCGAAGACTCTGAAGCCGAAGTCATGTGTCCGAAGTAATTTGTCATCCTCGACATTAAAGACCAGTTCAGGGGCTACTGACGGTGTCCTGGACTAGGGTGTACCAACCTAGTTGGCCCACAGTGCATGGGCCAAGCTTATGGCCCACCATTCTCCTAAGGAAGGACTCTGGAAGCCTTGTACTTTGGCATGATCAAGACGGAGTTCACCGAAGACTTGACGTGCACTCCAAGGTTTGCATCGGCTCGGGGGCGTGCGTATACCTAGATTGGCAACCGACCATGTGTAACCCTAGGTACCCCTCGTGTCTATATAGGCCACAAGGTTTAGTCCGTAGGGGGACGATCACAATTAGTACCACCTAACCTTAGGGTTTGATCACAACTTACGATCTCGAGGTGGATCAAACTTGTACTCTATACACAATCATCAATACAATCAAAGCAGGATGTAGGGTATTACCTCTTCGAGAGGCCTCGAACCTAGGTAAATATTGCCTCCTTCGTCCCCTGTTACCCATAGATCCGAGACCACACCTCGGGACCCCCTACCCCAAGGTCTACCTGTTTAGTACCGACACCCAACATCCTCGCAACATATGAACAATGGCAACACGCGTCTACGAGGACCATATCCTTTGGGTCAGAGTCAACCTGAAGGTCGTAACAACAATGTGGAAGTCAGTGAGGACCAACAACAAGTAACGGGTAATGATAAACTACTTGTCAATCGATACTTCTTGGTTGACAACTATCAGAAACAAGCTGCCATGTGCAATCTTGAAGGACCTATGACTGTTAATAATGTCGAAGCATTCTCTGTGCCTCCTACTGAACAAGATCAACATGTTGTTCATTGCCATAATTTCCGTTCAACGATGACTTCGCGCCACCATACACACAAGCGCCACAAGCCAGGGGAGCGTTGCTGAGTCCAAACACACTCAATGGGACGGTCGCAAATGCATTGTCGGGCGGTATAGCCAGCCAGCCTAACTTTGCACGCAAGAAGAGAAGGCAACCGACGGGTAATAAGAAGGGCACTGCAAGCCAACCGGTTTAGAATAATAAAGAAGTTCGTCGTGTTGCATGGCGGAAATACCATTCCCTGGGTGAACCCATCCTTATGAAGGAGCTCAGCGATCTTCTGCACATAGAATTGAAGCTTCTGCATGACACAATTCTCTGTAGGGAGAAGTACGCATTTTATCATGGAGATGGATTTTGCCTCGTGTTCTCAATGATGGTGCCACCGAATATTTTTCCCGCGGCAATCAATAGCGCCTACATTGCCAAGTGTGAGCTCAATAAGGACGTCGCGGTAGCGGACCCCTACCTCATGCACGAGACCAATGCCAATCTCCCTGATTGCCGTCAAGCTATGATGAAGTATATGACAGACTTCAGGCTTGCCGACATGGACAAAGATTGCCTTCTCGTGCCCTACTATCCAAAGTAAGTCATTCGGTACATAGTATACTTTCATACAATCTTGTTCTGCTTCCATGTAAAAACATTATAACTCGAGGATAATTGGTCTTCTCAACTTTTTATGCAAAGAACATTGTGTCCTCATCGTTATTACCATGAAGTTCGCCAAATCTTATTTCTTGGATTCGACGAGGAAAGTGAAGAAAGACTACAAAGGTATCAAGAAGGTTCTGGATGAAGCACTCGTCGAGTATACCAGACGGGGAGGAGTGATCAGAGATGGATAACGCAAGTTTGACAAATTTAAAGTGGTATGCTTAGGCCACAAAACTGAACAGCCGGAAAACACTGATTCAGACGACTACTACTTCGTCCACCAGATGGGTGAGTACGTACAGGAGGGAGAACGCCTTAAAAAGAACTCCGATGTCATCGCATGGGGGAGAAAAATAGAGGAAATTAGCCCGACAAATAACAGGGGTGAGTTCAGACGCATCCAGCTGAAGTTTGCTACAATCCTCAACAAGGATGTCATCGACCATGCCGTGGTTTTCAACGGCGGCGCACCTACCAGCTGGGAGGAGATAAAAACTCGCCTTCAGAAGCAGGGTCACGATGCTGACGGTCTGGTGTCTCTTGTGGATCCGTAGAAGATCAACATGCTGTAAATGATCCTTATGCCGGTCATATATATTAATGTAATAGGATAGTGACAGGTAACTACGCTGCTGTGGTTCTATACACTTTGATCAGCTACATGTTGTTCTGTCTTATCGTGTACTTCAAAACTTTGTTTAGCTATCTTAATTAATTAAGTGCTATACATAATTATCGTGAATGTATTTTAATTAAAATTACATGTTTCCTTATTCTGGCATACGAACATCAGGGAGAGCTAATGCTTATGCTTATTGGGTATTTTGGTTTGACACTTCTTCACGCCCAAATAGAAGACAGCTATGTCTGAGCTAAACTTCGATATGGAAGTCTTCTTTCGTTTAGGGTGAAGTGACGCTCTAAATATATTTGATCGTAGAAAACGTTGCCACGACACCATTTTTTCGCAGCCATGGCAACCGTTTTTCCGGTGTTTTCAAACTAAGTAATGGCGTGCAAAGGAAATACAACGCCTCCAAGGTCTCCATATTTATGGCATAGGGAAAATTTCGAACGCCATAGGCACATATGATAATGTTTCAAAAATACTGCTAATGTGGGCTCCGACGTCACCACTATGTTTTAACAATGACACCATATTGGTGGAGTCGGGTGTCCACACCAGAAAGGTTGTTTTTGCCATATCATAGTTAGGCTTTTTTGCACTAGTGAAAACAGGATATAGGCATTAGTTTTTGCAGATGCGTCCAAACTGGTTTCAGTCGGATGACGCCCAAAACCTTCTGGACCCATAGGTCCACCTAGGGTGGGCGGCGCTTCGGAGAGGGGTAGAAACCCTAATCACCTCTAGATCGTCTGTAGGGGGGAGGGTGCTTGCGGTGTTTGTTGCTCTTCTATTTATTTTAGAGTAGGAAGAAAAGTGATTGCAATTCCAGCATACTTTAGGGCATGTACAATGGTTCTATCTTAGCAATACCACATAGGATAAATGATGAGGTGGAGGCGAGAGAAGTCATAGGAAAAGGTTTGTCTTCTCTTATTTAAGAGAAGACAAGAAATGATTTCTTAGCACAATATGTCTCATCATGTTTTTAGGAATAGCTAGTTATTGAAGATAAAGCTTAGAGATGATCCATTGCTGACATGTTTTTTTATCATCTTTAAATTAAATGCAAGACTTAAGATAAAACTATTTTATCAACCATTGTACATGCCCTTATCTGTATGGCCCTTCTCTAAAACCAATGGAGCCGAATATGCAAGTAAAGTACACAGGGCTTCCTATCAATTCGGCAAGGTGGAAGATAGAACACTTCAAAAGTGACAGAATTAGCAATTGATAGAAAATTTCTAGTGTCTAGTGTCGTTATATGCGAATCTACCTTACCGCTTGCGGTGCTTTTCTATCGTGCAACAACGTATGTGATACCTGTTCCACAATTTATACCTTATAAATCATTCATATACAATACGGAGTACACATATTTAATTATTTTTTCATATGAGAATCTAGCTCGGCCCTAGTGACAAGAAGAAAGCTTCATTGTTAACTTTACAAGCGTACAAATTTCAAGCATCTTGCCGCACCCTCTCATGGTATACTCAGATGCTGTCAGTTGTTTAAGGGCAAACTCTTTCAGTGAACATGCAAGTGCAATCTATTATACATACTGTCGCTGGAGCACTACCTTAGATAAAGATCGAGTTGGTTGGATGTATTCGGGTGGTACAAAGAAGTACGGCAACTGATCTAATCAAGATGTTTCTTGAACATGTGCACAACTATAGTTTTTTGAGCTGCCAGTACACAACTTTCTTAACGTTGTGCTGTCGTAGCTGTCGCGAATTTTAAATCCCCTGCGGAAGATTTTCAAAGTGATGGATGTGCTCACATGAGCATCTGCTCATCAACCAGCAAGATTAAATCTGTGGATGAGGACGTCCAGGGGCTAGCCAGAAGAGCTTAATCAATTCTGGCCGGCCGGTTGTGATCGAATCATACAGTGGCTCTTCCAAACATCGAAAGGGAAAAACGATGGACGGCATCGATCGGTGGTCACTGGCTTTTAAATTGTTGAGTTTTGATGACTGCATAAACAAACTTTTCAGAAAAAATTTAAGCCCAACATGCAGGTCACTCCCGCCTTTCAGTTGACCCTGCTGGATTGTTTCTAGGGTGCCCGAGGTGAGGCGAAAGCTTCGTTAATTTGCGTTTTTGTTTGACTTGCACGCCCTTTTCTTCTTGCGCGGCCCGATCGATGGTGATGTGTTTTATCTAAGAAATCGATGGTGATGTGAACATACATTATCAAGCGGTGTACACAGCACACTAATCTAGTCAAGATCTAGTTGTTTTGCTGGGAGCAGGATTAGGTTAAGAGTATGTGTAACGTTACTGTCCGTTGAATTGTTTAGGAGTGGATCGGCGTGATACCTGTCAGCGTACAGTACAACAAGAAGTACGGGCACTTATCTAGTCAAGTTGCCATTTTTTATTGTACCTGTCTGAAAGGTACTCAACGTAGTTTATGAATACTGCTATCAGCGAAAGATGCTTGGATTCTGCAGGATTTTGTAATCCGTTTAATATTGCAATACTTAGTTACGCAAGTTGGATGTAAAAATGTTGGCAGCGGTGTAAAAATTTGTTGAAACACTATTAAAATGGGCGAGAGCTCAAACACCACCAGCTCTATCTTGTGTCTGCAATGTTTGCAAATACCTTGGGTTCCTCATACAGAATTGTTTTTACCATACCCCACAAAAAAAAAAGAATTATTGTCACCAAAGTTGTCATGATAAATATTCCACCATATGTTATAATTTTCTGATTTGTGGTAAACTGTATGAAATGGGAAAATACACACAAGCTCCGGGGTGCTCCACCCCCTATACGAATATTGATTTCAAAAAATGCCAGAAAAAATAAAAAGGAAAAATCTGGGGGATATCAAACTTGGGTGTCAAATCTACTCCCATGCAAAGTTTCGTGAAAAAAATACCAGAAAAAATATCCATGGTGAAGAAATGTTGGAAATAAATGGGCTTGGCCCATTAGCAATTACTGAAATCTCAAATAAGCCCTTGAGAAAAATAGCAAGTGATGGTGCTAAAATTTAGTCTCATACCACTAGTTGAGGAAGTGTTGAATCTCTTTATATAGCGGGTTCTCTACTCGCCGCTTAGTGAGGTGTGAAGGGGAGAAATAGAAGACCACACGCGCGCTCGCTTGCCTCGCCTGGCCTGGCCTGATCGGGCTTGAGCACGGGCTCGGGCCAGGGCGGCGCATGTGCGACATGCGCGTTAATGGTCTGCCAAAACCCGGTGTGTTGCCTTGCAAGGGCGCTGCTTCCTTTTGCCGTTTTGTTTTTTGATGTCTTGGCAAACAAGTTAATTATTTCTTGTCTGGTAAGTATACGACTTAGAATCCAAGTTGGTTGAGGTTGTGATTGCGACACGATACCACCTCCATCCTATTATATATACTGCTATTGACTGCGGCCAAAGACACACCAAAAACACCTAGGGTTCTACCTCATCTCCCAACTTGCTCGCCACCATAGACTAATCTGTCCCGAACGCCGGCGTGCATCGGTGTGTGGGAGAGCAGGTCTCTGGAACCATTCATCCATGGGATCCTACACCGGGAGAGGATGAATTAGGTTTTTGGGAAGCGCTCTGCGCAACTACTCAAATTTGTCATCACGGGTCATCTTCCGTCCAAGTCGGGCGGCGCTACTCATCGTCATCTTCATCGTCGTCAGCAATAGATTATCGCCAACATCGTCATCACCAACATCACTCCCGCAACAGCTAAAGAACAATACGTCCATCGTGATCTATCTGTAGTTGTTGTTTCATGTGCGATGCTGGTGTGCATGCTTTCATGTTCTTCTGGTTTGCTAGATTGTTGCATGTTGTTCTCTGTTCTAGTCATGAATAATTTACTAGAATTAACCATGAACTTAGCTAATATTCCAATAATCCAAAAACCTAATTGTAAGCAATTTTCTGAGTTAACTATGGCTGGATTCACTGATGCATTGAGGCCGAATAGGTTTACCGGTGTGCAATTTAAGAGGTGGCAAGTGAAGTCCACGCTCTGTCTTACTGCTCTGAAATTTTTCCACGCTAGTGTTGGCATGCCAGAGGGAATTTCTGAGGAAGATCAGAGAAAGTTCCAGGAAGCCAATACTATATTTGTGGGATGCATTCTGAGTGTTCTTGCTGACCATCTGTGTGATGTGTACATGCACATACAGTATGGAAAGACAATGTGGGATGCACTGAATGCAATTCAGTGCAACAGATGCAGGGAGTAAACGTACATTATGGAGAGTTTCCACGACCACAAGATGTTGAATAATCGTTCTATATTTGAATAAGCTTATGAGATATACATTGTGAAGGAATTAGAACTCCTTAAGTGTGTTCTTCCCAATAAATTCGTGATTGGGTGCATGATAGCAAAGTTACCTCCTTCATGGTGGAATTTCGCCACAACTCTTAAACATAAGAGACGGGAGATATCAGTTGAAAATCTGATTGCATCTCTTGATATTTAAGAGAAAGCTCGGGCTAATAAAGACACTACTAAGAAAGGAGGTGAGGTTCACCCTACCTCCAATATGGTGCAGAGGTACCCATAGAACAAGAACAAAGGGAAGATCAAGCCTGTCAAGACTACTACCTTCAAGTAGAATAAGTTTAACAAGGTTGAGCTAGAGTGCTACGCCCATGGGATGCCCGACATTTTTCCAAGGAATGCCCAAACGTGCAGACAACGGAGGGAAAATAAACACCAAGACTGTCAATATGGTGACCGCTAGTAATACTGGTGGGTATGGTAATTTAGCTATTGGTCTTTCACTATTTCAATCATCTTCTTGGTGGATTGGTTCGAGTGCTAACATTCACATGTGTGCTGACGTCTCTTTATTCACTTCTTATCAGGTCGCACGGGGTTCTTCTGTCCTAATGGGCAATGGTCGCATGCTTTTGTTCGTGGCATTGGCACGGTGGGTCTAAAGTTAACTTTGGGAAGATCATGCAGCTAAGGAACGTGCAACATGTCCAAACTATAAATAAGAATCTAGTTAGCGGCTCCCTTCTATGTCGAGATGGGTTTAAGGTTGTTTTAGAGTCGAATAAATTAATCATGTTGAGATATGGACAATTTATAGGCAAAGACTATGAGTGCAGAGGCTTGTTCTGCTTTTTCCTTTTAGCTTTTTGCAATAAGTCAGTAAAGCAAATTTGTGCTAGTGTTAATGGTAATGCAAGTGTTTAGCACTCTCATTTATGTCGCATTAATTTTGGTTTAATGTCTCGCTATCCAGTATGGGTTAGATTCTGAATTTCACTATTGCCAAAGGTTCTAAATGTCATAGTTGTGTCCAATCGAAGCAACTATTCTGAATTTTTTAGACTAATCTATTAACCTAGAGCCCAGTGCCAGTTTTTTGTTTTTTTCCTTGTTTTTGAGTTTTACGGAAAAGGAATATCAAACGGAGTCCAAACAGAATAAAACTTTACGATTATTTTTCTTGGACCAGAAGACATCCACGGAGCTTGGAGAGGGGCCAGAAGTATCCCAACGGACCCACAAGCCCTCAGTTGTGCCCTAGGGGGTGCGCGCCTCCCTGGCTTGTGGGCTCCTCGAGAGCCCCCCAACCCTAATTCTTGCTCTATTAAATCCCAAATATTCCCAAAGCTACAGAAGCGTCCACCAAAATATTTTTCCACCGTTGCAAGCCTCTGTTTCTATGACATTCCATCTTGGGGCCTTTTCCGGCACCCTGCCGGAGGGGGGTTCGATAACGGAGGGCCTCTACATCAACCTTGCTGCCCTTCCGATGAAGCGTGAGTAGTTTACCACAGACCTACGGGTCCATAGTAGCTAGATGGCTTCTTCTCTCTCTTTGATCTTCAATACAATGTTCTCCTCGATGTTCTTGCAGATCTATCCGATGTAATGTTCTTTTGCGGTGTGTTTGTCAAGATCCGATGAATTGTGGATTTATGATCAGATTATCTATGAATATTATTTGAGTCTTTTTTGAACTCTTTTATGCATGATTAAATATCTTTGTATTTCTCTTCGAACTATCGGTTTGGTTTGGCCAAATAGATTGGTTTTTCTTGCAATGGAAGAGGTGCTTAGCTTTGGGTTCAATCTTGTGGTGCCCTCACCCAGTGAGATAGTAGGGGTAGCGAGGCACATATTGTATTGTTGCCATCAAGGGTAAAAAGATGGGGTTTTCATCATATTGCTTGAATTTATCCCTCTGCATCATGTCATCTTACTTAAGGCGTTACTCCGTTCTTATGAACTTAATACTCTACATGCAGGTAGGAGTCGGTCGATGTCTGGACTAATAGTAGTAGATGCAGAATCGTTTCGGTCTACTTGACACGGACGTGATGCCTATATTCATAATCATTGCCTTGGATATCGTCATAACTTTGCGCTTTTCTATCAATTGCTCGACAGTAATTTGTCCATCCACCGTATGTTTTCTTTCAAGAGAGAAGCCACTAGTGAAACCTATGGCCCCGGGGTCTATTTTCAATCATATATTTTCATATCTATAAACCAAAAAACACAAATATACCTTGCTGCAATTTATTTGTTTTTATTTTTTTACGTTTTAGTAATCTTTTATAACTATCTCTATTAAATCTCTCACTCTTGTTTGAGATCGTGAAGGGATTGACAACCCCTTTTTCGCGTTGAGTGCAAGTGTTTATTAGTTTGTGTAGGTGCATAGATTGGAGACTTGCTTGTGCCTCCTATTGGCTTGATACCTTGGTTCTTAACTGAGGGAAATAATTATCTCTACTTTGTTGCATCACCCTTTCCTCGTCAAGGGAAAAATCAATGCAAGCTCAAGAAGTAGCAGGAAGAATTTCTGGCATTGTTGCCGAGGAGGTTCTACATCAAGCCTACCAAGTACCCGTCATAAACTCTCATCTCTTGCATTACAATTATTTTCCATTTGCCTTTTGTTTTCCTCTCCCCCACTTCTAAAAACGTTTTCGGAAAAACAAAACAAAATTGCCTTTTTATCCGCCCTTCTTTCCGTTTGCCTTTTCGTTTGCCTTTATGTCTTACTTGGCTTGTTTGCTTGTTTGCTTGGTATAATTGTGTGTTTATTGAAAATCAAAAACAAAAAGGGTTATGGATCCACTTAAAGTTTTCTACTTGGATCATCTTCGATCCATTTGTGCTCGTGCTAAAACCCCAACTAGTTCAGTTGAGGGAAAATCTTTAGATGAGCATGCTCATTTTGTGCGTCACCCTTTGTCTCAAAAAGGGAGACTCTTATGGAATCTAATAAATTGTTTGCTATGTTATTCTTGGAATCTTTGTGAAATTTATGATTTTACTTTTTGCTCTGAGAACCCTAAAAAACACCTTCGCTACCTATGTCAGTTTAATGATAATGAAATCTTATCTTCTTATGAAAAGAGTGTTTATAGTTACTATGATATAAAACAAATTGAAGAATTTGTTGCTTTTAAGGGTGCTTATGAGGTTGCTTCTTTGATTGAAAATTATGGTATTGCTCTCTAAAAATCTGAAAATTTTGACATACTTACATATTGCTATGAAAACTATGCTCATAATACCTATGTTAAGGAATTTATTGAGAGAATGACCATTACTTTGGAAGAAAATAATGATATGCATGAATCTATAGATAATTATGGTTCCGTTGATTTTATTGAGATATCCTCCCTTGATGAACATGATGCTTGCTATTTTTATGGCCATGATATCAATATTAATTATGCTTATGGAGATGAACTTGCTATAGTTCCTTATGTTAAACATGAAATTATTGCTATTGCACCCATACTTGATAGTTCCTTGAATCAAAAGCATGATTATAATGATGCTATTATAAATTCTATTAATGTCAATTGTGCTAATAATATGCAAAACCCCAATCTTGGGGATGCTAGTTTTGCTATGTCCGCTACACATTGCAATGATCATGATTGGGGTGCTAATGTTTCTTATGATCTTGAAAATTTATTTAAGCCTCTTGATGAATATGTTTGCTATAATATTGAAAGTTGGATTGGAAGAGTGTCAACTTTAGGAAATAATGATCTCACTACTTTGTAGATTAATAAATCTTATGCAATTATTGATAAAAGTGGGTTCGGAGAGGTCATGACTTTAGTTGATGATAACCCCACTATTTTGGAAGAGTGTCAACTTTGCATGCATGTGGATCATGAATAGAATATTTATGTGATAGCTATATTGATGAATTTGATTATGAGCCTACATGTAATTATTATGAGAGAGGAAAATATGGTTGTAGACATTTTCATGTTACTAAATTACCTCTCGTTATGTTGAGATTGCTATTGTTTCTTTCTTCTTCCTAGCTTATGCTAGTTTTTGCTTGTCTTCATAATTTGTGTGCTTATATAATGCCTATGCATAGTAATTATGTTAGAATTAAACTTATTTTTCACATGCTACATGATGCTCTCTTCGTGTTTCAACTGCAATATTTTATGTGAGCATCATCGAAATTATCAATGCCTAGCTAAAAGGCTTTAAAGAAAAGCGCTTGTTGGGAGACAACCCAATATTTTTTTTCTATTTTTATGAGTATACACATTATTACCTCTGTAGTAATTGTATTTTTGTGTTTTAATTAGTGTTTGAGCCAAGTAAGACCTTTGGGATGATCTATGGTGATAGTTGGTGTGATCTTGCTGAAAAACAGAATCTTTTGCGCCCAGTAATAGAATTGATCTGAGCTTCTGGAACGTGATAAATTCTTGAATTTTTTACACAAGATTGATACGCAAATTTCCTCTATTTTCCTAATTTTTTAGAATTTTTGCAGTTACAGAAGTATATGAAGTTCACATATTACTACACATTGTTCTGTTTTTGACACATTATGTTTTCTATGTGTTGTTTGCTTATTTTAATGAATATATGGCTAGTATCGAGGGGTATGAACCATGGAGAAGTTGGAATACTGTAGATATTACACCAATATAAATAAAGAATGAGTTCACAAAAGTACCTAAAGTGGTGATTTATTTTATTATACTAACGGATCTTATGAGTTTTTCTGTTAAGTTTTGTGTTGTGAAGTTTTCAAGTTTTGGGTAAAGATTTGATGGAAAACGAATAAGGAGTGGCAAGAGCCTAAGCTTGGGGTGCCCAAGGAACCCCAGGAAATATTCAAGGACAACCAAGCATCTAATCTTGGGGATACCCCGGATGGCATCCCCTCTTTTGTCTTCGTCGATCAGTAAATTTACTTGAGGCTATATTTTTATTCACCACATGATAAGTGTTTTGCTTGGTGAGGGAGTCCTGGATTAGGGGGTATCCGGGCAGCCGGACTGTATACATTGTCCAGACTATTGAAGCGTGAAGATACAAGACTCAAGACTTCATCCCGTGTCCGGATGGGACTATCCTTGGCGTGGAAGGCAAGCTTGGCGATCCGGATATTATATTTCCTTCCTTGTAGCCGACTCCGTGTAAACCCTAGCCCTCTCCGATGTCTATATAAACCAGAGAGGTTGGTCCTTATAAGGCCGACCACAATTACAGTCATACCATCATAGGCTAGCTTCTAGGGTTTAGTCTCTATGATCTAGTGGTGGATCTACTCTTATACTACCCATATCTTCAATATTAATCAAGCAGGAAGTAGGATTTTACATCCATCGAGAGGGCCCGAACCTGGGTAAACATCTGTGTCCCTTGCTTCTTGTTACCATTAGCCTAAGATGCACAGATCGGGACACCCTACCCGAGATCCGCCGGTTTTTACACCGACATTGGTGCTTTCATTGAGAGTTCCTCTGTGTCATCGCTACAGGGCTCGATGGCTACTTCAACCATCGTCAACAACACGGTCCCGGGTGAGACCTTTCTCCCCGGACAGGTCTTCTTATCCGGCGGCTTCGCCCTGCGGGCCAATTCGCTTAGCCATCTGGAGCAGATCGATAGCTACGCCCGTAGCCACCAGGTCAGGATGGGAAACCTGAACTGCACGGCGGACATCCGCGGAGACTGGGTCTTTGAAGGATTCGGGCCTATGCCAGGAGCACCGGACGGTCACGACGAGCACGGATTAGACCTGCTGTCGGACAAAGCTCGGGGTATCACCCCCGCAGTAGCCTCAGACTTAAATCCGGAGCAAGCTGCATTGCCTAAGGACGGGGGGTTGGACCCCGCCTCGCAGGTCGCGGACTCATCGGCGGTGGAGCCGAACACGGGCCTTACCTCTGTGGTGGCCTGTGAATCCGGACCCCCAGATTCGTATCCGGATGTTGGTTCCAGTTCACGCACTCTCGAGCCAGTCGAGCCAGGTTGGGCTCCGGTAATGGAGTTCACCGCTGCGGATATCTCCCAGCGCTCGCCCTTCGGCGACATGCTAGACTCATTAAAGTCTCTCTCTTTGTCAGGAGGCTCTTGGCTGAACTATGCCCGGCTCGAGTGGGAAGCAGGCGATGAAGTAATTCGTTGCCCACCCACCACCCACTTCATTGCCACAGTCGATGATTTAACCGACGTACTGGACTTCAACTCTGAAGACATCGACGGTATAGACGACGATGCAGGAGAAGGACATGAACCACCGCTCACTGGGCGGTGGACAGCCGCCTCTCTCTATGATATATATATATGGAGGACACTCCGAAGGAAACCAATGGCGATGAGGCAGCGGAGGATAATCCCTCAGGGAGAAAAGCAAAGCATGGGCGTCGTCGGCGCCGCTCCAAGCCCCGCCACAGCAATACCGGCCCAGAAGACGAAAACAATCCGGATGGCGCCGAAGATGAATATAACCCTAGTCGGCGTGCCTTTAAGAAGGCCGGACTGGCCACTATGGAATACGTGGAGAGGGACAACTATACGACCCCCTCCGAGGACGAGGCAAGCCTCGGCAATGACGAATTCGGCGTGCCTGAAGATCCAGTGGAACAAGCTCGCTTCGAGCGACGGCTCATGGCCACGGCAAAGAGCCTGCAAAGGAAGCAACAGCAGCTTAAAGCTGACCAAGATTTGCTGGTGGACAGATGGACCAAGGTCCTGGCCACCGAAAGATACGGACCCGACCGCCCCGACAAAGGGCACACAGGGCACAACCGGCCACCCCAACCTAAGCAGGAGAACCCAAGGCACATGCCCCGACGTCAACACACCACTATGGTCCAAAACAATACGAAGGACACAAGAAGAAGCATCATCAAGCCTCGGCGCAATGGCCATAAGCGTCAAGTCAGGAAAGCTAGTGCTAATTCCAGCAACTCCCAGTCCGGTCAGTGGACAAAGAACAGCTCAGACCTATCCGGCCCGAGCCACACACTCGATCAACCATGTGAAATTCATGGTACTCCTAGAAGGACGGCAAAGCATACCAATAGAGAATGTTGTATCCTCAAAACAAAGCGGCTGGTCGTGTGCCGGAAACAATGAAGGGAGGCGTTTGGTCAAGAGACCCCCCCTCCCCATAGCATAAAAATACGTCCAATCGCCCCCGACCGCATTAACCACAGCAATTCAATTGTAGTACCTCTAGACATAGCAAACCGGGGGCTCCATAACACATAAAGCCCCCGCAGGTGTGAAACCACAAACAACATCTTTTAAAAGATGCTAGGGGCAAAGGCCAAGTTTTATTGGCCCACCACTCTAACGGTTGTCTTCGGATCACCAAACAATGCTACGCCAAAGAATAAATCTTCAGCGCCTTCCCACTATGCGGTAATTTACCGTATGCTAACAGGATGAACCACGTTGACTAGATTCCACATGGTAAATCACTCAAGCCAACACCTGTGATGCAATCACACTTATGGGCAAGGCCGGACCCCGCCCTCAGAGCGGAAATCATACAGCCGCCGAAATAGCGAGTCGCGCATGCCTACCAAAATTTTGATATGACAGCCAACTATCTGGACACCAAACGAGGAGTCCGCGCTATTTCACAGTATAACGGCTGGGTTTACTAGGGCCCGATCAGGAACCCTTAGACCAACTAAAAGAGGACATTCAGCTGCCAAGCATTTGCCTTTACAAACTAACTTTGACGCAGAACAAGATTGGCGGCGCGGAATCAGCCCGGACACACAATGGCAGGAACATGCAGCTAGAAGGCAGTTCGGATTCACTCTTGATCCATTAACAACCCCATCCAATCTGGCCATCACAGGTTCCGCCAAAAAACACCTCTTTTCATAATCATACATCGTACTCATATGCGTAGACATATCATCTTACTACAGTGCGTAGACTTAAATAACACTTACCGACCGTCGCTTTTCATCGACACCTCGTGTTACACCCGATTATGCCAGGGGCTTCATAGTACGGCAATAAAGTCCGACCACCTTCTCGGTCGCTCGGCACCCCGAACTTATAGCACTATATGCATCAGCTCCGAATCATGTCTTGGTTCATTGGTTGGGTTTGCCCGGCTCCCTTGTTTTGGTACCTTACGTTTCGTTATATCGGCTAAGGTAGCGCAGGGAGAACTACTGCGATTGTGTCCTGGATCTGCCGGACGAGCACCTCGGTAGAGAAAGCTGAAAACCGACTGTCATGATACAGCGAGAGCTGGTCAGCTGTTTGAGAGGTTGTAAAATCCTTAAAGATTTATTCCGCACAACGTCATTATAAATGTAGAGTGCGACGGATCGGTCTTCTGATCAGGCGCCAATAGAGCCCCTAGTTTGGCCTTCCGAACACTAGGGGCTGCGCCGACCATACTCGAATTCCTATGGCTAAGTGAGAGTAATAAAGCCTTATAGTCTGATTGCCTGGTTCGTGGTGAGAAACACCTCCTTAAAAGGACCCAACTATGGGATAAAGAGCGTTCAGATATATCCCGAACACCCCCGTCTTATTTTTACGTGAGGGCAGAAGCCGACGACTGGCCAACTCTCAGGATTTACATACAATAAACAGCCGCACAGGAAGAACATATGTTCAAACAAAATAGGCAATATATAATAAAAATGCCATTATCACACATTACAAAAAGCGGCATGAATGTCCTCGAGAAATATAATGTCTTTGGTACATTTATCCACCGCAAATGAGCTCCCTTGATACACCTTCATAGTACAGTTCGGGCTTGAGATGCTCCTTACCCTCTGGCGGCCCCTCAGTCATCAGCTTCTCCGCGTCAAGCTTCCCCCAATGCACTTTTGCATGGGCAAACGCCATACATGCACCCTCTATGCAGACCGATCGCTTAACATCATCAAGCCGAGGACAGGCGCCCACAATCCGCTTCACGAGCCCGAAGTAACTGCTCGGAATTGGCTCCGCCAGCCACAGCCAGACAACCAAGTCCTTCATGGCTAGTTCGACCGTCTGGTGCAGTTCAACCAGCTGCTTCAGCTGGTCGATAAAGGGCACCGGATAGTTCGGCGCCAAATACTGCGACCAGAAATCCCTCTCCGCAGACTTCTTTTCCTCGGATCGGTAGAATTGGGCGGTAGCTGATATGCTGCGAGGAAGATCTGCAAACGCCCCTGGAAAAATATGAATTCAGCTTGCCGCTTTCAATTCTTCCCATTATCATGAACAAATGGCTAAGAATACAGAAGGCCTTACCAGCCGCAACTTTCCGGGCCTCTTGAATGTCCGTACAACACCTCGGGCTTCTTCTCGAGCATCTTCCGCGGCTTGGAGAGCTTGGGAGAGTTCGGATTCTTTCCCCATTAGACCCTCCTCCAAGCCCTCGCTTTTCTTCACAGCCTCCTGGAGCTCCTGCTCAGCTGTGATAACCCTGGCCTCGTGTTTTTCATGAAGTGCCTGTTCGGCGGCAGCCTTCTCGTTGGCATCATCCACAGCCTTCTTCAGTGCCTCATATTCGGCACTCGCTCCTAGGGCATACAACACAAATACTTTTCAATAAGCACAATTACTTATTCGTGCCTAATGCAAGAGAATGTTTCACCATACCTTTCTTACCCTCTAATTGCTTCCTCACGCGGCCAAGTTCTTCCTCAGCCCGTTCCAGGCTCCGCTTCAGTTCGGACACTTCCACATTATGAGCGGCCGTCTTCTCCGCAGACGCCTGTTTTCAAACAAAGAGGTACACGTCATTAACAAAAGTTCCCACGAAAATAGAGGATTTGATCCCCTGCCTGGCTCTCTCTTTCACCGGACAAAGGTATCGTGGGCTACTACTCATATTATGACGATTCCTCAAAGGTTTCTTAGGAAACATACCTCAAAGGCCTTTATAAGGCCAAGGCAGACTTCGTTCAGCCCGCTCTCGTGATCAATCTTTTTCAACCACCGCACCCATGAGGGTCCTATGTTCATCGATGATAGACGCGTTCTTTAACGCTGTCGACAGACCGCCTGGCAACTCTGCTTGAACATAGGTTGCCGGTGGAGTAGGCAAGCCTCCCACCATCGAAGGTGGCTGCTCGCCCGATCCGGGAGCCTTAGAGGTCTCCTGGACCTTGTCCGGCTGTGGGCCGAACCCAAGATCGCCCCCGCTGTCGGCACACTCAGGGGCCATCGCTCCCGTGTCCGGCTCCAGTGATATGCCCCCCTGGTCCGGGCCCCGTTGAAACGACACCTTAGTGTCATGTCGGGACTTTGGGGAAGGGGCCTCTGGAGGCGTCTCGCTCGCCAAGGCGTCCGAGCCCAGCGAATCCTCCGATGAGGATTGTCCGGCGCGAGACCTTGCCGGACTGTGCAAAATATAGCAACAGTTAAAACTACTATACCCAAAAACAATCCCGGACGCATATGCAAGTTTGGATTTCGTATACTTACGACTTCTCCAAGGGCTGGGCCCTGGGATCCCACTCCGGGCTGCTATCGGCAGCCGTGGTGGATGCCTCTGGGAGGGAACCTTTCCTCCTCTTGGGAGATTCGGCCTCCAGGGACGAGGAAGTTGCACGCTTCTTCCCACCTTCAGAGTGAGGCTCGTCCTCCTCTACTTCTTCCTCTTCGTCTTCCGAAGAAGGAGCGTCGCTTGAGTCTTCCGATTTTGTGTCCGAAGCCTCGCGGCGACGGAGGCCACTCCAGGTCTTCCTGACCTTCTTGAAGGCCTCCTTCTTTGGCGCCTCGTAAGGCGCGGGGTCCATCATCTTCGTCAGAAGAGGTCCGGACGGTTCCTCTGGCAGCGGGGCCGGACAATGTATGCGCTCCACCTTCTTTATCCATCCCTGAGGTCATGATGAAATACGATTAAGATATCTCCCTCATGACATGCCAACTGAAACATGAATGGACAGAGCATGGCTGTAACTTACCGAGCTTGCAGAATGGGATAATTGATACCCACGGTCCTCGGCGGAGCCCGGCCACGATTTGCCGGACTTGAAGAGCACCTTCCAGATATCCGTGTGGGAGGAATCATAGAGCTCCTGGAGGGTTTGGTGCTCGGTTGGGTCGAACTCCCACAGATTGCAGGCTCAGCACTGACAAGGGAGAACCAAGCGAACCAGCATCACCTGGACTACGTCGACAAATTTGACGTTGATGACCCACAAGTATAGGGGATCTATCGTAGTCCTTTCGATAAGTAAGAGTGTCAAACCCAACGAGGAGCAGAAGGAAATGATAAGCTGTTTTCAGCAAGGTATTCTCTACAAGTACTGAAATAAGTGGTAACAGATAGTTTTGTGATAAGATAAATTGTAACGAGCAACAGGTAACAAGAGTAACTAAAGTGCAGCAAGGTGGCCCAATCCTTTTTGTAGCAAAGGACAAGCCTGGACAAACTCTTATAATAGGAAAAGCGCTCCCGGGGACACATGGGAATATCATCAAGCTAGTTTTCATCACGTTCATATGATTCGCGTTCGGTACTTTGATAATTTGGTATGTGGGTGGACCGGTGCTTGGGTGTTGTTCTTACTTGAACAAGCATCCCACTTGTGATTAACCTCTATTGCAAGCATCCGCAACTACAACAAAAGTATTAAGGTAAACCTAACCATAGCATGAAACATATGGATCCAAATCAGCCCTTTATAAGCAACGCATAAACTAGGGTTTAAGCTTACATCACTCTAGCAACCCATCATATACTTATTACTTCCCAATGCCTTCCTCTAGGCCCAAATAATGGTGAAGTGTTATGTAGTCGACGTTCACATAACACCACTAGAGGCTAGACAACATACATCTCATCAAAATATCGAACGAATACCAAATTCACATGACTACTAATAGCAAGACTTCTCCCTTGTCCTCAGGAACAAACCTAACTACTCACAAAGCATATTCATGTTCATAATCAGAGGGGTAATAATATGCATAATGGATCTGAACATATGATCTTCCACCAAATAAACCAACTAGCATCAACTACAAAGAGTAATCAACACTACTAGCAACCTACTAGCACCAATCTCGGACTTGGAGACAAGAATTGGATACAAGAGATGAACTAGGGTTTGGAGATGAGATGGTGCTGGTGAAGATGTTGATGGAGATTGCCCTCTCCCGATGAGAGGAGCGTTGGTGATGATGATGGTGATGATTTCCCCCTCCCGGAGGGAAGTGTCCCCGGCAGAACAGCTCTGCCGGAGCCCTAGATTGGTTCCGCCAAGGTTCCGCCTCGTGGCGGCGGAGTCTCGTCCCGAAAGGTTGCTTAATGTTTTTCTCATTAAAAGACTTCATATAGGAGAAGATGGGCATCGGAGAGCCACCGGGGGCCACCAGGGGGTGAGGCGCCCGGGCGCACCCCCTCGTGAGCGGTGTCGGCCCCCTGGCCTTCATCTTTGGCGACGATTTTCTTTTATTTATTTTAAGATATTCCATGGAGTTTCAGGACTTTTGGAGTTGCACAAAATAGGTCTCCAATATTTGTTCCTTTTCCACCAAGAATTCCAGCTGTCGGCATTCTCCCTCTTCATGTAAACCTTCTAAAATAAGAGAGAATAGCCATAAGTATTGTAACATAATGTGAAATAACAGCCCATAATGCGATAAATATCGATATAAAAGCATGATGCAAAATGGACGTATCAACTCCCCCAAGCTTAGACCTCGCTTGTCCTCAAGCGAAAAGCCGATAACAATAAATATGTCCTCATGTTTAGAGGTAGAGGCGTCGATAAAAAATAAAATACGGACATGAAGGCATCATGATTATTCTCATAATAGCAACATATATAGATTTTGTCACATGATTACTTATGTTCAAGTGATGATCTTTTCACTATGCAGAAGTATGAATCAGAAACCTTATTGAGCACCAACAAATTATAACCTCAGTCATTGAAGCAATTGCAATTTATCATAACATTGGAAAGAGTCTATGTCAGAGCAGCAAGTCCGCATACTCAACTATCACTTAGTCCTTCATAATTGCTAACACTCATGCAATACTTGTGGTTACGGAGTTTTAATAGGACACAAAGAAAGATAGGGGATTATAGTTTTTCCCCACAACCTTTTACCTCAAGGGTAATGTCAATAATAATAATTCATGCTCCCCTACATCCAATTAGATATATATATCATGTTCTTTCCAACATGCTAGGCTTGCCAAAGGATAAAATTAAAAAGGAAAGGTGAAGATCACCGTGACTCTTGCATAAGGTAGAGGATAATAATAGAAGATAGGCCCTTCACAGAGGGAAGCAGAGGTTGCCATGCGCTTTTATGGTTGGATGCACAAAATCTCAATGCGAAAGAAGGTCACTTTATATTGCCCCTTGTGATATGAACCTTTATTATGCAGTCCGTCGCTTTTATTTCTTCCATATCACAAGATCGTATAAAGCTTATTTCTCCCACACCAATCAATCAAACATATTTAGAGCAATTTTTATTGCTTTGCACCGATGACAACTTACTTGAAGGATCTTACTCAATCCATAGGTAGATATGGTGGACTCTCATGGCTAAACTGGTTTAAGGGTATTTGGAAGCACAAGTAGTATCTCTACTTGGTGCTGAGAATTTGGCTAGCACGAGGGGGAAAGGCAAGCTCAATATGTTAGAGGATCCATGACAACATACTTTATCTCGGATATAAGAAAACATAACTCATCACGTTGTCTTCCTTGTCCAACATCAACTCTTTAGCATGTTGTATTTTAATGAGTGCTCCCAATCATAAGAGATGTCAATGATAATATATCTATATGTGAAAACCTCTCTTTCCTTATTACTTCCTATTAATTGCAACGATGACCAAAGCTATATTTGCCAACTCCCAACAACTTTTAATCATCATACTCCTTCTATGTGAAGTCATTACTCTCAATAAGATCAATATGAAATCTTTGTTTCTTTTTATTCTTTTTCTTTTATTCACCCAAGATCATGGCAAAACAATCAAGCCCTTGACTCAACACTAAACTTTATTATATATATAGCTCACAGACTCGATTACATAGAGAGATCATAAAGCAAAACTCAAAACTAGATCATGCCATAAACTTTATTCTACTAGATCAAGATACTACTAATAGGATCGAACTAAGAAAAACGGTAAAGATAGGAGTTGTGATGGTGATACGATACCGGGGCACCTCCCCCAAGCTTGGCAGTTGCCAAGGGGAGTGCCCATACCAATGTGATTATGTCTCCTTTGCTGGTGAAGGTGGAGGTGTTGTTGATGATGCAGGCTTGTCGTCCACCTTCCATGGCATAGGCTCACCATCATAGAAGGATGATCGAGTCTCTGGAATCCTCAAATCTGCAGCCAAACTCATCCTTTTGAAGCTATATTCATCTTGGCAGTTTTGATTTTGCAGATCATAGATTTGGGCTTGGAGGTGCTCGATCTTCTCATGTAGCTTGAAGATGGCCTCCTCGGTGTTCTTGGCATCCGGCTCGTAGTTGTTGGTGAACTCCGCGAGCATCTTGTGGCTAGCGTTAATTCCACGCTCCACCATCCCCTGACACTTGAAAACTTGTTGCTCCATTGCTTCGAGCCTCTCCTCCACGCTTCCGGTTGCCTTTGGTCCCTCAACATCGTGGATGTGCAGCAACCCATCACGCATCTCAATTGTTTGAGGGTGTCGCAGCATCTCCGCGAGGTAAGGGTTGATCACCTTCTCGAAGAACTTGTCCTTGGAAGCACTTGGGGGCGTCATGATGATCTAGATCTGTCAGAAAAATAGCTCGAAACAAGAACAGGAAAGATTTGCGTGATACGAGAGTCAAAACATTCGGGAGAATATATAATGAATTTTTACCGACCAAAATACATATCGCGCAAGAAAATGGAGTCCGGAGGGCACACGAGGTGCTCACGAGGTATGGGGGCGCGCCCAGGGGGGTAGGGCGCGCCCACCACCCTCGTGGGGCCCTCGTGTCCTTCCTGGACTGCTAATAATTTTTCTATTTTTCTAAATATTCCAAAATGGAGAAATTTTGCCTTAAAAATTGTTTTGGAGTCGGTTTACTTACCGTACCACATACCTATTCCTTTTCGGAGTCTGAAATGGTCTGGAAAGTGTCCTTATGTATTCCTCCGGGGTTACAGTTTCAATAATATTGGTTTCAACATTTATGGGATTACCTGAGATATAATGTTCGAACCTTTGAACGTTTAACACCTTCGGATTTGTGCCTTAGAAGTTGTTGATTTTATGGCACGGAACAATAGACCTCCTCGATAACGTAGGGACCTTCCCATTTAGAGAGAAGTTTTCCTACAAAAAATCTTAAACGAGAGTTGTATAGCAATACATAATCACCTACATTAAACTCACGCTTTTGTATCCTTTCGTCATGCCATCTTTTAACTTTTTCTTTAAACAACTTGGCATTTTCATAAGCTTGGGTTCTCCATTCATCAAGTGAGCTAATATCAAATAACCTCTTCTCACAGGCAAGTTTGAAATCATAGTTGAGTTCTTTAATAGCCCAATATGCCTTATGTTCTAGTTCGAGAGGTAAGTGACATGCTTTTCCATAAACCATTTTACACGGAGACATACCCATAGGATTCTTATATGCAGTTCTATAGGCCCATAATGCATCATCAAGTTTCTTGGACCAATTCTTTCTAGACCTATTAACAGTCTTTTGCAAAATTAATTTGAGCTCTCTATTACTCAATTCTAGTTGACCAGTAGACTGTGGGTGATATGGAGATGCAATTCTATGATTAACATCATATTTAGCAAGCATTTTATGGAAAGCACCATGAATAAAGTGTGAACCACCATCAGTCATTAAATATCTAGGGACTCCAAACCTCGGAAAAATAACTTCCTTAAGCATTTTAATAGAAGTGTTATGATCAGCACAACTAGTTGGAATAGCTTCTACCCACTTAGTAACGTAATCAACAAAGAACTAAAATATGTGTATATCCATTAGAGGCAGGAAAAGGTCCCATATAATCAAAGCCCCAAACATCAAATAGTTCAATAACTAGTGAATAATTCATAGGCATTTCTTGACATCTACTAATATTACCAATTCTTTGACATTCATCACAAGACAAGACAAACTTACGGGCATCCTTGAAGAGAGTAGGCCAATAAAAACCAGATTGCAATACCTTATGTGCAGTTCTATCTCCAGCGTGGTGTCCACCATATGCTTCGGAGTGACACTTGCGTAGGATCTGTTCCTGTTCATGCTCAGGCACACAACGTCTAATAACACCATCTACTCCTTCTTTATAAACATGCGGGTCATCCCAAAAGTAATGTCGCAAATCATAGAAGAACTTTTTCTTTTGTTGGTATGTGAAGCTAGGTGGTATAAATTTAGCAACAATATAATTAGCATAATCAGCATACCATGGAGTGCTACGAGAAGTGCTTATGACATTTAGTTGTTCATCAGGAAAGCTATCATCAATAGGTAGTGGGTCATCAAGAACATTCTCTAACCTAGATAAGTTATCTGCAACGGGGTTCTCAACTCCTTTTCTATCAACAATATGCAAATCAAATTCTTGCAGCAAGAGAACCCATCTAATAAGTCTAGGTTTTGCATCTTTACTTTCCATAAGATATTTAATAGCAGCATGATTAGTGTGAATAGTTACTTTAGAATCAACGATGTAGGGTCTGAATTTATCACAAGCAAATACAACTGCTAAAAGTTCCTTTTCGGTAGTAGCATAATTTCTTTGAGCATTGTTAAGAGTCTTACTAGCATAGTGGATAACATTTAATTTCTTATCAACTCTTTGCCCTAGAACAGCACCTACAACATAATCACTAGCATCACACATAATTTCAAAGGGTAAATTCCAATCAGGTGGCTGAACAACAGGTGTAGAGACTAATGCTTTCTTAAGTATTTCAAATGCTTCTACACAATCATCATCAAAGACAAATGGTACATCCTTTTGTAATAAATTAGTCAGAGGCTGAGAAATTTTTGAGAAGTCCTTAATGAACCTCCTATAAAATCCGGCGTGACCAAGGAAACTTCTTATACCTTTGATGTCCTTGGGACATGGCATCTTTTCAATAGCATCAACCTTGGCTTTATCAACTTCAATACCTCTTTCGTAAACTTTGTGCCCCAAGACAATACCTTCATTAACCATAAAGTGGCACTTTTCCCAATTCAGGACAAGATTAGTTTCTTCACATCTCTGCAAAACTCGATCAAGATTGCTCAAGCAATCGTCAAAAGAGGAACCATAGACGGAAAAATCGTCCATGAAAACCTCACAAATTTTTTCACAAAAATTAGAGAATATAGCCATCGTGCATCTTTGAAAGGTAGCAGGTGCATTAAATAAACCAAAAGGCATGCGTCTATAAGCAAAAGTACCAAAAGGGCATGTAAAAGTGGTCTTTGATTGATCTTTAGCCGACACAGGTATTTGAGAGAAACCAGAATAACCATCTAGAAAGTAATAATGTGTATGTTTGCATAATATTTCTAGCTTTTGATCAATAAAAGGTAAGGGGTAATGATCTTTCTTAGTAGCTTTATTTAATTTGTGGAAATCAATTACCATCCTATAACCTGTGATAATTCTTTGAGAGATCAATTCATCTTTATCATTAGGAACAACAGTAATACCTCCCTTCTTAGGGACACAATGGACAGGACTTACCCACTGACTATCAGCAACGGGATAAATTATACCTGCCTCCAGAATCTTGAGTATTTCTTTTCTTACCACTTCTTTCATTTTAGGATTCAAACATCGTTGAGGATCACGAAGTGGTTTGGCATCCGCTTCCAAATTTATTTTATGTTGACATAGAGTGGGACTAATGCCCTTAAGATCATCAAGAGTATATCCAATAGCGACACGGTGCTTCTTGAGTTTTCAATAATCTTTCTTCTTCATGCTCTGAAAGGTTAGCACTAATAATAACAGGATATATTTTCTTTTCATCAAGATAAGCATATTTAAGATTATCGTGCAATGGTTTAAGCTCAAACACGGGATCACCCTTGGGTGGAGGAGGATCCCCTAAGATTTCAACAGCAAATTGTGTTGCGTAATAGGTTTCTGTTTAAAGAATACTTCATCTATTTCCCTTCTTTCATTCATGAACATATCATTTTCATGGTCTAGCAAATAGTGTTCTAAAGGATCACTAGGAGAATGCGACAATAGAAGCAAGACCAAAAATTTCAACCTTACTAGGCAATTCTTCCTCACGATGTTGTTTACTAAATTTAGAGAAATTAAACTCATGAACCATATCATCCAAGCCAATAGTAACAACATCCTTTTTGCAGTCTATCTTAGCATTAACAGTATTCAAGAAGGGTCTACCAAATATAATGGGACAAAAGCTATCTTGTGGGGAACTAAGAACAAGAAAATGAGCAGGGTATTTGGTTTTCCCACACAAGACTTCAACATCTCTAACACTTCCCATTGCAGATATAGTATCTCTATTGGCAAGTTTAATCATAACATCAATATCTTCTAACTCAGCAGGTGCAATTTCATGCTTAATTTCTTTATATAAATCATAAGGTATAACACTAGCACAAGCACACATATCACATAATCCATGATAACAATGATCTCCTATTTTAACAGAAATAACAGGCACGCCTACCACAGGTCTATGTTTATCTTTAACGCTAGGTTTAGCAATTCTAGCAAATTCACCACAGAATTGAATAACATGCCCATCAATATTATCAGACAAGAGATCTTTAACAATAGAAAACCTATGTTCTACTTTGACTTGCTCAGGAGGTGTATAAGTTCTAATATTGCTTTTACGAACAACAGTTGAAGTTTTAGCATGATCCTTTACTCTAACAGGGAAAGGTGGCTTCTCAACATAAGAGGTAGGAACAATAGGATCATTATAAGTGACAGTCTTTTCTTCAACTTTAATAGGTGCAGCTACTTTTACTTCTATGGGAGGATGATATTTAAACCACTTCTCCTTGGGGAGATCAACATAAGTAGCAAAAGATTCACAGAAAGAAGCTACTATCTCAGAGTCAAGTCCATATTTAGTGCTAAACTTACAGAAAAAATCGGTATCCAGAAAAGGTTTAACACAATCAAACTTAGGTGTCATACGTGACTCCTTACCTTCGTCGAGGTCCCAATCTTCAGAGTTGCGTTTAATTATATCCAATATATTCCATCTGAAGTCAATAGTCTTCATCATAAAAGAGCCAGCACAAGAAGTATCGAGCATGGTGCGATTGTTATCAGAAAGCCGAGCATAAAAATTCTGAAGAATTGTCACTCTTGAGAGCTCATGATTAGGGCATGAATATAACATTGATTTAAGCCTCCCCCAAGCTTGAGCGATGCTTTCTCCTTCGCGAGGCCAAAAATTATACATATAATTGCGATCACGATGAACAAGATGCCTAGGGTAATATTTTTGATGAAATTCCAATTTCAATATTTTATAGTTCCACGATCTCGTATCATCACATAGCCTATACCATGTCAATGCGTCTCCCTTCAAAGATAAAGGGAAGACCTTCTTCTTAACAACATCATTGGGTATACCTGCAAGCTTAAATAGTCCACAAACTTCATCCACATAGAGTAGATGTTCATCAGGATGCTTTGTTCCATCTCCTGTAAAAGTATTAGCTAGAAGTTTTTCCATCATACCCGAAGGAATTCAAAAGGAGTTTAATTTTCAATAGGTTCAGTAGGTTGAGGAGCAACTCTTTGCTCTACTGGGCGGGGTGAAGATACCCCGAACAAGCCCCTCAGAGAATTACTTTCCATAATAACAAGTGACAGTAAATTTCAGCACACTATATAAATTTTTACTTACCAAATTCCACCTTCCAAAGGCGCTACACTCCCCGGCAACGGTGCAAGAAAAGAGTCTTGATGACCCACAAGTATAGGGGATCTATCGTAGTCCTTTCGATAAGTAAGAGTGTCGAACCCAACGAGGAAGCGAAGGAAATGATAAGCAGTTTTCAGCAAGGTATTCTCTGCAAATCTGAAATAAGTGGTAACAGAGATAGTTTTGTGATAAGATAAATTGTAACGAGCAACAAGTAACAAGAGTAAATAAAGTGCAACAAGGTGGCCCAATTCTATTTGTAGCAAAGGACAAGCCTGGACAAACTCTTATAATAGGAAAAGCGCTCCCGAGGACACATGGGAATATCATCAAGATAGTTTTCATCACGTTCATATGATTCGCGTTCGGTACTTTGATAATTTGGTATGTGGGTGGACCGGTGCTTGGGTGCTGTTCTTACTTGAACAAGCATCCCACTTATGATTAACCTCTATTGCAAGCATCCGCAACTACAACAAAAGTATTAAGGTAAACCTAACCATAGCATTAAACATATGGATCCAAATCAGCCCCTTACGAATCAACGCATAAACTAGGGTTTAAGCTTCTGTCACTCTAGCAACCCATCATCTACTTATTACTTCCAAATGTCTTCCTCTAGGCCCACATAATGGTGAAGTGTTATGTAGTCGACGTTCACATAACACCACTAGAGGCTAGACAACATACATCTCATCAAAATATCGAACGAATACCAAATTCACATGACTACTAATAGCAAGACTTCTCCCTTGTCCTCGTGAACAAACCTAACTACTCACAAAGCATATTCATGTTCATAATCAGAGGGTAATAATATGCATAATGGATCTGAACATATGATCTTCCACCAAATAAACCAACTAGCATCAACTACAAAGAGTAATCAACACTACTAGCAACCTACTAGCACCAATCTCGGACTTGGAGACAAGAATTGGATACAAGAGATGAACTAGGGTTTGGAGATGAGATGGTGCTGGTGAAGATGTTGATGGAGATTGCCCTCTCCCGATGAGAGGAGTGTTGATGATGATGATGGTGATGATTTCCCCCTCCATGAGGGAAGTGTCCCCGGCAGAACAGCTCTGCCGGAGCCCTAGATTGGTTCCGCCAAGGTTCCGCCTCGTGGCGGCGGAGTCTCGTCCCGAAAGGTTGCTTAATGTTTTTCTCATTAAAAGACTTCATATAGGAGAAGATGGGCATCGGAGAGCCACCAGGGGGCCCACAGGTGAGGCGCCCGGGCGCACCCCACCCTCGTGAGCAGGGTGTCGGCCCCCTGGCCTTCATCTTTGGCGACGATTTTCTTTATTTATTTTAAGATATTCCATGGAGTTTCAGGACTTTTGGAGTTGCACAAAATAGGTCTCCAACATTTGTTCCTTTTCCAGCCCAGAATTCCAGCTGTCGGCATTCTCCCTCTTCATGTAAACCTTCTAAAATAAGAGAGAATAGCCATAAGTATTGTAACATAATGTGAAATAACAGCCCATAATGCGATAAATATCGATATAAAAGCATGATGCAAAATGGACGTATCAGACGTCCCTGTCTACCACACTCTGAACGCGTGTCTGGAGCAGTGACAGCTCATCGGACGAGGAGTAGTTCCGGCCCTTCTTGGGCCAGGACGTGAGCCGCAGTGGAGCTCCGGATCTGAACTCAGGAACTGCAGCCCACTTTTGGCCGCGTGGTTCGATGATATAAAACCACTGCTGCTGCCACTCCTTGACGGAGTCGTTGAAGGCGCCCTTCGGCCAAACGGCCTTGGGCATCTTGCTCACCATGGCGCCGCCAAGACTTGGCGTGTTCGCCACTCACCACCTTGGGCTTCACATTGAAAATCTTCAGCCACAGGCCGAAGTGAGGCAAAATCCGGAGAAAGGCCTCGCACATGATGATGAACGTCGAGATATTGAGGAAAGAATTAGGGGAAAGATCATGAAAATCAATCCCATAGTAATACATGACTCCGCGAACAAATGGGCGAAGGGGAAACCCGAGCCCGCGGACGAAGTGGGGAAGGAACACGACTCTCTCGTGGGACTCCGGAGTAGGGATGACCTGTCCCGCCGGTGGGAGACGGTGGTCGATCTTCTTGTTCAGATACCCGGCTTCCCGGAGCTTCTTGATATCCTTCTCCTGGACGGTTGAGGCTATCCATTTGCCTCCTGCTCCTGATCCGGACATCTTTGGAAAATCTCTCTTTGATGGAAAAGGAGGATGCCTGGGCGTTAGAGCTCGAACAAAGGGGAATGAGCTAGCGGAAGGAGAAGGCGTGGGTAAAGAGGAAGAAGCCTTATCTCTTTATGGAGACGGCAAAAGCTTTTTGCGCCTCCCCACTCGCCTGGTGGAACCCGCTCGTACCCCACTCGCCGTGATTAGCGGCGCGGTTGGATTACCCGTACCCGTATTGATGAGAATCCCGTGATAAGGGGACACGGTCTCTGCTTTGACAAGACGTGTCAAGGAAACCGCCTCGCAATATGTGTTGTGGCTGGTTGTGGGAAAACGGTTTGAATGATGACCCGACCGTAATGACGCGTCGCGTTGCCTAAAAAGTTGTCAGCAGATTGCATTTGTGAAATATCATTCTCTCTACGGTGGCATGTGAAGATCATTTTGTGGATCCGGACACGGTTCAAGTGTTCGATAATAATTTTGGAGTACTCGGAGAAGGAACCCGCCCTGCAATGCCGAAGACAAGACTGCGCGCCGGACTCATCGTCATTGAAGCCTGGTTCAGGGGCTACTGAGGGAGTCCTGGATTAGGGGGTATCCGGACAGCCGGACTGTATACATCGTCCGGACTATTGAAGCGTGAAGATACAAGACTCAAGACTTCTTCCCGTGTCCGGATGGGACTATCCTTGGCGTGGAAGGCAAGCTTGGCGATCCGGATATTATATTTCCTTCTTGTAACCGACTCCGTGTAAACCCTAGCCCTCTCCAGTGTCTATATAAACCGGAGAGGTTGGTCCTTAGAAGGCCGATCACAATTACAATCATACCATCATAGGCTAGCTTCTAGGGTTTAGCCTCTATGATCTCGTGGTAGATCTACCTTTGTACTACCCATATCTTCAATATTAATCAAGCAGGAAGTAGGGTTTTACCTCCATCGAGAGGGCCCAAACCTGGGTAAACATCTATGTCCCTTGCTTCGTGTTACCACCAGCCTAAGACGCATAGATCGGGACCCCTACCCGAGAGCCGCCGGTTTTGACACCGACACTTGGAGCGTCTTGTATGATTTGATTGCTTTTTAGTTTGACACAATCATCCTTGTTGTACACATCTTTTGAGAGGGACACACATGAATCATGAATTTATTAGAATACTCTATGTTCTTCACTTATATGTTTTGAGCTAGGAAGTTTGCACTAGTGCTTCACTCATAGCTTTTTAGAGCACGGCGGTGGCTTTATTTTATAGAAATTGTTGAACTCTCATGCTTCACTTATATTATTTTGAGAGTCTTTAAACAACATGGTCATTTTCTTAGGTTATGAATTTAGTCCTAATATGATGGGCATCCAAGAGGGATATAATAAAAACTTCATATAAAGAGCGTTGAATACCATGAGAAGTTTGATTTCATGCATTTGTTTTGAGATATAAAGATGGTGATATTAGAGTCATGCTAGTGAGTAATTGTGGATTGGTAGAAATACTTGTTTTAAAGTTTGTGATTCCCATAGCATGCACGTATGGTGAACTGTTATGTGATGAAGTCAGAGCATGATTTATTTTTTGATTGTCTTCCTTATGAGTGGCGGTCGGGGACGAGCGATGGTCTTTTCCTACCAATCTATCCCCCTAGGAGCATGCGTGTAATACTTTGTTTCGATAGCTAATAAATTTTTGCAGTAAGTATGTGATTTCTTTATGACTAATGTTGAGTCCATGGATTATACGCACTCTCACCCTTCCACTATTGCTAGCCTCTCTAGTACCGCGCAATTCTCGCGGGTGCATTAAACCCACCATAAAACCTTCCTCAAAACAGCCACCATACCTACCTATTATTGCTTTTCCATAGCCATTCCGAGATATATTATCATGCAACTTCCACCGTTTTGTTTTATTATGACACATACCATCATTATCATATTGCTTTGCATGATCGTAAGATAGCTAGCATGATGTTTTCATGGCTTGCCTGTTTTTTTATGTCATTGCAATGCTAGATCATTGCACATCCCGGTACACCCTCGGAGGCATTCATATAGAGTCATATCTTATTCTAGTATCGAGTTGTAATTCTTGAGTTGTAAGTAAATAAAAGTGTGATGATCATCATTATTAGAGCATTGTCCCATGTGAGGAAAGGATGATGGAAGCTATGATCCCCTCACAAGTTGGATTGAGTCTCCGGACTTTATAAAAGAAATAAAAGAGGCCAAAGAATCCCAAATAAAATAAAAGAGGCCAAAGAAGCCCAAACAAAAAAATGAGAGAAAAGAGAGAAGGGACAATGTTACTATCCTTTTTCCACACTTGTGCTTCAAAGTAGCACCATGATTTTCAGGATAGAGAGTCTCCTATTTTGTCACTTTCATATACTAGTGGAAAATTTTCATTATAGAACCTGGCTTGTATATTCCAATGATGGGCTTCCTCAAATTGCCATAGGTCTTCGTGAGCAAGCGAGTTGGATGCACACCCACTTAGTTTCTTTTTGAGCTTTCATACATTTATAGCTCTAGTGCATCTGTTGCATCGCAATCCCTACTCACTCACATTGATATCTATTGATGGGCATCTCCATAGCCCGTTTAATACGCCTAGTTGATGTGAGATTTTCTCCTTCTTTGTGTCTTCTCCACAACCACCATATTCTATTCCACCTATAGTACTCTGTCCATGGCTCACGCTCATGTATTGTGTGAAAGTTGAAAAGGTTTGAAACACCAAAAGTATGAAATAATTGTTTGGCATGTCAAAGGGGTTGTGCATCATAAAATACTTTGTGTGATGAAGATGGAGCATAGACAGACTATATGATTTTGTAGGGATAACTTTCTTTTGCCATGTTATTTTGAGAAGACACGGTTGCTTTATTAGTATGCTTCAAGTATTAGTATGTCAATATTACACTTTTGTTTTGAATCTTATGGGTATGAATATTCATGCCACAATAAAGAAGATTGCATGGATAAATATGTTAGGAAGCATTCCACATCAAAAATTCTGTTTTTATCGTCTACCTACTCAAGGACAAGTAGGAATTAAACTTGGTGATTCTTGAGACATCTCCAACGTATCTATAATTTTTGATTGTTCCATGCTCTTATATTGTCTGTTTTGGATGTTTTATATGCATTAATATGCTATTTTATATTATTTTTGGGACTAACCTATTAACCTAGAGCCCAGTGTTAGTTTTTGTTTTTTTCCTTGCTTTTGAGTTTTACAGAAAAGGACTATCAAACGGAGCCCAAACGGAATAAAACTTTACGATGATTTTCTTGGACCAGAATACATCCACGGAGCTTGGAGAGGGGACCTGGAGAGTCCCGACGGACCTGCAAGCCCTCAGGCCGCGCCCTAGGGGGGTGCATGCCTCCCTGGCTTGTGGGCTCCTCGGGAGTCCCCCAACACTAATTCTTACTCTATAAAATCCCGAATATTACCAAACAAACAGAAGCATCCACCAAAATACTTTTCCACCGCCGCAAGCCTCTGTTCCCGTGAGATCCCATCTTGGGGCCTTGTTCGGCCCCCTGCCAGAGGAGGATTCGATCACAGAGGGCCTCTACATCAACCTTGCTGCCCTTCCGATGAAGCGTGAGTAGTTTATCACAGACCTACGTGACCATACCTAGTAGCCAGATGGCTTCTTCTCTCTCTTTGATCTTCAATACAATGTTCCCCTCGATGTTCTTGGAGATCTATCCGATGTAATATTCTTTTGCAGTGTGTTTGTCGAGATCCGATGAATTGTGGATTTATGATCAGATTATCTATGAATATTATTTGATTCTTTCCTGAACTCTTTTATACGTGATTAAATATCTTTGTCTTTTTCTTCGAACTATCGGTTTGGTTTGGTCAACTAGACTGGCTTTTCAATGGGAGAGGTGCTTAGTTTTGGGTTCAATCTTGCGGTGTACTCACCCAGTGACACATTAGGGGTAACGAGGCACTTATTGTATTGTTACCATCAAGGGTAAAAATATGGGGTTTTCATCATATTGCTTGAGTTTATCTCTCTACATCATGTCATCTTACTTAAGGCGTTACTCCGTCCTTATGAACTTAATACTCCACATGCAGGCAGGGTCGGTCGACGTGTGGAGTAATAGTAGTAGATTTAGAATTGTTTCGGTCTACTTGACACGGACGTGATGCCTACATTCATAATCATTGCCTTGGATATCCTCATAACTTAGCGCTTTTCTATCAATTGCTCGACAATAATTTGTTAACCCACCGTATGTTTGCTTTCAAGAGAGAAGCCTCTAGTGAAACCTATGGCCCTCGGGTCTATTTTCCATCATATATTTTCAGATCTATAAACCAAAAAACCCAAAAATACCTTGCTGCAATTTAATTGTTTTTTTGTTTTATGTTTTAGTAATCTTTTATACCTATCTCTATTAGATCTCACTCTTGTTCGAGATCGTGAAGGGATTGACAACCCCTTTTTCGTGTTGAGTGCAAGTGTATGTCATTTTGTGTAGGTGCATAGATTGGAGATTTTCTTGTGCCTCCTACTGGATTGATACCTTGGTTCTTAACTGAGGGAAATACTTATCTCTACTTTCTGCATCACCCTTTCTTCTTCAAGGGACAACACAAGCTCAAGAAGTAGCATGTCCCTAACAAGAATAACGAGAAAACCCCTTATGAGGAGTGGGTCGAGAGAAAACCATCACTTTCATATTTGCGCACTTGGGTATGCTTGGCAAAGGTCAATATTTCTATCCCTAAGAAACGCAAAAACGGACCAAAAACAGTGCATTGTGTCTTTATAGGTTATGCTTAGCGAAGCATTACATATAGATTTTTAGTGGTTAAATCCGAGGTACCTGATATGCATGTTGATACTATAATGGAATCTCGTGATGCAATATTTTTTGAGAATATATTTCCTATGAAAGATATGCATAGCACTGCTGGATTTTCTTCTGAGATAAGTCCTGAATCTAGTACATCTGATAAGTATTTCGAACATTCACTAGAGGAAGTCCTTGAGAAGGATAAGGATGAAGCTCCTGTGAGAAACAAGAGACAAAAGGTTGCAAAATCCTTTGGGGATGATTTCATTGTATACCTTGTGGACGACACCCACAAGTCTATTGCGGAAGCATATGCATCTATGGATGTAGATGATTGAAAATAAATTGTCCATAATGAGATGAACTCAACTCTTTCTAATGGGACTTGGGAGCTAACTAAATGGCCCTATGGGCTGCAAATGGGTGTCCAAAAAGAAGCTAAGGCCTGATGGCACTATTGATTAGTACAAGGTGTGGCTTGTGACCAAGGGTTGCACTCATAAAGAAGGCGAAGATTACTTTGACACCTATTCACCCGTTCCTAGAATGACCATCATTCGGGTGCTACTTTTCCTGGATGCCTCTTATGGTCTTATCATTCATCAAATGGATGTAAAGACAACTTTCAAAAATGGAGAGTTGGAAGATAAAATCTATATGGATCATCCTGATGGGTTTGTGATAAAGGGTGAAGAGAGAAAGGTGTGCAAGTTGTTAAAATCTTTGTATGGTCTAAAATAGGCACCTAAGAAATGGCATGAGAAGTTTGAAAGAACTCAAAATTCTGCAGGAATTTTATTAATGAGGCAGATACGTGTGTTTACTATCGACGTGGTTGGGGAATAGTGTTATGTTATATTTGTGTGTGGATGACAATCTAATCTTTGGTACAAACATTGATGAAATCAATGAGGTCAAGTCTTTTCTATCAAAGAGCTTTGACATGAAATATACGGGATAAGCCGATGTGATTTTAAACATCAAACTTATTAAGGATGGGAGTGGGATTACTCTAACGTGATCTCACTATGTTGATATTGAGCCATTTCAGCTTTATGGATAACAAGCCTTCTCCAACAACTTATGATCCCAGCGTGACACTTAGAAAGAAAAAGAAAGAAACGAGAGATCAATGATACTCTCAAGTTTTTGCTTCACTCATGTAGATAGCTAGCGCAACAAGGCTAGATATCTCTTTTGCTGTGAGTAAGTTGAGTGGGTTCATGTCCATCCGGGGTGATGATAATTGGCATGCACTAGAAAGGGTCTTGCGCTATCTGAGAGGTACTATGTGTACTATGCATATGTAATTTAAAAAAATACAGTAATATGTGAGGTACACAAAATATAAATTTGTGTATATATATACTAGGAAACGGTATATCTATATGGCCATATATTCATCTTTTTTGTATAGTTTTCTTATTGGTAGTTTGCATGTACGTAGTTTATATATTTTATACATGCGAGCGTTGTTTCTTTGAGGTTTGTGTGTATACATTATCAACTATATCTATATTTCTATAATTATATACTCCCTCCGTCCCATAATATAAGAACGTTTTGCAAGCTAACATAGTTTGGAAAATGTTCTTATATTATGGAATAGAGAGATTACTATACAAATAACTTTGGATACTAGTCCTTGGATGAAGTTAATCTGACAGTAGAGAGAGTTAGCAAATCCGAGCATTATTGGCCAGGGGTTGTCCCCTTGACTACACCAGATTGTGCCACATGTTTTACCGAGAAGATTCATGGCTAAGCTCAAGCACAATGCATTGTATGTAAAACTTAAAGAAGTGAGAGCATATGAAATACTAAACTTTAGTTGTTAAGCTTATTAATTTTCTGCTGCTATTTATATAGGTACAAGGGATGTGTGCAACATGGCGTCTTTACGGGAACCTTCATGTGCAGAGAGTCGCTCGGTTGAGATATGGAGGAAGAAAGGGGACCGCATGACAGTTAGCATCAACATAGATTCTCCTGAATTAACTCATGGTTAATTAAATCATAACACTGCAACTGTAGAAACCTAAAAACTTATGGTCCATCTCTCCTTTATTTTAGAATCTTACGTGCTTCAATCTGCCAAATCATTCCTCTTTTTTTACTATATGGTGTAGAATGCACAATTTAACACACACATACCTTGAGACATAAGCACCTCTCATTTGTTTTAGATTCTTTCATATTCTATTCTCTCAAGTTTTTTCTCTTAAAGTATTGTCATTCGCTTTTACTTTATTTAGGGGCTGCTTGGTTCGAGCCAATGCCAACTTGCCAATCGTGGGTTTGCCAAAATATTGGCGCGGGAATCGGCCGCCCACGCCTTGCCAAAATATTGGCTGAGAATTGAACTAAACATGTTGTGAAGGTTTGGGCGCCCCAATTATTTGGCTTGCATCCAAATGGACACCCAGAGTTGGTCAACTACCAATATTCTGGCAGGGGGCCTTGTGGCAATGATCCAAACAGCCACTTAGTTTCTGTCCGATATTGTGACAGTACTTCCATAACACAATTTAGTACTCCCTCCGTCCGGAAATACTTGTCATCAAAATGGATGAAAATGGATATATCTAGAACTAAAATACATCTAGATACATCCATTTTAATGACGAGTATTTCCGGACGGTGGAAGTATATGGCAGTTGAGGAATGATATGATGCATGAAAAAAAGAGCCCTCCTTATTCTACATTCGGTAGAATTCCTACGGATCTACCGGCAGTCTATTGACGTTGCTCTCAGGTTCTCAATGAAGGAGATAGCGAAAGGGAAAATGCTACTTTTAGTGGAAGCAGAAAAGCCTAAAACGGCGAACACCACTACTTCCCTAGCATGCACACCTCCTTCGAGCACCAGGTTGCTCTTTTTGGTGGATTGTGCGTTCTCAGTACTTGATGGCACGACCGCAGCTCGCATGATACTTCGACGTCATGACGGGACAGTCATATTTACTGCATACAGATACACTAGATTGGGATTGCGCCTCGGCGCAAGGGTGCCAGTCCAAATGTTTGTATACACACAATAAGAAGCCTCTGAATAATGCATGAACATAGAAAGCATGTTTCGCCGATAGGTTTAGTACTAAATATCTTAGGCATAAAAGATACGACAACACGTATTAGATTACAGACAATTTATAAACCAAACTGATAAATCCTTGGTTGGTCTTGGGTACAGAAGTTGAAGTCATCTCGACAGGCCTAACATAGGACAGATAGAAATTGATAACAATACAATGTACATTCTTTATCGGAGTTAAAAGTAGCTCACAACAAATACATAAAATACAGAATCAACTTCTTACTGAGAACAAAACATGGAAAGCACATGCATTTATTAGTTTGGTCAGACCAGAATTGCTCATCACAACAAAGTTCAAGTAAACTGCAAATTTGCAGTAGAGCAAACCCTGACATTTCACTATTTTGCTCACAATATTGGGATCACAAATTTAGTGAATCTAGTAACTGGATATTTATCACCCCACTTTTCAGCATATAGTTTCCTGTTTATTTTACTTCAGAGAGTCCAACACGCGATGGGGAGAAATAGGGACAGGGAGGAAGGTAGAAGGGCAGCATAAACATCTTGTCTTTCACGGCTGGTTATGGGCCGAGACCAAAAGGCGGTTGTTTCTCAATTTGACTAAAAATGGTCTGCCACAACCAAAAACGCACAAATTGGCCTGCTACAGAGACATTAGTTAGTAAGCAAATGTCAATACTATTATTAGTCTGCAAGTACATCAGTCTATAAATTCACTTGATAAATAATGCTTATACCGTCAACTAATCACAAATGCAAGGAATTCAAATAAACAGTGATATGAGCTTGATGAAAAACAGATTTATAACAACCAAACTGATAAATCATGACAGACAGAAAATAAAACGGTGTTACTGGCTTATATAAAACCATGCCAAGACATGTAACACTTCTCATGTCAGCCACCACGATCGCTGGTACTAATCTCATGCCAGCACATGCCCGAAAGAGAAATATGGAATGGCTAAACTCCCTTCAAAGATGTCTAATTAAGGTTTATATAACTGCAATCTCTTTGACAGAAATCAATATATATCAACAGCTAGCAGCTAGCCATACATAGTATTGTGCAGGAAGACATTTCTTCAAAAAGAACACTGCAAATATGTGATTTCTTGGAGAATAACTTTAGGAACACTGGGATTACATCCTAGCCAAATTGAATACAACTATATATATTCAAAAAAAGCATGTATATGTGAGGTGATTAAACTTTAATTGGATAGGGTTGATCCTATTTGTGCCTTTCTGAAGAAATAGAAACTAAGCCATCAACACAATCACCGGATCAAATAATAAATGACCTAAACCAAGATTGATATGCAGAAAGACGCAACCGAGTCGCATAATTGACTTGTTTCTATTATTAATTGTTTTTTATTGCAACTCTGAATATGTGGTTGTAACTACATAGTTATAACCTAACTTACATGACAAAAATAGAACATGGATCTATGATTCTCCAAGGAGTAATTAATTTCCCTAAAAAAACAATAAAAATTCATGGGGAAAGAAGTAATATGAGCTAATGGGGAAAGAAGTAATGGAACCAATGAGCATATAATTCTGAAATCATCCTCGACAACATGGTGCGCGGAAAGTTTTACAAAGGAAAAGGGTAATCTCTTCTTTTATTATACCAGGGGTACATCAAATAATTTTCACTTGCAGACAATAGAAAAATCTTTAACTCAACTGAAAGATGGGCAATCCAGAAATACCGATGAACATCAGCTCTATTGACTCGTGTAGTCCAGGGATCGCAAAAGTAGCTAATTCAATATCCAGACTCTTAGTGTGCAATCAACAATTGCAGAGTTGGCAAGGACATAAATCCTAGAGTAAAGATATTGATATCAAATAAATATATGAATTGGGAATGAAGAAATCAGAGAAGGGGGACCTCACTGTCCATGGCTAAGCAAAACAGATTACAAGTAAAGATGTGGCATAGGTGTGCATGTCTCATCGAGCGAGATCCCCTGTGGGTTGCACATAATGATGCAAGAGTAGTCTGTATCCAGGAAACTTCAAAGCTACATGACCACACCAAAGTTCAAGTCCAAATTAGTTATGTACAACAGTACAAGATGATTCTATGATTTGCAACCAATTATTCTAGGGTTTAATTAGTATTCAGCTTACCTAATTAGTTTGATCTGCCAAGCATTTTGTTCCTACTACAGTCTTCAAGTATATTGTGTAACCAAGTTATTCATTGGTACTATAGAAAGAACAACCTGTATAAATTATCTGAGCAAAGTAGAGAATATAAAAAATTAGTAAAAAGCAATAAATCAGAATCGCCGTCTCAATCAGCAATATAAACAGTTCTACCATGATTCTTCAATGCATTGCGAAGTGAGATCCCAATCCCCTTTTCATCTCAATCCTTCTCGAGCTATTTTCCCCAAATCTTTTTGTGTGATGCAGTAGGAACATAGTGGAACTTCCCAATCTTCTTTGGCCATCGGTGCATGGGACACAATGTAACTTCAATGTATAAGAGTACGACAAATAAAATAATATTTGCACAGACAAAGATGAAAATTTCTAGGAAATTAAAGGGTCAATTGTACCAAGGCTGCGTGAAGTTTAAGGTGGGTAGGACGTTCCATGTGAGGTCAGCTCTATACAAAGCATGATCATACATTATCCTATCAATTTGACTGACCTACAAAGAGGAAGCACATATTGTACACAGACCCAACAAAGTGGCTTGAGAAATGAAACACCTTATGATATACAACACGTAGTCGAGATGATGACTGAACTTACATGTCTTTTGGACGTGTTGATTCATCGATATTTGAATATAGAAACAATGAGCCACCTCTCAACACTCGTAACTTGAGAGAAGATACGTCTGCATTCATTTGTAATCAGTAATCATGAAGATGTCCATGCACACACCTGCTTTAACAACATTAGCAGCCTGTGATATGCCAATCACGATACCTCACAAAATATTCTCGTAATGCATCAATCAATATTTATGCAAAACCGCCGCATTATTTTCTCACCTGCAACTCGGGAGCAGGCCGCCGCCGTCGACCATCGCTCTGCATCTTGGCTGCATTTATGAATCAAATTCTTAGAACCCTTGGTATACTGCTATCTCGCAACATCATCTGCAACTTGGGAGCAGGCTGCCGCCGTCGACCACCGCTCTGCATCTTGGCTGCATTTATGAATCGAATTATTAATGTCCTTGGTATATTGAACACAATTTCATTCAAAGTGCATGACATGATCTATAAACAAAATTTTATTCAAAGCATATCAACCAAATTGACTACTGCTTCAACCATTCAACCAATGGTAGCAGAGCGCATTGTAAATAATGGGGCGACCTCAACTCAAGTAGATCGCGTTACAATAGAAAGAACAGAGAGGGGAGCAAGTAGATGGATTAGGATTCCAAGAAAGATCGCGTTACAATAGAAAGAACAGAGAGGGGGACAAGTAGATGGATTAGGACTCCAAGAAAGCGTGGGACTTTTGGGAGTTGGGTTACGGCCACAAGAAAATCAATCATCCGTTAAAAGAGAAACACGTAAGAAAGCATCCAACATCCACCTGACCTGGGTGCCACTTGTACAGCCATGCCATCGGGTCTCCTACAGTATATAGATGAAAGAAGAATAGCTAAAGATAATTTCTAGTACTTCAATACGGTGGCAGCAAGGCTAACCTTGTAGAGTGCACTCATTGCTCAATAGTGTTAAAAAAAGTTTCCTTATTTTTCTATATAGACATTGGTAGCATTCAAATAATTCAACACCATACAATCGAGTGGTCGATAATTTTTAGTTCTTGAGGGTAACAGAAATTTCCAATCCTTGTCAGCAAAATCCAAGAATGAAGTGAGAGAATGTGCCAGCATATCATAGAAGCATTTATGGTTGAGTAAAAACCATCAACTCGTAGAAAAAGCATAGGATGTCGAAAGTTTGTTATTTTAGATCCATTCATGTAATAAGTTGGAAATATTGAAAGCAGTGAAACAGAGCAAGGCGATCGGAGACTACTTGCCATGTGACGTCTTGACTACACATGACAGCCTAAAAGTCAAGGCATCTACAAACAAAATGCAGCGGTGAACCTACCGACCATGAAGTGAACTTATAATTTTATACCACCACACTAATTCTACCATAGAAAATACCGCCTTCCCATGGTCATGCATAATACATTAGCCCACTCATGTTCTGACTTGAAATCAGCCAAATCAAAGCTAGCACATACCAAAATTACAAATAGTAATTTTATTCCAGGAAGTACAAATTAGTTGTGTTCTCTACTGCATCGAGCACGGCAAGTCATAGCTAACACATACCAAAAATACTTGAAATAATCACACTGTACAAAGTGGCAAGCTTGATTAAATTAGTAGTCCAAGGGTAAGAAGTCTGCATAGTAGAGCAAAAATGCAGGGAATATAGTAGGCATGCGTGTGTACACAAGTGTGATCAAAAGACAGTGAACAAATATATACGATGGCCATTCATAGGCATGATCAAAAAGTCGAGAACAAAAAATGAGCACGAACACATGTGCGGTGGAAATGGTCTCAAACGAGTGCATCGTAATTAGACATATGGCAGAACCATGGTGGAGCTAATGCAAAGAAGGCACGTCTCTTTTTCCCTAAGCGGTTGATCTAATTAGTGGGACATAAAACTTTATTTTCATCCTCGTGTAAACAAATAACACCTCGTGAAAGGCGTTTGACAATAATGCAGAATCTGTGAAGCATCATGCACTCCATCATTTTACGCTTCCTCCATATACCATGAATCAAAAAACATCAAATTAGAATATAAAGATGGAAACATCTAAGCATCAAGCGGGGAGTTGATAGATGGAAGGAGTTAACTATCAAGCTGGGAGTTGATAAAACAAAGTGTTCTTTATGCACAATAGAACCAAATAAGACAGGTCACAACAAAGAAAGAAAGATTTTTACCATAGTAGCCCTTTAGCCTTGTCGCACTGTCTTCTTTCTTGAATATTTCTAGAAAGAAAAAAAGTAGAATATCAGCTCAAACATGATGGCCAAGCAGTAAATCAATAGCTTTCAACAGTTGAACCTGCTTTGCAAAAGAACTAATCAAGGACTGAAGGTAAATGTCAGTAGAAATTTGAGCAGATCATCAAGCATAAATTATTACGCTTATATTAATCTGCCCCAGCAGTAGTTTGGATTTTTATCGAACAACTTGTAGGTAGGTGGATACCTAAACGAATCTACACAAAAGAGGAGAGACATGCTGGCGTTAAATCAAAAAAATGAGTGGAAAAGAGAGGAGGAGATTAATAAGGAGGGGTGAAGGCGTGGTTACCGCAAAGGCGAGATCTTGCAAGGTTGGTGCGGCGGAGGATGTGTCGAGGCTCGGAGCTATCACATGGAAGCTCAGCTGGCGGTCACCCGTGCTTCTCCGATCCCATCGCCATGGCGGCGCCCAGGCTCCCGCCGACAAGCAGCCTCTTGATTTTCAGTCGGCTAGGAGGATCGAGGCGGGAGGCGGCGCTTGAGGTTGGTGGGCAGCGTGGGGCGCTCACCGCGGTGGAGACGAGCTCGTCGGCGTAGGAGCCGCCGAAGGCGTGGACGCGACAAGCGAGGCGCTCCTGGTCGTCGGGCTGCACGCCGCTGCTGCCCCCTCCTGCCGGTGGTGGAGCGCCACGCGAGCGAGCAGCCCGGATGCATCGGTGCAAGCGGGCGTCGAGAGAGGAGGGTCGCGCCGTACACCGCTCCCGCGCATCGCCCGTCGTGCTCCTTGTCCTCCCTCCGCTGCTGCTCGTCGCTCGTCCTCATCCTCCCTCCGCCGCTGCTTCGCTCGTCGGCGCCGTCAAAACATCTTCTTTGCGCCGCCTTAACTCTTCTTCTTCTTGCTCCCCATTGTCGCCGTCGTGCTCCTCATCCTCCCTCCTCTGCTGCTTGTCGTCGTTGGGGTGGGTGGGGGCTCTGCTGCAGTGGATCTGGCTGCCGACGGCCTTGATTCGAGGCGGTGGGTGGCGGCGCGGCGATGTGGGTGGGAGGAGAGGAGGCGTGAGAGGGAAGGGAGAGCAGCTTGAGGAGGAGAGGAGGCGGCGGCGAGGCGGAGGAGTTAGGCTGGGCGGAGGCGGAGGCGCGAAAGGGAGAAGGCGGCTAGGTCATCCCACAGAGCGGACCCCTTTATACCCCCCTGTATGCGGAATGACCAAAATGCCCTCGTGAGGCAGCAAAATTACAGGCGGTGGCACGCTGGAGAGGGCGCTGCATCTCATTTTTTATCTGACGGTCGAGGGCGTTCAGGAGGGGGATCGGACGGCCGGAAACGCATCAAGGAGCCGATCCGACGGCCAAGAGGCTCAAATCGCTGAGGAGCCTCCGGCATCCATCCTTCTCTTATTTCTGGATGTTCAAATGCAATGATGCATTGGGGGTGCCAGGGTGCTCCAAAATTACATGTTTAGGTGAATATTGGGTCGTATTTTGAACCTTTTGACCATGCGCCCGCGTCGCTCCCAGGGGGCGGCTCGGGCGAACCCTACCGCCGCTGCCACCTCCCCCTATTCTAGCCCTTCCCCTACTTGCTTGTTGAGCAACGTCATTGGGCCAAAGCTCTGCTTGGCGGCCCGGCAATGGGCCCTCTCCTCTCTCGCTGGGAGACCCCCTGTTGGCGTGGCGCGCTGGCCCTAGACAAGGCGCCCGGTCGACGGTGGGCGGACGCCGGGGCGTCGGCCCCGGGTGAGGGAGTCCTGGATTATGGGGTCCTCGGTCGTCCGGGCTGTGTAGCATGGGCCGGACTGATGGGCCGCGAAGATACAAGATGGAAGGTCTTCCTCCGTGTCCGGATGGGACTCTCCTTTGCGTGGATGGCAAGCTTGACGTTCGGATGTGTAGTTTCCTTCCTCTGTAAACCGACTTTGTGTAATCCTAGGCCCCCCGGTGTCTATATAAACCAGAGGGTATAGTCCATAGAGGCTAACACAAATCATATAGGCTAGACATCTAGGGTTTAGCCATCACGATCTCGAGGTAGATTAACTCTTATAACCCCTATACTCATCAAAGTCAATCAAGCAGGAAGTAGGGTATTACATCCATTAAGAGGGCCCGAACCTGGGTAAACATCGCGTCCCCTTGTCTCATGTTACCATCGATCTTCAGACGCACAGTTCGGGACCCCCTACCCGAGATCGGCCGGTTTTGACACCGACACCGGGACCTGGCGGTGGTGTGCCAGCTGTTGTGGCTATTGGGGTAGCGCAGCAGCTGGACCTGGTGGTGCTCGATGGTAGTTTGGCCGCGGCGGCTCGCTCGGATCTGGTGTCATGGCCATGGGATGAGCGGCTCGGTGGTGGTTGGGTGGAGTGTGCGTGGCGTGGGGGCTGGCATCTCGGCTGCTGGCGCGGAGGTTTGCACGTGGCCGCCGGATCGGCCTGCTCTGGTTCGGCCGGATCTGGCCGCCGGGCTGCGGGCGGCGCCGGGGATCCTGCCGGTGCTCCGGGGATGGTACGCTGGGGCTGAGGGAGTCTTGGATTAAGGGGTCCTCGGGCGTCTGGCCTATATGACATGGGCCGGACTAATGGGCTATGAAGATACAAGACAGAAGACTCCTTCCCGTGTCCGGATGGGACTCTCCTTTGCGTGGATGGTAAGCTTGGCGTTCGTATATGTAGATGCCTTCCTCTGTAAACCGACTTTGTACCACCCTAGTCCCCTCCGGTGTCTATATAAACCAGAGGGTTTAGTCCGTAGAGGCAATCATAATCATATAGGCTAGACATCTAGGGTTTAGCCATTACAATCTCGTGGTAGATCAACTATTGTAATCCTCATATTCATCAAGATCAATCAAGAAGGAAGTAGGATATTACCTCCATCAAGAGGGCCCGAACCTGGGTAAACATCGTGTCCCCTGTCTCCTGTTACCATCAACCTTAGACGCACAGCTCGGGACCCCCTACCCGAGATCCGCCGGTTTTGACACCGACATTGGTGCTTTCATTGAGAGTTCCGTTGTGTCGTCACCAGGAGGTTCGATGGCTCCATCCATCATCTACAACAGCGCGGCCCTGGAGGAGGTTTTTCTCCACGGCCAAATCTTCGTATTCGGCGGCTTCGCACTACGGGCCAACTCGCTTGGACATCTAGAGTAGATCGACAGCTACGCCCCTGGTCACCGGATTAGTTTTGAAAATCTGGACTATGTCGCTGATTTTCGAGGAGACTTGATCTTCTAAGGGTTCACGACCACAACCTCCGCTTTGCCCTTAGATCCCGAGCGCATCGCCAAGTCCGAAGACGGGATTATTGAGTCCGCCGGACTGTCTGCGGCCATTGAGCCCAGCACGGGAGAGCTGGAGGAAGTAGTGTCGTTGGCAACCATCATGAAGCCGGACTCCTCGCTGGACACCGGCTCTGAACCCTCGCAGTCAGCATCGTGTGAGCTCGGCCTAGGAGTTTCCTTCTCGCCGTACTCCATGGATTTTCTTCTCCCTGGCCAAACCTCGCCTTTAAGCGAGGCTCTGGACTTGATGCGATCCCTCGTCATTACAGAGGAGCAATGTCCGAACTACGCCCAGCCCGGACTAGGGGCTGAGAGCGGGGAATTTTACGTCCCACCCACCACCCACTTCATAGCCACTGTCGAGGACTTAACTGACATGCTCGACTACGGCTCCGAAGACATCGATGGTATGGACGACGATGCCGGAGAGGAGCAGGCCGAAAACCCGTCGTTCACCGGACGTTGGACGGCCAACTCTTCATATGACGTGTACATGGTGGATACACCCAAAGTGGGTAACGACGATGACAAAGTAGATCCAGTCAAGGATAAACCTCTTGAGATACAGCCAAAGCCCCGACGTCAGCGGTGCCGCTCTAAATCACACCGTGCAAAAGATAGCGATACCAGCACAGGAGAAAACAATACTCCGGACGACACCGAAGACAAAGAAGGCTCCGTCGAGCCAACTTTCGAACATGACGATCGGGAAGATGGGCAAGTTAGCCCTGATGAAGAGGACATAAACGAAGACTCGGAGGACAGTAGTTATCTTCCACTCTCCGAGGACAAGGTGAGCCTCGGCGACGAGGGCTTTATCGTGCCCGAGGAACCTCTCGAGCAGGAGCACTTCAAGCGTCGGCTAATTTGCATTGCAAGGAGCCTGAGAAAGAAGCAGCAGCAGCTTCAAGCTAATCAAGATCTGCTCAACGATAGATGGACTAATGTCCTGGCAGCCGAGGAATACGGCCTCGAGCGCCCAACCAAAAGTTACCCGAAGCATAAACTGCTACCCCAATTTGACGACGAGGCCCTCGAGCCCGCGCCATCAGCACGTCATGCGGCTGACCGACCACCACGTGGCCGGGACAAAACGGCAACTCAAGCCAAACACCAGCCCATACTGCGTGCCTCGCCGTAAAGGTAGAGACACAACAGCTCAGGGATATACATATGACCTGCGGCAGGACCTGAACAATAGAGCAGGTCAGACCAGATCGATCTACGGATCGCGGGGGCGTGCCCCGACGTGCGACGACGGCTATCTAGCCGGATGTGACAAGCATAATCACGTCTGGGCCGAAAACTGCAGACGGACTCCATCCGAGCTACGTCGCGACTTGGACCGATATAGAGGCGTCGCACACCCCCTTTGCTTCACTGGCGAAGTAATGGAGCACGAATTCCCAGAAGGGTTTAAACCCATGAACATCGAATCATATGATGGGACAACAGACCTCGCGGTATGGATTGAGGATTTTCTTCTCCATATTCATATGGCTCGCGGTGATGATCTTCATGCCATCAAATACCTCCCACTAAAACTCAAGGGACCAGCTTGGCACTGGTTGAACAGCCTGCCTGAAAACTCCATTGGCAGCTGGGACGACCTGGAAGACGCCTTCCGCGACAACTTTCAAGGTACATATGTCCGACCTCCGGATGCCGACGACTTAAGTCACATAGTCTAACAGCCCGGAGAGTAAGCCAGGAAATTCTGGACTAGATTCTTAACTAAAAAGAACCAGATCATCGACTGACCGGATGCCGAAGACCTAGCGGCCTCTAAGCATAGCATCCGCGATGAATGGCTCGCCCGACACCTCGGCCAGGAAAAGCCGAAGTCCATGCCAGCCCTTACGGCACTCATGACCCGCTTTTGCGCTGGCGAAGATAGCTGGCTAGCCCGTAGCAATAATAATGCAAGCAAACCTGGCACCTCTGAAGCCAAGAATGGCAACGGCAAGCCCCGACGCAACAGTCATAAGCGTCAAAACAATGGTGAAAATACGGACGACACGACAGTCAACGCCGGATTCAGTGCCTCCAAGTCAGGTCAGCGGAAGAAGCCATACAAAAGGAACAATTCGGGCTCTTCCAACTTGGACCGCATACTTGATCGTCCATGTCAGATCCACGGCACCCCTGATAAACCAGCCAATCATACCCACCGGAGTTGTTGGGTCTTTAAATAGGCCGGCAAGTTAAATGCCGAGGATAAGGAGAAGGGGTCGCAAAGTGAGAACGACGACGAGGAGCCCCGTCCATCGAACACAGGGGGACAGAAGAAGTCCCCCCCCCCCCAGGTTAATACGGTGAACATGATATACACTACCCATATCCCCAAGAGGGAGCGCAAACGCGCGCTCAGGGACGTCTATGCGATAGAGCTAGTCGCCCCAAAATTCAACCCATGGTCGTCCTGCCCAATCACCTTCGATCGCAGTGACCATCCGACCAGTATCCGTCATGGCAGTTCAGCCACACTGGTCCTTGACCCGATCATTGATGGATTCCACCTCACGCGGGTCCTCATGGATGGTGGCAGCAGCCTCAACCTGCTCTATTAGGATACAATGCGCAAAATGGGTATCGATCCCTCAAGGATCAAGCCCACAAAAACTACCTTTACAGGAGTTATACCAGGTGTAGAGGCCCGCTGCACGGGCTCAATCACATTGGAGGTCGTCTTCGGATCCCCGGACAACTTCCGAAGCGAAGACTTGATCTTCGATATCGTCCCCTTCCGCAGTGGCTACCACGCACTACTCGGATGAACGGCATTTGCTCGATTCAATGTGGTGCCACACTATGCTTATCTCAAACTCAAGATGCCCAGACCACGCGGTGTCATAACAGTCAATGTTAACACGGAGCGCTCCCCCCGCACCGAGGAGCACACCACGGCCCAGGCAGCGGAAGTACAGAGCTGCCTTATTAAGCAGAACTTTAATTCAACGGCCAAGCTCCCGGACACTGTCAAACAAGTCCGGACTACTCCGCAGGATGACAGTCCGGCTCGTCAGGAGTTAGACTAGCAATCCGGCCTCCGTCTCAGTCCCGACCAAATGGCGGCGTACGTACCGCGTGTACATAACTACACACTCAAAATACCATGAACAGACACGGAGGCATAACTAGATGATGGCCCATAATACGACTTAACCTAACCTAGGCACACATGCCTTCCTTTTTCTTTTTTCCCCTTTTTTCAGGTTTTCTTCTCAATAGGCCCCTTCTGTCGGCCTGATCATCGGTCCTTTCGAAGGATAGATATACCAAGGCAGCAAGCAGCTCAGACGTGTGGGGCAATCCCTAGATGTTCTTCTTGACGATCATTCTACCTGTTTCCAGGACCCGCACGCAGCTCCCCCTTGGTCTTGGCATGTTAAATAGCCAGGTTGCTTATCACACTATTTGTACAAAATACACTTTGATGTATTAATCAAATTATAATGGAAACAGTTTGCGGCCCAACTTATGTGGCATTGGCATACTACTTCCTTTTATTTTTCTATTCTTATCGATGGCATCCGTACACCTTGGTATGCCTTGATTTTGCCAGGAGCCTCATTGCGCTCCATACTACGGCAACAAGTCCGAACACTTTTACAGTATAGTTCGGCACCCCGAATTTAGCATTATATGCATCGGCTCCGAATCATGTCTTTGGTCAATAGTTGGTTTGCTCGGCTCCTGTGCTTACTACCTTACGTTCCGCTATATTGGCTAGGGCAGTAAAGGGAGAACTACTACGATTGTGTCCTGGTTTATCCGGATGATCACCTCCGTAGAGAAAGCCGAAAACTAACTGTCATGATGCGGTGTGAGCCGGTCAGCTGTTCGGAGGTTGAAAATCTTTTGCGATTTTTTCTGCATTGTGCGACGGATCGGATTCCCCGATAAGGTGTCTATAGCACCCTAGTCCAGATTAACAAAATACCAACCAGGGGCTGCGCCTACATTTTCATTGTCAAACTCCTATGGCTAAGTGAGAGTGATAAAGCCACATAGTCCGATTGCCTGGTTCGTTGCCTAAACACCTCCTTCAAGGACCAACCTTTTGGATCAAGAGTGTTTAGATTCCATCCCGAACACCCCCATACTACCTACGTGGGGGCTGAAGCCGGCGACTGGCCAACTCTCAGATCTAACAAAACGGTCGCACAGGAGGTAAAATTTTCAAAATAACAAGCATTATATTACAAAACAGCTTTGTTTCATAATACAGGATGGGATAACATGAATGTATTCATTCAAAGATAATGTCTTTAGCACACTGCTCCGCTACTACGCGGGATCCCTCCAGTACATCGTCAAAATACCGCTCAGGCGTGCGGTGCTCCTTGCCCGCGGACTGTTGCTCGGTCGTGAGCTTGAAGGCGTTCATCTTCTCCCACTGCACCTTGACACGGGCGAAGGCCATCCGCGCACCTTTGAGGGAGTCCTGGATTGAGGGGTCCTCGGGAATCCGACCTGTTATACATGGGCCGGACTGATGGGCCATGAAGATACGAAGACCGAAGAGTCTCTCCCGTGTCCGGATGGGACTCTCCTTGGCGTGGAAGGCAAGCTAGGCGTCCAAATATGAAGATTCCTTTCTCCGTAACCGACCTTATGTAACCCTAGATCCCTCTGGTGTCTATATAAACCGGAGGGCTTAGTCCATAGAGGAAGAACAATCATAATCATAGTCATACAGGCTAGACTTCTAGGGTTTTAGCCATTACGATCTCGTGGTAGATCAATTCTTGTAATACTCATATTCATCAAGATCAATCAAGCACGAAGTAGGGTATTACCTCCATAGAGAGGGCCCGAACCTGGGTAAACATTGTGTCCCCAGTCTCCTGTTACCATCGACCTTAGACGCATAGTTCGGGACCCCCTACCCGAGATCCGCCGGTTTTGACACCGACATTGGTGCTTTCATTGAGAGTTCCGCTGTAACATCGAAGACAGGGTTGATGGCTCGCCTTGTTGTCAAGGATAATATCACCTCCGGAGGAGCCCTGGCTCCAAACGGATGGATCTGACGGAGTTGTCGTATTTAAATGAACTCCTAGATCGCATCGCCGCCTTGGGGGTCGCAACAGACTACGATCGGATTGGGCTTAAACCTGACCAGAGAGAGATCAAATCTCCGCCGATCACCCATTAGATAGCGGTAGTGGAGGAGCAAGACAATAACTCTTCCTCTATATTGAGGACGCACTATGTTCGGATTTCCGAGCTCGAGGAGCCGGATACATGTCTGCGGAACGACGTGCCCTGCCCTCCGAACCTAGAATCGGACGGCGGGCCTAAAACATCAGTTGTTATCCCGGAGTCCAAACCATTAAGTTCGGAAGATTTACAAACTCCGGATCCCAAATCGGGTCAGGGTTCAGATTTAAAACCACCCACCCAGCCAGCTATACGCGATCTTATGTACATACGACAGCAGTCTCAGGAAACGGTCCATCACTTCTGGGCCAGATTCCTCCTTGTCATAGACAAGATTAAAGATTGTCGCGATGAAGACGCAATCTCAGCATTCTGCAACAATTGCTCGGACGAAGGAATCCTCAACGCCATCAACCACCATCGTGTATTACACCTCGCTGACTTGGCAACCATAGTACAGAAGTACTGCGCAATGGAAAGCGCCTGGAAAACTCAGGCAGCTCATTGGGAACCGCCGGTTTCAACTCAGCCCCTCGTCCGGGCAAAAAGGATGCACCCTCGTGGGGCGCCTAACCCAATAGTAAAGAAATCAAAGCCCATTATGGGGTACGGAACTGTTCTGGAGGGGAGGCTCGATAGGCCATGCAAAATACATGCAACACCGGATACCACACCAACCCACAGCCTTAGAGCATGTTGGATACTCCGGCAAGTGGCCAAGAGCGGCGAAGATCTCCTCACCAAAAATACTCCAGAACAACACCCCCCGGAAGACAACGACCTCAGAGTATTGACGGTCTTCGAGACATTTGCTTCAAAAAATCAGCGCAAAAGGGCACTCCGCGACCTCACCGAAGTCTGCCAAGTCGCAGCAATTAACCCCTGGAACGACACGGCCATAACTTTCAATGCCGATGATGAACCAAAATTCATGACAGTGCGGGCACCAGCCGCCTTGGTCCTCAGTCCAATCATGGACGGCTTCCGGCTCACCAAAGTGCTCATGGATGGCGGCAGCGGACTAAACCTCATCTACTAGGACACACTCATAAAAATGGAAATTGATAGGAGCCGCACTGACAAAGTAGCACGACCTTCCGGGGAATCATTCGTAGTCGGGAGGCGCGATGCGCGGGAAAAATCACGCTCGACGTGGTATTCGGCACACCGGAGAATTATCGGTCGGAAGAGATAACCTTCCAAGTGGCCCCTTTCAACAGCGGATATCACGCCCTCTTTGAGGCGAGGCAACGTTCTGCACGCTTCAAGCTATACCTCATTATGGGTACATGAAGCTTAAGATGCGCGGGCCCAAAGACACCATTACTCTTGCCAGTGATCCGGACATAGCACTGCGCGCCAAAAATAAAACCGCATCCCTAGCCCTCGAGGCATTGTCTGAAGCCCTCGCGGCCGAAGAGCTGACCGCGCTGCGCTCCACTGTGGATAGGGATGACATAATCCTGGACAACCGACCCAAATCCACCTGCTTTAAACCAGCAGATGAAATAGTCAAATTTCAAGTCCACCTGGCGGACCCCAAGAAGACAACATCCATCGGGGCACAACTCGACCCAATGGTCGATGCCGCGCTACGAGAGTTCCTGCATGAGAACTGGGACATATTCGCCTGGCACCCTTCTTACATGCCAGGAATCCCACGCAGGTTGGCCGAACACAGCCTCAATATCTTAAAGGGATAACATCCATCGGGGCACAACAAACACTGCGGCGTTTTTCCGAACCCAAATGACAAGCTATAGGAGAGGAGCTAGCCAAGTTACTTGAAGCCGGATTCATCAGAGAAATAAAACACCCAGACTGGCTAGCAAACCTGGTGATGGTACCAAAGAAGGGTAAATCCTGGCGCCTATGCATCAATTTCAAAGGCCTCAACAAGGCATGCCCTAAGGATCCCTTCCCCATCCCTCACATCGATCAGATTATTGATGCAACCGCAGGACATGACTCACTGTGTTTCCTCGACGCGTACTCTGGATACCATCAAATCAAGATGAAGGAGTCCGATCAAACCGCAACGACATTCATTACCCCATATGGGCCTTTCTTCTTCAACACTATGCCTTTCGGGCTCAAAAACGATGGCGCCACCTACCAACACATGATTCAAACATGCCTGGAGAAACAGATCGGCAAGACATTTGAAGCATATGTGGATGACGTCATCATCAAAATCAGACACGTCAAGTCATTGATAGATGATTTACGTCTTACATACGACAACCTCCGTACATATGACATCAAGCTCAACCCGGAAAAGTATGTTTTTGGCATCCCCGCCGGAAAACTGCTGGGCTTCATCGTTTCCAATAGAGGAATTGAGGCAAATCCAGCCAAAATCCGAGCTCTGTCACAATTGGCTACGCCAACAGACCTTAAACAGGTCCAAAAACTCGCGGGATGCGTGGCAGCTTTAAGCCGCTTTATCTCCAGATTGGGAGAAAAAGCATTGCCACTCTATCGCCTTCTCCGACGCACTGACCGCTTCGAGTGGACGGACGCGGCAACGACCGGACTGGAGGAAATAAAGGCCCTTTTAGTGAGCAACCCAATCCTGGCCGCGCCGAACGTCGGTGAACCCATGTTATTATACATATCGGCAACACACCAGGTGGTGAGCGCCGTGCTCGTCATCGAGCGAGAGCAGGACGGACACAAATTCCCCCTCCAGAAACCGGTATACTACATATCCACTGTCCTCACACCATGCAAATCCCGATACCCTCATTACCAAAAGATAGCATACGTGGTCTTCATGGCATCCCGGAAGCTGCGACACTACTTTCAAGATTCTCGATTACGGTGGCTTCCGAGGTACCACTCAACGACATAATAAAACAACCGCGATGCCACGGGCCAGATTGCTAAGTGGGCCATTGAGCTCCTTCCATTCAACATAACATACAAACCACGCCGCGCCATTAAATCCCAAGTACTGGCTGACTTCATCGCCGAATGGACAGAGGCCGAACTCCCTAAAGAGTACAGCACGTATTCCAACTGGGTTATGTACTTCGATGGTTCCAAAATGCTAGCGGGGTTAGGGGCGGGCATTGTCCTAACGTCCCCCACTGGAGACGTAGTTCAGTACATACTCCAAATATTATACACAGACTCCAACAATGCGGCCGAATATGAGGCCTTGTTGCATGGGCTTCGGATGGCTGTGTCCATGGGCATACAACGCCTGGAACTGCACGGGGACTAAACCTCGCAATATCTCAAATAAATGGAGATTTTGATGCCAAAGATCCAAAAATGGCAGCATACCGCAACGCCGTTCTTAAAATCTCGGCCCGTTTTGAGGGGCTCGAGTTTCATCATGTGGCTCGAGAAAGTAATCAAGCGGTGGACGTCCTTGATCGCATCGGTGCCAAGCGTGACACTGTCCCACCTAACATCTTTCTGGAAAGGCTTTTCAAGCCATCCGTGGTGTGGCAAGGAGAGAGCAGCGACAACAATCCGGATCCGACTATAACCTCGGATGCCGAACACACCGATAGCATCGGAGGCTCAGCCACCAAAATAACACCGTCGGCCCATCTCATAATGGCAGTCATCGCCCCATGGACCGAACCCTTCTTGGCCTACCTTAATAGGCGAGAACTCCCTGAGGATCAGAATGAGGCTCGCCGCATTGTCCGGCGCTCTAAAGCCTACAAGGATCACGATGGAGAACTCTACAAGAAAAGTGCTACCGGAGTACTCCAAAGATGTATCTCCGAGGAAGAGGGGCGTCAGCTCTTGGGTGAAATTCATGCCGGTCTCGGTGGTCACCACGCCGCAGCTTGGGCCCTTGTAAGCAAGGCTTTCCGTACAGGTTTCTATTGGCCGACGGCCCGAGCAGACGCACAGGACCTTGTCCAACGTTGCTTCGCATGCCAGCTTTTCGCCAACCAGAGCCATATGCCACCCACCGCTCTACAAACAATCCCCATCACTTGGCCTTTTATGTGCAGGGGATTGATATGGTTGGACCCCTTAAAGGAGGAAGCCATAAGAAAATATATTTGTTGGTCATGGTGGATAAAATCACTAAGTGGATAGAGGCCAAACCAGTTAAAATGGCCGTTATGGTGTCCCACACAGTATCATCACCGATAATGGCTCCAATTTCACAGCCGATGAGGTGAGAAACGGGTGCGCCAATCTGGGCATTAAGCTCGATTACGCCTCCGTCTATCACCGGAAAACAAATGGTCAAGTCGAACGAGCCAATGGTCTTATTATGAGCGACATCAAGCCTAGACTGGTGCGGTCTTTGAAAGAACCAGACAAGCACTGGGTTGAGGAGCTCGACTCCGTACTATAGGGGCTGCGGACCACGCCCAATCGCACTACCGGATATACACCTTTCTTCATGGTGTACGGCGCAGAGGCTGTGTTACCCTGCGACATTATTCATGACTCACCTCGAGTGCGCATGTACGAAGAGAGAGAGGCTGAGCTTGATCGGCAGGACAACTTAGATGCTCTGGAGGAGGAGCGAGACGATGCAAAAGCCCGTTCCGCATTTTATCAACAGCAGGCTTGCAGGTATCAAAGCATAGAAGTATGGGCCAAGACTTATAATGTTGGCGATCTTGTTCTACGCCTACTGGAGAAGAAAAAGGACAAACTCAAGCCCAAGTGGGAGGGTCCCTTCATCATTTATGAAGTTCTCACCGGAGGAGCGTACCGCCTGTGTGATGCGTCAGATAATCTCCTAGATCCGAACCCCTGGAAAGCGGCCAGACTCCGAAGATTCTATGCCTAGCGCTGAACTCTTTGTTCGACTCCTTCTCCCTATTGTTCCCATTGCTTTTTCCTCTCTTTTCGCTTTCTCCTTTTTTTAGCCTCGTGCGGCTAAACCGTGCACCTGTGACATACACATCCTCAAATATGTACGTCAATTATACCTGCGGGCTTCTTTAACATAAGCTTATTATTGTTATTTTTCGAGCATCAAACTCATCACATATGCGCGTTTTCCCCATATGTACCTTTTCTTCGCCATTATGTGCATCGATATGACTTAAGTTTTGGCCAAGCTGGGTTGCCTGGCTCCTGTGCTTATGCCCTACTTCCCATTAGTTCGGCTAGGGCATAAAGGGAGCATCTCTGCGATTGTTACTGCCGGATCATCCGGATGTGTACCTCAGACTGGGTGAAGCCGAAAGCTAGCGTTCTTAAGGGAATATTCGGTCAGCAAACTAAAGATGTTTTTACATTCATTAAAATATGAACCCCCAGATGTTGAATATACTGCGATTTTTTCAATCACAGTTCGGACATGCACATTAACGCATGTACACCCAGGGAAAGGAACCCTTAACGGAACTATTCTCTCTGGAAGATGTTTCTTACAATCACAATGTAATATAACATAGCTAGCCGGAGACAACTTGTGTGTTCAAGCAACTATGACCCATACGCCTGGTTTCCACGCATACCCAGGTATATTTTGCCGCTCAGGTATTCGGAAACACTCTGCACATTTGGGTCCAGAGGTCGAAGCGAAAAGGTCTCCCATGACAATCGTTTTACAATCCGGCTAGGGGCGAATACGTCAAGGAAAGTACATACTCACTTAGACTCATAAAATTCCTCCTATATATCGTCTAAAAGGCTGTCTAACTTACAATCCTGTTGGGAATATCTGGCGGCTACATCTACTTGGTCATATACCAAATTCACGGGAATTTCTTTCCCATCTGACCCTAGAGGTCTGATACGTCCATTTTGCATCATGCTTTTATATCGTTATTTATTGCATTCTAGGTTGTTATTACACGTTATGTCATAATACTTTTGCCTATTCTCTCTTATTTTACAAGGTTTACAAGAAGAGGGAGAATGCCGGTAGCTGGAATTCTAGGCTGGAAAAAGAGCAAATATTAGAGACCTATTCTGCACAACTCCAAAAGTCCTGAAACTCCATAGAAGTTATTTTTGGAAATAATAAAAAATATTGAGCAAAGAAAATACCAGAGGGGGCCCACACCTTGGCCACGAGGGTGGGGCGTGCCCTACCCCCCTGGGCGCGCCCCGTGCCTCGTGGGTCCCCTGGTGGCCCTCTGGTGCCCATCTTCTGCTATATGAAGTCTTTCGTCTGAGAAAAAATCATAAGCAAGCTTTCGGGACGAGACTCCGCCGCCACGAGGCGGAACCTTGGCGGAACCAGGGCTCTGGCGGAGCTGTTCTGTCGGGGACACTTCCCTCTGGGAGGGGGAAATCATTGACATCATCATCACCAACGATCCTCTCATCGGGAGGGGGTCCATCTTCATCAACACCTTCACTAGCACCATCTCCTCTAAAACCCTAGTTCATCTCTTGTATCCAATCCTTGCCTCTAAGTCTAAGATTGGTACCTGTAGGTTGCTAGTAGTGTTGATTACTCCTTGTAGTTGATGCTAGTTGGTTTACTTGGTGGAAGATCATATGTTCAGATCCATTATGCATATTTATACCCCTCTGATTATGAACATGAATATGCTTTGTGAGTAGTTACGTTTGTTCCTGAGGACATGGGAGAAGTCTTGCTATTAGTAGTCATGTGAATTTGGTATTCATTCGATATTTTGATGAGATGTATGTTGTCTATCCTCTAGTGGTGTTATGTGAACGTCGACTACATGACACTTCACCATTGTTTGGGCCTAGTGGAAGGCATTGGGAAGTAATAAGTATATGATGGGTTGCTAGAGTGACAGAAGCTTAAACCCTAGTTTATGTGTTGCTTCATAAGGGGCTGATTTGGATCCATATGTTTCATGCTATGGTTAGGTTTACCTTAATACTTATTTTGTAGTTGCGATGCTTGCAGTAGGAGTTAATCATAAGTGGGATGTTTGTCCAAGTAAGGACATCACCCAAGCACCGGTCCACCCACATATCGAATTATCAAAGTACCGAACGCGAATCATATGAACGTGATGAAAACTAGCTTGACGATAATTCCCATGTGTCCTCGGGAGCGCTTTTCTCTATATAAGAGTTTGTCCAGGCTTGTCCTTTGCTACAGAAAGGATTGGGACATATTTCTGCACTTTATTTACACTTGTTACTTGTTACCCGTTACCAATTACCTTATCACAAAACTATTTGTTACCGATAATTTCAGTGCTTGCAGAGAATACCTTGCTGAAAACCGCTTATCATTTCCTTCTGCTCCTCGTTGGGTTCGACACTCTTACTTATTGGAAGGACTACGATAGATCCCCTACACTTGTGAGTCATCAAGACTCTTTTCGGGCGCCGTTGCCGGGGAGTGAAGCGCCTTTGGTATTTGGAATTTGGTAAGGAAAAATTTATATAGTGTGCTGAAATTTACTGTCACTTGTTACTATGGAAAGTAATCCTTTGAGGGGCTTGTTCGGGGTATCTTCACCTCGACCAGTAGAGCAAAGAGTTGCTCCTCAATCTACTGAACCTACTGAAAATGAAAATTTTTACTTCGAAATTCCTTCCGGTATGATAGAGAAACTGTTGGCTAATCCTTTTGCAGGAGATGGAACATTGCATCCTGATTTACACTTAATCTATGTGGATGAAGTTTGTGGATTATTTAAGCTTGCAGGTATGCCCGATGATGTTATCAAGAAGAAGGTCTTCCCTTTATCTTTGAATGGAGATGCATCGACATGGTATAGGCTATGTGATGATATGGGATCATGGGACTACAAACGGTTGAAATTGGAATTCCATCCGAAGTTTTATCCTATGCATCTTGTTCAGCATGATCGTAATTATATATATATATATATAGATATATATATATATATATATAATTTTTGGCCTTGCGAAGGAGAAAGCGTCGCTAAAGCTTGGGGGAGGCTTAAGTCAATGTTATATTCATGCCCCAATCATGAGCTCTCAAGAGAAATGATTATTCAAAAAATTTATGCTCGGCTTTCTGACAACAATCGCTCCATGCTCGATACTTCTTGTGCTGGTTCTTTTATGATGAAGACTATTGAATTCAAATGGAATTTATTGGAAAGAATTAAACGCAACTCTGAAGATTGGGATCTCGATGAAGGTAAGGACTCAGGTATAACATCTAAGTTTGATTGTGTTAAATCTTTTATGGATACCGATGTTTTCCGTAAATTTAGCACTAAATATGGACTTGACTCTGAGATAGTAGCTTCTTTTTGTGAATCTTTTGCTGCTCATGTTCATCTCCCTAAGGAGAAGTGGTTTAAATCTCATCCTCCCATAGAAGTAAAAGTAGTTGAACCTGTTAAAGTTGAAGAAAATACTATCACTTATAATGATCCTATTGTTCCTACTGCTTATGTTGAGAAACCACCTTTCCCTATTAGAATAAAGGATCATGCTAAAGCTTCAACTGTGGTTCGTAAAAGTAATATTAGAACTTATACACCTCCTGAGCAAGTTAAATTTGAACCTAATATTGATATGGTTAAAGACCTCTTGGCTGATAATGTTGATGGGCATGTTATTTATTTCTGTGAGGAAACTGCTAGAATTGCTAAACCTGGTGCTAAAGATAAACATAGACCTGTGGTAGGCATGCCTGTTATTTCTGTTAAAATAGGAGATCATTGTTATCATGGATTATGTGATATGGGTGCTAGTGCTAGTGCAATACCTATTTCTTTATATTCAGAAATTATGCATGATATTTCACCTGCTGAGTTAGAAGAAATTGATGACACCATTAAGCTTGCCAATAGAGATACTATTTCACCAATTGGGATTGTTAGAGATGTTGAGGTCTTGTGTGGGAAAGCTAAATATCCTGCTGATTTCCTTGTTCTCGGTTCCCCACAAGATAGCTTTTGTCCCATTATATTTGGTAGACCCTTCTTGAACACTGTTAATGCTAAGATAGACTGCGAAAAGGATGGTGTTACTATTGGTTTGGATGATATGTCTCATGAGTTTAATTTTTCTAAATTTCGTAGACAACCCTGTGATGAGGAATTGCCTGGTAAGGATGAAATTATTGGTCTTGCTTCTATTGTTGTGCCTCCTAATGATCCTTTAGAACAATATTTGCTAGACCATGAAAATGATATGTTTATGAATGAAAGAAGGGAAATAGATGAAGTATTCTTTAAACAGGGACCTATTCTGAAACACAACTTGCCTGTTGAAATCCTAGGGGACCCTCCTTCACCCAAGGGTGATCCCGTGTTTGAGCTTAAACCATTGCCTGATACTCTTAAATATGCTTATATTGATGAAAAGAAGATATATCCTGTTATTATTAGTGCTAACCTTTCAGAACATGAAGAGGAAAAATTATTGAAAACTCTGAAGAAGTACCGAGCTGCTATTGGATATACTCTTGATGATCTTAAGGTCATTAGTCCCACTCTATGCCAACACAAAATAAATTTGGAGAAAGATGCCAAACCAGTTATTGGTCATCAACGACGGCTGAATCCTAAGATGAAATAAGTGGTAAGAAAGGAAATACTAAAGCACCTTGAGGCAGATATAATTTATCCCGTTACTGATATTCAGTGGGTAAGTTCTGTCCATTGTGTCCCTAAGAAGGGAGGTATTACTGTCGTTCCTAATGATAAAGATGAATTGATCTCGCAAAGAATTATTACAGGTTATAGGATGGTAATTGATTTCCGCAAATTAAATAAGGCTACTAAAAAAGATCATTACCCCTTATCTTTTATTAATCAAATGCTAGAAAGATTATCCAAACATACACATTTTTGCTTTCTAGATGGTTACTCGGGTTTCTCTCAAATACATGTGTCAGCTGATGATCAAGAAAAGACAACTTTTACTTGCCCTTTCGGTACTTTTGCTTATAGACGTATGCCTTTCGGTTTATGTAATGCACCTGCTACCTTTCAAAGATGCATGATGGCTATATTTTTTTGACTTTTGTGAAAAGATATGTGAGGTTTTCATGGATGATTTCTCTGTTTAAGGATCCTATTTTGATGATTGCTTGAGCAACCTTGATCGAGTTTTGCAGAGATATGAAGAAATTAATCTTGTCTTGAATAGGGAGAAGTGCCACTTTATGGTTAATGAAGGCATTGTCTTGGGACATCAAATTTCTGAAAGAGGTATTGAAGTTGATAAAGCTAAAGTTGATGCTATTGAAAAGATGTCGTGTCCCAAGGACATCAAAGGTATAAGAAGTTTCCTTGATCATGCCTGTTTTTATAGGAGGTTCATTAAGGACTTCTCAAAAATTTCTCGGCCTCTGACTAATCTATTACAAAAAGATATACCTTTTGTCTTCGATGATGATTGTGTAGAAGCATTTGAAATACTTAAGAAAGCATTAATCTCTGCATGTCGGGTGGTAGGTGCGACATATGCCAACGGGTGGCTAATCATAGTGGGCGCCAATAAGACGTCGCCGGTGCCTGGAAATGGGATGAGGCGAAGACATGCATGCCGGCGAATCTTACCCAGCTTCGGGGCTCTCCGTGGAGATAACACCCCTACTGCTGCTCTACGGGGTCTCCGCATGATCACTAGATAAACAAGTTGCTACAAGAGGCTCCTTGAGCTGTTCGGTGAGAGGAAGAAGAAGGGCACGGCTAGCTCTCCTCTTCCCTCTATGTGATGTCTAAAACTCTCAGAGATCAACCCGTTGCAGGGGTGCCCTTGGGGGGTTTATATAGGCCAACCCCTGTGGGTACAATGGTAATCCGGCTAGGCGTGGGCCCTAGCCGTCGATTGTCTTCGTCATGGCTTCTCCGCCGGCCGTTGGGGCCCGCCATTTGGTGGGTCCCGCTTAGCTGCCGGCTTCACAGTCGACAAGCTAGCCCCACCGTTGAGGGCCTTGTCGGGTGATATCTTGTTGCCTCAATCCCGATGGCGAGGGCTTTGTCGGGTAAGCATGAGCTACAATGCCGCCACCTGGCGGCGATCACTGTAGCCTCACTTCGCCTTGTCTCCTTAATGAGGCGCTTCCTTCGAGGGAGGAACAAGCCCGGCTATGGGGCCGGCCATATCTCAGCCGACTGGGAGGCCGAGCCGCCTTTAGGGCATCTCTTCCGACCGGAGGGGCCCGCCGCCGCAGTAGTAATCTTGACAAATTGTCGTGGGTGACGCCATGGTCAAGATGGCAACAAGATGTCGCACGGACGGGTGATGTCCACCCGTCTGGCGCGCGACCGTAGGGCATCGCTCCGGGATGCGGGGTGGCGGGCTTCACCGTGAGCCACGCCCCGTCTCATCACCGTTATGTGGGTGCAGATTCTGAGGGTGCGGCCTTGGCCGCCTGCGGGGTGGCCGGCTTCTCGGAGTCGGCCTTCTCGTGGACGGCTACGTGGAGTCGGTCCTCGGGTAGCCGGCTCATCGGAGGCCGGCCCTCTTGAGGCCTTCTGCTTGTGGGTATTGGGGCTGGGCCGCCTCCCAATAGCCGGCCTGAATGACAGCCGGCCGGGGGAAGGCGGCCCAGCGTCTTGGATGTTGGATGGCTTGACTGGCTTGATTGGCTTGTAATTTTTTCTGAAGCCCCAGGGGGGGAGCTGGCTAGGCTACCCGTGGTCATTTACTCCGACAGTACTCCCCGAAGCTGATTGGGCTTCGAGGTCGAAAGGAGGACGAGAAGCTCGATCAGCTTCCTATCTTGAGGAGCCGGCAGCTAGGAGCCGGCCTTGGATGGGCGCGCCGTCTTCGGGGAGCTCCGCAGATAGAAGGAGAGAACGCGAGCCGGCTTGCGCGTTGACCGTGCGTCATCTTGCGCGCCACGTGGCCAGAAAGGCCTGCCAGCCCACGCGCGCGACGGGACGTCGCCGCAGGCCGGGGCCTACCAAACCTACACCTCGGCCCACGCGCGGATCCTCTACGGCCAAGTGGACTGCTCGTCTTCCCGCGGCGATTTCAGCACGCCTTTAGGGCGCAATAATCATGGGACGTGGGGGGAGTGGGCGCAGTTAATCCCATGTTCCCCGACGCCTCGCCTCCTCGGCTCTGCCGCCCGAGCCTATAAGTAGGGGGAGGAGGGGGAGCGGCAGAGGCTCGCACGCTCGCCCTCGCTCCTCTCCTTCCTCTACTTCCTTCTTCACTCTTTCGCCGCCGCAACGCACTCACCACCGCGCCGTTCCGCCGCGAGCTATCTTGGCTCGCCTCGGTTCCTTCGTTGCGTGGTCGTGGTCTCCGCCGCCGCGGCTCTTTCCTTCCACTCGCTCCCATGGCGCTGTCGAGCTCGTGGGATGGCTCCAACGTCCATGAAGATCACATCGATTGGCTCCGCCGGACGCGGCGGTTGCCGGGCGAGGACCTCGTGAAGACCCGCCTACCGAGGCGGAGATTTCGCCGGCGCCGGAGGAGGGCGAGCGGGTCATCTTCCGCTCGCACTGCCTGCGCGGCCTCGGCCTGCCGGCGAGCGGGTTCTTCCGCTCCTTCCTCGACTTCTACAATCTCCAGCCACATCACCTCACCTCCAACACGGTGATGCTGCTATTTTCCTTCGTCACCCTGTGCGAGGGTTTTCTCGGAGTCCTCCCCACTCTGGAGCTCTTTGGGGAGTTCTTCCAGTGCAAGCTCGGCACTGTCTCCGCGGGCGTGCCCGCCCTCTGCGGCGCCTTCATCGCCAAGCGGAGGACGGCCGACAACAACCCTTTTCCGCCTATCCCGCTGATCCAGTCGGTGAAGCTTTGGCAACAGTCATACTTCTACGTGAAGAACGTCGCCGCGCAAGGCGACTACCTCAATCTGTCGGCTTACGTAGCCGGCCTGCCGCCTGGGAGGCAGCCGTCTTGGTCCTTCCGAGCCCGGTCGCTCTCCCTGGCCGGGAATGCCGCCGTCACCCGGCTCCGGGTGATGGTCCAATCTAAGGGCTTGGTGGGGGCCGACCTGGTGGCCGCATTCGTGGAGCGCCGGGTGCTTCCGCTCCAAAGCCGGCCGCACATGATCTACAAAATGAGCGGTCGCTTCGACCCGTGCCGGCTGAGCACCAGATATATGCCTCGTGACGAGGTATCCTATATGGTGAATTACATCTCCAACTGCAAACTCACTGAGGAGTGACAGTATGGCAAGGCGCCATATTCTCGGGCTGACCCCCCGCCTGTGGTGAGTTTTCCTTACTTTTTTCTTCTTTTGTTGTCGCGTTCGCGATGGCCGAATCTTGACTACTCGGCTTCGTCTTTGAGCAGAGCCCCCTTCTTCGACCGGCGCCCGGGGCCGCAGGGCCGGAGCGCCAGTTTTCGGCCGACCGCACCATGGACGACCCCGACGACCTGGATCTGGGGGCGGCCGCCATGGACGACGCCGTAGTCGCAACCGGCGGAGAGGCAGGCGGCCCCGATCTTACGGCCGGCTTCGGGGAGTGGCCAGAGGATGCCGAAGCCGAGACCATCCCACCCCGCCAGCCGGCGGCCGATCGCCAAGGCGCGGGACCTTCCGCCGCGCCAGCTGCTCGGGGTGGCGCGCAAAAGCGTCGGGCCGCGCCGAGTCTCTTCGGCAGCCGGCCGAAGAAACCCAAAAGCTCCGCGGCGGCGACCAAGCGAGACGAGGCGGCCATGAAAGCGGCCCGCTTTCGCAAGGTGGTGAAGCAGCCACAAGCGGTCTCGGCGTAAGCGTTCGGTGTCTTGTACTTTTGTTGTCTTCTTTGTTTGAGGCTCATCTGAGCCGTCTTCTTGGTTTTTTGAACAAGGAGTCGCTTTCCCTTGAGCGGGTTGACGCCGCCTCCATAGTCGGACCGACGGGAGGGTCTTGGAGTTCCCGCCGAGTGGACCCCCGCACCGACCACATGGAGGCAACGGAGCGGAACGCGCGGGAGGCTAAGGAGGAGCGGGAAGCGGCGGAGCGGAGGGCCGTCCAGGAGGTGGCAGAGAAGTCGGCCGAGGCGCAAGCCGACGCGGCGGCCAAGGCCCAGGCGGAAGCCATGGCCGTGGAGAGGGAGGAAGAGGCTTTGCGCCATCAGCCTCCGCAGCTCGTCATTCCCCTTCGCGTCGTGGCTCCCGATATCCCCGTGCCTCCGTCGGAGTAAGCCAAACGCGATCAGCCGATGCTGGAGATGAGGGAGGACGACGTGACGATCCTGGGGGAGGCGCCACAGCCGGCGCCGACTGGAGGGGCCAAGGCGGCCGACCTGCTGCGGCACCTGGGCAGCCGACCGGGGGCGAGTCGGAGGCGGGGGAGGATCTTGTGGTGCAGTCAGCGCCTCGTCGGCGCGTGGGAGAGGCGTCCTCGGCACCGAAGCCGCAAAGAGCTGCGGGCGCCAGCTCGACGGCACATGACCTGGAGGCGGCCAACGCCAGCACGTCCGAGTGGACGCCCAGCGGCGGGACGGCCGAGCTGAACGTGGCGGCACAGGAGGTCCGACAACGGCTTCAGCTCAGCCGGCTTGTCAGAACGGTACACCCAGAGTTCCTTGCTACGCTGATCGTCCGGGTGAGTCTTCCGCGTTGATCGTTTCTTTTTGATTTCTACCGTGGGGGCGCTGGCCAACACTCCACCGGGTGTAGTCCCCGAAGTTTCGAGTCGGGTCACGAGCAAAGCGGCTTGGAACTTCTTAGCAGGCCTTGATGGCAATCTCGTTCTTATACGCAATCTATCATATTTTCAGGAGTATCACAATCTTTGCGCGGCCGCCTTCAACTCCCAGGCCCAGGAGCTGAGCCAGAAGGCCGCCGACCTGACAATAGCCGGAGTGAGTACTTGGTTTCTTCTATCTCAAGTGGGGGCGCGTCAGCGCACCGACTGGGTGTAGTCCCCGAGATTCGGGCCGGCTGCTGAGCAGCCGGGTCGGATCTTCCCTGACGACTTTTCCTTACCGCTTTTTCCTTTTTTTCTCCATGCTTGCAGGAGCTAATGCCGACTTGAGGGGGCAGCTAGGCGAGGCCAGCACCGCCTTCGCGCCAAGGAGGCCGAGATCGTCGCGTTGGCCCATGAACGCGACCGCTGCCAAGAGGCTGGCCGACCAGGAGGAGAGCCTCAAGGCGGCCCTGAAGAAGGCGCAGGACAACGAGGCCGCCCTTAAGGCCGAGTTCGAGACCGAGGCGGCGGGCTGGGCTGAAGCAAGGCAAGCGCTGAGCGAGAGCTATGGACGGGTGGAGGATCTGATTGACGGTAGGCCGCCTTCCCGTTTTCACCCCTTTGCTTGCTCCTTGCCCGCTTGTTCATCTTCTGATTTTTGTGTTGTTTCCTTGTTCTTCACGCAGATTACTTCCCTGGTTACTCCGTCGCCGCCAGCCAAGCCATCGAGGCCCACCGCAAGATGCGCTGGCAAGCAGGGGTTGAGATCGCGCTAGACGCCAGCCGGACACTCGAGGAGCAGCTTTTGGCGATCCAGGCTCGGCTGCAGCTGGCTCACCGCATGCTCACGGCCGGCGTGCGGTGCGCAAGTGTTGGCCGCTCTCGGCTGGCAAGGTGATCCCCGCACTCGGATCGCCGACCGGGCTGGGGGTTGCGGTTGGCCGCTTCGAGGCCTGGAAGGCTTCCGCTGCTCGGTCCGGTGCCGGGCGGGCGCTGGAGTTCGTCCGGGCCTGGTATCCTGGGCTAAGCCTGCGCCAGCTGAGCACTTGGAGGCAGGAGGCTGACGAGGAGCTGCTGGTGGTACGGCCGGCTATCATCCAGCGTGCCTCGGCCGTCGCCGAGTGCATCGACACCAGCGTTTTTGCTCCTGAAGTGAACGACAGCGGAGTCGCCCAGCCGGAGGAATGGTTCAGGCTGAACCCGGCGGAAGGCGAGGACTCGGCGGAGGAGATTGCTTTGAGCGATGAAGCCGAAGACGAAGAGGAGGAGGGAGGCGAAGACGCCGCGCCAGACGGCGAAGCGACCAGCCAGCTTCGGCCTGATCGTGCCTCCAGCAACGAGGCGCACGCGAGCGCGCCGCCTGCCAGGGGTGATGATCAGGCCGAGATTCGCCAGCCGGCCACTCCTCCAGCCAGCACCACCGCCTCCGCCGACCTGCCTGATTCGCCTGTTGCTCCGTTGGCTTGATCTGCCGCTCTCGCTTTTCTGTTGTTGCTCTTTGAACAAATTTTATTAAATTTGCGCAGTTCCACCCACTGGGGGTGTATTCAGACTATGTTGAATGCCGGCCTTTCGAAGGCTTTTGTGTAAATATAATTATGCATGTGTTTGGCTTCCATTTGAATTTGCTTTTCATCCTTAGGTTGTTTCCTTTGCCGCCTTCCCTTGATTGCCGCCTTCCCAAATACAGCTCTCATAATCTGTGGCTGGGGAGGAACTTGGCTATTTGTGGGAAGGCAAGTACTTGAGCTTTGTTGGATTGTGGCAAGGCGGAATGGGAAGCCGGCCAGCCGGCTACACTGGTAGCCGATCGGCAACGGGAGGAAGCCGGCTTTTGTTATATAAGTTCGTTAGTCCTTAGCCGTTTTTCATGTGGGCATCCTTTCCTGCCTTTGACTCTTGCCAGCCGGACAGTCGGTTCTTCGAGCTGCGGCTTTTGACAAGAGAGGGCTTGGACGCCGGCACACTACTTGTCTGACTGCAGGTGGAACTTTAAATATAACTCAAGGCGGCCAGTCCCCGGGCCGACTAGTCGAACCCGGTGCCGGACGAGGAAAAAGAAGGTGTAATGACAAAATCATAAGCATGATACTCGTCATTCATAGATAAAAGGTGGCAGTCCACGAGTGCTCCTCGGGGGGCCCATTATCTCATACTTAGTACAAAAGGTAGCGTGATACATACTGCATTTTAACTATAAAATCTTCGGAGGAGGTTGGCATTCCATGGTCGTTCCGACTCCTTGTCGGAATCATCTCTCTTTCGTGCCTTCGGCTTCTGTGCGTCGATTAGGTAGTAGGAGTCGTTTCCCAATGCTCTGCTGATGACGAAGGGACCTTCCCAAGGGGCCGAGAGCTTGTGTTGGCCGGCTGTTCGCTGGATCAGCCGGAGCACAAGGTCACCCTCTTGAAAGGATCTTGGCTTGACCTTCCGGCTATGGTAGCGGCGCAAACCCTGCTGGTAGATGGCAGAGCGGCTGAGGGCTAACAGCCGGCTTTCTTCCAGCAGGTCAATGTCGTCTTCTCGTGCTTCTTTGGCCTCTGCTTCTGTGTACATGGTCACCCGAGGCGAGTCAAACTCGATGTTGGTTGGGATGACAGCCTCGGCGCCATATACAAGGAAGAAAGGGGTGAAGCCGGTTGACTTGTTTGGGGTAGTGCGCGGACTCCAGAGGACGGTCGGCAGCTCGTCGAGCCAACAGCCGGCCGAGCGCTCCACCGGCACGACCAGCCGGGGCTTGATGCCGGAAAGGATGAGGTCGTTGGCTCGCTGAACTTGGCCGTTTGACTGCGGGTGGGCAACGGACGCTAGGTCCAGCCGGATACCCTGTGTCGCGCAGAAACGTGCCAATGCTCCCTTGGCGAAATTCGTGCCGTTGTCGGTGATGATGCTGTGTGGCACGTCGTACCGAGTTGTAATGTCTGCGATGAATGTCACGGCAGTCGGCCCGTTCAGCTTCTTGATCGGCTTTGCTTTGATCCACTTGGTAAATTTATCTATGGCGACAAGCAAGTGTGTCATGCCGCCGCGCGCCGTCTTGAATGGGCCCACCATGTCCAGTCCCCAAACGCCAAAAGGCCAGGTGAGGGGAATGGTCTTGAGTGCTGAAGTCGACAGGTGTTGCTTGGAGCTGAAGACTTGGCAGCCTTTGCAATGCTTGACTAACTCCTTGGCGTCGTCCAAGGCAGTCGGCCAAAAGAATCCATGGCGGAAAGCTTTGGCAACGAGGGATCTTGAGGCTGCGTGGTGGCCGCATTCGCCTTGGTGAATGTCTTTGAGGATTGCTATGCCCTTCTACGGCTCGGGCGGCACCGAAGACTCCAGTGACACTGCACCCGACGAGCTCTCTGTTGGCAATTGTATATGCGCCGGCTCGGCATTGGACTTGTCTTGCCGCGATCTCGTCAGCCGGCAGCTCTCTGTTTACCAGGAAGTTGAGGATGGGCTGAGCCCATGCTGGAGCTGTGATTTCTTATATAGCCTACACGGCTACTGCAACCAGGGCGAGTGGACTGGGTGGTGAAGAGCTGGAGCTGGCCATCGCTTGTGGCGTTGAAGCAGTCCCCGGGCCGACTACCGTAGTCCCCGGGCCGGGTTCTGAAGTCCCTGGGTGTGTGCGACTATGGCAGTCCCCGAGCCGCCTATCAAAGTCCCCGGGCCGCCTGCTTGGCTCCCCAAGCCGGATCCGGCTGCGTCGGGGTTAGGCGGCACGAAGATGGAGTCGGATTCTGGAGACGGCTTGATAGACGGCTTGAGGAGGCGTTGGAGAGAGACGCCGGTTGGTATAGCTTGTCGGGTTGAGCCTATCCATGCCAGGGCATCTGCTTGCTCGTTGTCGGCCCATGGCACGTGAAGGAACTCGCATCCTTTGAAGTACCCACTGATTTGCTGAACAAGGAAGCGGTAGCTCGCCATGTTTGCGTCCTTGGCGTCCCAGTCACCAGATGACTGCTGGACCACCAAATCCGAGTAGCCATAGCACAGGATCCGGCGGATGCCGAGCTCTTTGGCTAGCCGGAGTCCGTGTATGAGCGCCTCGTACTCGCCTACATTGTTGGAGGCGGCAAAGTGAATTTGCAATGTGTATATGAGCTTGTCGCCTTTGGGAGAGGTGAGGATGATGTCGGCCCCCAAGCCGGTGCACATCTTGGACCCGTCGAAGTGCATCCGCCAATGAGTGGAGTCGGGAGCCGGCGGCAGGTACTGGGTCTCGGCCCAGTCGACGAGGAAGTCGGCCAATGCTTTGGACTTGATGGCGGTGCGAGCCTGGTAGAAGATCGTGTAAGGAGCCAACTCAATGGCCCATTTTGCCACCCGGCCGGATGCGTCCCGGCTGCCTATGATCTCGGCGAGCGGGGCGGTGCATACGACCGTGATGGGGTGCTCTTGAAAGTAGGGCTTCAGCTTCTTGGTGGCAAAGTACACGCCATAGCACATCTTTTGGTAGTGCGGGTAGTTCTGCTTTGAGGTGGACAGTACTTCGCTTAAGTAGTAGACCGGCCTCTGGACTGGCTGAGCTCGGCCTTCTTCTGGGCGCTGGACCACGATGACGGCGCTGACCACCCGGCTGGTGGCGGTGATATAAAGGAGCATGGGCTCTTTCTCAGCCGGCGCCGCCAAGAGAGGCGGCGTGGCAAGCATCTTCTTCAGCTCGTGAAAGGCTTGGTCGGCTTGGTCATTCCACTCGAAGTGAGTAGTCTTCTTCATGAGTCGGTAGAGGGGGAGAGCCTTTTCTCCAAGCCGGCTGATGAAGCGGTTCAGGGAGGCCAGGCACCCGGTAAACTTCTAGACGTCTCGCAGTTTGGTGGGAATCTCCATTCTCTCAATGGCTTTGATCTTCACTGGGTTGCATTCAATGCCGCGTTCGGAGACCAGGAAGCCCAGAAGCTGGTCGGCTGGCACTCCGAACACACATTTCTCGGGGTTGAGCTTGATCTGAAACCGGCGCAGGTTCTCAAATGTTTCTTTGAGGTCTTCTAACAAAGTGTTGCGCTTCTCCGTCTTCACCACGATATCGTCTACATAGACGTGGGCATTTCTGCCGAGTTGCTTGAGGAGGCATTTCTGCATGCAACGCTGAAAAGTGGCACCAGCATTTCTCAAGCCGAATGTCATAGTCGCAATGTAAAGCTCCAAACGGCGTGATGAAGGCGGTCTTCAGGCGGTCAGCTGGGTCCAACTTTATCTGGTGGTAGCCGGAGTAGGCATCAAGAGACTCAGCAGCTCGCATCCGGCTGTGGAGTCTATCACTTGATCAATCCTGGGCAAGGCGAATGGATCTTTGGGGCGGGCTTTGTTGAGGCTCGTGTAATCTATACACATGCGCCACTTGTTATTCTTCTTCAGCACGAGGACCGGGTTTGCGACCATCCGGAAAGAAGACCTCCATGATGAAGCCGGCCGCCAAGAGCCGGGCTATATCTTCTCCTACGATCCTTCTCTTCTCCTCTGACAGTCTGCGGAGAGGCTGCTTGACTGGTTTGGCATCTGCTTGGACGTGTAGCTTGTGCTCGGCGAATTCCTTCGGAACACCCGGCATGTCCTTGGGGGACCATGCGAAGATGTCCCGATTCTCACGGAGGAAATCGACGAGCTCGCCTTCCTATTTGCTGTCCAGGATTGCCCCAATGACGGCAAACCTTTCCGGGTGCTCTGGGTCCAGAGGTATCTTCTTTGTTTCCTTGGACGGCTGGAAGGAACCTTGAGCATCACATTCCTTGGGGTCGGGACGGGGCTGGCTGCTTGCGGCCATGGCCACGACCCGTCCAACATTTTTTCTCTTGGCGACTACGAGGGACTCGGCCACCGGCCGGGCTGCAGCGACCTTGGAGGACTTCTTGTAATCGCCGGCTATGGTGATGATGCCCTTGGTACTCGGCATCTTCATCTTGAGGTAGGCATAGTGGGGTACAGCCATGAACTTGGCCAGAGCAGGCCGGCCAAGCAGCGCATGGTAAGGGCTCTCAAGGTCCACCACTTCAAACCAGATCACTTCTCGGCGGAAGTGATCCTTGTCTCTGAAGACAACATCTATCTTGATCTTGCCGATTGGTGAACAGGACAGGTCGGGTACGATGCCGTGGAACACGGTCCGGCTTGGCATGAGGTGCTTGGCCTTGATGTTCAACTTCTCCATGGTGTCTCGGTACAGGATGTTGATGCTGCTCCCGTCGTCTATCAGTATGCGGGAGAATCGGGCAGCAAGCCTGTCCGTTGCCAGGGTTGCCTCCAAAACCAATGCATAAGAGCCCGGGGACGGCATCACCTCTGGGTGGTCGGCCCGGCTCCGGACAATAGGCCTCTCGACCAAAGGTATGTACTCGGGGTTGTTGGAGGCGACCGCGTTGACTTCTTGGTGCTGTCGGCGCCGGCTGCGCCGGTCTTCGGGCTGGCTCGTGAAGACGATGTAGGCGGCATGCTCGTTGGGGAACTCGTCTTGAACGGTCCCGACTGCTGGTCGAGCGGCCGGCTGTTGGGGAGCCGGAGGCGGCTGTCCTGCAGGCGGAGGCGGCACCAGCCCTTCGCCTTTGGTGATTCGGGTGAGCTAGTGGCATTTCCGGGTTGTGTGGTTGGACGGCTCCGCGCCGCTGTGGAACTTGCATGGGGCGTCGAGGGCCTGCTCGTAGGAGAAAGCCGGCTGCCAAGTCGGCCTACCGCCCTTCGGCTTCTTGGGCGCGGGCCGCCCTTCGGGTTGCTCGTCTTCGACGGTGGCCACTTGACGGCTGGCGGGAGGCGGAATCGGGCCTTTGCGCTTGTTGTCGTGCTGGTACGGACGTCGGCTAGTCGCCAGCCGGCGTTTTGGGAGCCGGGTTGAGTACCATCCCGGCGGCGTCTACCCGGAGCTTGGTCTTCATCGAGGAGTCGGCAGTGCCGTACTTGTCGGCTATGACAAGTAGCTCGTCGAGGGTAGCCGGCTCGTCGCAGAGAAGCTTGTGCTTGAGTAGGGTGCCTTCTCGGCACCCGGCGGTGAAGTACTCTATGGCCTGGACCTCGTGCACCCCCTCGCAGGAGTTGCGGAGCTCGGCCCAACGCATGAGGTAGTCGCAAGTCGACTCCGTGGGTCCTTGTACACACAAGGAGAGTTGCCTGGGCTTCGGAGCCCGCTTGTAGGTGCTGGTGAAGTTGCGGATGAAGGCTTCGGTGAAGTCTAGCCAGTTGTTGATGTTGTACGGCTTGAGGCTGTTGAGCCAGGTTCGCGTCGTGCCCTGAAGCATGAGGGGCACATATTTCACGGCAACGCGCCTATTGCCGTTCGCTATGTTGACTGCGGTTGAGTAGTCAATCAGCCAATCCTCCGGCTTCACAGAGCCGTTATACTTGGGCGTATCTCTTGGGAGCGAGAACCCTTTAGGGAAGGGCTCGTCGCAGATGCGGGGGCCGAAGCAAGGCGGCCCGACATCGTCTTCTTCTTCCAATGCCAGGGATCGCGCCAGGCGGTCGATCCGGTGGCGGGCGTCGTTTTCGCCGACTCCTTCGCGGCGGCCTAATCGGCCACTGAGAGTCAGATGTGTGACAGGCGGCGGGGTGGAATATCTTTCCCCGCGAGGTGGAGGAGGGAGCGGGTTGCCTTGCCGTTCCACGGCTCGAGGGCGGCCTTCTACGTCGCGCTCGATGGAGATCCGGGTTCGGCTGCGGCTGGTAGCCTGCTCCTTTTCTCGTCGTGCACGGGCGTTGCCCGTAGTCGGCGTGCGTGATGTCGCGCCGTGTTCTCGGCGCGGGGGAGAGCTTTCGGCGTGGGCGCTGTCCTCTTGCCGCTCTGCGGCCGCGCCGATCAGTTGCTGGATGCGCCTAGCCATGTAGGGGAGCTCGTCGGGCCCTAGCCCGTTTAGCTCTTCTACGGCCGCCTCGGCGGCGCGCGGGTTCTCGAGGGGCGTGGCGTAGACTGGGCGGTCCACTCCCAGCATGTCGGCGTTGGCTGCGCCGCGTTTCTTGACGATGCCGAGTCGGCTCGGCCCTTCGGGAGGCGGCGTGCCGAAGGCGGCGCGGTCGACTTCGCGCTGGTGGGCCTCGGTGAGGCGTCTCAGGGAGGCTATCCTCCGGCCCTCCGCGTGGAGGGCGAGGCGGCGTGCCTCCAGCGCCTCGGCGTCAGCGTCAGCCAGGAGAGGGGCGGACAGGTCGTGCGGCGCCGCTTGCAGGGCATCGTGAGCGCTCTCGCCCGAGGGGCCGCCGTGACTGATGACCAGCACCTCGGTGATGGCGCTGCCACAGCTGTCGGCTTGGGGGAGCGGGTCGTCGAAGATCACGACGTTGGTGGGGAAGGCGTCGAGCGATGCCGTGTCGGAGTCGACAAGCATCGGGTCGGTGGAGCCAACCGACTCAAGTCCTGGCCGGGCTCGCTGGAGACGTGGAGTTGGTCGAGGAGGCTGACAAGGTGGCTCTCGAGGCAGCCGGTGCCCGCGTCGGATGCGGGCTCGTCAGAGATGCGAGCCTCGCCAAGAAGGTCGGTGAGGCAGCTCACCGTGCAGGCGTCAGCGACGCCTTGCAGCGCGTCGGGGCAAGCGCCATCGGGCGTGCCGGGCTGGCTACGCCCGCGGGGGAGGAAGAGGGTTCCCGTCCAGAATAGGTCTCCGGACGACGGTGCACCTGGCCCCACGGTGGGCGCCAAATGTCGGGTGGTAGGTGCGACATATGCCAACGGGTGGCTAATCATAGTGGGAGCCAATAAGATGTCGCCGGTGCCTGGAAACGGGATGAGGCGAAGACATGCACGCTGGCGAATCTTACCCGGCTTGGGCTCTCCGTGGAGATAACACCCCTCTGCTTTCTGCTCAAGGGGTCTCCGCATGATCACTAGATAAACAAGTTGCTACAAGAGGCTCCTTGAGCTGTTCGGTGAGAGGAAGAAGAAGGGCACGGCTAGCTCTCCTCTTCCCTCTATGTGGTGTCTAAAACTCTAAGAGATCAACCCTTTGCATGGGTGCCCTGGGGGTTTATATAGGCCTACCCCCCAGGGGTACAATGGTAATCCGGCTAGGCGTGGGCCCTAGCCGTCAGTGTCTTCGTCCGCCGGCTTCTCCGCCGGCCGCTGGGGCCCGCCGACTGGTGGGTCCCGCCGGCTGCCGGCTTCCTGGTCGACAGGCTGGCCCCACCGCCGAGGGCCTTGGCGGGGCCGATTCTTGTTGCCTCAATCCTCGATGATGAGGGCTTTGTCGGAGTAAGCATGGCTGATGCCGCCGCCTTGGCGGCGATCACTGTAGCCTCACTTCGTCTTGTCTCCTTAATGAGGCGCTTCCTTCGAGGGAGGGAACAAGCCGGCTATGGGGAGCCGGCCATATCTCAGGCCGACTCGCCTTAGGGTATCTCTCTGACCGGAGGGGCCCGCCGCCTGCGGGTAGTACTGACAGCCTGTCGTGGGTGACGTCATGGTCAGCATGGCAACAGTGCCGCGCCGGACGGGTGATGGCCGCCCCGTACGGTGCACTGTAGCCACGCGCGCTCTGGGATGCAGGGGTGGCAGGTTTCACTGTAGCCACGCCCCGTCTCATCACCGTTATGTGGGTGCAGATTCTGAGGGTGCAGCCTTGGTCGCCTGCGGGGTGGCCTGCTTCTCGGAGTCGGCCTTCTCGTGGCCGGCTACGTGGAGTCGGCCCTCGGGTAGCCGGCTCATCGGAGGCTGGCCCTCTTGAGGCCTTCTGCTTGTGGGTCTTGGGGCCGGGCCGCCTCCCGATAGCCGGCCTGAATGACAGCCGGCCGGGGGAAGGCGTCCCAGCGTCTTGGATGTTGGATGGCTTGACTGGCTTGATTGGCTTGTAATTTTTTCGGAAGCCCCAGGGGGAGCCGGCTAGGCTATCCATGGTCATTTACTCCGACACTGCACCTATCGTTCAGCCACCTGATTGGAATTTACCTTTTGAAATTATGTGTGATGCTAGCGATTATGTTATAGGTGCTGTTCTAGGGCAAAGAGTTGATAAGAAATTAAATGTTATTCAATATGCTAGTAAAACTCTAGACAATGCCCGTGAGAAATTATGCCACTCTTGAAAAAGAATTCTTAGCAGTTGTATTTGCTTGTGATAAGTTCAGACCTTATATTGTTGATTCTAAAGTAACTATTCACACCGATCATGCTGCTATTAACTATCTTATGGAAAAGAAAGATGCTAAACCTAGACTTATTAGATGGGTTCTCTTGCTACAAGAATTTGATTTACATATTATTGATGGAAAGGGAGCTGAGAACCCCTGCTGCGTATAACTTGTCTAGGTTAGAAAATGTTCTTGATGACCCACTACCTATTGATGATAGCTTTCCTGATGAACAATTAAATGTCATAAATGCTTCTCGTACTCCTCCATGGTATGCTGATTATGCTAATTACATTGTTGCTAAATTTATACCACCTAGTTTCACATACCAGCAAAAGAAAAAGTTTTTCTATGATTTAAGACATTACTTCTGGGATGACCCACATCTTTATAAAGAAGGAGTAGATGGTGTTATTAGGCGTTGTGTACCGAGCATGAACAGAATGTATCCTGCAAGAAGTGTCACTCCGAGGCTTATGGAGGGCACCACGCTGGAGATAGAACTGCACATAAGGTATTGCTATCCGGTTTTTATTGGCCTACTCTCTTCAAGGATGCTCGTAAGTTTGTATTATCTTGTGATGAATGTCAAAGAATTGGTAACATTAGTAGACGTCAATAAATGCCTATGAATTATTCACTTGTTATTGAACCATTTGACGTTTGGGGCTTTGATTATATGGGACCTTTTCCTTCCTCTAATGGGTATACACATATTTTAGTTGTTGTTGATTATGTTACTAAGTGGGTAGAAGCTATTACAACTAGTAGTGCTGATCATAACACCTCTATTAAGATGCTTAAAGAAGTTATTTTTCTGAGGTTTGGAGTCCCTAGATATTTAATGACTGATGGTGGTTCACATTTTATTCATGGTGCTTTTTGTAAAATGCTTGCCAAGTATGATGTTAATCATAGAATTGCATCTCCTTATCACCCACAGTCTAGTGGTCAAGTAGAATTGAGCAATAGAGAGCTTAAATTAATTTTGCAAAATATTGTTAATAGATCTAGAAAGAATTGGTCCAAGAAACTTGATTGATAAATTATGGGCCTATAGAACTGCATATAAAAATCCTATGGGTATGTCTCCGTATAAAATGGTTTACGGAAAAGCATGTCACTTACCTCTCGAACTAGAACATAAGGCACATTGGGCTATTAAAGAGCTCAATTATGATTTCAAACTGGCCGGTGAAAAGAGGCTATTTGATATTAGCTCACTTGATGAATGGAGAACTCAAGCCTATGAGAATGCCAAGTTGTTTAAAGAAAAAGTTAAAATATGGCATGACAAAAGGATACAAAAGCGTGAGTTTAATGTAGGTGATTATGTGTTGCTATTCAACTCTCGTTTAAGATTTTTTGCTGGAAAACTTCTCTCTAAATGGGAAGGTCCTTACGTTATTGAGGAGGTTTATCGTTCCGGTGCCATAAAAATCAACAACTTCGAAGGCACAAATCCGAAGGTGGTGAACGGTCAAAGAATTAAACATTATATCTCAGGTAACCCTATAAATGTTGAAACTAATGTTATTGAAACCGTAACACCGGAGGAATACATAAGAGACACTTTCCAGAACGTTTCAGACCCCGAAAAGGAATAGATATGTGGTACGGTAAGTAAACCGACTCCAAAACAATTCTAATGGAAAATTTTCTCCGTTTTGGAATAGTTAGAAAAATAGGAAAATAAGAAGCAGTCCGGGAAGTACACAAGGCTTCCACGAGGGTGGGAGGCGCGCCCTACCCCCTGGGCGCGCCCGCTGCCTCGTGGGCACATCGTGCGCTCTCCGGACTCCGTTTTCTTGCACGATACTTCTTTTGGTCGGTAAAAATTCATTATATAACCTCCCGAAGGTTTTGACCACCGTATCACGCAAATGTCCTCTGCTTTTGTTTTGAGCTGTTTCTGTAGCAGATTTGGAGCAATATGTTATCTCAGGATTCCAACAGAGAGAGTTATGTCTCACACCTCATTGCTGACCCAAAGACCTTTGGGGATCTCTCCTTGTGGTCGAACTATGGATGAGGAGGAGGATGCTCATTTGATGAGGATCAATGATTCAAGTTCGGAGGAGGAGGATGTCCCTCTACCTCAACCTGGGGATATGCACGTGAAGTTCAAGAAATCTAGTCTCCCTAAGAGGGCTAAACTATCTAGCAACCGATCTATTCCTTCTCGTTTTCGGCAGAAAAGCGAAGGAGATTTATGTGACAAGATCTTGAAGCTAGAACCGGAGGTCGATGATTTAAAGGAGGAAATTGCTCTTCTCAACTACAGTATGAAGAAGCTAAAGGCACAACTGTCATCATCAACAACTCCACCATCTCCTCCGCCAGCAAAAGAGATATAATCACATGGGTATGGGCACTCCCCATGGCAACCGCCAAGCTTGGGGGAGGTGCCCCGGTATCATATCACCATCACACTCCTATCTTTACCATTTTTCTTAGTTCGATCCTTTTGGTATTATCTTGATCTAGTAGAATAAAGTTTTAGTATGATCTAGTTTTGAGTTTTGCTTTATGATCCCTCTATGTAATCGAGTCCGTGAGCTATATAATAAAGATTAGTGTTGAGTCAAGGGCTTGATTATATTTCTATGATCTTGAGGGAATAAAAGAAAAAGAAGGAATAAAAAGAAATAAAAAGAGATCTTATAGATCTTATAGATCTTATGGAGAGTAATGACTTCACATATAAAGAGTATGATGATTAAAAGTTGGTGAGAGTTGACAAACATAGCCTTGGTCGTCGTTGCAATTAATAGGAAGTAATAAAGAAAGAGAGGTTTCACATATAAATATACTATCTTGGACATCTTTTATGATTGTGAGCACTCATTAAAATATGACATGCTAAAGAGTTGATGTTGGACAAGGAAGACAACGTAATGGGTTATGTTTTCTTATATCTGAAATAAAGTATATTGTCATTGATCATCCAACATGTTGAGTTTTCCTTTCTCCCTCATGCTAGCCAATTCTTTGCACCAAGTAGAAATACTACTTGTGCTTCCAAATACCCTTAAAACCAGTTTGGCCATGAGAGTCCACCATATCGACCTATGGATTGAGTAAGATCTTTCAAGTAAGTTGTCATCGGTGCAAGCAGTAAAAATTGCTCTCTAAATATGTATGATTTATTAGTGTGGAGGAAATAAGCTTTATATGATCTTGTGATGTGGAAGAAATAAAAGCGACGGACTGCATAATAAAGGTCCATATCACAAGTGGCAATATAAAGTGACGTTCTTTCGCATTAAGATTTTGTGCATCGAACCCTGAAAGCGCATGACAACCTCTGCTCCCCTCTATGAAGGGCCTATCTTTTACTTTTATCTTCTACCTTATGCAAGAGTCATGGTGATTTTCACCTTTCCTTTTTAAATTTTATCCTTTGGCAAGCACATTGTGTTGGAAAGATCCAGACATATATATATATATATATATATATATATATATATATATATATATATATAATTGGATGTAAGTTAGCATGAACTATTATTGTTGACATTACCCTTGAGGTAAAAGGTTGGGAGGCGAAACTATAAGCCCCTATCTTTCAATTAAAATTTCGTAACCACAAGTATTGCGTGAGCGTTAGCAATTGTGAAAGACTAAATGATAGTTGAGTATGTGGACTTGCTCAAAAGCTCTTATATTGACTCTCTCCGATGTTATGATAAATTGCAATTGCTTCAATGACTGAGATTATAGTTTGTTAGTTCTCAATGAAGTTTCTGATTCATACTTGACATTGTGAATAGATTATTACTTGAGCATAAGAAATCATATGACAATATCCATATATGTTGCTGTTTTAAGAATGATCATGATGCCCTCATGCCCGTATTTTATTTCATCGACACCTCTATCTCTAAACATGTGGACATGTTTATCGTTATCGGCTTCCGCTTGAGGACAAGATACTTCGCATCGCCTGCCGAGCTTGCTCGTGCATTTGCGACAGCTCTTGTAGCAGATCGCCCGAGATTCCGGACATCTCCTCTTCGGGACGGCCGGTCAGCATACCTACAGATATAATTCTGTCAGTCCCTTTCATCTCCGAACTACACGGAGGTAAGTGTGACCACATACCAAATATGCCGCCGTGCAGCCTCTTATTTTCCTTCACGGAATCAGCCAGCTAGGCCCGTACATCTTTCAGTTATTCGCCCAGCTTGGTGTGGGCATCCTGCAGCTTGTTTTTCTCATCCCTGACTCGTGTAAGTACATGTTCGCCCGTGGCCAGCAGTCTTTTGGCTTCTTGTTCTTCCGCTTGGGCGGCTTTTAGTTGCTCCTTCAGTTGATCTGACGATCCTGCCACAAGATGAGCAACAGTGTTAGCATTGTCGCTATATAATTATGTTTTCTCGATGGAGGGGAACATTACCAGGTGATGCCTTCTTGGATTTCTCTAGTTCGGCGGTAGCAGCAGTTAGCTGGGTCCGACACTTTTCTAGTTCCTGAGACAACAAGCCGTTCTTCTCCGTAAGCTCCTGGTTATACAATGATCCTTAAATCAGTTGTATCAACTGCTTCAAGTCTCGGGGGCTACTGGTATATAATTATCAGTTTTGTATAATATAAATTTTACCCGCATATCTTTCAAATGTTGGTATGTGGCTCTGGCAAGCCCGTCTCGAGCAGCTTGGATATATGCATCAGCCGAGCTGAAGGCATTGAATGCCTTGTTTGTAAAGCCGGGGTCACGTAGAACGGCTCTCCGACGCCGATGATTCATGACGTTCTCCACTTCCAAGTTTGTGACAGATACATCATCCGACTCCTCTGCCAAGGGACAATCCGGCGTTACTCCCGTATCAGCCCTTGCCTTTAAAGCAGGGTCAGGAACCTGACTTGTGGAGGCGCGGCCGGTAAGATCCTCGGACATAGTCCGGCGAACGCTTTTCCTGTTAACACACAGCGGATAATGTCACAGTTGGATGTGACTGCCAAGGGGCATATTTACAAAGCCATACCTCTTCGATGAAGGCTCGGTCATGTCTTCTTTTGCCTTCCTCTTCGAAGGCCTGCCCGGCGTGGGCACCACTATCTTTGGAGTTGCCTTTAGTGTAGAATGTCACGTCGAGCGCCTCCCCTTGGAGCGCAAGACAGTGCGGTAAGTGAGGCAGAATAAGGAGGCTCTTTCATAGGAGATATCTCCTGATTACTTACGTGCGAGGCAGGGAGAAGACCGGGATAGTCGGCGGTGATGGCCACTTCCGTGACGTCTCGCCTAGTAGAACACCCCATCCTCGAGCTCCACATATATGTCCGGATCCTCTTCGAATCCAGGGTCAAGGTCACGGTTATGGTTCTCTGGCTGTGGGGCGGGGCAGTGTAGCCCCTTGGTGATTTTTTCGCCATTCCTGTCACGAATGAGCGGAGTAATGTTCATTAAAAGTGACTCAGGGAGTAGAATGAATGGAATAATGGGATTGGAACTCACCCAACTAGGAGGGTTGTACATGGAAAATCCATCTCGGCGCTTAATGCGAAGGAATTCCTCTTCCTCCCCTTTGAATAGTTCATCCAATATCTTGGCCAAAGCGTCGGGGGTGTCCGGACCTTTTCGACCGCAACGGGAGGCGTCATCTTCCCCATTGTAGTGCCACATAGGAAGCCCTATGTATTGGAGTGGCTGAACCCCTCGCACTATGGAAGTCGCCATTACCTCGACTATTGATAATCCGGACTGGGCAAGCGTCTTTATCTTGCTCATCAGTTGACGGACTTCCGCACTATCTTCCTCCTCAAGGCTCCGAGGGCGCCAGCTGTGGCGTTTCTTCAATGGAACCCTTGTAAATTCGGGAAGACCCATTCAAACTGGGTCAGGAAGGGCGACGTCCTTGATATAGAGCCATTCGGAAGGCCACTCTTCGGATGCCTTCTTCGGCGTGCCGGACAGGTATCCGGTCCCGGTGATGCGCCATACTTCGGCTCCGCCCACTTCAAATATTGATCCATCATGGTTGCGAGGGACGAGGCAGAATAGCTTCCTCCACAAATTGAAATGGGCCTCGCAACCCAGGAATAGCTCGCAAAGAGCAACGTAGCCCGCGATGTGCAGGATGGAGGCAGGAGTGAAGTTGTGTAGTTGGAGGCCATAATACTCCAGAAGCCCTCGGAGGAACGGATGGACTGGAAATTCGACGCCTCTTAGCAAGTAGGGGACGAAGCACACTCGCTCCCCCCTGGATGGATTGGGGAAATTCTCAGCCTGAGCCCCGCCGTTGAAGGAATTCAATCCTGCTCGAACGGGGATTAGATCCACAGGGGGGAGGAATCCCTGTGTTTTCAGCTTCACCAACTGACCATGAGATACGGAACATCTCTCCCAATCGCCTTTTTCTGGGCCGTGGGGAGGGGAGGAAGAGCTGGGAGCGCTGGCCATGATGGAATGGTTTTTCCTAGCAAGCTCTCAGGATTTTTTAAGTGATGTGGAACGGATCTAAGATCCAATCCTGTTAAATAGACGCTGCTCTTACATGGTCGGGGTGTTATGTGCAAAAATACCCTAACCTCTCGCATTCGCTCGACGCGTGGAAGCCAAAGTTGTTGACGCAAAGAAGCCAAGGGGCACGACATTAAATGGAGTGCCGAATACATCTCTTTGAAAGTCATCGGAGGAAGAACCCGCCTTGCAATGCCGAAGACAATCTGCGTGCTGGACACATTGTCATTGAAGCCTAGTTCGGGGGCTATGTAACGCCCTCGATGCGGCTATATCTCCCACGTATCGAAGCACGACTTAGAGGCATAACCGCATTGAAAGCAATGTCGCAAGTGAGGTAATCTTCACACAACCCATGCAATACATAAGGAAAGGGATACATAGTTGGCTTACAAATGCCACTTCACACAATACATAAATAAACATCCATCATTCAGATTACGCTCAAGGTCCGGCTACGGAACCAAAATAAAGAAGATACCCCAAATGCTACACAGATCCCCGATCTTCCCAACTGGGCTCCACTACTGATCATCCGGAAAAGACACATAGTAACGACCACGTTCCTCGTCAAACTCCCACTTGAGCTCGGTTGCGTCATCTCGTGACCGCATCGCCGGCACTGCAATCGTTTTGGTAGAATCTGTGAGTCACGGGGACTCAGCAATCTCACACCCGCGAGATCAAGACTATTTAAGCTTATAGGAAGGACAGAGTTGTGAGGTGGAGCTGCAGCAAGTTTACTAGCATATATGGTGGCTACATTCGCAAAAGAGAGCGAGAAGAGAAGCAAGGCGCGGTCGTGAAGCTAGTAGCGATCAAGAAGTGATCCCGAACTACTTACATCAAACATAACTCCAACACCGTGTTCACTTCCGGACTACCGAGAAGAGACCATCACGGTTACACACGCGGTTGATGTGTATTAATTAAGGTCAATTTCGGGTTTTCTACAACCGGACATTAACAAATTCCCATCTGCCTCATAACGCGGGCACGGCTTTCGAAAGATAATACCCTGCAGGGGTGTCCCAACTTAGCCCATAATAAGCTCTCACGGTCAACGAAGGATATTCCTTCTACCGAAGACCCGATCAGTCTCGGAATCCCGGACTACAAGACATTTCGACAAAGAATAAAACAAGACCAAGAAAGCCGCCCGACAGCCGACAAATCCCGATAGGAGCTGCACATATCTCGTTCTCGTGGCACATCCGGATGAGACAAAGCTACGAGTAAAACCAGGCCTCGAAGTTTCCCCGAGGTGGCCCAAGAAGCGTTTCGGTTCGGGCCAAAGACTCGAAGGAGCACCGTCCGGGGTTAAAATAAAGATGACCCTCAGCTCGCGAAAACCCGGGGAAAAAGGCTTAGGTGGCAAATCGTAAAACCAAAGTTGGGCCTTCTTTGGAGGAGTCTTATTCAAAGCGAACTGTCAAGGGGGTCCCATAAATCACCCAACCGTAAGGAACGCGAAATCAAGGAACATAACACCGGTATGACGGAAACTAGGGTGGCAAGAGTGGAACAAAACACTGTGCATAAGGCCGAAGCCTTCACCCTTTACCAAATATATAGATGCATTAAATATAGCGAGATATATTGTGGTAACCCCAACAGTTAAACATGTTCCAACAAGGAACAACATCTCCATGTTCCAATCAAGGAACAAACTTCATCTTCACCGCAACTAGCAACGCTATAAGAGGGGCCGAGCAAAGCGGTAACATAGCCAATCAACGGTTTGCTAGGAAAAGGATGGTTAGAGGGTTGACATGGCAATATGGGTGGCATGATATAGCAAGTGATAGGCATCGTAGCATAGGCATAGCAAAAGAGCGAGCATATAGCAAGCAAAGATAGAAGTGATTTCGAGGGTATGGTCATCTTGCCTGCAAAGTTCTCAGAGTTGTCGAAAGCTTGATCCTCGTAAGCGTTCTCAACAGGTTCCTCGTTCACGTACTCGTCTCCCGGCTCTACCCAAATCAAGAACACAAACAAAGGAAACACAATAAATCACGGGCGATGCACAAACCACATGATGCAAAACATGGCATGATATGCGAGATGTGAGATGCAATGCATATGCGTGCTCCGGAAGGAAAATGATGAACCAGGCATCACCTTGGCAAAACAAGTATGCCGCTGGAAAGGTGAGATGATTTCGGTTGAAATCGATATAAATATCACTGGAATCGGAAGCACGGTTTGCAAATGACAAGCAAAACAAGAATGGCACAAATCTGCCATTAACAGCATGAAACCACTTAGCAAGCAACAAGAAATTAAGCTACTGCACCCAAAAGTACCAGCAAAGCATATGGCGGTGATCTACTCAAGATGCTTGACAAAATATGAACACTGAGCTACGGCTAAATCACATCATAACAGGTCCAAACAAGCATGGCAAAACTGCAAAACATGGCAGAATCAGCATCAGGAAGCAATGTTCAGAGCAAGCAAACAGCATGCTACAGGAACTTATAATAGCAAAACAAGGCATGACATGAATCTACACAAAGCATAGAACAAAAGTCCCTTACTGGCCATGAGCCAAAAAGGATCATAAAATATGATGGCACACATGTAAACATAGCAAGTTTCGTTAACAGATTCAGCAACAGGGCATGGCAAAAACAGATAACAAGTAGGCATCTTTAAGAGCTCGATGCACTCACTACAGAGCATTTCATGATAGACTAAGCATACATCCATCAAGAAGACATGGCATAGAAGCTACACATGGCAATAACAACATCATAACATACACGGATCAACTACAACAACCTTGGCAAAATTAAATAACATGTAAACAATCTGCCAGGAAACATTTTATAGCAAAAGTAGAGCTCGACTGACTCAAGCTATGGCACTCCATAATTGCAAACAAAGGCATGGATGGATAGAGCATAACCATATGTTCAAAACATCCTTACTGAAGTATCTCAAAATATGCATGGATCTCTCGGTAGCATCAAGTTAACATGGCATAAAAATATCAGCAAAACAGGGGCTGAAATCAGCAACATTATGAAGCCCAGTTTGCATGCTTGTGCTAGTCACCACAAAGATCACAAAAATACATGGCATACACCCCTATAAAGATGGCATGGCATATTACAAAACACATGTAGGACTCAAGATCTTAGGATGCACACATAAATCATGGCAAAAATGACAAAAGTGCATGTTCTGTTAAGAATCTGAAACTAACATCACATAGCCCTCTTCTAACAGCATTTCGGGCACCAAGATGTGCTCAAATGAAAATGATGCAATGAAATGAAATGATCTACTCATCGAGTCGAACAATTCGGTATGCTACACGCCCAAAACGGAGCAACGAGAGCAAAGTTATGGCATGATGAAAATGCAATAATATAATCACAGAAATGACATACGATTTCGGGGGGGAGAAGAAAGTCAACCGCTGACTTAACCCGATCGGATCTGGCGCGCGCAGGTCGAGGCGGCGGAGAAGTCGGGGCGCCGGATCCGGGGCCGGGGTAGCCGGATCTGGCGCTGGGCGCGCGCCTGAGGCGGCGACGGACTCGGCGGCGGGCGAGCGGGCCACGGCGGCGGGCGGCGGGCGCTGGAGCGGAGGCGCGGGCGCTGGCGGGGCGCGCCCGGTCGAGGCTGGAGGGCTCATGGCGGGCTCCGGGCGGCGATGTGGCGCGGCGCTGCCCACGGCGCGATTGATGGGCGGGCGCGGACGACGTCTGTCCCGTTCCGGACGTGTCCCGGCCGCGAGGGGGAATTTCGCCACGGTTTTCCGGACGGAGGGGAGATGCATATATATAGGTAGAGGGAGCTAGGAGTGTCCAAATGGGTGCGGTTTTCGCCACACGATCGTGATCCGACGACGGAGAGCATGGAAGTGACTTAGATGGGTTATTGGGCTGTTTTGAAGGGCTGTTGGGCTGCAACTTAAAAGAGGCATTTGCGAGAGGCGGTTAACTGCTGAGTACCAAACGAGCTCCAAATGACCCAAACTTGACAGTGGTCTACCGTGGTGTACCAAGGCCACTTGACAAACCTCGGTCCATTCCGAGAAAGTTTAGTACCCGCTCACGGAAAAATGTAAAAGGGGACGCCGGGGGACATAGGAGTGCTGGATTGCAAAACGGACAACGGGGAAAATGCTCGGAATCATGAGACGAACATGTATGCAAAAGAGATGCACATGATGACATGATATGAGATGCATGACATGGACAAAATGCAAAAATGAAGAAAAACCCAACCACGGAGGGAATATCATATCACAATGCCGAAAATGGCAAGAGTTGGAGTTACAAATATGGAAAGTTACATCCGGGGTGTTACAGGCTACTAGGGAGTCCTGGATTGAGGGGTCCTCGGGCGTCCGACCTATTATACATGGGCCAGACTGATGGGCCCTGAAGATACGAAGACCGAAGACTCTCTCCCGTGTCCAGATGGGACTCTCCTTGGCGTGGAAGGCAACCTAGGCGTCCAAATATGAAGATTCCTTTCTCTGTAACCGACCTTATGTAACCCTAGATACCTCCGGTGTCTATACAAACCGGAGGGCTTAGTCCGTAGAGGAAGAAGAATCATAATCATAGTCATACAGGCTAGACTTCTAGGGTTTTAGCCATTACGATCTCGTGGTAGATCAACTCTTGTAATACTCATATTCATCAAGATCAATCAAGCAAGAAGTAGGGTATTACCTCCATAGAGAGGGCCCGAACCTGGGTAAACATTGTGTCCCCTGTCTCCTGTTACCATCGACCTTAGACGCACAGTTCGGGACCCCCTACCCGAGATCCGCCGGTTTTGACACCGACAACCTTCGATGCAGACTGACCGCTTGATGGCATCAAGTCAAAGCGTGCATTGACCAGCCATTTCACGAAATCGAATTAGTCATTGGGTATGGCTTCGGCAGGCCATAGATGGATTATCAAATCCTTCATGGCCAGTTTAGCCACCCTATGCAGCTATGTCGGCTGTTTTAGCTGATCGCTAAAGGGCACTGGATGCTCTGGCGCAAGATATTGCGACCAGAACAGCTTCTCCGTTGAGCTCCCTTCTTCGGCTCGGAAGAACTCGGCAGCGTCAGGAACACTGCGCGGCAGATCCGTAAACGCTCCTGGAGAACTCCAAATCCGGGTAAGTAAGAGGTACCTTTTCTTCACATTTTTGCTCTGCATAATAAAGGCCTTACCCGCCGCGATTTTCCTGGCCTCCTGGATTTCCTGGAGGGCGCCCTGGGCTTCAACCCGGGCATCGTGTGTGCTTTGGTGGGCCTTGGCAAGTTTGGACTCTTGATCCGCAATATTGCGCTCCAAGGACTCGCATTTCTTCACGGCGTCCTGGAGCTCCTGCTGGACCTCACCGACCCTAGCCTCGTGCTTTTCGCGGGCGGCTTGTTCCTCCACCGCTTTCTTCTGGGCTTCGGCCAACACTGCCTTGAGGGTTTCCACCTCGGATGCCGCTCCTACAAAATATCATGTGATCAACACAAACAATTCATATCTCTATATATCTGAATCGGTCATTACATACCTTGCTTGTCCTCCAGCTGCTTTTTCACTCGGCCGAGCTCTTCCTCGGTCCGCTCCAGACTTTGCTTCAGTCCGGAGACCTCAGTAGCAGGAGAGGTCGCGGCCAGCAACGACGCTTGCTTTTTCACATAGACATGTATGGTTAGTCTCCTGCGAAAATTATTTGATCCTCTGTCTGGCTTTTCTTTCCGAACACCAGACCGGGTCTCAGGGGCTACTGTATATACTATGACATTATTTTTGCATAATTACGTCGCATACCTCAAAGCCTGTTAGAAGGCTGGTGCAGGCTTCGGCCAATCTGCTTTTAGCAGACTGAACCCTCTCAACCATCATACCCATAAGGATACTGTGTTCCTCAACAATGGAAGCGCCTTGTTGCGCTTCCAGCAGATTATCCGGTGCCTCTGGATGGACAGAGGACACCGGCAGAATAGGCGCACCTCCTTCTTTCGAAGGAGGCTGCTTGCCTGATTCCAGAGCCGTATTGGTCTCCGGAATTGTATTCGGCTGGGGTCCGAATTGGGTATGGCCCCCATCGCCGGTTTCCATGGGGATCTGCTCTCCCATGTGTCCGGCGGCCAAGGTGTCATCCTCTGGCGCCACCGTGACGGCCTCCTGTGCCTCCCCCGAGCCGGGAGGGTCCTTTAGGACAGCACTTCGGCATCCTCCGTAGTCTTGGGAGAGGAGGCCGCTGGAAGCTAGCGAATTCCCCATAGATGAGGATCGCTGGAGGTCAGAACGAGCCGGGCTACAGCGCATGTTAACATGTTAAAACCTTGAAGTAAAGGAGCCGAATATATGAGTGAGTCTTTGAGTACTTACGATTCCGCCAGGGGCTTATCCCTGTAGCGCCACTCGGAGCTGTTGTCGATGTCCCACGCGGAGTTGTCCGTGAGGGAAACCTTCCCCTTCTTGGACGCCTCTGCCTCCAGATTCGTGGAGGCTGCCCTTTTCTTTCTTCCCCCCTCGGGGGGAGAGTGGCTCTCTTCCTCCTTGTCGTCGTCCTTGGCGGTGGAGGATTGGGTCTCGGCGTCTTCGGACGTCACGTCCGAAGTGCCCTTACGGCGGAGGCGCTCCTGGTCTCCTTGGCCTTCTTCTCCGGCGATTGGTAGGGCGCCGGAACCAGCATCTTTGTCAGAAGTGGGATTCTCGGGTTTTTGGGCAGCAGAGCCGAACACTGAATCCGCTCCACCTTCTTTGTCCAGCCCTAAAAAAACGAATAGGGAAGCTTAGACATCTTCCTTGAGTATGCAAGTAAAGGATACACTTTGAAATATGAAAAACTTACCGGGTTGGCTGGATGGGTCAGGTTGTACCCACGATCCTCGGTTGTCTTCGGCCACGTCTCATTGGCCTTGAAGAGCACCTTCCAGATGTCTTCGTGTGTAGTGTCAAAGAACCGTTGCAGGGTCTGGTGCTCGGACGGATCGAACCCCCACAAATGGAAAGTCTGGCTTTGGCACGGAAGGATCCGGCGAAAAAGCATCACCTGGATCACATTGACAAGCTTGATATTCTTGTCTACCATGCTCGATGCTGCCTGCGTTGATGCCTTTGTCCGATGAAGACCAGTTCAGGCCCTTCTCTAGCCAGGAGGTGAGCCGCATCGGGGCTCCGGACTGGAATTCAGAAGTCGCAGCCCAGGTGGTGTCGCGAGGCTCTGTGACGTAGAACCACTGTTGTTGCCACCCTTTGACGGTCTCCACGAAGGTACCTTTGGGCCATGTGACGTTGGGCATCTTGCTCACCATGGCGCCTCCGCACTCTGCATGTTGACCACCCACCACCTTCGGCTTCACATTGAAGACTTTCAGCCACAATCTGAAGTGGGGTGAGATGCGGAGGAAGGCCTCGCACACGACAATGAATGCCGAGATGTTGAGGAAGGAGTTGGGGGCAAATCATGGAAATCCAGCCCGTAGTAGAACATGAGTTCGCCAACGAATGGGTGAAGAGGAAACCCCAGACCACGGACGAAGTGGGGGATGAACACCACCCTCTCATGGGGCTCCGGGGTGGGGATGATTTGCCCCTTGACCGGAAGCCGGTGGGCGATTTCCTTGGCCAAATACCCGGCCTCCCGGAGCTTGGTGATGTCCTTCTCCTTGATGGAGGAAACCATCCACTTGCCCTGTGCTCCAGATCCGGACATGATCGGAGTGATTTCTTGAGGCGGAAAGGATGAGAACTTGAGCGTTGGAGCTAGAGAATGGGTGGGCGGAGAGAGAAGGCGTGGGTGAAAGGGTGAATCCTTATCTCCTTATAAAGGCAGCGAATATCAAGCGCCTCCCCACTCGCCTTGAAACTCGCTTATTCCCCAAGTGCGTGTAGACGGCACGGTTGGATTACCCATGCCCGTATAGATGAGAATCGATCTCTGCTTTGACAATACGTGCCGATAAAACCGCATCTCAAAACGTGGAGCGGGAGGCTAAAAAACGGTTCGAAATAATGGTCGGGCAGCGACGTGATGTCACGCTACAAAAGTTGTCAGTAGATTGGACTCGTGAAATAATATACTCTCTGCGGTTGTGTGTGATACTTGTTTTGCAGAGCCGGACACGTTTTCTGGCTGCTTTGGAGTATTCGGAGGAGGAACCCGCCTTGCAATGCCGAAGACAATCAGCCCGCCGGATATCGTCATTGAAGCCTGGTTCAGGGGCTACTGAGGGAGTCCTGGATTAAGGGGTCCTCGGGCGTCCGGCCTATATGACATGGCCGGACTAATGGGCTATGAAGATACAAGACAGAAGACTTCTTCCCGTGTCCGGATGGGACTCTCCTTTGCATGGATGGCAAGCTTGGCGTTCGGATATGTAGATTCCTTCCTCTGTAAACCGACTTTGTACCACCCTAGTCCCCTCCAGTGTCTATATAAACCGGAGGGTTTAGTCCGTAAAGGCAATCATAATCATACAGGCTAGACATCTAGAGTTTAGCCATTACGATCTCGTGGTAGATCAACTCTTGTAATCCTCATGTTCATCAAGATCAATCAAGCAGGAAGTAGGGTATTACCTCCATCAAGAGGGCCCGAACCTGGGTAAACATCGTGTCCCCCGTCTCCTGTTACCATCGACCTTAGACGCATAGTTCGGGACCCCCTACCCGAGATCCCCCGGTTTTGACACCGACAGGGGCGGCGGCCCCAGGCCGCGCTGGACTCGCCCTCCTCTTCCTGGGGTGGAGGCGCGACGAGGTGGATGGCCGGGCATCATGGCTAGTTGTGCTGCGGTGTCCGAGTGGCGCTGCATTTCCTGGTCGTGAGGGCGGCGGGGCTGTAGCTGGTGGATGCAGGCCCTGATCTTCGCCGACCGGGGGCTGCGGTAGACTCGCCAGTTGGCGACGCGACGACATCCGGCTCCCTCCCTCTCCGCAGTGATAGCCCAAGGTGGCAACTTTGCCCTCCCTTCCAGTTTGCTACGCTCCGGACGTTGATGGACATGGCCAAGGAGAAATCCGGCGCGGCTGCGGCTACCGGCAACGGCGACGCTTGTTGGCGTCGTCTCCTCCCTGGTGGCGTTGTCATGGCATATCCAGTCCCTGTTTTGTCATCGGGGGAAACCCTAGGCTCGGTTCGCCGGGCCAGGCAGTGGCGGCGTCTCGGCGCCGTCCCCTTGTTGGAGGCACTGCCTAGGTGCTCAGGGTGCGTCCGGAGGAGCAGCTGATTTGGTGGCTCGCCCGCTTCGGCGGTGAGGCTTGGGGTGCCAAGTTGTCATGCGCGGGGTGTTGCTGGGGACATGAGCATCCGGGGCGCTATGTACTCCATCATCAACACCTCTCCGACGGCATCTTCTCCGAGTCAGACTATCTCCCGCTGTCCGCTCGCCGATCCTCTAGGCACCAAGGGTGAAGAGTGCGTTGAGCTTGTTTGGTTAGGTGTTTTTGTCGTCTTTTGAGTTGTTTGGTATAGGGGGATGCGGCATGTGTGCTCTGTGACCGTCCTCTTCGCCATTGTTGGCTCGAGTTTGGTCAAGGCGGGTTAGTTGCTGGTGTTGTCATGGTGGATGTGGGTGCTATCTTTTGTGGTAGCACGTTGCCGAAAGGCGTTGTACCAGCCGTCTTGCCTTTTCTTCTTTAATATATAGTACGCACGCTCGTGCGTATTTGAGGAAAAAAAGTACAATGCATATTGTTTCCCAGCTGGATCCCATTTGTACGTGCAACATCAGCCATCGACGCGAGTGTCCCACACGTCCGCCGCAGAACAAGCACGGCGCCACATGTCCAAGGGAGCGCCTCCCCGGCGCGCTGGCCGTGCGCCAAAGTGCCCACATCGGCACCGCAACCGGCCGAGCGGCGCAGCCCAAGGCCGAACTCCAAACACGATTACACGGGCTCAACCGTCCGCAGGCCAGGCCAGTTTCCTCCGCGTCCATCCGTCCTCAAAAGGCAAGGCGGCCTTGTCAGCACCCGCAGCCAAGGGATATGCCGCCGTCAGCCGCTCCACGCGCGCGCAGCCCGCGCCGCGCGCCAGCGCGATCGATCGGCTTGACCGTCAACGCGCGGCGCGTTTACACCGTGGGCTGCTGCGGCCGATCAAAATCTTTGCGTACACTACGCTTGGCTGATGTCACTGGCGCCGGTCAATCAGAACCGCTCGTCATTTTTGGTTTTTGACGACCTGACCCGATTGCGTGCCCGCGCGATGCTCTTTTCACGCGTATACGCGACGGGGAAAAAATCGTCGTTGGAAGTTGGAACGGTGTCTAGAAGACAGCGGATGGGGGAGCGGATACAGGAGGGATATCGATCATTGATTTGGGAAGATGTGTGAGAAATAAATGTCGGGAAGAAGATGAAGATATTCACCGCTGGCATGGCAACCTTGTGTGGGGCCCGTCGCTGACATGCTTGCGTCTTACCGGAGGGTGGCTAGCCGGGCACTGTCAAGACTTGCCTTTTCTGATTTTGTTTCAGTCGAATAGGTGGCAAACTAGGCACCGGCAAACATAGTAATTTTGGGCGACTAAACTGTTCATGTTCTTCTATCTTCTGCAGTCAAACGCTATGGCCAGAAGAACACCACCACCCTAGTCCCAAGCTAGTCAAGGCAACTCGGTAATGATGCTACGATGTGCATCTAGGCGGTGTCGAGGTTAAATTATCTTCGTCCTATTTCAGCTTCAAGCAATATGTTCGGAGAAAGGATGGTAAATACCAAAAAGGAAAAAAATATTCTTAATTTATAAGTTCACATGAATGTCATCCAAATATAAATTTTCATTCGGACAGGAAAAGAGGATAATATGAATTTCATTCAAATATAAAGTTCACATAATATTCGGACGGGAAAAAGGGGATTGCTAAGTTAGCGACAGACCATGCGCCGCCCTCCTCTGGCGACACGGGGGTAGGCACACCCGCCACCGCACGGAACCCCCGCCTCTGTCTGCTACCACTGCGCCGCCGTCGGAGAGCAGGCCGGCGAAGCCGTGCCGCCCCTGGATGGTGGCAGCGGAGCAGATCCGTCCCTCCACGCGCACCCCCACCCTCGCGCTGCGCCCCAAATTCACCAACCGCCGCCGTCCGGGCGCTCCCCCCTCCGCCCACTCCCGCTGCGCCGCTGCCGGAGGGCCGACCAGCGAGGCGTGTCGTGCCCTCGGATGGTGGAGGCGGGGCATAGCCGTCCCCCATGCACCCTCCCTCCCGCCTTGCATCCCCAAGCTCTTGCGCGGACGAACCCCTCCCAGCTACTGCTCGCTCCTGCAGGTCCGACGACGAGCATGACGTGCCTGGCCATGGCCATGGGCACCCTCCCCTGCAGTACTTCCCTCCTCCCGTACGCGACGCGGCCCAGCCCTGCTGATGCCGTTGTTGGCCACGGGTTGGGCAAGGGGACTGCCGCCGGTCAAGGGGGTGTTCGCAGCCTGCCTTCCATGCGCAGGCGGCCCCCTCTTGTCTCCGGCGGCGCTACCTTCCCAAGCCATGATGATGACTCATGTGGAGGCAACGAGACTACAAGGATAGTGGCAGTCACGAAGCTCCTCAAGGCGGGTTCTTGTTGGCACTGTTTCAACCCGGCGACTTTGGACCCGCGTCTCTCCGGTTTCCATGGTTGTCGGCGTCCTCTGCCAGGCGGCTCCGGCCTCAGGGACCAGCAACTACGTCCCTTCCAACTCGCATGGCTCCCTGATGTCCCGACGGCTATGGCCACAACATTTAGGGTTTGCGTTCCTCTAGTCCTAGACTACTGGCGTTGCCGTTCACCGTCGCCCCACCCCCTCATGGTTTGCTTCGCTGCCTGCCCTATGTTGGACATCTCAAAGCCCTTTCTTTTTGCCAGATCCAATGCTCGCGTGTTCGGAGGTGGTGCCACCCATCGACGGCAGGTGCAGCCCCGCCAACCCCTTCCTACATGGTGGCTCCGACCAGCGTTTGGCTCCTCATCTTCCTTTCCAATTACGGTGGCGATAGGATTGCTTATTAGGGCCAGGGAGAAATCCCTGCTCGGCTTGCCAGTGCTGGCAGCGGCGGCGTGTGCGTACATCGTTCCCATCTTGGAGCCGCTGTCAAGGCCCTTGGCTGGGCCCCTCTTCGAGCTCAAGGGAAACCGTAGGTCTGGTTCCTCTGGATCGGATGGCGACGACATCTCACCGTCGTCTTCTTTCTTGAAGGCGCTATCTTGCTCGCTCACGGTGTCCCCAGTTTTGGATCTGTCGATGTTGGTGTTCTTGTTGGTTCGGCATTGCTTTTCTTGGTTCGGGTTTGGTAGGTTTTGTTGTGATGTATCCTCTGTACGGGCCGAGCATTCCTTGTCTCTCTGCCTCGGGCATCATGTTCATGCCTGCATGCGTTCATGTCATGTGTTGTATCCTTTTGTGTACTCATTCTACTCCTTCTATCAATGCAATGGTACACAAGCTTTGTGTATTCCTGAAGAGAAATCATTCAAAATACTGTAGGAATATCCACGTAAAACTTATGTAGTGCAGAAAAGAATTATCAGCCTCGGGCAAGTCACTTCTCATTTTGTAAATATTTATATGTGCTTTAAAAAAGAAAACATGACACAATAGACAGTGCATTATAAAAACTCCAATGGCGTCACACAAGGCGGCCTAGAAATTCTACCGAACGCCATCATACTTCAAATCATGTGTTAGAAATGGCCAATAAGCGGCCTAGAAAATCTACCTGACGCCGTCATATATGTCGCGTTATACGAATGTATTGCGCCGATAAGTTGTGCATTATATAGTGTAGTCAATGGCCAGTAAGCGGCCTAGAAAATCTACCTGACGCCATCATACATGTCGCGTTATAGTGGGTTGATAAAGTTCACAACATATAGTGTTATAAATGGCCAATAAGTGGCCTAGAAAATCTACCTGGTGCCATCATACTTGTCGCGTTATAGTAGGTTGAAAAAGTTCACATCATATAGTGTTATAAATGGCCAATAAGCGGGCTAGAATTATGACGCCATCACATTATGTCACGTTATATGAAGTATTGCGTTGATAAGTTGTGCATTATAGTGTTGCCAATGGCCAATAAGCGGCCTGAAAATTCTATCTGACAACATCATATTTGTCGCGTTATACGAGTGCATCGAGTTGATATGTTTTATATCACATAGTGTTAATGGCCAATGAGTTCCTAGAAATTTGACCTGACACCATCATATCGTTCACAGTATACGAATACATTAAGTTATACATTTTATATTACACAATGTTATTAATGGCCAATGAGGGGCCTAGAAATTCGACTGGACGCCATCATATCAGCCGCGTTATATGAATGCATTAAGTTGCTATATTTTAGATTACACAATGCTATCAATGGCCAATGATCGGCCTACAAATTCTACCTGACGCCATCATATTTGTCGCGTTATACGAATGCATTGAGTTGATATATTTTATATTACACAGTGTTATCAAGGGACGAGAAAGCGGCCTAGAAACTGGACCTAACGCCATCATATCGGTCGCGTTATATGAATGCATTAAGTTGATATATTTTATATTACATAATGTTATCAATGGCCAATGAGCAGCGTAGAAATTATACTTGACACCATCATATTTGCCGCGTTATAGAAATGCATTGAGTTGATATATTTCTCTTACACATTGTTGTCAATGGTCACTGAGCGGCTTAGAAATTCTACCAGATGCCAAGCGTTATATGAATGCATTGTGTTGATGTAATGTACATTACACGATGTTATCAATGGCCAATGACTGGCTTAGAAATTCTACCTGACGCCATCATATCTGACGCTTTATACGAATGTATCATGTTGATATATTATATATTACATAGTGTTACGAATGGCCAATGCGCATCCTAGAAATTAAACATAGGTAAGCAAATAATTTACACGGCAGAATATTCGCAAGAAAAAAGAATAATCGCAAAAAATATACTCATTGCCATATGAGTACTGAAAGAAATAAAAGGAGAAGAAAAAAAACTGTACGTTCACATGTGTTGCGCTCTTGCTCCTCCAGCAACGGTGAAAAAGGTCCCCACCAAAAAAAAAGAGAGAAAGAAAGCAACGGTGAAAACATATTCCTAGAATCGACCGTGCTCTGTCCCCCCCTGCCTCTCACCCTCTCACCCCTTTGACTTTGTCACAAAAGTCAAGTGGGGACCTTGCCCCACCCCTCCAGAGACCACGAGGCCGGCTCCCGATAAAACGCGGCCCCCTCGCCCCCCTCTCTCCTCCTTTTCAGACACCACGAGCGAGGCCGGATCCAATGCCCATCCCCACCACCACCATCTCTCTCCTCCCACCAACAGCGCCAACAATAAACTAGAACCAAAAGTCAGCGCCCCCCTCCTTTCCTTCATCCATAGCCAGCAAGAACCAACTCTCCCCGCGCGAGCCGACCATGGACAGGGACGCCGGGTGCTACTACCTCGGCGGCGGAGGCGGCAACGACTGGGACCTCAACGCCGTCGTGCGCTTCGCCTGCCGCGGCCGCGTCCTCCCGCCGCCGCCCTCGGAGGACCCCTTCTCCTCCTTCTTTCCCCCGCCCGCGCCCGTCGTGGAGGACCACGGGATGCCTGACGCGGCGGCGTTGCTCCCTGATCCGCCCGTCGACGGGGGCTCTGCTTCCGTCGACGAGCTCTCCATTGCCTTCTTCGCGCCGTCCGCGGCGCTGCCGGCCTCGCCTCAGCCGCCGCCGCCGCAGCAGCAGCAGCAGCAGCCAGCGGCGCCAACGAACCAAGAAATGGTCCCGATGCAGCAAGACGAGGCGGTGCCGCCTCCGATGCTGCTGACCGCGGGCGGGCAAGGCCCCGTAGGCGAAGGGTCGAGATCCAAGAGAAAGTACGTCCCGAACACTCTGAATTTTTTCGAAATAAAATGTTGCTGGCTTATCGTGTATGCTTGTGCTCACGCGTGCGCGTGGATGGTTGGCGTCTGTGCAGGAAGAAGGTGGTGAAGAAGGTGGTGAAGCGGGTGGCGGCGGACGGCACGTCGGCGGACCCGTGGGCGTGGCGCAAGTACGGGCAGAAGCCCATCAAGGGGTCGCCGTACCCGCGCGGGTACTACCGGTGCAGCACCGACAAGGCGTGCGAGGCGCGGAAGATGGTGGAGCGCTGCCGCGACGACCCCAATTCCTTCATCCTCACCTACACCGGCGGCGAGCACAGCCACCCCGCCCCGCCCACCGCAACTCCCTGGCCGGCACCACTCGCAACAGGCAGCAGGCGCCGGAACCTGCTGCCGGACAGAGCGCTCCCGCCGCCAAAGCCACGGAAGAGTCGTCGTCGGCGGCGGCGGAGCCGAGCCCAGCGCAGTCGACGTCGGGCGGGATGTCCCCGACGACGCCCCTGCGCACGCCCTCCATGGAGGAGTACAACCAAGACTCAGAATTCGACGAGGCCGCCGGCGGCGCAAGTCAGCCGCCCATGGACGTCGAGAAGGACCGCGAGGATGAGCTGCTGAAGATATTGGAGGGTGCGTGCACGGCGGCGACTCCAGCATCGTCGTCGAGGAGACGTTCGTGGTCACGCCGTGGGTCACGGCCCCCGGCGGCGCGGCCGGGTGGAGTTGACTCCGCCGTTACCGTCCGTACATTGCCATATATAGCAGCATGCTGTTCATTATAATCCTGGCTCGTTGCAGCAGCAGCGGTAGCAGTAGAAACATAAGAAAAGAAAAGAAAAAAGATAGAGGTGGAAGAGAGCATCTGATCCATGCTACAACCCCAGTGCCAGCCGGCCAGTAGTTATTCGCCTAGTGTAATTAAGTGCTAATTAGCTCTGGAGTAATACAGTAGCGAGTGTTCTTTGATGGCTTGATTAGAGTATACTGCATGTATAATTAAACCAAACCCAAAGACAATGTTTTCTTCTTCTTCTTCTTTCTTGACATGTTTGGGCCATTCAATGGCTGCCTAGCTTTATCTAGAGGTTTTTGGTGCTACATTTGTGCGTGCACTAGCTAGACTGATCATCATGATACAGTCCCAGTTGCACCCAGGTGATGGAGCAAGAAGGGTGAGATAAAGGGAGGACAGAAATGGAAGAAAGGAAGGGGAGTTGGTGCATGGTGTGGGTGGCTCCCCTCGTCTCTTCCCTTTCACTGTGTGCCCAATTTGTGTGTGTAGTGGCTTTCTGGCTGCAGTGCAGTTATGCTTTTGCAGATCAGGACCATGTTGCTCCGGCCCAATGGATGGTACCTTTTGATTCTCGGATCTCGGTCCTATGTGTATTGGGACGTACTGCTGCTGCAACCAATCCTCATTTCCCCAATTTTCATGTTGCTCTTCTCAGTGAATTCAGTGTTTAGATGTTGGTTTCTTTGGATACTGATGAAGTACATGGCGTGTAAATCCTTATGAAAATATGGCCTTTTTCGGTTGAATGTGGATGTATAAGAGCCATAGCACATTTTCCCCCGAACCATGCATAAGAGTTAGGTGTCAATTCATTAAGAGAGAAAAAAAATACATCGCCAAAAGGCGAGGTCCTACAATGCCAAAGAGGCATGACCCGAAAAGAAAAAACCTAAATGACCTAAGATCAATACCCAAGAGAATCGGATCCACGGGTTGTAGATGAGCAATCCTAGCTTAGGTTGCATCATACGAAATGAAAAGGTGAGAAACATCTACTGCAAGAGCCTAGACACCAGTCAACTGTAACACGACCCAAACTCGACAGCCATGACGATGACAACGACTAACACACAAGCACCCAGTGACAAAATCACAACCAAACATAAAGACAACACTACTTGAATGACCCTAGGCGCAACATCGCCCAACAACAACGACACCGTTCCATCACTACCAGACCAACCGTCACCTAAGTCGTAGATGAGGCGCCGTGAAGGTGGGCGAGCACAAACTAGAGGAAGACGGGGCACAAGCAAGCACCTATGATGAAGTTCGCCATGGCCAGCAAGCTCGGGTGGAGGCCCAAAGATGATATGGGGAAGAGATAACCGGCGACGACGCCCACACCATCACAAACCAAAAGGCCATCGAACAAAAGAGACCAACCACCAAACGTCAAACACCCCCACTATCGGCCTGAGAGGAGACACACGGAGGAAGATATGCCAGATCCGACGGAACCACTAGCAGATTTGGCAGGAAAACGACTAAGAGGGGGAGAGAGTGGGCGGCAAGGATGGCAAGGAACAGAGGCACACCTGTAACGACATGATGAAGTAGCCACCGCACCTCGACACGGCCTCAAGAAGCGATCGGAGCATGGCCAAGCGACCGGCATCCGACAAGATCATACTCGCCAAAAGGGACCAGAAGAAGCAACTCAGGGAACATACCTCGTCGCCGCCGTCCTTGGTGGTCGCGTAGGTTTTCCCACTGGCGATCTCACGCGATGGTGAGAAATGGGGGGGGGGGGTGGATGTGAGGCGTCTAGGGTTGTGATTATCGCTAGAGTCGCCCAATCTAGGGATGGAGGCCCCCGCATGATATGAGGAAAAGGTAACTGACGGTGGCACCCACACCATCACAAACCAAAAGGCCTTTGAGCAGAAGCGACCAACCACAAAGTGTCAAAACCCACCCACTACCGGCTGGAGAGGAGCCACAAGGAGGAAGATGTGCCAAATTCGACGAAACCACTACCAGATTTGGCAAGAAAATGACGGCGGTCAGAGGGAGAGAGTGCGTGGCAAGGAACATAGGCACACTTGAAACGACATGATGAAGTAGCCACCGCACCTCGACACGGCATCATATAGCGACTGGCATCCGACACGGTCATACTCGCCAAAAGAGACAAGAAGAAGCAACCCAGGGAACATGCCTCGTCGCCGCCGTCCTTGGTGGTTGCTTGGGCTTTACCACTCGCGGTCTCCCACGGTGGCAAGAGTGTGTGTGTGTGTGTGTGTGTGTGTGTGTGTGTGTGGATTTGAGGCAACTAGAGTTGTGATTATCACTATAGTCGCCCAAGCTGGGGGTGGAGGCCCCGCACAATATGAGGAAAAGATAACCGATGGCAACACCCACACCATCACAAATCAAAAGGCCTTCGAGCAGAAGCGACCAACCACCAAACGTAAAAACCCACCCACTACCGGCCGGAGAGGAGCCACACGGAGGAAGATATGCCAAATCCGGCGGAACCACTGCCAAATTTGGCAGGAAAATGACTAAGAGGGGGAGAGAGTGGGCGGCAAGGATGGAAAGGAACAAAGGCACACCTGTAACGACATGATGAAGTAGCCACCACACCTCGACACAACCCCAGGAAGAGACTTGAGCATGGCCAAGCGACCGGCATCCGACATGATCATACTCGCCAAAAGCGACCAGAAGAAGCAACCTAGGGAAGATACCTCCCCATCGTCGTCCTTCGTTATCACGTGGTCTTTCCCACCGGCGATCTCACACGATGGCGAGAAGGGGGTGTGGAAGTGAGGCGGCTAGGGTTGTGATTATCGCTAGATTTGCACAAGTGGGGTGGAGGCCCCAAATGATATGAGGAACAGATAACTGACGGCGACGCCCACACCATCAGAAACCAAAAGGCCTTCGAGCAGAAGCGACCAACCACCAAACGTCAACCCCCCCCCCCCCTGACCAAAGAGGAACCACATGGAGGAACATGTGCCAGATCCGGCGGAACCACTACCAGATTTGGCAAGAAAACGACCGAGAAGGGGAGAGAGAGTGGGCAGCGAGGATGGCAAGGAACACAGGTGCACCTTAAAACAACATGATGAAGTAGCCACGGCTCATCGACACGGCCCTAGGAAGCTCCTAGAGCATGAACAGGTGACCGACGTCCGACAAGATCATACTCGCTAAAAGCGACCAGAAGAAGCAACCAAGGGAAGATACCTCGCCACCGCCACCCTTAGTGGTCGTGTGGGATTTCCCACCGACGATTTCACACGGTGGCGAGAATGGGGGGTTGTGTTGCGGCTAGGGTTGTGATTATCGCTAGATTCGCACAAGTTGGGTGGAGGCCCCACATGATATGAGGAACAGATAACCGACGGCGACGCCCACACCATCACAAACCAAAAGGCCTTCAAGCAGAACCGACTAACCACCAAACATCAAAGCCCCCACCCCCCCCCCCCTCGCTGGTTGAAGAGGAGCCACTTGGAGGAACATGTGCCAGATCCGGTGAAACCACTGCCAGATTTGGCAAGGAAACGACCGAGAGGGGGAGAGAGAGTGGGCGGCGAGGATGGCAAGGAACAAAGGTGCACCTTAAAACGACATGGTGAAGTAGCCATCGCTCGTCAACATGACCCTAGGAAGCTCCTAGAGCATGAACAGGTGACCGACGTCCGACAAGATCATACTCACCAAAAGCGACCAGAAGAAGCAACCAAGGAAAGATACCTCGCCACCGCCGTCCTTAGTGGTCATGTGGGCTTTCCCACCGACGATCTCACACGGTGGTGAGAAGGGGGGACGCGAGGCGGCTAGGGTTGTGATTATCGGTAGATTCACACACGTTGGGGTGGAGGCCCCACATGATATGAGGAAACGATAGCAAGCGGCGCCCACACCATCACAAACGAAAAGGCTTTCGAGCAGAAGCGACCAACCACCAAACGTCAAAGCCCCCTGCCCTCTCGCTGCTAGTCGAAGAGGAGCCACATGGAGGAACATGTGCCAGATCCGGCAGAACCACTGCCATATTTTTTTTGAAAATGGGGAGATCCCCGGCCTCTGCGTCAAAACGATGCATACAGAACACATGATATGAGGAACCGATAACCGACGGCGACGCCCACACCATCACAAACGAAAAGGCCTTCGAGCAGAAGCGACCAACCACCAAACACCAAAGCCCCCCTGCTGGCGGGAGAGGAGCCACATGGAGGAACATGTGCCAGATCCGGCGAAACCACTGCCAGATTCGGCAAGGAAACGACCGAGAGGGGGAGAGAGAGTGGGCAGCGAGGATGAAGAGGAACAAAGGCGCACCTTAAAACAACATGATGAAGTAGCCACCGCTCGTCGACACGACCCTAGGAAGCTCCTAGGGCATGAACAAAGCGGCAAGCGTCCAACAAGATCATATTAAGCCAAAAGCGACCAGAAGAAGCAACCAAGGGAAGATACCTCACCACCGCCGTCCTTAGTGGTCATGTGGGCTTTCCCACCGATGATCTCACAAGGTGGCGAGAAGGGGGGATGTGAGGCGGCTAGGGTTGTGATTATCGCCAGAGTTGTCCAAGTGGGAATGACGCGGGGTAAGGAAGGGCGCGACTATTTATAAGATTGTTGGGTGTGTTAAATTGCAATTGTTTTTGTGAAATATTTTTTTGCATATTTGTCTAAGAAAATTCTAAGTTTATTCTATCCGGAACTATTTGATTAGTCATGTGAAATTTGCATATATAATTACCATTTTTTGTGTGTTTGGCTTTGCATATACAATTACACATTTTCATTTCCTTTTCTTTCTTTATTTTTATTTCATTGTTAGTTATTGTCTTTTAGAAGATTTTTTTAGTATGTTTGACATATGAGAATACGACAATTTAGATAGGTGGATCCCATATAAGAGCTCACATAATTGTCTAGTCTGTATTTGAGGTTGGTTTTCCAAAACTTAGTCTAGAAGTACCGTCAAATTATTAATAGTATCTAGGTTGTTATTAAAAAAAAGTTTGGTAATCTGAAATCAAAGTGAGCTCAGCAATGAGATCACCCAACGAGTCATGGTGAATTTACACTTTTTTTAACACATGGTTGAATTTATACTACTAATCAAGTCAAATCAGTACAGTAGTCTAACTCAAAAGTTGTGTACGCTCTAAAATGCACTTTCGAGCGGCATCTCGCATGTTCGTCGCGTGGACGTTAGGAGTACGTACATCTGCAAAATATACCTTCTTCCTGGTCAACGTGTTGCAGTGAAGAGTGCGGACCAGCCGGGCTGAAAACGGTTTTGTATTTTTGTCTCCGTGCCCCTCTCCCCCGCCGATGCGCCAGCGCGAAGGCCGCGGCCCCAACGAGCCACTTTGGCCTTCATTTGTCTAAAAAACCAAGGGCCTTCACCGGAAATCCCGGCCTATTAACTGGTCGAAATATACAAATAAGTATACACCGTAAGTATACTGCATTCAAGGAGTATCAAAAAATGAACTTTTGATTGTCTTTTGTTTTTAAAAAGTATGAAAATATGCACCTAAGTGTTTAAGTTTCCAAACAAACAGAAATGTATGATGAACTATCCCTCACAGCAGAGATGTTCTTTTTTCTTCTGGCCGGATGTGGAGACGCCCTTTCATGGTACTCCTTGTAGTTGTACGGAGCATGTGTCAGAAAAAAAAGTGATTTGTAACCGTGCCATGAGTTAAGGCCGGCAGTTAATTAGGGGAGGCATTGGCGTCATTAACTACGAGCTTACTTAATGCGACCTTCTTTTACTCCTCGAACTTAGAGGGGGCCACCGCCGCGACCGCGCGCGCTGCCCGTGGGAAGCGCCGAGGCCGCGGAGCTCGAGGCCTCGAGCAAAGTACTCCCACGGTAATAAAAGCCACGATTCAAGCAGCAGAGCAGCCCTGTGTTCGGGTCCGTTCGACGTGCGTTACTGCCTCCGTCACGGGAAGAAAAAACGTACTCAACCCCGGGACCGACCGACTGGAGTTCGTGCACGACACACGATCGTCGGTGGTTCTTCTCGTCTTGTGCCGTGCTGCCAGAACCTCCGATGGATCGATGTCGCCCCGTGGCCGTCACCACCGGGCGTACGCGTCTGTCCCAGTTTTGGCCACACCCCGATCCGCGGTGCCCTGCTATGCATACCCTGTCACGCCAACCGGCCGGTAGTTCCCGACCGACACGACGGGCGTCTGCAAAACGGGCAAATACCCGCCGAACTTAATGGCAGTTGTTGGTGCGCGTGCGATGCACACCGTCGCTTAATTTCGCCGGCGTCGGTGGCTGACGACGGTCGTGTAGACGGGCGGCCTTTGGATTCTTCCGGCGGCTCGAGATCGACGGTGTCCATCGATCCACCGGGACGGAACCGAGATATATAGAGAGAGCGACTTGTCGGTGCGCGCATTCGATCGGCAGCCGGCGGGCAGCGGCTGCTACGTGATTCACGATCGCTCTCCTGCTAAAGCTTTCCTAGCGGCTATGATCACATCCGTCGTGTCGCCTGTTCCTACTTTGGAACCCTGGAACCAAGTTCTCCAGGAATAACAGCAGCTCTAGCACAGTGGGCCAGTGGCCATTTTCTTTACTAGAATGAAAGTGATTTTCTTCCACAATTAAAAAAATAAGACCGCCCCAAGGGCTAACCCTTGTTGGTATTTTTTTTATATATAGGAGACACTCCGCTAGCATTGTACGTCCGAACCGGGATTCGAACTCGGGTGGGCTGGCAGCAACCCCAGCTGCCCAGCCAATGGGTTGACGCCCTGTCCTCAAAACAATTTCATTAACTAAATTAGCATAGTTGTCTACAACCCAAACACATCAAGCACTAGTATAACCACACCCACCCCTTTTTTTTCGAGAAAACTTCCGATTTATTCATCTTCAACCATCCAGATCTGTAGACCACCTAACGACGAATACAAGAACTGAAGTGAGCCGAAGGCGCGCCGGCGTCATCGCCCCTCCCTCTCTAGAGCAGGGCAAAACTTGTTGTAGTAGACAGTCAGGAATTCATCGTGCTAAGGCCCCATAGAACCAGCGCAGTAGATCAAAAACTGTCGCCGAAGAAGAATAGCGTAGATCGGAAGGATCTAATCTGAAGATACACGAACTTAGACGAACTACGATCAGATCCAAGCAAATCCACCAAGGACAGATCTGTTGGAGACACACATCCACACTCCCACCAATGATGCTAGATACACCACCGGGACATGGGCTTGGCGGAGAAAACCTTATTCCATCTTCAGGGAGCCGCCGCCGCCTCGTCTTCCTAAGCAGGACACAAACCCTAACAGAACTTGAAGAAACATCTAAAAAACCCTCCCACCGGCAAGGGCCGGGATCCACCATGCCGCCATGGCCCTGAGACCACCGAAGACGAGGCAGACCGGCGATAGCGGCGGTGGGAGGCCGAGAAACCCTAAGCTTTTGTTAGGGGAGGAAGCGACTGCGTGAGGTATCACCTTAAATCTTGCCAACTCGCTGGCACCCACCCCCCCTCCTTCACCCCAACAAGGTGAAGCAAAAGGGAAACGCCTCAACTAGTCCTAGGCCAGGTACACATGAAGGACCAAACAGCAGAACAACTCATTGCCGGGGGCTGGCCTACCAGCAAACATAGGAGCTAAAAATACACCCCCAAAGCACCAAGTTTTGGACCATACACATGGAGAAGCAACAAAGCTGCGAACAAGGAAGAGCACACCGATTCCACCTCAGATCTTTCACTCTCCAGTCTTGGAATCTAAGACGCCCAGCTTCGTCTTGCATGAAATACTAAGTGGCAACTCGATCCAGAAGTCTTGCGCACCGCTGCAGCTCCGATCTTGTGTCCTCCCTCACCTGCAAAGCACTCCAATCATTAATCCAATGAGGAACTCTAAATCGAACATTAATAGGCTCAGCGTTTCTTCTAGAAACAAGCTAAAATCCAAGCTTTCCAAATACTCCAAATAATTGCAGCAGCCCCCACGGAGAAGATTTTCCTGTTCCCAGATCACATCCTTTTCAACCAGACATTAAAACAATTGTTTACACCATAGAAATCACAAGGAATTCCTAGGTTGCAGATCACTATATTCCAAATGTACCTAGCTAAAGGACACCGAAAAAATGATTGATAGATTCCTTATTTCCACAAAAAAGACATTCAGCCTCACAATTTCCTCCACGAGGCAGTAACATGTCTCTGGTTAAAATGCTCTCCCACAATACAAGTTAAAGAAAGGTTTTGATCCTGGGAAGGATTTGAACCTTCCAAAGGAATCTACCAGGACCTTTTCCTTCTATTTTCATTCCAGAATAAAATGACTTAACACTATACTATCCCGGTGAATCTAACGGCCAAGGCAATTTATCCTCATTACCATTTAATGAAACATTGTCACAGATCAACCAACGATCGACACAGGTCAGCTTTTTCTCCAACCAAAGTTCTTCTAAAACTTAAAGAAGAAAGATTGAAAGGATAATCATCATGCACTGTAATGTGATGATTTTGAGATATGCTATATAATCTGGGGTAGGCCAAGTACAAGCTTTCCTTCCCCAACCATCTATCCTCCAAAAACCTAGTTTTTTTCCCATTCACCACACAAAATTTACAACAAGACACAAAGAGATATTTGGGTTTAAGCAATCTGATACGTCCATTTTACATCATGTTTCCTACTAATATTTATAATGTTTTTTTATAATTATAACACTTTGTGATGCAGTTCTAATGCCTTTTCTCTCTTAAATTGTAAGATTCACATGAAGAGGGAGATTGCCAGCAGTTGGAATTCTGGACCTGGCAAAGCTACATAAGAAATACCAATTCCGCAGAGCTCCAAATGAACTAAAATTTCAAGGAGACTTTTATGGAATATATAAAAAATACTGGAGCAAAGAAGTACCAGAGGGGGCCCACCAGTTGTGCACAAGGCAACAGGGCGCGACCACCCCCTAGGCGCACCCTAATGCCTTGTGGGACCCATAGCTGGCCTTCGCCCCCCATCTTTTGCTATATGAAGGATTTTGACCAAGAAAAAAAATAAGGGGAGGACTTTCGGGACGAAGCGCCGCCGTCTCGAGGCAAAACCTGGGCAGGAGCACTTTTGCTCTCCGACGGCGTGATTTCGCCCGGGATAGTTCCCTCCGGGAGGGGGAAATCGAAGCCATCGACATCACCAACAATCCTCTCATCGTGGGAGGACCAATCTTCATCAATATATTCACCAGCACCATCTCATCTCAAACCCTAGTTCATCTCTCGTATTTAATCTTTGTCTGAAAACCTCATATGGTACCTGTGGGTTGCTAGTAGTGCTGATTACATCTAGCAGCTGATGCTAGTTGGTTTATTTGGTGGAACATTATATGTTAAGATCCTTGATGATATTCAATAACCCTAACATGAATATGATTTGTGAGTAGTTACTTTTGTTTTTAAGGACATGGGAGAAGTCTTGTTGTAAGTAATCATCTGAACTTGGTATTCGTTCAATATTTTGATGATATGTATGTTATTGCTTCCTTTAGTGGTGTCATGTGAGCGTCGACTACATGAGACTTCACCATACTTGGGCCTAAGGGAAGGCATTTTGGAGTAATAGGTAGATGATGGATTGCTAGAGTGACAGAATCTTAAACCCTAGTTTATGCGTTATTCCATAAGGGGCTGATTTGGATCCATATGTTTCATGCTATGGTTAGATTTATCTTAATTCTTCTTTCGTAGTTGCAGATGCTTACGAGAGGGGGTAATCATAAGTGGGAGGCTTGTTCAAGTAAGAACAGCACCCAAGCACCGGTCCACCCATATAGTAAATTATCAAAGTAGCGAACGTGAATCAAATAAACACGATGAAAGTAACTAGATGATTGATAGGTCTCAAACGTATCTACTTTTGCAAACACTTTTTTCTCTTGTTTTGTACTCTAATTTGCATGATTTGAATGGAACTAACCCGGTCTGACGCTGTTTTCAGCAGAATTGCCATGGTGTTGTTTTTGTGTAGAAATAGAAGTTCTTGGATTGAACTGAAAATTTACGGAGAATTATTTCAGGATATATAAAAAATATTGGCGGAGGGGGGCCATCAGGGCACCACAAGCCCAAGAGGCGCCACCCCTGTGGTGCGCTCGACAAAGCTAGGGCCTGGCAGCTCCCGCAACCCTAACTCCAATTCCATAAGTACCTATTCACCAAGAGAAAAATCAGAGAGAAGGAATCATCGCGTTTTACATATGGAGCCACCGCCACCTCCTGTTCTTCATTGGGAGGGCTGATCTATAGTCTGTTCTAGGCTTAGAAGAGGTGGATTCGACGTAGTCGTCATCATCAACCATCCTCCAACACCAATTTCATGATGCTCACCGCCGGAAGTGAGTAATACCTTCGTAGGCTTGCTGGACGGAGATGGGTTGGATGAGATTTATCATGTAATCGAGTTAGTTTTATTAGGGCTTGATCTCTAGTATCCACTATGTTCTGAGATTGTGTTGCTATGACTTTGCTATGCTTAATGCTTGTCACCAGGGCCCGTGTGCCATGATTTTAGATATGAACCCTTTATGTTTTCACGAATATATTTGTGTTCTTGATCCTATCCTGCAAGTTATACACACCCATTACGTGTTATGATCCGCATACCCCAAGGTGACAATAATTGGGATTCTTTCCGGTGATTACCATAGTTTGAGGAGTTAATGTATTCACTATGTGCTAATGCTTTGTTCCGGTTCACTATTAAAAGGAGGCCTTAATATTTCTTAGTTTCTTAATGGACCCCGCTGCCACGGGAGGGTAGGACAAAAGATGTCATGCAAGTTGTTATCGCAAGCACGTATGATTATTTACGGAATACACGCCTACATTACATTGATGAATTGGAGCCAGTTCTGCGTCGTCCTAGGTTATAACTATTACATGATGAATGTTATCCAACATAATTACCCATCACTGATCCAATGGCTACGAACTTTTCACATATCGATCTTTGCTAAGTTACTACTGTTACAATTGCTACAAAACTATCATTGCTAATGTTACCGTTACTATTGCTACTATTACTACCACCATCAAACTATCATATTATTGTGCTATTGATCACTATGCTACAAATATTTAGTTCTCCAGGTGTGGTTGAATTGATAACTCAACTGCTAATACTTGCAAATATTCTTTGGCTCCCCTTGTGTCGAATCGATAAATTTGGGTTGAATACTCTACCCTCGAAATCTGTTGCGACCCCCTATACTTATGGGTTGTCAAGAACTTTTTCTGGCACCGTTGCCGGGGAGCATAGCTCTGTTCGTTGAGTCACTTGGGATTTATATCTGTTGATCACTGTGAGGAATCTTCTTAAGGATGATAGAACCAAGATCGTTCCCTCTAGGGTGAGGGGAGGTAAGGAACTGCCACTACTACAGGATGCTGCTAACGCGACACTATGATCAGAGACCCTTTGACGAAACTGTGTGCGATGCATTAATCGTAAACAGTGATGTAAAAACCCCGTCAAAAAAGGTGCAAAACGTTTGCGATGAAGGATACATCGAACACGGTTCAACTTTTAGTTGCGTGTGCGATGCGGGGTATACGGTTCAGTTCAATTAACTGTTTGAGATGAGGCAGAACAAAAGAAACGGGCAGCCAGATGAAGGCGTGTGCGATATACGTTATATAGTTCACTCGGATGAACAATTTGTGATGAGGCGGAATAACGGAAACGGGCAGCCAGATGAAGGTGTATGTGATATACGACATATAGTTCACTCGGATGAAATGTTTGTGATGAGGCAACACAAAAGAAACGGTCAGCCAGATCAAGGTGTTTGCGATATACGGCATACGGTTCATTGCGATAAACTGCTTGTGTTGAGCCAAGAGAATAGAAACGTTTCACATAAATAAGACGTGTGTAATACGCGGCAAACATCCAATTACATAGGTGGCTAGTACACACATGACATTGCAACACACCAAAGTAAACTATTACATGCATAATTAACTAGGATAAATGACCATCTGATCATCATCTACTTCTTGTGCTAGCTCGATATTCCTTCTATGCTAAGTTTCCATTCATTGATGGTGTTTTATGAACACGCCACCGTTTCCCGCCATTTCCTCACCGGTTTCCCGCCACCCAGCGATATTGCGCATAAACCTAGGCGGCGCGTGATGCACGGAGGCAACAAGCACAACCTGTAGCACATCCACCTTTTCCAAGCATGCCAACCCACTAAAGCGCCGCCTCTGCCATCAACCTCGTTGACGAGGAAAACGAGAAGGCGCCATAGCCCGTCGAGGCCGAGGCGCCCGACAACGCGATGGATGATGTCGTGATGCGCGTCATCGACAATATTGAGCGCATGGCGCTTCGGCACCGCGGATCAAGATAGGCATGTCAGCACCGAGAGGCTGCAGCTCACCGCACAACATGATCGATGGCACGCCGCAGAGCAAGCTAGGAGCGTCTGTGCCAATAAGCTGCGGATCGCCGCACGCGAGACCGTTGGAGCACCGCAGAGCGATAGGCGCAGCGTGCCGCTGATAACCCACAAGTGTAGGGGATCGCAACAGCTTTCGAGGGTATAGTATTCAACCCAAATTTATTGATTCGACACAAGGGGAGCCAAAGAATATTCTTGAGTATTAGCAGTTGAGTTGTCAATTCAACCACACCTGGATAACTTAGTATCTGCAGCAATGAATCTAGTAGCAAAAGTGGTATGATAATAATGGTAACAGTAGCAGAAGTAAAGATAAATGTTTTTGGTTTTTTTGTAGTAGTTGTAACAGTAGCAACGGAAAAGTAAATAATCGAAGAACAATATATGAAAAGCTCGTAGGCAATGGATCAGTGATGGATAATTATGCCGGATGGGATTCCTCATGTAATAGCTATAACATAGGGTGACACAGAACTAGCTCCAATTCATCAATGTAATGTAGGCATGTATTTAAGTAAATAGTCATACGTGCTTATGGAAAATAACTTGCATGACATGTTTTGTCCTACCCTCCCGTGGCAGCGGGGTCCTAGCGGAAACTAAGGGATATTAAGGCCTCCTTTTAATAGAGAACCGGAACAAAGCATTAGCACATAGTGAATACATTAACTCCTCAAACTACGGTCATCACCGAGAAGTATCCCGATTATTGTCACTTGAGGTTGTCGTATCATAACACATAATAGGTGACTATAGACTTGCAAGATAGGATCAAGAACACACATATATTCATTAAAACATAATAGGTTCAGATATGAAATCATGGCACTCGGGCCCTAGTGACAAGCATTAAGCATAGCAAAGTCATAGCAACATCAATCTCGTAACATAGTGGATACTAGGATCAAACCCTAACAAAACTAACTTGATTACATGGTAAATCTCATCCAACCCATCACCGTCCAGCAAGCCTACGATGTAATTACTCACGCACGGCGGTGAGCATCATGAAATTGGTGATGGAGGATGGTTGATGATGACGACGACGACGAATCCCCCTCTCCGGAGCCCCAAACGGACTCCAGATCAGCCTCCCAGAGAGATTAGGGCTTGGCGGCGGCTCCGTGTCGTAAAACGCGATGAAACTTTTTCTCTGATTTTTTCTCCCGAACGTGAATATATGGAGTTGGAGTTGAGGTCGGTGGAGGTCCAGGGGCCCACGAGATAGGGGCGTCCTCTGGGGGCACCTCCTGTCTCGTGGACAGCCCTAGGCCCCCTGGTGTATTTCTTTCGCCCAATAATTATTATAAATTCCAAAAAGTGCCTCCGTGGATCTTCATGACATTCCGAGAACTTTTCTTTTCTACACATAAAACAACATCATGGCAGTTCTGCTAAAAACAGCGTCAGTCTGGGTTAGTTTCATTCAAATCATGCAAGTTAGAGTCCAAAACAAGGGCAAAAGTGTTTGGAAAAGTAGATACGTTGGAGACGTATCAACTCCTCCAAGCTTAAACCTTTGCTTGTCCTCAAGCAATTCAGTTGATAAACTGAAAGTGATAAAGAAAAACTTTTACAAACTCTATTTGCTCTTGTTGTCGTAAACATGAAAAGCCAGCATTCAAGTTTCAGCAAATATCATGATCTAACCATACTCACAATAACACCTAGGTCTCACCATTACTCATATCAATAGCATAACCAACTAGAGAGCCATAATAATAAAACTCGGATGACAACACTTTCTCAAAATAATCATAACATGATATAAAAAAAATGGTATCTCGCTAGCCCTTTCTGAGACTGCAAAACATAAATGCAGAGCACCTTTAAAGATCAAGGACTGACTAAACATTGTAATTCATGGTAAAAGAGATCCACCAAGTCATACCCAATATAAACCAATAGTAATGAATGCAAATGACGATTGTGCTCTCCAATGGGTGCTTTTTAATAAGAAGGATGATGACTCAACATAAAAGTGAATAGATAGGCCCTTCGCAGAGGGAAGCAGGGATTTGTAGAGGTGCCAGAGCTCGATTTTAAAATAGAGATTGAATAACATTTTGAGCGGTATACTTTTGCTGTCAACGCAACAACTATGAGATGGTTGTATCTTCCATACTACATGCATTATAGGCAGCTCCAAACAGAATGGTAAAGGTTTATACTCCCCCAACCACCAACAATCATCAATCCATGGCTTGCTCGAAACAACGAGTGCCTCCAACTAACAACAGCCCTGAGGGAGTTTTGTTTAATTATTTTGATTTGTTTTGATCTTTTTGGATCATGGGAATTTGGGCATCCGGTTACCGGCCCTTTCTCGTGAATGAGGAGCAGAGTCCACTCCTCTTGAGAATAACCAACCTAGCATGGAAGATATAGGCAGCCCTAGTTGAAACATGAGCTGCTCGAGCATACAAAACAGAATTTTATTTGAAGGTTTGGAGTTTGGAACATACAAATTTACTTGGAACGGCAGGTAAATCCGCATATAGGAAGGTATAGTGGACTCATATGGAACAACTTTGGGGTTTAAGGAGTTTGGATGCACAAGTAGTATTCCTGCTTAGTACAGGTGAAGGCAAGCAAAAGACTAGGAAGCGACAACAGTCGTAAGCATGCATTAAAATTAATTCACACCAAGTACAAGCATGAGTAGGATATAATCCACCATGAACATAAATATCGTGAAGGCTATGTTGATTTGATTCAACTACATGCGTGAACATGTGCCAAGTCGAGTCACTCAATTCATTCAAAGGAGGATACCATCCCATCATATCACATCATAATCATTCTAATAGCATGTTGGCACGCAAGGTAAACCATTATAACTCATAGCTAATCAAGCATGGCACAAGCAACTATAATCTCTAAATGTCATTGCAAATATGTTTACTTCATAATAAGCTGACTCAGAAACGATGAACTCATCATATTTACATAAACAAGAGAGGTCGAGTTCATACCAGCTTTTCTCATCCCAATAAGTCCACCATATATCATCATTATTGCCTTTCACTCGCACGACCGAACGATATGTATAATAATAAGAGTGCACGTGCATTGGACTAAGCTGGGATCTGCAAGCATTCAACTCAAAAGAGAAGACAAGGAATATGGGCCCTAAGCTAAATAAACAATCATGCATATAAGAGCCACTAAGCATTTTCAATATGGTCTTCTCGACCCCCAAAAGAAAGAAAAGAAAATAAAACTATTTACACGGGAAAGCTCCCAACAAGTAAAAGAAGAACGAGAAATCTTTTTGGGTTTTCATTTTAATTTCTACTACAAGCATGGAAATTAAACTAACTAACTTTTTTTTGGTTTTTCTTAAGGTTTATCAAACACACAAGAAGAAAACTAGAAAAAGAAATTTAAACTAGCATGGGTAATACAATGAAAGAGTATGAGCACCGACGACTAGTGTGTGAACATGAATGTAAAGTCGGTGAGAAATACGTACTCCCCCAAGCTTAGGCTTTTGGCCTAAGTTGGTCTAATACCAAGGACCGCCACTACTCTCCCCGGTGCACTGGGAGGTGTAATCAGGATACCACTAGTTGGTCATCTCCGGATCCCACTGGACAGATGATGCACGATAAGGGTCCAGTTCAGCTCGCTCGGGTTCGTGTTACGGAGTAAAAGCTTGAGCTCGATGATTGTCCACCGCTTCCGGTGTGACAAGAAAATTTTCTGCAAGCAAATCAAATAACAGAGGCGCAGGAAAAATAACAATCTCAATGTGCTTCTTATTAAATCTAAGCTTATACAAGAGCATCTTATCTTCATTATCAACAATAAACTTGTGTGCTACCATGCTCTTGTAATCTAAAATGTGAGGAGGCAATTTTATCTCCTCCTTCTCATGGTGCCTAATGGGTATCTGAAAATGTTTAGCAAGACGTGCATCATAGATACCTCCAAATATGGGCCCTTTTGTACGATTCAGGGCTAGCCGTTTAGCAACGATGGCACCCATACTAAAAGTATTGTCTCCAAGCAAAGCATGTTGTAGAATGATAATATCAGGAACGCTCAAGTTTCCACTATTCCCACGACCAATCAAGCATCTACTAGCAAATATGGCAAAGTAGCGTAAAACAGGAAAGTGTATGCTAGAGACTTTTGCCTCGGAGCCCTTCTTTGGCTCCTCTACAGCTATAGTATTAACAAAGCCACCCACATCTTCACGATGGGGTTCCTCTAATTCTCCCTCATAAGATATCCTACACACCGTGCAAAAATTACGTAAAGGCATTTCTTTGAATTCATCATATAAATGAAATGATATTGTAGGTGGTGACTTTTTAGGATAATAATAAAAAATTTGCACGAAAGTATTGGTGAGTAAGAGGTACTGATCGATCCGGCCGTTGATGAAACCGGTGAGGCCTGCAGTCTCGATCAAAGCATAAAAATCTTCATGAACTCCCGCTTCTTTCAAGAAATTCTCACACGGCCATTCACACGACCGTACTTCCGCTAAGCGAGGGAGATTATACTTGGCTTTTTCCTTCTCTTTGGCTTGTTTTTCCTGAGAGCTTTGGCTAGAAGAGCCCTTCAAAAACCTCCTTAACATTTTCTGAAAATTTCTGAAATTTTAGTAACTTCAAAATAAAAGTGAATAAAACTAAATAAGATTGATAGCAACTACTCCTACAAGTGCCTAGAGCCTATATCATGCATTGGAATTGCTTGGGACCTCAAAAATTTAGCATGCAAGCTCAAGAACATGGTCACATATGCAGCAAAAATTTGCAATGAATAAAGCAGTAGAACAAAAACTAATTAGACCAATGGAGGAGTCACATACCAAGCAACAATCTCCCAAAGCAGTTTTGTGAATGGAGCTTTGAGCAAGGAGATCGAAAATCGCAGCAAAATGAGCTAGAACTCGTGCTTGAGCTGGATGGGGATTTTTGGGGTAGAAGATGAAGTGTGTGAGTCTTGGCATAAGTGGAGGGGGCACCAGGGCCCACGAGACAGGCGCGCCCTATAGGGGGGGGGCGCCCTCCACACACGTGGCCTGGTGCTTGCCCCTCCTGCAGTGTTTTCAGTGCCTAAAATCCTCAAATATTACAGAAAAAATCATACTGAATTTGCAGGGCATTTGGAGCACTTTTATTTTCGGACTATTTTTTAATGCACGGATAATTCAGAAAACAGACAGACAATACTATTTTTGCTTTATTTATTCTAAATAACAGAAAGTAAAAATAGGGTATAGAAGGTTGTGCCTTCTAGTTTCATCCATCTCGTGATCATCAAAATTAATCCACTAACAAGGTTGATCAAGTCTTGTTAACAAACTCATTCCGAATAGCACGGAAATGGAGAAATTTTGAATAACACTAAGTTACCTCAAGGGGGATATGAAAATCCCCAACAATAAAAATATCATACTTTTTCTTGACAGTAGGGAGAGGAAATTCAAAACCTCCAATAATAATAGTTGGAACTTTTCCAATAGAATTGATGCTATGAACTGTAGATTGTTTTCTCGGAAAGTGTACCGTATGCTCATTATCATTAACATGAAAAGTGACATTGCCTTTGTTGCAATCAATAACAGCCCCTGCAGTATTAAGAAAAGGTCTACCAAGGATAATAGGCATACTATCGTCCTCTGGAATATCAAGAATAACAAAGTCCGTTAAGATAGTGACATCTGCAACCACAACAGGCACATCCTCACAAATACCGACAGGTATAGCAGTTGATTTATTAGCCATTTGCAAAGTTATTTCAGTAGGTGTCAACTTATTCAATTCAAGTCTACGATATAAAGAGAGAGGCATAACACTAACACCGGCTCCAAGATCACATAAAGCAGTTCTAACATAATTTCTGTTAATAGAGCATGGTATAGTTGGTACACCCGGATCTCCAAGTTTCTTTGGTATTCCACCCTTAAAAGTGTAATTAGCAAGCATGGTGGAAATTTCAGCTGCTGGTATCTTTCTTTTGTTTGTAATGATATCCTTCATATACTTAGCATAAGGATTTACTTTGAGCATATCAGTTAAGCGCATACGTAAGAAAATAGGTCTAATAATTTCAGCAAAGCGCTCAAAATCCTCATCATCCTTTGACTTGGATGGTTTAGGAGGAAAGGGCATGGGTTTACGAACCCATGGTTCTCTTTCTTTACCGTGCTTCCTAGCAACGAAATCTCTCTTATCATAACGTTGATTCTTTGATTGTGGGTTATCAAGATCAACAGCAGGTTCAATCTCTACATCATTGTTTTTGCTAGGTTGAGCATCAACATGAACATTATCATTAACATTATCACTAGGTTCATGTTCATCACCTGATTGTGTTTCAGCATCAAAAATAGAAATATTATTGGGATTCTCAGGTGTGTCTATAGTAGGTTCACTAGAAGCATGCAAAGTTCTATCGTTTTTCTTTTTCTTCTTTTTAGAAGAACTAGGTGCCTCTAAATTATTTCTCTAAGAATCTTGCTCGATTCTCTTAGGGTGGCCTTCAGGATACAAAGGTTCCTGAGTCATTATACCAGTTCTAGTAGCCACTCTAACAACAAGTCATTTTTATTATTTAATTCATCAAGCAAATCATTTTGAGCTTTGAGTACTTGCTCAGCTTGAGTAGCAACCATAGAAGCATATTTGCTAACGAGTTTGAGTTCATCTTTAACTCTAGCTATATTATCGCCTACGCGTCCTATCTCGAAAGCATTATTCTTTAACTCTCTACCAACATAAGCATTAAAACTTTCTTGTCTAGCCATAAAGTCATCAAATTCATCTAAGCATGGGCTATGAAATTTAGTAGAGGGGATTTCAACTTTATCATATTTATAGAGAGAATTTACCTTTACTACCTGTGTTGGGTTATCAAGACAATGTGGTTCTTCAATAGGCGGTATATTAAGACCATGTATTTCTTCAATAGGAGGTAAATTCTTAACATCTTCAGCTTTAAAACCTTTTTCTTTCATTGATTTCTTTGCCTCTTGCATATCTTCAGATCGAGAAATAAAACACCTCTCTTCTTGAATTGGGTTTAGGAATAGGCTCAGAGTTGGCTCTATTGGTTCAGGAATTGCTTCAGAACTAGCTCAGAAGAGTCCAATTATTTTCATTAGTCAACATATTATTCAATAATACTTCAGCTTCACGATCGTTTCTTTCCCTGAAAACACAACCAGCACAACTATCCAAGTAGTCCTTGGAAGCATCAGTTAGTCCATTGTAGAAGATATCAAGTATTTCCTTTTTCTTGAGAGGATGATCAGGCAAAGCATTAAGTAATCGGAGAAGCCTCCCCCAAGCTTGTGGGAGACTCTCTTCTTTGATTTGCAAAAATATATATTTCCCGCAAGGCAGCTTGTTTCTTATGAGCAGGGAAATATTTAGCAGAGAAGTTATAAATCATATCCTGGGGACTACGCACAAAACCAGGAGCAAGAGAATTATACCAAGTATTAGCATCACCCTTTAATGAGAACAGAAATATCTTAAGGATATAAAAATAGCGAGAATTCTCATCATTAGTAAATAGGGTGGCTATATCATTCAACTTGGTAAGATGTGCCACAACAGTTTCAGATTCAAGGCCATAAAAAGGATTAGATTCTACTAAAGTAATAATTTCAGGATCAACAGAGAATTCATAATCCTTATCAGTAACACAGATAGGTGAAGTAGGAAAAGCAGGGTCAGGTTTCATTCTAGCATTAAGAGACTGCTGCTTCCATTTATCTAATAATTTCTTAAGATCATATCTATCATTGCAAGCAAAGATTTCCCTAGCAGCTTCTTCATTCAAAACATAACCCTTAGGAACAACATGCAATACATAATCATTGGGAGAACCTTCATCATCACTATCATCAATAATAGGATTTTCAGTAATTTCATTCCCCCTAACTCTAGCAAGTTGTTCATCAAGAAATTCACCTAATGGCAAAGTAGTATCGCGCACAGAAGTAGTTTCATCATGCATAGCAGAAGTGGCATCATCAATAACATGTGACATATCAGAATTCAAAGCAGTAGCAGGTTTAGGTGTCGCAAGACTACTAATAACGGAAGGAGAATCTAGTGCAGAGCTAGATGGCAGTTCCTTACCTCCCCTCGTAGTTGAGGGCAAAATCTTGGTTTTAGCGTCTTTCAAGTTCTTCATAGTGATCAACAGATATAAATCCCAAGTGACTCAGAGAATAGAGCTATGCTCCCCGACAACGGCGCCAGAAATTAGTCTTGATAACCCACAAGTGTAGGGGGTCGCAATAGCTTTCAAGGGTATAGTATTCAACCCAAATTTATTGATTCGACACAAGGGGAGCCAAAGAATATTCTTGAGTATTAGCAGTTGAGTTGTCAATTCAACGACACCTGGATAACTTAGTATCTGCAGCAAGGTATTTAGTAGCAAAAGTGGTATGATAATAATGGTAACAGTAGCAAAAGTAAAGATAAATGCTTTGGGGTTTTTGTAGTAGTTGTAACAGTAGCAACGGAAAAGTAAATAAGCGAAGAACAATATATGAAAAGCTCGTAGGCAATGGATCAGTGATGGATAATTATGCCGGATGCGATTACTCATGTAATAGCTATAACATAGGCTGACACAGAACTAGCTCCAATTCATCAATGTAATGTAGGCATGTATTCCGTAAATAGTCATACGCGCTTATGGAAAAGAACTTGCATGACATCTTTTGTCCTACCTTCCCGTGGCAGCGGGGTCCTAGCGGAAACTAAGGGATATTAAGGCCTCCTTTTAATAGAGAACCGGAACAAAGCATTAGCACATAGTGAATACATGAACTCCTCAAACTACGGTCATCACCGAGAAGTATCCTGATTATTGTCACTTCGGGGTTGTCGGATCATAACACATAATAGGTGACTATAGACTTGCAAGATAGGATCAAGAACACACATATATTCATGAAAACATAATAGGTTCAGATCTGAAATCATGGCACTCGGGCCCTAGTGACAAGCATTAAGCATAGAAAAGTCATAGCAACATCAATCTCGTAACATAGTGGATACTAGGATCAAACCCTAACAAAACTAACTTGATTACATGGTAAATCTCACCGAACTCATCACCGTCCAGCAAGCCTACGATGGAATTACTCACGCACGGCGGTGAGCATCATGAAATTGGTGATGGAGGATGGTTGATGATGACGACGGCGACAAATCCCCCTCTCCGGAGCCCCAAACGGACTCCACATCAGCCCTCCCGAGTGAGATTAGGGCTTGGCGGTGGCTCCGTGTTGTAAAACGCGATGAAACTTTTTCTCTGATTTTTTTCTCCCCGAACGTGAATATATGGAGTTGGAGTTAAGGTCGGTGGAGGTCCAGGGGGCCCACAAGATAGGGGGGCGCGCCCTACAGGGGGGTCGCGCCCCCCTGTCTCGTGGACAGGCCCTGGGCCCCCTGGTGTATTTCTTTCGCCCAATAATTCTTATAAATTCTAAAAAGTGCCTCCGTGGATTTCAGGACATTCTGAGAACTTTTCTTTTCTACACATAAAACAACATCATGGCAGTTATGCTGAAAACAGCGTTAGTCCGGTTAGTTTCATTCAAATCATGCAAGTTAGGGTCCAAAACAAGGGCAAAAGTGTTGGAAAAGTAGATACGTTGGAGACGTATCAGCCACACAGCAAGAGCGGATCCATCGGTGCTTGCCTGCTGTCGATAGGGCGTCGCAGCTGGGTACATGTCCTATCAGTACCCCCATTCCTCGCCAGGAGTGGGCAGAGGCCCTCTGCGCCGTACTAGCACCAGAGGCCTGCCACGCCGTACTTGCACCGGACGCCTGCCGCGCCATTCGAATGGGTCGTGCTGTTCGCCAAGTCTGCGGCCCGCTCGATGCCTATGCGCTGGTCGCTAGGCTTGACCGCCTCCTTGGCCTAGGTGTCCACCGGAGCAGAGTAGAGGAACATGGCCGTCGCATCCCCGAGCTAGTGATCTTCGATGAAATAGCCAACTTGGAGCTTGAGATCACGCTCCATATGTACCGTGAGCGTGTCGATTGCTTGGACGAACGCATGCACGAGTTCAGGCAGAGCCAAGAGCTACCGTAGGCAAGGGCTGCTGGTCATGTTCTCGTGGACGCATTTTATTTTGTTGAGTCGTTTCGACGTGGATCGCTATGCTTTCATAGCAATCATAATATCGCTCAGTTTATTGCTCTGTTTCAATGTGTGTACTCTGTTTTTTGTTCTTATATGTTCTGTTTCAATGTGTGTATATATATGCTTTCCATTCTGTATATGTGGATGATAACAGCTAGACACAAATTAGTATACAAAAACAAATAGAAAATGGAATTCATAATATACATATATTAATTGTTCACTAGTTCATCACAGAATATGTATATATATATATATATATATATATATATATATATATATATATATATATATACACATATAAAATAATCACATCTACGTGATGATACTTAACTACTAGTTACAATGCATAAAATTGAAAACGAACAATACTAAAACTAATAATCCCTCCTGGGGGCAGTATTCCGGCATCCCCTCGCCCAGCTGACTCCACAGTGTGGCGTCTCCAGTGAAGTACTCCGCCTCCTCCGCCTCACAGCGCTTGACGTACCGATCTACCTCTTGCCGCCGGACGAGCGCGAACGATGTTGACATTTCGTTGGGCGCTGAAAGCACAAGTGCTCACTGGGTGGTTTTGGTAATTAATGTCAACATATCTCTTGTTGGACTAATGTTTTCATCTAGTATATTTCAGAAAAGTTCAACAGATGGAGTGGCTTGGACTAGAGGATGTGGAACCCCTTCAAGATGATAAGGACAAAGGATTGGCTCAAGCTCAAAATCTCAAGACTCTGCATTTTCATTTTAGTGATCCAAGATCACATTGAGTCCATAGGAAAGCCAATACTATTAAAAGGGGATGAGGTGTTGCTTAATGGCTTGCTTTCTCAAAGTGCATAGTGACATGCTCCAAAGCCCTCAACCACTTTCTCATATCCACATATGTCCAAACCAAAAGTCAAACTCGGCCCCACCGAATCTTTCTATCCGGTGCCACCGAGTTCAGTTGACATAGCCACTGCCAAAAACCCTAATCAATTCGGTCTCACCGATGGGATCTCGGTCTCACCGAGATGGGCTTGCAAACTCTCTGTTGTCTATTGCAATAATTTCGGTCTCACCGAAATATGCAATCGGTCTCACCGAGTTTGCTTGGCCAACTCTCTGTTTCACTTATTACCCAAATCGGTCCCACCGAGTTTGTGTAATCGGTCAAACCAAGATGAGGCTTTACCTAACCCTAGCACACCGGTCCTACCGAGTTGATCATATCGGTCCCACCGAAATGCCTAACGGCCACATTATGAACTAAATTGGTCTGACCGAGTTTTCTAATTCGGTCCTACCGAGTTTGGTAAATTGTGTGTAACAGTTAGATTTTGTGTGGAGGCTATAAATACCCCTTCACCCACTCTTCATTTGTGAGAGATCCATCAGAACATGCCTACACTTCCGATAGGTGAAGATATTCCATTCCAACCACATAAATCTTGATGTCTAGCCTTCTCCAAGTTGCTTTCCACTCAAATCACCTTTCCACCAAATCCAATCCTATGAGAGAGAGTTGAGTGTTGGGGAGACTATCATTTGAAGCACAAGAGCAAGGAGTTCATCATCAACACACCGTCTATTACCTTTTGGAGAGTGGTGTCTCCTGGATTGGTTAGGTGTCACTTGGGAGCCTCCGTCAAGATTGTGGAGTTGAACCAAGGAGTTTGTACGGGAAGGAGATCGCCTACTTCGTGAAGATCTACCCTAGTGAGGCAAGTCCTTTGTGGGCGATGGCCATGGTGGGATAGACAAGGTTTCTTCTTCGTGGAGCCTTCATGGGTGGAGCCCTCCGTGGACTCGCGCAACCGTTACACTTCGTGGGTTGAAGTCTCCATCAATGTGGATGTACGATAGCACCACCTATCGGAACCATGCCAAAAATCTCTGTGTCTCCAATTGCGTTTGCACACTCCAATCCCATCCCTTTACATTCTTGCAAATTGCATGCCTTACTTTCCGCTGCTCATATAATCTTGCCATGCTTGCTTGAATGTGTTGTGAAGGTTTATACTTGTGCTAAAACTCTACCTTAACTTGAAGAAAATAAAAACTGCAACTTTTCTTTGCTAAGAGTCTATTCACCCCCCCCCTCTAGACACCTCTTCTCGATCCTTTCAATTGGTATCAGAGCTTTGGTCTCCATTGCTTTGGTTTAATCACTATTGGAGGAAGATGGATGAGTCTATGTTGGGGAGTCTTAGACATAGAGTGCCTATACTTGATGGAGAGTACTTTCATGAGTGGAAAAATGAGATGCTTGAGATTTTCAATGAATATCATTTGAGCAAGTACATTACAACTCCTTGTGCTCGCCTTGTTGATCCTTTGCATCCCACTCCCGATGAGGATCTTGACATGATTCACAATCTTAGAACTATCAATCTTATTGTTAGAGGATTGCCCAAAAATTTGATTGCTAGCTTACCTGCTCTAAATTGTGCTTACACCATATGGAGATTTCTTGAGGAAATATTTCCAAATTATTCCTTGCAAAATTTAGATGAGATTCTCCATAAGTCTATTGCCTTGAATAGGATGAGTACTAGTGATCCTAAGTTTGATGGTTGCCTGTTTGAGCTTCGTGATCTCATGCGTGCCAAAGGAGATGTTGGAATCATTAGCAATATCATCTTCGGAGCCATTAAATTTAATAAAGATGACTATTGTGATGATCATTTATCTAATGAATCACTCTCTCTAGGAATTGATCCATCACATGACGATGTTGAACATGGATACTATGATGAGGATGATGATAGTGACTATGATCTTGATGATGCGATGAGACACTTTGGTCTTATGGCTAATCTTCGCGGCTACATGGCTGGAGGAAAGGAATGGGTCCTTGATAGTGGATGTACTGATCATATGACCGGAGACAAAGACATGTTTCGTGAGCTTGCTGAAAATGACGGCCCTCGGAAGTACGTCACTTTTGGTGATAACTCAAAGGGTAAGGTGGTTGGCCTTGGTAAGGTGGCCATCTCACATGATAGCTCCATACAAAATGTCATGCTCGTTGAATCTCTTGGGTATAATTTACTTTCAATATCTAGACTTGCCGATTTCGGTTTCAATGTCCTATTCACTGAAGTAGATTGCCAAGTGTTTCATAGAGATAATCATAAAATGGTCTTTACCGGTATACATAGAAGTGATCTTTACATTGTTGATTTCACTAAAAAGGCTCAACCTAGAACTTGTTTAATTGCAAAATCTTCAAAAGGCTGGTTATGGCATAGAAGGTTAGGTCATGTGGGCAATCTTGATAATCTTATTAAAGGTGATCATATCCTTGGAGTAAAAGATGTTATATTTGACAAGGATAGACTTTGTAGTGCTTGTCAAGAAGGAAAACAAGCAGGAGGAAGTCACCCCGTGAAGAACGTCATGACCAAGAGAAGACCGCTCGAGCTACTTCATATGGATCTCTTTGGTCCCAATGCCTACAAGAGTCTCGGTGGTAACTCATTTGGTCTAGTCATTGTTGATGATTTTTCAAGATTTACGTGGGTGTTCTTTCTTGATGATAAATCGCAGGTCCAAAAGATCTTCAAGAACTTTGCTAGGAAGGCCCAAAATCAATTTGAAGTGAAGATCAAGAAGGTTCGCAGCAACAATGGAACGGTGTTCAAGAACGCAAATGTGGATACCTTTCTTGACGAAGAAGGGATTTCACACGAGTCTCGGCTACGTACACGCCTCAACAAAATGGAGTTGTTGAGAGGAAGAACCGGACTCTTATTGAGATGGCAAGAGCGATGCTTGATGAGTATAAGACTCCAAAACACTTTTGGGAGGAAGCGGTTGAGACAGCTTGTTATGCAACAAATCGCTTGTATCTTCAGAAGCTACTCGGCAAGACGACATACGAGCTTCTCACCAGTAACAAACCCCAAGTTGGATACTTTCGAGTATTTGGCTCAAAGTGTTACATTCTTGATAAGCATCGCCGTTCTAAATTTGCTCCTAAATCTCATGAGGGTTTCCTACTTGGTTATGGCTCAAACTCTCACACTTACTGTGTCTACAACAAACACGAAAGGTTGAAGAGACGGTAGATGTGAAGTTTGATGAATCTAACGGCTCGCAAGTAGAGCAATTGCCAATTGATGTAGGAGATAAAGATCCTTCGGAAGCAATCCAAGACTTGTCTATTGGCAAGATCCATCCAATGGAGGTGAAGGAGAGTACTTCGTACGTCCATGTGGAAGCTTATACCTCACGACAAGGTGAACCAAGACTTGATACGGAAGCATCTACAAGTGGGACACACCAAGATGAAGAAAACGAGGAAGTACACCAAGATGAAACTCATCAACCTCCTTCTCCACCACGACAAGGGAACGACAACGTCAACAATGAAGAAGGCCAAGAATAAGAACAAGAGGATGAAGAAGATGTTCCACCCCGATCAGAATAGAAGCTCTCACGAGTTCGAGCAAGAGTAGCCAGAGACCATCCCATCGAACAAATCTACGATGATATCCAAGCCGGGAGAATCACTCGCTCTAAAACTTGTTTGGCTAACTTTTGTGAACATTATTCATTCATCTCTAGCATTGAATCTATGAAGGTTGAAGAAGCATTGGAAGATCCGGATTGGATAAATGCCATGCATGAAGAGCTACACAACTTTGAGAGAAATCAAGTGTGGACATTGGTCGAGAAGCCCGACAACAACCACAACATATTGGTACCAAATGGGTGCTTCGCAACAAGCAAGACGAAGATGGTCAAGTCGTCCGCAACGAAGCACGTCTCGTCGCCCAAGGCTACACTCAAGTCGAAGGTATGGACTACGGTGAGACATATGCCCCCGTTGCTAGACTTGAGTCCATCCGCATCTTACTTGACTATGATAATCACCATGATATTACCTTGTACCAAATGGACATTAAAAGTGCCTTTCTAAATGGTGAAATTGAGGAGGAAGTTTATGTTAAACAACCTCTCGGCTTTGTCAATCCTAAGAAACCCGATCATGTCTACAAACTTCACAAAGCCCTTTATGGTCTTAAACAAGCTCCTAGAGTGTGGTATAAATGCTTGACCAAGTTCCTTATTGAGAAAGGCTTCAAGATTGGAAAAATAGATTCTACTCTTTTTACTAAAAGGGTTAATGGTGAATTATTTGTGTGCCAAATTTATGTTGATGATATCATATTTGGTTCGACTAACCCTCATTTTAGTGAAAAGTTTGGAAAGCTAATGTCAAAGAAGTTTGAGATGTCTATGATGAGTGAACTCAAGTTCTTTCTTGGTTTGCAAATCAAGCAAACTAAGGAAGGCACCTTTGTTTCTCAAACAAAGTAGACCAAGGACTTATTCAAGAAGTTCAACATGCAAGAAAGCAAAGGTATGAAAACACCCATGCCTACTAGTGGACATCTTGACTTGACCAAGGATGGCAAATCGGTTGACCAAAAGGTTTACCGTTCTATGATTGGTTCATTGTTATATCTATGTGCCTCCCGTCCCGATATTATGCTAAGTGTGTGCATGTGTGCATGATATCAAGCGGCCCCCAAAGAATGTCATCTTAAGGCTGTGAAAAGGATAGTGAGATACTTAATACATACACCAAATTTTGGCATTTGGTATCCTAAGAGGTCCTCTTTTGATCTTGTTGGCTACTCCGATTCGGACTATGCCGGTGACAAGGTTGATAGAAAGTCCACTTTGGGTACTTGTCAATTTCTTGGTAGATCTCTTGTGTCTTGGTCCTCCAAGAAACAAAACTCGGTATCCTTATCCACCGCCGAAGCGGAATACATTACCGCTGGTTCATTTTGTGCTCAATTACTTTGGGTGACCCAAACTCTTAAAGATTATGGGATCAATGTGAAACATGTTCCATTGCTTTGTGACAATGAGAGTGCTATTAAGATTTCTCACAATCCCGTGCAACATTCTCGAACTAACCACATTGAAGTTCGTCATCATTTCATTCGAGATCATGTTGCTAAAGGGGAAATTGATCTTAAGCATGTTCATACCGATAAGCAATTGGCGGATATATTCACCAAACCGCTTGATGAGAAAGTCTTTTGCCGTTTGAGAGGTGAATTGAACATCATTGATCCTTCAAACTTGGAGTAGGAACTCCATTTGGATACATGCAAGGCATGAGCCTATGACTAATCCTTGATATTTCTTTCATGATGTTATCCATATGTCTTGGATATACTTGCACCCTTGCATGCTATGTAACCCTTGTACGTACTTGGATGAATCTAAATCTATGAGATTGCAACTCACTCACATCTTGAGCAATCTCTACATCACCAAGTCCCTACAACATGGTGGTTGAAGACAAGGAAGCACGAAATTCAAACATATCCTTTGACAAATTCTATACCAAGTTTCATGATTGTTATTTTGGATACACAAGTGCTCTTCCTTGCAAAACTAACCCATATAGGTAGATGAACTCAACTCAAAGTGGTGCTCCCAATCATTGATGTGCTACATCAACCTCGAGCACTTCACACAAGTTCAACTACATGATCAAGTTCAACACCACCACCAAAGGTATGATATTCCATCTTAGAGAAGCTTTACCCCAAGATATGGGTCAAAGCAGCTCAACAAGATGTGAATACATCAAATGCTTGAACGAAAAATGGTAACCCCATTTTGAGCTTAAACAATGAGTATGACTTATGATCAAGTATTCTCACTTGACTCCTTAGTCAATATACTCTAACATAGGTGACTTTGTCACCGCCCAATTCTAGATGAAGTTCTCTAGTGTTTCTCTGAGTTTTTGCATTTGTCCTTTGCATATTTATTCCCCTTCTTCTGTAAAAAAAATATCATCTAGATTTTTTTAACCTATTTTGTTCTGCATTTTCTGCATCCAATTCATTGCAAATCCTTCAGTTAATTCCTTGCAAATCTTTGTGAGATCTTATTTGCCTAGTGAGCTGAGGTGACTATTGTTCCTTCTTTATGTTGAACTCGGTCACACGGGTTTGCTACTTACGGTCCAACCGACCCATTTCGGTGCAACCAAAGAACATAACTCGGTGTCACCGGTTTCACTGTAGAGAAGACAACTTGCCACTTGTTCCTGCACTTTTGTTCCAGCTCCACTCAATGATTCTTGTCTTCTACCAGCATCACATTTTACATGCTGCTTTGCTCTGTGACTCAAGGACCAAACCTATTTTGACTCACACTCCAGAAGTTCCCTTCTTGGAAATTGATGTCAAAGGGGGAGAGAGAGATCACATCAAAGCTTAAATCCTTCAAAAGGGGAGAGAATACTTCAAACAGGGGGAGAGAGGCAATCTCATCAAATGCCCCAGATGCTCGGTGTTCAAGAGGAGAGAAGTCACATGTCTTTAAGAGGCGAAAGACATGATTATGTTATGATCTATTTTTCTCTGATGTTGTTTCCCTATTTTCTCCCATTATCCAATATAAGATTCAGGGGGAGAAAGACTGCCAGGGAAGGAAGTCTTTGAATTCATTGCATATCTTTTATCTTTGGGGACATGTCTATATCCAATAGATTACTTAGTACTCACTCTCTACATGTCATCCCAGTCTTGGTAATCTTGTGGTTTCATGTGTTTGCTCAGTTTAGTAGATGTATCTGTGTTATCTAATCTTCTTTACTCAGGTTAATCTCTTCCTAAGCCAGATCAAGGCCACAAGGTAAGTATATGCATCACACTCATGTGCATGAGGATTTCTTGCTAATGTACATATTGTTTCCAAGAAGAATCATGAACACAAAGTTACACTTCATATCATTTGCTCTGATGCATATAGCCAAGATACATGTAACACATTGCCTGCTCTGTCATGATTATGCATTCACATGCTCTTACATTCCATATTTTTTTTGACCAGGAACAGTAGGAAAGGCTCCTACTGTGTACCTATATTATAATAATAAGTAAGTTGTACAATGGGTATTTACATGATGGGGGGGGGGAGATACAAGTTGCCAACTTTGTGGCAAGTAGCACTAAGAAAAACAAAGATAAACCACTAAAGGGAGTGCACAAGGTTCAGCACAAGGAGCCTATGCTCCTCCTTGACTCTATGTTGAAGAATCCCAAAATCTCTCTTGAATCTGTCCAGCCAGGAGGTTAGTGAGGGTGTTATTGCTCGAAAATGCTTGTTATTCCTCTCCTTACTAATACTCCAGGCTGCCACAATGAATTTCTCAAGGAACAGTGAGGTGGGATGAGAGTTTCTGTGATCTTCAACAGCTTGTATTCGCCAAGGAAAGGTTCCCAATGAAGCCCAAGTTTGGCCCAACAAAGTTTCTTGAAAGTGCATGTGAAGATCATGTGTTCCACTGTTTCCTCAATGTTCAAACCACATAGGAGGCAATTGTGGTCATCTCCTATGTTGTAGTGCCTCCGTTTCAACATGTTCATCGTATTGAGCCTGTCATGGAAGAGCAACCATGCAAAGACTTTCAACTTCATCGTGCATTTTGAATCCCAAATCCATCCAAATATCTGCTGCACTTGGACATCTTTGAAGAAGAATTTGTAGTAGTCCGTTGATTTGTAGATGGTTTTACCCCATGTGTAGTGCCAAATATCCGTGGATGACGAGGATGGTTGTAGATGAGCCGTAATTGTCTGCAAGTCTCTAACCTCCCCAAGGGCTTGAGGGGTCAAGGGCAGGTGGAACGTTTCTTCGAGTGAAGTTATTCCCAGGAACTTTTTGACCGAAACATCCTCATCGAGAGAGTGAGAGAAGGCCCTAGGATGGGATTCTTGAAGAATTTGCCCTAACCACAGATCTTTCCAAAACAAAACCGTGGTGCCACACACAATATTGATTTGAGAAATCCCACGAAACTTAGGTGTGAGCTTGAGTACGTCCTTCCACCAGAATGAGCCAACTGGATCCGAGGCATGAGGAATTTTTTGGGTGTAATAGGAGTCCCATGTGAGCTGCACCGGGTATATCCAACTTGTTATAGAACTTGTGTAGGAACTTGAAGCAAAGCTTCATTACGTACCACGAAGGTTAAGCACTCCAGCCCTCCCTTCTTTTTAGGTTTACATACCATGTCCCAAGCCGCCAGAGAGTTACACTTATCACCTTGTTCAGTCTTTTTAATCCATAGGCATCGATGCCTAATTTTGTCTAAGAGTTCAATGAGTCTTGGTGGAAAATGTAGCGTGCACATGGCATAGATGAGTAGTGAGGTAACTGTGGAGTTGAGAAGGGTCAGCTTGCCAGCATGGGACATTAGGGACAACGTTGACGATAAGCTTCTTTCAACCATGCTGACAAGGGGCATAAAGTCTTGAAGTGTAGGTCGAGACGTGCCCAGCGGCAGCCCTAAGTAGGTGAAAGGCATGGATCCAATTGTACACTCAAAGATAGTAGCAAGTTGGGCAGCTAGATCGTCCTCCAAGTTTATGGGAATTAGTGTGGACTTGTGGAAATTGATTTTAAGGCCGATGGACTGTGCATATTTGGTGAGGATGTCTTTAATGATCATTGCTTGTTGAGGGCATCGCAGGCATAAGCAAGATTGTATCATCGGCATATTGGACAATTGGGTAGTCCATTTGACCCGTGGCTGGAAAAGGTAGTTGAATTCTGCCCTCTCTATAAGCTTCGTTAATGGCCGATTGAAGGAGGTCGGCGGCCAACACAAAGATTAGCGGAGATAATGGGTCGCCCTGCCCAACCCCACGCTTGCAATGAAACTGTCTTCCGGGAACACCATTTAGGAGCACCAAGGATCAGCCCGAGGAAAAAATAGCGTTTATCCAGGAAAGCCATCTGTCATTAAAGCCCATATGCTTCATGATGTTGATCATGGGATCGTGCTCAATTGTGTCGAACGCCTTAGCAAAATCCAACTTAAGCAGAACAATCGGTCGCTTGGAGGCTTGGCATTGGTGAATGTATTGAAATGTCCACGCAAGGCAATCTGTATAGATCTCCACGGATGAATCCATATTGGTTACGGTGGATAATTTGCAAAATCACTTTCTGGAGACGGATAGACAAGAGTTTGGTAATGAGCTTAAGACAACAATTAAGTAAGGTGATTGGCTGTAGTCATTAAGCGTGGATGGGGATCCATTCTTGGGATAAGAGTAATCAGTCCATCATTAATGCTCGAGGTTAAGTGTTCCTGCATGGAATTGATCACATAAGCGTGTAGAAATCATTTTTAATGATTGGCCAACAAGCTTTAAGAAAAAGACCACTAAATCCATCCGGGCGGTGCCCTATCGCCGCATCTCTTTAACAACCAAGTCAATTTCTTCATGCGTGAAAGGAAGCGTGAGGTGATCCAAGTTTGCATTGTGCCCGATTAAAGACGGAGATCAAAGTGCATCGAGTAGGGCTAGAAGTGTCTAGTCTGTCCGAGTATGCATGAAAAGCAGGGCCTCCTTTCCATTATGATCTTCCACGACTAATCCCTCCGGAGTTTGCAGGGTAGCAACGTTGTTTTTACGATATCTATCAGTAGCCATCGCTTGAAAGAACTTGGTATTTTCGTCACCAAACTTAACCCACCGGACAGTACATCTTTCTTTCCAATACTGATTCTGATACTCCAAGAGCCGGAGGAGATGGTTTTTAATAATCTTGCGAAAATTGTTCTCGGGTACTGTGAGAGACCTTAGATTTTCCAGTGCATCCAACTCTTCCAAGGTTTTGTTGGTGTTTTCAATAGCCACCGATAATCTTGAGATATTTTTGCTCCAAGTTTTGAGCTCCTGTCGGAGCCGTTTGAATTTTCGACAGAGCACAGTAGCAGCATTCTGCACCGCAAGTTTATCCCAAACACTTTTAACCACGTCCAAAAAGCCCCGATGCATAAGCCAATATGATTCAAATCTGAATAACTTGGCACAAGGGATTTTAGTCTCAATGGTGACCACGCATGGTGTGTGATCAGATGTGGGTTTACATAGGGGTTTGACCATGGTATTGGGGTAAATACTTGTCCAGTGCATGGAAGTGAAGAACCAGTCGAGTTGCTCGAGGAGTGGATCGTGTTGCATGTTACTCCATGTGTATAGCCTACCCTTAATGGGTAATTCAACTAGGTTTAGTTTGCGAATGATGTCGTTGAAGGTGGACATATCATTGACATCACCCCCTGGCTTGTTCCGATTATCTGGCCCTCTGATGTAATTAAAATCCCCAAGGAATAAGCAATCCTCATTTGCCTGAATGTCCCTGTCATATAACCATTGGGTATAGATGTCCCGAGCAGGCCCATTACAAGGACCATAGATGTTAAAAAGTGTCCATGCTTGGGCAGAAATGGTGCTAGTGAACTGAATGCCTAGAGCAAAATCTTCCTGGACAACAACTGAGCCCGAGAACATGGAGCTGTTCCAAACTGTGAGTAATCCACCCGAAGCCCCATGAGAAGGAATATAAGAAAATTTATCGAAATGCTTAGGGCAGCAGGTTTTAATAAACGCTAGATCGATAACAGGTTTTTTACTCTCCTGTAAACAAACGATGGCACACCCACTAACAGAAATCGCGTTCGACAGCGCTAACAACTTTTTGTCTGAATTTAACCCACACACGTTCCAACATAGCACGTTCAGCCTACATAAAAGTGGCATAAAAAACCGCGAAGTTAAGTGAAGATGAAGAGGAGCCTTCAGCGGGCTATTGTGGATGGTAGCCGCATCTTCAGTAGCAAGCAGGGCAGCTTCGGTGAGCTCCTGAGGCGGGACAACGCATCGTGTAATTCCAATTTCCTGCATGGTGCGGAGAGGAGTAGGTGGCGGGGCCTGAGCCATGATCGCAGAGCTGGAGGTTGGAGTAGCAGAAGGTATCACCCTGGGCTTCACTTTGGATACAGGAGGGCGTGCATCAGAAATTTGTGGCACTCTGAAGCCATCAAATCGCGTCGATCGAGTGTTGCGCCTAACCTCAGTAGTGACCACAGGGGCCTTGAGCTTTGAGCGTCGAGTACGGGCTGCCGAAGTTACCGGCGCATCAGCCAAGACTTGAGCAAGGCCCAAATCAGAAGTAATCTCCAGGGGGCAGTTAGAGGCCAAAGGAGGTCCCTCCATGGAAGCAGCAGATGGCGCCAAGGTAGGAACAGTACCCGAAGAATCAGCATGTGACGGCATAGAAATCATATCAGAGTGATCAGCATCCAGGGTAATACTGTCAATTGAGGGCAGCAGAATCATATCAGTGTTGCCTACAGGAGAACTCCAGGCTGTTCGGAAGGCGGGACATCAAGATGCTCTTAAATGCAGCGTCATTTCACCGATCTGCACCAAGATGGTGCAGCCTGCGAAATGTGGTGAGAAGCACATGATGTGAGTGGTCGACTGATTAGTCACCAAGGACCGGCGGTAGGTGCTAACTGAAATTCCAGGGAGGCAATCCATATCCGAGCTCCAGGCCCAAAAGCAGCGATCCACAGATAAAATGGACTGGAAAGATAAGCGGTGAAGACATTCCTCGGGATCCAATCTGAAGTAAGCAACTGCCGCCACTCCAAACCCTCAACGGTGATCTTGATATTCATAGTTGCAGCCGAAATTGACACATCCACATTGATGACATTTTGAGTCTCAGGAGGAGCCACAAGCAAGGTGCTTACTTGACTGATGGAATCCAAAGAAGAGCCATGAGTGCTTGCCGAGGAAGCAGTTTCATACCAAACCGAGTTCAGACTGTCAGTCACATTATCTTCAGGTAGAATGCCGTCTTGAACACGGAGACCTTGAGCAGCAAGCCAGGACTGAAAGTTAACCAGAGCAGCAGGCATTTGCGGGACCGGAGGCTGCGGCCATGGATCCCATTGAGCATCTTATGCCCATCGTCTTTGAGGAGCCATGTGGGGCGCTGATCATGACCAATCCCATTCTGCGGCAGCCAATTACGAAGCTGCTTTGTTGGTATAGTTGCTACACCGTGAGGCCCTCCCGAACATAGGATGAGGAACACCATTAGCGAAGGGGTTCTTCATCGCCAGCTTGGAACCTCGTGGTCATGGGCATTCCAATCAGTTCCACGGAGAATGAAAACAGCAGCGGTCCAACAAGCTCTATCACCACCTAACCGACGGATGACAATACTCTTGGGTATGAGGCGATGTGAATCACTCTAACCTTAATAAGCACCACAGGCGATCAGCATTAGGGCTATTCAAGTAACTAGTCTGCCATAATCATCCATTGGCGAAGATAGAAATCAGTCGATAATCATCCGAAATCCAATGTACATAAGCCAAAGTTCAGGATCATAGGTGGTGTTGCGCATATTAAGAGCAGCATTGTGACGCACAAAAGAAATCACTAGATCCTCATCATCAAGCTGGAAAGTGGTGTTTACTGCAGTGTCGCGGATGAAAGAATTGGCAAAAGCAAACATACCCACTCCCAACGGATGGTCAGAGATCTCTGTGGTGTGCAGTCCAGCCTCGTGCAGCATGCCTTCAATCGTGTTGCGAAGATCTTCCCGGAGATGCAATGGCACAAACCGGCTGGCCTCGGCAATAGCGAGGAAGTTGTTGTTGAGGGGCGGGATGGGATTGACAGCCATGTCCGCCCTAACCTTGCGATCTGCTGGCCCTGGCTCAATGGACCAACCCGGCGGAAGGAAGGGGAGGGGGTTGACAGGGTAGTTGGCCATGGTGGTGGACGGGGCGGGGGTGCCAACGACGGCGGTGGTTTGCAGTGGCGGAGGTGGTGTTAGAGCAGAGCGCTCTGTTTCATTGGGAAGCGGGGCAGGCAACGGGGGAGAAGGCGGGGCGTCAAAGGTGGACGGGGGGGGGGGAGGTTGGTCTCCATTGCCAGCGTTGGGCCCAGCGACGCCGCCAGCAAGATTGCGCCAGGTGTTCGTAGTGCCCGCATGCAGTACATCAAACGGTGGAGGGGGGTTGGCTCTTGGAAGCCGTAGATGGGCAAGGTTGCTGCACAGACGGGTGATTGATTGACTACCCAGAGTGAGATGATTTGACTGAAAAATCCGAATCCGAACCCATAAAAGCCTTGCCAATTAAAGAAGCCCGTAGCCTCGACGGACAATTAATTCCTTTGTGCCCCGGGGCCGAACAGTGCAAGCAAATAATCCGGGCGTGACAGTTGAATTTGTCGTGCCCCCATTGTAAACATTTAGCACAAAGAACACCCCATGCAAGAACCAAATCATTTACTTCCCTGGGATTATATCCTGCCCGCGACAAATCCGCGATATGTGCCTTGGAGAGCAGAGGCGGCCAGGAAGTAAATGGAGGCGCATATTTGAATGCCGACACAAGGAAACTTTGAGGTAATTTCGGGTAAACGATATTACAAGGAAACTGGAAAGAGCCCATCCGAAGTAAAGGCACCGAAGAATTTTCGGGGCATTGAATGTCCGTGTCTGCTGATTCCGAAGTTACCATGGTACGAACGTCGTGTGCCTGAGCTTGCTGTGCTTCGTAAGAACATGAAGCTTCATGCCTATTCTTATCAGCAAAATCCATAGAAGCAATAGGCACAAGTCCAAATTTGCGCAACTCATTGGAGGTTGAAGGATCATTTCCTGAAGGTTGTGAAAAAACAGTAGGAAGCGTGCACTGCCACATGACTTCGATGAGCAATAGATTCTATTCTTTCATCCGCATGCCAACGATAATCCAAATGCTTAAACCCATTGAAACGACCATTGAACAGATGAAAGTGAAAAATGAAGTCCGGGCAAATACGATCCTTGAGGCCATGTATGAAATGACCAACTTTGTTTTCGGCCACAGAGAAGCGAAAGGACCTCTAAAAAATCTTAGAGACCTTAAAACCAAGATAATGACCACCAATGCAGCATTGCAGAGCCACACCCATAGATTCCTCATTGAGGGGGAAAGAGGTTGAAGAAAAGGAGACAACCAAGAAAAACTCCTTGGTCTTGCGTGAAGGAGAGAAGTGCACCGTCTCTCCAAACCGACGATGTACCTGACCGGCCACTGCAAGGCCAGGGTTGAAATCCCAGTGAAGGAGCCCTTCCATAGCGTGGATCACAGGCTAGATCCATGGGGGAAGGTGGAGCAGGTGGGAGGAGAGGAGAGGAGAGGAGAGGAGAGGAGAACATGGTGATGTTGCATACATGTAGGGGGAGCCTATGCATGTTACATGTCTTTCCAAAGCTTTACTTGTTATTCTCTTCATCTTTATTAAAGCTTTGATGTATGTTGTCGTGAATTACCAAAAAGGGGGAGATTGAAAGCACAAGTGCTCACTGGGTGGTTTTGGTAATTAATGTCAACATATCTCTTGTTGGACTAATGTTTTCATCTAGTATATTTCAGAAAAGTTCAACAGATGGAGTGGCATGGACTAGAGGATGTGGAACCCCTTCAAGATGATAAGGACAAAGGATTGGCTCAAGCTCAAAAACTCAAGACTCTGCATTTTCATTTTGGCGATCCAAGATCACATTGAGTCCATAGGAAAGCCAATACTATTAAAAGGGGATGACACTACTAGGAAAAGGGCTATAGATGATATGGACACTAATGGCGCACTGCACATGTGGTGTGCCACTACTATATAGCAGTGGCGCACCATGTGTTGGTGCGCCATTAGTGTGATAGACACTAATGGCACACCACACCCATGGTGCGCCACTACTAACATATTTTTTTTTCCAAAAATACTAATGGCGCACCAGGGCACAGTGCGCCATTACTAGTTTTAACTAGTAATGGCGCACCACTGACAACGTGCGCTACTACTATCATTTTGTTTTTTGTTTTTTTTTGCAAAACTACTAATGGCGCACCACCAGCTGGTGCGCCATTAGTAACCAGGGTTACTAATGGCGCATTTATAGGTGGTGCGCCATTAGTAACCTGGGACCAGCTAGATATTTTGGACAGCCACCTACACACTCACTTTCCCCACTTCATTCTCCCCACCTCCTCCTCCAAGCTTGTCGGGGCTGCCTCCTCCTCCTCACCTCATTTGCACCATAGATTCATCCAAATTAAGTGGTTAAATTACCTTGTGTGATAGGTAAGTATGGGGAAAGCTTTCTTTATGTTGTAGATCTACTTTCTTCTCCCTCCAACAACGTGCACATGCACTTTTATGGCCTAGCTAGATCTATGTATGTTTGTGGTATTGCATATGTTTGTGGTGTTGCATATATGTTTGTGTTTGCAGGTACCGGTATTTGAAATGTGATAGTTGCCAATATTTTGCCAGAATGTTGATTCATTTCCGTTTCGGCAAGAATTTTGGCACTATGCATTCTTTTTGGTCCTATTTTTAGGGAAAGTCATGCCAAATTTTTTCTTGGTTCTAAAATATCGTTTTGCTCTACCCCGCAGGCGACCATGGTCCGCATGATGACCGAAGGCATCGTGAATAGGTTTTTGAGCTCCGCTAAGGCCAAGATGCTTCAAAAGAACGAGAGGGGGATAAGATGTCCTTGTCGAAGATGCAAGCTGAAGAGCCTTATTGCGGACCCGGATTCCGGGCAGGTGCGGGACCACCTGCTCTTGCGTGGTTTCATGGATGGCTATCAGTGGCAAGGTGATGAATATGACTATGAAGTCGTCCATGGGGGCCGGGCAAGAAATGAGGAAGGGCAGCAAGACAACCACTACGGCGAGGGCGGGCGAGAAGACGAAGAATCTCCAGGACATAATCACGACGGTGATGCTGTACACAGTCATCATGTAGAAGATGCCAGACATGATGATGAGGAAGATCAAGACGAAGGGCATGATCATGCAGATGAAGATGCCGGAGCAGACGACGATGGAGGCTAGGTGCAGGACCCTCATATTCAAGAGCTGGTTCTCAAGCAGACGGATAACGCAAGAGCTGCCGCCCGAGAGAAAGCCAAGCTGGATCAACTGGAGATAGACGCGGTTACTCCATTGTATGAAGGATGCAGGCCCGAGGATAGCCGCCTGAAAGTAACGCTCATGGCTCTGGAGATGAAGGTAAAACACAAAATGACCGACGCATGCTTCGACGAGAACATGTTATTCTGGAACGAACGTCTTCCCAAGGGGAACAAGTGACCGACCAGTTTCGAGGAGGCAAAGAAAATCGTGTGTCCTCTGGATTTACCGCACGTGAAATTCCATGTGTTCATGAACAATTGCATCATTTATCGGGACGAGCACGCGGAGTCTACCATATGTCCGGTGTCTTGGCGTCACTCGATACAAGAAGAGGAAGAAAGCTCCTCGAAAAGTGGTGTGGTACTTTCCGATCACTCCTCGTCTGCAGCGGTATTTCGCGGACCCTAAGCTAGCAAAGCTCCTGCGTTGGCACGCGGATAGGGAGGAGAAGAAGTGAGAAGATGACGGAAATGATTTGGAGATAAATAAAAAAGACAAGATTCTGAGTCACCCTAAGGATGCAAGCCAGTGGCAAGCGTTGAACTTTGAACACCCAGAATTTGGGGACGATCCAAGGAACATCATGCTGGGCACGAGCACCGATGGAGTCAATCCGTTTGGCAGCCAGAGAAGCACACATAGCACCTGGCCTGTGTTTGTGTGGATGTACAACCTTCCCCACAGTTGTGCATTAAGAGGAAGTACATTCAAATGAGAATGCTAATTGAATGGCCAAAACAACCAGGGAACGACATCAATCATGTCCGGGCTGCTGAAAGAGGAGCTAGACACGCTGTGGAAAATGCCAGCCAATACGTGGGACGCTGCGGAAAGAATATTTCCCTATGAGAGCCGCACTGCTCACGATGGTGCACGACTATCTCGGTTACGGATATCTCGCGGGGCAGGTGGTCCACGGATTTTCTGGATGCGTCAGGTGCATGGGTGACACAACGTATCGCCAGCTAGATAGAGATCCTGGGTTTTCGAAAACCATGTTCATGGGACATCGAAGGTGGCTTCGCGACGATGACCCATGGAGAAAACGCAAGGATCTGTTCGATGGTGAAACCGAACCCCGAAGACGCCCGCGTACGAGGAGCGGCGAGGAAATAGACGAGCTGTTGAAAAATTGGAAAGATTGCCCACTGCCAGGAAAGAAGCAAAAGGCGCTAGAGCCGGGAAAGAAGTGAAAGGCGCCAGAGCCGATGCTGAAGGTATGGAAAACGAGGTCTGTTTTCTGGGACTTGCCGTACTGGAAGATCCACCGTGTGCCTCACAGCCTTGAGGTCATGCATATCACGAAGAACGTGTGTGAGAGTCTGCTTGGTACCCTGCTCAACATGCCAGAGAGGACCAAACATGGGCCAAAAGCAAGGGCAGACTTGAAATCAATGGGCATCAGGGAGGAGCTTCACGCTAATGATGATGATGATGATGATGATGAGGCGAAGCAGGACACGGAAAGTCATCGCAAAGGCAAAAAGGCCAAGAAGACCAGAAATGACTGCCCTCCCGTGTGCTTCTCTCTAAGTCAGGAGGAGATCGATCAGTTTTTCACCTGCCTCGTAGGAGTAAAACTTCCTTACGGTTATGCGGGGAAGATAAGCAGATACCTAGACCCAGTGAAGCAGAAGTTCAGCGGGATGAAGTCTCACGATCACTTGTCGATGACGCAGATACTTCCAGCCAGTAATCCGTGGGATTATGGACGCGCCCGTCCGTGAAACGCTATTTGGCCTATGCAACTTTTTCAATGTCATCTCTCGGAAGTCGGTTGGCGTGAGGCAACTCAGAAGGCTACAGGAAGAGATCGTGGTGACACTATGCGAGCTTGAGATGTACTTCCCGCCCGCATTCTTCGATGTTATGGTGCATCTGCTGGTCCATATCGTGGAGGATATCATGCAACTCGGTCGACGCTCCTGCACAAAGATGATGCCGCTCGAAAGGATGAATGGTGTCATCAAAGGATACGTTCGCAACATGTCACGCCCAGAGGTAAGCATAGCCAGGGCTTTTCGACCAAGAGTGCATCTCCTACTGCACGATTTATCTAGGCATCGAGAACCCCGTTGGTCTGCCCATCAACAGGCATCTCGGCAGGCTCGCTGGATGGGGTCACCATGAGGGTCGCCGTGAAATGCATGTCGACTTCGAGGGTCGACTCGCCGACTTTGAAAGAGCAAACCTAGTCGCGCTACAACACATAGACGTGGTCGATCCTTGGGTGGTAGAGCACAAAACTTTTATTGAGAATACGTACAATGACCGAGGTCAATAGAGGACGAACGGAGATATAATCAAAGAGCACAACTCATGTTTCACGCGTTGGTTCAAGAAGAAGCTTCTGTCATACCCTTTACATGAGGATTCTTCCGTGGAAGAACAACTCATATTCGCCTTGTCACAGGGCGCTGAGCACAACCTGATGACGTATGAGGCGTACGATATCAACGGCTACACATTCTACACCGAGGACAAGGACATGAAGAGCGATGGTTATCAGAACTCCGGGGTAACGATGGAATCCTACACCGATAACGACAAGGACAAATACTACAGAAGGATCGAGGAGATCTGGGAGCTGAGCTACGCTGGAGGGAAGGTCCCGATGTTCTGTGTCAGATGGGCCAAGAGCGTCCTAAAAGAAGACCAATATTTCACCACCATGGTTATACCCGAAGCCAAATCCAAGACCATGGCGCAAACGTCACCGCGAAAAATGAGCCATGGGTACTGGCCTCCCAAGTGGACCAATGCTTCTTCATTACCGACCCGTCAAAGCCCAGTCGTGTCGTCGTGAGGAGAGGCAAAAGGAAGATCATCGGAATGGATGGAGTCGCCAATGAGCAAGACTTCGACAAGTACGGCAACCTGAAGATGGAACATGACGACGTCGATGAAGTGCCATACACCACAAGAAGAAGCAGGACCACCCTACCTAAAGGACGTCCGTTCAATAGAAGAACTCCATTTGCGAAAAAGAAGGGCATGAAGATTGTGAAAAGATAGCTAGCTAAGATCAATTGTATTTAAATTGTAGTCTTCATTTCTTGATTGTATTTTGACATATTGAAATGATATTTCTTCTGTTCTAGTCCTCATGAATATTTATTTATGTTTATTATGGTATTGAATTTCTAATTCACAAAAAGTATTGAATTTATTATGGTATTGAAATTCTAATTCACAAAAAATATTGAATATTCATGAGGACACTCGATCTCGATCCTCCATCTCGATCGCTATCCCCCTTGCGAGATCCCCTCGCCGAGCATCCCCACACCTCCCCGCTCCACCGCCGCCGACCCCGCACCTCCCCGCTCCACCGCCGCAGACGACCCCGCACCTCCCTGTCTCCTCGCTGTTCACTGAACGGAATCGGCCGAGCACACCACCCACCTCCCTCCCCGAGCGAGACCTAGGGTTCAAGACGCCGCTGCCGGCCCTCCGCTAGGCAACAAAAAATCCTAAAAAAATATATACTAATGGCGCACCGCTAGGGGCTGCACCATTGCTATCCAAAAAAAGATTACTAATGGCGCACCTCTAGGGGGTGCGCCATTGCTATCCAAAAAAAATTCTAATGGCGCACCGCTAGGGGGTGCGCCATTGCTAAGCCTCCCCCCACTAAAATCCCCAATCCCCTTTCTTCCCCCAATCGATCACATCTCTCTCAGCCCCCCACCCACCGCGCCGACCCATCTCGCCCCTCGCCTCTCGCCACCACCGCCGATCCCCTTCCACCCACCGGCGACCTCGCTCCTGGGCTCCGCCCCACCCACCCTCCCTCGCCTTCCCAGCCTCGAAACCATGTGCCCAGACCCATCAAGGCCGCCTGATCGAGACACACTGCCGCCGGAGACTTGGAGCCTCGGAACCGCCCCACCCCTGCCCCCTCATCCACAGGAGGGCCATCCACGTCCACCAGGAGAGGAGGCCCGAGCACCTCGCGACCTCCACGCCGTCTATCCCCGCCTCCCCCAAGCTCGCCGTCTCCGCCCTCCGTCATCTCCGCTCCGGCCACCACCTCATCGTGGTCAGGTAATCTTCATTGCCCTCCTCCCTCTGCCTCTTCTTCTCTCTTTTGCTAGGTTTAGGACAAATCCCTCTCGAATTTAGGTCAAATTAGGTTCAAAAAATTGCTAATTTTGGTCAAATTAGCAAGTGTCCATCTTCTTGCTCTGTAGCAAGTGTCCATACAAGCCAACAAGCCAAGAAGATACCTGCTAATACTATAGTGTTGATTCTGAATTTGTTTCACATCACAACATGAAGAACCCCTACAAAACAAGCCAATAGAAATGATGAATGCAAAATGTAGCAGTGGGTGAGAAATTGACCGTCAAGACGCGGTTAAGTGCAGAATATTTTGCTTTTACATTACCTAATGGTCATTTTGGCAAAAACTGACATGGACATGGAATAAGTTAGGACCCAAAGAAAGACACATCAGCCTACAAGATTACAACCCCATAGTAGTGAGTGGATGCATGAATAATTTTCCAGCCATATCAACATTGATATCAATCAGGTTCTGTAACCATGGGCTCACACAACACAACACAAAAACAAAGCACACAGCTGCTAAACTACACTGAAAGTTAAACATGGTTGGAGTATAGTCAATGAATCACCAAGAACAGTGAGATCACCTTCAGTAATGAGCTTAGCTGTGAGATACTCCATTTGTGGTGATAAGTACTCCATTTGTGGAGAGGGGAGTGCATTCAGAGAAGAGAAGAGAATACAAATGAATTGGCTTGTTTATGTCAAATACAAATGAATTGCTATTTGTGGAGTTTAGGCTCCTTTGAAGGCAGCACTGTCAAATGAGCTCCTTTTCTTTCTGCTCCTTACCTAGACATAAACTTGGCAAGTTTTAGCAACAAGAATACAAATGATAGTCACTGCAGCGGCACATGATCTCTGCTAGTTAAAGAAATTCATTGCTTGTCCTATGTTTTCTGCAGTTTGTGTCCTTTAATGTATAAATCTGCAGTTCTAGCCACTGTTTGTAGTTCTAGCCACTCCTTGCTGCTAGTTCCTCAAGGAGTTCTGCTCAAAATTAGCTCAACAAGTTGCTCAAATTATATGTAGTCAAGCTTGCAAATTGGATTTGCCGTAGTCAACCTATTAATATTTGTCAGTTTTGAAAATTCAGTTTATTCGGTTACTGAAAATTCAGTTAATTCAGTTAGGCACACAAATTTCAGAACTTTTGTGTGCCCTAGTACTTGGTGTTTATAGAAAACCAGGAGTGTCAATGTGACTAGAAAACTGGTCTGCTGGGTCTGAAGCTTACACTGTCTCTTGTGCACCTTTGCTGAATTACCATGAACCCTTGATGTTCACTTTTTTTGCTATCTAAATTGATTTTGTTTGCACATGTTCTTATATGGGTGAAACTTCACTTGTTTTTAGGCTAGTGCAGGGTGTTTCTTTATTCTGTCATCATTTGTAACTATGTCACAAATAAATTGTTCCTTCTTCTGTATTTGACAAGTAATGACTGTTGATAAGACGAGGCATGGATTAAGCTGTTTCTTTCTTTGTAACATACCGTATATCACTCCACAATGAAATACAAGACATATTGATGTGCTTTGTAAAACTTGTTCATGTACCGAACTACTAATGCCTTGTGATGCTCTGAATTACTTGTGATGCCTCTGAATTACTTGTGATCACATTGAGAAAGACTTGTAAAGATGATGATCATCTTTTACAGAAAACAATTTCTGTAAACACGTCAGTAACTTTGCTAGTTTGCTAGGTTTTGTCTCCGACCATCGTGTCATGATGATTTTGCAGTACCCGAGAGGCCCTTGAGTTTCTTTGGAATGTCGATTAACTTCCGTTCCGGCAAATTCGGGTACTCCATATGTCCTATTTTCAGCAAAGGTCATGCTGAAATTTTTCGTGAATTTTAGCATGACTTTGCTAAAAATAGGACATATGGGGTACTTGTGACTAATGCATGGGCCAGGGTATCTTAGTACTTAATTAAGTAGGATCAATTGCCCCTTTATTCTTGCTGCATTAAACCATAAGTGGCAATAGAGCCAAGTGATTAGGCCCAACTTAGAATTCTCCTTCCAAGCTTAGCTTTTAGGATGCCTCGGTGTCGACAAACCATAAATTATAAAACCTTAGCTTTTAGGGTGCCTCGGTGCCGATAAAAACCTAAATGATGAAAGCTTAGGCTTTTAGGGTGCCTCGGCGTCGACAAACCCTAAATGATAAAAGCTTAGCTTTTAGGATGCCTCGGTGTCGACAAACCCTAAATGATGAGACCATGATCTTGTTCCTTGACAATAACCAACTTTTGACCAATTTTTTCCTATTTAGAGCGAAACATGGCCCACAACGATGAGGCCATGGTTCGGGCAAGCAATTCGAGCTGTCCCAGAGATGGAGGAAGAACCTCACCGCTATGAGGACGCCGCAGAAGACACCGATCCTGACTACACAAACCCTAGTGGCGTCGGGGATGACACCACTGATGGTGCCGCCGAGGATGCCACCACTGATGATGGCAGCGCACGCACAGATGGCAGCCAACCGAAGAGGCAACGGAAGGACCGGCGGCCGAACGTGCTCGGCACCGTCAAGGAGGAATTTACTGAAGTGAACTCCAACGGGCATCCAACGGCGCCCAAAGAATTAGTCAAGGGGTACTCGGTTCAGCTCGGGTGCATTCTCTGGAGCACCGTCTCGATCAACACCGAGAACCTAAGGCATAAGGACCGAGGGAATTTGCCCAGCCTCCGCTTCATGAAGCTGCACGAATGATACAAGTTCCCCGTTGACTTTGCAAACACACGCCTCTCAGGGAATAAAGTGAACGGTGTGGCCCTCACGAGGATGAGCAAGGCCCTGTCTACTTGGAGAAGCGCGGTGAAGAGAATGATTGACAAAGGTGATAGTTATGAGAAGATCAAGGCGAAAAATCCTTCGATCAGCGAAGATGACTACAAGGAGTTCAAGATCAAGTGCGGGAGCAGCGGAACCTCCAAATCAAGTCAGTGGGGGAACGAAATGCGGGAGTTGAACTTAGGGGTCCATCAACTCAGTCCCGGCGGTTACAGAGTGGCGGAGCCTATATGGGATAAGGAGGACACGGAGCGTGCCGAGCAAGGCCTACCACCTCGCTTCGAGAAATACCATGACAAGCAGACCAGGAACTATGCCAGGGCCCAGTACAAGGAGGACCCAGTAACAAAGGATCTTACCACGGATCCGAAGACCAGGGCGCTTGAGCGTGTTTTGGTAAGGAATACACCCCCGCGTAATTAGCTCCATATGGTTGCATTCTAATTAATGAAGATTTCTAAATGGTTCACATTCCTTCTGCAGGAGACTGAAAGCAGTAGCGCGGGGTCGACTCAGAGCTCCCCTTGGAACATCACTCTAAATAGGGCGTTGAACATAATGGAAAACAAGGATAAGCTCAGTAAGCCGTTGTCAGCTGGTCGTGTGGCCGGCAAAGGCTTGTCCACAAAATGGTCGTCATACTATAACGCTGGTGGGCGAAAGGAGAGAAAGACCAGCTCGGAAAGCCAGTCGCGCGAGGTTCAAGAACTCAAGGCACAAGTGGCACGGATTCTGGAGATTGTCCAAGAGCAAGTGCAACAACAACTGGGAATGACGCTCACCGCCATTGTGCCTACCTTTATTGAGGGGCTGCAGGCGTGGACTGCGGGCGGCCAACAGGGCCGCCTCGGTTCCCCAAATTTCACGGCCAAGAATCTCGCATAACGCCGCAGGTGGCGCCATTGGTGTCTCCGGCGGAGGCAGTATTGGTTTCTCCGACGCCGGCACGGGCATTGGAGCTTAATGCACCCGGGTGTATGCCGGCCGGCACCACGACAGCAAGCGGCCCCTCCGTCAGTTGCACGCCCGCCGTTCGCGGTGCCTCGACATTAGCCGAGCTCGACGCCATCACGGTAACTAAGCCTCTCGGCCGATGACGTCATCTCCTTGCCTTTGACAGGGCATCCCTGACGCCCTACATGTTTTCGCAGGGCGCCGCCGATGTTCCATGCACTCTCCTGCACTTCGTGGGCGGCGAGTTGATCGATGTCGCCAAGGGCAGAATCGTTCAACCGGGCAACCCCGTGTTCCACGGTAATCCGATGCCACCCACCGTGTATAGGGTTCAACTGGTTCGGGTGCTGCCAGGCTGCGACGAGTTGTTACCTCCGATTCGACCCGCCGGGGCCGACGAAGATGATGTGATGACCCTCAGCGCCTGCGTAAGCTGGCCCCTGCTTTGGCCGAAGAGCCAGATTCGTTTGGGGGCGGGGGACACCACCCCACAGACAACACCGCCAGTCGTGCTGGCGCCAAGCCATGGCAAGACCGCCGCAACGCTACCGGACATGCCAGACATCCCTATGGCACAGGATCCGAACATGCATATGGCACAGGATCCGGACGACGACGATACATTTACCAACGTTGATAAGTACTTTGCCGAACATGGGTACGATGACGAATTCTTGGGGCCTCCTTCTCAAGAACCCAACCCTGCAAAAGACGATCGCGATCTAGCTGGTACCGCGGAGAAACCCAATTGCAACAAGCGTCGTCTGGCGTTCAGTTCTCAGGAGACGCCTCCAGCTGCCACCTTCACCGAGCCTCAGATAGCCGAGGTGCGAAATATTATCAGCCCCAACACACTCAAGAAGGCGGTCTGTGAGAAGAACTCAGTCCCATTACAGCAGAAGAAGAAGGGATGGAAAAGAAAGAGTAACAAGGGTGTGAGCCAGCCGGCACCAAGTACGATCCGTGCTCAGGACGGTCCACCTTCACCTAAGGATATCTCGAGGAGGGTGCATGTGGCGGGTAGGCCGATGCTACCGACTAATCTGCTCAATGCTGTAACCGGTGCTATGCGGAGTCTGCATGACAGTGTCCTTTCTTTGGAGAAGAGGCGTCTCTCCGAGAATGATGTGGCATACCCGGTTTTCGTGGCCAAGGTGCCAGAGGGCAAGGGCTTTGTGGATAACTCCATCGGGTGTACGATCGTCCTGCGGTTTGGTGACATCTTCGCTATGTTCAACCTTCATCCGTTGCACTACACCTTCGTTCGGCTATTTTTGCTGAGTATGGAGATGCGGATCATTAGAGACAAGACCCCAGACATCGTGATAGTCGACCCCTTCTACATGCGTGCCAAAATCTTGGGCAGCGCTGGGGACTGGCAAGTCACGAGTTCTTACCTCGAAGGCGTCATTCTGGCAAACCCAGATAAGGATAACTTCCTCGTGCCTTACTTTCCCGAGTAATTCATCCCCTCACCGCCCCGTAACATATGATTTTTTAGATTTCGTTCATTCTTTTTTTTTTCTAATATTCCGTGTTTTGTGCAGTGACACACATTGCACACTCATCCTCTTAAGCCCGAAATATTCCATGGCCACGTATTTCGACTCGGACCATCAGTCGAAGAAAGACTACACAAATATCAAGAAAGTTCTTGATGATGTTCTCCCCGGCTACGCCAGATCTGGAGGCACCTTCACCAGGCCAGTTTGTAGGTACGGCAAGCACGTGTTCACCCACAATACGACGTTCCCCTACATAAAACAGCCGCATGTCGGTCATAAGGATGCCTACTACGCCCTCCATCACATGCAGGCGATCGTACGGGACCATAATCACTTTCTGCTACCAAATAATCTCAAAGATTGGGCCGCAAGCTTGTCGGCAATCCAGGACGCGGACATCAGACAAGAATTCTTTCACATTCAGTCAGAGTTTGCGGAAATCATCCATCAAGATGTCCTTCGTACCTCCGGGCAGTTCTACCTCAGATATCAACCGTCCAACAGTGAGATAGACACAACGCTAAAAATGCAGGTTGACAACGCCCGCGATTTCATGACCATCACGAGAGACGGCGGCTTCATCCACGCTCCGGTCCCTGAGTCGAGTCGAAAGTAGTGATGCTATGTGTAGTTCTGAAATATCGATTAGCTCATGTTGTAATTAAACTTTAATGAACTTGTATGTCTCTTTGGTTTGGACAGTCGTTCAACTTAGATGTAGTCGAAGCTATTTATTAGTAGGACCACGAATCGTGCTATTAATGTCTTGCTTTTCTCTTTCGATCCTTTTGTTGCATACTTCTATATTGCTTATGTATTGTCTGTGAATTGCTACTAACGTTTTGTTTGGCTAGTGCATAGAGATGCCGTCGTACGTCGTGTACAAGGGTAAGGTTCCTGGAGTCTACGATGACTGGGAGGAGTGTCGGAGACAGGTTCACCGTTTCGGTGGTAATAGTTACAAAGGGTACACCACTAGGGCGGAGGCGGAATCTAGACACGCGCGCTATCTAGCGGGAGAGAGGAGGGAGCGGAGGAGGAACCGGATGAAGACCAGTTTCATCGCGATGATGCTCATCGTGATGACCGGAACTCTCTTCTATGTGATGGTAGTTTAGATGATCGATATCGACTTGTAATGTGAAGACAAACTCGCTACTCGCGGTCTTGAGACTTGTAATGTTCTATCTTTGTTCGGTCTTTTGAATTCGGAGACTAATATGATGAATTGTATTCAGAGACTAATCTTCTATTGTATTCGATGAATCTGTTGTTGCTGTGTGGTGCTGTCTATATTCTGTCCAGTAATATATTTTGTAACCAGTGCAAATAATAGAAAAAATCCCTAATATTCATACTAGTGGCGCACCACCAACTAGTGTGCCATTAGTAAGCCAGAGCACACTAGTGGCACATCATCAACTTGTGCGCCATTAGTAAGCCAGAGCACATGGGTAAATATGCCCCCCTGGGAGGCACACTAATGGCGCACCATGGGATATTCTAATGGTGCACTGCGTGGTGCGCCATTAATATACCAGATACTAATGGCGCACCTGTGGTGCGCCATTAGTAAAAAAAATCTAATCGCGTGATGCTAGTGGCGCACCTGTAGTGCGCCATTAGTAGGCAAAACAGGTGCGCCACTAGCAGGCCTTTTCCTAGTAGTGTGAGGTGTTGCTTAATGGTTTGCTTGCTCAAAGTGCTTAGTGACATGCTCCAAAGCCCTCAACCACTTTATCATATCCACATATGTCCCAAACCAAAAGTCAAACTCGGCCCCACCGAATCTTTCTATCCGGCGCCACCGAGTTCAGTTGACATAGCCACTGCCAGAAACCCTAATCAATTCGGTCTCACCGATGGGATCTCGGTCTCACCGAGATGGGCTTGCAAACTCTTTGTTGTCTATTGCAATAATTTTGGTCTCATCGAGTTTGCTTGGCCAACTCTCTGTTTCACTTATTACCCAAATCGGTCCCACCGAGTTGTGTAATCGGTCAAACCGAGATGAGGCTTTACCCTAACCCTAGCACATCGGTCCTACCGAGTTGATCATATCGGTCCCATCAAAATGCCTAACGGTCACATTATGAACTAAATCGGTCTGACCGAGTTTTCTGATTGGGTCCTACCGAGTTTGGTAAATTGTGTGTAATGGTTAGATTTTGTGTGGAGGCTATAAATACCCCTCCACCCACTCTTCATTCATGAGAGAGCCATCAGAACATGCCTACACTTCCAACATGCATTTTCTTAGAGAGAACCACCTACACTTGTGTTGAGGTCAAGATATTCCATTCCAACCACATAAATCTTGATCTCTAGCCTTATCCAAGTTGCTTTTCACCCAAATTATCTTTCCACCAAATCCAATCCTTTGAGAGAGAGTTGAGTGTTGGGGAGACTATCATTAGAACCACAAGAGCAAGGACTTCATCATCAACACACAATCTGTAACATCCCAAATTTCCAATTTGGAATGTTTTACAATTATTAGCTAAGCATCTATGCATTTTGTTTGAATTGAGTGACATTTGGAAATTTTCAGAGGCAGTTGAGTTTTTTCTTGAATTTGGACTTGATTGGCATTTGAAATTTATTTCAAAAAGACTTGACAAATACTTGAGCAAAAGTATGAGAGGAGTAAACATGACACTCCAAAAATATTGTCAGAAGAAAATATTGCCAAAAATCTGAATTCAGATTTGAATTTATTTGGAATTTGCAGAAAATGTTTTTTTAGTTTCTGTTTTGCCTCTGGAAAAAGGTGCACATTGTAGGATTAATTCTTCTGAGTTTATTAGTATATATATGTCCTATATAAAAATATTATAGTTTCCCTTATTTTAGTTTTCTCTCTACCTTAATTGAAAAAAAGGAAAATCCCCCCGAGCTGGCCAGGCCGACGGCCCAGCCAGCGAGGCCGCAGCCCAGCCAGTGACGGAGCCGGCCTGCCCCAGCGCCCGACGCCTGAACCCTCTCCCCTCGGTCAACCGCTTGCCGCCTCCACTCTCTCTCTCTCACCACGCGCCGGCCCCACCCCTTCCTCTTTCCTCCTCGCGCACGCAATGCCGCCTGGAGCGCCTCCAGAGCGTGCCGCGGTCCCGATCCTCTCGGGACCGTGATCCCGAGTCGACCCCTCGCCCACGCTTAGGCCATATATAAACCCCTTGGCCTCCTCTTCCGAACCCTCCCAAAACCCTACCCAACTCCCACCATAGCTCGCGCCCTCGCCATCCCGATCTCGCTGCTGCCGCCGCAGTTCACCGCCCGTTCCGACTCCGGTGAGTACTCCCTCGACGCCAATTTCCACCCACGTACTCCCCTCGCTGTTGCCCACCTTTTGACAAGGTCTTCCGCCCTCTTATACACAGAAACGACGCCGCGAGCATCTACGCCCATCGCCGGAGCACGTTTGGCCACAGGAGCTTGACGAGCTCGTTCCACTCGCCTCCGTCATCTTCGACCATCACAGAGACCACCCCGACGACGCCCTCGGTCCGCCGCATCTCCCCGACGCCACCGTCTTCTTCCTCGACGACCGGAGCCACCGCACCGCCAACGCCCGAGCCGCCGCCGTCGTCTCCGTTCGTCGCTGTTGCCGCCGACGCTGTAAGCCCGAGCTCCCCTCCACCGTTAGATCTTGCATGTACGGCTTAGATTAGATCCGCGAAGGGTTAGGTTATTTCAATAGATCGGTTTAGATTATGGTTTATTTCTGATTTAGTTCCTGGTTTAGTTAGACCGACCCGATCGGTTTATTCTGCTTAGCCCGTATACGTTTCAGTTAAAGATCGCTCGCGCATTAGATAGTTTTAGAGCGCTCACTGTTTCGGCCTGTTAGCGCGTTAGTTGTTTTTAGTTTTATGTTAGTTTTTGTTTTTAAAACAGAATAGTTCTGTTCTTGTCAAATCTATAACTTTTAGGTTATTTATTATTTTTAGTTGATTCTTTTTTGTTAGTTTGCAAATTTCCTATAGTTTCTGTAGAAAATAGATTCGGCCATGTTTAAGTTCATAAAAACAGTCTTATATTAGTTTTAGTCATATTAGTATTTCTGCTATAAATTGAGTTAGGATTATTTTATTTTAGTGATTCTTTTTTTCACTGCTTTGTTTTGACCTTGCCTAGCAGTACGAATTTATTTGGGTATTTTTAATCTTTATTAAAAATAGTTTTTACCCGAAAACAAGTTGTTCTAGTTTTTTTAGATTGCTGTTGTTTTCTGTTGTTCTAGTTATTTTTAAAAAAATTATTTTACCTCTGTTAGAATTTATTTTAGATTATTTTCTGTAGTTACACAGGGTGAACTTTTATTTACAGAAAAAGAAAATGTTTATTTTTTTTCTTGCTAGTTGTTGGCTTGGAGTTCTTCGAGTTTTTCTTTGGTTTTGGTTTGATTGCTTATGTGTGATTTACGTTAGCTTGCTGTTATGTTAATGTGATTGCATGTTTGTACGCTTATGTGGTTATTGTTTGCTTTGAATAGAATTCCCGGAGGCGAAGCCTGCTATTATGAGTTGCTAGCTTTCGAAGACCGTCAGCCAGGCAAGTCATTTGATCATGTTTTACAATACCTATGATTTTGTTGCATTAGAATTATTCCTCCCACCGATGCATGCAGTAGGAGAATTTTATATGTTCTTGAGTAGTATCATGAGGTAGGATGAGCCCAATTCCCCTTGTTACCATTGCCCGGGACGATGTAGTTTATTTTGCTATGCTCGTAGACGAGGTTGGTTGAGAGATTCATAAGGGAGATGTGAGAGTCAAGATGATGAAAACCCCATGACTTCAAGCTCAAGATGGACTTCAAATTCACTCTTTGGGTGGAGGACGGTTGTGACGGGCACCTGGAGCGACCAGCGGATGGCCGGGATGCATGGAGAAGCGCCATGACATCTTGCGGAAAGCTTCACCCAGCCACGAAGAGACAGATGGATACACCCTGACCGGAAGCTTACCTGTGCAGCCGCAAGCCATTATGGGCTCTGGCTTGGTCGACCCTAGGCGTGACTCTGGCCGGACGGTGCTACGAGATGTAGAAGAACGGTAGGATTGGATGGGCACCGGCAGTGGCCCAGAGGAACTCTACGGAAGACCCTGTTTCGTTCATCCCGTCTTCAAACACCAGGCAGTGCGAGGACATAAAGGAGGGAATGATTCTTGCGGGTAAAGTGCACAAGACTCTGCAGAGTAACAACCTAATCGATTATCCGTGTCCCCGGTTACGGACATTTGAGCCTCTGGAATTGGAGTATTTCGAAAATCTCAACACCGAACTTAATAAATTAATTGAGGGGTTATTTTAATAATTGTGAATGAGACATTGGTTGGCGGAACCTTATCAATAACAACCAACATTTTGTAGTAATTGCAAGCAAGTTCGTTTTGTTGTAGGAACAAATTGGCTTTTTCACAAAAACATAAAACTTAGAGCCCCACAACCAAATTGCATATAGTGTTAGCATTATTATTGTTGTTCTCTCTATGACTTGCCGGCATATTCAAAATGCTGACCTACACGACTGCAACGTCTCATGTTGCAGAGGAGTTTTCCGACCAGGAGTGAGGCTACGATCTACGCTTGGTGATTGCCCTATGGAGTCAGATGGACTCGCTTATTGTCTACGCTTCCGCAGCTTTATTTAGTTTATTTCTCATGAGTTGGCCTTCGGCCAAATTTATTATGATGTAATAAAGACTCGATATGAGAATCGTGTAATAAACTCAGGTGTGATTGAACTTTGAATCTTTTTATCAATGTATTGTGTGTGTGCCAGCATGATCTTGGGATGGTACATCTACACAGAGACTTGGCCGATTTCGGGTCGGGTCGCTACACCATCTATTACCTTTTGGAGAGTGGTGTCTCCTAGATTGGTTAGGTATCACTTGGGAGCCTCCGTCAAGATTGTGGAGTTGAACCAAGGAGTTTGTACGGGCAAGGAGATCGCCTACTTCGTGAAGATCTACCCTAGTGAGGCAAGTCCTTCGTGGGCGATGGCCATGGTGGGATAGACAAGGTTGCTTCTTCGTGGACCCTTCGTGGGTGGGGCCCTCCATGGACTCGCGCAACCATTACCCTTCGTGGGTTGAAATCTCCATCAACGTGGATGTACGATAGCACCACCTATCGGAACCACGCCAAAAATCTCCGTGTCTCCAATTGCGTTTGCACACTCCAATCCCATCCCTTTACATTCTTGCAAATTGCATGCCTTACTTTCCGCTGCTCATATACTCTTGCCATGTTTGCTTGAATGTGTTGTGGATATTTAAACTTGTGCTAAAACTCTACCTTAACTTGAAGAAAATAAAAAATGCAACTTTTCTTTGTTAAGAGTCTATTCACCCCCCTCTAGACACCTCTTCTCGATCCTTTCAGGCGCCCACCGGAGCTCCTCGTCGGTGGCACGCTGGAGGTTATCGGCCCACCTCCACGCATCGATGAGGTGCCTAGCGCCTTTGACCTTCCTCGTGAAGTACCCGTCTTCGTACACCTCCTCCGAACAACAACGCGCACGCCCCAAAACCTCCACCGCCTCCTTTTTTCCAGGCGGCATCATGGGCTTCACAGGATGCCTGGTACCTGGCTTCCTCCTCCGTCATCTCCTTCTTGAACGCCACTTTCCTGGCTTTCTCAGCTGGCAGCAGCGAATTCCACACACAAAGATTGTACTGGCCCCAAAACCAATCCAAAGTTGGGGCGTCCGGCGCAACCTCATCCGGCGGCGCGTAGGGGTCCTCCTCGTCGCTGCTCTTTGACTGAGCATCCTCGGGGGGCGACGAGCTCTCGTAGGCGCGTGGGCAGATCGGCGACGCCATGGCAAAGATTTGAGAGAGAGAGAGAGAGAGATGGGGGGCGAGCGAGGGGAGGATGTAGATGAGAATGCAGGCGGGACGGCGTGAGCAAGGTAGTATTTATTGGCGGCCGGAATCTAGATCGATGGGAGCAGTACACACCCCGGTCGCCATAATTTACGAGTACCATAGTTTGAATTACACATGATTTCCGCCACAAAATCCATGTGTGAGCTTAATAGATGACGGTTTCAAATACAGAACCGTGTCTGATTAATAACACGCGCCACTCAGCTTTCAAACCTCGAGGCGCGAAATAGAGTGCCAATCGTGTGGGGGCCGGTTGTCTTGCCAGATCTTTACATTTTCTTTTTTGAACACCAGATGTTTACATCGTCTGATGATTTTTTATCTCGCACACAAGTACACAAAAATATGATTTTTCAAACTGTTATTAGCCGTTTTATGTAGATGTAGTTCAAATTTGAATTACGATCATTAAATGGCTAGAAAATCACTTACAAGTCTTTAAAAGGTCAAATGACCCCTAGAATTCTCCAAATTTTCACATGATAGTTGTATTAGTGCATGTTAAATGTAGAAAAATTTGAAGGCCGTAAGAGGAAGCTATCTCATGCTCGTCATCAAACATACATTGTTCCCTCTCGAAAACATGAGCCTTCTAGTGAGTTGCTACGGTTTCCAAACTTTCGTCAAACTGGCCAATTTTTTTACCACATCATCTTGGTGGCATGACATTACATCAAGCAAGCTTTCATGTTTCTCTAATCATTTTTTAATTTTTTGGAATTAAAATGCCATGGCACTCCATGCATGTGTCCATGCCGTGACACCAATATGTTTGAAAATTCCTTCTAATTTACTGCACATGGAATTAACTCGCACACAAGTACACAAATATGATTTTTCAAATCGTTATGGTTAGCCTTTGCATGTAGATGTAGTTCAAATTTGAATTATAGTCATTAAATGGCTAGAAAATCACTTAAATGTCTTTGAAAGGTCAAATGACCCCTAGATTTTTCCATTTTTTCACATGACAGTTGTATTAGTGCACGTTAAATGTAGAATTTTTTGAAGGCCATAAGAGGAAGTTGTCTCCCGTTCGTCATCAAACATGCATTGTTCCCTCTCGGAACCACGAGCCATCTATTGAGTTGCTCCGGTTTGTGAAGGGTGTGTGTCCAAACTTTCGTCAAATAGGCCAATTTTTTTACCACATCATCTTGGTGGCATGACATTACATCAAGCAAGGTTTCATGTGTTTCTGATCTTTTTTTAATTTTTTGGAATTTAGATGCCATGGCACTCCATGCATGTGTCTAGGGCGTGAGACCAATATGTTTGAATTTTCCTTCCAATTTATTACACATGGAATTAACTCACACAAGTACACAAATATGATTTTTCAAACCGTTATGGTTAGCCGTTACATGTAGATGTAGTCCAAATTTGCATTACATTCATTAAATGGCTAAAAATCACTTAAATGTCTTAAAAAGGTCAAATGACCCCTGGAATTTTCCAAATTTTGCCACGATAGTTGTATTAGTGGACGTTAACTGTAGAACTTTTTGAAGCTCGTAAGAGGAAGCTATCGCCCGTTCGTCATCAAACATGCATCGTTTCCACTCAGAACGACGATCCTTCTAGTGAGTTGCTTCGGTTTGTGAGGGGTGTGTGTGTCCAAACTTTCGTCAAACATGCCAAATTTTTTACCACATCATCTTGGTGGCATGACATTACATCAAGCAAGGTTTCATGTGTTTCTGATCTATTTTTTATTTTTTGGAATTTAAATGGTGGCACTCCATGCTTAATTGTGTCATAGCCGTGAGACCAATATGTATGAAAATTCCTTCTAATTTACTGCACATGGAATTAACTCGCACACAAGTACACAAAATATGACTTTTCAACTGTCATGGTTAGATGTTGCATATACATGTAGTTCAAATTTGAATTACGGCCATTGAATGGCTAGAAAATCACTTAATTGTCTTAAAAGGTCAAATGACCCCTGAAATTTTCCAAAATTTGACATGACAGTTGTATTAGTACTACAAATTTTCTTGTACATTTAAAACATCATCCGTTGCCACTTTACTCGAAATTCGTCTTTCACAGCTAATAAAAAACATCAACAACATCACACACAGTTTTTTGTAGGAATCTTTTGCGATGAAAATTCCTGGGTCTATTTAAATCTTCCTCCTTAAGCTTCACGACTGCTCGCTTCCAAAGGTCGGGCGACCCCCAAATCCACGAATCCCGATCCCCATTCCCGCAACCCCTTCTTGCAAAGATGACGCCGTGGAAACGCTTCGTGAAGGCCCGTATGGTTGCCGCTCCTCCCCGAGCGCCTCCGCCTACGCCGAGAGCGCGTCCGCATACGCCAAGAGTGTCGCCTCATCCGCATTGAGCGTGGCCGCATCCGCCGAGAGGGCGTCTGCGGCAGCCAAGATAGCTGCAGCTGCGACGGCGGCAGCAAACGCTGAGAGCGCTCGAGCTGTCGTCCGTGTCGTCGATGTCGCCCTGGCTGGGGTCGAGTCCATCCACTCCAAGATCGAGGACGCACACGCCAAGATATTCCAGGCCACCTCAGAATCCAGCATGCAACCCGAAAAGGTGGCGATGGCCATGGAGCACCTACTTCCTCATGAGATCGTCGAGCGGGAGATGAAGATGCAGGAGGCGGCGGAGATCGAGGAGCACCGGGAGGAGGAGTTGCGCGTGGCCGAGGTCGAGGTAGTGAAGAGTTTGTCCGTCGAGGAATCGGCGATGGAGTACCAACGTGAGCTCTGGCGCAGCCACTACTACGAGTATTACAACCTTGAGGGCGGCGCCGAGGACGAGGGTGCGGTCGTCTTCAGGAGGGGGGACACGGAGTCCACCAACGGCGACATGTCGCCAGGACAAGTCATCGACGTCTCATCTAACACCGGCGATGCAAAGGCTGGCGCGGTGGTGGATTTGTTAAAATTATGCGTACTTAGGCTTTATTTTTAATGCCGATCTTTTGTTAGAGCAATGTTTAGGTCAATTGTCTCTGTTTAATTACGGAAATTGCTCGATTCAGTAAGTGTGGTATGTGTGCTGTACGCTCTTTTGTGTGCCCAAATTAGCAAGCGATGTTAAATTATGCAATGACGTGGATGAGGACAGTACCCGGGGAAATATCCACCAAAATTTGAATTATCAAACTCATCCCATGCGCGTAAACCATAAGAATCGTTTGTGATGCACACAATCGTTCAAAGTAAATGGTGTCTGGCGGCACCGTGCGCAAAGTTTCCCTCCACATTTCGAAATTTTTGGCCTATCGCCGAAATATCTACCCCCGCCACCCCCTTTTCTCCCCGACCACAAGGCACATTTCCCCTGTTTCCTCCTTCCTTCCTTCCTAAGCTATAGCCGCTTCCTCGCTTGCTTCCTCGCTCTCGCCGTCTCGCATCCTATCGCCGGGGTCGCCATGGTCTTCATCAATGACCTCTCCAGTGGTTCCTCCTCCGAAGAAGACTCCTTCACCACCTGGGTATGCCTCTCTTCTCTCTCTCGGGCTATGACTTGGAATTAAGGATTTTAACCCAGCGGTCGATTTGAGTCATTTCTAACTCTTGTAACTCCCTAGGACCACCAGTTGCAATGAATGGAGCGGGGTGGCTGAAGATCTGTCTGCTCGTTGTCACCATCAATCTCCATGCGTGAAGCTAGTTGTGTTTGAATCTGTGGACAGTGGGAGGAAGTTTCTGGCATGTGGAGAGAAGGTTAGACCCTCTTTCGTTGTTACAAATCATTTGTTAGATGTGATTCAGACACTGTCATGGTCCTGACCCATTCATACCACACCTTCAACCAAACGCATCCTAAGACAGTCACAGTTTGTACCTACTGTCTAAAAATGTTGCCATCTCATCAACGGTGCCATTAGAAAATTATTTGGCACCGCTTCAGTAGTTTGTGCGGCCAACTTTGGCCCACACATCCGAGCAGCCAAGCAGTAAAATACTAAATCTTTATGGCACAAAGGAACTGGGCATCGGAGCAACTAGGTGCTCCGGAGTCCGGGTCCTGATTTTTTTCCGCTGCATCGGCTCGCCAGTCCAGGGCATCGGTGCGAAATGCACAACAGTTGTCTTTACACCAGTTTTGGCATACATAGTGGACGACCTTAGTGCTATTAGTTCGATGTTACTAAATTTGTGCATGTACACACCTATTAGTATCAATTTGCTATCATCCAAACACTGTCGCTATGTTGTTGCAGTTATATTTAGCTTCCTCATAAAATTTTCAATTTGTTATTTATAGTACATGAGTAAGAACTTGTAGTGTTGTTGTAGTTAATTATAGCTTCTGATGTTTCATAATTTGGTTGTTGTCTCAGTAGCAATTAATTCATTTGCACATTGATCTTTTTTGAGAAGATATGTCATAATTAACCTATTTCTTCAGTTTTTCAAAATAAGTATTGGTAATTTTCTATGTTGCTATAAATCCATTTCCCCTACAATTGTTACTGATCTAATTTTAACTATTATAGGATGAACGGAAGTGTTTGTACTTGGAGTGGGTTGATCAAGAGTTGCCACAGTCTTTGAAGATGTGCCTAGCAAAGCTCTGGAGCATGTATGAGGAAGAGAACAGAGGTAGGCTTAGAGAAGTGTTGTCAACGCTGAAGAATATTTGAAGATGTGGGATAAAAAGAGGAAGGTGGAGAATGAGCTCAGATTTTTTTAATCAGACTTTGCTAAGATGGTGTTGGCAAAGGAGGAGGCACTTTCCCATTGGCGATTAAAACAGGTTCTTACTGAACTGAAAGCAGAGGTGGATAAGACGATCCTGGATGATCTCGATTAGGGAAATAAATATATTGTTCTAATATTGTTCTTATGAAGCTGAACTAGCTATATGATGTATTGTGTTGTTTTCAGGTAGCTATCGTACTGTGATGTTAAAATATATTTATGTGCCTAATATGAAATTGGCAAACTGCTGTTTGATACGAAATGTGAATTTATGCAATCGGAATTATTAATTGTAAACTAATAAACCTGCTAAATGGGTCATGGAACTTTGCAAATAGTTCTAGCAGTAAAAGCACTTGTGATGGATAGCCTAATGTCACACAATTTTGTTCATCAAATCATATGTGATGTATTTGAATAAAAGCAAATGGTTAACTGAGGTAGAGCATGTGTGATAATTACACCAATCACACGCGAGCCTATACATAAAACTGTGTGGGATGTACATACGAACGGAAACGTTTTCCCTGGATTGACTGTGTGGGATGTACATACGAACGGAAAGGATTTCCCTGGATTGACTGTGTGGGATGTACATAAGAACATAAACATATTCCTTGGATTGACTGTGTGGAATGTACGTAACAAACTGAAACGTTTGTTTGGGACTGACTGTGTGGGATGTACTTACGACTGGAACCGATTGGGCCTGTATAATCGTATTTGATCGCTCGCCCGTTGCACACGACCTCATTTTGCCGAGCGTGTGTGCCAGGAGAGCCTATCCTCGACGGTTTGTGGGTCGTGTGGGAAGGACCCCCCTATCTCCCACACTCACTAGGCGACGGTTTAAAATGCCGTCGCGGGAAGGGGTTAGAAACCGTTTGTATAGCACCTTGCTGTACCAGTGTGTTATCTAGCTCTGCACTTGATTCATCTTCTATTTCAAGTAAGCTTGTGACACCACCGCGTGCTATTAATTATGACATGTCGCAAGTAATTAATGATGCTACTTCTTTTGTGAATGATGCTATTTATGATGCTAGTACTTTTCTTGATGATACTATTCCACTAGGTCAATTTCTTGATGAACAACTTCCTAGAGCTAAAGAATTTGAGAATACTGAAACTGATGAAATTATTGAAACTGGAAATTATGAAACACCCATTCCACCTAGCTCTCCTAGATATGAATTTCCTAAGATACCTGAGGGTTATGTTATGGATGGAGAGATAGCTAGACAATTTCTTGCTTGTAATGATAGAGATGATCTTAAGAAATTACTATGTAAGATGAAAGAAAAATCTCCGAATGCTTGAATGAAATATGATCCTAAGTTTGCTACGTCACCTATCTTCATTACTGATAAGGATTATGAATTCTATATAGATCCTGAGTTAATTACTTTGTTTGAATCTGATCCTTTCCATGTTTATGAATCTGAAACCGCTGTGGGACACCTTACTAAGTTGAATGATATAGCCACCCTATTTGCTCATGAGGAAAAAATGGGCTACTACTATATTCTTAAGTTGTTTCCTTTCTCACTAAAGGGTGATGCTAAGATATGGTTTAATACTCTTGCTCCTGGTTGTGTGCGTAGTCCCCAAGATATGATATCTTACTTCTCTGAAAAATATTTTCCTGCTCATAAGAAACAAGCCGCCTTACAGGAAATATTTAACTTTGTGCAAATTGAAGAAGATAATCTCTCTCAAGCTTGGGGGAGGCTTCTCCAATTACTTAATGCTTTGCCGATCATCCTCTCAAGAAAAATGAAATACTTGATATCTTTTATAATGGACTAACCGATGCTTCTATGGATTACCTAGCTAGTTGTGTTGGTTGTGTTTTTAGGGAACGAACTATTGAGCAAGCTGAAGAACTATTGAATAATATATTGCGGAAAGATAATGATTGTACACTTCCTGAACCACCACCTAAACCAACTCCAAAGAGGAGAGGTATTCTATTTCTCAGTCCTGAATATATATATATATATATATATATATATATATATATGCAAGCGGCAAAGAAATCTATGAGAGAAAAGGGTATTAAAGCTGAAGATGTTAAGAATTTACCACCTATTGAAGAAATACGTGGACTTGACACCCCGACACGGGTAGTAGAGGTAAATTCTCTTATAAGATTTTATGAAGGTGATATTCTTTACAATAAATCTGCCAGTTAATGCTTGTATGAATTTGACAATTACATTATTAAGCAAGATCATTTTAATGCGTATGTTATGAAACAATTGAAACGTAATGCATGTATGATTGATCGCTTAAGTGACTTGTTGTTTAGAATTGCCAATGATGTCAAAGGTCTAGGAAAACATGCTTCTATGGTCCAGACTCTGTTAGAACAAGTTGCTAAGTCACAAAAGGATTTGCTTAATGAGATGAATAGTAATATGAAAGATCATGCTGTTAGAGTAATGACTAGAGGAGGTGCAATGACTCAGGAGCTACTATATCCTAAAGGTCATCCTAAAAGAATTGAACGAGATTCTCAGAAATTAATATTGGTGCACCTAGTCCTTGTAAGAAGAAAAGGAAAAAGAAAAATGATAGGAATTTGCATGCTTCTAGTGAACCAGAGGTAGAAAAACCTTCGGAGGATAGTAATGATGTTTATATTTATGATGCTCAGACACAATGTGGTAATGAACATTCACCTACTGATAATCATAATGATAAAGATGATGTTTATGTTGATGCTCAACAAAACAATGATAAAGAACCTGAAAGTGCAACTATCCCTGGGTGGTTTTGGTAATTATTAACAACATATAGCTCATTGAGCTAATGCTATTTCAAGATAAATATTTCAGGAAAGCTCAATGATTGGCATGGCATGGATTAGGAATGTGGACCCCTCAAAATGCTAAGGACACATATTGGCTCAAGCTCAAGACTCTACATTTTACTATTAGTGATCCAAGATCACATTGAGTCCATAGGAAAAGCCAATACTATTAAAAGGGGATGAGGTGTTGCTTAATGGCTTACTTGCTCAAAATGCTTAGTGATATGCTCCAAAAACCCTCAACCACTTTATCATATCCACATATGTCCCAAACCAAAAGTCAATTTTGGCCCCACCGAAACATTCTATTCGGCGCCACCGAGTTCACTTGACATAGCCACTGCCACAAACCCTAGTCATTTCGGTCTCACCGATAGGGATCTCGGTCTCACCGAGATGGGATTGCAAACTCTCTGTTTCCCTTCGTAACGTTTTGGTCCAACCGAGATGAGCGATCAGTCCCACCGAGTTCGTGATGCGAACTCTCTGTTTCCCCTTCTTTACGTTTCGGTCTTACCGAGATGAGCGAATCGGTCCCACAGAGTTTGCCTAACCAACTCTCTGGTTAGCTTATTACCAAAATTGGTCCCACCGAGTTTGTGTAATCGGTCTCACTGAGATTACATTATGCCCTAACCCTAATCAAATCGGTCCGACCGAGTTGACATGTTGGTCCCACCAAAAAGCCTAACATTCACATTTTGAACTGAATCGGTCTGACCGAGTTTTGATTCGGTCTCACCGAGTTTGGTGAATTGTGTGTAACGGTTAGATTTTTTGTGGAGGCTATATATACCCCTCCACCCACTCTTCATTCGCGAGGAGAGCCATCAGAACATGCCTACACTTCCAACATACATTTTCTGAGAGAGCAACCGCCTACTCATGTGTTGAGGTCAAGATATTCCATTCCAACCACGTAAATCTTGATCTCTAGCCTTCTCCAAGTTGCTTTCCACTCAAATCATCTTTCCACCAAATCCAAATCTGTGAGAGAGAGGGTTGAGTGTTGGGGAGACTATCATTTGAAGCACAAGAGCAAGGAGTTCATCATCAACACACCATCTATTACCTTTTGGAAAGTGGTGTCTCCAAGATTGGTTAGGTGTCACTTGGGAGCCTCCGTCAAGATTGTGGAGTTGAACCAAGGAGTTTGCACGGGCAAGGAGATCGCCTACTTCATGAAGATCTACACTAGTGAGGCAAGTCCTTCGTGGGAGACGACCATGGTGGGATAGACAAGGTTGCTTCTTCGTGGACCCTTTGTGGGTGGAGCCCTCCATGGACGCGCGCAACCGTTACCCTTCGTGGGTTGAAGTCTCCATCATCGTGGATGTATGATAGCACCACCTATCGGAACCATGCCAAAAATCTTCGTTTCTACATTGCGTTTGCTCCCTCCAAACTCCTCCCTTTACCTTCATGTGCAATGTTTTACATTCCGCTGTTATACTCTTAGAATTGCATGTGTAGGTTGATTGCTTGACTTGTGCAAAGTTGCTAAAATCTGCCAAGACTTAAAATTGGGAAAAGGCTAGATTTTTATTTGGTCAAGTAGTCTAATCACCCCCTCTAGACATACTTTCGATCCTACAAGTGGTACCAGAGCTTTGGTCTCTATTTCCTTGATTTCCATAGCTTTTGGTGATCATAGCCTTGGTTTCACAACCTAGGAGAAACTATCACCGTACAGGTCCTTACTTTGATGGAACTAATTTTGCTAGTTGGAAGCATACGATGAAAATGCATATTCTTGGACATAACCCCGCTGTTTGGGCTATTGTGTGTATTGGCTTGCAAGGTGAATTCTTTGATGGGAGAGAACCAAATCGTGAAGCTACAGCGGAAGAGTTGAAGATGCTGCAATACAATGCTCAAGCTTGTGATATTCTCTTCAACGGATTGTGCCCGAAGAATTCAACAAAATCAGCCTTCTTGAGAATGCAAAGGAGATTTGGGATATGCTACCTCTTGAGCACTACGTTGGTTTTCCCTAGAAGAGGAAATTGTGATGCAGCAAAGTAGCGTAAGTATTTCCCTCAGTTTTTGAGAACCAAGGTATCAATCCAGTAGGAGGCTACGTGCGAGTCCCTCGCACCTACAGAAAACAAATAAATCCTCGCAACCAATGCGATAAGGGGTTGTCAATCCCTTCACGGTCACTTACGAGAGTGAGATCTGATATATATGATATGATAATATTTTTGGTATTTTTGTGATAAAGATGCAAAGTAAAATAAAAGCAATGTAAAAAGCAAAGGAAATAACTAAGTGTTGGAAGATTAATATGATGAAGATAGACTGGGGGCCATAGGTTTCACTAGTGGCTTCTCTCAAGAGCATAAGTATTTTACGGTGGGTGAGCGAATTACTGTTGAGCAATTGACAAAATTGAGCATAGTTATGAGAGTATCTAGGTATGATCATGTATATAGGCATCACATCCGAGACAAGTAGACCGACTCCTGCCTGCATCTACTACTATTACTCCACTCATCGACCGCTATCCAAAGATGCATCTAGAGTATTGAGTTCATGAAAACAGAGTAATGCCTTAAGCAAGATGACATGATGTAGAGGGATAAATTCATGCAATATGATAAAAACCCCATCTTGTTATCCTCGATGGCAACAATACAATACGTGCCTTGCTGCCCCCTCATCACACCGGAAAGGACACCGCAAGATTGAACCCAAAGCTAAGCACTTCTCCCATTGCAAGAAAGATCAATCCAAGAGGCCAAACCAAACCGATAATTCAAGAGACTTGCAAAGATAACCAATCATACATAAAAACAATTCAGAAAATATTCAAATATTTTTCATAGATAATCTTGATCATAAACCCACAATTCATCGATCTCAACAAACACACCGCAAAAAGAAGATTACATCGAATAGATCTCCACGAGAGAGGGGGAGAACATTGTATTGAGATCCAAAAAGAGAGAAGAAGCCATCTAGCTACTAACTATGGACTCGAAGGTCTGAATTAAACTACTCACACTTCATTTGAGAGGCTATGGTGTTGATGTAGAAGCCCTCCGTGATGGATGCCCCTCCTATGGAGCTCCTAATGTGCCCCAAGATGGGATCTCGTGGGTACAGAATGTTGCGGCGGTGGAATTAGGTTTTTGGCTCTGTATCTGATCATTTCGGGGTACGTAGGTATATATAGGAGGAAGGAGTACGTTGGTGGAGCAACAGGGGGCCCGCGAGGGTGGAGGGCGCGCCTTGGGGGGGGGGGGTGGGGGGGTGGGGGGGGGTGGGCGCGCCCCCCTACCTCGTGGCCTCCTCTTTTATTTCTTGACGTAGGGTCCATGACTCCCGGATCATAATCTTCCTAAAAATCACGTTCCCGAAGGTTTCATTCCGTTTGGACTCCATTTGATAATCCTTTTCTGCGGAACTCTGAAATAGGCAAAAAAAAACAGCAATTCTGGGCTGGGCCTCCGGTTAATAGGTTAGTCCCAAAAATAATATAAAAGTGAATAATAAAGCCCAATAATGTCCAAAACAGTAGATAATATAGCATGGAGCAATCAAAAATTATAGATACGTTGGAGATGTGTCATGATACTTTGATAGATATGCACAAGGGTACCGACTCTGTCAAGGAATCCAAATTGGATGTGCTCCAAAGTCCAGCTTGACAAGTTCAAAATGAAGGATGGTGAAGGTGTCGTTGAAATGTACTCTAGGCTTGCTCTCATCACAAATGAGATTGCCGGCTTAGGAAGTGAAGACATGACCGATAGATTCATCATCAAGAAGATTCTAAGAGCCTTGGATGGAAAATATGATACCATGTGCACATTGATCCAAATGATGCCCAGTTACAAAGATCTCAAGCCAACAGAAGTCATTGGAAGAATTGTTCCTCATGAAATGTCACTCAAGGATAAGGAACAGCTTCACAACAAGTCAAGTGGTGCTTACAAAGCTTCATGTGGTGCTCCTACATCATCAAGTGAGAAACAAACTTTCAATGAAGAATTTAGCCTAATGGTGAAGAACTTCAACAAGTTCTACAAGAGTAGAAGCAAGGAAAGAAGTACCAAGTCAAGGTCCTACAATGACAAAAGATTTTCTAGTCGTGAGCGTAATTTCTACAATTGTGGAAGACCCGGACACTACTCCAATGAGTGTACGGCTCCCTACAAAAGAAGAGAAGATTCACCCAAAAGAAGAAGTAGAAGATCATGGTGCTACTTTGAAGCACAAGTGTGGTAAAAGGATAGTAACATTGTCCCTTCTCTATTTTTCTCTCATTTTTGTTTTTTTATTTGGGCCTTTTCTCTTTTTTATGGCCTCTTTTTATTTATTTATTTTTCGTCCGGAGTCTCATCTCGACTTTGGGGGAATCATAGTCTCCATCAACCTTTCCTCACTTGGGACAATGCTCTAAAAATGAAGATCATCACACTTTTATTTTCTTACAACTCAACAATTACAACGCGATACTTAGAACAAAATATGACTCTATATGAATGCGTCCGGGATATGCAATGAATCAAGAGTGACATGTATGAAAGAATTATGAACGGTGGCTTCGCCACAAATACGATGTCAACTACATGATCATGCAAAGTAATATGACAATGATGGAGCGTGTCATAATAAACGGAATGGTGGAAAGTTGCATGGCAATATATCTTGGAATGGCTATGGAAATGCCATAATAGGTAGGTATGGTGGCTGTTTTGAGGAAGATTTATGGTGGGTGTATGATACCTGCAAAAAAGTGCGCGGTATTAGAGAGGCTAGCAATGGTGGAAGGAAGAAGGGTGCGTATAATCCATGGACCCAACATTAGTCATAAAGAACTCATATACTTATTGCAAAAATCTACAAGTTATCAAAGCAAAGTATTACACGCATGCTCTTAGGGGATAGATTGGTAGGAAAAGACCATCGCTCATTCCCGAAAGTGCCACTCATAAGGAAGACAGGTCAATAAATAAATCATGCTCCGACTTCATCACATAACGGTTCACCATACGTGCATGCTACGGAATCACAAACTTTAACACAAGTATTTCTCAAATTCACAACTACCCAACTAGCATGACTCTAATATCACCATCTTTATATCTCAAAACAATTATCAAGCATCAAACTTTTCTTAGTATTCAACACACTCATAAGAAATTTTACAAATCATTTATGCTTAGCATATTAGGATTATTAAAGCAATTACCATGCTATTTAAGACTCTCAAAATAATCTAAGTGAAGCATGAGACATCAATAGTTTCTATAAAACAAATCCACCACCGTGCTCTAAAAGATATAAGTGAAGCACTAGAGCAAAACTATATAACTCAAAAGATATAAGCGAAGCACATAGAGTATTCTAAAACTCCAAATCATGTATGGATCTATCAAAAGGTGTGTACAGCAAGGCTGATTGTGGTAAACTAAAAAGCAAATACTCGAATCATACAAGACGCTCCAAGCAAAACACATATCATGTGGTGAATAAAAATATAGCTCCAAGTAAAGTTACCGATGGAAGTAGACGAAAGAGGGGATGCCTTCCGGGGCATCCCCAAGCTTTGGCTTTATGGTGTCCTTAGATTATCTAGGGGGTTCCATGGGCATCCCCAAGCTTAGGCTCTTTCCACTCCTTGTTCCATAATCCATCAAAAATCTTTCACCCAAAACTTGAAAACTTCACAACACAAAACTCAACAGAAATCTCGTGAGGTCCGTTAGCGAAAGAAAACAAAATAACACTTCAAGGTACTTTAATGAACTCATTCTTTATTTATATTGGTGTTAAACCTACTGTATTCCAACTTCTCTATGGTTTATAAACTATTTTACTAGCCATAGATTCATCAAAGTAAGCAAACAACACACGAAAAACAGAATCTGTCAAAATCAGAACAGTCTGTAGTATTATGTAACTAAAGCAAACTTCTGGATCTCCAAAATTTCAGCCAAAATAGGAAGACCTAGGAAATTTGTTTGTAGATCAGAAGCAATTGGAATCAGTATTTTATCACGTTCTGGTGATTTTTAACAATTGTTTTCGTGAACAGAAAGTTTCTGGAATTTCTGCAAGACCAAATAACTATCATCCAAGAAGATCCTATAGGTTTAACTTGGCACAAACACTAATTAAAGCATAAAAACACATCTAACCAGAGGCTAGAACAAATATTTATTCCTAGACAGAAGCAAAAAGCAAAAAACTAAAAATAAAATTGGGTTGCCTCCCAACAAGCGCTATCGTTTAACGCCCCTAGCTAGGCATAAAAGCATGGATAGATCTATGTATTGCCATCTTTGGTAGGCAATCCATAAGTGGCTCTCATGATAGATTCATATGATAATTTTATTTTCTTCCTAGGGAATTGTTCCATGCCTTTCTTTAATGTAAATTGGAATCTAATATTCCCTTCCTTCATATCAATAATTGCACCAATTGTTCTAAGGAAAGGTATACCAAGAATAATAGGGCATGAAGGATTGCAATCTATATCAAGAACGATAAAATCTACGGGCACATAGTTCCTATTTGCAACAATAAGAACATCATTAATTCTTCCATAGGTTTATTAATAGTGGAATCCGCAAGGTGCAAGTTTAGAGAGCAATCATCAAAATCGCGAAAATCTAGCAAATCACACAAAGTTTTGGGAATAGTGGAAACACGAGCACCCAAATCACACAAAGCATAGAACTCATGATCCTTGATCTTAATTTTAATAGTAGGTTCCCACTCATCATAAAGTTTTCTAGGGATAGAAACTTCCAACTCAAGCTTTTCTTCATAAGATTGCATCAAGGCATTAACGATATGTTTAGTGAACGCTTTATTTTGACTATATACATGAGGAGAATTTAGCACGGATTGCAACAAGGAAATACAATCAATCAAAGAGCAATTTTAATAATTAAATTCCTTGAAATCAAAAATAGTGGGTTTAGCAACTTCTAGGGTTTTGATTTCTTCAATCCCACTTTTATCAATTTTATCATCAAGATCTAAAAAGTCCAAATTTTTGGAATTCCTTCTAGGTAAAGGTGGATCATATTCAGTCCCATCATTATCAAGATTCATATTGCAAAACAAAGATTTAATAGGGGACACATCAATAACCTTTAGATCTTCATCTTTATTTTCATAGAAATTTAAAGAACACGCTTTTATAAAGCAATCTTTTCTTAGCACGCATCCTAGCGGTTCTTTCTTTGCACTCACCAATGGAAATTCTCATGGATTTGAGAGACTCGTTGATATCATGCTTAGGAGGAATAGATCTAAGCTTTAAAGAATCAACATCAAGAGAAATTCTATCAACGTTCCTAGCCAATTCATCAACTTTTAGCAATTTATCTTCAAGCAAAGCATTGAAATTCTTTTGTGAATTCATAAACTCTTTAACACTAGTCTCAAATTCAGAGGGCATCTTATTAAATTTCCATAAGAATTGTTGTAGGAATTACCATAATTATTAGAGGAATTGCTAGGATAAGGCCTAGGATTAAAGTTTCCTCTATACGCATTGTTACCAAAATTATTCCTACCAACAAAATTCACATCCATAGATTCATTATTATTCTCAATCAAAGTAGATAAAGTCATATCATTAGGATCAGAAGAAACACTCTTACTAGCAAATAATTTCATAAGTTCATCCATCTTTCCACTCAAAACATTGATTTCTTCTATCGCATGCACTTTTTTATTAGTAGATCTTGCAGTGTGCCATTGAGAATAATTAACCATAATATTATCTAGGAGTTTAGTAGCTTATACTAAAGTGATTTCCATAAAAATGCCTCCCACGGCCGAATCTAAAAGATTTCTAGAAGCAAAATTCAATCCGGCATAAAATTTTGGTATAATCATCCACAAATTCAAACCATGAGTAGGGCAATTACGTATCATTAATTTCATCCTCTCCCAAGCTTGTGCAACATGTTCATGGTAAAGTTGCTTAAAATTCATAATATCATTTCTAAGAGAGATGATCTTAGCGGGAGGAAAATACTTAGAGATAAAAGCATCTTTGCACTTGTTCCAAGAATCAATACTATTTTTAGGCAAAGACGAAAACCAAGCTTTAGCACGATCTCTAAGCGAAAAAGGAAATAGCTTCAATTCTTATTTTGCATATCACACAAATCAACAAAGCTATTTAGATGAGTAGCGGCATCTTCACTAGGAAGGCCGACAAATTGATCTTTCATGACAAGATTCAACAAAGTAGCATTGATTTCACAAGATTCAGTATTGGTAAGAGGAGCAATCGGAGTGCTAAGGAAATCATTATTGTTGGTATTGGTAAAGTCACATAATTTGGTATTATCTTGAGCCATCGTGACAAACAAGCCATCCAACACACGAGCAAACAAAAAGCAAGAGAAAAAGAGGAAAACGGAAAAGAGAGGGTGAATAAAACGGCAAGGGTGAAGTGGGGGAGAGGGAAATGAGAGGCAAATGGCAAATAATGTAATGCGGGAGATAAGGGATTGTGATGGGTACTTGGTATGTTGACTTTTAAAGACCTCCCAAGAACGGGCGCCGTAAATCCTTCTTGCTACCTCTTGGGCACTGCGTTGGTTTTCCCTTGAAGAGGAAAGGGTGATGCAGCAAAGTAAGCGTAAGTATTTCCCTCAGTTTTTAGAACCAAGGTATCAATCCAAGAGGAGGCTACGCATGAAGTCCCTCGCACCGCACAATACAAATAAATCCTTGCAACCAACGCGATAAGGGGTTGTCAATCCCTTCACGGTCACTTACGAGTGAGATCCGATAGATATGATAGGATAATATTTTTGGTATTTTTGTGATAAAGATGCAAAGTAAAATAAAAGCAAAGTAAAAAGCAAAGGAAATAACTAAGTGTTGGAAGATTAATATGATGAAGATAGACCCGGGGGCCATAGGTTTCACTAGTGGCTTCTCTCAAGAGAATAAGTATTTTACGGTCGGTGAACGAATTACTGTTGAGCAATTGACAGAATTGAGCATAGTTATGAGAATATCTAGGTATGATCATGTATATAGGCATCACATCCGAGACAAGTAGACCGACTCCTGCCGCATCTACTACTATTACTCCACTCATTGACCGCTATCCAAAGAAGCATCTAGAGTATTGAGTTCATGAAAACAGATTAACGCCTTTAAGCAAGATGACATGATGTAGAGGGATAAATTCATGCAATATGATAAAAACCCATCTTGTTATCCTCGATGGCAACAATACAATACATGCCTTGCTGCCCGTCATCACATCGAAAGGATACTGCAAGATTGAACCCAAAGCTAAGCACTTCTCCCATTGCAAGAAAGATCAATCTAGTAGGCCAAACCAAACTGATAATTCGAAGAGACTTGCAAAGATAACCAATCATACGTAAAATAATTCAGAGAAGATTCAAATATTGTTCATAGATAATCTTGATCATAAACTCACAATTCATCGGTCTGAACAAACACACCACAAAAATAAAATTACATCGAATAGATCTCCATGAGAGAGGGGGAGAATATTGTACTGAGATCCAAAAAGAGAGAAGAAGCCGTCTAGCTACTAACTATGGACCCGAAGGTCTGAAGTAAACTACTCACACTTCATCGGAGAGGCTATGGTGTTGATGTAGAAGCCCTCCGTGATCGATGCCCCCTCCGGCGGAGCTCCGGAACAGGCCCCAAGATGGGATCTCGTGGGTATAGAAGGTTGCGGTGGCGGAATTAGGTTTTTGGCTTCGTATCTAATCGTTTGGGGGTACGTAGGTATATATAGGAGGAAGGAGTACGTCGGTGGAGCAACAGGGGGCCGACGAGGGTCACTACAAAAAAAGACACACCCGTGACATTTTGGGCCGAACGAATTTTTTTTCTGTCATACATATGACACTTCTATGATAATAATTGTGACAAAACCCGGTATCGTCATAGATGTGGTGGGCTCCTACTTCTATGAAAAAAATCATGACAGAAAATGGGCTTTTCGTCACTGGCGGGCTGTAGATGCAGCTGCATGACATTCTTTGGGCCGTCCATGACAGAAAAAACCGTGGTAGAAGCGAGGGGAGGAAAATTTCGGGAGTTCCTGCTACGGTGGGAGGTCGGGGCCGAGCGATGCGAAGTTTCTCTCTCGACACGACGCTGCAGTGTGTGAGGCGCTATTTCTAATCGAACCCGAGCGGGGCTTGGGCTCTAATCAACCCGAAGCGACAGACTGCAGTTACGCGTTATCGAACCCGAGCGATCGATCGATGGCTGTTAACTAAACCCGATCGAAGCGATTCTTCGCTATCGCTGCTAATCAAGCCGATCGATTGATCAACGGTGAGCGTTGCGCGGGGTTGGATGAATAGTGAGCGGTGGCGTTGCCTCTGGATGAACAGGACCCCGTGGTGTGGAGGGCTGGATGAACAGTAGACGGTGGAGGGGTGCCCGTGGAGGGGTGGTTGAACAGGACCCTGTGGTGTGGAGGGCTGGATGAACAGTAGATAGTGGAGGGGTGCCCGTGGAGGGGTGGTTGAACAAGAATCGTGGAGTAGCGCGGTGGAGGCCGGATGAATAGGAGCTCGTGGAGGCGGGAGGAGGTCGACGGTGGAGATGAACAGATCCCGTGGAGTCCTGCTTATGCGGTATGCCACACCTCCCGATGAACAGACCCCTGCTTTGACCGTAGGAGGTCCGCTTCGTCCGTTTTGGCGGTACACCACACCCTCCCGATCAACAGACTCTGTTTCGACCGTAGGAGGTCCATTTCGTTTCGCTTTTTGCGGCACGCCACACCCGCCCCGATCAACAGACCCCGTTTCGACCGCAGGAGGTCCGTTTGCCTGCTTTTGGCGGTACGCCACACCCTCCCGATCAACAGACCCTCGCTTCGACCGTAGGAGGTCCGCTTTCATCCGCTTTTGCTGTACGCCACACCCTCCCGATCAACAGGACCCCTGCTTCGACCGTAGGAGGTCCGCTTCCTCCGCTTTTGCGGCACGCCACACCCTCCTGCTCAACAGACTCCGCTCAATGTAGAAGGTCTGTTTCCTCCGCTTTTGCGACGCCAGCCTCGCTTCCATCGCATGTTCCGGCCCAAGCCCTCCCGATGAACACGACCACACATTCCGTTCCGACCCGGCCGGTTGGCTCCCACGCGTTCTGTTGCCTCCCGATGAACACGACGCATTCCGTTGTTCTCCCATGAACACAACGCATTCCGCTGTTTCCCCATGAACACGACGCATTCCGTTGCCTCCCCATGAACACGACGCATTCCGTTGCCTCCCCATGAACATGACGACGACGCTGTTTCTCCGTTCCGACCCAGCCATGTACACGGGGCCTCGCCGTACGTATGCGCGAGTAGGCGTTCGAGACCCCGCCCGTATGTACACATACGTGGCCATATTTTCTTTCTTGCACCACGCCGCTGTGACGTGCGTGTACATGGTGCGTGCGTGCATTCTCAGACACGGCCACGCCTCTACTACGACACGTGCTCGCCTCTACAGCCACCAGTATATATGTACATACACGTTCACGACCAGAACGACCAGGGATGGCCTGGCCAGCGGTGTGAGTAGTAGGGGGCGGTGAGGCCTCCGCGGCATCCCAGCCGACCATGGGAGGCAGGAGCACGCGGCACGACCGGCGCTGGTTTGGGCAGCTGGAGCAAGAAGACCAGAGGTTGAAGAAGCACTACGGCCGTCGGATGAACATCGTACGGTAACAGGAGCTAGAATTGTTCATATTGACTAAGTTGACAAAGCTCTCCGTCCCCGTCAACTTGGTAGGCCCAGGAGTCAGCCTCCCACTATGCTGGGTTCCAGCTGGCAGGGGGAATATTCATTTTTTTGTGCGTAATAAGGAGGCACTTCCTTGCGTGCGTAGATAGCTGGTGGGTCCGACATGTCAGCGGGGGGCACGTTATTTTCACGAAATACAGAGGCCCTTCCGGTGGGTCCCAGATGTTAGGTGGAGGAATCATTATTCTGCGCATAATAAGGAGGCATTTCCTTGTGTGCGTCAGGACCCAGTTGTCGACCTCTCCACGCACAGTCTACTTCCGATGGTGTCGTTCGTTGACCACGCCGCGCCGAGCGCATCCAAGGTGGTGGACGACGGCGAGGCCCCGGACAGCAACGAGCCGGAGATGGGAAGATGCGGGAGTAGAGTCGCACACGGAGAGGTGTACGAGGGTTAACTGGTCCTAGTGCGGTGTGGTTCGGTAGTCGGTGGAGAAGAACAGGAGGTGTGGATGGGTGGAGGGATGGCCTGGCCAACGGTGGAGTAGCGCTTCATAGCAAAGCATGCTAAGCAGAGCTGCTAGCAGCAGGAGGCGGGAGGTGGTCCCGACGGCGCTGGAGGAAGAAGACGAAAGATTGAAGATGGATGCCGGTTGTTGGATGTAAATCCAACGGCTAACATGTCCGAATCATTTGTTGACTAAATTGACAACGACTTGCGTTGGCTTCAACCTATTGGCCCACATTTCAGCCTCCAAAAATGTGGCACGTATTCAACCCATTTTTTCAGAATTTACAGTCTTTTTTTGCGCGGTAGAATTTACAGTCAATTTGATCTTTTTTTTGAATTTTAGACATTAGCTGGGCTGGGTGAACAAATAATGTAGCGTCCATGCGGCCCATTTATTTTATTTCCTAAAAAATTACAGGCCATTTGCACTTTCTCGAAATACACGATTTTGCTAGGCTGATTCTAATTATAATGTTGGGTTGCGCCAAAGAATGTTATCAAAAAATAAAAAGGGCTGAGCATTTTGTTATAAATATATTTAAATAATAAGTGATATTATTACATTCATCCTTAAATCTTACCAAGCTTTTGCACAATCACTAGGATTTTCGTGCCAAAACAATCCAGGATTTTATTTGTTAAGAAATTATTTTCATAAGTTAATAAGATGTGGGATATTGTTTTCTTACATATGTAAGTATCTGTTAAATATATGATGATAATAAAAATAATATATAATAACATATAAAATAATTTAAATATATATAATATAGTTAGAAGGGAAACATAAGTTGGACCTCATGCTCCTATTCTTATATAGAAAAATAGAACAGATCTCTGCGTTTTCTTCAAAAAAATACATAAATTGGGCTGCCAAAAATAAAACCTCGGATGGGAGGTCCATAGGACGGTCGATACATGACGGCCCTAAGAAAATACAAACAGGCCTATGGACCTCCCATCCGAGGTTGTGGGCTGCGCATGTTAAAAATGAAAGCCTAGACGGGGTAGCCCAAAACCACGTCCAACGCTTGCCAAAACTTCGTCCCTCGTTTTCAATATGTTTCGCACACTCGACATTGTGTGGGCATTTTGACTGTGCATCATATGAAGATGTGCTATGCATGAATGTTGATCAACATGATGTTAACTGGCTGGTAGTTCCATTTTCGACCATGAATAAAACTTCCAACATGATGTTAACCCTGTTTGAAAAGGCCATGTTAATATAAATGCTCGCTTCAAAGTTGCGTTTCTTATCTCGAATCGAACTTGCGCTTCTTATCTGGCCCAAACTTGCATTTTCTTCTCGAGAATCACATTGTCCGCACTTTTATACTCCTATGAAACTACATTTTTTAAGTGCTAAAATAGATCTCTAGAATTCATAAAATACTTCATATGCTCAATATCGCAAATCTGAAATTCAAAAGACATTCATGTCTCGAAAGTACACTCAAAATACACAACACAAAACACAATTCACAACCTGCAAATACTGACAACCCTAAGCTCCTCCTGACAATTCACAACCTTCCCGACTATTGGGCTGGGGGGGGGCAGCCCCCTCCTATTCCTTGGTGGCAGACAGCCGCCCCGTGAGACGATGTGGACGGCGAGGGAGACGATGGCGGTGAAGCGTCATCGGGTCAACTGCTTTTCTCCTCTTGCAGTTGGGTTCGGTCGACGAAGACTCCACCGGCTCGCTCTGGCAGGACACCCTCACAAACGACACCTCAGTAGATGCTCGATCCTTCAATCTCGGTGGATGCTCCATCCGGATCGATACTCCCACCACCACTCCCTCACAATCGGATTCGGTGAATCTGTTTGCTCCATGGCCCAGAGGAGCAGCTCTATGTACTCCGGCGACTCACTCCCGAGTATCGCCGCCTTTTTGCTCACAGCGATATTTGGCCATGGATGTCGCCGTCACGCTAGTTGGTCCTTGTTGTCAAACCAAGACTATATCTCCAACATCCTAGCTAGCTTCACAGGGGTCGCCGTCTGCGATCCTCACGTGTCGGTTGTACTCCTCCATCGATCTACCTCTCCACAACACCTTCACTCGTCAAGGTGGTTTTTGAATGGAAGAGGAGAGGAGCAACGCTGGTTTTGGATTAGAACGGGAGAGAAGCGACGCTGGTTTTGGACTGGAACAGGAGAGGAGGGGCGGTGGTTTTGAAATGGAAGAGGAGAGGAGCGGCGCTGCATTTAGATTGGAACAGGAGAGGAGCGGCGGTGGTTTAAGAGGAGAAGAGCGGAAGAGCGGCGCTGGTCTTGGAAGTTTTTTTTTGTTGTTTTGCGTATTTTGGGTCAAAGTTTGACCACATACTGTTTTTGACAAGCAAAATGTGAATGCATGTCACCAAAAATTGTATCGTTTGGTTCGTATCTGAATGTACTTTCAAATTATATTATTTTTGCAACGTTAACATATATTTTATGTGCGAAAATCATGGTCAATTATGACCCATAATAAAAGGGAGACTAGTTAAGGTGGGGTCGCTTTCTTAATTGAAGGGTAAATTTATTTTGATTTTGATCCAGTCACAACGCGCCGGCCCTCTCGTCCAATCCTAAATCGCCACAAGACGCCTCCTCTCCCTCTTCTCCATTGCAAAACCACCTCCTCTCCTCTCCATCATCTCCATTCCAAAACCATCGCCTCGCCTCCCTCTTCTCGATCTTCTCCATTGCAAAACCACCTCCTCTCCTCTCCATCATCTCCATTCCAAAACCATCGCCTCGCCTCCCTCTTCCTCGATCTTCTCCATTGCAAAACCACCTCCTCTCCTCTCCATCATCTCCATTCCAAAACCACCGCCTCGCCCTCCCTCTTCTCTATTACAAGACCACCATCTCTCCTCCCATCTTCCAAAGCTAGCATCGGACCACCTGTAGGACATCTATGGAGAGGATGCAAGAATGAATCAGCAGATCATCGGCGACCGTGCAAAGTTAGCCAGGTTGAAGGAGATCCTTAGTTGGTTTGACAATGAGTGGGAGATTTCGAGGACGGTGCGGGCCATGTGGCAATGTATGCGAAAGAGCGAGACGGCATCAATGAGGGCGGCGATGTACATGTACTCCTCGGCGGCAGTCACGCCGCAGTCCTCCGAGTTCATCGAGTATCTCCTCTAGGCGATGGAGCAGACATATTTGCCCGAGGCGACAGTCAGGCGGAGGTGGTGGGTGTACAGGTCGAAGGTCGAGCACCCAGAGGATAACGAATCGATCGAGTATGGTGTGCCGTTCGTGAGGGTGTAGAGCCAGCCGGAGCCATAGGAGTATTCATTCTCCCACCATAAGAGGAGGCCAGATGGCGCGACGTCGCTTCCCCGCCGTTCTCCACGGTTCCCTCGACGCTCGCCTTGTTTCAACGGCGGCAGTAGGGTTTAAGGTAAGCTTCGCACTAACCTAATCTTCCACCTGCTCATTCTTACAATCAGTGTGACAACTAATGAAAATCATGCTTACAATCAGTCTCCGAGTACTACGCCAATCACCCTAAAATAGCTCTCGGACCTTTGGGTCAAAGTTGTGACACAAAGGTACAAATAAAGAAAAATAGATTGGTGCTTCTTTCAGAAAAGAGTATTCCCTAGAAAACTGCCATTATAAGCTACTAGTATTTGGTTAGATGATTTGCTGAAGAGAAAGATCCATCCATAGAGAGCGCCACACATCCCATTGGTGGTGGTGGATGCCAATGCGTGCATGCAGCATGGTTGGTGTCGGTAATTTTTTACTTGGCACACCTCGCACTCTGCATATATGCCGGTTCCATACGTACATTTGTGCAGTTCCACCAAAATGCAAATTAATAACCCTGTTTGCACGAGATAATGAAAAAGCGTGATTACATTATAGTGGCACTAGTTGATGAAACACACAAAATAAATAGAATAAAATATTGCGATAGTATCATAGTATGCCATGTCATGACGACGAGATGGGCCTCAATGACGCCTCATACGGTGCGCCTCATATCGACATCGTCCCAAGTCTCCCAGATACACCTTCTGCCAGTGATGAACATCAGTGTACAGCGGTAGTACAAGGAGGCGCCTTGAGACATTCAAATCTCTATTTTTGTAAATATCACCTAAAATTAAGCACCCCAGTTTGCAGAAACGCTTAAACATTATCAATGGGACTAGTTGATGAAACATACATTAACAAAGAGAAGCACTTTCTTTATCTACATTGGAAATGAAATGATAGAGATGACACTCGCTCTATTTCAATTGTATTATTACTTCATTTTATCAGTGACACTAGGGTCGAGCAGGTGGTAAACGAGGTGTACCGTGCGTCACAAGGATGGAGGCCGGGTGCTTTTGACTGGATGTCAAGTCGGCTCTTTCAAATACCAACATGGATGATTCAATTCATGCGACCTTTTGGTGCAGTTCACCTAAAATGAAGCAATGTCCCGTGAGCTAGCAAATTTCTTCTTCAATTTTTTAAGAAAAGGGCTCCAGACCCGGTTCCATTTCCATCAGAAAATGAAAACCACAGAGCTTCTTCTTCATTAGTTGAAATAAAATTGAGCAGCATCAAGGTTGGTTGTGAAGCTCTTGGAATGCTCAACTATAATTTGGATATCATTTGTGCAGTTCAACTAAGATCGAGCGTGAAATCTATATCTCTGTTTGCACAAAAAAGGTGGAAAGGTGGGTGACTAACAAGTGATGAAACATGCATCAATTGAAAAGAAGCATGTTCCTCATCTGAATGGCAATCCTACAAGGACAGTAGCAATTTCTAAAGCACTGGCATTGCTAGATATTAGTGTGGGTATTATGATTAACTATGACAACCGTTAAATACGACATTACTTTGGGCACGGGAGAGTAGGCGGACCAGATGCTTGCATTTCTAACGAAAAGAACCAACTTATCTTAGTGGGAAATTTTAGCGGTGACATGTAAAGAAGTGACGTTGATTCATATTATCGAGGCATTACATTGAAAACAACATTGGTTTAACGTGTCCTTACTTTTAACAAAGGCGATCGCTACATTTTACCAGGGCATTACATAAGAGTGGCTCGGGCAACAAACATCGTAACAGGATATCCGGGTTGGTCCCATTTTGTTCGGTATAGCCACCTTATACCCGTGTGAGGCTAGCAAATCTAGTGCTGGACTTACTCATTGACTTGTCCCCAGTCCCCACTTTCTTTCCTTTTTCAACCAATAGATCGGGTTTATATTGAGTTTGTACTGTGTTTCCCTTTATTTCCTATTAGACCTAGAGACCAATTGGATAGCCGCCTCTGCTACTTTTCGCCCCATTATTTCCTCTTTCGACCAAGTCCTAGATTCAGGTAACAAATCCTCCCCACCCCACCCCTTTCTTCCTTGTTTGAACCAAGTAGTACTAGATTCGAGTGCATGAACTAGTTTTACCTCTTAAACGTAAAAAATAGGTGGTTTTCGAACAGCCGATCGATCCTATCTACGAGGGGCCCTGAGAAATAGTAAAAGATACAAATGCAACGATGTCAGGAGCTCGGGAAGTAGAGCAAGGCCAGTTTCGAAGGAAGTTATACCTGATGGTCGCCGGGATGTCGCTAGGTGGGCGGCGGGAGGCCGGATCTGCCCACACTACGGCAACGAGGAATAAGGGGTTGGAGGCCCTCCCTCGCCAGCGGTGCTTGGGAGTGAACGGCAAGGCAGGCTGATCGGGACGCGCCCAACAGTGGGTAAGAGCCGTCGCCGAGGATGACCGCGTGAACGTGGCACCTTCTCACCTTCCCCGATGGAGAGGATCCTGCTGGATCTGTGACCAGCGGTGAGCAGAGAGAGAGAGAGAGAGAGAGAGAGAGAGAGAGAGAGAGAGAGAGAGAGAGAGAGAGAGAGAGAGTGGCCCCCGCTGTGGGGTGTAGATCTCGAGAGGCCGAGACAGAGAGAAGAGAGAAACACTCGCAAGAAAGCGCGAGGCTCCTGCCTATATAGTGGAGTAGTACTAGTTTTCTTTTGTCTACCGTGAGCCGGCTTGACCTCATCAATGACTGCCGAGAAGTCTTCATGCACGTGGTCTTGAGGCGCAGCTTGTCGCTATTTTGATCTGAGCGCCGGATTATAACATATAACACGAAAAATGCCACATGACAAGAAATCATAACCTCACCGCCCAAAGGAGACAACATGAATCCCGGACGGACAAACTAGACGAGGAACAAAGCTCAAATTAAAGATAAACTCAGAGAAAAGGGTCCGTCGATAGATGTCCTAATTAACATAGCCGGCTTGACCTAGATGGCAGCCGAGTAGTCACTGTTCGTGCATGTGCCCCCAATGACTAGCCCAACTCACTTGTCGTTGTTTAACCCTCGCAGTGATCCGAAGCACATGACACCTAATTTTGCGAGATGACAAGAAACGTTTTTTTAGATTTCTCACCACAACTATAGCCATGTACAACACAGCCTGCACGATATGTAGACGATAGCCAATCCAGGCGTGTCTGCTGGAGTTTGGTCACATGCATGGACGAACTGATCTTCCGTGTCTTGCAGGGATCGCCGTGCACCAACGTAGTACAACACTTCTCGAGTACTATCGCTCGTCTCCCTCTTCTATTAAGTCACCCGACTTGCGGTGCCGGGGAGTGTGCCTATGGTCGGTTCTCAATTGCCGTCCCACATGTGTGTGCAAACACAATATGACGCGCGTTACATTCGGAGAGCAGCGTGCCAGACCGACTGACCGTCTGGGGTGCGACGCGAACGCGACGGGCGTGCTGTATACTCCGTACATGTGTACCGCGTTTTCTAGACGCTTTGCTCCATGGCGCGGGCGCAATCCATGGATACAAAATTAGTATATCAGATACTATTTAAAAGTCAAGGGCAGGGCTTTTCCTCGTAGAGGCGATGGGCAGTTCCGCCTAGTCGGTTCGACAGAGACGCGAGAAGACGAGGGAGTAGGCTGCTGCAAATGTAGGGCTGTGTGATTTGACAACAGTTATCACTGGATGTGTGGGGCCCGTGATTTGACTTGCCATTATCATTTTAATCAAGGGCGCACGACCGGCGTGAGGCTCCCGATTCCTGACCACCTCCATACAGGTGCCTCTCCAATGCTCCACCATGTAGTAGAGGCTGGCTCTTGCATGAGAGCCCACTTCTCCACTTTTTCCTTGCCTCTCTTTCCTCCACATGCAAAAATGCCATGTAAAGCGCACTATTGTACTTACTTTTACTTGCTCCTACAGGTGCTTAAGCTTGCCACATAGGCATAAAGTCTGATGTGGCAATTTAATCAAGAAGAGAGAGACTAGTTTGGTGACCCAAGGAAGAAACGGTGCTAAGCATGTGTACCTAGGTGAAAAGACAATTTTGAGTCTATAGCTAATTAAATGAAGCAAACTTAGCAACACCATTTCATTGGAAGAGGTCACTCCTTGGCAAATGCAATAAATACTAGTACTCCCTGTGTCCCATAATATAAGAACGTTTTGGCACTACACTAGTGTCAAAAACTTTCTTATATTATGGGACGGAGGAGTACGAAGAAAGAGATAGAGAGGACTAAAAAATACACTTATAGCCAACCTTGTTGTAGTGTGAGTGACTAAGTGATGACTATGTATGACATGCCAACATCAGATAGCCTAACGCACCGTGTTAAATCTCCAAGGGCGCGACATGAAAGCGACGCTGACGGTCGTGGTAGGCGCGACCATGATGATACTCTTGGCAGCCCTTGGATCTGAGATCAAATGGTTGCATGCTAAGTTGCTGAAAATTTGCAGAATAACCCTCCAGGATATGATATTCACCCATAGGTCTAGAATCACGCCATGCAACCATTCGATCTTAGATCCAAGGGCTGTCAGAAGCCCGTATCATGGGAGAATGGAAAGCCACTACCCTGCCATTCGCACGCTGGCAGTTCGCTCCTACTCGTCCCCGCACGTCCTTTAATACTACGGCGGTTCGCTCCTAGTCGTCCCGTCCATTCACATTACGGCAGTTCCACTAATCCTAACCCTCCTCCCAAATCCATGGCGTCCCAAATCTCCATGATCGGCGGTGAGTACAAGGTTAGAACCATCATCGGTGATGAGTTCGATGTCATCTACACCCGTTCTTCCGCGACGTCGAAAGGATGCCTTTCTCGTTTCAGACGCATGTTCGAAGACTCAGATGATGAGTGGGTCACTGGGCTAGATGTTGAGTACACCATAGTCCTGGGACGAGAGAAGGATCTAAAGGACAAAGAGAGGAAGAAGCCCACCGTGATCCAGGTTTGCGTGCATGATTTATGCTTGGTCTACCACATATGCCATGCCGACGTTGAGTGCCAGGATGTTAAGGACTTCCTCGAGAGCAACCTAGTCAAATTCGTTACTGTGGACTTTGGTAACGACAAAGAAGTCCTGCGTCGGATAGGCCTCGTTGTTGGCAACACCTTCGACCTCCACAAGAATCGGCTAGTGTCGCCTCGTCAGCCTTTCACGCCGACCTGGCAGAGCCATGGTTCATCCTTCATACGGTAAACCGGAGAAACCTCCATACACGCTTTCATCGTCATGCATGGCAGCGGAATGTACTAGATATAGACCACATCCACTATGTCTGCAATGGATGGCTACCTTTGCTTCAATATCTACAAGGGTTGGATGAAGAGCAACAACCAAGTGTGCGGTTCAAGCAAAGAAGTATCGGCCAAGAGGAAGAGGGACAAGGACGAAGTCGAGGACGTGGACGAGGACTCCGAGTAAGGTGGCAGTGTCATTGCTCATGGTGGTTCTGATGCAGTGTCTACCGGAATATTTGCAAAGTTAAATTTCAGGTGTGCTTAATTTAATTTGAGGGGTGTGTTGTCAAGCCCCAAGCAGAACTATGTTATGTTTCTTCTCGTTACTTTAACTCTTCAAGATGTACATACTAGTATTTCTTACATTTCATCTTTTAGTTGGTATAGTACTACCACTGCTTTCTTCACATTATATACGTGACAATATATATGGCCAACATCATATAGCCAGCAGCTTTAGTTGTCAAAGAATTTCAGGGTGCTTAGTTTTGTCAAAGAATTCTAGGATGCTTAGAGGGTGCTTGGATCCAAGGGACTTATTTTAGTCTGACTAAAAATAGTCTCTTTAAGAGGCTAAAGTTCCAAGCACCCGTGACTAAAGAGGGGCTAAAACTAGTCTTGAGACTAAATTTTTTTAGTCAGGGGTACCCCTACTAAAATGTGGATTATTCCTCTCTCTACTCATTTAACTCCTCTCCTTTAACACAGGCAAGTTCTGGATTGGAGGGTTTGGAGGATAATAAATGTTCATTAACTTTTAGCCTTTTTAGTATCTGGATCCAAGCACGGGTGAGGCTAGCATGTTTTAGTCCCACTACTTTTAGTCATGGGACTAAAACGTATCCAAGCATCCTCTTAGTTTTATTTGAGGGATGGGTTGTGCTGGACACCATTATTGTGACTAGCCTTTTTAATAGTACTATATGCATAATTTGGCGACGAGCGCTCTCCATATGTACCACCTTTTTTTTAATTTCAAGTTTTGCTCCATGGCGCAATCCATTGATACTACTGCTGTACAAAAGTATACATTTTTTAAAAGGCTAGAGGGCGGGGCAGTCTAGCTTGGTCGGTTTCACGAGAGGCGAGGGCCTTTGTGATTTGACGGCTCATTATCACCGGAAGGCAGGGCCTTGGGATTTGACTGCTCAGATAAATGCGCCGACGACCTGATCGAGGAGGATCAAAGAACCGTGCGGTATACTCAAGTTTTCCAATCGAGTAGTATCGCTGACGGAGGAGCACGAAAACACGACCCCAGTGCCATATGGCGATAAAAATGATCTAATTTGCTAGTCATCTCATTGTTAGCATTGTTCTATTCATTCCCTCAAAAAACCATTGTTCTATTCATGCCTCGCAGAGAACGTGAGACATGCGGCTAAACACCAAGCAAAAAGATGAAACACAGGAGCAAAAGAAGAAGGAAGATTATCACCCCAAATGATCTAATTCGCCGCAGAGTCGTAACTGCTTCTTCATCGCCTCCACAACCTCCATCTCCTTGTGCGTCTCCTCCGCCATCTTCTTCATTATGTCCATGACGTGGGATTTCTCGACGCGAGCCTTCATCATCTGTTCCACGGCCGCATTACGTATCTTGACAAATAGGGTGCTTTCGATGCGAGCTTCGCCAACTCCTCATTCTGTTCCATGACGAGGGCCTGCAGCATCTTCATCAAGGAACTACTATTCTCATGCAGCTTCTTCCAGCCGGTGTTCTTCTCCTTCAACAGGTCGATCTCATGGCAGAGCTTCGCCTTGTCCTTCTGAAGTCGCAGGATTTCACCGGTCGCCTTCTTCTCCGAGGCAATGCTCTTCTTCAGCAGCATCACCAAGCCGGCGGTCAACTCCCCCTACCGATTGAGCTCAGCGGGCATGTCATCGAGGCTCTCCTTCAGCTACTCCATCAAGCCTTGATTGAACTCCTTCTGCTTATTGAGCTGATCGGGCATGCCGTCGAGGGATAGGTACTCCAGCTCCGCCGGCTCGGCATGTTCGCCTCCCCGGCTAGGGCGCTCCTGGGAGCCATCGCCTGCCCATGAGAGATCTTTCGAGGTCTCTGCGTGGCGGCGGGCCCTCTTTTTTTTTCTGCAGCCTTGGTTGCCGCTCCCTTGTTACGAGTAGTTCTCGACCTAGAGCTCTGCTCACCGGCCATGGCAACGATGGACGAAGAAGAAGCACTTATGAGGAGGAAAGGTACAGTAATTTTCGGTTAGGTAGTTCCCCTTTTTATAACCTAAGTACAAGCGCTAGTACTAATACCTGCATAGTGGGAACACGTTCAGGTTTGGTATGTCTAGTAGGTGTGAGCAGGCTTTCGAATGTGATGGGAACAAGGTAAAGATTAATTGATGGTTTTGGTTTCGAGCCGAAACGGCTCCCGATGAGTTTAGCGGAACATAAATTTCAAGTACTACACTGCTCAAATGCGTAAATATTATGTTACTGTCAAAAATTGGCACAAAATACGAAGGAGACCAATGGAAGTACTACTAGCAACCCACGATTTAACTACTCGCATGCGCAGTGGAGTAATAATGTCTTTCTTCCGCCCTCACGTCCACTCAATTTGCAAGCGCTGTATTAATTGACCATCAATGAAGTGAACGACTTTACACACGTCAAATTATCACATGGGGTGGATCTTGGTACAAAATTGCGTCTCGTGTACTGCTGCAGGCGTGCGAGGGAATGAGTGCGTGCGTGGCGTGCGTGCACATCTTCGCTTCGTGCATGTACCACCAGTATGGCTCGGGGAGGACGAGTACATTCTTCCGGAACCAAAGCAGACGCGTCATCGCGGATCAATCCACGCAAGGAGGTCGCGACAACGCCTCCACATGTGCTATGTGGCTTCATGAACTGTAAGAGAGAGACTATGTAGCGTGCCATTGGTATTCTAATTTACGTGTTTTGCACATACCAAGTACTAGTAAGGTACACGTGCATTGCATGCATCAGATTTTGCAACCAAATTATGAATAAATACCACACTATAGCCTCGTAAGCTACGAGTCATATATGCCTGTTGTAGCCCTACATTTAATTCTTATAGTTCATCTCATTCAAAATAAATTAGTTTTTATAAAAAGCTAATAAAGCGGGAATAGGAAAAACATGGGATTATAGTGGAATGTCGTCTTGAATCGTACAGGATTGTACGAGTGTTTGATTGTGCATAGAAAAAACGCAGAATTCTTTCAAAGAGGTTTCAGTGGATGGGATGTTTCCTATGAAATCTAGTGCAAATGAATCATATGGAAAAATTCCTATGGTTTACAATCCTACGAATCAAATAACCAAGATAGGAAAAATTCCTAATGATTAGAATCCTCCAAAATTCCTTTGAGAATCCTTTGAATCAAAGAAGCCCTTAATCTATTTTATGATTCATGGAATTGTGCGTTGTAAAGCATAAAGTAAAAAAAAAAGGCAATTCAACTAGAAAAAAGTTTGGGCAGTTATGATATGGAAGATTCTAGAACAAAAGAGAACCACTGTTGTTTTGAGGTTTGTGCATTATGCTTAAGTTCAACCATGGAGTCTGCTAGATTGTATATGTGGCAAAATCCGGTGGGGGGCTAGAAGATGGTGCAAGGGGCCGAGTGGAGGCAGAATATGAAGGAATGCACAAGTGCGAGATCGATATTTAGAGAGAGGGGGCGAACACTTGCGCTGTTATGCAGCAGATGGCGTGAGCCATGAAAAATAAATGAGCTAGGGGCCAAGCATTGCTAATCCTTTACGAGGAGGGTCAATTCATGAACTTAAACCATTTTTAGCAGCAATTGTCTAATGATCACATTCATATTAGCCTCGATATATAGTGATGTTAGGGGGAGGGGGCAGGCCCTTATCGCCTCTGTCTTCGCCATTGTGCACGCTGGCCCCGAGAGATGAAGCGAAGGCATGGATGATGAGAGGGGACGTTGGATATATAATTAATGTGGGTGTATTAGCTATATATGTTAATCCTATATAGAGAGGTATAGATTGATCGATGTGGACGTGGGAAAGAGGGTGAGACCTCACGGATATATCGGTTGATCGGTTTTTGTGGAAAACTATGAAAGACCTAGCTATATACACACATACATAGAGGAACATCGATCGTTAGCATGCACGTGAGAGATAAAGAATGTCCGATATGATGGAGAGGGGATGTGTGTCGGTGTGTGCCTTCATGGGAGACCGACCTGAAGAAAAAGATTGCATGCGTCATGATGGATAATGCCGATCGGTAGTGTGTGTGCATGCATGCACGAGAGAAAGTTAGTGGTACAATTATAAAGAGAAGACTACTATGTGGGTGTAAAAGAATAGGTGAGGTCATAATCATTGTAAAGTTGAATTCAAATATTTGAATAAGAGATCCCGATGTTTGAAACCCATGCATGCATGAATATAACGGAGATCTACGTGGTGTGGTTTGGAAACGAGAAACGTATACACATTGAACAAGGTCAGACTGATTTGAATTTGAGATATCGATGGCAGACATCATTTGGCCACGTCGCATCCGTGCATGGACACACTATTCTAATTGGAGATGATGGGCGGCTTTCGCATCACATATCTATATCTATACCCCTATATATATATTATATTATATGTTTTTGTATATTGTGTGCGGGTAACTTTAACTTTGAAAGATGGTCATTGGATGAGGCGAATCCGATGGTCCAAAGATGGCAAATTTGAGCACTACTGGCCGTTGGATATCATCTAGATTCCACCAGATTTTGCCACATGTATAATCTAGAAGACTCCATGGTTGAACTTAAGCATAATGCACAAACATCAAAACACAAGCACTTCTTATTTGTTCTAGAATCTTCCGTATCAGAATTGCCCAAATGTTTTTCTACATGATTTGCCATTATTTGTTTTTACTTTATGTCTTATGACGCACAATTCCATGAATCTTAAAATAGATTAGCTTTCTTATAAAAACTAGATGATTTTGAATGAAATGAACTATAAGAATTAAACGAACATCTACATCATGCATATATGACTCAAAGCTTGCATGTTATAATGTGGTATGTATTCATAATTTGGTCGCCAAATCTCATGCGTGCAATGCACGTGTACCTTACTCTAGTCTAAATGGTGTTTGTGTGTGTGTTGTGCGTGTTGTGGTGCAAATTGTCTTTTTTTTGGTACACGTTTAGCTTGTTCTTCCGAAATTTCAAGCCGCGCCTTGTTATGCCGAAAATTCAAGCTAAGCGTCTCATCTATCGTCTTTGAAACTCCCGCCTCTTCAACCCGCGCCTTGTTAGCCCGAAATATTTCAGATATATCTTTGTCTCGTTGTGCTCCGACAACTCCCTCCATCTCAACCCGCGCCTTGCTATTCCGAAATTAAAACGCGCGCGAAAACTCCCACCTCCTGTGAAATCCCAACACGCGAAATGCCCGTGGTACCCCTGAACCAAAAGAACCGCCTCAAATCGGTGGGGGTACTTTCTTAACTTACCCCACATTTCAGACAAGCGCGTCTCTAAGCCATGGTTCCCCACTGCCATCCCATCCGCCCACCCATTAGTATACCGAGGCCGCGAAAACCCGCGACGAAACCCCACACCCTGCTCCGTCCGCCACCCAGCCGGAGCCTCTTCCCCGAAGACGTCGTCCACAGCAACACCTCGACGTCCCTCATCCACCGTACCGGATGAGGATCCGTAGTCGATCTCATCGTCCCGCCGGTTCACCCACCACGTCCTCCACCTCCAAGGAGCTGCCCCGATGTTCCCCTTGTCTTTCGCGCCACCTCCATTCCCACACCGACGTCTTCACCTTCACCACCCGAAGAGCATCATCATCACCGTTTCCTCGGATGAAGCTGCGGCCTAATCGGCGCCACCAAAGAGGTTGTACACTAATCGCCGCATATTCTTCTTGATTCGATCTCACGGTGTTGCCGGCGCTCGGTCCCGAGCCGACACGACGCGGCTCCATCCACGGCGGCGTCGCCGACCACTTCCTCCACGGCGTCGCTCCCTCGGCGGCGACGTCCACATCGATAAGGAGCTGCCGCTGCTTTAGCTCTCGCTCGCCGCTTTTCTGCTTCTTGCTCTCGGTCCCCTGCCTGGTCTGCTCTTGCTATTGCTCTTGCTCGCCCTGCTGCTCTCGCTCTTTCTCTTGCTTGCGATGCTGCTCCGATTTAGCTACACTTCAATCGACTGAATCGACTTTTGGGTCATCGATTTTCGAGGGTGGGGGGGCTCGCTAGGGTGAAGGAAGAACCAGCCACGGCAGGGGAGGGGGCTCACGGAGAGGTACCCCACTATCTATCTTAGGGTTCAGGATGGGGGCGGTGGCGGGGCGGTGGCGTGGGGATCACGGAGAAAAAGCTTCGCACGGGGGCTAGAGGGATGACTGGCGCGGACCGCTGTGGGGAGTGTTTTGGGCGGGCGGCGGCTCTTGTTTGGTGGTGGTGGTGGCGGCTCGTGGGGTGGAGGTTGAATATGAACCGCAGCCCTTGATTTCAGATCCAACGGCTGCAAAATCGATCACCAGAGATGAAAAAGTCAGCCGACCGACGTGTAGCCTCACCTTGCTAGTGCATTCGGTTTTGACAAAGAAATTCGGTTCGACAAAGAAAATTCAGTTTCGGCCAGTTAAGTTCAGTTCGGCGGTTAAGTTCGGTTTACAGTTAAATTCAGTTTGGATAGTTAAGTTCAGAGATGAGCGGCTGATGTATTTTACATCTAGCACTTTGTGGTTATGTATTTTACGTCATGTATTGGAGATGCTATTAGAATTCAACTCAGGTTAACGTTGTTCGTTGTCTCTCTTGCCCTGCTTCAGCCTCGGCGTCGTACAACTCACCGGAGCTGCTCCAACGACGAAACCCTCCATCACATCGGAGCAGTAACTCAGGCTCCATCTCCAGACGCCTAAGATCTTCTTCCCCTCCTCCGACATCCAAGTTAGCCGGAGCATCCTCACCGGCCAACCAATCACGATGAGATCGACATGGCTTCGCCAAAGAGGTTGTACACTTGTTGCATCTCTTTTTTACTCTACATGTTATATATATTGTCCACTGAGCACTCGTAGTAACGGGAAATACGATTATTTTATCCTGCTATATGACAAGCGGTGAGGTACCAGCAACTTAGCTATCCGTGATGGACTCTCTTGAACGCCATCATTATTTATCTCTGGCGTTTGAGCTGCATTTGTCGATGGGCCTGGGAGTTGAGCTAGTATGGCAATGGCCTTTGTCCAAAGTAATAGAAGTAGCACAAAAACATTTTTTAGTGTAGGATTTTCCTTGCTCAAGCCTGCCTACTAGAATCGCCAGTGCTTGAAAGGAAAAGTGAATGAAAAACATCGGAATTGGAAAGTTTCCTATGGTACTACTTTTCATGAATTTGGTGCAAAGGAATGGAGCAAAGGAAAGCTGTAGGATTTGTTCCTTTAGTGTCTCCTTGCAAGAAAAACCGTAGGAATTCTAATTTCCACTTCTCCTCCTTTTCATATTCCTATTCATCGAGCACAAGACTAAGAGATAGTAGCATAATAGCATTATAACCGTACATTTTCTTGTGGTTTGACTTAATCTCACCATAATTTTTTGCATTCCGTGATCTTCCAATTGTTGTGAATCAAACACCCAGATTGGCAGAAATCCTGTTTTTAAATTCTATGTTTTGCATGTGCATTCCTATCATATTCCTGTCTATTTCCTATCCTCGCATTGTTAGAATCCTCAAATGCAAACAAGCCCTTACTCAATTACTTCATTATAGATATGTGTCAAAGCAAACCTTGTGTGGTTTTTCCTGCTCTGCGGCGCTGTTCCACCCAGCTCACCGCTCCAACGACGGAAGGGTTCACCACAAGAGGGATCCGCTCTCCGGACGCCGTCTTCCCCACCGGCAGCAGCATTACCATCATCAACTGAGCAGATGACCTTGAGGACTACACGGGTCCGCAAGAGAGGTTGCACTCTTCCGTGTCTGCTTTCGTTATGTGTCGCTTAATATGATGACATGCTACATTATCGTCGTGTTCACCTATTAGACTCGAGTCAGTCCAAACTAATGCTCAAACTTGAGTTTTAAATGGTTGTGGGGTACATATTGGGGCAGCAATCAAGACTATCTGCCTACTATCCGTTAATCTCCGGTGTCTACTATGAGTTTCATGTTGGGTGCAAACAAACATTAAAGGAGCCATTATCTGTATTTTTAACTAAAGCTATTATCTCACCGCTATCATTGGTTTTGGGTCTATCCACAGTTTGCTACCATCACTCTGGATTTGTGCACGCACTCCTTACATAATCTCACTATGTTTTATTCCTATGCATGCCGCTTATTGTACACAATGGAACTGATCATGTAGAGCAAAAGAGACGAGCCTTGCGTGGCAATAAAATTTCATCCAGACGATCGTTCCATGGTGGGCGCAAAGGCAGCCCCCTCCACCCATTTTGGATCATAATCAAGAGGAAGATAACTGTACGAGGGTGATTCGTAGGAGAAGACCACTCCTATTTACCCCATGAGGTCTTCGCTCTAACTTGGCATCTTGATGTTGGTAATATCATGCATATGGTGCCTTGCATTGCTTATTGTATACATTAAAGATGTCATCCGCTTAGTTTAGACATGCTTTGTGTCAATGCCATCTGCTTAGTTTCTTTATCGTATATGTGAATCATGCAATGCCATCTTGTCTAGCCGGGCATCATATATGTGAATTTTGCAATGCCACCCTGGTTAGCTAGTCATCTTATATGTGAATTATATCATGCCATCATTTTTTATTACGTGTTAAATTTGTCAACAATTTTAGTACATTCAATTACTCTTCCTGTGCATCAGCCATTCGGCACGGTCATGGAAAAATCTGGAGTGGAAACAAGGTCTTCGTGAGCGTACAATGCTATATGACGAAGCACATGTCTTCTTTGGTTACCGATAGCTCCTCGAGAGGATGATTCGAGAGATGATGACCATCATATTTCCCCGAGGTGCATGCCCTAACTTGGCGAGGTTATGTTGCTCATATCGTGCATATGGTATCTTGCATTGCGATGTACTTTGCTTAGATTAGAAATGATTTGTGTTAATGCCTCCTGTTTAGTGTCTATTTACGATATTTGTGAATTATGCTATGCCATCTTGTTGCAAGACATTATATATGTGAATTATGCAATGTTATCTTGTTGCAAGGCATTATGTATGTGAATTATGCAATGCCGTGCTGTTTAGGCAAGCGTCATATATGTGAATTATATCATGTCATCCTTTTTTTGTATTTCTCATTGCTTTTGTCGACAATGTTTGTATATTCAACTGCTCTTCCTGTGCATCAGCCATTTGAATTGGTGATGGAGAAATCTGGAGTGAAAACAAGGTCTTCGTGAGCGAGATAATGCTACCTCTTGAATCAGATATCTTGCTGGTTACGTATAGCTCTTGAGAGGAGGATTCAGAGGTAGATGACCAGTCCTATTATCCCCACGAGGTGTATGCTCAAACTTGGCGGGGTTATATTACTCATATAATGCATATGTTGTATTGCAATGCTTAGTTTTTACATCATATAGACAATATTGAATGCCATCTCCTTAGTTGACACATCATATATATGCGATTTCCTCTGCTCACTTCCTTAGTATATAAATCATATATTTGAATTATGTCATGCCATGATGTTTACATAGACAGCATGTATCTGAATTATGGCATGCCAACCCATTTTCTAAAGACATAATATAGTTATATCATCTCATCCTGTTTACATAGTCATCATATTTTGAAGTATGTCATTCTATCCTGTTTAGTTAGCCATCATACATGTGAAATTGTGTCATGCTATCCTGTTTAATTAGCCACCATATATGTGAAATTATGTCCTGCTATTCTGTTTGCTTAGACAACATAAATGTGAATTATTTCATGCCCTGTTTTCTTCCCTACTATCAATTGCACCTGTCTATCTTACAATGTCTGTACATTTAATTAATTTTCTTGTTTATCAGCCATTTCAATTGGAGGGAGTGATGGCGATTCGGGAGTAAAAACACGGTCTTCAGAAAAGATCGTGCTACCTGTCGATGCAGATAGAACCACGGTTATACTCGCCCAAGAACCAGACCCACCACACATAACCCACACTCATGCAGATTGTACCCCTACCCAGTTGGACAGAGAACCAACTACACCCCTTCTAACCCCAACCCCAGCAGATAGACACCCAGTTCCCATTGACACAACACCATCTCCACCACAGAGCACCCAAACACGAGCAGTTAGTAAGGCAACTGCAGTGCCCAAATCACGAGGATCACCACTCCGAACCCGAAGTTAACGCTTAAAGCGTAAGAATAATTGTTCTCGTGTCAGTTCCGTAGCTATGGTTCATACTACTTTGCTCTTGCATCATCAGTATTTACGGATACCAACTAATTTCAAATTTGAAGGATGCAATTGAAATTCCAATGGAACAACAGTATGTTTTATAACTGTTTCTTTAACGTGTTTGGCTGTTTGTCGTTGTAACTTGCTCTATGTTGATTTTAGTTTCAATTGAATAAACAATTATGTTCTCATGCCATGCACATTACAAGTGTTGTTATTGCTTTGTGTAGTTTCCCACACTTATATTCTCGGTCTATGCTGCTTTGTCTTAAATAGATATGATTCGAATCATATCTATCTTGATTTGGCAACATAAACTAGAATGATATAGATCATACAGGACCATACTACATAGATATATATTTGTTTCATCTGTTATCCTGTCCACCTTACTCTTGAATCGTTTACCAAAATGAGTTTCATATACTACATTGTAAACCTGAGATGTGTTTGTTTGTTTCTCTTTTAGAACGCGGATAAAATATTGGAGAAGAGTACCCTGTTATGCAATGGTAAAGGAAGTAATGCAGATAAGGTTCAAGATAGTGAGACATCCCTGTTGGTCTCCAAGAAAGCTGATAAAAACTATATTGAAGACACTAAGACAACCCCAAAGTCATGTCCTGATGTAGTGTTCGAGTTATTGGCTACCACTGCTGGCACCAGCTCTTCGAACTCGTTGCCTGAATCAGTTCGGCTTCTTGAGTCTCAACTTCAAGATGAAAGACATCGATTAGATGTTATGCGACGAGGAAGCCAAGGACTGAGGAAGTCCTGCAGAATTCAGATGCATACTTTACGGTGCAATGACAAGTTACCGGAGGACTTAAGCGCCAAACAAGAGAAAGTTAATAAGCTTGCTAAGCATCTTTCCGACATTATGGGTACCCATGATATTGTTTCTTGAGCTCTTCCAAGTGGTTTCAGTTACGGACTTGTTTTCTTTGCGGCATTTATATGTCTTTGTGTTCCCTATATTTGCATTGGTGGCGAACTTTGATGCTCGATGGATGTAATATATGTAATAGCCGTGATAGCCTAGTGTAAGTTGCTTGCTTATTTATTTCCTTGTTGTCTTGTTTATTTGTTTGCTTGTAGTCAGTGCAGTTCTTTTCTGCGGTTTGCTAGTGGCTGCAATAACCTATTTTTTAAAACTAGGCCACAATAACCATGGGCTAATATTTACAAGAGGTGACCTTTGGGCCTCCCTACGGGTCAGAGAAATAGTGGGCCTTCTACGGGCCGTAGAAAGCGATGGGCCTTCTACGGTAGTAGAAACAGTGGGCCTTCTACGGGCCGTAGAAACAATGGGCCTTCTACGGGCCATAGAAACAATGGGCCTTCTACGGGCCGTATCATCAATGGGCCTTATACGGGCCGTATGATCGATTGGCCAAACATGGGCCAAACAGACCGCATTCTGGCCGTAAACAGGCTAGAGTTGGAATCGTCCGTTCATGGGCCGACCATAACGGGCCATCGTTAATAGGCCGTGTTGATGATGCTATGGAAATGGCCCAACGTGATAATGGACCACAAACGGACCGATCAGAACCACGGGCTGAATTTGGCCCACAAGCGAAAAATAGCGATGTGGGCCGTAGTAAGTAAACGAATCTTTGGAAAATAGCCCAAGAATAAATGGGCTCCAAGAAGGCGAAAGATAACATGGGCTGAAACGGCCCAATGGAATAATGGGCCGTTAATGGGTATAAAGTGATACACTTTGTCCTTTACGGGCCGGTTCACCACGGGCCTTTAATGGGTGTAAAGTGATACCTTTGTTCATTACGGGCGATTTCACCACGGGCCGTTAATAGGCCAAGAGTTACATAGGGCCTCATATGGGCCGAAAGACGTCATGGGCCATACATGGGCCAGAAGTGAAAACGTCCTGGAATCATATCGGATGGCCTAGATGAAGCTACTGGGCCTAATTCGAATAGGGCGTAACGGGCCTTGGGTTAGCGGGCTGTAAATGGGTTATATGCGAACATGCCGTTAACAGGCTTTCCATAGGCGACCCGCCACCTTTGACCAAGTCAAAGCGGGCGGCCTTTTCACAGGAATGGGCCTCTGTTGGGCCGTGCCACGTGTCGACGTATCATAGGCGCCTTCTGTCCAATGAGTGGATGACATCTGTCCCAGTGATGAGCCGACACGTGTTTCCTCCAGCCAATGATGATTTTACACGTGGAAAATCCCCATTGGTCGGGGCTGTTAACGGGTTATCGGATCCAAAACCCGACCCGATAGCTTAACGGCGTTCCGTTACGGTGGATGCCATGTGTCGGTCATCCTTGACGAAAAGCACTTCCGTGGATCGGCGATTTATCATCATGGAAGTGGACACTTCCGTGATGATAATTTTGGTAATGTCATGGAACACTTTCACGACAAAGACGGTATAACTATCTTGATTCTGTCATAAAATCGTCATGGATGTACATGCATGACAGAAAACGCGACCTACTGTGACAAACACGTATCATCACGGAAGTGTATTTTTTTTGTAGTGGGTGGAGGGCACGCACTGGGGGGGTGGGCGCGCCCCCCTACCTCGTGGCCTCCTATTTTGTTTCTTGACGTAGGGTAGAAGTCTCCCGGATCATAATCTTCCTAAAAATCACGTTCCCGAAGGTTTCATTCCGTTTGGACTTCGTTTCATATTCCTTTTCTGCGAAACTCTGAAATAGGCAAAAAACAACAATTCTGGGCTGGCCTCCGGTTAATAGGTTAGTCCCAAAAATAATATAAAAGTGAATAATAAAGCCCAATAATGTCCAAAAAAGTAGATAATATAGCATGGAGCAATCAAAAATTATAGATACGCTGGAGACGTATCAGGATACTTTGATAGATATGCACAAGGGTACCGACTCCGTCAAGGAATCCAAATTGGATGTGCTCCAAAGTCAGCTTGACAAGTTCAAAATGAAAGATGGTGAAGGTGTCGCTGAAATGTACTCTAGGCTTGCTCTCATCACAAATGAGATTGCCGGCTTAGGAAGTGAAGACATGACCGATAGATTCATCATCAAGAAGATTCTAAGAGCCTTGGATGGAAAATATGATACCGTGTGCACATTGATCCAAATGATGCCCAGTTACAAAGATCTCAAGCCAACGAAAGTCATTGGAAGAATTGTTGCTCATGAAATGTCACTCAAGGATAAGGAAGAGCTTCACAACAATTCAAGTGGTGCTTACAAAGCTTCATGTGGTGCTCCTACATCATCAAGTGAGAAACAAACTTTCAATGAAGAATTAAGCCTAATGGTGAAGAACTTCAACAAGTTCTACAAGAGTAGAAGCAAGGAAAGAAGTTCCAAGTCAAGGTCCTATAATGAAAAAAGATCTTCTAGTCGTGAGCGTAATTTCTACAATTGTGGAAGACCCGGACACTACTCCAATGAGTGTAGGGCTCCCTACAAAAGAAGAGAAGATTCACCCAAAAGAAGAAGTAGAAGAGAAGAATCACCACCTAGAGTGAGGAGGAGTAGAGATGATTGTTATGAACGAAGAACCTCTCGGAGAAGCAAGGATTCGGAAAGGAAGGACAAGTCATCAAGGAGCTACACAAAACAAAGACATCTAGCTTATGTTCGTGAATGGGTATCCGGCTCCGACTCCGACCATTACTCCGAAAGAAGTTATAACTCCGACTCCGAATATACTCAAGATGAAGGTGTTGCCGGTCTTGCACTTGTGTCAACCAACTCCTATGACATATTTGACTCTCCGAATGAAGGAATTGGAAGATGCTTCATGGCTAAAGGTCCAAAGGTATCACACCCCGAGTACATTGATTTCAATAGTGATGAAGATGATTTGATAGGTGATGATGATTTACTTGTTGACAACTCTAGTGATGAAAACTATGATGAACTTGCTATTAATCATGATAATCAAGATAAAATGAATGATGATGATAATAAGGAGATTGAGCGACTAACTAAATAACTAAACACTCTTAAGTTAGCTCATGAAACTACCTTGGAAGATCATCGAGAACTTTTAAAGACTCGTGAGAAGTAGCGCTTTGAAAAGCTCAATCTTGAGCAAGAGCATGAGTTTTTAAAGGCCATCAATGATGATCTTCGCAAGAAAATTTCTTCTTACATTGCCAAGCATTTACTCTTGTCTACTTACATGCCACAAGTTAAATCTAGCAACAAGGGTTAGAAAGATTCTTCATCTAGTAGTAACAATAATCATGCTAAATCCAATGTTGTTGCTTCTAGTAGTTCTCTTGATTCCACTAATAATTCTCCTAGCCAAGTTACACTTGAGCAAGAAAATAGCTTATTGAAGGGAATTATAGAGAAAGGTGTTTACAAGAGCCTTGCCGGAAGGAAGCAATTTGAGGAAATTGTACGCAAGCAAGGAAGGCACCGCAAGAATCAAGGAATTGGTTTTGAACAAAAGTTCAATGCTAATGGAGTTGAGTGGGAAGAATATCAATACCCCAAGATGAAGTTTTTCCTCAACAAGAGAAGTATGATCCTACTTCTTTCCAAGGGACACAAGCTCAAGACGATCTTCCACCACAAGACCACAAGCAAAAAGGCAAGGACAAGCTTCAAGAGGAGATTGATGCATTTGAAGAAGCTCCTAAGGCCTTTGTCAAGTTGGTTACCAAGACTACATCAAGTTCTACTGCATCAAGTACGACTACAACTCCAAGGATTCCCATCAAGATGATGTGGATCCCAAAGAAGAAGAACTAGAGAGTTCTTGAGGGTGACTCTGCCAACATACTTCTCTCATATCATTTTGGCGAGGACAAGTGCAAACAACTTCCACATCTTGCACTAGTTCAAGGAGTCACAAACCCTCTTGTTAGTAAGACAAGGGACAAGGTAAACTAATGTTTTCATGGACATTATCTTGTGTGTACATCACTCTATGTCTATGGATATCCTTGTTTGTTTCTTGTGGGACTAAACCGTGTAGGTATTAAAAGTGCAACTCACTCTAATGGATTGCTCCAAATGATCTACATCAACATCGAGCATCCACATCTTCAACACCTACATGAAGTCATCATCGACAAAACCCAAGGTTAGTTCACCCTCTTAGGGGGGATATCACATCTAAGGGGAGCTTTACTCAAATCAATTGAGCTAAAGCAACTCTACTGGTGTGAACACAACCATGCTTTATGTAAAAGTGGTAACCCCACTTGTGCTTAAACGATGAGTATGACCTATGATCAAATGCTCTCATTTGAGTCCTAAGTCAATATACTCATATATAGATGACCTAGTCATCGCCAATTGCTTGATATATGCTAGAGTGTTTGTGCATGCTTTGTCACATATTTCATTCACCATTTTATTGTGTGAGCATGTTGAATGCATATTTTACTCATTCGAGGACATCCACTTGTTGTTTTGATTGATTGGTTTTTTCTTTTTTGCCAAGCGGATGGACAAGAATGCCTAAGAACTCCCTCTAGCTATCTATGCTTTTCTCGTCTCAAACTCTATTCATGCTACATCACAAAGTTTGATCAAGTCGGATTTGAACCACTCTGTGTGAGGAGCACTCGGAGTCCCCGATTCGTCATAGGCTTAATCTTCCAAAACCTCTTTGTGCATTTCGGTTTGACCGAGTCATCCACTTCGGTCACACCGAGTTCACTAAGTTGATCTAGGTTTTCCATCTCGATGCAACCGATTTGAACTTTTCGGTCACACAGAGTTGAGTAGCCCTTGCGATTCTCAAGATCTCGGTGCCACCGAAGTTGTTCCACTCGGTCACACCGACAGTCGGGATATATATATATATATATATATATATATATATATATATATATATATATATATATATATATATATATATATATATATATATCCACGGGTGAGATTTTGGAAATTTCTTCAAAAGCCCTTAGCCCGCGCGTATCATGCTCTGCCTCCTCGGGTCTCCGGGTGGTCTTCTCGCCGCCAGCAACCTCCCGCCGCTGGTTTCTATCACCGTCAACGGAATTCTGCTCCGCCGTTGTCACCGTAGCGAACTCCCGCCGAACTAGGGTATGGGTTCGATGTTTTGTGCTATTTCCTTACTCCGACTCCTAGCACATTGCTTTGCCATGATCATAACCACATATGAAGACAATCCATCCAGACAAAACATCCTTTAGGTTAGGTTTGATTCGAAAATTTAGGGTTAGGTTTCCGCCGAACTCATCTTGGACCGACCGAGTTGTAGAAATCGGTCTCACCGATTTGGCTTAGGCCATTGCACATGTATTTTTCGGTCTGACCGAAAATTGCAAATAAGTGTGACCGAGTTCAACTCACTATGAAACCGTAGCAATCTCGGAGCCACCAAACTATGACTCGGTCTAACTAAGTTCACTAGTTTAGGTTCCAAAAGTTGCTTTGGTATCACCGAGTTTAACAAATCGGTAGCTCCGAAATGCTTTCAGTGGAGAACTAAAACTAAGTTTTTGACTCATCCATTTTGCAAAAACTTTGCAATTTTTGATGCTCATCTATTCTACCTCATCTATAACTATTCACAGGGTTTGCTGTGAGATTGCCTGCCAAGATGTCTGACCAGAGTGACAGCCAGAACAGATCTGAAGAGCAAGTGCATATGAGTGAGGGCACTAGTCCCTCAAGCAGCTATGATGAGGGCAGCACGAGCATACCAAGTAACTTGCCCAAAGCAGCCACCAGATCAAGGAAGAAGAGAACCTCAGATTCAGAGGATGAGGATTATGTGGCTACTGAAGAAGTGAGCTCAAAGAAGAAAGTCATGCAGAAGGAGTATGGCACAGCTGCTGCAACCAAGCCAGGACTGAACAAGAAGGCACCAGCAAAAAGAGCTCCTATGTCCAAGGCCAGATCCTCCACTCATGAAACTTCCAGGCCAAGGAAAGTTCCAACAGGAGAGACCATGCGGTTCACTATAGAACAGTCAGATGATGATGTGGCTAGAGATAAGAAGAAGAAAAGGGAAAGAACCACTACTGCAAAAGTTCTTGGAAAGTCAACCATGGTGAGAGATTCAGAAGAGGAAGAGGAAGAGGATGCTGCTCCAGCACCCAAGTCTCAGAAACTCATGGGGGATGCTATCAAGTCAGGGGCTGCAACATCAAAGCCCAAAATCGCCTCCCAAAGCAACAGCTCAAGCTCAGAAGCCTTCTAAGCCAAAGAGAAGCACCAGAAACATTCCTGCTGAAGAGAAGAACAAGGCCCCAGCGCCTGAAGTTGAAGAAGAGGATGATGAAGCCCTAGTGCTGAGAAGACTAAAGCCAAATATTCCAGACCATAATGACACTCATCCAGTGGCTGAGGACATGCACATCAGGAAAGATGCTAAATTGAGACTTTGGAGACAGTCCGATCCATATGCTGTGAGGAGGAGAACTGCTGTGGACTACAGATTCCACACCAAAGAACAACAAGATTTCTATGAGACTATTCTGCTTGACAAGAAGCCAATTGTGTGTGATATGAAGTGGGTTGATTGGGAATACATTGATGAGAATGAAGATCACTTCCTAGGTGTACATGAAAGTTTCAAAGCCTGTGGAGTTGACAAATTTGTTGGACAGAAGCTCACCAAATGGAATGATGAGCTGATCATGCAATTCTACTCCACTACTCATTTCTATCCAGATGGAAGGATAGTGTGGATGTCTGAAGGTACAAGGTACCAATCAACTGTTGAAGAATGGGCCAAGCTGATCAATGCCCCAGAAGAGCATGAGTATGATTTGGATGTGTATGCCAAGAAGAAGAAAGACCACAACTCTATGGCAAATATGTACAAAGAGATCCCAGATAAAGCTTTAGAGACACACAAATTTGGATCTCAGACACTATTTGTCATGCAGTCCGCCTACTATCAACACCATCTTAAGGCATACTCGCTACCCAAATCTGGAGATCACAAGATGATGAGAGGGCATTCCATCAACTTGCTGCAAATCTTTGATGTTCCTAAAAATTCAAGGTCATGAGTCCGATTGTGGAGACAATCAAGAGGACAAACTTAACCGAGAGAAAAGATCTTGTGGGTATGCTCCACATATTCAGGTGCTCATCAACTCAAAGATGGGCACATGTACTTACTTGTTAGATAAGGAGCATTTACCCTTGCACCCAGATTTTGAAGACAACACAGTGGTGATGAATGAGGATGAACCTTCATTAGTGCAAGCACAAGAAAAGAGAGCTAAAGCAAAGGCAAAGAAAGCTGCAAAGATGCCAAGTATTGAGGAGGCATCTAAAGTGTTCCTGAAGAGAAAACAAGATTAACTAGCCTATCTGAATCAAGCTACATTGAGGATTGAGAAGGGCTTGGCCACCCTGACTCAGAATCAGGAGAGCTTGGAGAGGATCACAGAGACCAAGTTTTATGATCTGGATCTCAAGGTCACCGAGATTCAGAGAAGCAGTTGAGCAGCTCAGGAGGAAGCCGAGGAGAAGAGAGGACAAGGTACTACAGATGCTTTTCATGAGTGCCCAGAGGATGAGGTCACCGCTGCAGTGCAAAGACCATATACAAGAGCTACATCATCTGCACCAAAGAAGAATGCCTTCTGCCACCTCCAGCAGCCACTCCATCAGCTCCAACTACATCAACTGATGCCTTCGTCCTTGGAGTTCTCTCTATACCACCTCCTGAAGACCAAGCTTGAGAGACGCATAGCACTATACATTTTCGAACTTTTTGGTAACTTGTTGCCAAAGGGGGAGAAATGTATAGATCATAGGCTTCGAGAGAGAGTGTTTTGCTTCTTTGTCTCTCTTGCTATTTGGTTGAACTTTATTGTGTGCTTGTTTGATACTCTATGTCCTTGTGTGCGATACTTGTATGATCAAGTGTTTGATCATATGCTACTTTAATGCTTGATTGGATGATACTATCTTCTATATCCATATATTATCATTCACTTTGCTTGGTGATGAGTGCATGCTTTTAATTTCTATCATTTTGCATGCTTTTAATTTCTATCATTTTGAGCGCTCCACCAAGATGTATGTGACATGGAAGACTAACCCATGATCCTAATCAATTGTGCATTTGCATTCAAAAGCAAATTTTAAATAATGCACAAATTTAGGGGGATCTTTTACTTATCACATACTTCTCAAAGCGACGATGTATTTAAATCTTATTATCATTTGTCGAAGCTTTGATCTATATGTTGTCATCAATTACCAAAAAGGGGGAGATTGAAAGTGCAACTATCCCTGGGTGGTTTTGGTAATTATTAACAACATATAGCTCATTGAGCTAATGCTATTTATAGATAAATATTTCAGGAAAGCTCAATGGTTGGCATGGCATGGATTAGGAATGTGGACCCCTCAAAATGCTAAGGACACATATTGGCTCAAGCTTAAGACTCTACATTTTACTTTTAGTGATCCAAGATCACATTGAGTCCATAGGAAAAGCCAATACTATTAAAAAGGGATGAGGTGTTGCTTAATGGCTTACTTGCTCAAAATGCTTAGTGATATGCTCCAAAAACCCTCAACCACTTTCTCATATCCACATATGTCCCAAACCAAAAGTCAAACTCGGCCCCACCGAAACATTCTATCCGGCGCCACCGAGTTCACTTGACATAGCCACTGCCACAAACCCTAGTCATTTCGGTCTCACCTATAGAGACTCTCTATTTCCCTTCGTAACATTTCGGTCCAACCGAGATGAGCGATCGGTCCCACCGAGTTCGCAATGCAAACTCTCTGTTTCTCCTTCGTACTGTTTCGGTCTTACCGAGATGAGCGAATCGGTCCCAACGAGTTTGCCTGACCAACTCTCTGGTTAGCTTATTACCAAAATCAGTCCCACCGAGTTTCTGTAATCGGTCTCACCGAGATTACGTTATTCCCTAACCCTAATTAAATCGGTCCCACTGAGTTGAGATGTCGGTCTGAAAGGATCGAGAAGAGGTGTCTAGAAGGGGGTGATTAGACACTAAGTACCAAAAGTTGCAGTTTTTAACTTCTTTAAGTTGGAGTGGAGTTTAGGCACAAGTTTAACACTCACAATACATATCAAGCAAGCATGCAAAGAGTATATGAGCAGCGGAAAGTAGATCATGCAACTTGCGAGAATGTAAAGGGAAAGGTTTGGAGGATTCAAACGCAATTGGAGACACGGATGTTTTTGTCGTGGTTCCGATAGGTGGTGCTATCGTACATCCACGTTGATGGAGACTTCAACCCACGAAGGGTAATGGTTGCGCGAGTCCACGGAGGGCTCCACCCACGAAGGGTCCACGAAGAAGCAACCTTTTCTATCCCACCGTGGCCGTCGCCCACGAAGGACTTGCCTCACTAGCGGTAGATCTTCACGAAGTAGGCGATCTCCTTGCCCTTACAAACTCCTTGGTTCAACTCCACAATCTTGTTGGAGGCTCCCAAGTGACACCTAGACAATCTAGGAGACACCACTCTCCAAGAAGTAACAAATGGTGTGTTGATGATGAACTCCTTGCTCTTGTGCTTCAAATGATAGTCTCCCCAACACTCAACTCTCTCTCACAGGATTTGGATTTGGTGGAAAGAAGATTTGAGTGGAAAGCAACTCCGGAAGGCTAGAGATCAAGATTCATATGGTAGGAATGGAATATCTTGGTCTCAACACAAGGGTAGGTGGTTCTCTCTCAGAAAATGTGTATTGGTAGTGTAGGTTCATTCTAATGGCTCTCTCCACGAATGAAGAGTCGGTGGAGGGGTATATATAGCCTCCACACAAAATCTAACCGTTACACACAACTTGCCAAACTCGGTGGGACCGAATTGAAGAACTCGGTCGGACCGATTTAGCAACTCTAGTGACCATTAGGATTTTCGGTGGGACCGACATGCAACTCGGTAGGACCGATATGGTTAGGGTTAGGGCATAACATAATCTCGGTGAGACCGATTACACAAACTCGGTGGGACCGATTTTTGTAATAAGCTAACCAGAGAGTTGGTCAGGCAAACTCGGTGAGACAGATTACAGAAACTCGGTGTGACCGATTTTGATAAGCTAACCAGAGAGTTTGCATTGTAATCTCGGTAGTACCGATTGCTCAAACTCGGTGAGACCGATTTTTGTAATGGACATACATAGAGAGATTACAATCCCATCTCGGTGAGACCGAGATCCCTATCGGTGATACCAATTTGCCTAGGGTTTGTGGCAGTGGCTATGACATCTGAACCCGGTGGCGCCGAATAGAAAGAATCGATGGGGCCGAGTTAGACTTTTGGTTTAGGTCATATGTGGATGTGGGAAAGTAGTTGCGGGCTTTGGAGCATACCACTAAGCACTTTGAGCAAGCAAGCCATTAAGCAACACCTCATCCCCTCTTGATAGTATTAGTTTTTCCTATAGACTCAATGTGATCTTGGATCACTAAAATATAAAATGTAGAGTCTTGTACTTGAAGCTTGAGCCAATCCTTTGTCCTTAGCGTCTTGAAGGGGTTCCACATCCTTTAGTCCATGCCACTTCATTGTTGAACTTATCTGAAACATACTAGATAAAAGTGTTAGTCCAACAAGAGATATGTTGACATTAATTACCAAAATCACCTGTGAGCACTTGTGCTTTCAATCTCCCCTTTTTGGTAATTGATGGCAACATACATCAAAGCTTTAGATAAAGATATAGAGAATAGCAAGTAAAGCTTTGAAAGACATGTAACATGCATAGGCTCCCCCCTACATGTATGCAATCATGTGAATATGGAATAGAGAAGCATGTGAGAGCATAACCATGACAGAGTAGGCAATGTGTTACATGTATCTTGGCTATATGCATCGAGCAAAAGATGTGAATATGGGAAATGTACCTTCATGCTCATGAGTCCTTCTTGCAAACAATATGTACATCAGCAAGAATTCCTCATAGACATGATTGTGATGCATATACTTACCTTGTGGTCTTGAGTTGGCTAAGGATGGGATGAACCTACGTAAACAGGGTTAGATAACACAGATACACCTTCTAGCCAGAGCAAACGAAAGAAACCACAAGAGTACCAAGACTGGGATGACATGTAGAGTGAGTAGTAAGTACCACAATAGATATTGACATGTCCCCTAAGGTAAAGATGTGCAATGAATTTAAGGAATTTCTTTCCCTTAGATGTCTTGCTCCCCCTGAATCTAGCATGGGATACTTGGGAGAAGATAGGGAACAGAAAATCGAGCTCAAAGAAACAAATGAATGTAGCTAATGCAAATAAGCACATATCAATATGTCTTTCCCCTCAAGAAGACATGTGGCATCTCTCCTCTTGAACACCAAGCATCTGGGATCCTTGAAGATTACTCTTTCCTTGAGTATTCCCTCCCCCTAGAGATGTGAGTATTCTCTCCCCCTAGAGATATGATTAAGCTTTGATGTGACCTCTCTCTCCCCCTTTGACATCAATTTCCAAGAAGGGTCTTCTGGAATTTGTCGTGAATGGGTTTGGTCCTTGAGTCACAGCGCAAAGCACTAAGGTAAATTTGATGCTTGTAGAGGAGAAGATTCATTGAGTGGAGCTGGATCAAGAGTAAAGCATGAATAAATGGCAAAATGTTTTTCCTGTAGTGAAATCGGTGGCACCAAGTTGGATGCTTCGGTTGCACCGAAAAACTTCGGTTAGACCGAGAACAAGAAACCGGTGGGACCGAGTTCATCACAGAGAAAAGCACTTGTCACCTCTGCTCACTAGACAAGTAAGATCTCACAAGGATTTGCAAGGAATTAACTGAAAGATTTGCAATGAATTGGATGCAGGGAATGTAGAACAAAAAGAAAAGAAAAGAAAAGAAAAGAAATCTAGATGAAGTTTTTTTTAAAGGGGAAACAAATATGCATGAGACAAATGCAGGGGCACAGAAAAGAACACAAGAAAACTTCATCTAGAGATGGTCGGCGACAAAGTCACCTATGTTAGAGTATATTGACTTAGGAGTCAAGTGAGATCACTTGATCATAGGTCATACTCATCGTTTAAGCTCAAAAATGGGGTTGCCCTTTTTCGTTTAAGCATCTTGATGTATTCACATCTTGTCGAGTTGCTTTGACTCATGACTTGGAGTAAAGCTTCTCTAAGATGGAATAACATACCTTGGGTGGTGGTGTTGATCGTGATCATGTAGTTGAACTTGTGTGGGTTGCTCAAGGTTGATGTAGCTCATCAAGAGTTGGGAGCACCACTTGCAATTTGAGTTCATCTACCTACATGGGTTAGTTTTCGCCAGGAAGAGCACTTGTATATCCAAAATGACAATCATGAAACTCAACATAGAATTTGTCAACGGATATGTTTGAATGGTTTCGTGCTTCCTTGTCTTCAACCACCATTGTGTAGAGACTTGGTGATGTAGAGATTGCTCAAGATGTGAGTGAGTTGCGATCTCATAGATTTAGATTCATCCAAGTACCTACAAGGGTTGGATAACATGCAAGATGCAAATATATCCAGGACATAAGATAATCATCATAAGAGAAATATCAAGGATTAGTCATAAGCTCAAGTATTGCATGTATCCAATGGAGTTCCTACTCCAAGTTTGAAGCATCAATGATGTTCAATTCACCTCTTAACCTGCAAAACACTTTCTCATCAAGTGTTTTAGTGATATTATCCGCTAATTGCTTGTCGGTGCGAACATGCTTAAGATTAATGTCACCCTTAGCAACGTGATCTCGAATGAAATGATGACAAACTTCAATGTGCTTAGTTCGAGAGTGTTGCATGGGATTGTGAGCAATCTTGATAGCACTTTCATTGTCACAAAGTAATGGAACATGTTTCACATATATCCCATAATGTTTAAGAGTTTGGGTCATCCAAAGTAATTGAGCACAACATGAACCAGCGGCAATGTATTCCGCTTCGGCGGTGGATAAGAATACCGAGTTTTGTTTCTTGGAAGACCAAGACACAAGAGATCTACCAAGAAATTGACAAGTACCCGAAGTGGACTTTCTATCAACCTTGTCACCGGTATAGTCCGAGTCGGAGTAGCCAACAAGATCGAACGAGGACCTCTTAGGATACCAAATGCCAAAATTTGGTGTATGGATTAAGTATGTCACTATCCTTCTCACGGCCTTAAGATGACATTCCTTAGGAGCAGCTTGATATCGTGCACACATGCACACACTTAGCATGATATCGGGACGTGAAGCACATAGATACAACAATGAACCAATCATAGAGCAATAAACCTTTTGATCAACCGGTTCACCATCTTTGGTCAAATCAAGATGTCTACTAGTAGGCATGGGTGTAGTCATTGCTTTGCATTCTTGCATATTGAACTTCTTGAATAAGTCCTTGGTGTACTTTGTTTGAGAGACAAAGGTACCTTCCTTAGTTTGCTTGATTTGCAAACCAAGAAAGAAATTGAGTTCACTCATCATAGACATCTCAAACTTCTCCGACATTAGCTTTCCAAACTTTTCACTAAAATGAGGGTTAGTAGAACCAAATATAATATCATCGACATAAATTTGGCACACAAATAGTTCCCCATTAACCCTTTTTGTAAAAAGAGTAGAATCAATTTTACCAATTTCAAAGCCTTTTTCAATAAGGAACTTGGTCAAGCATTTATACCATGCTCTAGGAGCTTGTTTAAGACCATAAAGGGCTTTGTGAAGTTTGTAGACATGATCAGGTTTCTTAGGATTGATAAAGCCGGGAGGTTGCTTAACATAAACTTCCTCCTCAATTTCACCATTTATAAAAGCACTTTTAATGTCCATTTGGTACAAGGTGATATCATGGTGATTAGCATAAGCAAGTAAGATGCGAATGGACTCAAGTCTAGCAATCGAGCATAAGTCTCACCATAGTCCATACCTTCAACTTGTGTGTAGCCTTGGGCGACGAGAAGTGCTTTGTTGCGAACTACTTGTCCATCTTCATCTTCCTTGTTGCGAAACACCCATTTGGTACCGATGATGTTGAGGTTGTTGTCGGGCTTCTCAACCAATGTCCACACTTGATTTCTCTCAAAGTTGTGTAGCTCTTCATGCATAGCATTTATCCAATCCGGATCTTCCAATGCTTCTTCAACCTTCATAGGTTCAATGCTAGAGATGAATGAATAGTGTTCATAAAAGTTAGCTAAACGAGTTTTAGAGCGAGTGATTCTCCGGTTTGGATATCATTGTAGATTTGCTCGACGGATGATCTTTAGCAATTCTTGCTCGAACTTCATGAAAGCTTTTTGCTTGGGTCTTGGTTGAACATCTTCTTCATCTTGTTCTTCTTCTTGGCCTTCTTCATTGTTGGCGTTGTCGTTCTCTTGTCATGGTGGAGAAGGACGTTGTTGGCGTTTGTCTTGGTGCACTTCCTCGTTTTCTTCATCTTGGTGTGTCCCACTTGTGGATGCTTCCGTATCAACTCTTGGTTCACCTTGTCGTGAGGAAGAAGCTTCCACTTGGACGGACGAGGTACTCTCGTTCACCTCCGTTGGACGAATCTAGCCAATAGACAAGTCTAGGATTGCTTCCGAGGGATCTTTGTCTCCTACATCAATTGGCAATTGTTCTACTTGTGAGTCTGTTAGATTCATCAAACTTCACATCTACCGCTTTCTTCAACCTTTTCGGGTGAAATTATTGTAGACTAAATTATGTGTGAGAGTTTGAGCCATAACCAAGTAGGAAACCTTCATGAGACTTAGGAGCAAATTTAGAATCCATTTATGCTTATCAAGAATGTAGCACTTTGAGCCGAATACTCAAAAGTATCCAACTTGGGGTTTGTTAATGTGAGGAGCTCGTATGTCCGTCTTCTTGCCGAGTAGCTTGTGAAGATACAAGCGATTTGTTGCATGAAAAGTTGTCTCAACCGCTTCCGCCCATAAGTGCTTGGCCTTGTACTCATCAAGCATCGTTTTGCCATCTCTATAAGAGTCCGGTTCTTCCTCTCAACGACTCCATTTTGTTGAAGGTGTGTATGTAGCCGAGAACTCATGTGAAATCCCTTCTGCGTCAAGAAAGGTATCCACATTTGCGTTCTTGAACTCCGTTGCCCGTTGTCGCTTGAACCTTCTTGATCTTCACGTCAAATTAATTTTGGGCCTTCCTAGCGAAGTTTTTGAAGATCTTTTGGACCTGCGATTTATCATCGAGAAAGAATACCCACGTAAATCTTGAAAAATCATCAACTATAACTAGACCAAAAGAATTTCCACCGAGACTTTTGTAAGCGTTGGGACCAAAAAGATCCATGTGAAGTAGCTCGAGTGGCCTCCTCGTGGTCATGATGTTCTTCACGGGATGCCTTCCTCCAACCTGTTTGCTCGCTTTGACAAGCTACCGCAGTAGTCTATCCTTATCAAATATGACATCGTTAACACCAAGGATATGATTTCCTTTAATAAGCTTGTCAAGGTTTCACATACCAACATGACCTAGTCTTCTATGCCACAACCAGCCTTTAGAAGATTTAGCAATAAAGCAAGTTCTAGGTTGAGCCTTTTAGTGAAATCAACAATGTAGAGATCACCTCACGCATTAATTCTGTAAAGACCATTTTATGATTATCTCTACAAACACTTGGCAATCTACTTCAAAGAATAGGACATTGAAACCGAAATCAAGAAGTCTAGATAATCGAAAGTAAGTTGTAGCCAAGAGATTCAACGAGCATGACATTTTGTATGGAGCTATCATGTGAGATGGCCACCTTACCAAGGCCAACCACCTTACCCTTTGAATTATCACGAAGGTGACATATTTTCGAGGGCCGTCATTTTCAAAGAAGCTCACGGAACATGTCTTTATCTCCGATCATATGATCGTTACATCCACTATCAAGGACCCATTCCTTTCCTCCAACCATGTAGCCGTGGAAGATTTGCCATAAAGACCAAAGTGTCTCATTGCATCGTCAAGATCATATTCACTATCATCATCCTCATCATAGTATCCATGTTCAACATCATCGTGTGATTGATCAATTCCTAGAGAGGGTAATTCATTAGACAAATGATCATTTCTATGATTGTCTTTATGGATTCTAATAGCTTCGGGAAAAATATTGCTAATGATTCCAACATCTCCTATGGCACGCATGAGATTTGTAAGCTCAAATAGACAATCACCAAAGCTAGGATCACTAGAATTCATCTTACTCAAGGCAATAGACTTATGGAGAATTTCATCTAAGTTTTTCAAGGAATAATGCTGAAATCGTTTCCTCAAGAAATTTCCATATGGTATAGGCACAATCAAGAGTAGGCAAACTAGCAATCAAATTTATGGGCAATCCTCTTATGATAAGATTGATGGTTCTAAGATTGCGAATCATGTCAAGATCCTCTTCGTGTGGGATGCAAGGGATCAATATGAGGTGCACAAGGGCTAGCAATGTACTTGTTCAAATGATATTTATTGAAAATCTCAAGCATTTCATTTTTCCACTCATGAAAATATTCTCCATCAAGAATAGGCACTCTATGTCTAAGACTCCCAAAAGTAGACACATCCATCTTCCTCCAATGGTGTTTATACCAAGGCAATGTAGACCAAAGCTCTGATAACAATTGAATGGATCGAGAAGAGGTGTCTAGAGGGGGGTGATTAGACACTAAGTACCAAAGTTGCAGTTTTTAACTTCTTTAAGTTGGAGTGGAGTTTAGGCACAAGTTTAACACTCACAATACATATCAAGCAAGCATGCAAAGTGTATATGAGCAGCGGAAAGTAAAGCATGCAACTTAAGTAGAATGTAAAGGGAAGGGTATTGGAGGATTCAAACGCAATTGGAGACACGGATGTTTTTGTCGTGGTTCCGATAGGTGGTGCTATCGTACATCCACCTTGATGGAGACTTCAACCCATGAAGGGTAACGTTTGCGCTAGTCCACGGAGGGCTCCACCCACGAAGGGTCCACGAAGAAGAAACCTTGTCTATCCCACCATGGCTGTCGCCCACGAAGGACTTGCCTCACTAGCGGTAGATCTTCACGAAGTAGGCGATCTCCTTGCCCTTACAAACTCCTTGGTTCAACTCCACAATCTTGTTGGAGGCTCCCAAGTGACACCCTAGCCAATCTAGGAGACACCACTCTCCAAGAAGTAAAAATGGTGTGTTGATGATGAACTCCTTGCTCTTGTGCTTCAAATGATAGTCTCCCAACACTCAACTCTCTCTCATAGGATTTGGATTTGGTGGAAAGAAGATTTGAGTGGAAAGCAACTTGGGGAAGGCTAGAGATCAAGATTCATATGGTAGGAATGCAATATCTTGGTCTCAAGACAAGGGTAGGTGGTTCTCTCTCAAAAAATGTGTATTGGAAGCGTAGGTTCGTTCTGATGGCTCTCTCCATGAATGAAGAGTGGGTGGAGGGGTATATATAGCCTCCACACAAAATCTAACCGTTATACACAACTTGCCAAACTCGGTGGGACCGAATTGAAGAACTCGGTCGGACCGATTTAGCAACTCTAGTGACCGTTAGGATTTTCGGTGGGACCGACATGCAACTCGGTAGGACCGATATGGTTAGGGTTAGGGCATAACGTAATCTCGGTGAGACCGATTACACAAACTCGGTGGGACCGATTTTGGTAATAAGCTAACCGGAGAGTTGGTCGAACAAACTTCGGTGAGACCGATTACACAAAAGTCGGTGGGACCGATTTTGGTAATAAGCTAACCAGAGAGTTTGCATTGTAATCTCGGTAGTACCGATTGCTCAAACTTCGGTGAGACCGATTTTGGTAATGGACAAACACAGGAGATTACAATCCCATCTCGGTGAGACCGAGATCCCTATCGGTGAGACCGATTTGCCTAGGGTTTGTGGCGGTGGCTATGACATCCTAACTCGGTGGCGTCGGATAGAAAGAATCGGTGGGGCCGAGTTAGACTTTTGGTTTAGGTCATATGTGGATGTGGGAAAGTAGTTGAGGGCTTTGGAGCATATCACTAAGCACTTTGAGCAAGAAAGCCATTAAGCAACACCTCATCCCTCTTGATAGTTTTGGATTTTACTATAGAGTCATTGTGATCTTGTATCACTAAAATATAAAATGTTGAGTCTTGTACTTGAAGCTTGAGCCAATCCTTTGTCCTTAGTGAAAGTGCTAGTTATCGACTAGAGGGGGGGGGGTGAATAGGCGATTTTTATGGAAGTCTTCAAAACATGGAAGTTTCGAAGACAAACAATAGAAATGACCTAATTGATATGCAGCGGAAGATAAACTACAACAAGCAAACCATAGTCAAGTATGCAATAATGTGAAAGTACAAAGACTAATAGCAGCTTAGTAGTAAGGATCGGGGATGGAAGATAGTATGAAGCCAACCAACGATAGTAGTCAAGCAATGAAGTCAAACGAGATACGACAAATAGGCAATGACTTCACAAAGACAAACTCTAAGTAAAGGGAGGAGAGGATAGAACCAAATACTTGTTGAAGACACAGGATTTGTTGGACCAGTTCCTGCTGTGGAAAACTGTATGCGTGCTGGGTAGGGAGGCTGAGATTCAACCTTCAAGACTGCGTCTTCACCTTATTTCCCTTGAGCTAAGGACACACGGTCCTCGCCCAATCACTCCGGTAAGTCTTCAAGGTAGACTTCCGAACCTTCACAGACTTCGCTCACCGGCGATCCACAATGACTCTTGGATGCTCGTAACGCGACGCCTAACCGACCGGAGGATTCCACAGTCCTCAAGTGTAATAAGTCTTCAGTCACGCAGATGTAAAGACTTCGATGATGCCTAACACTCTTTGGCTCTGGGTGTTTGGGCTTTGTCCTCGCAAGGATTTCTCTCTCTCAAAGGCTTCGAGGTGGGTTGCTCTCAAACGACAAAAGCCGTGCACTAACTCTCGAGCAGCCACCAATTTATGGTGTAGGGGTGGGCTATTTATAGACACTAGGCAACCCGACACGATATGTCCGAAATGACCCTGGGTCACTAAGGAACTGACACGTGTTCCAACGGTCAGATTTCAAACACACACGGCAACTTTACTTGGGCTACAAGCAAAGCTGACTCATCCAGCTCCGGATAAGATTTGCTCTCATTGTCTTCGCTCGAAGACATAGGATTTGGGTTGAGCATCACTTCAGTCATTCTGACTTTGTTCACTTGGACCCACTTAACTGTACGGTGGTTCCTATGACTCAACAAAGAAGAAAAAGGAAACAACGAAATGACACAGCCTTCGCGCTCCATAGTCTTCACTCAATGTCTTCTCATGTCATAGTATTCAGTATGAATATCTTCACATACCACCATTGTCGTCAATGTCTTCATACATTTTTAGGGGTCATCTCCGGTAGGTAAACTGAATCAATGAGGGACACTACCTGTGTTATCCTGCAATTCTCACAAACGCATCAGTCCCTCAACCAAATTTGTCGTCAATACTCCAAAACCAACTAGGGGTGGCACTAGATGCACTTACAATCTCCCCCTTTTTGGTGATTGATGACAAACTGGTTGAAGTTTTCAACGGGGATAAAGTATGTGAAATTGTAAAGGATAGGGTATTGTCTTCATAAGTGGCAAAGGCTCCCCCTGAAGATGTGCATATAAGTAATTTGCTTTTGGAATGCAAATGCACATGGCAGAGTTGTACTTGTGGAGATCCTCTTCAACTTATGAAGATAATTCATCATGCATGAAATGATATAACTAAGAGAATGACATGCATAATGAAAAATGGACGTCTGCAGAATGATCTAAGTGCGGAAGTTATCATCGCACATGCGGAATTTATCATCGCATCACAGAAAAGCAAATAAGCAGCAGACGACCATCGAGTTTAAGTGTTGCAACTCAAAGAACCAAATGTATCAAAAGCGAGAATATAAAGCAACCGCCCATATGAACCCGCTTGAAGACTATCAAACTCATATGCTTCTCGCCCTTTTGTCAGTAAGGACCAAAAAGGTTTGAAGACATAGAGCATCTACTCGTTCCCATGAGGAGTAGGTGAAGCAGCAGGGTTGTCGTTGTTGTTTAGCGGCGCAGGCATTTAACTTGGTGCAAAGGTCGATGCGTGCAAGTAGGGGGCGGTGAAGTAGCATCGCCTTCATCATCGATCACTTTGGCATTCACAAGTCGCGGAGGAAGAATAGTCGAGTCTTCAAGGGATGAAGTTCGACGTGGGACAGCATTCCGTGGAGGAGTGGAGTCAAACTTGAATCTTTCGGTGAAGCCATCGTCTTGAAGATCTCGCTTCAAGATCGAAAGGCGTCAAACTCTTCCATGATCGCTTATGTGTCTCGTGAGTGACAAAAGCATTCTTGGTGGCAAGATTTCGAATGCGATTGACGTCCACCAAGAGGCTTTGCATTTGTCGGTTGAGCCAGAAGTGATGATTTTCTTGTTTCAGATGCAGTTCCACAAGAAGTTCTAGGTCATTAAGGACGCGAGAGCGCTTCTTAGGCCTTTTGGGCAATTGTGCTCTCGGAGCTTCAGTTTGCACGGTGAGGCGCATTTAGTGTTCCCAGCCATTGGATAGACACGAGTTATCGCTTGACTCCTTCCATGGGTTGAGTGAAGCTTTGGTGATCAGCATTTTGAAGACAAAGAGGCTTCTTGGCGGGCTCGGGGTATATGGCTTCAACTGACATATCAACCTCTGGTAGAAAGATCAAATGATTGCGGCCGGAGGGCTGATAGTTGATAGCGAGTGTAGCTTGATGAGGCGCATGACCCATGGAGCATAGAATTTCAGGCCAAAAAGGTCGATCCAGACGCGACCGATTCTTGGGATGAAGAATTCTTGTCTATTGAAGCTGATGCTATTGAGGATGTAAAAGACCAATGCCTTCATGGCTCCTTCAAGTTTTGCAGCTGATGAATGCCCTTTGATAGGCCCTAGAGTTCGCCGGATGATGTGATATATTGTGCGAGGCAGATACTCAAGGTCATCAACAAATAACTCCTTTGGGTATTCAGCATCAGGTGGCAAAGGCTTCATCATGCTCAACATCTGGCTCATGTTGGGCTCGGCTTATGGAAGATGCTCTCCAAAGGCATTGAGGTGGAGTTGACAATTAGGTTCGAACAGCTCTTCTGGAGTGGGTAGGCTCAGTAAGCTCAATGACGTCAAGAGCTTTGGCTTCATGATGAACATTTCCGTCATCCACTCGAGAACCCATGTCTTTGTATCCCACAGAGTAGCCGTGGAATGTGGAGGGTAGCATAGAATTGAAGCAAAAGTTCCTCATTCCAATGTTCTTTATGCATCACAAAGTCGAAAGCGGACCTGCATCACGCAGCGATCAAGTACTTCTTCTAAGCATGGCAGTCCGGCAATGGCTTCATTAATAGAGGTGCATATGAGGGAAAATACACCCTTGATCATACGCAACGCAGGAGTAATAGCTTTGTCACTTGATAGCTCGTAAACGATCGATGATATTCTTGGCCTTGAGTAGGGGTTCTTTGCTCTGTCAAAGAAGGTGTTGTGGGCTTTGAAGCCATTTGCATTGAAGGACTTCTGTAGAGGTGGTAGTACACAGGAACCTTGGTAGTCTTGGCTTTGGTTTGGACCGCAGGCCTATGCTCAACATGATAATCAAACCGAGGACCCGGAGGCATTAGGCGGAGGGACCAGAACGGGTCATTTTGACAAAGGATCACCGACCATAGTTGTATGCTTGCTCAATTGTATGGGGCCTTGGTGGCGGAACAGAGCAGTGGCAACAACAGAGAAGCGCTGTGTCAGCATAAATGATGCTTCAGGAGCAGCTTGCATCATTGGCTTCCCGCACATTGGTTGGTGCAGGCTCCACATTTGTTTCAAATTTCATGACTACGTCGTTGGCTTCATTTGTGTTGGTGGTGGCAGCCTCAAGATCTTCAACCTCCACTTGATGAGCCGGAGGGTCGAGACCTTTGCACGTTCACTTCAGGAACATCTTCTTCAGTAATGGGGGGAGTAGGGACACGTTCTTCTTCTTGGTTGTCATCGGCTGATGCAGCCGGATTGTCTTCGGCAGCTTTGGCTTCAGACACGGAGACATTCACAGTCGGAGTGGCTTCGAAACACTTGACGCGGCAAATGCATCGGTGGTGCACTTCTCCTTCTCGAATGCTCGAAAGAGGGACTTGAGGCCTTGGTCCTTTGCGAAGCTCACGTAATGTCAAGGACGCCTTTGGAGATGGAGTTGGCTGGGCCTCAAAGTCAGCCTCTTCTTCTTACCCAGTGGTGTGACTTGTTGTTGTTGGGGAGTACTCGGGGAGTCTTGTTGTTGTGGGTGATCAGCCCATGATGCATCGTGAGCAATTGGCGTCAGAGGACGACCAATGCTGAGGCGTTCGCTGTTCATGAGAACATGCGATGATACCCAGTTGTGTTCGATCCGAGGAAGAACTACATCATCTTCAACATTGTCATTGTGACCAATGTCTTCAAAGATGGGATCAATCACTGAAATGTCTTCAGCTTCATGAGCCTCTGTGGAAGCAGGCTCATGAACTATCATCCGTCGTTCTTGGTGTTCAGATGCAGGGCGAACCATTGAGATAGGTTCAACAACTAAGGGCTCTGTGGGAGCAGCCTGATTCTTCTTGGTTTTGAGCTTCTTCTTGGAGGGAGCAACATCAGAGGCTTCAGGATTTTTCCTTTTTTTCTCGCTTCAGCCCTCGGCGATCCTCGTCTTCTTAAGTTCTGAAGCGGTTGACCTGACCTTTGGCTTCGAGCTAGTCATGCTACTTGGGAAGACTATGCGAGGTTCTTCCTGCCTTGAAGGTGCAGATTGGTCAGTTGATGACTTCTTCTTCTTTGCAGCCATTCTGGGGTCAATGCCAGATCTACTGACCAAGAGCCTTGCGCTTCTCAAATTTCATTGTAGGCTTGCACACACTTGTCGGCCAGACTCTTCATGCGCTCACGAGAGCCTTTTAGCTTCTTCGCTTCTTGAGAAAGGCTTCTTTGAGCTCGTGCAAAGCATGATCTTGAAGTTTTTGACATCTCGGCACACCGAGCTCGCCACATGCTTCTTGAACTGAAGCTTTCTCATAGTCGATCTTGTGCTTGATTCAACGATCTGTTGAGCAAGAGCTAGCTCGAAGCAATGGCGCCATTGAAGGAGACGCCGAGGCCAATGGGAAGGTGCAGATCTTCAAAGCTGAGATTTGGGGTGTCAAACCACTCATCAATTAAGTTATGGATGATTGCCACACCAAAGAGAGGCAAATCATTGAAGATCTCTGCTTCTTCCTTGCTCTTGATCAGTTGCTCAAGAGCATCATCTGCAAGATCTTCATCATTTGGGACGGATCAATGTGCTCTTCTCGCATAATGGCATCAGTCAATGTCTGATCAAGATTTTGACGATTTCCTTTTTCTTCTCCGTCTTCTTGGAGATACATGATAGATCTTCAGACTGCACCTTGTCTTCGTGGAGATGCAAAGGCGATGGCTTCGCGACGTGAAGCTTTTGGAGGAAGCGGTGATCTTGAAGCCTTAGCCTTCTTTGGCTTCGCGGCTTTGGAGTAGGAGTGGGGCTTCATCGATGTCGATATCATCATCGAATGATCCACTTTGCCACCTTGGACTGAGATGTGAGTGATGAGGCCATCAAGGTTGTAGAACGGACCGATGACATTGGGTTACGCATCACGTGAGCCGTCGGCCGGGGAGCGAGAGGGACCAGGGTTGAAGTCTAATCCCAATGACTTCTTGTTTTCCTTGGCCAATGCCTTTGCGTCTTTGGAAGTTGCGCTTGAAGAGATTATCGCCACGACACTGAAAGCAATGACGATGGGTCGGCATTTTCAGTCTGAGTTCCACGGACCATACAAGGATAGAAACCTGTGCAATAGCTTCAGCTACCGTTCTTGGGTGGAAGGCCTCGAAGAGAATATCACCCCAAGGACTTTTGATAGCATTCTTCTCGCCGTATTCCCCGGGTCACGAACTTGCATTTGAACCATTGTTTAGCCCAATATCGTCGAATCCATTGGATTCGTGTCTTGTGCTGATTATAATTCTCTTCAGGATCTGTCTTGTAAAGCTCTGAGAGGTCATCAAGCAAATCTCTTGATGTTCCGCCATGACGCTGTCTGCCACCCTTCCTTACTGATTTCTCTGCAGCCATGAACTTCAAAACCTGAATGGCTTCAACACGCTCAAAGGCTTCAAAGGCTTTCGCTTGTCGGACAAACAGAATCGCTTCGGAGAGTTAATGTGATCTTTGTAAGAATTCTGCAAAGCAGAATGTAGACTATGAGAACCAAGGGATTCCCCATGGACATGTACCTGTGACAAGATTAGAGATGCGAGGAAGGGGAAGAGGTCATATGCATTCTCGTAAGATTTTGACGATAAATCAGTTTGAAGACATTGACCTCGTGATGCTAAGACATTCACTTATATGTTGAGAGTTGGTTCCAGATTTATGCGAATCCGTGAATAAGTACAAGTGAGGAATCTAACTAGATATGAAGCTTAAGTGAATATACTAGGCAAGATGAGATGCAGACAGAATAGATCTAACATTGTATAGGCATAAACCAATTTTGGTAAATATGATGAATCTTTGAGGATCAAAAAGATGGTAAAAATAGAGTTGTATTTACCACACGAAGAACTGCTAGATGGGATGAGTAGGAGACCGAGCAGTTCAATCCACCATGCCCTAACTTGGCGACAGAGGACACCTACGGCGGCGGCGGAGAGGACGATGTCCGCGGCCGGCGTGAGGACGGCGTCGGAGAAGTCGTGGCAGCTAAGCGCTTCGTCGTCGGCATCGTCGAGAGCTAGCGGCGGCGCTAGGGTTTTGACAAGGTGGAGAGGTGGAAGAAGGTTTTCTTTACCGCAGGGGACATGTATTTATAAGGAAGTGTGCGGCACAGCGCAATTACTCAGGTGCCCGTGGCGGTTCACATCTGAGGGGCACGTGGCAAGCATGCAACATACTCAAAGTTGTCCCACGTTCCCACGCCCGCCCGGTTTGTCGGATGGTCGTTCGGCTTCTCCGGATTTCAAACAATAAGGATGAATCATTTAAAACAGACTTAATGTTTGTCTCGTGTCTTCTGTGACAAGGCCAGAGAAGACATTCGGACGCTTTCAATAAAATGCATATGATTTGGACAGATAGAGTTTGAGATAGAAAGCATAGAGAGAATAGGGTCCGATCACATTCACTTAGTTCAAAAGATTCAACTAGGAAGACATAGCTATAAGTGAATGCTGTAGAGGACAAAACACTAGTATGTATATCACAAGGCAATCAAATCAACATAGTGAAGAAAATCATGAAGATAAATTGAAATTTGAAGACAAACCAAATGCGAAGACATAGCAAAAATAACGCCATGAGTGAAACACTTCAAACAGAGAAATTTGGTGGTGGCGTTACCCACCGTATAGGATGTATTAGACCGAGACACCACGGCGCACAATTATCGTGGGCGCTCCCAAGTCAAATTCCATGTTAATGTATTCACACTCATAATGTAAGTCTTCATTGATTGAAGATATACTCTACTTCGTGTGTTGCACATCTAAGTCATCAACATGCATAAGTGTTAGGATGTGTGCCTGATCACAGGACATTTGAGGATTCCAAGATATTTAGCTCACACCGTAAATTGCAAAACCTTTTCTCATCCAAGGGCTTTGTGAAGATATCTGCCAGTTGCTCTTGATGTTGGCGTGAATGATGTCAATATCTTTCTTCATGACATGATCTCGAGAAAGTGATGACGAATTTCAATGTGCTTTGTCTTCGAAAGTGCCGGACTGGATTGTTGGCAATCTTGATGGTGCTTTCGTTGTCGCAAAAGAGAGGTACTTGTTTCGTATTGATGCCATAGTCTTTGAGAGTTTGCTTCATCCATAGAAGCCGAGCGTTAGCAAGATCCAAGGCAGCAATGTATTCAGATTCGTGGTTGAGAGTGATACACAGTTACGCTTCTTTGAAGACCAACGCATAAGTGATCGTGCCAGAAAGTGACATGTGCCTGATGTAGACTTGCGATCAACCTTGTCACCAGCATAATCAACATCTGAGAATCCAACCAGATCAAATTCTGAGCCCTTTGGATACCATAAACCGAGTTTTGTGGTGTGAGCCAAATATTGAAGAATTCGCTTCACAGCTAAGTGATGCGATTCCTTTGGTGCCGCTTGGAATCGAAAAGCACACATGCAAACACTAAGCGTAATATCCGCCTAGATGCACATAGGTAAAGTAAGGAACCAATCATGGAGCGGTATACCTTTTGATCAAATTCTTTACCATTGTCGTCGGGACCCAGATGGTGTTTGGCTGGCATTGGCGTCCTGTAACCATTGCAATCTTGCATTCCAAACTTCTTCAGACAATCTTTGAGGTATTTTTCTTGAGATATGAAGATGCCCTTCCTTTGCTGACGATTTGAAGACCAAGGAAGAACTTCAGCTCACCCATCATGGACATCTGATATTGCTCTTGCATCATGTATCCAAACTCATCACTATACTTCTGGTTGGTGCAAACAAGATAATGTCATCCACATATATTTGGCACACAAACAGCTTCACCATCATATGTCTTCGTGAAGAGTGTGGGATTGAGGGATCTGTGTTTGAAGCCTTTGCTCTTCGTGAAGTCTTTGATCGATTATCATACCAAGCGAGAGAGCTTCTTTGAGGCCATACAATGCTTTGTTTAGCTTGTACACCATATCAGGATGTTTTGGATCTTCAAAGCCGTGTGGTTGAGCGACGATACTTCTTCTTCAATTTTGCCGTTGAGAAATGCACTCTTCACATCCATTTGATATAGCAAGATGTTGTGGTGGTTAGCATAGGCTAGCGATGCGAATAGCTTCAAGCCTAGCCACATGAGCAAATGTTTCATCGAAGTCAATTCCTTCAACTTGAGTATATCCTTGAGCCACAAGACGTGCTTTGTTTCTGACGACTTGACCATGCTCATCTTGCTTGTTTCGATATATCCATTTTGTGCCAATAATGTTATGCTTGCGAGGGTCGGGGCCGCTTGACAAGTTCCCAAACATTGTTCAGCTTGAACTGTTGAAGTTCTTCTTGCATAGCTTGTATCCATTCGTGTTCCATAAAGGCTTCAACTACTTTCTTGGGTTCGATATTGACACAAAAAGAAAAGTGCCCACAGTAAATTTGCTAACTGTGGTTGCTCTTGAGCGAGTAAGTGGACCAGGTGCATTGATGCTATCAATTATCTTCTCAATTTGTACTTCATTTGCAACTCGAGGATGAACTGGACGAAGAGCTTGCTCTTGTTGATCATTGTTATCATTGGGAGGATTGTCTTCAGTATGAGCGTTGTCTTCAAAGTTGGTTAGGTGCGAAATGATAAGTTCCTCTTCGTATGCCTTGAAGGCATGATTTCACCGTCTTCCCCATCAGCTTGATAGATTCATTTGGGCGGGCTTCGCTTTAGTGTACTTGGCAGAGCTCTCTTTGTGAACCATTGGTTTCATCAAATCGCACGTCCACAGCTTCGATGATTTTGTAGAGATAGAGGTTGAAGACTACAGAAGAGTGCGTAGTCCTTTCCAGAACTCCAAGATGAAGCCTTCGTGAGCTTTAGGTGCAAATTTTGACTTCGATGGGGATCCTTGATCCACACCTAGCTCCAAATACTACAAGTAGGCCGACATTTGGCTTCTTGCCAAGAAGGAGCTCATAGGATGTTTTGTTCGAGAAGCTTATGGATGTAAACACGGTTGATGACGTGACATGTCAGATCAATAGCTTCGTGCCGTAACTTCCTTGGTGTCTTGTACTCATCGAGCATTGTTCGAGCCATCTCAATGAGGGTTACGTTCTTGCGCTCTACGATGCCATTTCTTTGAGGTGTGTATGGAGCAGAAAACTCATGAGTGATTCCCATTGTATCCAGATAAAGATCAAGTCCGGTGTTCTTGAACTTAGTGCCGTTGTCACTTCTGATATGCTTGATCTTGACGCCATAATTGTTCATGGCTCGATTGGCGAAGCGTCTGAAGACATCTTGCACTTCAGTCTTGTCGAGAATTATGTGCACCCATGTATATCTTGAGTAGTCATCAACAATGACGAAGCTATAGAGACAAGCAGTTGTTGTGAGGGTAGAGTAGTGAGTAGGGCCAAATAAGTCCATGTGTAACAGCTTGAAGGGTTGAGATGTCGTCATGATTGTCTTCGAGGGTGCTTTGCCTAGTCATCTTTCCAAATTTAGCCCACCACTACACAAATGATCCTTCTTGAACTTGACACCCTCGATGCCTATGACATGCTTCTTCTTGGTGAGTGTGTGTAAGTTCCTCATGCCAAGATGCCCCAGCCTCCGATGCCGAGCCAAGATTCAAGCTTTTGCAAGAAGACATACGGCAAGTCAGGACCTCTTGAGAAATCTACCATGTATAAATCATCTTTCCGATACCCTTCAAAGACTAGAGACTTGTCGATTCCATTAGTACAAGGCAACGATATTTTCCGAATAGCACAATCATGTTCAAGTCACAAAGCATCGAGACGTACATTAAGTTGAAACCAAGGGATTCAACAAGCATCACTTTATCCATGTGTTGATCCTTTGAGATTGCAACTCTACCTAGACCCAATACCTTGCTTTTTACCAAAGGTGTCAAGAAATGTGATGTGACTCTTGTCCGATGGGCGTAAGGTTGAGTCCATGAGAAGACTTCGATCACCGGTCATATGATTAGTGCATCCGCTGTCCATAATCCATTCAAGCATGAGGTGTCATACCCTACATGACAGCTTAGGGGGATAGGCTTCACCAAGAGTATTGTGAAGCATAAACATTTGATTCGCAAGAGGATTATTGAAGCTCGATCAAGATTAGGACTGATAGGATGAATGGCAAACAATTCAGAACAAAATACATAGTGAGACCATTTGGGCATTTGATCTTGCGCCCTACAAGATGTTTTAGGTCCCCACCATAGCATCGACGCCTTTGATTTTTGGAGACCTTTCCTACAAAACAAAGTTAATTCTTCTTAACCACCCACATCTTCGTGGGTGGCTTAGAAGCAATGAGTCTAAGTGCAGATCTCGAGAACTTGGCTTTGGAGCCCTAGCAAATAGCCTTGCAGGAGATGAATGATACTCATATGAATAAGCGAGAAAGTTCTTAGTTCTATGAACATAGCGGTTTGAAGACACACGCTCATATTCATAAGTCTCGAGTAACGGTTTCCCGCAAAACATTGGCGTTAGGGTGACTCGGTGAGTCCTCCGTCTGTATGAAGCCTTTGGACCATATGACGCCTTAGGTCCTGGGTTTGTCTTCTTGCGGTGGTGTCATGATCACATTCCTTGGAAGATTCTCAAGACAGCTTTTGGGAACCTGTATCTTGTTCATAGGTGGTCCATTCCTGCGATTAGTACCAATATACCCGCAAACACTTCACCATTCTCGATTCTTGAACAGCTTATAGTTTGCATCAAGGGATTCATCAATGATAATAGGATTAGCACTGTAAAGCCAGATAAGGTGGATGGATCCACTTTGAAGGTCCCTTTGCAAAGAACCCATGTGGTTTTGGGATACTGCTTTCAGCTTCCAAAGAGGGAACCATCAACATTCATTTTCCTCTCGAACCCAACACCCTCTTTCCTAGGGTTTGGGTTCAGAATCTGCTTTTGAGGACATCACAAAGTGTCTCATGTCCTTTCGCACTTTTTATACATCCCTGTTTCAAGCAATGTCTTCAACCGAGCATTTTCATCAGCAATAGTAGTGGTATCCTCCGCAGAGGGGTTAGTTACCACATCAGTAGTTGAAGACAATGCAACAGTAGCAGAAGTGGAACATTCAGCAACAGAGGTAGTGTAACGCCCCGAGACCGACGCTCCAGAAGACTTCTAGCTATTCCGAGTTTTGTCGTGTGATTTGTTTTGTTTGTTGCAACATTTGCATTGCATCATGCCATCATGTCATTTAATTTTTTAAAAACTCATCTAAATAAATTGTATGGATCTTTTGATCTATTTAAATCGAGGGAATTCACATGGTGATTTCTCTTTATAACATATCCTCCTAATATTTATGGAGCTATTATAAATATTCCACTAGTTTGGAATTTACCACAACACACGTGCATGTTAAATCCCTTGGCCTTTTCTTCTTCATGTTTTGACTCTCTAACCTTGTCTATAATTCTTTCTTTATCTATCGAAGCCCCACCAAAATTCTCAACACTTTTGGACCTTCCCAACCCTCACTTCCTGTTCAAACCATTTGAATTTAAATCAAATGAGTTTGAATTTAAACTTTCGGTCATGCCCACTTCTATTTTTCCTGGTTCCAGCGCATTTATGCGAGTCCGGGAAAATTATCCCCATGTCCAAATTCTTGTCCACTCATTTATTTTCTCTCCCTTTTACTTCTTTGCTTTTCTGTTCTTGGAAGAGATCTGAAGAAGGGAGAAGAGAGCCCAGCAGCCTAGCCAGGCAGGCCCATCTGCGCCTAGGCACAGCCGCCTAGCCAGGCAGGCCCATCTGCGCCTAGGCCCAGCCGCCTCTATAACCCTAGCCCCGATCCCCTCCCCATCTCTTGCTCGACCCCCCTCTCTCGTTCCCCTGCTCGCGCCGCCAGAGAGGAGCAGAGCCCCGCTCCTCCCGATCCACCTCGCGCGTGACCCCGCCGCCAGCGTCCCTCGCTCCGCCACCTACTCGCTCGGCCCTCTCCATCCTCGTCTCAATCGGGAGAGGCTCCCGAGCTGCCGCTGCCTCCCGGATCCATCGTCGCGACCGACCCCCCTCGCAGCCTCCCGCGCGCCTCCCTCTGCAGCACCAGGCCGCGACCGCCTCCTCCTCGCCAAATCCCGTCGCCCAAGCACCCGAGGAGAGGAGCTCCTCGAGCACCCACGCCTCAGCCATCGCCCTCCGCGCCCGGCCAGGAGCCCTGCGCCGCTCATTCCCTTCATTTTGGCCGGGCTCGCTGAGCCCCAAATCCGGTCGTCATCGAACCTATTTCCCGTGTCCCCGCCTCACGGTGACAAGTCCATGACAACCTCGACTTCCGACGGCCGTCTGGTCAGCTAACTGCCGTCTCTGCTCGTGCCCGAGGATCGGCGCCTCCACCTCGCCCACTGGCTGTTTCCGTCGCTCCACCTCCCGCAAGCCCGACCACCTTGCGTGTTGCTCCTCTTGCCGTCCTGCCACACCATCTCCTCCCCGACACCTTCTTTGCTGCCAGAGCTGCAAGACCACCACTGCAACACCGTCCATGGAGCCCCAGTCCGAAGATGACCCACGATCACAAGATCTCTCCTTGTACCACTTTGGAGTTCGAGACCATCAAGTACCCCGACGCTCCTCACCATGCACGACTACAACACCAAGGGAACCAAAACCCTCGACTCAGGGACGCCAAGTACCTCTACGACCCTGTGCACGACTACGTGGATTCACCAAGTACCCCTTCGGATACACCAAGTTCGACTACATGGATACGACAAGTTCCTCTCCGGACATGTACGACTACCGTTGCCAAGATCGCGAGTACCTCTACCGTCGCTGTGAACGACTACTTCCATGACGTCCGTGAACCACTACTTCCAATACCGTCGCGAGAACGACTACTTCCACTACGAACCGTGTACGACTACCGTCGCCGTGGATCCGACAAGATCTGTGTACAACTACTTCCCCTACACCGCATCGAACTCAATCCGCCCCGAAAATGCACGCTTCAGGAGGAATAAATTCTTGGCTTCTTGATGTTCATCTTTCTTCCGGAGTTCCAAGTTTTCCGCATTATCTCGTCGCGAAGCTCCATCTAAATCATCGCAAGGCTTCACCTTGTGTTTTCAACTTCTCTTTCTTTCTATCATCCTTTTGTTACCGGAGTTCTTCATGGAGGCTCTACATGGTGGTTCATTAAAGATTCGTTTCATTCTTCAATTGTTCTTCAAGATTTCTCTCGAAGTTAAGATGCGCCAAGCTTTACTCTATAATAAACATGGTGTTCAGCACATGTCTTATTTTGAGGATTTCAAGTATTCTTATTCTTGCATTTCAAAGTGCTATTCTTTCTACCTTATCTTTTGAGATGGTGTTATGTCACTCTTGACAATTTCCTTCATGTTTCATGATTCATATGTTGTCAAGAATGAGGTATTTTAAATCCATTAATCTCTTCGTTGGACTTATCTTGTGTCATATTGCACCTAAAGTCTTCCCTAAGGAATGTTGCTATTATGGTGTTTATCAATGACCCAAGTTATCTCTATCATCTTGGTGGAAGAAATTTTTCATCTTGTCAGTGTTATCAGTTATATTATTTGTTTCCGTAGTGGCAGAATTTCGCCTCAATTTTGAGAAGCTTTCCATAAGCCCACTACAAAATTATTCGTTTCGTTGTTGGTTTTCCAACAACTCCGTTCAATCCTTCCTTGCAAGGATGCTTTTCAAATTCAATTGTGGTAGAAGTTGTCATTTTCTTCTCCATTCTGTTATTTCAATGATCTATCTTCTATTCTTTCTTCCGGAGGCATTGTGTTGTTGCTCTCTTCACTCATCATCTCCAATTGCGTAGATCATGTTCTTTCCTTTGCTTATCCATTCAACCAGTGTGTCGTTTCATCCATTCAAGTTCTCTCACCTTATCAAGTTTTGCCCCCTTCTCAACCGAAGTGCTGTCCAAATTATATCATTCTTATTCCTTCTCTATCTTGTTTTAACCGGAGTGGTGTCAATATCTATCTTGTCACTTAACCTCATGGTTCTCGTTGTATCCCATGTTCTTCTTATCCTACGGACTGTTCGCAATCTCGTTCATTCCATTGTATTCTTTCTTTCAATTTGCTCAACCTCTCAAGGTTCGTGGTTTTACTTGTTTGTCGGAGAAGCAACTTAATTTTACCTCCTCTCTTACTCTTCCGTTTCCCTCCGGTGCCATCCTAGATCTCGGGACGAGATCCTCTTGTAGTGGTGGAGTGTTGTAACGCGCCGAGACCGACGCTCCAGAAGACTTCTAGCTATTTCGAGTTTTGTCATGTGATTTGTTTTGTTTGTTGCATCATTTGCATTGCATCATGCCATCATGTCATTTAATTTTTTAAAAACTAATCTAAATAAATTGTATGGATCTTTTGATCTATTTAAATCGAGGAAATTCACATGGTGATTTCTCTTTATAACATATCCTCCTAATATTTATGGAGCTATTATAAATATTCCATTAGTTTGGAATTTACCACAACACACGTGCATGTTAAATCCCTTGGCCTTTTTCTTCTTCATGTTTTGACTCTCTAACCTTGTCTATAATTCTTTCTTTATCTATCGAAGCCCCACCAAAATTCTCAACATTTTTGGACCTTCTCAACCCTCACTTCCTATTCAAACCATTTGAATTTAAATCAAATGAGTTTGAATTTAAACTTTCGGTCATGCCCACTTCTATTTTTCCTTGTTCCAGTAGCATTTATGCGAGTCAGGAAAATTATCCCCATGTCCAAATTCTTGTCCACTCATTTATTTTCTCTCCTTTTCTTTCTTTGCTTTTCTGTTCTTGGAAGAGATCTCAAGAAGGGAGAAGAGAGCCCAAAGCCCTAGCCAGCAGCCCATCTGCGCCTAGGCCCACCCGCCTCTATGACCCTAGCCCCGATCCCTCCCCATCTCTTGCTCGACCCCCTCTCTCTCGTTCCCCTGCTTTCGCGCCCATGGGAGAGGAGCAGAGCCCGCCCTCCCGATCCACCTCGCGCGACCACGCCCGGCGTCCCTCGCTCCGCCACCTGCTCGCTCGGCCCTCTCCATCCTCGTCTCGATCGGGAGAGGCTCCCGAGCTGCTGCCGCCTCCCGGATCCATCGTCGCGACCGACCCCCCCCTCGCAGCCTCCCGCGCGCCTCCCTCTGCAGCACCAGGCCGCGACCGCGCCTTCTCCTCGCTTAAACCCCGTCAGCCCAGCGCCCGAGGAGAGGAGCTCCTCGAGCACTTGCGCCCATGATCGTCGCCCCTCCGCCCAGCAGGAGCCCTCTGCGCCGCTCGTTCCCTTCATTTTGGCCGGAGCTCACGGAGCCCTAGGCCGGTCGTCATCGAACCTCCTTCCCGTCCCGCCTCTGGTGACAAGTCCGCCGACAAACTCGACTTCCAGCTGCCGCCGTCTGGCAGCTAATCGTCTCCTCGCTGCCTCGAGGATCGAGCGCCCACCTCGCCCACCGCTGTTTCTGCCGCTTCCACCTCCCGCAAGCCCGACCCACGCATCGTTGCTCCCTCGCTTGGCCCCTCTCGCCACACCATCTCCTCCCCGGACGCCTTTGTCATCTTTGTAGCTGCAAGACCACCACCACGCATCGCCATGGAGCCCCAGGTCCAAGATGACCACGATCAAGCATCTCTCCGCGGTACCACTTTGGAGTTCGAGACCATCAAGTACCCCGACGCTCCTCACCATGCACGACTACAACACCAAGGGAACCACAACCCTCGACTCGTGGACGCCAAGTACCTCTACGACCACAATGCCACGACTACGTGGATTCACCAAGTACCCCTTCGGATACGCCAAGTTCGACCACATGGATACGACAAGTTCCTCTCCGGACATGTACGACTACCGTTTCCAAGATCGCGAGTACCTCTACCGTCGCCGTGAACGACTACTTCCACGACGTCCGTGAACCACTACTTCCACTACCGTCGCGAGAACGACTACTTCCACTACAAACCGTGTACGACTACCGTCGCCGTGGATCCGACAAGATCCGTGTACAACTACTTCCCCTACACCGCATCGAACTCGATCCGCCCCGAAAATGCACGCTTCGAAGGTATAACCCGAGATGACGCCCGCGTACGAATGCATGTGTGTTGTATGAGATGCTCGAGTTTTGCACCGTGATCGAATTGTCTTTGCATGTTCCCCGTTTGCCATGCCACCGTCATGTGGGACACCCGGTATCCGGGATCACCCCACCATCTTTTGCTTTTTCTACACATCCACACTTTCTTTTGCACCGACATCTCGATGAGTTGTCGGATCATGAGGATGTTGCGGTGGCACCATTCTCGTTTCGCCGCCGTGGCACCCTTTTCGTTCCGCCATGGTGACCAAATGCTTCATAACATGCTTATGTCAACATTTTCATAAAAAATGCATAAAACTTGTATGTCATCCGCATCATGATAACAACATTTAAAATGTTTAAAATTGTTGTTGCATTAAATTGCTAAATAACATGAGGATTTTTTCGGAATTGTTGTTTGTGTTTCCGGCCTCATTTAAACTTGCCTAGCTAGGTAGTTTTATTATTTTTCACCTCTTGCCATGTTTATAATAACATGTAATATTGTTGTGTTCATAAACGAGAGAGAACTAAATAATTGATGTGGTGTTTCGTCAATATGCAACTCGTTGCATATTGAGCTCCATTTAACTTGTAGTGTTGTTTGTGCATATTGCCATGCCATGCCTCATTAAACCGGACATGCATCATACTTGTTTGTGCATCATGACATGTTTATGCTTGTGTGTTTACCATGTTGTTTGCTTCTTTCCGGTTTGCTTCTCTCGTTGGCTTCGGGTTCGTTCCGGAGTTGTGAGGATTCGTTCGACTACTTCCGTTTGTCTTCTTCATGGACTCGTTCTTCTTCCTTGTGGGATCTCAGGCAAGATGACCATACCCTCGAAATCACTTCTATCTTTGCTTGCTAGTTGCTCGCTCTTTTGCTATGCCTATGCTGTGATACCTACCACTTGCTTATCTTGCCTCTCATATTGTTAAGCCAAGCCTCTAACCCACCTTGTCCTAGCAAACCGTTGTTTGGCTATGTTACCGCTTTGCTCAGCCCCTCTTATAGCGTTGTTAGTTGCAGGTGAAGATGAAGTTTGTTCCATGTTTGATCATGGATATGTTGGGATATCACAATACCTTTTATTTAAATAATGCATCTATATACTTGGTAAAGGGTGGAAGGCTCGGCCTTATGCACAGTGTTTTGTTCCACTCTTGCCGCCCTAGTTTCCGTCATACCGTGTTATGTTCCTTGTTTTTATGCGTTCCTTACGCGGTTGGGTGATTTATGGACCCCTTGATAGTTCGCTTTGGATAAAACTCCTCCAAAGAAGGCCCAACCTTGGTTTTAACATCCGCCACCTAAGCTTTTTTCCTTGGGTTCTGCAGACTCAAGGGTCATCTTTATTTTACCCCCGGGCCGTGCTCCTCACGAGTGTTGGTCCAAACTAGAGCACCGTATGGGACCATTCCTTGGCAACTTGGATTACGCTTCGGTACCTGACGCTTAGCTTATCCGGTGTGCCACGAGAACGAGATATGTGCAGCTCCTATCGGGATTTGTCGGCACAAATGGGTGGTCTTGCTGGTCTTGTTTTACCATTGTCGAAATGTCTTGTAAACCGGGATTCCGAGACTGATCGGATCTTCCCGGGAGAAGGAATATCCTTCGTTGACCGTGAGAGCTTATGATGGGCTAAGTTGGGACACCCCTGCAGGGCTATTATCTTTCGAAAGCTGTGCCCGCGGTTATGTGGCAGATGGGAATTTGTTAATGTCCGGTGGTAGATAACTTGACACCAGATTCGAATTAAAATGCATCAACCGCGTGTGTAGCCGTGATGGTCAAACATAACACGGTTTTGGGTTATGTTTGACGTAAGTAGGAGTTCAGGATCACCTCTTGATCATTGCTAGCTTCACGACCATTCCTTTGCTTCTCTTCTCGCTCTTATTTGCGTATGTTAGCCACCATATATGCTTAGTCGCTGCTGCAATCTCACCACTTTACCCCTTCCTTACCCATTAAGCTTAAATAGTCTTGATCTCGCGGGTTTTGAGATTGATGAGTCCTCGTGACTCACCAGATACTATCAAAACAGTTGCAGGTGCCGATGATACCAGTGCAGGTGATGCAACTGAGCTCAAGTGGGAGTTCGATGAGAACCTTGGTCGTTGCTATGTTTCGTTTCGTGTTGATCAGTAGTGGAGCCCAGTTGGGACGATCGGGGATCTAGCAGTTGGGCTATCTTCTTTTCTTTTGGCTTCGTCCGCAGTCGGACTATGCGTGTGCTCTGAATGATGTATGAATTATATGTCCATTGTGTGAAGTGGCGATTGTAAGCCAACTCTTTATCCCAGTCTTGTTCATTACATGGGATTGTGTGAAGATGACCCTTCTTGCGACAAAACCACCATGCGGTTATGCCTCTAAGTCGTGCTTCGACACGTGGGAGATATAGCCGCATCGTGGGTGTCACAGGTAGCAATATCACGCTCAAGGCATTTTAGACATGGTGGTTCAAATCCATCCTGGCCCGGACTGGATCACCTGGCTGAGCGCGAAGTGACTCATTCTCTTTTGAAGATCTTCATGAGCCACTCTCAATTTCTCAAGCTCTTGCTTCCTTTGAAGATAATCATAGGAGAGCTTTTCATGAGTGGTTGAGAGCGTTCATGACGACTTTCAAGTTCTTGGTACTTAGCATGAAGATTTTTAATGTCTTCAACTAAGGACTGTGAACGGGTCATTTCCGCGTCCAACAAGTCATTGCTTTTGTCTAACAGTTTTGAGTATGTTCCATAGATTTTTGTTGTTCAGCTTGCAATTTTAGCAAGTGTTTTGTAGCTGGGCTTGGATTCACAATCAGAGTCATCTTCACTTGATGTTTGAAAGTAAGCATCACGTGATTTTACCTTGGCACCACGTGCCATGAAGCGATAGGGTGGGAGCAGGGTCGTCCTTGTCATCGGCTTGACGTTGGTGTGGAAGTCATTGTCTTGATGTTGAAAATGGACTTGGCAACATAGGGCGTGGCTAGAGCTGCACTTACAGCTGCCGGTCGGACTCCTCTTCGTGACTCCACCTCCGCCTCCCTCGTAAGCAGACTCCTCCTCTGAATCCATTTCCTTGCCAACAAAAGCACGAGCCTTGCCAGATGAGCTCTTCTTATGAGATGAAGACTTTGATGAGGACTTGGAAGAAGACTTTGCAGATTTCTTCTTCTTCTGGTCATCAGAATCATATTCCTTGCTCTTCTTCTTCTTCTTCTCATTGTCCCATTATGGACACTCAGAGATATAGTGTCCAGGTTTCTTGCACTTGTGACATGTTCTCTTCTTGTAGTCATGAGTGGAAGCTTCATCATTTCTTGAGCTAGATCGTGAAGACTTTCTGAAGCCCTCCTTCTTAGTGAACTATCGAACTTCTTCACAAGCATAGCAAGTTCCTTTCCAATGTCTTCGTGGATCATCGTGCTGCAATGATTCTTCTTTAGATGAGGAAACAACTTTTTGCCTTCAAAGCGCGAGTTCGGCCATAGTTGGGACCATAGATATCTCTTTTCTCGTAAAGCTGGAACTCATGTGTGTTGAGCCTCTCAAGTATATCGACGGATCGAGTGTCTTGAAGTCGTATGCGTTCTTGTATCATGAGGGCAAAGGGTGTCAAAGGAGCTGTCAAGTGATCTCAGAGTGTCTTGACGATTTCATGCTTGGTAATCTCGGTGGCACCGAGAGCACGAAGCTCATTTGTGATGTCGGTGAGGCGATCAAACGTGAGCTGGACATTTTCATTGTCGCTTTCTCTTGAAGCGGTTGAAGGGGTTATGAACAACACCGATCCTTTGATCTCTCCGGGTTGAGACGCTTTCGTTGACCTTGGATAGCCATCCCAGACTAGTTTCGACGCTTTCGGAAAGCACTCACGACCATACTTGTCCTTTGGTCGATGACCACAGATGATGTTCTTGGCAAGAGAGTCCAGCTTGAATGAACTTCTTGACATCAAGACGGTGACACTCTTCACCAGTTTTGGGACGCCGTTCTTGACGACATACCGCAGGTCGACATCAATAGCTTCAAGATGCATGCGCATCTTATTCTTCCAAAGAGGGATATTCGGTTCCATCGAACACGGGCAAGCAGCGGAGACTTTGATTATCCATGCGATGACATAGCTAAAACTCCAGGTGGTTAAACCGACTCACACAGAACAAGGGAGTACCTTGCTCTGGTACCAATTGAAAGTACTAGTTATCGACTAGAGGGGGGGGGTGAATAGGCGATTTTTATGGAAGTCTTCAAAACATGGAAGTTTCGAAGACAAACAATAGAAATGACCTAATTGATATGCAGCGGAAGATAAACTGCAACAAGCAAACCATAGTCAAGTATGCAATAATGTGAAAGTACAAAGACTAATAGCAGCTTAGTAGTAAGGATCAGGATGGAAGATAGTATGAAGCCAACCAACGATAGTAGTCAAGCAATGAAGTCAAACAGATACGACAAATAGGCAATGACTTCACGAAGACAAACTCTAAGTAAAGGGAGGAGAGGATAGAACCGATCACTTGTTGAAGACACGAGATTTGTTGGACCAGTTCCAGCTTTGTGACAAGCATGACGTCTGTTAGGGAGGCTGAGATTCAACTCAAGACTGCGTCTTCACCTTATTCCCCTTGAGCTAAGGACACAGTCCTCGCCTAATCACTCTGGTAAGTCTTCAAGGTAGACTTACGAACCTTCACAGACTTTGTTCACCGGCGATCCACAATGACTCTTGGATGCTCGTAACGCGACGCCTAACCACCGGAGGATTAACAGTCCTCAAGTGTAATAAGTCTTCGTGTCATGCGCATGTAAAGACTTCAAAGTGATGCCTAACACTCTTTGGCTCGGGTGTTTGGGCTTTGTCCTCGCAAGGATTTCTCTCTCTCAAAGGCTTCGAGGTGGGTTGCTCTCAAACGACAAAAGCCGTGCACTAACTTCCGAGCAGCCACCAATTTATGGTGTAGGGGTGGGCTATTTATAGACACTAGGCGACCCGACCTGATATGTCCGAAATGACCCTGGGTCACTAAGGAACTGACACGTGTTCCAATGATCAGATTTTAAACACACACGGCAACTTTACTTGGGCTACAAGCAAAGCTGACTCATCCAGCTCTGGATAAGATTTTCTCTCATTGTCTTCGCTCGAAGACATAGGATTTGGGTTGAGCATCACTTAAGTCATTCTGACTTTGTTCACTTGGACCCCACTTAACAAAGACGGGTGGTTCCTATGACTCAACAAAGAAGAAAAAGGAAACAACGAAACCACGCCTTTCAAGGCTCCATAGTCTTCACTCAATGTCTTCTCATGCCATAGTCTTCAATATGAATATCTTCACATACCACCATTGTCGCCAATGTCTTCATTCATTTTAGGGTCATCTCCGTAGGTAAACCGAATCAATGAGGGACACTACGTGTTATCCTGCAATTCTCACAAACGCATTAGTTCCTCAACCAAATTTGTCGTCAATACTCCAAAACCAACTAGGGGTGGCACTAGATGCACTTACACTTAGCATCTTGAAGGGGTTCCACATCCTTTAGTCCATGCCACTTCATTGTTGAACTTATCTGAAACATACTAGATAAAAGTGTTAGTCCAACAAGAGATATGTTGACATTAATTACCAAAATCACCCAGGGAGCACTTGTGCTTTCACGGTCCCAACTGAAAAAGCCTAACGCTCACATTTTGAATCGAATCGGTCTCGACCGAAGTTTTGATCCGGTCTCACCGAGTTTGGTGAATTGTGTGTAACGGTTAGATTTTGTGTGGAGGCTATATATACCCCTCCACCCACTCTTCATTCGTGAAGAGAGCCATCAGAACATGCCGACTCTTCCAACGTACATTTTCTGAGAGAGAACCACCTCCTCATGTGTTGAGGTCAAGATATTCCATTCCAACCACATAAATCTTGATCTCTAGCCTTCTCCAAGTTGCTTTCCACTCAAATCATCTTTCCACCAAATCCAAATTTGTGAGAGAGAGGATTGAGTGTTGGGGAGACTATCATTTGAAGCACAAGAGCAAGGAGTTCATCATCTACACACCATCTATTACCTTTTGGAGAGTGGTGTCTCCTAGATTGGTTAGGTGTCACTTGGGAGCCTCCGTCAAGATTGTGGAGTTGAAACAAGGAGTTTGTAAGGCAAGGAGATCGCCTACTTCGTGAAGATCTACCCTAGTGAGGCAAGTCCTTCGTGGGCGGCGGCCATGGTGGGATAGACAAGGTTGCTTCTTCGTGGACCCTTCGTGGGTGGAGCCCTCCGTGGACTCACAAGAACTGTTACTCCTTCGTGGGTTGAAGTCTCCATCAACGTGGATGTACGATAGCACCACCTATCGGAACCACGCCAAAAATCTTCGTGTGTACATTGCGTTTGCTCCCTCCAAACTCCTCCCTTTACCTTCATGTGCAATGTTTTACCTTCCGCTGTTATACTCTTAGAATTGCATGTGTAGGTTGATTGCTTGACTTGTGCAAAGTTGCTAAAATCTGCCAAGACTTAAAATCGGGAAAAGGCTAGATTCTTATTTGGTCAAGTAGTCTAATCACGCCCCCTCTAGACATACTTTCGATCCTACAGAACCTAATAATGATGCTGAAATAGAACCTGTTGTTGATCTTGATAACCCACCTCTTAGAAATAAACGTTATGATAAAAGATATTTCATTGCTAGAAAACATGGTAAAGAAAGAGAACCATGTGTTCAGAAACCCATTCCTTTCCCAACTAAACCATCTAAGAATAAGGATGAAGAAGAATTTGAACGCTTTGTTGAAATGCTTAGGCCAGTTTTTTTGCGTACTCGCTTGACTGATATTTTGAAGATGGTCCCATATGCTAAGTATATGAAATATATTGTCACGAATAAAAGAAAGTTACCTGAAGCTGAAATTTCCACCATGGTTGCAAACTATTCTTTTAAGCATGGAGTACCTAAGAAATTAGGAGATCCAGGAATACCCAAGTATACCCTGCTCCATTAAAAGAAACTATTTTAAAACTGCTTTATGTGATTTAGGAGCCGGTGTTAGTGTTATGCCTTTCTCTCTATAGAAGATTTGATTTGAATAAGCTCACACCTACTGAAATATGTTTGCAAATGGCTGATAAATCTACCGCTATACCTATTGGACTTTGTGAGGTTGTGCTGTTGTAGTTGCAAATGTTAGTATCTTGACAGACTATACTGCCCGAGGATGACAACATGTCGATTATCCTTGGTAGACCCTTCTTGAATACTACAGGGTCCACTATTGATGGCAACAAAAGCAAGGTCACTTTTCATATCAATGGTATTGAGCATACGGTACACTTTCGAAAGAAGCAATTTAAAGTGAATGGTATTAATGTTATTTAAAAGGCTCCAACAATTACTATTGGAAGTTCTCAGGGGGTGTTTGGTTCTAGGGACTTTTTTGTGTTGGGATTAGAAAAAGTCCCTGGCAAACCAAACAGGGTGGGACTTTTTTGGGACTTTTTGCTAAAAGTCCTTAGAAGCACCTCCTTGAGAGTCTTTTTCAAAAAGTCCTAGGGACTAGAAAAACTCCTAGGACTAGAGAAACAAACACCACCTCAACTCCCTCTTTGTTGGGGATATAACCCCATGGTATGACCCCTCCGTTTAGGGCCGGGTTATCCAGTGGCGGCTTAAAAAGTAAGGTCCGACATGGGTTGTGGTGACCAAGACCTCAAGGCCCATGAGGCGACTCATAGAGTGGGCCGGCTTGTGGCCCGGTGCCTAAGGCGGTGGCTCATCGAAGGACGCCGCAATTTCCTTGATTTGGAAGCAAGACGAGTAGGCAACAGATTAGGGCACAAGCTGTAGTATGATCTGGCTCTGTTGTAAGCCTAGGGCCTCGACCTGTATATAAAGGCGAACCCTTGAGGCAGAAAGACTAAGTTACAAGCTCTCAAGTACTAGGATAGCCAAGTCGCACCCTTGTAATCGAGATCATGATCATCAATATCAATCAAGCAGGAAGTAGGCTATTACCTCCATCAAGAGGGGCCGAACCTAGGAAATCCTTGCCTTTCGATTCCGATCAACCCTGTTCAAGCTACCACCTCACGGCGATGGCCTCACGACTAAGTACTTTCACGAGGACATCTGCCGTGACAAAACCACGACAGTTGGCGCCCACCATGGGGCTATCGCTCGGTGGTGTTGAGTTCTTGGAGGGAGCTTTCCCAGGGATCGAAGGATACGCGATCGGCCGCATGACCAAGAGTCACCGCGACAGGCTCTAAATTGACAATTCAGGCTGGGGCCCCGAGGCTGACTCAATCGAGTACGGGTACTGCGTCCCCTTTGGCAAGATCCACGTCTTGATCGGAAAAATTGGTGAACTAGGACCCGAGACGGACATCTGTGCCGACATCGTCGAGCCAGCTCGGCGCCCGTAACTTGCCCGGTCTCAAGCCGACTAGAATCTTGTTAGCTTAACCAGGGCCCGATCTTGCGGATAATTCTGCGTCTGGCAGAGACACCCTTGTCTACTCCGACGGTGAGTCATCAATCAGGGACACCGAGTCGATCCGCCCGCTGTACGATGGTAGACTTGGGGGCTGCTCTGATGATGAGCCGGTCCTGGACGATCACGATCCGCCCGGTGGACCACCATCTACATGGCAGGCACTGCGCCGACCCTCAATTCTACTGCAGTAGGCACCATGGAAGGAACCGACGCCTTCGCAGCCTGATCCAAGTTTGCTCGTGTCGGTAGTCAAACCGCAGATCTCGGGTAGGGGGCCCAAGCTCTGCGTCCAAGGATCAATGGTAACAAGGGACAATGGGAACACGGTGTTTACCCAGGTTCGGGCCCTCTCAAAGGAGGTAATACCCTATGTCCTGCTTGATTATATTCGACGAGTATAGGGGTTTCAAGAGTTGATCTACGGTCTAACCCCTCCGGTTTATATATACACATTGGAGGGGCCTAGGGTTATGCGAAGTCAGTTCAGAGGAAAGTTGTATTACACCCGGACACCAAACTTGCCATTCTACGCACATAGGAGTCCTACCCAGACACGGGAGGTGGTCTTCGCCCGTCTTCACGACCCTCAGCCCGCCCATATCGAATAAGTCGGACACCGAGGACCCCCGAATCCAGACTCCCTCAAGAGTCTCCTTAACTTGCCTTCAATGATGATGTAGTATCCGCTTATGTCTTCGGCTTGGCAAGGCGGGTTCTCCACCATACCCGGATTGACGATACCGGTTTTGACCTCCATGTTCTCGCTTTTACGATTCCTTTCACAGCTACGCCTCGATTTCGACGCGCCGGGCGAATGCGAACGGTTCATATTTTTTTACAAATAAGCCCCTTACCATGTAAGGGCGGCATCTATATAAGGAGGTTAGATCCCCAAACGCCATCCCACATCGCGCAAGGAGCATAAGAGCAAACCACGAAAAACTTCAACACATGGCGAGTGCTCCCAGCTCTTCCTCGCGCCCTCATGGCCCTCAAGAGGGTGATTGGCGAAGATGCTCAGTGTCTCACCTTCAGCTGAATCGACTTTAGACACAGGGATATCTCCCTCCTATAGATCTAGTCTTCGTGCGGGCGGGATTGGCCTCGATTGGCAATGATGTGCCAGCAGAGAATTTCCCCAACCCCAACAAGGAGGAGAGGGCGTGCTTCGTCTTGTTTCTTCGGCGGGGCTTAGGATTCCCGATCCACCCCTTCCACAGAGGTCTATTGGAATTCTACGGGATCCAGCTGCACAACAACCTCACACCGGGTTCCATCCTGCACATATCAGGTTTTGTCGCTCTCTACAAACTGTTTTTAGGCTGCGATGCTCATTTTGAACTATGGAGAAAGTTCCTTTGCCTCGTCCCTCGTCATCAAGGGGGTTCCATATTTGAAGTGGGCGGTGACGGTGTCCTGGACTAGGGGGTACTCACTAAATCGTCTCCCGACTAGGTGGATCGGGCTGAGGACCCCCATGGCGGTTCACTCATGGGCCACTTCGGGCAGCCCATGCCGCATACAAGGAGTATTCCACAAGACTTAGTGATAAAGACAAGGACTTCTCTCCACCAACATATTCAGCTAGGACTCTTGTTATCCTAGGCCTCTGGTTCATTACATGAGCCAAGGCCAGGCTAGTCGATAGATCAGGAGGACATTAATCATCATACCCCTAGGCTTTAGACCACAACATATGATCTCGGGGTAGATCAACTCTTATACTCTCTATATTCATCAAGATCAATCAAGCAGGAAGTAGGGTATTTCCTCAACTAAGAGGGCCCGAACCTGGGTAAACATCGTGTCCCTTGTCTAATATTACCCATCGATCCATGACACACAGCTCGGGAACCCCTACCCGAGATCTGCCGGTTTTGACACCGATAATGGTGCTTTCATTGAGAGTTCCGCTGTGTGGTCGGCAAAAGGATCAATGGCTCGCCTGGAGATCAACTGCGACATCGGCGTCTTCGTCGCCGCCTCAACTGGTCACCTTGGCTTGACTGAGGGCTGTGCCCTACCTCCAATCATCATGTTCGGACGAGGGCCTTCATCAACATCAACTCCGATCTCTATCAAGATCATGGAGGAATCATCCATGGAGCTCGGGGGCTCAACGTCAACATTGCCCTTGGGCGACCGTGCTATTTTTCTGGACATCGAACTTGTATCCGCCGCCACCGCCCCCCCGAGTGTCATTTTAACGATTGCTTCGGTGGAATTGTGCGGAAATAAGTCTACAACAACCATGCAAAATTTCGTCGAGTTCCGATGGAGGAATCTCCGGCAATCTACGATATACCGGAGCCCTGTCAAATCCGGACGGGAATCTGGATGAGTTTAGGGCGTAGTTTTCGGAGCCAAGCTCGAAGGTCCTTTGGAAGACCAACCGTTCATCTGCTGCAGAATTCCCATATTTACCATCCCTCAAAATATCAGCTCGATCCGACGGTTCAAACTCCGGGAACCTTCCGATGAGTGGACCAATTTTCTAATTGTTTTCTGCGCGAATACGGATCCGACCCGAATTCATGTTTCTTTCTGAACGTGATATTGGACAACCTTTTTAAAGGAATTTTCTTCTAGGGTATTGTGCATTGTTCTCAACAAGTGCCCATAAAAATTTAAGCCTTCTCTGAGGTACTCTTCACCATCACGCTGGTGTTAAACTAGTCCGGTAACATTGCTCCACCTCCGCCGACCTGCGCTAGACAGATCGTCGCTTCATCTAACCAAGCCTAACCTTATCGGATCATCGGCTCGGCAAGTTGAAAAAGAGTTCGACATCGCGAAGGATAAATCATCACCAACAACGCCACCCACGGATGACACGGAACGGGCACACCGGCATCGTCGTTCGGTCACTTCATCAATCCGGCTTTGACCGCGTCACAAGTTATGACGAGCGTCGGCATGACCGCACAGTTGCTTCTTCAAGCCGATGTCCATCACGCCGAACTGCTTCAACACTTCGGCTGACATGGCAGCTACAACATCTCCTTACCGACCCGCCTGCTACTACCTCGGCTAGTCCGGGGCTTCACCATCTCTTCATCAACTCTACTCCGGAGACTTCGTCATCACCCACCGACCAGCTTCGTCACATTAGCTGGACCGGGGTCTTTGCCTCGGCAAGCCAACCTTTGCTAGCATCGCCATGCCGCCCCTCCATCGCTCATCAGGCAATGGGTGTGCGGATCAAGTCCCAGTTTTGGGAGTAACCTTTTTTCAGATTGCTACAATAGATAAACCAGGTGCTATTAATCCTAGTAATTTTTCTTGCTTGGGTATATTTTTCCGAAAAATTATTACTCTGGTTTGTTCCATCATCTGTACACAGGTCTGTCAAATGATGGCCGCATTAATGATGGTTGCCCGATGGTTCGGTTCGTTTCCCGTCCGCAGTTCGGCGAACGCCGCATATAGAGCCTGGACCGCCCTACAAATTCAGGCTTTTTCACGCCTTCACTGCGTCATGCAGACGCCCTGCATCGACATTGGCTTCGGCACCAGGCCACATCTCTTTAAATAAATTATTTTTGTGTAAAGCAATTATGCAAGGATTATATATATATATATATATATATATATATATATATATATATATATATATATATATATATATCATTATTTTTTGGACCGCACTGCTTTTATGTGTGCGTAATCAATTTTGACGTGTTATGCACACTTCGCATCACCAAATTAATTCGCATTAGACTTCGACATTCGCCGCCATAGCTTTCTCCATGTTAATCGACCGAGAACTTTATCTCGCCACATCGGCCGCCAAGCAGTTGTCGCCGCTTGATCAAATCGACGCCCACCATGCCGGTAATGTGTCGATCAAGCGTGGGGGCTCTATTGTCACCTTGTCAATTAACTCGCCATCTTGACTAGACTGGGGCTTCGCTTACCACATCGGGCCGAGCTGCAGTCACTACTCTCGAGTGCCGAACTCTTTGCTCGACACCTCGGGCTTGGGCTGGGACCTCGCCATGCCGAGGATCATGAACCTTGTCGGATCTCACATGCAGATCAATTGGCGTCTTCGTCCCGCCACAAGCCAGAATCGCGTCATCAACACCGAGCACATTAACCAGCTAAGTCGCTTTCACGCTCAAAGACTTTCAGTTTTAAATTTTGTTCGGGTCGACCAAGCATTATACTTTTTTGGCAAAAAGTTGTTTGTGGAAAACTTCCTTGTCAAAACTTTGTTTGTGACACACAAATTCAAATACCCCGTTTACTTGGGGGCTTCCTTTATGAAGCCTTTCCTCTTGCATATGATTATACTTTTATGGCTTCGTTCCTTGTTCGTGTATTACGCCACAATATACACCATGTTGACTTAAGTGTTCCGCAAGCTGGGTTGCCTTGCTCCTGTGTATACCCCTACATTCCCGATTGTTCGGCCAGGGAGTAAAGGGAGCACCTCTGCGATTGTCATGATCGGGTCTTCCAAGCTCGGACCTCAGACTGGGTGAAGCCGAAAGCTAGCGCTCTTATTGTTTTCAATCATGGTCGGCACATAATGGAACTCATGAGTACAAAATATCTATTGCACAAGTCTCATAGTAACAATGAGCAACCGAAGAAAGGTATCAATGGGGGTACTATTTTCTTCGAAGATACTTCTTACCCTTTGTCAGTAATATAGCATAAGTTCCCTAAGCGCGCTTTGTCCGTTACAGCCTTCGAAGATGCTTCTTACACTTCGTCAGTAATATAGCATATTCTCAACAGGTGGAGTACATAGCACTTTTCGGCCCTTGACCGAAGAGGGACAAGCCGACGGTCGGTTAAGACGCGTTTAAAGTTCGGGTGAACACAGATATGATATAAGTTCTGCGGTACATACAATCATTATACATAAAATTCTTTTACCCAAGTCACTTGGGGGCTCTTAAATTAGTATGAGTCGTTTTATAGTAAATGTGTTTTCTTCTTGGTCGTTGCAAAGTCTTTTTCTACCGCTCCTTTTTCGACTCGAGTGTATGGTCAATAGCCAGATAGCCTGTCTTCTCTCTAAAAGCCGCTCGAGTTTAGTTCGCTAAACTGGCCTCGGAGAAGTACTCCGGCTTCGGGATAAGGAGCTTGAAGCCGTAGGATGACATGCTTGAAAGTCTTGAGATCGGATGTGTCATGTTAAAGCACGACAGAAGCACATTTTTTTTCTTTTTTCTCCAATTTTTGGATTGGCACCGAACACTTTATCTAGTTCGGACCTCAAGTTTTCTTGAAGTTTTTGGTATTCCAAGCCTATGGCATTTTTAAACTATTTGTGTGTTTCCAGCATAAGTCTCGCAATGCAAGGCCGGACACCTTTAGAGATTCGGCAAAAACATTCTCGGATATTGCTATATATGCATCGGTTTCGAATTGTGTCTTCGGTCAATGGTTGGGTTGCCCGGCTCCTGTGCTTGCCTCCTACATTCCGCTTTGTTCGGCTAGGTATGCTAAGGGAGGACCACTGCGATTGTGCTTCCAGCTTGCATGGTTAAGCACCTCAGTGGAGAAAGCGGAAAACTGACTGTCATAATAAGCGTAAACTGGTCAGCGATCCGATGACGGTGTTAACTGACGGGCCGTTCATAACATTGGCCGAAGTGTTTACGGCTTGACCTTGGTTGTCGCCGAACACTAACCAGGGGCTAGTAGCTGGCCTCCCAACTTTAAGCTCCTATGACTAAGTGAAAGTTATAAAGCCCGCATATCTGATTGCCTCGTTTCTGCTAACACAACCCCCTTCGGGCACCGAGACGTCGGCTAAGGGTTGTTTGTTGTTGCGGAAACACCGAATAGCATCTACAAGGGGTGGAAGCCGACGATTGGCCACTTTCAACCGATAAATGGTCGAATCTGGAGTCAAAATAAACATATCATCGGCATTTGTATTTAATATACAAGGGCCGCCTTCCGTAATCATCGTTATAAAGCCATAAATATACATCAATTTGACTTAAGATTTCGGCCAAGCTGGGTTGCCTGGCTCTTGTTGAGGGAGTCCTGGACTAAGGGGTCCTCGGGCGTCCGACCTGTTATGCATGGGCCGGACTGATGGGTTGTGAAGATGTGAAGGCCGAAGACTATACCCGTGTCTGAATTGGACTCTCCTTGGCGTGGAAGGCAAGCTAGGCGACCGACTATGAAGATTCCCTCTTATGCAACCGACCACATGTAACCCTAGATCTCTCCGGTGCCTATATAAACCGGAGAGCATAGTCCGGATGAGGAGATACTCATTACCATATTTACATAGGCTAGACTTCTAGGGTTTAGCTATTACGATCTCGTGGTAGATCAATTCTTGTAACACTCATATTCATCAAGATCAATCAAGCAGGAAGTAGGGTATTACCTCCATAGAGAGGGCCCGAACCTAGGTAAACATCGTGTCCCCCGTCTCTTGTTACCATCGATCCTAGACGCATACGCTCGGGACCCCTACTCCGAGATCCGGCCGGTTTTGACACCGACATTGGTGCTTCCATTGAGAGTTCTACTGTGCCGTCGACGAAAGGTTCGATGGCCCCTTCGATCGTTAGTAATGGCGTCATTCAGGGAGAAACCTTCCTCCCCGGACAAACCTTTCTGTTCGGCGACTTCGTACTGCGGGCCAACTCGCTTGGCCATCTGGAGCAGGTCAATAGCCACGCCCCTGGCCATCAGGTCAGATTTGGAAGCTTGAACTACGTCTTGGATATCCGTGGAGACTTGATCTTCGATGGATTCGAGACTGCGGCGGTCGCTCCCCCTCTCTTCGATGAACATGACTTAAATCTGTCATCGGATCACATCCAGGAGATGGATCCTGCTAACTGCAACGCAGCCTCGTAATCAAGCAGATCGTGCCCTCCGAGGCCACAAAGTCCGCGGCATTGGGGCCGCACACGGACTCGACATCCTGCAATGCTTGCGTCAATGGAACTCCGGACTCGTCTCCGGCTACATGTTCCGGATCAGGTGCGCCTGCGGACACCGAGCTGGATCGGTTATCGATTTTCAAATTTAGCGCCGCAGACATCTTCCAACATTCACCTTTGGGTGACGTGCTAAATTCTTTAAAGAACATGTCCTTGGAGGAGGACTCACAGCCGAACTATGTTCGGTTCGAGTTAGAGGCGGATGACGAGGAATTATGCTTCCCACCCGCCACCCACTTCATAGCCACCGTCGATGACTTAACCGACATGCTTGACTATGGCTCCAAAGACATCGACGATATGGACGACAATGCCAACAAGGAGCAAGGCCAAGACTCGCCATTTACTGGACGCTGGACGGCCACCTCTTCGTACGACGTGTACATGGTTGATACACCTAAAGAATCTGGCGACGACAAAGAAGAGCCGGACGTGAATAAGCCTTCTGTGACGCAGTCCAAGCGGCGACGCCCCAAACGCCGCTCTAAGCCTTGACGCTCAAAAGATGGCAACACTGGCACCGGAGAAAATAGCACTCCGGGCGATGCCGAAAACAACGAAGACCCTGTCGGAGCTACATCCGAACAGGAAGAAAATGACAACGGGCAAGATAACCCCGATGAACAGGCCGTAGAAGATGACTCATAGGATGATAGTTACCGTCCACCCTCTGAGGAGGAGACAAGCCTCAGCAACGACGATTTCATCGTGCCCGAGGATCCTCTGGAGCAGGAGCGCTTTAAGCTTCAGCTCATAGCCACTGCAAGGAGCGTGAAAAAGAAATAGCAGCAGCTTCAAGGCGAACAAGATATGCTCGTCGACAGATGGACTGATGTCCTGACAGCCGAAGAGTACGGCCTCAAGCGCCCAGCCAAGAGCTACCCAAAACGCAGACTGCTACCTCAGTTCGGTGAGGAGGCACCAGATCCCATACCTCCCCTCGTAGCAGCAGCGGACCCGACCACCACGTGGTCGGGATAGAGGCGGACCGCCACCCCACGGTCGGGATAAAGCGGCAACTTAGGTTTAACAGCCGCTCGCCCCACCGCCTTGCAAAAGCGAGGAGATGCAGACCAGCTCGGGACCATACATACGATCTCTGGCAGGAACTGGACAGTAGAGCAGGACATACAAGGTCGATCTACGGATCGCGAGGCTGTGCCTCGAGGCACGACGATGAATACCTATTCGGACGTGACAAACCTAGCCACGCCCGGGCCGAATGCCGCAGGCGGACTCCATCAGAGCTACGCCGCGATGCGGCCTGGTATAGAGGTGCCGCACACCCTCTCTCGCTTCCACGAGATGAATCTTGGATCATGAATTCCCGAGGGTTCAAGCCCGCCAATATCGAATCATACGATGGCACAACCGATCCCGCGGTATGGATCGAGGATTTCATTCTCCATATCCATATGGCTCGAGGAGATGACCTCCACGCCATTAAATACCTCCCACTAAAGCTCAAAGGGCCAGCTCTAAGATCGGCTTAATAACCTCGCGTGAAAATTCTATCGGCAGTTGGGAGGACTTGGAAGAAGATTTCTGGACAACTTCCAAGGAACCTATGTCCGCCACCGAACACCGGCGACTTAAGCCACATAGTTGAACAACACGGAGAATCAGCCGGAAAATTCGGACTAGGTTCCTAACCAAAAAGAACCAGATCGTTGACTGTCCGGATGCCGAGGCCTTAGCAGGCTTCAAACACAGCATCCGTGACGAATGGCTAGCACGCCACCTCGGCCATGAAAAGCCGAAGTCCATGGCAGCCCTCACGGCACTCATGACCCGCTTTTCCGCGGGAGAGGACAGTTGGCTGGCTCGTAGTAACAACACAGCCAGCGAGACAGGCCCCTCCGAGGCCAAGAATAGCACCGGCAAGCTCCTGCGCAATAGACACAAACGCCAAAGCAATGGCAACGACACCGATGACACCACAGTCAACGCAGGATTCACTGGCTCCAAGTCCGGCCAACGGAAGAAGCCCTACAAAAGAAACAATGAAGGACCTTCCATCCTAGACCGCATACTCGACCGTCCGCGCCAGATACACGGCACCCCGGACAAGCAAGCCAATCATACAGACAGGGATTGTTGGGTTTTCAAGCAGGCTGGCAAGTTAAATGTCGAAAACAAAGAAAAGGGATCACAAAGTGAGGACGAGGACGAAGAGCCCCGGCAGCCGAACACTAGGGGGTAGAAGAAATTTCTCCCTCAAGTCAAAACGGTGAACATGACATAAGCTACACACATCCTCAAAAGGGAGCGCAAGCGACCGCTTAGGGACGTCTACGCGGTAGAGCCAGTCGCCCCAAAATTCAATCCATGGTCGTCGTTCCCGATCACCTTCGATCGTCGAGACCACCCAAACAGTATCCGCCACGGCGGTTTAGCCGCCCTAGTCCTTGACCCAATTATTGACGGGTTTCACCTAACATGAGTCCTGATGGACGGTGGAAGCAGCCTCAACCTGCTCTATCAAGACACAGTGCGAAAGTTGTGCATTGACCCCTCACGAATCAAACCAACAAAGACTACCTATAAAGGAGTCATACCAGGCGTAGAGGCCTGCTGTACGGGCTCAATCACGCTGGAAGTGGTCTTCGATTCTCCGGACAACTTCCGAAGCGAGGAGTTAATCTTCGACATCGTCCCCTTCCACAGTGGCTACCACGCACTGCTCGGACGAACAGCGTTTGCTAGATTCAACGCAGTGCCACACTATGCTTATCTCAAGCTCAAGATGCCCGGTCCACTGGCGGCGTCATAACGATCAATGGTAATACGGAACGCCTCCTCCTAATGTAGAGGAGCACACTGCCGCCCTAGCAGTAGAGGTATAGAGCGGCCTTCTCAAGCAGCACCATAGTACGACGTTCGAGCCCCTGGACACCATCAAGAGGTTCCGGACTACACTGCAGCAGGACAGCGCGGCTCGTCAAGAGCTCGATTAGCAATTCGGCCTCCGTCCCAGTCCCGTTGAAGTGGTGGCATTTGCACCACGCGTACATAATTACGCACTCAAAATCCCATGGACATCGACGGAGACAGAAGCCAACCCGGGATCTACAGTTCGGCTAGACCGATCCCGGACATACATACTTTCACCTTTTTCTTTTTATTTCAGGTTCCTTTTCCCACGGGCCTGCTGACCGGTCCCTTTGAAGGATCGGCATATAAAGGATGCAAGCAAAATAGGTGCGTAGAGTAACCTCTATATGTCTTCTTGACGGTATTTATATTTATTTCTCAGGATCCGCACACTGAGCCCTCTTGATTCCGGCATGTTAAATAGCCCGGAGGCTTATCGCACTATTTGTACAATATATGCCTTGACGTATCCATCCAGTTAAAATGAAAATGGTTTGCGGCCCAGTTTCCGTGGTTTTCGCCTCTTACTTCATTTTATTTCGATCTGCTTATCCGCTGCATCGGTACTTTTTGGTACGTCTCATATTCGTCAGGGGCTACTTATCACCCCACAATACGACAGCACAGTCCGAACACTTCTTATATATAATTTCGGCACCCCGAATTTAGCATTATATGCATTGGCTCTGAATCATGTCTTTGGTTAATAGTTGGGTTGCCCGGCTCCTGTGCTTGCTACCCTACGTTCCGCTCTATCGGCTAGGGTATTAAAGGGAGAACTATCGCGATTGTGCCACTGCCTTGGATTTGGATGAGCACCTTAGTAGAGAAAGCCATAATACCGATCATCATGATCTGGCGAGAGCCGGTCCACTGTTCGAGGGTTACAAAATCATTGGAGATGTTTTCCAGCGTCATGCGAAGGATCGGCTCGGATCAGGCTGTGCACTTGCTTAATTATAAAACTCCTATGGCTAAGTGAGGGCGTTCAAGCCAGATAGTCTGATTACTTGCTTTGTTCACAGTTAAACAACTTCTCCAAAGGACTATATAATTGGATAAAGATTGTTTTAGATCCCATCCCGAACACCTCCAGATTACTTCTACGCGAGGGCGGTTTACGATCGCCAACCCTTAGATTACAAACAATATGGCCGCACAGGAGGAAACAGTTAAATCATAACAAAATTACATTACATGCTATGTTTCCATAATACAATGCAAGGGCAACATGAATACATTTATTCAAATACAATGTCCTGCGAACATTGAGCTGCCACAAGTCGAGACCCTTCTGCGACATCCGCAAAATATCTCTCGGGTGTGCGGTGCTCCTTGCCTCCGCCCGGCCGCAACTTCAACGGCGTTCATCTTCGCCCACCACATCTTACTGCAACGAGCGAAGGACATACGAGCACCTTCAATACAGCAGAGCGCTTGACGACGCCCACCATGACGTGCTTCCACTAGCCTTCTCACGAGTCCGAAGTAGCTGCCGGGCATAGCTTCGGCTGGCCATAGCCGGAATGTCAAATCCTTCATGGCTAGTTCAGCCACCCTGTGCAGCTCAACCAGCTGCTTCAGCTGATCGGTGAAGGACACGGGATGCTCTGGCGTCATGTACTGCGACCAGAATAGCTTCTCAAGTGGGAACCTCCTCCTTCGCCCGGTAGAACTTCTGCGGCGTCGATACGCTGCGTGGTAGATCCGCCAAAGCCCACAGGGAACTCCGAACCCGGGTTAGTAAAAGGTATTGCTTCTCCGCATACTTGCTTTGCATCTTAAATGCCTTACCCGCCGTGATCTTCTTGGCCTCCTGGATCTCCCGGAGGGCGGCCTGGGCCTCATTCCGTGTGGTATCCGTGCTCTGACGAGCCTTGGTGAGCTTGGCCTCTTGAGCCGACGCATCATTCTCCAAGGTCTCACATTTTTTTCATCGCATCTTGGAGCTCCTGCCGACTTCTTTGACCAGGCCTTAAGCTTCTTACGAGCACCGTCTTTGGATGCCTTTCTCCTCGGCCCGCCCAAAGGCCTTCCTCAGGCCTCGACCTCGGTCATGGCTCCTGCACATATTCGACATTACAGTCAATACACAGCGCCCTCGCTTTCCGAACACACACCAAGGCGTTACTCACCTTGCTTCTCTCGTGAAGTCGAATTGTAACCTTGCGAGCTTCGTTCTCGGTCCGCCTCCAACCCTCTGCTTCAATTTAGAGACTTGGCAAGACATGCGAGGTTGCGGCCAACAATGACGCCTGCTTATGCATCAAAATTTCCTGCTAGTCTCCTACAATAGAGGATTGATCCCTGTCCGGTTCTTCTCAGCCGAACACCCATGTGGACGGTGTCTCGAAGACTCTTGACTACATGGGGTTTTTCTCTTTCTATGTCACTTACCTCGAAACACTGTCAGCAGGTTGCTGTGCTTCATTTAGTCCTGTCTTGGCAGACCAAACCTTCTCGATCACCGTGCCCATAAGGACACGATACTCGTCCATAACGGAGGCGCCTCGTAGCGCCTCCATCAGGTTATCCGGCGCCCCTAGATGGACAGGGACCACTGGCGGAAGCGGCGCACCCCCTCCTTCAAAGGGGCTTCTGGCCTGAGCCATATGGGTCTCCGAATCGTGATTCAGTGAGGAGCCAAACTGGATGCGGCCCTCTTCGCCAGTCTCCATGGGGATCGTCTCCTCCATGTGTCCGGCAGTGGAGGCTTCGCCTCGTGGCCCCTCCCGGACAGCGTCCTGGGCTCGGCCCTCTGGGACAACACTTTGGTGTCATCCTTGGCCCCGGGGGAATAAGCAGGCGGTGGCGACATGCTCGCCATCTCCGACGGAGCCAACGAACCTCCAGACAAGGATCGCTGGATTAGGTCGCGGGCCGGACTGCAATAGTATAGTTAACTACATCAAGATAATGGAAAGAAAGGGCTGGATGTACGCACGAGCGAGCCCTGTCACTTACGATGTGGCTTGGGGCTTAGTGCGGGGGCGTCGTTCCGGACTGCTGTCAACGTCCAACGCGGTGTTGACCGCTGGAACGCCCTTCCCCTTCTTGGGCGTCTCCGCCTCCAGATGCGCCGGAGCCGCCCTCTTCTTCTTCCTCTCCTCAGGGGGAGGGTTGTTTTCTTCCTCCAACTCCTCTTCCTCGTCATTGTCCTCAGGGACAGAGGAATGAGTTTCGTCGTCTTCGGACGTCATTTCCGAAGTGCCCTTACGGCGGAGGCCACTCTTGGCCCCCTTTGCCTTCTTCTTGGCCTTCTTCTCCGGCGCCTTATATGGCGCCGACACCAGCATCTTCGCTAGAACCGCGGGATGGCTGGTTCTTGACCAGCCGAATGGGACCTTGGATCTAGATCCGCTTCGCCTCTTCATCCAAATTCTGAAGGAACCATAATAAAAGCTCAGGCATCATCCTCGAAACAATGAGGTTGGGGATACGTCAGAAATAACGTACCTTGTTGGCAGGGTGTGTACAATCGTGACCACGGTCTGAATCCATGGCCGGTGGCTTCTCGTTGCCCTTAAAAAGCAACTTCCAGGCGCCTTCGTGAGTAGTCTTGAAGATCCTTACCAAGGTCTGGTGCTTCTTCGAATTAAACTCCCACAAAGGGCGGCTTCGGCGCTGGCACGGAAGAATCCGGCGAATTAACATCACCTAGATCACGTCGACGAGCTTGACATTCTTGGTCATCATGCTTTGAACACGCGTCTGCAATGCTATCAGCTCTTTAGGTGAACACCAGTCCGGACTCTTCTCGACCCAGGAGGTGAGTCGCATAGGAGCGCCGGGAGCGGACCCGGCAGCTTGCGGGCCCAGTGGTGCCGCATGGTTACGTGATGTACAACCACTGCTTCTGCCACTCCTTTACCGTATCCACAAAGGTGCCCTTGGGCCAAGAGACATTGGACAGCTTGCTCACCGTGGCTCCTCCGCACTCCGCGTGCTGGCCATCCACCACCTTCGGCTTTACGTTGAAGACTTTGAGCCACAGCCCGAAGTGGGGTTGGATGCGGAGGAAGGCCTCACACACGACGATAAATGCCGAGATGTTGAGGAAGGAATTTGGGGACAGATCATGGAAATCTATCCCGTAATAATACATCAGCCCGTAGACGAAATGGTGGAGTGGAAACCCCAGCCCGCGGAAGAAATGAGGAAGGAATACTACCCTCTCGTTGGGCTCCGGCGTGGGGACGATTTGTCCCTCGGCCCGTGGCGGTGGTTGATTCCTTACGCCAAATATCGGCTTCGCCGGAGCTCGATGAGTGTCCTCCTCCTTGATGGAGGAGACCATCCACTTGCCCTGACCACCGGATCCGGACATGGCTGCTTGAGTGGAAAGGAGATGAGAACTTGGGCGCTGGAGCTAGAGATCGGGAAGGCGCAGACAGAGAGAGAGCGTGAGAAGAGGAAGAGGGAATCCTTATCCCTTATAAAGGCAACAAATATTAAACGCCTCCTCACTGCGCCTTTAAGATTCGCCCTATTCCCAAGGGTATGTAAACGCACGGTTGGGTTACCCATGCCCGCATTGATCAAATCCCGCAATAAGGGACCACGATCTACTGCTCGACAAAGGCGATGCCGGCGACCTGCCGTGTGTCTTGAAACGTGGAATGGCAGAAGAAAAACGGTTCGAAATTATGACCGGGCAGACGTGATGTCGTGTTGTAAAAAGCTGTCAACGGATAGAACTCGTGTAAAATATATATATTCTCTCTGTGCTTGAGTATGGTGTGTGTAACAGATCCGGATACAACCGTCGCATCCAAAGACTATCTTGGAGTTCGGAAGAAGGGGAACCCGCCTTGCAATGCCGAAGACAATCAGCGCGCCGGACTCCTCGTCATTGAAGCCAGGTTTAGGGGCTACTGAGGGAGTCCTGGACTAAGGGATCCTCGGGCGTCCGGCTTGTTATCCATGGTCCGGACTGATGGGCTGTGAAGATGTGAAGGCCGAAGACTATACCCGTGTCTGGGTTGGACTCTCCTTGGCGTGGAAGGCAAGCTAGGCGACCGACTATGAAGATTCCCTCTTATGAAACCGACCCCATGTAACCCTAGATCTCTCTGGTGCCTATATAAACCGGAGAGCATAGTCCGGATGGGGAGATACTCATTACCATATGCACATATGCTAGACTTCTAGGGTTTAGCCATTACGATCTCCTGGTTGATCAACTCTTGTAACACTCATATTCATCAAGATCAATTAAGTAGGCAGTAGGGTATTACCTCCATAGAGAGGGCCTGAACACAGGTAAACATCGTGTCCCCGTCTCCTGATACCCGTCGATCCAAGACGCACAGTTCGGGACCCCCTACCCGAGATCCGCCGGTTTTGACACCGACACCTGCGATTACCCCTACGTTCCCGATTTTCGGCTAGGCGGTAAAGGGAGCACCTCTGTGATTGTTAATACCGGGTCATCCGGGTTAGTACTTCAGACTGGGTGAAGCCGAAAGCTAGACATCTTAAAGGATATAATTGGTCGGCAACGACGGAAGTGAAAATTTGGGTTCGCTAAAGACCACATAGTTCGGGAACTTTCCCTAAACTAAATCCTCAATATTTTGCTCCCACATTGATCGGAGCTGAGGTTTCATGATCATGCTTAGCATGACAACCCAAAGAAAGGAACCGATAGCGGGACTATTTTCTTTGGAAGACATTTCTTAGGTTAAACAGTAATATAACATATCTCTCTGCATACCTTTGTTAATAAAACCGTATGGGCGGATTGCCTTGTTTGTCATAAATCTTCGCCCTCATAAAGGCTTTATAAAGTAGGACAAACACTCCTCGGCTACTTGCCAAGGAGGTGGAAGCCGATGGTCGGTCAACAAAGTTTTGTACAATGCGGATCCGAGCATTAATGATGTAAAGTACTTGGATACATAGAATAATTACACATAATTTGTGATTTTACTCTGGATATCGATCCTCAATTCGGCCACCCAGGCCCGCATTAAGGCTCGGGGCTACTGGTCTTCGGGCTTATCATTTACTAATATTAAAGGGGCACATCGATCCCCTGATCTGGTGTTGCCACCCGACCAGTGTCTCGGGGGCTACTGCTTTGCTTATTCAATGCAGAGGATTCAAAGTGCTAAAGTGTTCGGCATGACCGAACTATGGGCAAGCGCGTCTTCGGAAAATAGTAAGTACCATCTGGGACTTATCCGTCATCAACCTAATATATCACGGCGACTTCTCACAACCCTCTCTCAGGGACCTGTCTGCCGATCATTATTTCTAATATATTAAATTGCGTTTCCATTCCTACGTATGCTGCCGAGCTAGGAGTTGATCCTCAGGCCGATTTTACAAATCGACCTGAGTCTCGTGGGCTACCGGATCAGCAGTTTTATGTTTTCTTCAGTGCATCTCGGGTTTAGACCGACACACACCTTGAGGGCTACAGGATATACATATCTCGGCTATATATCTTGCTAGAGAGTAAATTGCACCAATAAAAAATATTCACCAAAATCAGCCCGTGGTCGGGATGGTGCACCACCTCGGAAGCAGTCCGACATAAAGCACGGGCACCAGTGGCTGGCTCCAAAGAGGGCATTTACGGCATTAAGCTCGGCTGAATTCGTTCAATCTTTTAAAAGACCAAGGTAGTTTACGACACCTCGGACGCTGACCATCGTTGGAGCTTGGAAGTGGTCCGGCATAAAGCCCGGATTCGAATGGCTCGTTCCATAGAGAACTTTAGTGTTAAACTTGGATAACCTCCTTCAAACTTTTTCAAGCCAAGGTGATCTATGACACCTCGGAAATAGTCCGGCGTTGGAGCTCGGATATTGTCCAGCGTTGGAACTCGGATATAGTCCGGCGTTGGAGCTCGGATATAGTTCGGCGTTGGTGCTCGGCTGCAAAAGATATCTCGAATGCAGTCCAACGTTGGAGCTCGGATGCAAGAGGACACCGCCTTGATCGAACAACTTCAAACCAAGGTGTGGCGTAAATAATAATAATAAGGCATTGATAAAAGGCTGAGAACTTAAAGGGCTCCTCGGATACCAAGCGGGTAAACTCTTCGGGTTCACTTTGGCAATCCTCAAGATCGAAGATGAGAAGATTTGTTGAACCAGTTTTCAAGACCAATGACCGAAGATGAAAAACAGTTCGGAAGGATTGAGGAGCGTCCCCAACTTGAAGACCGGTTCAGGGGGCTACTTACAGTGTCCTGGACTAGGGGGTACTCACTACATCGTCTCCCGACCAGGTGGATCGGGCCGAGGACCCCCATGGCAGTTCACTCATGGGCCACTTCGGGTAGCCCATGCCGCATACAAGGAGTATCCCCACAAGACTTGGTGATCAAGACAAGGACTTCCCTCCACCAACGTATTCGGCTAGGACTCTTGTTATCCTAGGCCTCTGTTGCATTATATAATCCAAGGCGAGGCTAGTCGATAGATCAGGAGGACATTAATCATCATACCCCTAGGGTTTAGACCACAACATATGATCTCGAGGTAGGTCAACTCTTGTAATATCGATATACATCAAGATCAATCAAGCAGGAAGTAGGGTATTACCTCCATTAAGAGGGCCCGAACCTGGGTAAACATCATGTCCCCACGTCCTGTTACTCCATCAATCCATGACACATACTCGGGACGCCTTTACTCCGAGATCTGCTGGTTTGACACCGACAGGCGGCTCCGTAGTATGGCGCATATCCGGATTAGGTTACCTCGTCGGAACTCCCAAGAAGGAATCCCGAGAATGGACTTCGGAATGGTTTTATATTGAGGAAGTTCCCCTTCCGGACCCAGGTCGGCGTGGACTTCCTGAATTCTCCAGTGCTCCTTTGAAGAAACGCCTCAATTGGTGAGGGAGTCCTGGATTAGGGGGTCTCCGGACAGCCGGACTATATCCTTTGGCCGGACTGTTGGACTATGAAGATACAAGATTGAAGACTTCGTCTCGTGTCCGGATGGGACTCTCCTTGGCGATACGGATAGGTAGATCTCCTCCCTTGTAACCGACTCTGTGTAACCCTAGCCCCCTCCGGTGTCTATATAAACCGGAGGGTTTAGTCCGTAGGGCAACAACAATCATACCATAGGCTAGCTTCTAGGGTTTAGCCTCTACGATCTCGTGGTAGATCAACTCTTGTAATACTCATATCATCAAGATCAATCAAGCAGAAGTAGGGTATTACCTCCATCGAGAGGGCCCAACCTGGGTAAACATCCTTGTCCCGCCTCCACGTTACCATCCAGCCTTAGGCGCACAGTTCGGGACCCCCTACCCGAGATCCGCCGGTTTTGACACCGACATTGGTGCTTACATTGAGAGTTCCACTATGCCGTCACCACGAGGCTTGATGGCTCCTTCGATCATTGACAATGATACAATCCAGGGTGAGGTTTTCCTCCCCGGACAGATCTTCGTATTCGGCGGCTTCTCACTGCGGGCCAATTCGCTTGGCCATCTGGAGCAGATCGAAGCTTCGCCCACAGCCATCGTGTCAGGTTTGGAAGTTTGAACTACACCGCCGAGCATCCGCGGAGGCTTGATCTTCGACGGATTCGAGCCCATGCCAAAGCGCCGCATCCATCACGACGAGCATGATTTAGCTTTCCTCGCCACGCACGTTGTTCGGAGATCACACCTGCAACTACTCCGCCTTTCAATCCGGAGCAAATTGCGCAATCCGGAGGACGGGTGGATAGACCCGCCAAGGAGATCTGCACTCTCGTAGGCGATAGAGCCGATATCGACTTCACCCCTTACGAGAGCCGTGTTGTCAACCATTGGATTCGCCCCGCCACAGGAGCTCGAAAGCCGGCTGCGTCCGCGCCCATCGAATCCGGACATTGGGCGCCGATCATGCAGTTCACCTCCGCGGATATCTTTCGACTCGCCCTTCATGGCGGCGTGCTAAATTGCTAAGGTCTCTCTCCTTGTCGGGAGAACCTTGGCGAACTATGTCCGACTAGAATGGGATGCGGACGACAAAGAAATTCGCTGCCCACTCACCACCCACTTAGTAGCCACTGACGATTTAACCGAGCCTGCTTCGACCGACTCCGAAGACATCGACGGTATGGACGATGATGCAGGAGACGAACAGGAACCACCGCCCACAAGGCGCTGGTACGCCACCTCATCATATCATATATATATGGTGGATACCCCCAAAGAAGGCAATGGTGACAAGACAGCAGAGGATAACCCCTCCAAGAAGCAAATCAAGCATCGACGCTGCTGGCGCCGCTCTAGAGTCCCGCCATAGCAAAAAGCAATGATACCCAAGACAAGAGACAATAACACTCCGGATAGTGTCAAGAAGATGACAATCCCTCCCACCAGATTTAGAGCAGGAGGATGAACATGCTAGGCCTTCGTATCAGGCAAAGGCAGATGGAGAAAGCGGAGGATGACAAATACATGCCTCTCTCCAAGATCGAGGTGAGCCTCGGCTGACGAAGAATTTATCGTGCTGAGGATCCCATCGAGCAGGAGTGCTTTAAGCGCGACTTATAACCAACTCAAATAGCTCAAGAAAAAGCAACAATAGCTCGAGGCTGATCAAGACTTGCTAGCGCATGGGGATGGACCGAAGTCCTTGCGGCCGAGGAATACGAACTCGAACACCCCTCCAAGAGTTACCCAAAGCGCAGGCCGCTACCCCGACTCGAGGAGGAAGCATTAAAACCTACATCACCAGCGTACGATGCGGCTGACCGGCCACCTCATGGCCGAGACAGAGAGGCGTTTCAGCCTGAAGTTCAGCCTGCACCCCGCCACCACTCAAACAAAAATACCAAGGCTCGGGGCAACACGCAGGACCTGCAAGACGTATTGGAAAGCAGGGCAAAACATGCAAGATCGATATATGGGTCCGCGAGGCTGCACTAACAGCTGGACGATTACCGTCACGCCGTATACAATAAAGGTAAATCCGGCCGGGCCTAATACAGCAGACAAGACTCATATGAACTGCGTCGTGATATAGCCCGGCACAGAGATGCCGCACACCCCCTATGATTCATTGATGAAGTCATGGATCACGAATTCCCGGAGGGTTTTAAACCCGTAAATATCGAATCGTACGATGGTACAATAGATCCCGCAGTATGGATTCAGGATTTCCTCCTCCATATCCACATGGCTCGCGGTGATGATCGACATGCCATCAAGTACCTCTCACTAAAACTCAAAGGATCAGCTCGGCATTGGCTGAATAGCTTACAAAGAGACTCCGTCGGCGAGTTGGGAGGATTTGGAAGATGCATTCCTTGACAACTTCCGGGGCACTTATAATGCGACCACCGATGTCGATGACTTGAGCCATATAACTCAGCGGGGAATCGGCCGAGCAATTACAGACCACGGTTCCTAACTCAAGAAAAACAAATCGTCGCATTGTCCGGGATCTCCCAGAGGCCTTTAGCGGCATTCAAGCATAACATCCGTGATTTAGTGGCTCCCCGGCACCTCGGCCAGAGAAGCTGAAGTCTATGGCAGCCCTCCACGACACTCATGACCCGCTTTTTGCTGGGCAAAGATAGCTGGCTGGCTCGCAACAACACATCAAGGGAATCCGGCAGTTCGGATACTAAAGATGCTAACGGCGAGCCATGTCGTAATGACACAAAGCGCGCAACAACGGCGACAACGCCAAGATACGGCAGCAATGCGGATTCGAGGCTCTAGATCCGCTCAGCGGAAAAAAGCCGTTCAAAAAGTACTCGCCCCGTCCGGTTTGGACCGCATACTCGATCGCTCGTTGCAAATCCACGGCACCCCCGATAAGCCAGCCAATCACACAAACAGAGAATGCTGGGTGTTCAAACAGGCCGGCAAGTTAAATGCCGAAAACAAGGACAAAGGTTGCATACGCGATGGCGAGGAGCCCGGCCTTGAAAGGCCCAGAAGGACGAAGAGGTTCCCCACAAGTGAAGGCGGTGGAATATGATATACGCAACCCACATTCCCAAGAGAGCGGAAGCGTGTAATAAGGGACGTCTATGCGATGGAGCACATCGCCCCAAAGTTCAACCCATGGTCCTCTTGCCCGGACATTACCTACGAGCACGCAGGGACCACCCACTAGTATCCAGGTCATGGCGGATCCGCCGCGTGGTCCTAGACCCTATCATTGATGGATTTCACCTCACCGAGTCCCTCATCGACGGGCGGCAAGAAATTAACCTGCTCTATTAGGATACAGTCACGCAAAATGGGTATAGATCCCTCGAGGATCAAACCAACCAAAACCACCTTTAAGGGTGTCATCCCAGGTGTAGAGGCCCATTGTACGGGCTCAATCACACTGGAAGTGGTCTTCGGATCTCCGGACAACTTCCCAACCGAGGAGTTAATCTTCGATATCGTCCGTTCATGATGGCTACCACGACCGCTTTCAGGCGAACCGCATTTCAAAATTCAGTGCGGTACCGACATTCGCATACCTCAAGCTCAAGATGCCAGGACCTAGGGGGTCATAGCAGGTCAATGGAAACACAGTAGCGCTTACTCCAAGACGGAGGAGCACACTACGGCCCTCACAAGCGAAGCACAAAGCAGCCTTTCAAGGCAAACCGCCAATTCGGCGATACACCCCGGACACCGTCAAGCGAAGTCCGGAGTAACTGGCTGCAGCAGGATCGCCTGGCACGTTTAGAGCTTCGCTTAGCAATTATTTGCCCCTGCCCTAGTCCGAGTCAAGCTGACAAAATCCGACGCTGCGTACATAACCACGCACTGAAAATACCATGGGCATAGGCGGGGCACGATCGAGGCACGTCCCATTAATGCGGCTCAACCGCCCTAGGGGCTGCATACCTTTATTTTTTCTTTCTCTTTCAGGACCTTACTCCCTGGAAGCCCTTTCCTGCCGCATGATTGCCGGACACGTTACGGGAAGGAACAACCAAGGAGGCAAGAAGCTAAGTCGTACAATGGAATCCTCAGGTGGTCTCTGATAATGATCGAAATACCTGTTTTAAAGACCCGTTCTTGCCCTTGGATAGGACATGTCAAATAGTCCTATTTTTTGCTTATTGCACTACTTGTATCAGTACGCTTCAATGTATTATTTAAATAACAATGCATAGCACTAGTCCATTATTGTATGGTCCATCCTTTTTTCTTATATGTTCATTTACGACAATTTGCACCCGTACATTCTGAAGTACGGCCAATACGCCAGGGGCTTTCATTATACCCCATAATGCGGCGTGAGAAGTCCTAACACTTTCGATAAAGGGTCGACACCGAACTTATAGCATTATATGCATCAGCTCCGAATCATGTCTTGGAGTCAATAGTTGGGTTTGCTGCTCCCATGTTTTTGGTACCTTAAGTTCCACAATATCGCTAAGGTAACCTTTGGGAGAACATCTGCGATTGTGTCAGTTCTTAGGACGAGCACCTCGAGAGAAAGCCAAAACTGACATCATGATAACGCGAGATCTGGTCAGCGTAGAGGTCCTCAAGTCCTTAAAGACTTTTTCCGCTTCGGTAGCAATGGGCCTTGCACTAATGCGACTTAGGCATATATAGCGCCCCAAATTTGGCCTTCCGAATACTAGGGGCTTCGCCGTAAAATTTAAAATTGTGAACTTCTGTGGCTAAGTGAGAGTGATAAAGCCTTATAGTCCGATTGCCTGGTTAGATTGTCTTTGAACACCTCCCTCGAAGGACCCAAAATTGGGATAAAGAGTGCTCATGTTTATCCCTAACATGATTACTAGTTACATAGAATGAAGCGGCTGACAATGCCAACTCTCCAGATTTTATAAGCGGCCGCGAAGAAGGTAATATTTTAAATTCAGAAAGCGTTTCATGGCGCCGTAATGAACTAGTTTCACATTAAAGGATCACATGAAGCACGTTCATTCAAAATTACATCTTTAGCACATTCCTCCGGACACTGTCATAATACATTTTGGGGTGGCGATGCTCCTTGCCCTGCGGCGACCCCTCCTTCACCAGCTTCTCGGCGTCCATCTTCGCCCAGTGCACTTTCGCACGGGCAAAGGCCCTGTGTGCACCTTCGATGCAGACGGACCACTTGATGACCTCAAACCGGGGGCAGGCATCTACAAGCCGCCTCACCAGACCAAAGTAGCTGTTAGGCAGGGGCTTGCCAGGCCACATCCGGACTATAAGACTCTTCATGGCCTGTTCGGCCGCCTTGTGGAAACTCGACCAGTTGCTTCAGCTAATTGGTCGCTCAAGGGCATTAGTGTTCGGGTCGATATCTGAGACCGGAACAACTTCTCCGCCGAGTTTCCCCTCCTCAGCCCGGTAAAAACTCCGCGATCCAACACCTGCAGGAAGATCTCTGAAACGCTCTGGAGAGCTCGAACTCGGGTAAGTAAAAGAAAATTTTCTTTCACATGCTTGCTTTGCATAATGAATGCCTTACCCACCGCTATCTTTACCAACTGCCTCAATCTCCTGGAGGGCCTTTGCTTCGGCCTTGGCATGTTTTGGCCTTCGAGGGCCTTCGATGAATCGGACTCTCACGTCTTAGAGTCAAGCTCCAAGGACTCATGTTTTTGGCGAGAGCACGGAGCTCTTCTTGCACCTCACCTACCAGACTTCTTGCTTTCACGCTCGTCATGCGCTCCTTGGCGCTTTGTCTTGACCTCGGAATGCGCCTTCTTGAGTCGCCACTTGGTAGTGGCCCCTAGCAAATTCATGACGATCCTATTATTTTGCAACCAAATTTCTTTTAAATATATACAGACAAGGTATTGCTTACCTTTGCTCTCCTCGAGCTGCCTCTTGGCAAGGCCGAGCTCTTCCTCGGACCGCTCAAGGTCCCCTTGATCTGATGCTGACCTCCATGATGCGTCGTGCGGCAAGTGGCAGCAGTGAATCCTGCATATTCACATAGACATATTCTGATTAGACTCACATGTGATTATTATTTGATCCTCTATTCAGCTTTTCTTCGCGAGCATGAAAGCGAGCATCGAGGCTCTTGTCTATGCAGTAATATTTTCCTATATTTTGATTACTTACACAGAAAGCTTTGTTAGGAGGCTGGCACAAGCTTGATTAGTCCGTCTTTGGCGGATCGAACCTTCTCGATAACCGCACTCATGATAGTGCGGTGCTCCTCGTCGATGGAAGTTCTGCGAAGCGCTTCCAGCAAGTTGTCCGGTGCCTCGATGGGCGGGAGGCCACCGCTCGGTGGCTTGGCCCTCTTAGCGAAGTCGCTGCGAGTCCGGAACCACGCAGTTTCGGCGTGGTGTTCGGTGGGGGCGAACTTGGAGCACATGGGAGTCTTGCCCCCATTTCGCCGAGGGTCTGGAATGTCGCCTCGAGGCGCCTCCAGGACTACCTCCCCTCAGCTCGGTGCCCTTTGAGACAACACCTCAACGTTGTCCGTAGGGCGAGGGGAGGCGGTGGTCGGAAGTGAATCGCAATTCAAATCCAACGGGTCCAAAGAACCATCCGACGAAGATACGTCGATATGGGCTCGGGATGGACTGCATAATCATGTTCGGCGTAAGGAGAAGCAGTGCAATAAAACATACCGTGAATTACTATGGTATCCAGATACTTACGACTTCGCCAGTGGCTTGTCCCTAGGTAGCCACTAAATGCGTCGCTGTAAGCGGCACGTCGTGGAGCAGTCCGGAAGGAGGGTCCTTCCCTTCTTGGATTCTTGGCCTCCCGGTTGGGCGGCCTTCCTTTTCTTATCTCCCGGCTGGGGAGAACTTTCCTCTTCTTCCTCCTCGTTTTCGTGGGAGGAGGTGCCTTAGAGTTATCGGACAATGAGTCCGATATAACTTCAGCCCGGAGACCTTTCCTGTCCCCTGGCCTTCTTCTCCGCACCTCATAAAGGCGCCGGAATCAGCATCTTTGTTAGAAGAGCATCCGGCTGGATCTTGAGGCGGAGGGCAGGACAATCGATCTGCTCCACCGTCTCTATCCAGTCTGTTAATGGCATGGAAGCTTAGATCCCGCACATGATTATACTCGGGAAATGAGAACATCTTATGAGATATAAAAGACTTACTTACGGATTTGCGGGCGCTTTGCGCTGAGTCCATGATCTTTGAGGGAGGAGGTACCTCGGCGCCCATGAATAGCACCTCGGGCGTCCTTGTGCATCATGTCAAGAGCTCTACTTGCATCTGGTGCTTGGCGGGTCGAACTCCCACAGGGTGAATGCCCGTCTTTGAGATGAGGGAGGAAGGAAGAGCATGACTTGGACCACGTTGGCTGAGCTTGGATTTTCTTGCTCATCATGTTTTTGATACATGTAAAGTCCGGTCAGCTCTGGGGAACCCTGTGACAGGCCCTTCTCTTTCCAGAGGTGAGCGGCGTGGGGATTCCGGATCAAAATTTGGGGGCCGCCACCCGGTTGGTGTCAGCGGCTCGGTGACGTAGAACCACCCGATAGCTACCCTTTATGGTCTCCACATAGGAGCCTTGAGCCATGTAACGTTGGGCATTTTGCCCACCATGGCGCCTCCGCACTTCGCCTGGCTGACCGACTCACCACCTTCGGGTTTGACATTGAAGGTTTTCAGCCACTGCGGGCGAAGTGGGGCCTGATGCGAAGGAAAGCCTCGCACCTGACGATAAACGCCGAGATGTTGAGGATGAAATTGGGGGCCGATCGTGAAAGTCCAGCCCATAGTAGAACATGAACCCGCGGACAAATGGGTGGAGGGGAAATCCCAGTCCGCGGACAAAGTGGGTAAGGAAAACTACCCTCTCATTGGGCTCTGGCGTAGGGATGATCTGCCCCACATCCGACGAAGCGCCGGTGTCTGCGATATCCGCGGCTAGATATCCGGCTCCCCGTAGCTTTGTGATGTTCTCCTCCGTGACGGAAGAGACCATCTAGTTGCCGCCCGCTCCGGACATGCTTTGAGTGGTTTGAGGGGGAAAACGCGAACTTAGGCGCTGGAGCTCGAGTGCGCAAGAATGGATGAGCAAGGAGGAAGAAGGCGTGGGTGAAAATAGTAAATCCCTGTCCCTTTATAAGGGCGGAAGAGGCAATGCGCCCCGCCACTTACCTAGTAAACTTCGCTTAGTCCCCAAGCGCCGTGATTGATGGCGCGTTCAGATTACCGCATCTGTATTGATGAGAATCCCCGTGATAAAGGGACACGATCTACCTTCGACAAGGCGTGCCAAGGAAACCGCCTCGCAATATGTGCCGCGGGCTGGTTGTGAAAAATGGTTTGAATAATGACCCGGGCCGTGGTGTGGTGACATGCCGCCAAAATGCGTCGGCCGGATTAGATTTGTGGAAATATTATTCTCTCTGCGTTAATTACGTGGAATTTGTTTTGCAGAGCCGCACACTATCCTTGTGCTCAAAATCTTCTATGGAGTATTCGAGGAGGAACCTTGCAATGCGGAAGACAATCTGCGCTACCGACTCATCGTCATTGAAGCTTGGTTCAGGGAGACTCTTGAGGGAGTCTGGATTAGGGGGTCTCCTGACAGCGGACTATATCCTTTGGCCGGACTGTTGGACTATGTAGATACAAGATTGAAGACTTCGTCTCGTGTCCGGATGGGACTCTCCTTGGCATGGAATGCAATCTTGGCGATACGGATATGTAGATCTCCTCCCTTGTACCCGACTCTGTGTAACCCTAGCCCCCTCTGGTGTCTATATAAACCGGAGGGTTTAGTCCGTAGGACAACAACAATCCTCCCCTAGGCTAGCTTCTAGGGTTTAGCCTCTACGATCTCGTGGTAGATCAACTCTTGTACTACTCATATCATCAAGATCAATCAAGGGAAGTAGGGTATTACCTCCATCGAGAGGGCCCGAACCTGGGTAAACATCGTGTCCCCCGCCTCCTGTTACCATCCGCCTTAGACACACAGTTCGGGACCCCCTACCCGAGATCCGCCGGTTTTGACACCGACCATTGGCGCCCCGGGAGTCCCAAGGAAGAAGAAAGTGTGGAAGTAAAGAGGTTGGTCAGCAAGGTCGGGTTAATTGCCCATTCCGAACTCTCGACAATCGAAGTTATGGCCATCACGATAAAGCGATGCATCCAGCCCCTTCAGTGCAGAGTGACCCCTTTATCGTGTTACAATGGAAAGGATGACACATCTCATTATAAGCGCGAGGGCCCGGATACCCCAACGCTCGAAGCCGCCATTCTCGCGGATCTTTATAAGGGGGAGAATGAAGAACTCACCCGTTTAAATTGTCGGGAAGGTTTTTCCATGTATAGCCCCATTGAATGGGTAGGTTTTTGATTATCAGCATTGTTCTACCTCATTATCGTGGTATGCTAATCAAATTGCTCTGGTCATCTTAAAACAGACATGGAGGAAGGTGGTCGAAAATGTTCATTGCCCCTCCCCACAACCAGAGGATTATGCTCGCAATGAAGACCCCGGCCTCTGCGAGGATCCAGATATATTTCTAGACTTTGATGATGGAGTCTTTTATCAAGCGAGCATTGACGGCTCCGAAGTGGCTATTATGTCCGACTACCCCGGCATTCTCCCTTTCTCTACTTTAAGTACTCGGAAATCGTCCTTAAAAACGGAGCCCTCCACTTGCATCTCACACATCACACTGAATCGTGCTTCATAGGATCGGCGCTCAGCGAGCCGCATTCCGTCGAGGGCAGTCTCTAGGAAGTCAACATCTACGCAGGGAGAACCTTCCAAACGAAAGGAAACCGGGAGCGCCGTCGAGCCTCCTTCTTCATCAAAGAGGTATAACTTTTGACATGTGCCTAGGCATAAGACCAGATTTTCATATGTCTTCTCCCATCTTATTTCAGGAGGAGCACACGGCAAACCGTGTCCAAATGTCCAGTTAGCCGATCATCAGCTAATCCAGCTCTGGGCTCATCAACCAGGACGAGAGCCAATACGGATGCAGCGCCTAATCATCCACCTCATGAGGATTCGGATGACGTATCCATCAAAAATTCCGAAGTGGAGAGCGTGATGAATCATCGGTGGCTAAAAGAGACCATGCGTGCTCCAGTTTTTACTGAGCGGGAATTCATTGCCCTCAGCTCTGTGGATGCATATATCCGAGCTGCCCAGGACGGACTTCCCGGAGTTGCTCACCTGTTTTCAAAAGATATGCATGTAATAGTTTGTGTAAATTTAATAGATATATGCCAGTAGCCCCCGAGACTTGAAGCGGTTAGACCAACTGATTTAAGGATCGTTATGACCGCATGTTCTCAAAGAGAAAAACAACGCGCTGTCTCAGGAGCTTGAAACGAGCCGGACACAGCTAAATGCCGCCACCACAGAGCTAGAGAAAATGAAGAAAGTCATGATGACCATTGATCAAAAGAATAAACTGGAGGAGGAAAAGGATAAGCAAGCCGAAGAGATAAAGAGCTTAAAAGCGCAACTATCAGATGCACAAAAAGAGAATAGAAAGTTGAAAAGCGGCATATTTGGTATGACCTTTGAACCATCCAGTCGACTCATATTGTCCGTAATTCGTAATGTTATAATGCTATTCTTGCAGTCTCCGTTAACTAGGCGTCATGAAGAAGAAGTGTCCGGATTCCGAGGCGACGTTCTAAAAAGAGTGGTCAGAGGTGCATGAGCGGGCCGAAAAGCCATGAAGAGTATGGTCAAAGCCTTGCGGCCATTCGATACCCCCTCCGTAAAGTATGTAGGAGTTGGCGAACCTGTTCAAAGGTTCTCGGCGCCGTTTTGAGGTATGGAAGGCGTCAACATGCCGGGAAGGTGCACGAGAGGCATGGCCAATGGTGAAAAGACGCTACACTGGGCTCGATCCAAATCATATGGCCCGAGTTGGACCTCAGGGACCGGACGGAAAAGAGATTCCTGTGAACTTGGTTGATGACCAAGTGATGATAGCTGCAAAATATTCGCAAGAAGACTACAGCTTAAACAGTCTTATAGATGACATAGAGAAAGAGTAGGCGTTCAATTCGTTGTATCAATGTACCTTATCATCAAACTTATCTCTAACCAAACTTGTTCAAAATTTGTCGTTGCAGGCTTTTGGCTTCAACCTCCGAACCAAGAAGTTGGAGTGTTTTCGGATACCATGTTCGAATGTAATAAACATTCATTATGTCCGAAAACCAGGCAATCCGTTCATAGTGCTCAAGCAAACAAAATTTGTTCGGGGAGTTCTGTTATATTACTATTTAACGTAAGAAACATCTTCCAGGAAAATAGTTCCGCTAAGGGTTCCTTCCTGGGCAGCATGTAATTATGCATGCCTAGGCTTTGATCCGAAAGATAGAATTATGGGTAGCCTATCCCTTATTTTTAGAAGAATGACATGAACGTAAATAATCACGCCGTTGCTTGCCGCACCAATTATTCCCTTAAGAACGCTTAGCTTTCAGCTTCACCCGTCGAGGTACAGATCCGGACCCGGTTGTAACAATCGCAGAGGTGCTCCTTTTACGCCCTAGCCGAACAATCGGGAACGTAGGATATAAACATAGGAGTGAGGCAACCCATCTTGGCAAAAACTTAAGTCATAGAGGTGCATATAATGGCAAAAGATGTATACAACAAAGGACGTAAGCAATGTAAGCAAAAAGCTTTTAGTAATAAGCTTCGTCAAAGAAGCCCCCAGTTATAGTGGGGTGTGTACGTTTAAAGATGTGTACCCCTAACAGTTCGGTAGATCCGAAAACTCCTTGGGATATTAAAAGGAAAAATAAAAAAGGAGAGGAGAAAAAGGAACCTAGTCAAAGTGAAAAAAGGTGCTTCTGAACTATCCTAGAATCGTCGGAGCCGAGCAGCGTTCCATGGGTTCTGCTCAAGGCAGTTATATTATCCGATGCATTACGAAGGCGATAGGCTCCTCCTGTGAGAACTTCATCGACAATTAAGGGGCCCTCCCATCGTGGTTTGAGCTTATCCTTTTTCTTCTCCGAGATACACAAGACGAGATCGCCAACCTTATATGTCTTGGCCCGCACTTCTCTGCTTTGGTATCGCCTTGCATGTTGTTGGTAAAATGCGGAATGAGCTTGTGCTATATCGCGCTCCTCTTCGATGCTGTCTAGGTCATCCTGCCAGTCGAGCTCGGCTTCTCGCTCTTCGTACATGCGCACTCGAGGTGAGTCATGAATAATGTCGCAGGGCAGGACAGCTTCTGCGCCGTACACCATGAATAAAGGTGTGTATCCGGGTTGTTCAGGTTAGGGTGCAAATTGTAGCCCCCATAGTATGGAATCGAAGTTCCTTAACCCTGCTTGTCTCACTCCCCATAGGGAGCGCACTACCGGGGTTTAATGCCGCTCATTATCAGGCCATTGGCCCTGCTCGACCTGACCGCTTTGTTTTGAGGATGATAGACGGATGCATAGTCGAGCTTAATGCCCAATTTAGCACGCCAGTTTTTCACCTCATCGGTCGTGAAATTGGAGCCATTATCGTGTTGATGATGCCGCAAGGGACACCATAACAAAGGTACCACGACGGATATAAAAGTCAATCATCGCCCTGCTTCAAATTTCCTTTTTTACCGGGTTTGGCCTCTATCCACTTACTGAATTTATCCACCATAACCAGTAAAAATTTCTTTTTGTGGCTTCTCCCTTTAAGGGCCCGACCATATCGAGCCCCCAGACCGCAAAGGGCCAAGTGATGGGTGTCGGTGTCAAAACTGGCAGATCTCGGGTAGGGGGTCCCGATCTGTGCGTCAAGGCTGATGGTAACAGGAAGCAAGGGACACAGATGTTTACCCAGGTTCGGGCCCTCTCGATGGAGGTAAACCCTACTTCCTGCTTGATTAATATTGATGATATGGGTAGTACAAGAGTAGATCTACCACGAGATCGTAGAGGCTAAACCCTAAGAGCTATCCTATGATGGTATGAATGTAATTGTGATCGACCTTCTAAGGACCAACCTCTTTGGTTTATATAGGCACCGGAGAGGGCTAGGGTTTACATGGAGTCGGTTACAAGGAAGGAAATATAATATCTGGATCGCCAAGCTTGTCTTCCACGCCAAGGAAAGTCCCATCGGGACACGGGCGAAGTCTTGAGCCTTGTATCTTCACGCTTCAATAGTCCGGACGTTGTACACAGTCCGGCTGTCCGGATACCCCTAATCTAGGACTCCCTCAAGAGTCTTCAGAACCAGGCTTCAATGACGATGAGTCCGGGCGCGCTTTGTCTTCGCATTGCAGGCGGGTTCCTCCTCCGAATAATCCATGTAATTATCGAACACTCAACCCGTGTCCGGATCCACAAGATGATCTTCGTATGCCACCGTAGAGAGAATGATGTTTCGAATGCAATCTGGCCGACAACTTTTCAAACAGCGACGTGTCATTACGGGTCGGGTCATTATTCAACCGCTCTTTCCACAACCTGCCACAACACATATTGCGAGGCGGTTTCCTTGAAACGTCTTGTCAAAGCAGAGATCGTGCCCCCTTCTCACGGGATTCTCATCAATACGGGTACAGGTAATCTCACCACATCATTAATCGTGGCGCTTGGGAAGCAAGCGATTCCCAATGGGCAAGTGGGGAGGCGCACCGTTTTCGTCGCCTCTATAAAGGGATAAGATTTCCTCATTTTTACCCACGCCTTCTTCCTTCTCTACCCATTCTTGCCCCCTCGAGCTCCAACGCCCAAGCCCAAGTCTCCTCCGCACAGCTAAACATGTCCCGGAGCAGGAGGCAAGTGGGTGCCTCCTACCAAGGAAGAGCACATAGAAAATCTTCGAGGCGGTAGGATACTTGGTCAGCCATGGACATAAGCGCATCAACTACGGACGGGCAGGTCATCTCCGACCTGTGACCCCACGAGAGTCGTGTTATCGCCCACCTCGTCCAGGTGGACTGGGATTTCCACTCCATCGCTTCGTCCAGTGGGCTCATGTTCTACTATGGGCTAGATTTCCATGATCTAGCCCGAATTTTGTCCTCAACATCTCGGCGTTCATAAATGGTTTGCGAGGCTTTCCTCCGCATCCGGCCTCACTTCGGCCTGTGGCTGCAAATCTTCTGCGTGAAGCCGAAGATTGTATGTGGCCAACAAACGGAGTGCGGAGGGGCCATGGTGGGCAAGATGCCTAAAGTCACCTGGCTGGACGGCTCCTTCGTGGAGAACGTAAAAGGATGGCACCGGGTGGTTCTACATCACCGGTAGCTGCTGGCGTCAACTGGGCGGCAGCCCCCGAGTTTCGATCCGGAATCCCTATACGGCTCACCTCCTGGGAAAAGAAGGGCCTGTCCTGGGGCGATTCCACGGGGCTGGCCGGACCGCAGACATGCATCAAAATCATGAAGGACAAGAACATCAAGCTTGTCAATATGATCCAGGTCATGCTTGTTCGCCGGATCCTGCCCTGCCAAAGGCGGGCGGTAAATTTGTGGGAGTTCGTCCGGCCAACACCGTGACGCTCCGAAGTCTGCGCTACTTGATGCACAAAGGCGCATGGAAAGTGTTGTTCAAGGCCTCCGAAGTACCTCCTCCCACATCCGAGGACCAGGGACTTCATGCAGCGCGGCCCCCGAATCCAGTGAGTTTTGGGACCTCCACCAGATTTAGTCTTTTCCCAATACATTTATGGGGGCAGTTTTAAGTGTTTGTATATATTTGCCTCAGGATTATGTGAAGATAGCGGAGCATATCGACCGGCTCCGTTGCTGAAGATCCGGCTGATGCTCTCAGCGGAGATGCTAGTCCGGCACCGTCAGTCTTAGGAGAAGAAGGCGAAAAAGAAGGCCCGGGGACCAGGAAGGATCTCCAACAGAAGGTTGCATCCAAGCCTCGTCAAGACGACGTGGCGGACTCCTCCCACGAAGGGAGGAGGAAGAAGAAGACTCCCCATCCGGGGAAGGATGAGGGGCCAGCGAAGCGGGCGAGCGGAAAAAGGCCCTCGGCGCAAGGTCAAGTATTCCTCCTGTCGTCCGATCACGACGAGACACAATCCTCCCGCCGAGGAGGGGGGAATCAAGAAGAAATTCCACCTCCCCGCACTGGGGGGAGAAGAAGAGAAGAGCCGCCCGGAGAAGGCGTCAAGAAGGGAAGGTAACCTTCCGGACTATTCCGCCACGGCCGCTTACGACGAGGAGGGGTGGCTGCCCCGGGGGAAGCCCCCGGTGCGATCGTAAGTGTCCGCATCCTATCATGGTTTCACTTCATAGTTTTTATGCTTATAGTGCCGAACATATATGCAGTCCGGCCAGGGTTCACCGAGGAATCCTCCTCCGGGTCCACTGGCCGATTCGGCGATAAATTAGCTCCCGACGGCCACTACTCCTCCACCGCGGATGACACGGAGGTGTTGTCGAAGGCTCTCAGGCGGGGAGGTCACTCTGGAGGCATACGGCAGATTCCAGATGTCGGGCATGCGGGTTCAAGATCCCATGGATCGCGTCGATGAGATCCGCGAACAAAGCGAACTCCCGATCGAACACGCCCGAGCCCCCAAAGGTTTTCGGACTTGGCGGGCAGCCCAGTTAGGGAGGGCGAGCCGCCCGTGCCGGGAGGACTTCCGGTATCGCATCCAGCGCCGGATAGCCTGGTGGAAGCACTTGGCGCTTCCATGGAAGAAGAGCACCGTACTCTTATGAGTGTGGTGATACAAGTGTTCTGTCTGGCCAAAAGCACAAGCCTCTGACGGGCTTTGAGGTAAGTAAAAAATGTATGAAATTACCACTGACAGGTAAGTAGCCCTGATACTCTGGTTGGTGTTCGAAAGAAAAGCCAAACGAGGGTCAACTATAATCCAGGAGCCTAATAATAAGTATTGTTGTGAATAAGCGAGGTTGTGCTGCTTGCTATCATAGTTCAGACCGTGTTGCCGAGGTTGCCGAACTAAAAGCGACACATGGAGCAAGTAGCGAGGAGAGCTACCGATCCTCACGAAGAGGTAAAGCTCGAAGAGAGACAAGGGTAAGTAATTCCCGCTACTTATGAGTTAGGATAGTCGGAAATGTGGCGGAGTCTAACACTCTAAGTGTCGTGGCCCAGGTGTAACAGGGCCTGCCGCTAATTGGCATCCCACGAAGAAAGGCGCTGTCCAGGAAGCCAAGAAGACAAAGGTGGCCTCGAGGTGCTGAGGCGCGAGAAGCAAAGAAGTGCTAGGGGTGGGCGAGAGGTATAGCTCCAGGAGCTCGGGACCTGACGGCAAGAAGTGTGAGTCCGTGGAGCATAATCTAAAGAAGATGAAGGAGGCCGAGCTTGCGAAGGCCACTTGTGAATTTGAAGAAAGATGCTGCCAAGGCGAAGCCGAGAAAGCACTGTTGAAGGGGAGACTCAAGGAGGCCAAAAGAAGATAGCAGCGGGTAAGAAATTAACTTTATGCAAAGCAAACATGTGGAGGAGGCGTTTTCTTTTACTTACTCGAATACTGGACGGCTCCTCCTCTCTAGGGCATTTGTAGATCTGCCCACATGACGCCTCTCTCAGGCAATGGGAGTTCTACTGCGCCCGGAGGGGAGCTCAACGGAGAAGCTGTTCTGGTCCTACCGATGTTGGGGTCAACATCCCATACCTCCCGATGCAACAATCAGAAGCAGTTGGTCGAACTCATGGCGGCCGAAGGCTGGCTATGAAAGGGCTTCATAGGCAGGATGTGGCACAATCGCGAGCTAGTGCCCAGAGCTACTTTGGCACCGATCAAGCGGATGTGGATGCCTGCCGCGGCAAGAAGTGATCAAGCGATCTGTTTGCATCAAAAGGTGCTTTCGCCCAGGCTGCCAGCGTCAGTGCATTGGCTAGCAAGCTGGATGCGAGAAGTCGGCTGGTCCGATGCTCGATTGCCGGGAGGGAACAAAGGCGCATCGCCATCCCGAAATGCCTACGATGTTGATGAAGAGATTGTCAAATGCCTCATCGCTAATAGATATGTACCAAGGGCGCCAGTATTTGAATGAATTCACTTACTTGTCGCTATGTTTGTAATGAAAAGGCAGAATCGTTACTATGGCGCTTATGTAGCACTTTTGTTATTTAAAATATTACCTTACATGCGGGTCTGTTTTATAAAATCACGAAAGTAGCTGGCCGTTAAATGGGCTTCTGCCCCCTCTACGATGACTAGAAGACTTCTGGGTGTTCTGTGGAAAACCCTTGGACACTCCTTACCCAAACATGCTTTGGTCCCTCGGTTATAGAGGTGTCCGGCGGCCGAACAAGGCAATGTCGGACTATGCGGCTTTTATAACTTTCACTTAGCCATAGAAGTCTACATATTTGTAAATTTAGTGAAGCCCCTAGAATCAGGATAGGCCGAATTGGGGTGCTATATACGCCCTAGGTCGGACGAAGTCGATTTATTGCCTGGAAAAGGTGAAAAATCTTTAATGATTTTAAAACCTCTCGAATAGTAGACCAGCTCTCGCCACATCATGCCGGTATCGGTTTGACTTTCTCTCGGTGTGCTTTGTCCGATGAACCGGACAACCCATGATGAGGTTCTCCTCATGCTTACCTAAGCCGATACTATAGCGGAACGTAAGGCACCAAACAAGGGAGCCGGGCATATCCCAATCGTGAGACCCAAGACATGATTCGGAGTTGATGCATATACCGCTATAGGTTCGGGTGCCAGACTTGAAAGTGTCTCGGATTTTAGTCGCTATATAGCGAGCGCCATAAGAAGCCCACAACAAACCGGCTTACGCACCAAAGGTGTATGGATGCAATATCAAATAAACATTTATAAAGAGAGAAAATGCTCGAATCGAGAATAATAAAGTTGGACGCTTATATATAATCTCTCATTGACAAAAATACGTTTAAGCCATTTTGACATTTACAACGGATGCTGTTAAGCAAATATAAAATAGAGACTATTTGACATGTCCTATCTGAGGCGGCAGGCTGTGTATGCGTAGGTAGTAAGCAGGTATAATAGATCGTAATAATAGAATTCCACCCGGTATTTTCTTACGGTACATGTCGCCTATTGCACTTCCTCGATGCCTCTTCCTATAAGTCCCGACAATTACCGGCTCTTTTGAGGATGTTAGCATGCCAGCGCGTGTCCTCCCGAAAGGTAAAGACTTTTAAAGAGAATGAATGTATTTGGCGAGTTACCGCCGCACTATTAACCGCAGTCGTTGATGCGCCTCCGCCTCGCCCATAGTATTTTAAGTGCGTAATTGTGTGCACGCGCGACAAACTACCGAATATACTCTTTGCTTTGATGTGGGCTTAAGCGGAGAAATGCCGGACTGCTAGTCGCGCTCTTTGGCGTGCACGACGATCCTCGTTGCGGGGTGCTCCGGACTTTCTGATCTGTACTCGAAAGTCGTTGTCAGCCGGATTGGTTTGTTGGAGAAGGTCAGATTATACTTCCACCGCGAAGGGGCCTGCG